>JARWLC010000015.1:90550547-92950547 GCA_033318265.1 Phyllotis vaccarum | reverse complement strand
TTAGTTAAATTTGCACTTGACTATTTTATTTTCTGTTTTCATTATAAAGAGATTTTAAAATTGCCTTTTCAGATAACTTATAAGTAGTACACAGAATATTAATTTTGTGGGCTTATTTGTATCCTGATGAATTTGTTTATTAGTGTTGATCTTATTTTGCTGGAGTCTTTAGGATTCTCTGTACACGACATAAAATACCAGACAGCGAGTAACTGGACTTTCTATTAGAATTACATATTGTGTTCATCATTTGATTCAGCTACTAAAACAAAGCCAAAGAAGCATGGTCACCCATTCATAACTAGCCAAATAAAAATTATACTTAATACATAATATACTTAGTCTTATGTTAGCATTCAGAAACCAGTATAGGAGTACTAGAGAGATGGCTCAGTGGTTAAGAATATGTAGTGCTCTAACAGGGGTCCTGAATTTGGGTCCCAGATCAATATCCAGACATACATACAGACACTAAGAACTTCAAACTTATTTCTTCTTGTAAGCCCTTTATCCTTTCAAAAGTTCACAAACACATAAGAAAACACCTAATATCAACAAAAAGCAAATCAACATATAAAATTTTACATAAAATATAGTCAGATTTAAACTGAAAAATATTCATAGGAAAAGAGCCAGGAATAATAAAATAGTGAGAAAAAATGGAGATGTTTTACAATAATCAATGATTTTTTTTAACTTTAAAAATGGACTCTATTTGTTTTAGAAATAAAAGTCAGAGAATTTCAAGTGGAGAGATTATCTCTTTAGGAACATGATATTTATCAATAATGTAGGTGTATGTCCTTAGACAACAGAAACATGTTATAAGAATGATGGGGGAGCTCACATAATTGCCTTTTGTTCTCTTATTCTGTGGCAGCCAGGCATATTCACAGAGGCTAAACTACTGGGTATTGCCTATAATAGAAAGGTCAGGACTACCTATGGATACATGTGAAACAGAACTACCTAGGATGATGTGATTTTTTTTTCTTTTATCTGTGGTTGTACAGATTTGGAAAAAAAGCATACTTAAGAATATCTAGAATAAAAATGAATCAGTGGAAGTAGGATACTGCACGACTGCCCTATTCATAGCATTTAATGACCTTCATATAAAAAAAATAGACCCAGAATCAACTCTAACCTACTATAGCCACTGTGCAAGGAAATATATTTGATAGCCAGAGATGACTAGAGAGGTTAAGACTGCAATCTTCACCGTGTGTTTCATCAATGAGAAATAGTCAAGGTGAACATGTGTTCACTGATGCCTTTAGGTTGCTTTGGAGCCATATAGAGAAAAAAATAAACTGTCTATACATTTTAAAAACCAATATTAACCCTTAAATCCAGGCCAGCAGGGAAAAATGCTCAAAGCCCAAACTCCCCATTAAAATCCAGGTCACTGGACAACCCCAACTTTAAATCCCAACCCAAGCACCAATCTATCCTATCGCCAGGTGAGTTCAGCAGCTACCTGAGACACACAGTTCCTTAGCACCTATAGGATCAGAGACACTTCACCCAACCAATCCAGAGAGCCTGGTATCTGTGACCTAGACCTTGGGACACAACCCTTTGAACACCACCCACCCATCACTCTCCTAAATCCAGGCCAGAAGAGAAAAGTCCCGAGGACCAAAACTTACCATTAAATAGTTAACCCATCTATGAATCCTGCCCAAACCCTTAATCTGTCCCATCACAAAGTGACTTCAGTGACTGCGTGAAACCTACAGTTCCTTAGCACCTATTGGATCAAGAGTGGCTACCTGAGACCCACAATTTGCTACCACCTATTAGACCAAGAGTTCTTATAGGATCAAAAGCTCCTTCCGGATCATGAATTCATATTGGAAAAAGATTGGATCCCTGAGACACAGAAACATCCAACTCCTATTGCACAAAGAATAGCTCACTGTGACACAGAAAAAGCTACTTCAAACTGGACCAAGAGCCCAGACTGTAGCAAGAGAGGCTTCCTGAGACAAAAGAAGCTTTGGCTTCCTATAGCCGAAACAGATTGCACCAAGATTAACTTTCTGAGATACAGACAAATCCTGCATTGATTCAAGAAAGCAATGAGCAGACACCAATGCAAGAATACATATAACAACATAAAGAGAAATATAGCATCACCATAAGATGGAACAAAAACATGACAGTGTAGAGGAAGCACAAGGAAAAGACCTTAGAAACAACTATATGAAGATATTATAATGTAGGGGGACTATGTTGTTCCATTGTAAATAATTGTCCCGCCTACGAGTTTAATAAAAATGCTGATTGGCCAAAGGCAGAGAGGAAGTGTGACCGTGGCTACCTGTCAAAAGGGTACCAAGCCACATGGATGAACAAGATAAGAATCATGGGTTAGTTTAAGAGTAAAGAGTTAGCAAGTTATATGCCTGGTCCCTAGGCCAGTCAGCATAAAATTAATACAAGCATCTGTGTGATACTGTGGGTCTGTGGGTCTAGACTACAGGCCCAACAAGCCGGAACTTAGTACTACAATAAAGCCTTAAAAGAAGAAATAAAAACTTCCTTAAAGAAATAGAAGAAAAGATTAACAAAAATTGAAAGAGAGCACCAAATCTCTTGAAGAAAATAAAGAAAACCAAGAAAAAGCAATCAAACATGTGAAGAAAACAGATTAAGATTTAAAATTTGAAATTGAAGCTATAAAGACGACATATCTATTTCTATTATCAAATCTTCCACAGTGCAGGTTCCCTTGTTTATCTTCTGCATTGTGTTCATTATGCTTAAGTCAGTAATTCAGTTTGTTTTTCCAACATCCCCTCAGTTTTTGTTTTCTTTATTGCTTCCATTTCAATCTTTAAATCTTGAACATAGTAAAAATGGCAATTTTACCAAAAGCAATCTACAGATTTAAAGCAATTCCCATTAAAACCCCAACACAATTCTTTGCAGACCACGAAAGAACAGTACTCAACTTCATACGGGAAAATAGGAAATCCAGGATTGCCAGAACAATCCTATTCAATAATAGAACTTCAGGAGGCATCGCCAACCCTGACTGCAAGCTATAATATAAATCTACAGTAAAAAAACAAAAAAAAAAAACCAGTTTGGAACTGGCATACAAATAGACTAGTGGATCAATGGAATATAATTAAAAACTTTGACATCAATCTACATACCTATGAACACCTAAGTTTTGACCAAGAGGCCAAAAATATACAATGGAAAAAAGATAGTATCTTCAACAAATGGTGTTGGCATAACTGGATGATAGTATGTAGAAGCATGCTAATAGATCCATATCTATCACCCTGCACAAAACTTAAATCCAAGCGGGTAAAAGATCTCAACATAAACCTTTCTGAAACTGAGAGGCTTCAGTAAAGCAAAGGACACAGTCAATAAGATAAAATCATAGCCTATAGAATGGAAAAATTTCTTCACCAACCCTACATAGGACAGAGGACTGATCTCTAAAATATATAGAGAACTCAAGACACTAGAGGTCAAAAAGAAAAAAAACTCAGTTGGAAAATGAGGTAGAGAGATAAATAGGAAACTCTCAACAGAAAATTCTGTAAGTGAAAGACACTTATAAAATTATTCAACATCCTTAGTCATGAGAGGCATGCCAATCACAACCACTCTGAGATACCATCTTAAACCTGTCAGAATGTCTAAGATCAAAATCACAAATGACAGCCTATGCTGGAGGGGATGTAAAGCAAGTGGAACACTGATTCATTGCTAGTGGTATTGTCAGCGTGTACAGACACTTTGGAAATCAGTATGGTGGTTCCTCGGGCATATAACCAAAGGACGCACATTCTTACCACAAGGGCATTAGCTCAATTATGTTCATAGCAACATTAATCATAATAGCTAGAACCTGTATATAACCTAGATGTGCCTTGACTGAAGAAGGGATTTTTAAAATGAGTGCTACTCAACATAAATAAATGACATTCTGAAATTTGCAGGAAAATGGATAGATCTAGAGAGTATCATCCTGAGTGAGGTAACACAGATCCAGAAAGAGAGAAATGGTATGTATTCACTCACAATTTTAGATATAGAGTAAAAGATGACCAGGCTACAGCCTACACCCACACACACACAGACAGACAGACAGACAGACACACACACACACACACACACACACACAGAGAGAGAGAGAGAGAGAGAGAGAGAGAGAGAGAGAGAGAGAGAGAGAGCTAGCCCCTTGATAACAAGAGAAAGTTAAGAGAGGCATCAATAGATCCCCATGGGTAGGGGAAATAGAGATCTCCTGAGAATATTACAATCATACAGGGGAGGGGAAAAGGTGAGAAAATAGGATGGTAGAGCAGGGGTGGGGGAGCAACAGAGCAGAGCAAAGAAGTGGATATCTTTAAAGAGGGAGCCATTGTGGGAATAGAAAGAAAGATGGTATTAGGGAACACCTAAGAACCCACAAGATGAACCCAGGTAGAACTCTAAGCAATAGTGGGAGGGTGAATCAACTGGCCTTTCCATGTTATTATATGATTGTCCACCCTAATTGCCATTATTGAGCCTTCATCCAGCAGTTGATGGAGGCAGATGCAGATCCATAGCTAAGCACCAGGCTGAGCTACTGGTCCAGCTGAAGAGAGAGAGGCGAGATTACATGAGTGAAGGGATCGGGATCATGATAGAGAAACCCATGGAGGATGCTGCCCTGTGATGTTGAGAGCTGGAAGACTCTGAAATGACAGCTGAGGAACCTTCAAGGACCAGATCTGAACCCTCTGGATGAATATGACAGTTGAAAGGCATTACCTGGAGCCTCTAACACTTGGACCAGAGTCTGTCCAGATTCTGTGAACTAGAAGCCCATCTCAAAGCCCATGCCTAGAAGGGAAACACTTCTCTCAGCCTTGATTCTTGGGGGAGGGACTCGGTCCTACCTAAAATGGATATACCAGACAAAATTGTCTCACCTTGGGATTCCTTGACCTTTCTGGGGAATAAGCATGGATGGCGGGTTGAAGGGGTAAGAGAGAGACTGGTGAGGACTGGGAGAAGGGGCAGGAGGGGAAGCGGTAGTGGGTATGAAAAAAAATTAAATAAAATACCATTTTAATGTACTTGGATATGATCTTTCTGATCTTTGAATAGTTTTAGAACCATTGTCTTGAAAGGATAAGAATCTGAAAATAATGACCTTACTCAAAGTACATTTTCATATAGCATATTATAATTTAAGGGTAATGAGATTTATACATTAAAGATCATATTTTGTATTGTGCATCATTATAACATTAGAGTTTCTAATTTGTATAAGGGCAAGGCATTTGATATTTGAACCATTGAAATATTCACTGTCTACTTTTGTTAGCAGTCAGTTTTAGAAACATATCTTTCTGTGTTGCTACAAACACCCATGGGGGGTGGTATTTCAAGCACAGCTAATAGCAGTGACTTAACCTAACCTGTTAGAAAATATGTTTATTTAGACAACTAGATGCTGATAGTATTAATAAAGGCTCAAAGAACTTGACTGCTTTCCTGCACTAGGCAGGACACTTGGTTTCCTATCTAGTCCTTTGTTAGATTCATTAAGATGAAATTAAACAATGTTTTGTAGAAAAGTCTACAAAGATTTAACAACACTCCTTCCTACATATGCTTTGCTTTTATGAATACTTAGTGAAGGCATCCATAGTTTATCTGGAGTATGTTATGAATATACAAAAATTTGCTGACAAATATTTAGACACCTGTAAATCTATAAGTTAGACAGTATATGTATCTGTAAACTGAATTCTACAGGGTTTATAATTAAATGTTGTTCAAAGCAAATTACCCGAATTCTTAAACAAATACATTCTTGAACAAATTTAATTTTCTCTGGTCTTTCCTTTTTTTATCCTAAACTTAATATAGATGGAAATAAATAATTAATTAATTAAAAAATATTAGTTACAGCATCACGTGTCCTAGGGTTCTGTTGCTGTGTCCTTCTTCAGGAGATGTGGACCATGGTATCTACCCTAGTTAGTGTCTTCTGACTAATTACTATCACTTTTAGAGCCATATTTTTTTTTGTTTTTTGTAACATATATTCCCTCTTCAACTTAATATTTTGAAGTGTTCCTGCTCATTGAGAAAACCTAAGATAATTTTGGTTGTTGTTGGTGTGTAGGAACAGGGACTTAAAAGGATAGGGAAAATGCTTTGTTACATAGTACTTTGTAAAGTTTCCTATTTCCTTTTAGCTAATAAGAAAACAGATAGTTTATAAACCTGCAGACTTGCTGTAGGCTTCATGTTTAATGAAGTAAAGGATATGCAATGGTTTTTCAGAGCAAAACACAGCTGGAGCAAACTGAACCAAGCACTAGCAATTTACATGCTCTATATGCATGCTCTCTGTATGTTTGTTCTGAGCATTTAAACAATGCACTTAAGGTGAAGGACATGAAACAAAGATGAACAGAGATGAATCATTGGTTTCTCTCCACTTTATCTTCTTCAAACTTACATATATGAGCCTTCGAACAAGATCTGAACTGTCCCATGTTAGCATTACTGTGAAGCCATTGTAATTTTTCTCTTTCTTCCCTCCTCTATCCATTAGAAAAATTGAAACACTCAAGTGTAACTTAGACTCTCACAAAACAACCTTAACTGAACGAGCATTGCTGGGGTATACATGGCATGAGTCATATCTTAAACTCTGTAAGATAATAACATTATTATAGAAGAGGATAGATAAGCAAAGCAAGCAAACAAAATCCTTACTTCCAGTTGGTTGTGTGGCCACAAAATGGGCAAGTACGATGCACTCTTTGTACCTGAGGTCAGAGATGTGAATATATAAATTGGATTTTTCAAAGAAAGCGTAGAAACTTCCTCAAAAATATTTCAAAGGGAGAGATACGTCAAGCAGAGAGACCCTGCACTCACCTGTTCAGGAAGCTCATTGTGGTTGTCAACTGAATATCACGTTTTTGGGAGAAAGGGACGCAGGTCATTTCTATTAGGACCAATACACAAGTAGGTAATGGGAAGATGGAAAAGACTGAACATGAACTGTTAAAAACATTGTTTAATTGACTCTGATGAGAATTTCTGGGCTTTGTTGGCTTGTAATAAGAGGAATAATTATATCAGCTTATTTTACCCAAAATAAAAAAGAGAAGGGGGAAGATGGGGGAAGAGGAGGATGAGGAAAAAAGAAAAAGGATTGGGAGACATGGGAAAGGAGGAAGAGGTTTACATGAAGGTGAGAAAAACTGACACAAGTCTAGAGACCGGGTATCACTCACTGAAGATGCCCACTGAGGTAAAAGTGGTGAAATGTAGACATTTAGAAATTTTCTAATTTGTATAAGGACAAGGCATTTGATACTTGAACATTGAAATATTCACTACCTACTTTTGTTAGCAGTCAGTTTTAGAAACGTATCTTATACAAATTAAAAACTCTAAAAATGGCAGTGGAAAACCTAGTCCCCACAGTCCAGGGTGATAATGTTGTAGAAAAACCATCCCGAAGTTTTTAAGACGTATTACTCATTCTTCTTTCCAGATATTGAGACTGTCCATGTTATTAAAAATGAATTGGTCCATGTGCCTACCAGAAACACTGGCATCATCAGAAACTATATTAGAAGTGGAAATGGTTGTGCTCCTTCACAGAACGCCTGGTGGGAAGGCCCCAGAATCATGCTCTCCTGCTGACTCTTACACGAGTCACAGAAGGGCTGAGAAATATTGCATAATCAATGCTAATGTGCTATATATTTCTTCTGTGAATGTGCTTCTCTCCCAGGCATCATGACATCTCTGCTTCTGGTTCTGCTCCTGCTTGGGAGTTAAAGAAAGAGAACCCTGTGAAAATGGTGTCAAAATCTAAGAGCGAGCATCATTTTTTTTTTTCCAGAACTAAAATGTGGGGCTCATTAAACTGTTGAAATTGTTCGCACTCTACTTAGTGTAGTTCCAATATGGTATGTGCCTGCTTCTTACTGCATCAGACAAAAACACTTACAAACAATAGGCCCCGCAGTACTTGAACTTATGTCTATTTCCACTGTACAGTTCTCATTTCGATACTACCAATGGCGACAGTGTCCTACTGTGAGCCCCTTTATTATGAACGCCTCCATTGTAAATAGAGCAGAAAGGAGAAGTGTAGCTTCCAATGTGATCTTGAAAGGATGGAAAACCTTGCTTCTAATTAGGCTCTTGAGTCTGAAAAACTCCATTCTTTCCATGAGAGGAAATACTTCAGTCCGAGCAACAGGAAAAAGAGATGGTACATAGGAGCTGGGAATAAGAGATTGACACACTAAAGGGAGTATCCAGTTTGTTGCTTTTCTGAATAGAGGTTTTCAGTGTTGTGCCTAAGATTGTTTCCCACTCACTGTCTGCTGTTTTTTCCCCACTTTGTTGCCCTTCCCTCAAAATTGCAGCTGTGGAAGTGGGAGCTTGCTCAGTTCATGTCTCCCCTCAATTTATTAATCTCTTTATTCTTTGAAGACGATAGGCTTTTAAAGGAGCATGCCACTGTCTCTCTTCTCAAAGAAACACGCAAGCAACATGAAAATAAAGATGCACAGAGGGGGAGAAAAGGAAGGAGCAGCGTAAGAGGGCAACACTCGGGGTAAAGAATAGATGATGAAAGTCCCCTGTTGAGCTCCTACAGAAGCCGGTAAGAGGCAGGCATCGCAAAGAAAGCAACAGACAATAAAAACAGCGCAATAACTGCCACTTAGCATCTTTGAAAGGAGAAAAAAATTACACCCTTTCTATTCCTATGAAGGGACATTAGGACCACCCAAGAAAGACAAGAAGGGATGGGGCTCCCCCCTTTCTTTCACTAAAAATAGAGAGAAAAGGAATAAAGAGACATTGCAAACTGTTCTTTCTGATTACAAAAATGGGAATGTGCTGAGATAGTTTCAAAGCACACACTGTGCAAGAAACTGGTTTCAAATGAGAATGACCTTTTCCCAATGAGGTCCTGGAAGAACACCTTACCCCAGAGACCCTGGCACTGACTGGAAGACGTGGAGACTGTCTTCTAGATGGTATTATATTTTGCTTGTTCTTCACTGTTTTAGTAAGGATGCATGGGGAATCAGAAACTATATTCATTTTACTTGACTTATTATTTTTAGATGGACTCTTATATAGCACTGGCTGATCTGGATGTTAGAATAACCCTAAACTTCTGAATCACCTTGCCTTCATCTTTTGAGCCTTAAGATTATAGGCATGTTTTTGTACACTCAATATGATGTGGTACTGGGGACTAAACCCATGATTTTGTACATGATAGGCCAGCATACTATCAGCTGAGCTTCCATTTCATCCCTTTGTTAATTTTATTTCTGAGACTGGCAGCTGTACTGATGCGCTGCACAGAGCTCATGGGTGAACATTTGGCACATGGTTCTGAGAATAAAACTTCTCACTGAAACACAAGGCTCTGACATTCACATGGTGACAACAGAGTTGAGGCTCAACTCAAGAAGGACTATTAGTACTTGGGATCCATATTTTGTGTTCCTAGCACTAAAGACTTGTCTAAGACATGTCTGTCTCCTTACCGCAACTCTTCAAGCACTTCTGAGGATGCTGCCTCACCCGTCTTCAAAGTCATATGGGAACTGGGTTTTGAACAATAGATGTGTAGATTATGTATTTCTGTTTTCCAATAATCATCCCAAAGTCTTTGACGACACAGTATTTCCCATCACTTTTCTACTTCTAAACCCACAGCTACTGCTCTTAAGGTTAATAAAATCCATCCAAGATTCAAAAAGTAGACTGATCACAGTTCTTTGAGTGGCACTGTGAGGCTGCCATAAAGGCATGAGTGTATGTGCAAAAAGCTGCTTTATATTTGGCTTTCTGCAAAATCTCTTGCTTTCCAAAAATGTGAGAACTACATCCTCTACTTGGGATGGAGGAGGGATGAGCACCTTCCTGATTATCACCCTTGGTTGAGGAACCAAAGTTCCCCTGAACATGGAGAACATTAATAGAGAATAGGAAAAATAGCCCAGTTGATTATCTACTAGACAAAGTTAGAATTTTATAAGAAGAGATTTGGAAAACGTTAAATGTCGTGTTCACAGAAACATTCAGTCTTCCAAGACTGGAACCCTTGAAAATAACACTAATGGTTTTGAAGTACATCAATTTTTATAGTGTATTTTTATAAACAATATCTGGAATTTTGAAAAGACTAGATGAGTCAGTTCATTGGTTGTATAAATTTTATAAACTTAAATTCATAGATATTATGTTTAATGAAATATTTCAAAGGTTCTGTTAAATGAATTGATTTAATATATATAACATTTTAAAATATCTGTTCTTTATGCATACATATTTTATCTAAATATAAATTACTAGAACTGTTTATAAACCAAAGATTCTAATTATTTCCTACTAGGCAGTTTGTTTCAAATGACTACATCAGTGGAATTCAACTTTAAATCTAGTCAATTTCCTGATTGTTATCAATTAGGCTTGCATGCCTCAGCGTGTTCCCCAGCTCATGTTCTCAAACTCAGTCAATTTTTAATATGATTCCTCTCTACTTGATATTGATTTTCTCACATCTCAGCCCAGACTGTGATGGCATCACACCTGAAATGCCCTTTAGCTGCTTATGGGCTCCAAAATTCCAAAGTATTTTATAATTCTGGTTATGCTTGTCCTATTAAGTTGTAGAAATCTATCCTATTCAGTTGATTAAAAGGAATTCACTATAAACTAAGAAGTTACTGAGGAAAGTCATGTTGACTTATCACAATACAATAAATTCATAGCGCTCTTAAAGCCAATTACTATTGAAAAAGAATCTTCATGTTTAACTTATGTGTTTCATGTATTCTTCCCCCCTTTCACACAATTTTAAAAGAAAAGATAAAAATTCTTTTGAATTTCTTTCTTTCTCTTCTTTCTTATTTTCTATTTTTAAAGTAAATTATTCATTTTTCCCATTACAGCTAATTTTCAAGGGGACTGCATTATATCCAATTTGCTGAAATGGGAAGTTGGTACAGGACATAACACATAACACTTGTGATAAAGGAAGAAAGATATTATTATAAATGCTGTCACCATACTTCTAGCAAGTGTAGAGGCATCACAGAAGAGCTATTATGGCTATTAGTAATAACTGAAGCCAGTAAACTACACTAACACAAATCAATAGAAAAAAATCAACAGCCTCTCTTTACAGAAAAAAAAAGAATTCCGAGAAGATAATGAAAAGACGCTTCACAAAGCCATCTTTCTTGTGATGGCCAAACAGTACAAATTTCCTTATAGAGGGTATTCATTGAACATAGAAGAGGTGGAGAATGGCAATCTTAGAGCCAAATATTTTAAATCAGATTCCAATGAACACATACAAACTACATAACCTTAAGAAAGCTAAGTAAACCTATGCCTAAGAATACTCCTATTTTTTTTTAAAATCATGTACATTGGGTGTGGTGCATTCAAACATTGAATATAACTGAATTTTATCCGCAGTATTTGGAAAGCTGATAGGAGGAATTTGAGTTCAAGGCCAGCCTGGGAAACATAACAAAACTTTCTCTCAAACAAACTAACAAACAGATATACAATAAGAATAGCAAATAATCATAGTCTGAGAAGTATGAGTCCACTTATCATATGGCACTGACCCTAATATATGCATATTTTATGGGCTATAGGTGTGTAGTTTTCTGTATCAGTAAATTACCCAGAACAGTGTGTAATATAAATTAGAAATTCAGGATTCATCCTCACTGTGATGATGCAACACGTTACTGAAATGACATTTGTTTTCTGCCAAAAACTGAATACACAGCATAATTTCAAGTATAAGAATTGAGCCTGATATATGTTAAGATTCCATCCAATCTTGAATTTTATGGTTCATTGAAGTTTTTTAATATATATTTTTGTTTTATATTCTTTCTGTGGTTTGTGTTAGTATGAAGGCCAGGGGTTTGCTGTAAAATATGCTCATATTATTTTCTCTTAAAACAAATTATGTTTCAAATGGAATGGATTGATTTACCTAAAAGTCTCAAAAGCAGTGCTTTGCTTTCTTTTCATGTGACCGACGAATTGAAAACTGCTTCAGGAATGATTGGCAGAGACAAACAGGAGAGAAGTTGGCTCTATTCATTTAAAGGTTACACTGCTTCATTCTGCTCTGAGACGGATTTCAGAAAAAAATGGTATATTGTAGAGAATCTGCTTTGTACTGTCAAACAACCCAGTTTCTAATCTGAGTCTGTGGCTTTCCATTCAGAGGAATTTGCTGTCTCTCACTTAAATGCAGTCTTGCTTTATTTATTTCTAAAATTAAAAAGTCAAATAGGAATATGAGTTGAATAGTTGTTGCTCTGACGTTAAGGTACTTGTCATACACAATGCCCTCTGGCTGTCCAGAGATAGTAGATTTGATGTGCAAATGTCTTTCTGTATGTTGTGAATATCAATCTTTAAATAAAGGAACTGTTTTGGCCCATGACAGGCACCATAGAAAAAGTAGGAGAAATCACAACATAGGTAGGAGAAGTAGGGCAGAGTCAGAGACAGACCAAGCCAGCTGCCCAAGAAGAAGCATGTAAGGAACATAGGTGAGCCACTGGCCATGTGGCAGACAGATTAATGAGAATGGGTTGAGTTAAGATGTATGAACAAGCTAGCAATGTGCCTGAGCCATAGGCCAAACAGCATGAAGTTAATATAAGTGTCTGAATCATTTCTGGGGGCCTGATCAGCAGCGGGTGGTTAAGAGGTCTGGGGCTGCAGTTCTGTGGGTCTGGACTTCTGGCTGCCCAGGACCAAGAAACCTAATTGTAACACAGATTATTATATGTATGAATTTTTTAGTTTTCTGAATTACAAAGCCACATGTTTTAATCTACTCTGTAGTTTGCAACAAAATTTGATATAACATGTAGGGGGATTATGTCATTCCATTGTAAATAATTGTCCCCGCCTATGAGTTTAATAAAAAGCGCTGATTGGCCAAAGGCAGACAGGAAGTGTGGGTGGGGCTACCAGATTAAGAAGTCTCTAGGAACAGGAAGAACAGAGCAGAATGCCAGAGAGAAGCCAGAAGAGGCAGAGGACAACTATGCTGCTCTGAGAAAAGGTACCGAGCCCCATGGCTGAACAGGATAAGAATCATGGGTTAGATTAAAGGTAAAGAGTTAGCAAGTTATATGCCTGGGCCTTAGGTCAGTCTGCCTAAAACTAGTATAAGCATCTCTGTGTTGCTGTGGATCTGTGGGCCTAAACCTTGAGACTAGGCCTGAAGGTCCAGGCCAGAAACCTCATGCTACAATAACAACACCTCATTTTCTCAGAGTTCTGATCAAAAATCAGTCTTCTAATGTGTCGTAATTATGTACTATTGCTGTAGGAAACACTGTGACCAAAATCAGCATGTGAAGAAGGTATATTTAGCTTATACATCCATATCATCTACTTCTGTCAGTGCTCTACATTGAAGTAAGTCGGGACAGGAGTTTAAACAGAGAAGTATCCTGGAGGTAGAAGCTGAAGCATAGATCACAGAGGAATACTGTTTATCAGCTTGCTCCTCATGGCTTGCTTAGTCTGCTTTCTTAGAGAATCCAGGACCAGCAGTCCATAGATAGCACCACCCACAATGGGGTTAGCTTTCCCCATCAATCAATAATAAGAAAATGCCTTTCAAGCTTGCTTACATCTTCTGGAGACTTCTTTTTCAATTGAGATTCCCTTGTCTCTGTGACCTCACTTGTGTCAACTTGACATAAAACTAGCCAACACACAATAGATGAGTCTCCTTGTTTTATGACTCCATGCAGGAAGAAGTAAATTCTGTCTTCTCAGATGGCAGACAAATGATAAATATGGAACATAGGAGTGCACTTGTATAGTGTTACCAATCCAGTCATAAAGGCAGTTATCCCAGGAACTAAATTTCTCAAAATAACACACTCTCATATTAACGCACTAAAGGTAAGTTTCAACAAAATTTTGAAGGAATAAAAGCATCCAGACAATAACAATCTATAGGTAGACATTTACAAGCCTAAAACCATTCTGTATTGTCTTCAGGGAACATGGAAGAGATGCAAAGTTATCCTGAAGGTAGGTATCTTTGTGCACTGAAATTATTCCCCATCAGTAAAAAGAAATCCAGGTTAAGTCTGATTTTCTCTCTTGAAAAAAATGTAAGAGTCAGCCAGGCGTGTATGAAAAACTCAAAAGTCCCTGCACCTTTTCATAATTCACCCAGCATTCTCATTTTTCTCTTATTGTGAAAAAGGTAAGTTAACACATATAGCTTAAATCGAGTTGGTGTGTTTAATAATTGAATAGTGAGACAGGCACAAAGCACAAAGTCTTTAGTACATGTGAGCTATAACATATATAATATAAAATGTATACAGTTAACTTCCTTACTGCAAACTTCAAAAGGACACGGATAAGTGCCACAGCTCTGGCCCAGGAAACATTGGCTGATTTCTAATTAGCTTCTCCCTAATGTTGAACTTAGCATCATGCCATAAAAGTATCATTTGTTTCTAGCAAGATCACGATGGAGAGTGAGAACAGTGTGGCCCAAGACTGAAGTATCTCACAAGTCAAAGCAACAAGTGTAAACATTCTTTAGACAGAATTGTTGAGTGGCTCACAGTGTGAAAGAGTGATTTTTCTTAAGGTTTCTGCCTAAGCTAGACAGCATTGGATCACAAGAATCAAAATGCCCCTTCTGGGAACTATATCAGTTAAGTATAGTTTGATTTCATCTGATTCATTTCTCAGAGGATGGACATCTTGATTGACAGTTTCATCAATGTTTTATGGGATGGATGTGTTCCTCCAGAGAAAATAGAGGAAGAGAATTCGAACATAAGCAATCAGCAGTGCCCAAATATCCACTTGACTTCCCATAAAAGCTATTGGAGGAATCTCCCTTCCATTGGTGTGTTGCTTTAGAAACAGAGCCTTCAAAGGCACAGGCCCTAGGTTGATACTGTGAAGTGTTCTCTTTATAGACACAGGCTGCTGCTTGATTTAGGAAACAGCACCATAGGCTTTTAAGGTTCACCATCTCAGTTCATTACTATTTCCACAAAAGGGAATGGAATTGTTCAGTGTCTTTATTTTCCATTAGCATGGTTTTAGATGTAGACATAAACCTATTTCTTACTTAAATAGTACAGGTGGTTTTCTTGTTAGTTTTTCCTTTTTAAATATTGGCCATTTATTTGTCCAAGTTTGAGATTATTTTTAAAGTCTGCATGTCTACTAGAAATGCTAAATCACAGAGTAAAGTCATGATGCATAAAATTCAGTAGCAAATTCTTCACAGATGTCATTCCACTTAAGAGAGTTAGCAAAATTAATAATAATAATAATAATAATAATAATAATAATAATAGTAACTACTTTTAAAATAAAATAAGGCTGTCATATACTGTTATAGTCTTTTCTACAAATTGGTACCTTCACTCTAATATTGCCAACAGTGTTAACGTGTTAGATACAAGGTCAAAGTTTTAAAAATTAGGTCTTTGCCTCCTTAATACTTCATCGCCTAATGGGAAGATAGCTGATCACTGGTAAGTAACTATCTAAGGTAATTAGGATTTTATTTTGGTTTTGTTTCATATATATGAAGAATACATATATATGTGTATTCTTTGACATATATATATATATATATATATATATGCTTTATAAGAAGGTGTGAATGAACAAGAAAGATGCTTTCATACTAAACAAATTAAAGTCTCTGAATTTCTCATGCTACCTTTTCAGATAATATAACTACATGGATGATTTTGGGTGGAAAGTAAAGATAGAAGATTCAACTCATTTTTCACATCTCTGAAAAGGATGATGTAAAACAAAATGACAGATTGGCCCAATGAAGACTCCAATCCAATCTTTGTGTCTACAATGATCAATGGTAGGGTTTGTCACTCACTGTCTGCAATCCTAAGGAAGCATGGCATAAAGAAAGGGCAAGAACCTGAGCTATACACAGGGATTCTTCTTTGACCATGAATGTCCTAGCAAGCTATTTCCTGATATCATAACAGCTTTGTGAAAGGAATGGGAGAAAGTTTAAGAGGTAGAAGATTCATCATATCTAGGGAATTATTTAGCTGATGACTTTCATGTAGTTTTTTCATAATTAAAACCTCTAAAAAGGGAGGCTGAATTTGGATCCTTCTTCTGACTAATCTAGCCTAATACAAAGTTCAAACACCCATACAAAGAAAAACTGTGCATCGCCCTTTATATGTCAGAGACACTGTTTTGTTAACCTTATCACTCAAGACATCGAACAATTACTCCAAGTGATATTTGAGTTGAACAAGCATAGACTTCATGTTATGTATATCACCGAATGCATTTCCCTAATTTCAGACTATGTGACATCTTCAGAAGTATGCACTGAGGCAAAGATGATTTCACATCACACAATAAGCCTCTTAGAATGCTATTATGTAATGACTCTGCTTTTGTTAGAGATTTTTGGGTGGTTTGATGTGTGATTGTCTTCTACCTACTACTCCAAGTGTGTGATGTTGTAATACATCATATGCTGCCAATCCACTGCTCTAAACTGACACAGGCACTAGAGTGGATAAATTATCAGTTCAACATTTACCTTTAAAAGCGATATATGTGTGACATGTTATTCAAACCAAATTTTCTGGCATGTTAATACTTTAAGCCACAGTGCAATCCAAAAATGTTGCATTTCATCCAGCTCTAGTACATGGAAGTACCATGACCATGAAAATGGTTGTTTCTGCCAGAGGTCCTGTGTGAGGGATAGTGTCATACTTACCAACAATCTAAACTGTCCTGTGAACTATGCTCTTTACCCACAACTTAGGATAAATAAAAGGAATTACCAGTTTTGGAATTTAGTGTCAATATTGTGATCTCAATTAAGTCATTTGTTTGTGGAGATCAGTCTCTATTACCTGGTCTCCTGGAGGAAATAAGGACCCCAAGCCCTCCCAGGAGACCTGGTTATAGGGACTAATCTTCAAACCTAGATGGCTTAGTTGGAATTCTGTTACTGACACCTAATTGAGTTGTATAAACTAACAATAACTAATAGTTATAATAATGTTATTTTATTCATTTGCTAATATTACCAGTATTACAGATGTTAATACTATTAATGTTAATAATATTAGTAAAGAGTATTGTGGATATGATTTGAGTACAAATTTTAGCTCCTTGAGGGAAAGCATGTATAAGAAAACATTTTTTGGAGAATTCAGCCAATTTTTCTTGGCTCATATGTAAGACTTTCTTCAATCTCTTAAGAAAGATTCTTTAGTTAGAACAGCAGCAATTGCCTATATACTGTTCTGCATTTTAAAAACTCTTTGCCCATTGCCCCCAATATACAGAAACAATTTGTTTGAAGTGTGGATCACAAGGTTTCATTTACATTTTGGGAGCTGATATTAGATTCTATATTACATAGCTGGCTTGTTTATTGTGTTCATAAGTTATATTTCATTTCTAAAAACTTTCTCTGGACTTTATAACAATAATATATATAATATGATAATATTAACAATGGCCATATACATTTAACTAAAGTGTGTGGGACTTTGAGGGCTATTTTATTGCCTTTCCTTCACTCTGTGTGTTAATCAAGTAGGAAAACAGAGAGAGTCAGCGGAATTCAAGTTAATAGAGCTTTATCGCAGATGAAACTCTTTTGAGTGGGGAGAGCATGTTTTGTGTCCCTTCCGGAACCTAGGATCCTGGTCCAGAGGTAGCACAGTCATCCACTCAATGTCCAGAGAAGAGCTAGAAGTAAAGCAAACACATGTAGACTTGGCACCTCACAGATTAGGATGGCTGTGTTGTTTCCTTTCTAGCACACGGACTAAAGAGAAGTATAGAGGAGCTCATGGCCGCACGCTATCTGTTGTTTATGAATAATCAATAACAAGTTAATGAAGATGCCAGCATTTCACCAATATTCCAGATGGAATCCTATACCTCCTCAGGGGCTCACGCAAATCTGCACCTACTTCTCTGAACTCATTCTGAGACTTTTGGCCACGGCAGGTCTGGATCAGCTCTTCTTATTTAATACTCCAGTTTCTAGAAACAATATGCCACTGGGCTTTTGGCAGAATGTCAAGAAAGTCTTAAATTGAAAGCTATGATTTAGAAGGACTGTAAAGATAGCTCAGGGGTTAAAAACACTGAAAGCAGAGGACCCAGGTTCAGTTCCTAACCTGTGAATAGTAGCATGCAGCCATCTGTAACTACAGCTCCAGAGATCTAGCACCCTCTTCTAGACTCTGTGGGCATGTACACAGTATATATATGCATTGCACAGAAGATATTCATACACATAAAAATACAAATAAATAAATACATTCAAATAGTTGTATTTTTGGAATTATGTATAAATCACCCCCACTCCACAGAATCTCTGGTCTTCACAGAATTAATAAGTGTGTCCGTTCATTGAGTTATAAGTCCCTTTAAATGAGTGATTTTCAAATTTATACTTTGAGGTATGTTAAGACCATGCTACTACTTATGACAAGATGCCTCTGCGTTAGGAGTCTGCTAACTCTTTTGACTGTACATTGTGTTCTGAGACACTGTTTCTACCTTGGTACAAAACACAGTCACAGATAAAACAGAAATTGCCAAGACTGTACTACACTCAAATTTTATTTTCAGGATATGAGTGAAGGTCAGATTTGCACAGGAGATACGGTTTGCTGACCTCTGTAATAGATCTATGAAAACAGAATTCATTTGTGTCCCTCAGTAGCCTCTGCAGGCAAAATGATAACAGCAGGTTCCAAATACACATATTGTCATAAACAAATGTCCCCATGCTGACAGATGATGAAGATTCTCCTTATGGCAAACAAAGAATGGGAAGAATATAGATTTACTCCCTCCCCAAGAGCTCTTAAATACATTTTTCCTCATTTATATTGCAATTAATAAGTATTTTTTAAAAAATCTAATCAATGTTTGTTTTTCCATCCTGTAAAAACCTACTAAGACTCAGATATCAGAAAAACCTCTGAGTCATAAGCCTTTGCTTAGAAATATTAATTTACTTGGAAAACTAAGCCAATGTAATTTAGGGTTTCTGAGAGATTAATCAAACAGGATGTCTAAGGCAACTATGATTGGTTTTACAGCTGTTCCTGCTGAAGTGAAATTGTTAAGGAAAAGAAGAAGTAATCAGAGAAAATCTGCTTGGTCACAATTATTTCCTTAACATCTAGGACAACATTTTAATCTGAGATGGAGTTTTCTCATTCTCAAATGTATTAGATTAGCTAGTAATTTTAAAGATGCATAGATATTAATGCATACTATATAACAAGCATAGTTTTGTAAGTGTACAACATACATCATTCGAGAGTAACCCTGTAGAGATAGAATTTTATCTTACAGCTAGAGAAACTGAGGCAGCAAAGAGCTGAGAAGATAAAAAGTGGCAGATCCAAAGTAGCTATTCATAATAGTGACTGTAAATCCACATCCTTCCTCTGTAGTAGATTTTGTCTTTTCCAAGTTCTCAGTGGGATTAGGGTTCTCTCTGAGTCTGGAGGAATCTGTTTGAATATTTAAAACTCTTCAGGCATCCCATAAAGCCATATGTAATGCCAACATTCTAAGCTGCTACAGCAACAGCTAGCAAAGAACATAAACTGTGCCTTATGGGGAACTGTTACATAGTACATGAGAATAAAAACTGCTGCTCTTCATGAGAACAGGATGCCAACTACACGAGAATGTGGCTACTGTACATCTTAACGATGTTTACATTTGAAGATAAATGAAGAGGATTTTACACTTTGTGCACTTTTACGGAGAAATTTTCACACCACACACAGACACACACACAGACACACACACCACACACACAAACACAGACGCACACACTCACACACACACACACACACACACACACACACACACACACACACACACACACACACACACACGTGCCCCAACAGCTTTGGCCCAGACTTCCCTGAATTAGATCTAACGCTCAAAGAAGCTCCGAGAACAATGTCCTTTCCAAAAATCAGAGACATTCTGGGCATAACGAAAGAAGGAGATGGTTGAGTGAGAGGAGCAACAAAGAGGGAGAATAAAGGGATGAATATCTTGATAGAGGAAGCCATTGTGGGGTTGGAAAGAGACAGGGTGCTAGGAAAACCTCCAGAAACTCACAGGATGTCCCTGACTATGTCTCCAAACAATAGTGAAGGGGTTCCTAAACAGGACTTCCCCTATAATAAAATGAATAACCACTCTAAGTGTCAGCACAGAACCTACATTCAACAATGAATAAAGGAGGAGGCAGAGATCCACGACTAAGCACTGGGCAGAGCTCCTGGTCCAGCTGAGAGCAGGGGAGGAGAGTCTGTATGAGCAAAGGGATAGGGATTATAAGGAGAATTCTGAGTGATGGCTGGCTAGAGTCCCGTGAAGCTCAGTGAATCACAAACAGCCACTTGGGAACAATAGGGAAAAGGAGCTAGGTCCTCCAAGGGTAGGCAACTATTGACTGGCATGGGCACTATGTGGAGCCTGGAGGGGTGGGATCACACTGTGCTCCTGTGTGTGGCCTGGCACCTCGGAGACCATTTCCTGCAGAGGAACCCAGTCTTGATTTTGGGGTGAGGAAATCAGACTTGCCTGGATTGGTCACCTTGCAGAGAATTAGAGACTCTTGAGTATTCCACCTTAAATGGGGTGTCTGTGTCATGTCCTTCCCTTCAAGGCTGAAGGACCTATTAAGAAGACAAAATGGGAAACAATGTTTCTCTATATATAACAGAACAGATGGATATAAGAGCTCGCTGGCTGGCTGTGGTAGGACAGAGAAGTCCTGCATAAGCTCAAGCAAAACAAATTCTAGGCATGGAAGTGGGAGGTTGGGCATGAAGCCCTACCCTTAGCTCAGGAGCTATTGCCATTTGATATATGGGGAGCGGAAAAGGGGAGGGGGGGGGGAGGGAGGGAGGGAGGAAGGGAGGGAGACTTCATTTTCTTTAAAAGGAGGAAGTAGATAGCACAATGGTGGTTGGTCGGTAAGGAAGAGTCAGGGAAGATGAATATGATCAAAATAGATTGTACAAAATTCTCAAGAAAAGAGTAAAGACTATTTTTTTTTTCAAAATTCATTGAAAGGTAAGGACTAGATGCAGTTTCTAAATGATTCATAGGTGCATTTAATTTGTTCCCTCATCATTTCTATACAATTTATATAAAAACACATGATCTTTGCATTTCTCAGAGGAAAATCATGTTGACACAAATGAATTGGTTTTACTAATTTTATTTTACTATCAGCTTTTAATCTTTAATAATGTTATTTGTATTTCTATGTTTTAATTTGCAGTTTAGTTAATTCTGAAGCAAATCATTTATTTTGTATTCTTCCCTTACAGCATGAATTATATTTTTGAAATGGACTTACACCTAATAGCTGTTGCCATTCATGTACCTCAAAGCTGAGAGTGTATTATCAATAATAATTATTTCACCGGAATCTACATCTTTACATTTGTATAAAATACAATGAAAGCTGAACTAATGGTTTCCCTTTGCAGTCAGAAATACTACTCTGGGGTTTGTATGACTGGCTCTAATCTGTAGGCTCATAGACTAATCTGAAAAAGACATCTGTGGACAGAGGCAAACCAAGATAATCACAGTTCTATGTGTCTGCTCAATGTGTCTTGTGATTAAATACACTTGGGGATGTCTTTAATCCAAGCTAAACATGTTGTGTTGGTTTGCTTTTGTTTGCTTGTTAAAATTCTCATTAACCCACATAATGTAAATAATGTGTGAATCTGGGAAAGGAGATTTAATACACATTTCCCAAGCATATTTTCCAAAAGCGCGTACCTTTGCCAGTCCTTTTAGAGTTATCCAGTAGAATTTTCCCATGATAATACTCCATATTAATTTTATTTTACAAGTTAACTTAGGAAAAAACTGAGAGCTGTGAGAGCAAACAGGGTCATACTGTGTAATCTAAAATATTACCACACAGGTTGTAAAAGTTGAGAAGGAAGAAAATGCTAATGGGGGTTTAAACAGAGGCAAAATAGATAATAGTTAAGTTCTACATTGTTGGCTTGGCTTATATTTGGATGGTCTACAAGTGGTTCTTATATCGGAAGTGTTTGCATGTAGTGATGGAAGAGGTGGCACGAAATCTCGGGAGCCAATGGGAGGTTGTAAGGTCTCAGTTGAAGATAGTTTTCAGAAGAAGGGGTTGCTCTATAGGGAAGCTTCTTTTCTGTCTTTTCTATATGAGCCATGGGATTTCTTTTCTACATTCCCTTGTCGTCATTCTGCTTTCCACTCATGGTCCTCACTAGATGCTGAACCAATGAGAATGACAGGAACTGTAAGTTAAACAAATCTTTCTGGTCAAAGTAGTCATTTTATTACACAACAGAAAACAGATAATTCAATAAGTACTAGGCAAAAAGCAACAAAATAAAGGATTAGGAATGTATCACCAATGGATGAAAGACATACTCAGTAACCATGGAGGCGGCTCTAGAGATAACGCACGCACTGTGACCTGTCTTTCTATGTTATGACAAGGTTAAATGAATGAGTAGAATAATTTTCTTCAACTGAAGATGTTGAAGGTAGCATCTCTTATATTTATGATGGTGGATCAGGAGACCAAGGACACAGCAAGTCTGCACTGATGCTATATGAACACAGTATATCTTGGTCAGACTCATTGCCACTCCTGTCCTGTTTTTCTTGGTGAGCTCCTTCTTCCCAGCTAGTCCTCATCCTACCTTTGTGCCTTTTTCTATTATCCACTGGACTTAACTACTGTTGTTAACATGAGCATGGATAGAAGGCTATTAACAATAAGTTGTTCAATTTATCAACTGCTATATTATTAAAGAAATGAGGCCCCCAACACACACAAAAAAATCATAAACTAGCAATAGCTCCTTAAAGAGGAGTCAGGCTTTTCTTGGTTGCTTTTTATTTGATGGAAGGGGGGGAGGACACCACCCTGATCCCAAATAAATCACACGCAGAGACACATATTCTTACTAATGATTCCCAGCCTTAGCTTGGCTTGTTTCTTACCAGCTTTTCTTAACTTAAATTATCTCATCTATCTTTTGCCTCTGGGCTTTTCCCATTCTCCTATGTCTGTAAACCTTGCTCTTACCCATGGCTTGCTGTGTAGCTGGGTGGCTGGTCCCCATCCTCCTCCTCCTTCACTGGCTACTTCCTTTGCTTCTCTCCCATATTTCTCCTTCTGTATGTTCTCTCTGGCTGCCATCCCTGCCCATCCTTTCTCCTTCATGGTTCTTTATTAAACCATCAGGTGTTTTAGACAGGCACAGTAACACAGCTTCACAGAGTTAAACAAATGAAACATTAACGAAAGTAACACACCTTCAAATAATGTTCTACAACATAGTGCTTTATGGGGCGCTATTGGCTCATGACTGCAATGACAATGACAAATCCAGAAGAAGACAGCACTGTGCAACATCCCTTCCTCTCTTCTTCCACTCTTTCTGTCTCTCTTCTGTGAAATCCACAAGCTGTAGAGAATGTTTGTTTAAGCCCGAGCACCCAGCAGTCATTTATTCTCAGCACCTTGATGATTTAGGTGTCTCTGCATCGTTCACAGCACACTACAGAAAGAAATGAGAGAAGCACTAATCTATGGATATACACAAAAATAATAAAATGGCAATGTCACACATGTCCCCTTAAAGAAACCACTGTAGCAGATTATTCCATACGGCCTATGACCTTATAATCCATAGGTTTTTGACCAGATTTACAGAAACAGACCTGAATCTGTTTCCACAATTTAGCTCTCAACACTAATCAGGAAGTTAGTGGTTACTTCCATAACAGTCATGTCCATATGAATCGGTGAGCATATATTGTCTGACAAGTGTATATTGCAGCACATACAGTCCACAGCTGGGTAAGAATGTTGATTTTTTTTTCCCTCTAGCACTTTTCATAGTGCCTTCAAATCCAGTTTGATTTCTCTATGTTCTGCAACCAAAATATACGGTACCTTCAGCAATAGGGTCTTGTCATCTACTTCTGGTAAGAAACCAAGGATAATAGCAATACTCTGTTTTGAAAAATACATGCTAAGCACTGTGAATAGCTAACAGATAAAGTGATATACAATATATCTGGTATTTTTGTAAGAAAAAGGTTAGTCAGGGTCTAGTTTGATGACTCAGTCAGTAAAATGCTTGCTATGCAAACATGAGGAACTGAGTTTGGATCTGCACCTATAATATTCAAGTAATACCCCAGGCAAAGCAGCATACATCCATAATCCAAGTTCTGTGTAGGAAGATGTACACAGATTTCTGGTGTTCAGTGAACTGGCAACCTATTCACATCTGTTATCTCCAACTTTGGTAAGAAACCTTTTTTCAAATAAATAAATGAAATAATAAAACAAGTAAGTTTTCAGAAGAGCAATAAAGATTAGACACCTGATGTGCGACTGGCTTATCCATATGCACCATGTACTCTCATATATATATATATGTATATATATATACACACACACACACACACACACACACACACACACACACACATACACACACACATATATATATATATATATATAGAGAGAGAGAGAGAGAGAGTCACATGGACAGAGACATACAGTGAAAGGAACTATGAAAGGCAAATGCAGATATTATAATGATACAGCTATAATCCAAGCATGGCCAAAGACTTCCAACAATCACAAGAAGTGAGAAAATACAAGAAGGAATCTCAACTAAAGAGAAAGCTGCTATGCCATCATCTAAATTTCAAACTTCAGTCAGTAAAGCTTTTCAAAATAAATATGTATCAGAGGCATCCAACCTCTTGGTATTGTGGCCTGATCTTGCTTCCTACAAATGTGTTGATCTACATTCTTAGCTATCTTGAGACACATGAGGCCTGTAAGTTTCAAGTTGAATACACTTGAAAGAATACACCAATAGTAACTTTTTAATGTGGTTCTAGAAAATTGATACAAGATAGGTCGGTTCTAACTGTAGTCACAAAATAGAGAACATTTCTCAAGAAATTAAAAAAAAACAGCTATGGAGGGACTAGATCCTTACCTCTTAAAAATTTAGTTCTATTATGACTAGAAAAGAAAATTATATTTTCTGCACAAAGAGGGACAGAGGACTTGGTCCATTGCAACATGAATGTAGAATAAATAAATGAATGGATTATTCTCATCCTGGTGATTAGAGAATTTGTTAAGTATGTTCAAAATTACAAGGATTATTTTTACCTGTGTTTGATTCTAGACAAACAGAGGAAGGGGGGAAAGCTTCAGATAAAAAAAAAGTAATTAAAATCCTTAACAGCAGTCAGAGGAGTTTAGATATAAAAACATAAGAAATCGAGAGCCAATTAGATGTTTTAGCAGCGTGTGGGATAAAGGCATCATTTGATAGAGATTATGTTGGCTATAGAAAAATGAAAGACAAATTTCCCATCAAAGTTGTTCCAAGGAAGGTGGTTTAATTTAACTTAACATTTTATTTTTAAACGAATTCAGTACAAACATTTCTTTTCTGTGGATATAATTAATTCTAGGAAACCATTTAGTGTAATTACAAAAATATTTAATTTAGAAGGATATCTAAAAGAGCAAAGACTGTATCAAGTCATGCCAGAAAAAATGATTGCTGACATCCATCCCTTCATACATCTTCTTCTGCACTTTACATAATTAAACCTCAAAGAATAAAAGATAATTTTGCTACCTCAATTCTTATTTCAAATATAATAGAGGTGTTTCCATGCTATTAAAAACTCTTCAGAAACATAATTTTAGCAATTTGGTAGCATTCACTTATCTAAATCCACTATAATAACTTGAACAATTTTTCTACTTTGGGTATTTACGTGGTTCAATGTTTCATTTGCTTCTTATAGACAAGACTTCATGACGATTTCACATTATTTAATTAAAACATTTTATAAGGAAACTTCCAAGTCATAAAACATATGTTTCCAAATTATTTGCAAATATTGTTCACTAGGTGTGAACATATAAATTTTCTATTAAATTATGTTAGATTTTTCTACCAGAAAAAAAATATCAGACATCATGCCACCAACTTTGAAATAAAATCAGGTCAGACTAGCAATCACTTGTTCACCCATTAATTTGTGACCTGAATTTAGAACTAGTAGGGATGCATTGGGCAACCTTTGAAGGAGACAGAGACAATTCCAAATGTTGGCCTTAAAGAGTCAGGGTTCACATGGTGGGAAAGTTCTCAGATAAAATGGTTCGAAACACATATAGAAATAATATATCTCCTAAAGGTAAATGCATAAATTGGCCATTGTTTAAAATATACATATTATGTCAGTAGAATTCATCAAATAATCTCTCATCTCTGAATAGTCAATACATTCACTACAACACATCAGATTATCCCATGTGCTTAGACATATTTATGGTTTGGAGCCAATTTTAACAGCAATGTAAGCTTAATGTAAGCCTAGCCAAGAATGAGACACCCCTCTCTGACATACATTTGGCTTTTTATATATTCAGTATCAATGGTTACTTAGAATACTCCTTAGCATATGTAACAATGTCTTCATGATTCATTTACTTAGGCATCTCTTCTAATTAAAGCTAATCACAGCACTCAGAGCCTATGTTCTTAACAATCTATGTCAGTACTATCTGCATGTAGTAATGCAGTTTCTTTGGTCTCTGGCGACCAGAGATCCGAGACCCACAGACCCTGCCATGCCAGATCCCTTAGCCGCCCAGCCCAGCTGCCCACTCAGGCCCCTGGAAGTGACTCAGACACTTATATTAACTTCATGTTGTTTGGTCTATGGCTCAGACACATTGCTAGCTAGCTCTTACATCTTAAATCAACCCATTTCTATTAATCTGTCTCACCTGTGCTCGTTAGATGTTGCTCCTTTGGGCTTCAGCTCGGTTTTTCTCTGGCCCCGCCCTTCCTTTCCTACCTATTCTGATTCCTCCTCTTACTTCTTCTATGGTGCCTGTCATGGCCCAAGACAGCTCCTTTATTTAAAGATTGAGATTCACAGCATACAGAAAGACATTCCCACATCACTTCCCCCTTTCTGTCTAATCAAAAAGGAAGGTTTCAATTTTAACATGGCAAACTTACATATAACAAAATAGCTATCAAGCAAGAATTACAGTTACAATATCTAGTCTATTCGTATTTAGCAAAATTAAAGAAAATACTCTATCATCTATCTTATCTTTAAGAATCTAAAGTTTCATATGCAATATACCTTTCAAATGACTAAGAAAAACTGTACCTATAACTATCAAATCTTCAACTACATCAAAGACCACATAGGGATATATTTACCCAAGTAAACCAGAAGTGCAAGCAACTTCTAAAATCTAGAAAGGACAGAGATGACACCTATCTGCCTGGACAGTCACCCAAAGTTCCTTTATAAAGTTGGGACATCCATCTTCAGCCTATAGGCCCAGAGTCTTTTATCATTTCGCTGAAGCAAGAAATCTGCTCTGCCCATTCTGGCACAGTTCATCAGTTGCTTCTCCTTGAGTCCTGAAGAATGTCTAACAGTTTTTTCTATAAAGCAGGAACCTGAATGACCATCTCAGCTTGTTCTGCCAAAGTTCACAGGTCATCTTCCTATGGAACCTGCATGTCCAGTTTAAACAGCATACTGTCAAGCAGTCAATATAAGAACAGGTTCTTGTCCAGTGGCTAACCATTGGCACAAATAGATTCCATATGGAGTTTTTTCGATGCCCATTTTTCTCTTGAAGTAAATTAGTGCTGCCAGGAGCAGATCTGTCTCACTGTCCAGAAAAGTCTAAGTTCTTAAGACATTTAGATGCCATATTCTGTAGGTCTTAGAAGTGTTTGAAGATTACCTATCTAATTGAATTATATCTTTGTATACCTAAAAATCTAACTAACATGCATTTCTTAATTATACTTTACAATTTTAAATCAGTTACATAAACATCCTATCTTAAACAAGAGTAGAAAATACATACAGCATAAGAGAATTGACTTTAAATTTGTATCAATAAACCAAAATCTATACTAATGTAAAACATTTTGAGATTAACAGCTGATTTCCTGATCTAAGTAAATTTAATAATCTAACTTTTCAAAAAATCATTGATATACCATATCCCCCTTTTCTTCTTAGAAAGAGATTAACTATGACCAATAACCAGTTATAATGAAAAAACATTTATAAACAATATTTTGGGAATTGGGGTGTAGTTTTCTATTACTACTTCCTGCTGATTATGGGGCATTGAAAATCTCATGAGTTTTTAAGACTGGATCATAATCTGCAGCCCTGAAGCTGATCTGGCCATCTCTTCCCATCAGAGGTTTTTTCAGGGGGTCTTGGTTGATGAAACCATATTTGCCTGGAAGCAATCCACAGGTTCTCATCTTCTGTAGAAACAAAAGCAGAACTCTTCCAAAGCAATAAATCCTTAGACACAAATTTCAAAATCAAAATACCTTTAAAATATATATTCTTGTTTAACTTAGTAGCCTTTGCATTTGCAATCCAATCTTTCTGCAATTAGCTCATTAACAGTCAAAAAATTAATAGAAAACACAATAACAATCAAAATCCAGATTTTGTGTCTATTTTCCATCTTTACGTGGCTTATTATATTTTTATTTCTCTATTTCTCTTTTTAAAGACTTTTTCTATCCTCTTTCTTTTCTCTCTGAAGCCTATGTACCTTTTATAATAATTGTAACCCATTTACAGGTTTTTTTTTCATCGGAATCTGTTTTATTGTGAATCCTTAATCACCTTCTAACTAGAAGAGCGTTTTAAAATATTCTCATTCTCTTGCCATATAGTTTTTGCAAATACCGCTGAATCAGTAAGTTCTCTTAAAGGGACCATGTCTCTGTTTGTGGCCAGCAAACAGAGCACACCCAAGAAAATGCTGCTACTAAGAAACCGTCTTTGTTTCCTTTTTGTTCAAAATAAACAGAAATCTAAAATCAATCACATGCTACTGAGTCTTCTGTGAGATTTCAGGAACCCACCTGATTGCAGCTCACACTGCCTGCCGCCAGTCCACAGGCACCATTTTGAATGTGACCCGGATGCCACGCTTTCTTTGTACAATGATCTGTTTCATATACACAATTTGGAAGCTACCTTTGCTCAGTTTCTGCTAAAACCCTTTTTAAACTTTCTCAGGCATTAAGTGGATAATCGACCCATGTTGGGTGCCATCTGTAGTAGTGCAGTTTCTTTGGTCTCTGGCGACCAGAGGTCCGAGACCCACAGACCCTGCCGTGCCAGACCCCTTAGCCACCCAGCTGCCCACTCAGGCCCCCAGAAATGACTCAGACACTTATATTAACTTTATGCTGTTTAGTCTATGGCTCAGGCACATTGCTAGCTAGCTCTTACATCTTAAATCAACCCATTTTTATTAATCTGTCTGCCACGTGGCCTGTGGCTCACCTGTGCTCCTTACATGTTGCTCCTTTGGGTTTCAGCTCGGTTTTTCTCTGACTCCACCCTTCCTTTCCTACCTATTCTGATTCCTCCTCCTACTTCTTCTATGGTGCCTGTCATGGCTCAAAACAGCTCCTTTATTTAAAGATTGAGATTCACAGCATACAAAAAGGCATTCCCACATCATCTACATTTTATAAACAGTAAAATAAAACTTTATTTAATTAAGGTTGTATAGGTCAAAACATGCATTTCCTCTCTCTCTCTCTCACACACACACACACACACACACACACACACACACACACACACACACACACACACACACACAAACAAAATCATACCAGCTATCATTGGTATTAGTACACATGTACTTTTATACCACACATTTCCCCAGGGCAGCTTACATTCCTTTTCATTGAAAATGTAGAAAGATCATTCTCACGATTACAGATGATGAAAAACATTGCTTCCCTTTCAGCTGAGGTTATATCATTTGAACACCAGAAGAATCTTCAGATCACAAGAAATTTACTAAGTATTTTTTATGCAATTGTTTGAGTCAGAGAAATGTTCTAGGCTTGATATAAAAATTATTTGATGATTCTAATTATAGGGGTGTATTATATTTTATTACTTTGTGGTTAAAAACAAGCTAACTTCAATGCAGAATTTAAATAGCACATATTCTATGAGGTTTTGAGTAAGGCACATAGACAAAAATACCTTTAGTAGAAGAATCCAAGCTCTTTTGCTCCAGCTTCTATCTAAGTGTGTGAGGTACTGTCTTATGCTTTTATTCACTCACAATAGGTATTATTACCTCAGTTTTAGAGACTTTAAAAAGTAGACAGATAGATGGAGTAAGGTTTGTTTATTTGAACTTAGTTGCTCACATTCAAAGTCATTCCAGCTGTGGCAAGACAAATAGGCAAATATCGTGATGGTCCTTGAATGTTTATTCCTCTCCCCACATTCTAAGTATTACATGCGGATCCAATTTAAGTGTCACTGTGAGATGTGGTCCTACTTGTATTACCTAGGGACTACAAAAATCTGAATATTTCAAAGCAGCTACACTACAATTTTATTCTTTGATGAGTTTTATTATTAAAAACAAACATTCCAGGAATTAACAGCTTCATTAAATTCATTAAAAATTATTCTGTGGTCAGAATAACATGTTAAGCAAAACATTCTTTAAATTTCTGTCATTGTTTAGAGCATTTCCTAAAATGTCTTAATTATATGCAGTTTTAAAGTTATAAATATAAGTGGTTAGTTTGGAAATGCGTGCTGAATGAGTTCTTGGAGGCCTGATTGCTTCTTTGCAAACAATACCTTATAATAACATCCATTAGTTTTGCAGCAGCTGGCAAAGTAGCCAAGAGCATCTTGTCCATAGGCAAACATCACAGGGATACTCTGAAGCTGCATACATGGTGTGTAAATAAGTAATACAGCAGGGGCCAACATCTTTGTTGTGCCTGTCTAACACCCTTTTCAGGTCCCTGGAGTGCTCTATGTTACTCCTTCTGCCCTGACAATTTGAAAGTAAAGTTCATAAGAAGATTCCATGAAAAAAGAAGTAGAACAAAGAAAAACGCACAAATTTACAGAGGCAGGTATATGGAAAGAGGAAGATAAAGAATGGGCTTACATAAAACTCCTTTAAATTAGTTCTCTGGCAGCTAAGAGTCAAGACTCAAGAGTGATTTGGCAACAAAACTTCAAAGTGACTCATAGAGGACCATGCTTTATAAAAACAAAAGATAAGATTAGAGAATTATACCAGTTCAAATATCCATGTACTATTTTAAAAAGATAATGAACAAAATTAGCAATTGTATTTTTTACAATATTTTAAAGTAATTTTCCTATAACGCAAAATGTGTACCTTATTACAGACAACCTAAGTTGTTACTGTTGGTGTCAACTCTTGACAGAAGCAGAAATTCTGACAATGAATAATGTCTACCACAGGAACACTCAGTGTTGTTAAGAGTTGTTTTAAGTATAATTTTAAAATACTAAAATTTCAAAAAAATTAAGTATAGTATTCAATTAATATTTAAATATTTTACTATGTAAATATGTTTTCTCCATTATGCGCAAGTTTAACAAATCCTAAAACTTTTCATCATTCATCATTAGTTATCTTTGTATATTTATAAGTTCTTTAACTAAAATGATGACTTATAAAATCACTCAATGATATTAGTATTAGTTGTAAAATTAATAGGTTGTTTTTAATCTTATAGTTAAATATCAAGTGTTTGTGATCTCACACCCCTCTCCCTGTTCACATCGCCTTCTATTGTAGGTAGAGTTTTCCTGTCCTCACTGTCTGCCTCCAAATAAACAACACAACACAGAGACTTAATACATATTATAGATGCTTGGCCAATAACTCAGGCTTGTTACTAACTAGCTCCTACAACTTTCTATTAATGCATATGGTGTCTAAGACTCTTGGCTTTTACCTCTATCCCATTTTGTGTGTCAGACTGGTTCTCCCTCTGACTGGAAACTCATCTGACTCTGCCCTTTCTCATCCTATCATTCCTGTATGGCTTCCCAGCCTAATTTTATTTTGTTCCACCACTGGCTGGTCAGTTTGTTTATTAAACCAATCAAAGGGACTTATATTCACACAGTGTAGAGAACGGTTATTTTACAGCATACTATGATAAGATTAAGAACCAAGTGTTTGAGAGACAATTGAGTCATGAAGCCATGAGAGGTGGGATTAAAGTCCATGATGAATAATTTTGTGAATCAGGTTGACTGGGCTAAAGGATGGTTAGTCAATGGATGAAGCATAATTTCCAAAGAGTTTCTAGAAGAGTAGTTGAAGCAGTGGGCTAAGTAAAAATCTCTCTCACCAGTGTGGTTACGAATCTGCTAATCTGCTAAGAATCTGAACAAAATACAGAGACAAGGGACCAATGAGATGGCTTGGCAGATAAAAGTGCAAGTCTGGTGTTCTAAAGTCAACCTCTAGAACCTACAAAAAGGCAGAAGGTAAAAAAAAAAATCAACCCCACAAAACTATCTTCTTTATATGCACACATACGCATCTCTCTCTCTCTCTGTCTCTGTGTGTGTATGAGAGAGAGACAGACAGGCAGAGAGGGGGGAAGAGAGAGGGAGAGAGAGAATTGTGTTTTAGGTAACCAAAGCATGAAGCATAAATTAAATAATAAAATAATTATCTCTCTCTTCTTGAGATGGGGCATTGGTCTTTGATCTTTCAGACATTCGAACCTGGAATTTCTAGTTTTTAGACATTAAGCTTAGTCTAATTCCAATCCTATATCTCAGTCCTCTGGGTTCAGACTGATGAACACACCATTTTTCCTGGATCACTTTTATAAACAGACCTGAATGATATATTATTCTTATAAGAGAGCCATTAAAAAGCTACCTAGCTCACTTTGAAATAACTGAAGGCAATAGTCAGAAAATCATAAGAGGGAGTATATTGTGGCTAACTATGTTGACACTCTAGCCTTAGACTTTCTCCTTCCAAAATCATAAGCCACAAGTTACTGTTGCTTGTAAGCTACCTAATAATGGTACCTGGTTACAGTAGCTGAGACTAATGCATCTTTCTTAATCCCGCTAGTTATATTTCCATTTTTATGTGTGCTTTTAGGATTTGTAGGATATTTTAGTGTATAAAGGCACACTTCCATTCATGAGAAAAGTTAAATTACCAAGAAAAACAACAGCTTCATATTACGCTCAGTATCTTTCTAAAACAGGCTGGATAAACTGACTGAAGCCAATTCTCTTCTCTCATGCAATAATGAATATACAGCTTGTTGTAGTTGATGCTGGAAGCAAAATCCAATATAAGTATGTGTGGTTATAAAAGACGGCAAAAGCTTGGTTACATTATTCAGACCACTGAAGCTTTAAGTGGCACTTTCCTTCCATTCTTCCCTCTCTCCACCTTCCCTCCCTCCTTCTATCCTCCTTCCCTCTCTCCTTTTTGTCTGATTTCCTCTATTCCTCCTTTCTCTCTTTCTTTCCTTCCTTCATTCATTCTTCTCTCTATCTCCTGCTTCCTTTCCTTCTCTCCATCCTCCCTCTCCCCTCTTTTCCTTTCGTCCTGTCTTTTCTGTTAGTATAGTTTATGCGTACAGAAAAGGCCCTGCCAGATCATAAACTTAAGAAATCTATGATCTTCAAAATGTAGAACTTGACTATGCTTTGACAATCGCAGTGCAGATAAACCAGAAACGGAGTATCATTCCCTGTGAAGATAGATATGCGTAATCACATAGTAACTGGGCAGCCACTGAGGGTCTTTGCCAGTCCCTGTGAGAAAATAGAGTTAGAACAGATAGACATAACCTTTGTCATCAAGAATCTCCAATCAGTTGGTGAAGGCACAACATGTAATGACAGTAGAGTTGTGTTACTATAGACTACTTAAATCATTAGTACTGCTGAACGAGGCCAGCTAGACATTGTAAACTCTATCAGGGTCAGTAAATATGGTTTTTTGTATTTTATCTCAATACCACAATAGGATTCTATTACAACCTATTCCAAATAGGCCAAATGTCAACAGACACATTCAGAGAAAACTGAGAAATATCTTGTAATAAGTGGAAGTGGAAGTGAGGTTAACTTTTTGCACATTTCTTTTATTTTGTAATTTTCTTTAGTCAAGGATGAAAAATGATGGTGAGAAAGATTAACTTGCATGGCACTACACAAAAGAATAAACAAAGGAGTCAATAGCACATGCGGGAGGAAGTCAAATGTGTTAGCAGCTCAGTACTCGCCAAGAAGGTGTGGCTAAAAAAGGAATAAGCAATGTGTTTGTGTGGAAGGAATTTTTCAGAAAAACACATAAGTGGTTAAGCATATTTAGAAAGCACGATTTTTATGAAACACCCAAGGAATGGAAGGCTGTCTAGACAGAAGAGCTTGCCAAAGCATTCACATGCTAGCAAAATTTTGAGTTTCAATGAGTGCCTAGCATGAAAAGTTTTCCTAAAGTATTTGGTTATGAGAGAGAAGTGTGTATCAATGATTACAACATTTGGAGAAAGTCAATTCTGTCTAAAAGAGAATTTAGAACTAAGGAGATAGCTTTATTCTAACGTTCTTTTATTTTAAGGCATCATATTTAAACAAATATTCTTTCCTTCCCAAATCTTGGAAAAATTCCTTAGCCTGGGAGAATTTCCCTTCAAATAAGAAAAAAATATATATGTGTTAGATATTTTTGAATAGAGGGAATGCAAAGAATGTGTATTTTTTTTTTTTTTTTGAGGTCTGAAGCCCTTTTTGTCCTTGAAGAACTCAAAGCATCTTGGTTTCTTTGAATCAAATTTAGCACATTATTAGTTCATAATTATGACCAGTTGTAGCATCAGACTCTAGTTAAAGTACATTTAAAACTATGCAGAAAGACAGATAATCTGAAGTTTCTCCCCAGTGGTGCTAGGCTCAGAAAGTTCTACTATTAAGAAAAGTATAATAGACTCAGAATCTGTTTTGCTGACTTTCAGAAAGCCATTGGCAGTTAATTTTCCCCTCCAACTTTGGTTTGACAGTTTATCTGAAGTAATAACAGTTTTGAATCGAAGTTATAGTACAGAAACAAAAGATACAAAGACAGATGCTGCCCAAATGTTTGCCCTACAAGCTAGGCAGAACCAGGAAATCTACTCAGCCTTTGTCTTTGTGCTTCCTTGTCCTTTGTCAAAAGTCATGTTATTTTATAGCCAGGGTCCAAGCGATTGTAACATCTCAACTTGCTTATTATGTTTAAGAAATATAATTAATGCAGAAGACATTGCTTTTCTTAATAGAGGTTTACAACATAATAAACCCATTGTAAAGTAAAAAATGTTGTTAGAAGAAAATTTATTTAACACACCTAACTTACTAAACATCAAAGCTAGGACTAGCCTGCCTTAAACAATCACAGAATGCTTGACATTAGCTCATGGCTGAGCAAAATCATCTGACAAAAGCCTATTTTACAATGAGGTGCTGGTATTGCCATGTCATTAACTGTACTGAAAATAAAAACCAGAAAGATTGTCTGAGCATGCTCTCACACCATTGTAGAGATGAAGGTTAATGCATCATAGGCCAGGGACAATCTGCATTTGAATAAACAGAACAGAGCTGTAAAAGCCAGAAAATGCACAGACAAATGGAATCAAAGCAAAAAGCAGGAAGAATCCATTCTGTCACCCTCTACTGCCCAACCACAGAGATGCTCTATTACACCTTCATTTTCTTATACATCTCTTACATAAAAAGCTGGTGAATAAATGTCACCATCACCACTACACTGCTAAGTTCACATTCATACAGTGGTTCTTAAACTGTGGTGCTATCCAAAAGATCTGAAGAGTTTGATAGACCCAACACTAGTATTTCTGATTGAGCTCCTGTGGGGGATGGACAAAAATTTTCAAGTTTCTAACATCTGTGTCCTCTAATGTAAAATCAATGGTGGGGCCGCACTTTGAGAATCACACCCTGCTGTGTAGTTCTCAATTTCAGATAAATAGAAGAATTAATGTGGACGTTTTGTAAACTACCAAGTTTCTCAGATCAATTATCGAAGAATCTTTGGTGATTAAAATCAGGCACAGATTATTTTTCCTTCCAAAGATCCTCATCTTGTGCTGGCGAGGTGGCTCTTAATCATGATTATGAAGACAAGATGTCCAGTGGCCAAAGTTTGTCCTAAGACCATTACCTACATGGCAACTTCACCACAAACATCTGCTCACTAAAGAGTAGTTGAATTCTCACTGAAGTAAGGGTCAAATTACTTAACCACCACTGCAGTATAACACCATGATTTTTGTACAAATCTTCTACTTCGTAGTTGACATTCTATGTTTTCCTAGTTCTCACTTGCCATTATTGACTACCTACTTGTTGGTTTTGATAATTTCTTCTCTTTCATTAAATCCTGAATTGACTTTTCTATTAAAAAAAATTAATTAATTCGAAAAAAACCTGTACAAGTTACTCCAGTAATGTGAGTATATTATAATAAGAAAGTAAAGTTCTTCCCTTTAAGGAGACCACATGTTGAGCTGTTAGACATGGCAATGTGCTATCACCATTGCAGAGGGGCACTGGCTGTACTTCTAGCTATAACCAGATGACATTCGGAGAAGAGGGAGGGGTGCAAAGCGTTTTGGCTACCAGGGCACAAATCCTGTGGGATTTTTTCACAAAAATATGTCTTTAAAGATGCTTAGGAACTTTTAAGTCTAAGGTGATTTGCATGCAGGGATAGAGAAGTGCTTCAAACAGAAGAATCAAGCTAAAAGGACAGGAAGGAAATGGGCCAAGATGGTATTATGAGTAACATGTGGTGGCCAGTTTCTAGTAGTTGGTAAACACAACCCAGCGAGTAGACATCAAGTAACACAGATTGGTGAGAGCTTGATTATTTGTCCATCTCTATAGCAGCTCACACTTGATTGTCATAACTGTTGATGTCTTCTAGGTCACCCTAGCCAAAAAATATCCATGTACATCTAATAGGCTCTGGCTCAAAGGAATGCTCAATTTAATATAGTTAAAATTGTTGTCACTAATTAATTTTCGTGTATATATCATGTTACTCAGCATTTAGGTTTTTAATGTGGATTCAAAAACAAAGTTCTGTGCGTTTATGAAAAATATTATGGAAGTAGGCTTATTTGATTGTAGACTTGCAGTTTTTGGACTTCTCTTAAGAGCTCTAAATTAGGAGTGTCTAACCCATAGCCTGTGAGCGACATGTGATAACTGTTCTTGGTTGTTGAGTACATCTGGAATTAACTAAAACCTAAGTGGCTAGGTACACTTGTAACTGATTTTTTTAATTAAATAATTTGAAGTAGGAAGACTCATTTTTGAGGTGAGAAGATAAACCTTTAATTCAAATCTTTTGAAATGGAAAAATCAAGTTTTATCTGGGCCACACTTCTGCTGGTAGCCTACGTAAAGGATATGGAAACAGGGAGCTTGTGTTCTTTGTCTGCCCGCTTTCTCTCTCTGGTTGTGAGTCTATTCCTTCACTGGCAGTAGAGCTTACTTCTTCGGGATATGCTGAAGACCAGCTGAGACATCTAGCCCTGTAGAATGAGAAACTATTGGATTCTTGGACCTTCTATTGGTAGAGAGCCATTGATGAACTAGCTAGACCACTGCCTATAAACAATTCTAATTCCATATATATACTCGAGAAATTCTGTTCCTTAGTAGAACACTAACTAACACAGTTATGAATGTGGCCTAACACAAAACCAACTTATGTAAAACTTTATAAGCAGTTTATTTTTTTTGAGAAGGAAGTTTGTAAATGGCATTATTTTGTCATAATGTCACACAAAATAAGCACATATTATATGTTCTCACTATTTGTACCCAAGTATGGCTTAGTTTTACCATGACATATGGTGTGATACCTTCCAATAAGAGATGATTTAAATATCACCAGTTGTTACACTACCCATGGTGACTTGTGAAATACAGTAATTATCACTCATGTATTAACCTACCATAGTCAATGTTATTGAATTCATAATCACACATTTAAAGTCATTTAGTTATATATTTATCAGAAAACTGGCAAGGTCAGAAGACAACTTGCAGAGTCAGTTCTTATGTGAACCACTGTGTGGTTCCAGGGATAAAACTCAGGTGATTGGTACTTGGAAGTTAGCATTTTTCCTACTAAGCCTGCTTGCCAGCCCTCTAATTTATCATTAGCTGTGCCTTCACCTTTCAGACAGCTTTACGTATCACCCAAATTCATTTCATGATAGAGCCCCTAATTTGGGCTACATACCCATATAAGATGTAAAGGAGCTAAACCTTGCTTTTAGCTTTCTTGTTAATAACTTCTATAAAAAATAAATACAATTTCTTGTCTATTACTCTTTAACCTCAGCATAGCTGTGAGAATAAAATATAACATACTTCAAAAGAAAGTTAGAAATGAGAAAGATTGTTAAATGAAAAATGGAAGACTACCTTTTTGTCAAGGCTAAAGACATTCAGCTTAATTTGTAGAAATCTGTGCAAGTTTTCAAAGGCTATAATTTGAAACATCATTATATGAAAAATCATGCTGTCAAGCTTGCTGTATAAAAAATTGTATTGTAAAGACAAAATAGTCTTCTCAATAAAAATTTTACTTTAAAAAGTTACAGCTCAACCATACAAATTAGTTGTATTACTGAATATTTAATAGCAAAAAAAACCATAAAGTCATTTATTGATGCAGAGTTAATTAAGCAATGTATGGTCAGAAGGGACTGTAAAAATGTGAGCTGTTACTAAAACCATTTTGTATCACCAGACTACATTCAGGCAAATAAAATAAATTGGAAAAAAATATGTAAAAAGAAGTTTGGAGAGTAAAGCCACTAATTTTTATAATTTGTGATTTAGTGGCAGATAACAGCTCTGACACCACACATCTGCCTCAACCTGCCATTTTTATCAGAGATGTTGATCACACGTAGGATGTCACTGAAAGATGGTCTCTCTAGTCCCATTAAAAAACAACAAAATCAAAACATTTACACAGTGAAGTATTAAATGTTGAAGCAATTTTCTTGACTCATGTTCAATGTGTACAGTTACTGGGGTGACCTGACAATATTGAGTAAAAGACATAAATTAATAGAAGACTAAGCAGTTGTTGAAATATCGCTACACAATGGCATATTATGCAGCAGATAATAAATGACATCTTGAAATTTTCAGACAAATGAATGGAATTAGAAAAAAACATCCTGAGTGAGGTAACCCAGACACAGAAAGACAAACAGTATGTACTTACTCATAAGTGATTATTAGTCATAAAGAAAGGATAATGAGGCTACAATTCACAATCCACAGAAGGTAGGTAACAAAGAGGATCCTAATAGAGACATCCATTCCTCAGGAAGGGGAAATAGATAAGATCTCCTAGGTAAATTTTGAGAATGGTGGAGAGGTAAAGGGAGGTAGAAAGAAAACATGAGAGAAATGGATGGTAGAATTGAGGGAGGGACAGAGAGGGAGACCAATAAAATCGAGAGAAACCGATCCTGGGAGAAGTCCCAGTAATTCACAAACATGACCCCAGCTATGACCCGAAGCAATAGTGGAGAGGGTGCCTGAACTGGTTTTCTCTATAATCAAATTGATGAGCACCATACTTGTCATTATAGAACCTTCATTCAGCAGCTGGCGGAAGTGGATGCAGAGATCCACAGCTAAGCACTGTGTTGAGCTCCCAATCCAGTTGAAAAGAAGGATGAAGGATTATTGCTGTAGGACTATGCTCTTGTACACTGTAATTATTGTCGCTCTTGTTGATGTAATAAAATACTGATTGGTCAAGTAATTAGATAGGAAATAGAGGTGGGTCAGGTATACTAGGATTCTGGGAAGCAGAGGAGTAGAGCAGGAGTTGGCAGGGAGACGCAGAGGAAGTGGGATGAGACTGCTGCACTGAGCAAAATAATTCCAATTCTTGTGGCTAAACATAAATAGAAATATGGGTTGATTTAAAGTATAAGAGTTAGCAAGTAATGAGCCTAAGCTATAAACCAAACCGCTTGTAATTAACATAAGCCTTTGTGTGATTATTTAGGACTAAGGGACTGTAGTTTCAGACCTCAAGGCTAGGCTGAGGCAGAAACTTCTGACTACATATTATATGAGCAAAGGTATCAAGATCTTTATGAGGAAACTCACATCTGACCTGAGATGAAATACTTGGATCTCATTGACTCTTTACTGACAGCTGGGGAACCTGCATAGGAACTTGGCCCTCTGAATGTGAATGACAGTTGTGTGGCTTGAGTAGTTTGTGGGGCCCTGGCAATGGGACCAGGATTTATCCCCAGTATCTGAACTGGCTTTTTGGATTCCATTCCCTAAAGAGGAATATCATGCTGAACATTGATATGGGAAGATAGGCTTGGTCCTTCCTCAACTTGATATGCGGCTGACTCAACATGGGATAGATGCCTTATTCTCTCTGAGGAGTGGATGGAGTGGGCAAAATTAGGGCGTGACTGGGAAGAGAGGAGGAAGGGGAACTGTGGTTGGTATGTAAAACAAAAAACAAAACCTTTAAAATAAAAAACGAATATTCTCCAAGCAAGGTACCATGGTATTGAAGCTGTAATGCAAGAGATATTTTTCTTATCTGTGTGGTGATAGTCTTAAAAAAATTGTACACAGATTTTGTTGTTGCTCATTATCTTATGATAATTTTTATGTATTTAATGTACGGCCCCAAATAATTTTTTATTCAATGTGAGCCAGATATGCCAAAACCTTGACTACTTTGCTCTAAATATTAATTTCAAAGACACTGACTCATTGTATCTGCTAAGGTCTTATGTGTCTGGTATATTTTTATTTAAAAGTGAAAAAATATTGGAGCAGTAAAAAGATACAAATTTCAGATTAATTCCCACAAAAATAGAATTATTTTTAAATGTATAATCCACAAAAATATCATACTGTGTACTTTCTCTTCAATAGTACTATTAAACGATGTTGATGCAATCTAGAGAGTTGTACCAGAGTACAAGAGATTAAAACCCTGCTGAATCCCACAAATCATCTGTAGTAAGGTAAACATTCTTGCGGTGATGGTGAGGGGCAGGGGAAAGAATTCTTGCGGGAAGACACTATAAAAGGTAGCATTCTACTATATATATGCTATATCCGGTGACTTATACATGGGCACTTCTTATCTCAATATGTTGACCCTAGGAATAATTGAATGGACATAGGAATGCAAATGCTGTTTACTGACAGTGATTTTTAATTTTTCTGAATACATACATAAGAGGAGAGACTGCTTAAGGGCACCAAAGCTCTATATTTAGTCTTTCAAGGGTTTTACATACCGTGAGCTATAGAGACAACACCATTTTACATTTTATCTTAGTGTGTTCAAGAGTTCATATCTTACCAAACTTATTTCAGTTTTGGTAATAGCCTTAGTAATAATAGATGTGAGGTGATATTACTTGTGGCATTAATTTCTATTTCCGGGTTTTTGTGTGCCGGTTGGCGACTTGTGTATCTGCTAAATATTGATCAACCACATGTATCTTTAACCAAGAGAAGTTGAAACTCTTATTCTTTAGCTTCTGTAAGCAATAGGGTTTACAGAGGTTTTCTTCTGTTGGAGAAGCTGTCTTTTCACATTAGTTATTCTTTGCGTTGCTGTATATAAGCATTTTAGTACAGTGTAATCCACCTGTCTATTTTCAGGTCCTGTGGGCTAAACTCCTAGTGTGACATCTGAGAAACCATTGTTAGAACTAGTCTTAGAGAGCGCGACATTTTTATCAGACTGTTATAGTTGAGATCTTTCACTACTTGAACACTGAATCCTTTTCTAAATTGCTTTTTCCATATGGGGAGAGGGAAGATGGAAGAGAATGAAAAAAAGAAGGAGGCCAAGAGCTGCATCCATTCCTGAATTCAGAGTTTTCCCCCTTGTTTAATCGAATTAGCAAAATATGCTAGTTTTAAGATTGATTTTCAATTTCTCTTGCCAAAAAGTTCATATTCTTTCCACCACTAGACATCCTCTTAAGTGAAAACTAAGATTTTGGAAGGTATGTTGAATATCTTATGAACTTAACTCATTTAAGTGTTTATTAAGTATCCACTATGTGCATGAAAAATTACTGAATGAGTTAAGGAGTTCACAGTCCCCTGCAGGGTATAAATAGCACATAATTACATTATATTGTAATAAGGACTGTAAGGGAAGAATATGCAGCTTTACTCTGAGGCAGAGCTTATTCTCTAGGTGAACAATTAAGAGGAATTTTTCCAGCAAAAGTTTATACTTGAGCTACATCATGAAAGAAAAATGTATAGTTCATAAAATAGAAACTTTAAAAGAGGGGAAAACAAAATATAAGCTAGAGTAGTGGCAAGCAATAATGAAACTTAAGAATTATATGTAAATATCATGGTATACATTATTTTTAGAAAATGATATATGTAGATATGAATGCTAATAAAATAACATTATAAAAAGACTAATAATGTGTTTTAAAATATTGATGAACCACACTTTCTAATTCTGAGAATGGAAACATTTGAGGAAGGAGAGAAATGGTAGGTATTTCCATTCTACTCTACGTAACTGCACCGCTGATCTTCTTATAGCTAGAATGTATTATTATCTTTTAACTGCAAATACATGTAATAGCATATGCTTTTTGACACAAGCCCATTTATTATAACTAGAAGGTATTGTCTATTAACTACAAATAAACATAACATACTCATTTCGACACAAGCCCTATGTGTTCCTTAACATGAATGGGGAAAAATAAACTCACAATGCTGGCAAGAGAAGGAATTCTTCACATTGCATCACTAACCGTCAAATCCTGAAGGAACAACTTGTGCTCTCTGAGCTTTTGGACTGTAGATTTCACTCCATAAACTTACAAGAACATACCAAAGAAAGTGAGTACAGTGAGAGATCTGTAGAGCAAGAGCAATAGCTAGTAATGATAGGGAATTGATTTAAAAATATATACCTTTAGTACTGCATACATCAACCGCATGGGATTTGATTGAATATATATATATATATATATATATATATATATATATGTTTGTGTGTGTATATGTGTGTGTGTATCACATGAATAATTACATCTTAGGATGAGCTAAGATGTTTTGTGGTAAGAAATAAATATTGTCCTATTTACACTAACCCGTGGCAGGTTATTGACAGGGCATTTAGGGCGTACCTGACCTCAAGATTACAAGCCAGGAACAAAAGGTCTATGAAAGTAAAGTATGATCAATGGGAGAAGATTAGAATGAAAAGAAGAGCAGCTTTAATACAGTGATGCCAAGGGTATGAAAGAGTTAAACTGGCAATGTCTCTACTCACGGTCAGCTGGCTTATTGCTGAATGTGTGTGATGGAGGGGGAAGTTTTACTTGATGTGATGTCCAACTGTTACTGATATATTCAAAATAAAGACCAAATTACTCTTCAGAAGCCACTACCACTGAGAGGGATGTGAGTACTTGGGGACCCATTGTGACGTTAGCGGAAATAGCATGGAAAGCATGCAAATGGTAATAGGATACATATCAATCATGCACAATTTTCGCAGCTTCTCTGTGACTGAATCTGTACAAAACCTGTTTGTCTAAGTAGACCCTTCTGAATTGTATATGCTGTGCAATAGTATTTGGAATAGTGAGATGTAATGTCCTCTAAGAGGGAAGAGATTGTCTTATGTCAAACTCTTAGATAAGAGTCAATCTCAGGCCAAAGAATGTTCAAACATGTTGGGAATTTACATCACGAATCACTGATAATATACAAAGGAATTAACAACCTTTATCAAACTGTGTTAAAGATGTCCACTAAAATAGTATTGTGACTTGATTTTTCTACATGATGAAATACTATTAGGCAATTTGAATCATAACCATGAATAACATTTTAATGTTTTAGTTTGGTAATTAACTTGATATGGCCACAAACTCCATATGTGCTTTACTTGTGTATAGGACAAAGTCAACAGTTAAGATTATCAGTGATAGGTCTAGGGTCACTACACACTTCAGTGTCGTAGCAAGCTGTGGAGCAGAAAGAATGGAGGTGTTCATGGGAAAAAAAAAGGGAAGAAGGGATTAAAGGTGTCATGAAACCAATCATAAGAAGCAAGAAAGCTGTCAGCTGCAAAGATGCATGACACATTTGGACCAATTCCTCTGTTTGGAGAGATCTTTGCAGCTTCACTGGTGTTTTGTCAGTCAGTGAAAAGCAGGGAAAATGAAAGGTGTGATTAAGAAAGTGCTGAGGCCATCTGTGTCTATAACAAAAGCTCCCATTAAGTTTGGCTGTGTTGCATAAGAAACAGAGGTAAAAGATTCTTCATACTTTTCCTCTACTCCAATGTAGTCTTCATACGCAAGGAGTATTACTGACATTTTACAGGATGAGGGTATTTTCGTGGGATGACATGCAATATGTTACAAAATACACACGCTGAATTCAGTGTTTAGAAGCTAGGAAGGAAGAAAAATGATAGTAACATTCTTCACAATACAGAAACAAAAGCATGTATCACTGGTTGGATAATGCATGGTCCATGGGGAGCAGTAATTTTAAAATATATTTAAGGCTCAGTAGTGTGGTCTCTTTCTTTAAACAAAGGAAGAACTGGAATGAAAAATGCAATCTTTTTCATCTTGTTATACACATTTCAAAACGGCAACACATTCTTTATATTGTCTTCCTGCCAGAAACATCAAATCTTTTATAAATGCCCATTTAAAAGGCAGCAAAGAGAATGTTCATAATAAACAACTATAGAAACGGTCCGGTTCTGATTATGCCCCAAATCAGGATCTGCTTAGCAGCCATTTCCCTTCTCCTGCATAGACGACCTCATAGATATGCATTTATCATGAAACTCACTTCCTATTTATTCTCCTGGAGAAATAAAAATGTGACAGTTGTTTCCATCCCCCTGCAAATCCAGCATGGGGGGCGTCAACTACCAAATCAGGAGAGCTCGGCGTTAACAGCCTAGTCTCTCATCCTAAAACTCACATTATAGATACTGAAATTACTTTCTTCCTTTGTGCACTAAAATGTGGTGTTTACAAGTATTGATAAACTAGAGAAAAGTGGTATCAGTTGCCATATTTCCAACACAAATGCTTTCCATTAGCCAAGCAACAAGTTTGACAGCATGTTTGAGGAAATGGGCACAAAGCTTTACTTTATTTTCTACTTAATGTAGACAGAAAATGTCTTAATACGTCAGATTTGATAAAAAAAAAAAAAAGATACACATTTTTTACTTAACTTCTCTCTCTCTCTCTCTCTCTCTCTCTCTCTCTCTCTCTCTCTCTCTCTCTCTCTCGCTTTGTAAACCAGACCAGCTTTGGATTCAGAGATCCACAGGCCTCTGTCTCCAAATACTGGGATTAAGAGTGTACCCCATGACTGTTCGTAGCTTATCATTCAGCTAATCTGACATTTCATTTCTCTATCCAGCACTGAACACAATCTTTCCCAGAATTCTTTCTTCAGACTTCATTCTTCTGCTTCTACCTCTTCCTGATCTTCTTGCTTTTCTTCGTCCCCTCCTCCCCTCTCTCTTCTTTCCTTTCTGTATTTGCAAACTGCATCATTTACCCCAAAGGTCCAAATCTAGTCTACATGCTGCAGTCCATTCTTTTAACAATTGGACCCATGTAGCTCCAACAGTTAGACTCAAAACACACAAATTACCTTTACTATCAATTGTACTCCAGTTCTGAAATGTTTGACTAGGAATGATTCCTGGTTCCTAATAGCTTATAATATAGTGCATTAAAGCTTTTTTAAAAAAAAGTTCAGAAGGCTTCATAGACTTAAACTATGTCTTCAGATCCATCTATGACTTAGATTCTACAGTTTTTTTTTTTAATAACTTCTTCCATGTGATCCACATGGCTCACTATACCCATTTCATCCAAAAAGTCAACTCCTACACACCTCAAATTATGTTCAGTGACTTGCAAATGTTCACCCATGATTTTTCTTCTTGTTTGACACACTACTCGGGCTGTAGGACCAAGTCCCAAATGGTGAAATACAAACTGAAGTGATGTCTACAAATATGATGCCTATCCCTCAAAACTGTGATAAGACTGCACAGAAAATTTTGTTTAATACTCACATGAAGGGAATGAAGTAAAGACCTTTAGGTGCCCACAATATTGTTGTAAAAAGCATAAGCCAGTGGATGATTTATGAGCTAAAGCTATTTTACTAATTACAACTATAAACATGATGAAAGAATTATTTATTGAACTCAATCATTAAAAGTGGGGGATAAATCATTAAAAATCGTTGTAGCTGCCACTGTTATTTACCCTGACAAATATATAAATCTAAAAGAGTAATCGTTCTCAAGGAACTTCAAGAAAAAAATTCCAATATGCTGTTATCATGATAAGCTGATTTCACAGTTAAATGTTTCCTTCATAAATGCTCTTAACATATCAAAAAAAAATGGTTCTAGGTTTTACATAAAGAAGCAAAAAGCCAGAGTAACAAAAATATTGCTGAGAAAGTTAGGACTGACACTACCTGACTTCAAAACTTACTATACAGTTGGAGTCATCAGGTATATAGAGTTAGTAGAAAAACATATTGACAGAGTGGAGCAAATGTAAAGAGAGAAATTCACTGCACATAGTCGGTGAATTTTTGACAAATGACCCAAGACAGGGTGATGAAGAACATATACAACTTCCAATGGATGTTGCTAGGAAAAAAAAAAAAAAAAAAAAAAAAAAAAACCTTTGTATCCACATTTATAAAAACTTGACTTGGAAAAATAACTTTGTAGCCTTTAAAAATCCACTTATAAATTCAAATGAACTACGGACTTAAACATAAAACTCAAAACTATCAAACTAATGGATAAACTATATCTCCTAGGATTTCGTGATAATTTACAATATAACATCAAAGATTTGTCCCATGTGAAAAAGTGATGAACTAGAATCGCTTTAATTAGATACAGCTATGATAGATACTGTCAGAAAAATAATGACAAACTAATAGCCTGGAAAGCAATAGTTGCCCCCCAAAAATGTGATTAAAGATTGTTTCCTTAAATATACAAAGAACTCAGGGCTCATCAATAATAAAATTAAAAAACCTTATTGAGAAATTAGTCATAGGACTCAAAAACGCATAGCTAAAGAGGTCACAGGCCATATAGTAAAAGCTCCTTCTACTGTTCTGATAAACGAACATAGTATTAAACCAATGGTACAGCTGTAAACCCTCATCTGTGTCTTCTTTTTTGCAGTGGATATTTATTACCCCAGGGATCCATAACTGTTCCAGGTGTAGAAAATAATAGACTGTGGAATGTGCAGTCTTAGAAATGACATCTACATTATACTGTCCCTGCCAAGGTTCAAAGATCAATGCAAAAGAAGAGACAAAAAAAGTGTAAGAGCCAGAGGTGTCTCTTACAAAGAAAGCATTTTCTGGAAATATCAAGGCAGTTGCATATATGAAATCACAGACCTGCATAATCTCATGTAAGACAAAATTCCAGTTGAAGAGGGGAGGTGGGCATGGAATCCAGCCCCAGAGAGAAGCTATTGGGAATTGCTAGCTGGTAAAAACAAAAACAAACAAACAAACAATGAGAGTGTGGCCTCTGTCCAGGTAAACTACCGTCCAGTGAAGGCCACTCATCCAAAGTATATGGGCAAACTGAAATTATTGATTTTAAAAGAAATAAAATGACATAGGACTGAGTGGGTTGAGAAGAGTGGATTTAGTAAAAGCCCCAGAAGAAAGATGAAAATGAGTAAAATAAATTATCTGAAATTCTTAAGTAACTGGTAAGAATGAAAGTAAAATGTCAGCCAAAGCCTCAAACAGATAAGGTCATCAAAATGTTTTCAACTGTCACTGGATCTTAAAAAAATACACATTTCTTTAGGTCTAAAATCCACTTATGAGTGAGTACATACCATGTTTGTTTTTCTGGGTCTGTGTTCAGATGATTTTTTCTAGCTCCAACCATTTGCCTACAAATTTAGGATGTCATTTTTTTTTAACTTCTGAGTACTACTCAATTGGGTATTTGTACCAAATATTTTTAATCTATTCTTTAGTTGAGGGGTACCTAAGTTCTTTCCAGGTTCTGGCTATTACAAATAATATTGATATGAACATAGCTAAGCAATCCACAGCCCCTAAGCAGCTAGGTAACAAAGAGAAACCTGAGACATCCATGGGAAAGGGAAAAAGAGAAGATCTCCTAAGTAAATTGGGACCATAGGGTTGGTAGATAGGAGAGGAGGGGAGGGAACATGAGAGGATGAGATGATTGAATTGGGGGAGGGACAGAGAGAAAGAACAATGAAAGAGTTACCTTGATAGAGGGAGCCTTTGTGGGGCTAGAGAGAACCCACAAAGATGACCCAGCTAAGGCTCCAAGCAATAGTGGAGAGGGTGCCTACATTGACCTTTCCCTATAATCAAACTGATAACCAAACTAATTGTCATTAAAGAACCTCCATCCAGTAACTGATGAAAGCAGAGATAGGGATCCACAACTAAGTACTGGGTCATGCTCCCAGTCCAAGCAAAGAGGAGACTATATAAGCAAAAGGATTAAGATCATGATAAGGAAACCCATAGAGATAGCTGACCTAAGATGCTGACACTGAACTTCCATAGGAGCAAACTAGGTTATCTGAATGTGGACCACAGATTAATAGTGTGGGCAGTTTGTGGCCCTCTGACAGTGGGACCAATGCAAGAACTGGATTCTTAGAGCGCATTCCTTACAGAGGAACACCTGGTTAAGCCTTGATACTGGGGAGTACGGACTTGGTTCTAAGTGGATATGCCAGACTGCATTAACTCACCCTGAGGTAAGGAATGGATGGGGTTGGGATGGGGGAAATGACGAGGGATGATTGAGAAGAAGAAGTGAGGTGGAGAGGTAGTGGATGTGTTAAATCACAAAAAAACATTTTAAATGAAATTTTACAAAAAAATGTACATCCCATGCCGTCAAGGAATTTCAATTTTAAAATGAAAATTTACGACACTGCTTTTAGAATGACGAAATTCAAACCACTGAAAATTCTCATAAGGATGTCAGATGCCTGAAAATGTTTTCATTCAAGGTAGGAAGAAAAGTAACAGGATCACCTTGAATGAGTTAGGCAATGTCTACAACTGAGCTGAACGAATATGTAGGGCAACAATCCAATTCAAATGACCTAAAAGCTTTGCCCATGTAGAAGTCTAGGCACAAATAATCACAGCAGGTATATTTATAATTCCCTTACCTAGTGGCAATCAATATGTCTTTCAGTAAGAGAATGGGTGTATGCAAAACAACAACAAAAGGGAATGATATTCAATGACATAAACAAATGAGCTCTTAAGCAAAAAAACAAGACAAGAAGGTAAGGTGGGTTCATATTTTACAAGTATAGAACCAATCTTGAAAACATTGCATATTTTTGATATCTGCTAGGTGATATTCTGAAAGGGATAGAAATATGAGGATAATTTCAAAAATCAGTGATATCCAACTGAGTGTGAAGTGAATGTTTTCTCTTTTATAACATGATAGAGCATACAGACCCTAAACATGGTTATCACAACTCTTAAGGTAAACTATCAGTGACTGCCTAAGATGACTTGTGCACATTGTGTAGGGTAGTACTGTTAGTTTCGCACGTGCATCAGACACACACACACACACACACACACACACACACACACACACACACACACACACACACACTACCAGATACCACAGGAGAGTTTATTCAGTGGAGCTGCTGAGCGGGTAAGAGAGAAAAAGGGGAGAAGGTGGAGGGGAGAGGGGGGAAGGGCAGATTCTCACATGGTGGCTCCTTTTAAGAGAACAGGTGGGCACAGATTTACATAACCACGTCTAAGGGAGTGCCCTCCATACACAGTGTTTGTTCTGCTGGTGTTGTGTTGGGTTTACCACGTGGGAGCTGCATGACAGGAATTCTCATCTCACCTGGTGCCATGTTGGGTTCACCACGGGGCTACTATGTTCCAGGAATCATTACAAAACACCCTTTTTTGTTTATTATAAAAAGAAAACCAGGTTTACATAGTGGGGATTGGGGGGGAGTCAGGGGTAAATGGATTGGACCAGAACAGGGTCGTCAAATCTCTTAAGGCTGCTACTAACTGTATTAAGGGTGAAGAGCTGTATCTTCTGGTGGTCGGTCTGCTGGATTCTGTAGCTCATTTCCTGCAGTCTGAATGAGTTTAAGGCAAGGCATGATGAATTCTGATTTTTCTGGACCTTGGAAAAACTATGAGTTAGTAAGAGAACCTTGTGAAGCGACAGATATAGTGAGGGTCCTCTGCTCTTACAGGATCTGGAGGTCAGGTTAAGAGAAGAGGAAAAGAGGAAAAGAAAGAAGGTTTGAAATTGGGACATTATAACCTTACGGTAGCTGTTTTTGTGTTTCTTCCTAATAGGGGACTTCAGCTGCACAATAAAGTTCCTGGGTCTTTGCTAGGTCTGGGGACGGGAAGAGGTTAAAACATCTTATGTTTTTGTTTTACCCATTGCCAAGGTCAAAATGTCTTCTGGTTCCTTTCCTTTGGTCCTGAGGGGGCAGGGAGGGGAACAGTCTTTTTTACCTGTATTGGCCCTAAAATGACTCCTGGTTCTTTTTCTCTAGTTCTCAGCGGGTGGCAGTCAACTACTGTTTTCCCATGGTAAGACGGGTTCTGGGTTTTCCCATTCTCTAGAAGCAGCGGCTGGAGGGTTAGTCTATGGGGGAGGGGAAGAGCAAGGCGAAATACCTTGGAGCTTTTTGTGTCCAGTAACCATCTCAACTTTGGCTCTGAGAAGCAGGCTGGAATGGAAAACTCAGAGATGGGGAAATTCAGGGAAATGTGTCTATCAACACAAGGATTTGGGGTATTCTGTACTCGGGGATCCACCTGGGATGCTAGTAGAGAGTATGGGGGTCTGGCAATGACAGGCTGAGGAGATAGAAGGAGAAGCAAGGGGGGGTGAATGGAGCAGCTGGTGAGGCTGGATTCAGGTGAATGTGATTACTAAAAGAAATGAAAGCTTCTACTTTACTAAAAAAATCCCTTCCCATTAGGGGTACTGGGCAGGTTAACATGACCAAAAATGAGTGGGTGACAGGATATCTCTGAAAATGCAATTAAGTGGCAGCATCAGCTGAGGCCGGAATTGTTTGCTTCCGACCTCAACAATGAAGGCAAAAGAGGTAGAACCCCAAAACTCTGCAGGACCAAGTATTGTGGCCGGTATCCACGAGGAAGGAGCTAGACCACCCTGATACCCTTATGACTAGCCGAGGCTCCCTTTCTGTGATGGCGGTGGTCAGGTAACAGCAGCCCTAGCAGCAGCAACTGCCCATGGCCAGGCCTAGGATATCATCCAGGGAGTGGTCTGTGTGTAACATCCCCCTGTCATGTGGGGCTTGGGAACAGTCGCTTAAGCCAGTAATTCCCTTGATGGTATCCAGGACAAGGCCTGAACAGCCTCTGTGAAGCCGGGCAAGACCAGAGACCAGTGGCCGACCTGGCCTCACTCAAAGTACACACCAAAGGGTCTAGGTCTCTGCCACAGGAGGAGGTGAAAGAGCTGGTTGTATAGTTTTTGCTAGCAGGAGGTATCCTTCTTGATGGGTTTTCTCATCTTTTCTGTGATATACCTTAAAAAACCAGCACTAAGACTTCTGTCTGCGGGGTCAGTGGTCCCTCTCAAGAGATGTAACTGATGTGTGGGGGGGTAAGAAACAGGTCATGAGAAGTTGATTTTCTTTAGCTCTCTCAGAGTCTAAGTTAGTCTACTGTGAGAGTGCATATGTGAGGCTTCAGATCAGACTTGCCAGTAAGCAGGTCACAAAATTGCCTCTGGCTAAGACCCACCTTGGTGTATTGTAATTTTAATGGGGTCTACATATGGGACAGCCTCAGATCCCAAGGTGTGCTATGTTTGTCTCATGAACTTTATCTGTGTGAGTTTTAGCCTGTTATTAAGTTTGCCTTTGCTCTAGAGCCTAAATTTTCTACCTGAGAAAGTTCTGACAGAGGAAACAGGGAAATTCCACTATCCTATCTATGCCAGCCACTTCTTGCAGAGGGAGAAACAGATCCAGTGACCAGTGAGGTAAATGTAGGCGCCAGGTTTAGAGTTCCCGGAAAGGAATAAGCCGGGGGGGGGGGGGGGGGGGGGGGGGGGGGGCTGTAGGTGAGTGTTGAGATTTGAGGGGTGGAGGTGGAGGTTCCAATGTTTCTACCTGAGAAAGTTCTGACAGAGGAAAGAGGGTATAAACTTTCACTATCCTATCTATGCCAGCCACTTCCTGCAGAGGGAGAACTGGATCAGGATATTTAGGAGCATGAGAACGAGTGACCAGTGGGGTAAATGTAGGCGCCACGTTTAGAGTTCCCGGAAAGGAAGAGGTTGGAGGAGCTACAGGTGAGCACTGAGATAGGTGGAGGTTTCAAGAAGGACAGATCGTGTGGCTAGAAGCAGATGTTAGAGAAACAGAAAGCCAGAAGAGAAGTTTAGAGGTGAGACATGGAGAAAGATAAGGGAAAACCCTTTCCGTGCACCCATATGCTTGCAAAAGTTAGCTACCATAAAATATTGGGGTCCAGCAAGCCATTAGGCAGCTATTTTGAGTTATGATGTAAGAGATACTAAAGCCATTTCTTTATGTAAAAATGGATAAGCTTGGTGGTGTCTAGGTAAGACAAAAAGCTAAGTGGCTTGAAAGTCTCAAGAACGCATCCTAGAGGTGAGAATGGAAAATTTCCTGCTGTTTTCTGCTGACATATTCTCTGTTACTGAGGCCCAGAGGGGAGGGATTCCACCTCTAGTCTGGGTCATTACCCAGCCAACAAGTGGTCCTTGGACAGGCGGGGGCGGGTGGGCAATGCTAGTTACTCATAACTAATTCATCAGCTCTTAGCCTAGGTGTTAGGAGACAGCCCAAAACAAGGTTAGCCACCATGAGGGTGGGCATACAAACCCCGCTATCACTAGTCACTTTTCAGCACCTTTGATAGGCGTAGGGCAAAACCCAAACCAATGTTTGCCACACCTAAAAACTCTGTAATATGCATAGAAATTATCAACCACAGTTTTCTGCTTGGGGGTAATTGTAAACTAAAACTGATATCCTACAAAGACTTGTAATCAAATTTAGCTAACTGGCATCCTTCTCATTCAGATGTGTATAACAAACCTCCTCGCTCAGCAGTATATAATAAATATGCTGAGTTTCTAGGCTGCTTCTATTTTGCCACAAGAGCTCATGGCCCACCAATCCCACTTTACTATCAGTACCTTGCATTGGATGCCCACTCCAGGTGCTGACAAGTGCCTGCGGTGCCTTAGTGTGGTTTGTACACCTGTTCCTGAGAGCCACAGAGTAGTCTGTATATCTTTATGTCTTCTTTACTTCACTGACCCAATCAAGTCAAGACCAAAGCCTTGTAGATTTTGTCAAGAAACCCTGTATTTCCTACTGAATCTTCCCCCACAAACTAATTAAACTGGACAAAACGATATATTAAAATAGTCAACATACTCCAATGTGATAATAAAAACGTTTCTACTCATTAATTACTACAGATGTTGTATATAAAAGGATAATCATCTAGAAATAGTATAATGCTGACACCTCAAAAGGTTCTATTGACTGGGCGTAAAGTTTAAGAATCTATCTCTTTACTCACAGTGAGCATCAAAGAATTCTATGAAATTTTATCCCCACAAAAATGGAATGGTGAAAACACACAAACAAACAAAAAACATTGGAGTGCATTGCTCCAAAGTGACTTTAAATAGAACTCTCTCTCTCTCCCCCTCTCTCTCAAAAGAAAATTTTATTTGAAGCTATATTATAAAGATTCTGATGCCCTCCTTGGTAATTTACCTTCTACTTGATTCTTCTTCTGTGAAGCGACTGGCCCTACTAGTTTCAAGTGGCCAGGAAATGGACAATGGGGTGGGGTGGGGGGTTGGCTGATATGCATTTATAAAGTCTGACTTAAAAACAAGAGGAACATAATTAGCAACGATGTATGTGAATTAGGAAGCAGATCCCACCACGTTTTAGTTTTTATATGGGTTCCCAGCCTGGCGGAAACCTTGAATGGTGTTAAGAAAGCACCTGAGCAAACGTCCTTGTGATAAAAATGTGTATCATTTGGGTATATGCCCAAGAGTTGTATTGCATTTATTTCTAGTGCGAGAGCTGATTTTTTGGAGCCCATTTTCTACAGAGGAACATCTTTGTTCAGCCTCGATACTGGAGGGAAGGACTTGGTCCTTCCTAAACAGGATACATCAAAGAGAGTAACGGAGTCCTTACCCTCTCTGAGGAGGAATGAAGTGAGCCTGGGGATGACTGGGAAGAGGGGAAGGAAGGAGAACAGTGATGGTATGTAAGAGAAAGAGAGGGGGGGGGAGGAAGGAAGGAAGGAAGAAAGGAAGGAAGGAAGGAAGGAAGGAAGGAAGGAAGGAAGGAAGGAAGATAAAAAGAAAAAGCAGCTGAAGCAGAGATCTGTATTGACAGTTCTCACCCAAAATTCCTTTAAAACTTCAACGTGTGCTACTTTATGTCCCAAGGTTTCCTGAAATATCTATGCAGAAATTAATAACAAATACAAATATTTCTAACTTCTTTGTGTCAGCTCTCTACTCAATGCTAACTGTTGGGCTTTTCTGGGTGATACTGATATTATTACATCCGAGAAGCTCAAGGAAAACCATAGCTTAATCAAGCATGCACATGTGGAAAGAGTGTTATGCTGTTAGTGAGAAGTCAGTTGACACTGAGTGAGAACTCTGTACCATTGGGTCACTTGAGGTAATCGCAGACATTGTCATATGCTGTTCGGCTACATACCACAACTTCATCATTAATAACCAGCTTTAGTAAACATTAACAGATGTTAATACCTGTGTTATCTTAAACAAATTACCTAATTTCTTGGCTCATGGAAAGTGTTTAGTACATGCTAATTCTTATCATAAGAGCCGGAGAACCAGCACTTCTACTCTGAGATAGTCTCAAAAAGTAGTTAGAAAACATGAATTAGAAGCATTTAGAGAGGAAAGAAAGGATAAATTAATAAAAAAAAAAAACACCATTGCATTTTTAATTACAAAATAAATTTTAACTCTTTGTTCATCAGATTGCATCAGGTGTCAGTGTAAGGTTGTCTGGACAATGACAACATCAACACGCATATTAATATAGAAGAGGAAAAATTGCATGCTGTCCCACCTTAAACCAAGAATTACAGGCAACTAATGGATGCTGGGAGAAGGAGACTTAGTCTCTCCAAAGGACGAGTACCCAAAATGGCTTTCAATGCAGAGTGATCAGCCTTGAAGCCATATATAACATAATCAAGACAGACTGAACAATATACATAAATGTGTGTGTATGCATTTATACATAATACACATGAACATGCGCATGCACACACAGAGTTATCAAAGAGCATACTAATTGGCTGTCCAGTGCTAAGTAGTCATCCATGAAAATACACATACAAATAGCACTATATTGACTCAACAGGTTATACTTGAAAATATATATGTATATATACACACACATACATATACATATATATGCTATTATAATTAATAAAAAGAGGCCTTAATTTTGAATGAGTGTAGGAAGGGAGGGATATATGAGGGCAGATATATGGAAGGGAGGAAGGAAATGGAGAATTATATTTGAAATTGAAAAACAGTTTCAAAAGTGAGCATACAAGGAAGGAAAGAGAGGCTGCCAATTTAAGGAACCACAGGAGGGACTGGACAGGAGGGAGGTGGGAGGGGGCTGGAGGGCAAAGGGGTGGGGAGGTGACATTGCATTTTAACCAAATACATAGTTTGGAAGAAAAAAAATTGAGACTGTTTCCCATGATGCTACTTTAAAGTAATTTCACTAACATTATCTACGGTCCTCAAATAAATAAAGAAAATTCAATAGTTCACCAAGTTTTCCAGTTACTCATAATTAAGTATCTCCACCGGCTACAAAATGACCTCAGAGTGCTAAAATAGATGTCATAACTGAAAGGATTAGTAATAGTCTGATCTTTAAATCTTCACCTAAGTAAATATATCTTATTGTCCCCACAAAATCAGAACAAAAACTGTAAGTCAAGGAGGTCCTTTATCCTGCGAGTAAAGCCCTGCTTCAAGAACCCCCAGAACAAGGTATATTGAAGAGCTCAGAGAAATCTTCAATTCTACATAATCCCCTGGGATCTGAGAGGGGGGGAGGGAGAGAGAAGGAGGAGGAGGAGGAGGAGGAGGAGGAGGAGGAGAAGTTGTTGATAGTTTTCTGTGTAGAGATAGCACATTCCTATTTATCAAAGATATATGAAGGAAAATCATTACTGAATGATGGTGCATTATCTTTCTTTATTTTGACAATTGTCTTTATTCTGCACTTCATCAGATCACAAATGTACATCTTTTCTAAATAAACACGTAACAAAAATTCCTGAGTGTGTATTATTACATACAGAATCTTTTAGAATAAATTCTTGCTAAAAAAAAAAAAAAAAGGCTGCTTATAAAAAACATGCTCCTAGGAAAGCATAAAACAAATAAAATTAAATGAGAAAATTTCCATTTTGTTGAAACATACCAGTAAAAGTAGGTGCTATTTGGGCCACACTTCTTTGTCTGTGCCAACTTCTGTTTTAGCTGCCTTCTTACACTCAAATCCCTACGATATATATATATATATATATATATATATATATATATATATATGTATACATATATATATTTCCATTTTCTTTTTATAAGCAATGCCACTCCTAGCTGAGGTGCCATCAGCAACTGATGGCTGCTCGGGAAGGGAGAGCCATTTTCTTGTGGGATGCAGCCCCTGGGGATCTATCTATGTTCCATAGATGGCTTGTACCCTACACTTACTGTCAGAACTAAATGGACTTGGTTGTTTTAAATAAACAACTCCTGAAGATGGAATGGAAAAGTAGTGAGGGGAGGGAATACGGGAAAATGTGGTCAAAACACATAATATAAGCATTTGAGACTCTCAGCAACTAGACAAAAAGTTTAAAATAAAAAACAATAGAAAACCAACTCGTTCACAGTTGTAGGAAAGAGAAGTCTAAAATTAATATTTTCGGAGAAGATTTTCTCAAACAGTCAGTAAAGAGGAATCCAGGATTGAGTCCTCTTGCTTCTGAGGTCTCTGTACTCAGTACTTTCTGATGCTAAGTTCCATCTCCATCTTTAACTTCTTTTAAGTGCTTGCATTTAACCTCTGTGGCTGTTCTAAAGACATATGACATTCAGTGTAGGGGGAACTCTTCAATATAACCTCATGTTGAAAACTTCAACTTAATTACATCTATGAAGACTCTTTTCCAGATAAAAGCAGATTCATCAGTTTAGAAGCTAAGACATATCTTTTTGACTCTACCATTTTGATAACTACAGGTGCCAGAGATCAGAGCCTCAGTCTCCAGAACTGGGGACACTTGAGTCAAAATCTCATCTTTATTCTGGAACAAAATGATGCTGATTGCTTGTTTTCATTTTCAAAGAACTGGGGATGGAACTTAGAAGCCTCTCATTTACCTGAATGTGAGACCCAAAGCAGCATCTCTATTTCCCTCCCTTGCTTCCTCCCTCCCTCCCTCCCTACTCTATCCCCCCCCCCCAGACACACACACACAAAAAGAAAGTTAAGTGCAGTGCAATGGGTAACATCAGAACTTCTGTTATGGATTTGGAAAAAATATATAAAATTGGAAAAGTCAGTGTAATGATCCATGGAACCTATCTAGTGTAAATGTCCATCATTTTCTCCACAACTCACATTATTGGAGATAGCTGAACCGTACCTCAACAAGACCACCAAGCCAGCATCCAGTCAGATAAAGTCTGAAATATAATCATCATTGGCTTTTTTTTTCCCTCATTGAAGTCCTTTCGGAGATAAAATATCAAAATTTTCAGGAATACTGAAGATTATCCAAGCTAAGGACACTTAGAAAGAAGATTATTATGTAATTTGCAAACAGAATATATAAGAAATACCTTTTGAAGGCAGAGGCATTGATACCCTAAATTCTATAGTTATTTCCTATTTAACCAACTTCTCACACTAACAAAACTGACTGCTCCTCTCCAGTAGTAAAAGAGTGAAGTTAACATATAATGAGACCTTTACCCACAATGATATTGTTTTTTACTAAGCAATCTGAGCAGTTTAATCTTGTGCTGATTATGAACAGTCTATCGGTTTTACCTACAGTGTTAACATAAAGACAACACTGAGTCTCCTCTGTTCTTATTCTCACCATGCCTCATTACTTCTAGACTTAGAGTTAAGAGAAAAGTTCTGGCAATCCTAAGTATGAAGTAGTGGGTATTATCATGGAGAGATACAGTAAACTTCACAATTACCTCCCTTTTCCAATCTATGTGGACAGAAGTCTCAAGGGCAGGTATGGAAATAGATCAAAATGCCAGAGAGACCAGCAGTAATCAAAACTGTTCTGAAGAAATTGCAACTGGAATTAAGAAGACATTAGAAACTTAGAGGACATCGCATTTCCAGCATTAACACCAGCTGTCTGCTGAAATGTTTCCAGGCCCATGAACTTTATCGGGCAGAATTTAAGAGCCAAATCTGAGATACAGAGATGAAGAAAAGTCTATGTAGCAAAGCATTTGAAGTGATACATACCTTCCTTTAACTGTATATAGTAAAATGCAAAAAGGGGGAAATGATTTCATATAATAGATCATTAAAAGTTTATAGAGGAAAAATCTGAAAAATTCTAAGCCTGGTCATTTGAAGAATCAAAATGAGGAATGAGGTTTATTTAGAGAAGAAAATTTAGAGTGTGGCCAAGTTTGGATGAAGGGGCAGAACAATGTAATCTTGGAGGTAAGAATGAGAATGCCTGATGAGGCATTTCAGAGACTTAAAAGGCTGCCTCTTGGTCCACAAGCACAAAGTAAAGACAGTTTTATATTTTGAGATCCTAACACAATTACAATATTTCTGCCTCATCTTCCACACCCAATAACTCCTATAGATTTCTCCCCCACTCTTCTTCAAATTGATGGCCACTTTTTTTTTTTCAGTAACTGCTTACCACATGCAAATATGTATACATGTATACCTACATATTCCTAAATATAACATGTTTGGACTGTATAATGTTGTTTGCATGTATATTTTCAGGGCTGAATGTTTGGTGCTGGACAGTGGATTGGTGTGTTTTCAAGGTCTTGGTACCAAGGTTTCCAGAGATGTAGTGCAAGACCATAGTTCATTTGCTCCTCACCATATCAAGTGTCTGTTCCCTGCAATTCAGTGCAGTGCTTCTTGGCACCCCAGGCAGGTATGAAAGTACCCCATGATAGAGCTCTGCCTACTGCTCCAGAAGACACAAGCTATAAACCTAGGCTGCATCCACATTGGCGATCTGTGCAGATATACTGAGTACATGAGTTCTGGAGGAACATCATCCTCTATCTAAACTCAAAGGATATAGAAGACAGCCAGGGGGCACACACCTATTTCAGTCCTTAAAGGATTGAAAAAGTAAGGCCTCCACCACAGACTCAGACATGTAGAACAGTGTGCAGTTTTAGCCTGAGAAGGATGCAAGCACAAGACTCCAACCCACAAGAATTCTTGTACTGGCTGTTCCTATCAAACAATAAGGCTTGGGACTTTGGATACCCCAAATACCATTCCATTGTGTCCAGGAAGTGGGACATGATAACACAAAGAATATTTGGGTTTACTTAGCACCAATAAAATCTTTCTTGCCTATTTCTCTGTTTTTGAAAACAAGAACATGCATCATCTCTTTATCCCACAGGTTTGGAGGATTCTAAGCCTGTAACCTCACTTTCTCCAAACAGAGATGTGACTACCCTCCTCTTAAATCTTAGTGAATCTAAAGATTTTGCTTTTTCTGATACTATAGATTTTATTTAATGGTATGAAGGTAATATAAGCTACCTGAATATAAAAGTAATTTATGATGCTAGTCTTTCGGGTAGACAAATACTATGAATGTTATTTGGACATTGCTAACTTATTTTAACTTCACAAGCTGATGGAAAAATTTGCCTCAGGACAATCCACACCTTGCATAATAAATATATTTTAGTTACATAATAAATATATTCTTGGATTTTTAAGTTAATGATAGAACAGCTAAAAATTAGGAGTGGATTATCAAAATCTTATATGCAAGGGCATGACTTTTCAAGGCCAGGTTGCAGAGTGTTATAGCTTGGTATTTTCCTTTCTACACCCATGTAGAAATGTATTTGCAGTTGTGACATTTTAAGGAGTTAATATCTTGAAGAGATGTTTAATTCGGAGTTGACTAGATCCATAATCACAAACCTGGGTCTATTACTTCCAGAAAAGCTCAAAGGACTAACTGTTCTTCTTCTTTATTCAGTGCTTACCCTCATCCCTCCCCACACACACCTTCCCCAATTTCCCTTTACCCCCATGTGTGGGTGTATGCTATAGTTATAACCCATCAAATTCAAATTCAGTGACATGAAAACATATTGAAATTACATCTTTTTTCAGTATAACTATCTCATCATCCTTCAAGGATGCTTACAACGTCCTTGGAATTGAAAAGCATTCCTTATATTTGTACATTCTGGAGAAAGAGACGATGAAGAATGGAATTAGTAATAAACAATAAATTGTTCACATCTTCAATAAGTATTTATTAAATCAGGATTTAGAAGAGCTTGCTGTTCAAAAATTTAGTTTTGTGTCTTCTACAGTAAATATAACAAATATTTGAGCATCTCTACTAAGTATACAGCTTACTTAGTTTGTATACTTAGAGTTTGGAAGATTGTAAGCCTGTCTCCTGACTCTCTCCAAATAGAGCTTTGGTTAACCTCATCTTAAATTACTCTGATGTTTCTAAAGTCACTTTGGATATTATGGGATGTAGTTCCAGACTTGATGGTAATATAAGGGGACATGGCTACAAAAATCACTTGCAACAATAATCTGGTGGCTGGACATAATTTCAGCACTGTGCCAAAAGTCTTTTTAACATAATCCATTGATCTTGGCATGAACTATTGTGGCTTACTGATGGCTTCAAGTCAACTAGCCAGTACTCCACTAAGCTAGTTGGTCCTGAGCCTGGGTACCAGTCTAGGTTTTGATTAAATGAAGCAGTTGTAACAGAAAAGCCAAACACAGAAAGGAAGCCCTGTCTGTTTTAGGGTACGATATTCAATTTACCTTTAGGAAACATTACATCCATGAATTATGTGAGGAAACTGTGCGACTTGGTTTAAGACCACTGTAATCAAGTACTATAAACCAAGTGACATAAACAAAAAAGTTTATTGTGTCATAACTATGAAGTCTGGAAAGCAAAGATCAAGATGTTGGCACCACATGTTCCTTTTGAAGTCTGCATGAAGACCTCACTGTGTTTGTCTGTGGCTAACATCCATAAAGATGAGGGCGTAACAATTCTCTTCTGTGAGTTTATGTTCAGTAAATACATCTGTAAAAACCTTACTTCCAATCAGGAGACATGCGATGACAGTAAGGGCTTTAGAGGTGTGAAAATTAAGGTTTTACTGTCTTCATGGGCATACACAGTCCAACGCACAAGGCAATATGATCAGTAAGAGGAAAATACAGAACAAGAAAGGCTTTATCAAGCAGCAAGCTGGTAATGCAAGGTTCTCTTGTTTCATGCACTGATGACCTGACATTTAGATGGGTTGAAGTGCTTTGAAAGCTGAAGGTAATTCCCAGTGCAAAATCCCAGAAGACAGTCTCCCCTTCACTCCAGTGGCAGCCTGCTGAGCTGAAGGAGAGGACCCCAGCCAGCCAAACAAAGTGTGCAAAAGCAGGCACAGAGTCAAGTCTAAGCTTATCACCTGGACAATTTGACTGACAAAGAGCTGGGTTTGAAGGGGACTAAAGAACAGCAGATAAATGAGTCTTCTCAGGCCAACAGCTAGGCATATTTTTGAAGAAAAGACATCATTCAATTATTCACCCTCTACCCAGTTCTGTTTTCTCAGGCAGCTTAACACTATACATATTTAGATCTTTGACGTGAAACACTTAACAGGAAAGTTAATGTCATTTCTAACTAAAAGAGGTATGGGTCTCCTTTCCATCCACCCTTGTCCTGCTATGGCCAGTTTCCAATATTTATAAGAAGTTCAGTTCCTACAAAAATAACCAGACTCGGTTCTCTCTCTTGCGCTTTGAAGGTTTGGTGACAAACTTGGCATTCTCAATTTTATAGGACCCAAACCAATGTGGGACACAGAAAGTTCCGTGCCCAGTGGTAATACAAGGACATGATTATTATTAGACTGAGATCCCTTAGCATAAAACAGCTGTGCAGGTCTGGTGCCACTTATAGAAAATTCTCTTTATATGCAAAAGAGTATTGAAAACCAAACTCAGAACTCATTATTAATGTGAAATAAATCTACCAACACTAGTAAAATTAACTAAATATTTGAAGTCTGAAGTTGACTTATATAGAAAAAGTCAGGAAAAATAAAATTTTCAAAAGCTCTGTGGCTATTCAAAATTAACTATATACTGGCTGATAAAATGCTTCTCATTCAATGATAAAATGTTCACCTAAATTAATTTGTTAAAGATAAATAAGCACTCCTATGAGACTGGCTACATGTGGTCACTATGAGTTTTAGTGCATTACCTGAATAATCAGGCCACTCTTTTACCTATACATTTTAATGATTCTCTTGAATTAAGGGTTTTTTTTTTTAATCTAGTCTTTAGAAACTTATTTAAATTCCTCTAAAACTATTCATTATTATTCACCTAAACTTATTGAATGTCATGCCACCCATCCTCCTGGTACTGGCTCTAGGAGTTTTGTGCACCATCCATAAAATAAAAAAAATCTCTGAAATGTGTTGGGTACTTTTATATATAAAAGAATGTCTGTGATCATCCACTTTATCACTATTATCGTGTTTTCATTATACTTGGGGTTTACAGTGACATTCATGTCCTTTAATAAGAAGAACTAAAGTATTCACATGCCATTTGGTCAATAGATATTTAAAGTGTTTAATGAAGAGGTAAAAGTTGTTCAGTAAATTTGCCATGATGCATGATAACAAATGTATTAATAAAAATTACTAAAATATCTGGGCTTGGTGGTGCATGATTTTGACTCCAGCACTCAGGAGGCAAAGGCAGGTGCGTCTTTGTGATTTTGAGACTTACTTGGTCTATATAGCAAGTTCTTTCAGTTGTGAAAATACTAAGATAAATAATATTTATGGATAAAAGCCATGTTTGATGGGAGAGAAAACGGTTGGATTGTATTGTACACTAGATTGATTGTGTTTATAGAGGTAGATTGCTCAGTTTCGAATGCTATTTCACTTACTGAGTTTTAACATTATTCCAGAAAATTCTGAATTTTATTTTAAAAGTCTTAAGAAAACAATGTAATAAAAATGTTCAAGATGTGTACTTTTCTCATATTAAGAAATAAATATTGATGATTTTAGGTCTGTTTTCTAATTTTTTCTTTTTAAAAAACTGATAATTACTAATATTCCAAAAGGATGGCAATAGGTTAGAGGGTTCAGAGCCATGCTCACATAGCTCTGAAGAGTGAAGAAGTAAATGTCAATACTAGAAAAGAGAGAAAAAGTTATTTTTCCCCCAGCGCTATCATCACTATTTTCCAGCACAAAACTAGATCAAGATTCTAGTTTTGATTTCAAAACTAGAATCAATGTTATTTGAGGAAAATAATTAGTACCTTCAGGAATAAAGTTGTAGTAACTGTGTTTAAGCATAATAAAGAAAAACATTTAAGAATTAGAACATTATAAATCTCAAACCCGCTTAAGACATGCACTTATTTTACTCAGTGGCTATTAAACTAAAATTAAGTCACCCATTTATTGATAATAAGTAGAGCAGGGAAAAATACAACATAATTTTGGGAATGACCTCAGAAGTTCTCTTAAGGGTGAGTCGGTTCAATGACTCTATGAAAATGAGTTCTTTAATTTCTCATTGATGACTTTTCATTGGATTAATCTGTCTAAGGGAATAAATAATATTTTAAAGAAAGAAAACTTGCTTTAGACCTATCCAGCAAATGTATAGACATAATATTTTAACATTGTAAAATCATGAGAACAGACTACAAAAACAGTATCAATTCTATAATTTTTTGACATATTTCTAAGAGTTCTCACCAGGACACCATAAAAAACAACCATATATATATTCATATATATATTCATATATATATTCATATATATTCATATATATAGTCATATATATTCATATATATATGAATTAATAGGTTATATGAAACCTATTAATTTATATTAATTAATAGGATCTTACTATCATGTGAAGAAATAAACACATTGGCAGTATCAGTAAGTCTCATAATCATGGAGTTGACATCCAAGAATACATAAACCTAATGTGCAGGCATAGCAGTAGGAATACAGGAAATGCTCTAGGAATTAGTTCTTGCTCAATAGAAGAGTAAAGCATACCAGCATGCTGATGATTTTCCATACCTTGACATAACGGTTTATTGCAAGAGACTCCATTGGACTGGACACATGATATGTGTGTTTTTCTATCCTAAAAATGTCTTACTTTGACAAAAAAAAGCTTTTCAATCACCTCTCTGCTCATTCAATCTCTATCTTCATCACTGTATCACTGTGTCGGTTACTTTTGTGATTGCTCTAAACAAATATGCCTGCCAGGAAGCCCTTCAAGGGAGGAAAGATTGTTTCTGGCCCACAGTTCTTCAGCAGGATTTAGCTCTCTGTTTGCAGAAAGAGAAATAGACACATGGTGAAAACTGCCAGGAACTCACATACATTACAGTGAGAATGTAGGATGCGATTAAAAGGAAGACTAAGAGTTAATGGGACAAGGTTTGGAACAGAGGAAAATGAATAAGAGAACTCAGAGTTGGATATAAGATAACGGAGCTAGACAGATAGGAAGTGGAAGGAGGCTGTGAGGTAGCAATTCATGGTTGGCTGCCATCCCAATGCCACAACCATTGAAGCACTGGTAGCAACATATTAATTACAGTAGGGAACAAAGTGCCCTACTGTCCTTTCTTATTTTTATACTTCTAATGCAAATTTGTAGCAGACTATATTATTGGAAATATGGTTCTAAGATAATACTTCCAACTAGGAGACCACCCAAGACCACCAATTAACAAGGATCTAAACATGAGATAATTCAGCTACATCTAGGTGATTGTTATAGAGGCCAGCTATCTTGAACAGTAAAACTACAATCAGATCATAAAAATTTGAGGACAAAAATCATCTTAGTATAATTAGCAGAATTTAAGACACCTATAAAGTTAGAAGTAGCAACACTAGTCAGTATATTCATCAATTTTTGTTAATATGACAAAATACTGAGGAAAACACCTTAAAACAGAAATGATGTATGTTGGCTCATAGCTTCAATTCATAATTACCTGGCCTCTGATCTTTTTGAGAACATTTGTGTGAGAAAAACTATCCATCATGGTGGAAAACACATATTTAAAAAATATCCTATAACAGGCAAGAGGGTTTGAAATATGTTGGGAAGAAAAGAGAGAGGGGGAGGGGAAGTAACAGAGAGAGAGAGAAAATGGGGATGAAATATTCCCTTCAAAGCCATATCAGTAATACTCAGCTCTCCAAATAAGTAACTACGAGTTCATCAATCAATTAATCCCTTGATGGAGTCATCAGTCTCCTGGTACAATCATCTCTCAGCAGCCACAGCAGACAGAAGCCAAACTTTCAACACGTCCTTCTGGAAGGACATTTCACAATCAAACCATAACACCCTCAAAGTACATTAGATTAAATTAGCTGGTTTTTCAAACAAAGCAGAGACAATGAATCAGCCTATGAAACATTTAGATGAGAGAACCTTGGAAGTCAGGGAGATCCGTGAACCCACTTCACAAAGCTATTATCTTTCCTTTTGGCAACCGTAATAATCCACATCAGGAATATAGATGCCAATGAGCCTGATTGAACTAGAGAAGCATGAAAAATAGTCAGAAAGGGTCTCCTCTCAACACCTGTGGTGGAAAAATAGGAATCTACTCTTCTGCCACATTCTCTCATCTCTGAATCAGAGACATCATTTTCAACAATTAAAAAAAATAGTCTTTTAGAACATCACATATTTATATATATATATATATTTGCTAAAGACTCTGTCACTCAAAATTGCTCTCAGAGTAGCCACACGTTACTATGTGTTACTAAGATTGAAAAGCTGAGTAAAGAAACAGAAAGATGAATTATGATTTGACCATGGCCTGCTTTGGCTTTCCAGAAACTCTGATATATGGAAACGAAGCAATAGAAAGCAACATGAACTAGGTCTGGTGGTTATCCTCTTCTCCCCTAACAGGAGCCTGCAGGGTTTTTATAGGTCTCATAAAAGGGTTTATGAGGCTTTGATGGGAAGTTGGCAACCATTGCTGCCTACAAGTGACCCGATGAAAAGCAGTTCTCCACTGTTTCAGGGGAGGGTTACGGTTGTGGTTGTTTTCTCATAACCAAGGCAAGGAGGGCCGTTAGAGCCAAAGGGATAGGCCTCAGAAAGAAAGTGGAGAGGAGAGTCCAGGCTTCGTGTGGGATGACACATGAGACTTTGAAAGTAGCAGCATACAGCAGAAATTCTAAACTGGAATTCCCAGGAGTCTGGGAAAGTAGTTTATCCTGCAAACCTCTAGCTGCTTTATGAACTTTACATCGGGACATTCCTAGACTGCTGACTGAGCACATGAGCTTGGAAGATATAGAGCCTGCATTTAAATGTCCCTCATGACTTCCAAGCTGTGTAACTTCAAGTAGGACTGTTTGGGGGTGGGGGTCTGCTCTATTTTATTTAATTTTATTTTTGTGTATGCATACACGTTCATGCCATACATGTTTACATGCCTGAAGATGATAAAAGAAGGTGTCAGATTCCCTGAAACTGAACTTACATATGGTTTTAAAGCACCTGGCATGTTAAGATCCTCTGGAAGAGCCACAAGTGCTCATAACTGCTGAGCCATCCTTCTAGCCCCTGGGCAAGATACTTATTTCACTTTTCTGATTTCTATTTCTTGCTCTTTGTTAAGACCAATTAAATGAGATGTCATTCAAGTGTTATTTGCAAACCAAAAGATGTTTGGAAATCAATGGCTATTCACTAATAACTGAATCTCCCACTTACTTCTACCACTAAAATGAAGATCAATTCATTTGCCAGATTCTAAGCTTCCTGACCATGTGAAGACAGTGGAAGTGATGTATAACAATAGTGATGTTGTGTAGAAACACAACTTGTGCCTGTTAAAATTGAATACTACTCTTTTTCTTTTTACTCAGGGTCTCACTCTGTAGGCCTGGCTACCTTCAAGCTCCTGTCTCAGCTTCTCAAGCACTGGAATTACAAACATGCATCATGATATCTAGCTAAAGGGAAATGCAGGTTCTAAAGGGACCATGGAACTCTACGAAATAGATTTCTGAGTAATAGTAACTATTAGTAAATATTAATAAAGGCAAGGCATTTATATACTGTATGCCACATGTTGAGGTCTAAACATTTTATGTGTTTATGTAGAACCCTCACCATTACTGCTCTTCGTTACTTTAGTAAAAAGAAAATAAAAGAAACTGAGGCACATAGATTTAATAACTTGCCTAAAGTAGAGAAAATGTTAGACCTTGAACTTGAGAAGTACAACTCATATGTCCGTAGTATGTTAAATTTATAATTTATGTAAATGCTGAAAAGTTTAGATATTTATGTCAAACATGCATAATTGTTTTTCCCCTTAATAAAATAGATGGCTGTATCTACATATGTAGAAAGTGTATTTTAGCTAATTCCATGGGGAGAAAAACGTATGGCTTATCAAAATTTTGTATATTTTTCTCATTCATTTTACAAATCTTGACTGAGTGCTTACTGTGAGGCAAGTACCACCGCAGATACTGGCAGAGGAACATGGGCACATTTGTAAAATGCTTCATTAAGGTCTCTGCATCTACTACATAGAGCCTCTAGTCACTGCTTCACATTTTCCTTCAATCTGTCTTCCATTGTAATCAGTTCAATCACATTTTGGAAAAATCACACTGTCCTCACTTACCATAATGTTTGTGTACACACACACACACACACACACACACACACACACACACACACGCACAAAATGTTCATACAATGTTTAGGTGTACATATACTTGCACAGTGTGTGTAAATATGTATGCACAATGTTTTGTGTATGTATACATGCATACATTTTTTTCCAGAAAACTATGATCTTGTCACTTACCACAATGTCTGTGTGTACATATCCATATGCAACATTTGTGTGTACATATACATGCACGATGTCTATGTGTACATGTACATTTATAATGTGTGTCTACATATACAAGCACAATGTTAATGTGTACATATAGACACATATTTGGGTATACATATACATGCACAATGATTGTATGTACATACACACACATTCCCTGGAAATTCACACTCTTCTCACTCACCACAATGTTCAAATGTATGTACAAAAGCACACAAATCTTCATCATCCTGGTTATCCACCTTCAGTCTGAAAGTATTCACCTTATTAGTAATAATACCTCTGGAAACTGGAGAATAGTTTTCATTGACTTACATTCTTCTCCAATTCTTGATTCATGGGATGAATATTTCGAGATCAGTTCTCATGATTCTGCTCTAGATCTAGGTCTCACTACATTCACTACATATAAAATCCTTCAGCAAATTATTTTTAAACCTCATCATTTGTCTTATTTCTATACATTTATCTAGTGTGTTGTTAATTAGCAATCTCCACTTGAGTGTGTTAAGTCAAAGTGTCCTTTTTCGTAAGACTGTGTCTTAGTTGAAAAGGCTTTCTCCTCTTCAGGTCCAATGATGACTTGTGTCTCTCTCATCCCTATCTACATGTTATATAGTTTATCTTGGAGGACAAATGTCTAAATGTCCAATAAATTGTAAAAATCTTAATTGCATGAATGACAGTTTCTTCTTTAATTCCTTGTTAAGCCAGATACAGAGTTTCACTCATTCTAAGTGCAGTAACTGTGATTAGGTAGCTATTGGATGCAAGCACTGATTGTCTCTGGTTTCCATAGCTAGTATATCAATCTTTTACTAGGGAGTATGTTTTATGACATTTGGGGCAAGAATTAGTTAGATGTACACACCTAATAGTTGTCTTCTTTTGAAGATTTTTTTTTCCACTTTAGAAAATACTGTTAATTTCTACTATGAGCAAAATTTTAGGGAAATTATTAATTATTTATAACCATATATGTATATATGATTACTGCTGGCAATGTAGGATTAAAATGTTTCTTATGCATACTTTGCACTGACTAGATCTCTGTGCATCTCCAGTGTCTGCTTCCTATCCCTTTACTTCCTCTAAACTATTAAAGCTACTTAAATACAGCTCCTCTAAGCATCACTGTGACTCTAGATATTTAAAAGACTACCATTTATCTTCACATGGGTACCTTGTATCATACACACTGTAATTCTTCATAGAAAGAGAAAGTTTAAAAGAAATTACATATGGAATCATTACCACAATAATTTCACAGAGTGACCGGAATAAAGAAGAGTTCATGTCTATCAAGAAATTGTCTTAGAAGAAATTTTAAAAATGGTATTTGGTAAAAAGAGGAAATACCATCTGACAATAGTACCTGCGAAGTCTAAATCTCTAGAAATGTGTCAGACTATAAATTACATGAGCAATGGTGTGTGTGCATGTGTGTGTACAAGCATAAATGTTTCGGGTGGCATGAACACACACATGCGTAAGCATGCTATATGCAAAAATAAATGCTTTAAGGAAAGAAAAAGAATCCAAAAAATAAAATCTCATAGAAATACAATGAATGCAACTCAATTGAAAAAGGAAGTTAGTTTTTCTATTCATATGCTGAAAGACTAAGAGTTAGAATTTTTATGATATTTATCACTGCTGTGCTGGTGAAGCCCACACTCTGTACCTGTCAGTGGGAGCAGAGAGCAATAACATGATAGATTACCAATGTATGTGTTTCTTTTTAACATGTCCATCCTTTTGTCATATTGTACTCACCCTAAATTTTGCTCTTTGAAAATGAACAAAAATAAAAAGTATGAAATGGAATAAAATTTTCTTGTTTTCACACAAACATGTTTAAAAACATCTATCAGAGTGTAACTTTATAAGATATTTTACTTGTCTCCACTTATGTGTCAAGATTATACGAAAAGAACTGAAAGACTGAGCGGAGTGGTGTTCCATAATTTATCAACTTCTGAGGGTGGGTGTCGCCTTCGCAAACAAGGCCAAGGATAAATTACGTCTATGGTCAGAAGCAAGTTCCTAGTGAGTCACAATGAGGTCAATGGAGGAGTCCTGGGGTTGAAGGGATTTGGTAGGTCTGAATTTGAAGGCCTTGATAAAAAGAACAGTTTTTTTTTGTTTGTTTTGTTTTAACAGTTCAGTGTTCTTGATGTGCATTTCACAAATGTCACTCTGTGGAGGAAATATTTCCCCCTTTTACAAATAGGAAAGCAGGAGGCTGGATGTTGTAAATTACTGTCTAAAATCATCCAGTTAGCAACTAGGAAAAGCACAATTATGTCCAAAAGGTCTCTCCAAAAATAGAACCACAATAACCCTGTGTTTTCCATACCTTCTATTTTATCAGTTGCTATGCATTTCTGTCTAAACGCAGTTTATCTGGTATGTCCAATTACTTTCCCATTGCAGCAGTAAGTACAAAGATTGAAGCATTTAAATTTTATTCACATAAATAAACAAGTGGAACCTCAGAAAATTTAAATATTTTATTCAATGTCATTTGTTAAGCCTAATTCCTATGGCATGTATTTGGCTTCCTGTTTCTAGATCTTGCAGTAAAACATTCTGTGTTTTACCAATCCATAGTTCAAGACAAAATGCTGCATATGGTTGCATTCTTTAAAATGTTATTCCATCTTAAAATGAGATTAGAATGACATGTACACTCACTGCACTATATAATTGTCCTAGAAAATACAAAGCATTGGAATAGGCAATTTTTCATCAACACAAAGAATTCCTGTCAATTATGCTAATGTAACATGGCCGGATAAAGAATGCAGAAATTCTTCCAGCCAAGTAAAATTACACAAACACACACACACACACACACACACACACACACACACACACACACACACACACAAACACTATTAGCTTCACTATTCAATAACAACAAACGTCTGAACTTGTCTTTGCTCGATTAGACTGAGCCAGCACTTTAATTAAGTAACTTCCACTTGACATTTAGCTAACAACTATTTCATAAAATCAAGTTCCATGGTAAACTGAGGATGTATCTTAGCAATGATTACAACAATGGTTGTGAGACAAGTGTTTCTTATGTTCTTCTCTCCATAGAGACTCAGAGTCCTACTCTAGGATTTGTTTTCATGTTCCTAATTCGAAGATGACATGGAATGGGGACAAGTGGCATCCTAAAAGACATTACCATAAAAACAACATGGTCTTCCAATCTTCAAAAGCATCTAACTGCATAAACACAATTGTTACTTATAATTACCTGGAAAAATAGGTATTATTTCCCATAAATGAATGAGAAAACTGAAGTCAACTGTGTCCAATGAATTTCCCAAATTATCTCACAGCCCAGTGGCTGAAGTGAGAACTGAACTCATATGTTTTCATTTTCCACACCTTCTCAGCTCCTTACATTGAAAATTAATTTTAGTCATCTCAAGTCTAGAAAATATTAAGAAGCTCCATGAATATCAAGTAAATCATGATGTCTTAAGAGTTTTCTTTTGGAATACAAGCCACTTTTCTTAGAAACATTAAAATTCACTTATTCTTACATTTAATGCTTATTGGAATAGAAAGAAACTATGAAGATCACTAAATGAGCAAACTTTATTTTGTTATATTATTGGCTAATGCCATAAGGGATCCCTGGGATAAAAACAAATTAAAAAAAAAAAAACTTCTTAGTTATAAATCAGTAACATGAAATAATAGTTAAAATGTTGATTATTGGCATATGAAGAAATGAATTATTAGAACTTTCAGGGTATAAGTACATGCAACTTCTAGGTAATAAGTGATCAAAATGAACTGGAGATTAGAGATATATCTACAGAGGAGGAAGCACCATAGTTGAATGTTCGTTTGTTTCTCAAGACAGGATTTCTCTCTATAGCCCTAGCCACCCTGTAACCTATTCTCTAGACCAGGCTGACCTCAAACTCAGAGATCTGTCTGCCTCTGCATCCTAAGTTCTGAAATTAAAGGCTTGTGTACATATTTGCAGAAATGAAAATAAAAAGAGATATGTGGCATATGAAAGATTACCAGGACAATGAAGTTTGGGGATGAAAGACAAATAGTGTCATGGCACTTGTGACTCTAAATCAATGAGACAAAGAGAGAATGACAGACTCATACACTCACACTGTGTCAAGTGACTCAAAATGGTATGCCCATAACTGGAGCAGATATTGTAGTGACATGCCTCTAGAGCAGATACTTCATGAAAGAAAGAACTAGAGACAAGAAAGGAAGCAGATGATAGAAGCTACTATAGTAAGTCAAAATTAGCCTCACAATGCAAATTCATTGTTATGGGTGCTTTCCTGTTCTTTCAAGACTGCATTCAATTGAGGAGAAACAAAACTAGTTGAGGGTAATTTACATTCATTTTATGGTTGTTTTACATAGTAATTCCCTATTGGCTTTCTTTTCTCTAAATTTTATGCTGAGACGGAGGATCCATATAGACATGGAAAAAATTCTTGTCTTCAAAATAAGTCCCTGCCTTTTCCTGGTCACTGAGCCTCCTCTCATAATGTCCACTGAAATGCAATTGAAATACAGTTGATCACACTCACCTCCTTCAAGTGACCTACTTCATAAATACATTCAGCACTTACTTATTGGCATCAGGCAAGTATGTGTGTTCTATATTGATGATTATATAATAATCAGATACACACAAATGCTAACATTTGACAATGAATCTCTGCAACATAGCTTCTAGCCTTAAACTCTCAAAGTTTCTGCCCCTGGAACCCCCTCATCAAGATGTATGTCATTATCTGTATATCTGATCTCTCCAAATTCTTGTGTTTCCCTAGACAGGGTCTGAAGAAGGCTCCAAGATTCTTTCTTCACTCATGGATCAGAGTAATGTACCACACAAGCGGTGTAGGGGATAACTGATTCTGTGCTAACTGCAGAGATGAAATTTCCACAGACCATAAGGAAATAGGTAAGGAATAATCTCCTCTGAAGGAAGAGGGGTGAGAAGCAGCACTAGGCATATTAACACCTTGATGTTCAGTTTTTATTGCTCTGACTTCAAAGTCATAAAGTCTCACGATAACATACCTCCCCTGTCCTCTCTTCTATTCTTTTATGTTCTCATATCTTACTTTAATCTCATGATCATGGCTTGACAGTAAAATCTTACAGCTGTTGGGGACATATATTAACAAATATTATAAAATATTGTTTATTAAACAATGGCAAGGTTTCAAGTTCATCTGAGATGATTTAACACAGCAGTGGATGAGGAGTTTAAAGTACATACTCTAGGACTTTATATACACTCAATAATGTAATTATAATGTCATAAATAGAAAACGCTTTATGAGCAATGGAAAGAACAGTGGTTCTATTCCTAGCCCGAGAAAACAGAAATATTGTTAAGATGCTGGGTGCATTATTTGTACGTTGGCTTAGGAACACTTCAGAATCTTGGAACAAGCCTGAAGATCCATCCATTTGTATAAATCATAAACCCAGATGATACCTACAGTATTTATCTGAGACTATGGAGTGATCCTCTCACTTAACACTACATTCCTACCACCAAAAAGTCATCTTTCTAACACAAAGTGTGTTCAGAAAGTTCAGAAAAATTTACATTTTTTTATATGTTCATTTCTTAAAATTTTTTATTAAAACTGTCTTTTTATCGTGTATCCCCCGATTCCTCTCCCTTCCTTCCTCCCAATCCCTCCCAGCCAGCCTTCAGTCTCCCCCTATTGCGATCCCCATCCCATACCCCAAAAGGGCAAGAAGTCCCAAGGTGGGTCAGCTCAGCATGGCACGTCTACTCCAGGCAAATTCGACTTCCTCATCCCCAAATCAAGACTGGATTAGGTGTTCCTCTGCAGAGAATAGGCTCCAAGGTGCCAGCCCAAGCACAGAACACAGTCTGATCCAACCCCTCGAGGCTCCACATACTGCCCATGCCAGTTGACAGTTACTTATCGTTGGAGGGCCTAGCTCCTTTTCCCAATGGTTCCCCAGTGGCTGTCTTGATTCATTGAATGTGCTTTCAACAAGGTCAAATGTGTAGTTTCTGAGTTTAACCTAAAGAATTCTTCACTTCCAGCCCAGCAATGAGATCTATGGTAAATTGCAAGATTATAGTTCAGATGGAAAGCAATAAAAAATGAAGCAGAATCTAGACATTTCAGCTAAAGCATTAAGGATAGACATATAATACGTACAAGAGAATTTTAAAGTTAAATGCCTCCTGGATGAAGTGCGATGTGTGCTTCCTAAAGCACCTGCCACATTTACTTGTCATGAAAGTGAATTCATTAAAAAGAAGAACAGTCCCCAGGGCAAGAGACTCTTTGCATGAATTAAGTGTGATGAATGAAATACACCTATGAGATATATCTATCATATAGCAAGCACTGAAATATGAAGTTGCTGCTGAATGACTAACTCCCTCAAACAAACTGTAAGAATTCATGGTTCTGTTTCAATGACATAAAGAAAAACATCTACCCATGGGAAGATCAATAGTCCAGAGATGGATACCAGCTAAGTCCTTCACTGGCTGCCAAATACTTAAGCAAACAATTATCTAAAAAACAGTCCCCAAATTAGCCCTTGTATTATCTTCAGAATGATTGATCAAAGTCCAATTGGTAGCCAAATGATTGTCCTGACAACCCAGAATATCTGCCCCCAAAGATTCATAGTCTGGGACATTTTTTCTACTATGATTTTAACATAATTATTTTTTTTTCATTCAATTATGTCAAAAGGTCTTCTGGGAAGTTGATTCTTTAATTTTAAGAACTTTCATATTAAGGGCAATAGGAATTGTGATAAGTAACACAAAGGGTGTAGTCCCATCTCTCTCCCCCATAGGACAAGATTATTCTAGCTCTCTAATGCCCTAGACTAATGTCTCAATTTCTCATGTTCTCAATACCAAGTTCAAATATCCTAGACAATCAAAAAACAAGTAAGCTAATATTAACTTATGTCCTGAGTTTTAGAAATGATCTATTTTCTGTGAAATATAGCATTTTCCCCAAGAATAAAAAACTTGAAAATAAAGATATCCACTGTGTACCTAGACCCCTCTTTCAGATAAATTACAAAATTTATGTTTATAATTTATGTATATAAAGACTAGAATTGACTCAAAGCCTCGGCTCCACTAGTAATCAATTATTATGTTCCAGACACTACACCTAGCTAGGCAAACAGATACCTCCTAATACATAAGTATTGCTCTCTCCTTGGGCTTACAACCAAAGGTGAATCTAGAAATTCAAATAAAGGATTGGACTGCCATATAAATTTCTGGATGATGATAGCAGAGCATGTACAACAAAGTTCTGAGAAGAAAGGTTGTAGAGACGGGATGCTTCAAAAGGGACCTCAGTGTAGGAATAAGCTATTGAAGCACAGGAGAGTATTCTAGAAAACAACACAATCACAACGGGTACCATCTGTCCACACAATCACAACGGGTACCATCTGTCCGCACAATCACAACGGGTACCATCCATCCACAGATTTGTGTGTTTTGTTTTGAGCGGTTATAATAACAATATAAAGAAGGTGGTTTATGAAGGATAGAAATATATGTACTATGTTCAGCACCCTGGGAATTTGAGATCAGGGTATCAGCACGGCTGATACTCTATACCATCTTCCTTTTGGTAGCATACCACTGACGTAACGCAATCTCTGATGATAGGATGAGGATTAGAGAACTCGCTGAGATAATTTTTATTACTTTTACAATTCTATAACAAAATGCCTTATAGAATAATTTTGTAAAAGGAAAGATTTATTTTGGTTCATGTTTTCAAAGGGTCAGTCTTCCATTAAGTAGTGATATGAAACTGCAAAACAGTTCACACAGCGATAATACAGGAAGCAGAAAGAAAGAACAGGATATTATACACAAGGACCCGCCCTCACTGGCATACTTCCTCCAGCCATTCTCTACCTCCAAAATTTTCTAGAACCTCTCAGAAATAGCGCCACCAGTTGAAATCCATATGTTCAAATCTAAATCCTGTAGGCATACATGCCTAATTCAAACCATAACAAGTCATAATCTCACTTACAAGATGTCTACACTCTTCAACTAGTAACCTTCACTAATACCCTCCCAAAGGCCCCACCTCTGACTACCACCATCATATGGAAGACCAAGGATTTTAACATTGGAATTTGAAGGGATAAAAAGTTCCATTGCACTGCAATCTTCCCTAAATCCACACTGGGTCTTGTCATTTCTTCCCTGAGCTCCAACAAATCTTCCACCCAAGCCTTTGTTGTATATGAATGCTGATTCCCTGATCTATTGTGCTTTGTTTAGATTTTTGCATAGGTTCCCCTGCAAGGAAGCAATGGCATAGATAAGTTTAAGTGTCAGAGAGTTAAAAGCTTAAACTGTTGCTTTCTTGGTTTGGCTTTACTTTAATTCTGCATTACCTCATTCACTTTGCTCAGAGGCAATTGCTGTCACTTCTTTGGGCTGAATATTGTTATCTTTACCTTTATGCTAAGCTTTCTCCCTATTTCTAGGATATTCTTGTTTTAATTCTGGTCTTCTCAATGGATGTATGATTTCTGGTTCTATTCTCAGCGCGGATCCCCAACACACAATTGATATACACAAAGACAAACACACGAATTAACACACCAATGTATTGTATTACTTACCTCTTCCTGCCAACATAAGTAAGCATTCTTACATTATTGCAGCCATGAAAATGTTATACCCAGACTGCAATATCCTGGGTAGTAATTTTCATCTATCTTTTCCTGAAAAATGCTAGGCTGGATAGAAGATTCAAAAAGATCATCTTAAACTGACTGGCTGGAGCCTGCACATGTACATATGCACATATGTACAATATGTTTTGATGCAGTTCATGTGGCAGTTATCTTATCAGGGTATCTATTTCATCATCATCATGACAGGACATGACAGTGCACAGGCTGACATGGTGCTGAAGAAGGAGTTGAGAGTTCCATATCTTTATCCATAGGCAACAGGAAGTGACCTGAGTCCCACATTGGGTGTAGCTTGAGCATGAGATGATTGCATAAATTCTACGTGTTTTTATAGTAAAAATACAAAGCCAGATATTGAGGGAAAAGCTGGAAAAAATCAGAGAAACGAGCTATAGCCACTTCTCACTTAGCAGATCCTCACTAATCTTCAGACGGAATGTCCCTGAGTTCTCAGCCTAAAGGGCTCAGGTGAAGGACTAAACTCCTACCTCCTCTTCCTCTGCCCAGCTGTCTCACTTGCTCATTAAACTTTCCTAGTGCTCAGACTAAAGATGTGTGCCACAACCTCTGCCTCCCTGAGTGCTAGATTTAAAGGCATGGTTCACCACTCCCTGACCTTCCTGGCTAAACCTGTAGGTGGCTCTGTCCTCTGATTTTTCAGGCAGACTTTACTGGATATACAACATATCATCACATGAGACCATAAAGTCCTCCCCTACAGTGACACACTTCCTCCAATAATGCCACACCTCTTAATAGTGCCACTTCCTATAGGCCAAGCATTCAAATACATGAGTCTATGGGAGCCATATCTATTCAAACCACCACAGAAGCTCCCATGACATTCTAACTCCTCCCAAATCCTTCCAAACCACATCCTCCTCCAAATTTCATCTCTCTCCATTCTTTAATAACTGACTGACTATAATTGATGCTGCAAAATTATGAGTGGGTATAAGATTATACACTAAGGGTGTGAAGAACGTACCTTGAGGTAGGTATGAATGTTATGGGTAATCAGTTAACTAACACAACCAATGAAATGCTTTAACAGCTACTCCCAAGGACAAAGACTCATATATCTAATGCTCTTAACTTCAGTACTTATAGATGTGCAACTGGGTGCATTTCCTTCCCCATAGATGAAGTCTATAATGTATTATCTGTTTTCTGTATTACCAAGCCAATGCCTTCTACCTCTATTTCCCCCTCCTCCTCAGACTCCTGAAGACATGTATATAAGCCACAGAAAAAGTTCTGGCACATCTTGAGTGGCTATCATGGGGTTGTATGCTGCCAGCTCATGAAACATAACTCTGCTTTTGTGTTTGATCACAGATGTGCTGTCGCCAGCTTGGCACAGAAAGCTGTGTGTAGGCTTTACTGAACTTTAAGACTAAGACTTCGTAAGTGCATCAAATCTCAACTCACAGTGTTAAGCTCTGAAAACAGAGTTAAATTGGCATCTAAATCTCAGATAATGGATATTTCTTAAAGAAAGTATATTCTAAGAACTCAAATATCATGAAATCATCAAGTTGCGTGAGACCACTAGTTTTTATCCAGAATCCCAAGAGCCTGAGATCTTTGCACTAGAACTAGCCATGTACCTACACTAGGTCCCTTCCCATTACTTGTGCTTTCTATGCCATAAAACCCATAGAATCATACAACACAACAGCAGCTCTCACTGCTACATGCCAAGACCTGTGAAGTATTTGTTGTTCCAGATTGCACTCAAACCTGACATGGCATAGGTTGTCCTATCTTCCTTGCTAGGACACCATAGGAAAAATTTAAATGCCAAGATATTCTCTATGTAATCTCCTCTGAGCTGGTAGACTCAACCCGATTTGGCCTAGATAACACTCTTCAGTAGAAAACTGTATTTCTAAATAGCGTCACAATCTGTGGAATTGGAACTATAATGTATAATTTTTTTGTGGTGAGGATAATACTCAGATCAACCCGAAAGAAATAAAAGATGAACCACTTGTCCTATGCTATGGATATAATATACAGATAATCACCTGACTACTCCAAATTGCAGCGCTGGTCAACAATGACGACAGGTTCTGTCCATCTGAATCCACAGAAACCACTGCTTTACTGAATCTATTATTTTTAGATGGTTGTTTTTACAGTGCAAAACAATTATTACAACTTAGGGTTTTACTTGTTTGTTTGGTTGGTTGGTTGGTTGGTTGGTTGGCTGGCTGGCTTTGGTTTTTTGAGACAGGATTTTTCTGTGTGGCCCTGGCTATTCTGGAACATGCTTTGGAAATCAGGCTGCTCTCAGACTCGGAGATTTGCTGTTTCTGCCTTCTGAGAGACAGCTAAAAGCTTTTGCTACCACTGCCCAGCTACAACCTAGTTTTTAACTTCAGAAAAAGTCTCACAAATGGAAAGTTGTTTTTCTGTTTTATTGCTTATTCTAATGATGCCATTTTTTCTGTTTGCATTTAATAAAATTATTGATATCATCTTCAAATTTTTTCATAGAAGAATCCCTTCTTCTATGTATAATATATACTATACACATATGCAAATATGTATGATACAAGAGTATGTAAGTTTATGCATATTCAGACATTCACCTACCTTTATGTCAACCTCCTTTGTATGATTGCTTACAAACTTCGGTAATGATGGGTTGTTTGATAATATATTTGGTGATAATATTTATTTTTATGTGTGCATATATATTCCTATATATGTTTATGTATACCATGTGCAGAAAATTCAAAGGTCAGAAGAAGACATCAGGATCCCCTGGAAATGGTTGTGGGCTGCCCTGTGACTACAGAAACAGAACCAAGATCCTCTACAAGAGCAGTAAGCACTCTTAACTACTTAATCATCTATCAAATCTATCACTGGTAATATTTTAAGCAAGGCATTGAAAATGGGTTAGTGTTCTAAGCACATCAGGAGGGATATGGTGATATAATTTATATTTAATAAAAACCAGGCTGGAATATCAAAGAACAGATCCACCCACAGCCAAGCCTCCAAGGTCAGAGAAAGGTTAACTCAGTCTTTAATCCCAGCAGGGGAAAGAGTGGTGATCTATGCTTTTAATCCCATAAATGTAGAGCAGAGATCTTTCTGTGTTTCTGTGAGTTCAAGGACTAACTACCAAACAGTAGTGGTTCACACCTTTAACCCTAACTCTAGGAATATGAAGTAGGGTTGAACCCAGAAGTAAAACAACTGGGTGAAGAAGAAATTTAAGGCAGGCATAGGAAAACAGAGATTTAATCTGTAAAAGCAACCAGCTAGGTTGAGGACTCTTGAAGATAACTGGGTGAGGATTAACTGTGGTCTAGTTTCTCTCTCTGCTGTTTCAACCTTTTCCCCAATATCTGGTTTTGAGTTTTCATTTAATAACAACTAGAATTCATGTTGCGCTGGAAAAATGCAAATCCTGCTTTAAACTAGTGACAAATTTTGGCTAAATTTATGCCTGAAAAAAATCGTGATCTTACAGAGAGTACATACATTTAAAAAATTATTTAAGAATAATTTGTAATTTAATTAGAATGAAAAACTAGAAAATTACTGAAAAACAAAGAGAATGAGAGATTTGTCTCAAAAAAAGAATTAAGCTATATTAAAAAGAAACAGAATTAAAATAGTTTTATATACAGATATCTCAATGCATTTTAAAATAAATCTACATATAGAATCAAATACATATGGTGATTTAATATATGATAAACTTAGCATTTCAAGTCAAAGGGAAATTGTGAACTACTTAATAAATTGTGTGTGAGATAATGGATTGCCATCTGGCAGAAAATAAAGTAAAATCATACCTCTTGCTTTGTACCAAAATAAATTCTATATTAATCAAGTTTTTCACATGGAAAGAAGAAACATAAAGACTAAGGTACAAAATATAAGTCGCATAGTAAAGACATTTTTAGGGGTTTCTAAAATGCAGAAACCATAAAAATGTAATAACCACATACATAAAACAAAGTGTGCTTAGAAAAAGCCACTACAAATAAAATTGAAAGAGAAATGATAAAGTCTGAGTGAAAATTTTCAGCTTATACCACTAATAAAGTGATAGAGTCTTTTCAATAAAGAAAAACAAATGTCCCCATAGAAACCATGGCTGTGGGTTAAAAGCCCACTCCATTCACAGAAAAGGAATTCAAGATGATTCTTGACCAATTAAAGTAAGAATACATTGACTTCACTTAAAATAAGAAAAATCGAAACTATAAAAGCAAAATCTGCTTTTTTAGAAAGAAATATGCTACAGTAAGAAGAATAAAACAAACTATAATTTACAAAGGTACAGGGTAGTTGAACTCAGGTCCTTACACTTGCAGAATAAGTGTTCTTCTATACTGATCCAGTCTTATGCATTCATTTTAACCCAGATTATGCTCCTGTGCATGCACAATATACTACATGTACAGTAGTGTGTATATAAAACAGCAAATATGGAAGAATATTTGTTGCCTCTCTTTATCATCTTATGGAAACGAAAGGACAGCAAGAAATAAACAAAAGTCAAGGAGCAGAGGGCTGGGTACGTCAACCATGATGTAGTAAGTCAAATAAAAATGGAATGAGTATAATGAAGCCTTGTCATTTTGTGGTAATGAGGACAAACCTGAAATCATTAAACAGAATAAACTCGACATAAGGAGAAAAGTCTTCTGTAATTTCACTCACATATATGTCTTAAATGACGTATTTATAGAAGCAAAGGCAAAACACTCCTTAGCAAAGACTAGAGAGTAGGGGATGGAGGGATGCAGAGGATGCAGAGGATGGAGAGGATGGAGAGGATGCAGAGGATGCAGAGGATGCAGAGGATGCAGGGGATGCAGAGGATGCAGAGGATGCAGAGGATGCAGGGGATGCAGAGGATGCAGAGGAAGGCTGGGTTCGAAGACACAAAGTAACAGCCAGAGAGGATGAATGATTCCTGGGGTTCTAACAAACCAAAGGGCGATAACAGTAGACAGTGATAGCACATAATTCAAAATAAACATGAAGTTAAGGTTTTGAATGGTCTTATCAGACGTAAATAAAATGCTTTAGTTCACCCACGAATCCATCTGTTAATGAAACTAAAAACAGCAAGGTGGGGAACTACAGTTTCCCTGATATCATCTGGCAACCAGAAGAGTCGCCCAAGGTTCTGTAACACTTACATCATTGCAAACTGATTTTATAGATATCCTGTCACAAAAAAAAAAAAAAAAAAATCCGCACATTTACCAACAGTATGACATCTGAGAGTCAATGCGGAAACCCTCATGCCCAAGTCCAGCTGACAAACTGCCATGCTAGAAATCTGACTTATTCTGCTGGTGCCAACTCGGAAGGCAGACCTCGTTTCATCCTTCTGCTTCAGTAATAACTGTTTTAACTGTGTATCAGACATACTCAATAAGCATCAGTTCTTGACATGTCAGGTAACACATAATAGAAAGAAGCTGCGGATTCTTCTTATTTACAAAATAAAACGTGCCAAACCGTAGTACATCCCTCTCTCTGTCCCTCCCTTGTTTCTTCTCTTCCTGCTTTCCTCTTTCCCCTCCCTCCTTTCTCCTTCCCTTCCTCTGACCCTCATAAATCATGGCTGTTAATTTTGATTTTCTGGCAGTTTGCTAAGTGGTAAGGGACCTACAATCTTTCATGTATATATGGCTGATAGTGAAATTTATAGCAATGAAAACATGTGCTGCACATTCAGATGAGAAAGAATTTTGTGGGTTAGTATTTAGGCAGTTCTTGAATTATTGGACCAGTTAAATTCACTTCATGGTGGGCTAGTGCTAATTATGTAATAAGCAATAATCTCATGCTTATTGACTATTTATCCTTTACCTATCCACTCCTCATCACAAAAAGAAGTCAACCTGAGTGCTGACTACATCAGGAAAATGAAGCATCACATGCAGGAGTGTTCCTTTAGCGGCACATAAATGAGAACTCGGGGACCCTTGTCATGACCACCTCTCTCTCCTTTTCACTGTCCCAATTACCACTTCCCTATAAACTTTAATGCACTTTGGGGCTATTTCTATCTCTCTTTATTGAATTATTGCATCCTCAACAACTTACAATGTTCTCTTGGGTTCAGTGCTGCCTGAACAAAAATAAGAAAGTTCTAAATAACGTGTTCCATTAGTGAATGAAAATGGTACCTTTTAATTGGGTGTGGCAGTGTGGCTGAAACCAAGAAAAAAGAAACACAGTCACAAGGCAAAGTTACTTTGTCAGAGCTGAATTTCACCATGTATTGAAACCATTTCAGAAGTGGGAGAAGGTGGTGATGTTGCTCAGACAGATAAAATTCCATCTAAATCCTGAGAACCAGATCAGGGGTGTGTCCACAGAGATTTCTATTAGCAGAAAGAAAGTTCCAGTGACAATAGTCAGACTGCATTCACTCAATAACTCAGATGTGTTAACGCAGAAAGTGACATAGTCATACCACTTCCACAATGCAGCCGAAGCAGGGAAGCCCCTCCAAACCACTCAGGTTGTTCATGCTAAAGCAGGGCATCACAAGAAAATCCCCCCTGCCCACTTCCCCAGGAAGTGGCTCATCCGTCCTAGGAAAGTCATCTTTTCCAGATCCCCTAAAGTCCTCTGTGTGGATGGTATCCAAAGGTAATGTCACAGAAAGAGGTCACGAGGAATCTGAACAGATATGTCTTTCCTCAAGTTTATGGCCATTAAAATGTAACCTTTTGTTCAAGGTTCCACGGGGTTCTCAGAAAAAAAAAAATATAATTGTCTTGTTTCCTGTTGTTCTTCATTCCTTTCTTTACCTCAGCTGTCTCTTCTGCCAGGTATCAATGATGAATTCTGTGCTTTGGGGAGGAAAAGCATTCTTTCCTCCAGAACCAAGGATTTTTCAGAATATTCCAATAAACAGAAGACTGAAAACTTTTTTTTCTGGTACTTTTCTTTTTCTTATGTCATGAAGTCACAGTCACGTATCTATTCTACCATTGGCCCAAATCTAATCATGCCATTCGAGTCAATGAAAGAGCTGGTGAGAAGTCTTTGTAATGGAAAATCCCATGAACAGTAGAAAATGAGAAAGTCAACCAGGGGAAGAACTAGCCATACATGTTACTGGATAGTTTGGACAAATTCAAATTCACAGAAATATAGTAGAGTTTTCTAGATAGAGATGAAAACTTGGAAAACTGAAAAAGAACTTCAGAAAACCACTTGGAATACTGGGGAGTCTAGTAGACAGATTAGGGTGGGTCAGGTGACTCTAAAGGACTCTACTGGATATGTTGACACCAAGGATGCTAAAGGTCGCAAGATAAAAGAAAAGATTTAGAGCAATATATGTAGGTGTTGGGGAAAAAAATATAGATATAACCCTCAGAGGGTTTCAGCAAAGTGACAGGGAAGTTACTTGGCCCAGAGGAAGTGATGGGAGCAGGGTCACCTTTTAATCACTGCTGTTTCCCAGAGTCTCATTCGGCGCTGTGTCTCAGAAATGGCTTAAAAGATCTGGAGTAAATTAAAACTTTCCTTGGTCCCCTCTCTTAGATCTGTAAGATTCAGACAGGAAGCCTCACGGAAAGGCTTTCTTTCATCCTGCAGCAGCAGCTCACAAAAGCTGCAGAGCCCATCTTTGCAGGATGGGTGAAAGAGAGACCTCAGGCATATAAAAGATAGTGTGCTTCAAGAGAGATCAGCCTCGGGATGCTGCAAATGCCTGTCAGCAGAATAAAACTCCAGAAAGGAAGCACATTTAAAAAAATCTGAACGTTATTCTTAGGTAATCCATAGGCACCAGAATGACTGGAAAAGGCAGAATTATCTAAGGTCAGGAAAGCATCTAAGAGTGGATCAACTTAGATTGGGAAATAATATTTAAGAATCAGACACTGCTAAATTAAAGACCACAGCATAAACAGTCACTAAATGCAATAGAAGAGAATTAAAAGGCACAGACACCTAGTAATAATTTATTTCAGAAGAAAATAATGAAGGAATGAAAGAGATACACGTGTAAATGAGAAGTATGTCTACTACAATGCTTTATGTGTGAAAGGTACTCTAAAGATCGGTTTCTAAATCTACTTATAAGAGAGATAATCTCAGGCATATCCTCAGTAACATTTTTTTTTTACATGTGAAAACACAAGAAGCAACGCTTCATCAAAATCAGGAGGATGAGAAGAAAGACAACGGAAAATATGATAGATCCCTCTTAGGTCGGAAGGCTGAAAATCAACTGGCAGAAGAGCACAGGATGTCCTAAACCTCTGCTAGACCCAAGGCAGTGGCAGCAGAATTTGCAGGACGTCAGGAAAAGCCCTGTCCCCTTGGTACCTGCTGCTCAGCACCCACAGTAACTGAGAACACTAGAGATGTCATTTCAAAAGGACTTAAAATAATTAACTTTTTAAGGAGAGAGAGGCAGAGAGGAGGGGAGGGATGGAGAGAGAGAGAGAAGAGGGTGGAGAGAGACTCCTGCTGTAGAGCAGCTTTGGAGCCACGACCCTCCGGGTGCCACACTCTGGGAAACTGGCAAAAGTCTGGTCAGTGAGAGTGAAAAACATAACAGTGTGCAGCTGTGGAACAAACACATGTGAAACGCAATCGGACAGGAAGTAAAGTCCACATTAGAAATCTCAAACAGACTCCAAGCAGTGTCCTAGATAATTTCAAGAGTTAAAATGGGCAGAGCCAGCTTCTTCCACAATGGGAGCCCAGAAGAAATTCTCAGGGCTGTGACCTGATATGAGACTACACCTGTGAAGAAGGTTGTCCTCCGACCAAGATAACATACATAATCCGATCGACTAAAGGAAGTCTCAGAAAGGACAAGACTTTCCATTGCGGGGAAACCCCATACTTTGAGGAAGGAAAGCGAGAGATTGGACCATGACCAATAAACAAACCAATTAGTTCTGGCTTCAATCATCAGAAAAGCTCGTCTGGCAGAGGTTTTCAGTCAGTGAAGACCCATAACTGGTGTGTGCAGGGAGAACAAGCGGGTCTTGATGGATCAGCCCTAAGGGATAGCAGAAAGCAAAAGCCAGGCAGCCCTACTCCTTAGGCAGCTAGTCAGAGATTAGGACCTAAAGAAAAGCAAAGCATCCATATGTGCGGTGGAAACTATACTTATCTCCAAGAATACAAAATTTTTAAAAATAAATTTTTACAAAACCTGTGAGCTAAACAATGTAACTTACAAGTCACTGACCTGCCAGGGTACTGGCTAGGTGATGGTCTTTGGTCTTCCACTCCATAGGAAATTTTGGTCCTCTGTTCTCTTGTGGGGGGGAGGGGTGGTGTCCAGAGCCTGTGATCCTTCACTTGGTCCGCCAACCAATCATAATTCCCTACATATGTTGAAGTTAACCAACCAGAATTCTCCCATCCTAATGATCTATTTATACAAAGGCAGAGCTGAAATGGCTCAGTCCCAGGACATGAAAGTCTCTACATCAAAATGCCACGGGCGAGGCATTTCCGAGTCACCTCTTGGCTGCAGGGACTTGTTCCCTTCTCAATAAGCTTTGCTTGCTTCTTCTACTGTCCTCACCTGTCAATCTTCACCATCCTGGATCATCTGGAGACAAAGAACTAGCCTCTACTGCAAAAAGGGGGGGGGGGCAATAGGACCATCTGTTTCACCCCCCTGCAAAGTTCAGAGAACATCACAGAAGTGGGGGTGGCGGCCGGAAAAATGTAAACAGCAGAGGATAAGGAGGAAGCATGTATACTATACTACTCTCTTCAGAACATGGCATGGCTTCTGCACCCATGAACTCACAGATGCTGTTTGCTTGTACAAGACTGAGCAGATCCACATCCCATCATGGATGGAAGGGATCCAAGAAGCCGCACCCATCACTGAGTGTAGTATGAGGTTTCTGGCCCAGACTTTCGGGCCTAAACTCAAAGTTTAGGTCCGCAGACCCGCAGTCCCACAGAGACATGCAGAGGCTTACTATAGTTTTAGGCTGATCAGCCTCAGGCCTAGGCATATCACTTGCTAGCTCTCTACCCTTCATCTAACCCATGTCTCTTGTTCAGCCATGCTGCTCAGTACCTTTCTTTAGAGCAGCATAGTTGTCCTCGGCTTCCTCTGGCTTCTCTCTGGTGCTCTGTCTGGCATTCAGCTTTCAGAGATTTTCTTAGTCTGGTAGCCCCGCCTACACTTCCTGCCTGCCTTTGGCCAATCAGCTCTTTTTATTAAACCAGTGGGTGGGACAATTATTTATCATGAAACAACACAATACCCCTACAACTGAGGAGCAAAAAAAAAAAAAGTGTATTCTTCCTAGGTCTAGGGTCATGCCCAGGCCCAAGTAAGTAACCCCAATCCATAGTCATCAGAGTAATGTTAATCAAACTCACTGGGTCTCGGAAAAACAGAACTCATGAAAGAGGGACTTTTTGAGAACAGTGGGTTACAGAGAAGGAAAAAGACCTATGACAGTGTGCATGGGTAAGAAAGACCCAAATACAGCATGTGCACAGAAGCCAGCAAATAATTAAATTTAAAGTATTTTTAAAAATACATGTTTGACCACCAGTAAATGGAAGTTCAGGATTATCAGAAAGTCCAGTCATGTTTACTCCTTGAATAAACCTGAAAGGCACTCAAGTGCCCCATACAAACGTACAGTCAACAAAAGCCCAGTGTTTGAGGCCGAGAAGTTTTTGGCTTAAAACGTTCCTCACAAGTCATGTTGTCCTTGAAAAGGGCAAGAAATAGGCGGTGCTATGTTCCAGTTTTGTGAGTGAGGAACGTCTGCAGGAAATATCTGTCACACACAGTGTTAGTGTCCTGATCGTCCTCCTGGAGTCTTGGCCAATTTGAACGGACACTGAGTTCCCTTTATGAAAAGGCCTCCTCACCTTTGCTTGTTCTACTTCCTACTTTCTCTCCTGTTCGAGGCTATCTCTCCTCTCTGACCTCTTTTTCTGTCTCTGATTCTATCTCTCTCCTTTCTCTTCCTTTCCTCCCCCTTACTCTAATAAAGTTTCTTCATGTAAGTGCTGCCTGAAAGAGTTGTCTCTTTCCGAGACTCCCACCCACCGCACACTGACCACCAGGCCTTCCTCCATCATGGGATGCCTGCCTGCATGGGGCTAGGGACCCCTCTTCCCATCTTCCAATCTCTTCAGCTCAGGTTACAACACACAGGGGGGAAATTAAAGTGTCTCCTTCAAGCAGTAACTGGATACTCAAACACACTGGAATGAATTCAAAATATTCTGTAATCTCAAGTTTCTACATATAAATCAGATTTACTTCTGCTAAAATAATGACCTTAGATAAAGTGTCTTTAAAAGTTTAAATTGGTAAAAAGAAGAAAAAGAAAGAAGGAAATAAACTTATCATCAATGATTCCTCCCAAAAAATTGTAAATATCAATATGGGGGGGGGCATTTTGACATTAAGAATAATGAGTTTTGAGATTATAGATAAATATATAATAAATCTAAACAGTTTTTAGCTAAAACAGATGACAAAACACTTGATGTAACATAATATGCATAAAATAATATATACTCATATTTAATTGAGCAGTAGTTTGAATTAAAGTGTCCCCATGGGCTCAGGGAATGGCACTGTTGGGAGGTGTGGCCTTGGTGTAGGCTTGGCCTTGCTGCAGGAAATGTGTCCCTGGGTGTGGGTTTTAAGGCCCCAAATGTTCAAGGCAAGCCAGTGCCCTTGTCTCCCTTCCTGCAGCCTGCCAATCCAGATGTAGATCCCTTAGCTCCCTGCCCAGCACCATGTCTGTCTGTGTGCTGCCGCACTTCTTGCCATGATGATCATGGACTAAACCTCTGTCTGTAAGCCAGCCCTATTAAATGTTTTCCTTTGTAAAAATGTCTGTGATCATGGTGTTTCTTCACAGCAATAGAAACCCTAACTAAGAAAATGTGCCAAGTAGTATAAATTCACATTATTAGGCCCCTCATTGTCTGTTGGTTTTATTGAAGCTTAGGTCTCACTCCAGCCAAGGCCCATCATCTCCCTCAACAACCCTTGAAGCTCATACCTGTCACAATCTACAAGCCCAGACCATTAGCAGATTCTCTTCATGGGGCTTAGAAGTTTAAGTTGCTATTGAAGACCTGTCAACGGGTTTGTAATGAGCTTTTGATACATTGGGCCTGAGAGGACCCACTTGGAAATTTCTAGCCCAATCCCTGGGATATCCAAGTCAGTGTGTACAAAAGTGTATGGATTACCACTCCGAAGTAATTAGAAGACAGAGGTATGTTCAGGATCTAATGAGGGTCCATAATCTGAGAACTCTCTCCTGGGTTTGCTTTTAGTCTGCAAAGGGGGGGGCATTGGGAATGACAGGGATGTCAGAGTCCCCAAACACATCTCACAACAAAGCCACCCTGTGTAGGAGCAAGGCAGCAGGAGTCAGACACGGATGCCTGCCTGGTCTCCATCCTGCCTTGCCTCTTACCCCGAGTCCTCTCTAGTCTCAGTCTGCGGGCTGGGAAATCACTGAGACCCTGTTGAGAAGCCTGAAGTTTACTTTCTTCTGTTTGCTTTTACACCTTTCCTGCTTTGGAGGAAGTTATAGGATTCCAGGTTCAGAAGAGCCGCCGCCGAGCTCGCCTCCACAGAGGAGTGAAAGTAAACAGGAAGGCAAGAGCCTCCGCAAGGCTTTGTAACCTGTATCCTAAATTATGTCAACAGGATGCTGAGAACAAGACTGTGCAGGAAATTCCACAGCTGAACGATGGCACCTGGCTGGCAGAGACGCCCGGATGGCATTTACTTTGATCTAACCACCTATAAGGAAGATTTCAAAAATATATATATATAAAATTTTAACATGAAATATTCCAATGAGTTAGATCATTGCTAAAGGGGCAGCTGGGCTCAGCGTCCACCTTAATGGCTGAAATCAAGCTAGGTCTTCATAAGAACAGATAAGACTTTTGAATCCACTTTTAGTTTTAGCTTTGGGGAAAGGTCTACGTGTGTGTCAGCTCTATTTAGGATTCTATTTTCCGTTTTCTGGAAAGGGACTGACTTCAGTCTCCTTAGTACACATCCAAGTTAATCAGGAAACACGAGGGTTATAACATCCCGTGCCTCCTTCCTGTGCACCTACTCCAGGGACACATTGCCATGTGGCAATGCTTACTCCCCCCACGGTCTTTCTCAGAGACATCAAAGGACACTGAATTAGGCTTAATAGTTTACAATCAGAATTTGTCTTTATGGAAACGTACAGCTGGCTGACTGTGTAATTTATGGAAATTAAGCATGCATACATCTCCATTGTGCTGGGACACATTGTTATACAGTATGATGAGACAGACTGGCAAAAGTCTCATTATGAATCAAAAACTGTGTGTTCAAACACAGCACAGAGCATGGAGGGAGATTGAAAGTCTACTTTACATCACAAGGGCAGGGACTATTTCAGAAATAAACTAGATTCATTCTTGCTTCTGTTGTTTTGAAAGAAGCCAGTATGTTGGGGTGTTTCTTCATATTTCACTTTAAAGATCACGTTTGAGTTCACACACACACACACACACACACACACACACACACACACACACCCCTAGAGGGATTCTTTTCAGAGTCTTGAGCTGATTTGAAATAGAAGGACGGGGCTGTATTCCTAGTACATTGGGATAATTTTATTAGTTTAAGATTTAAAGTATAGCAATGTATGCTAAGTATTGGAAAGGAATAAACCTTGGCGGTCCTTTCCTCTTCCCTCCCCTGTATTAAAACATTGCTGGATATGAACTTTTCAAGTGGGGACTTTTTGCTTCATTAAAACAATGTCTGCTCCCGTAGATGCGAAAGAAATACTTTTAATTTACATTTTTATTCAACACTTAAGTGTTGGGGACCCACTCATTAGAATGTTTTAGAAGTAAAGAAAGGCCACTGTTAATACCCATGATAACTGCTAATAATACAAGTAGTTTTACTCACAGGCTCAACATGTATTTTCAGAGGTTTATGTGAGTTTCCCTAGCTGATCAAAGTACCTTTCCTTCTTTGGAAATTCACTTCAATTTCCCTTTATGATTCTTACTCTTGGGCAGTCACAGTTGGTCAGGGTCACAATGGTTCTCCACAGCCATGAGTGTTCTGTCAAGAATCTAACAGAACTCAGCAGATGCTCTTTAGCTGTTTCTAACCGTAAAGAAATTCCAGACATATTCACACTTGTTGAGGGCTTGACAAAGTACTATACAAAAAGTCACAAATACTTAATGAATGGTTCTTTAATTTCTTTAGATGATGACACTGTAGATAACTAATATGAAAAAAAAAAAAAAAAGAAATAATCAGTTTTACTTGGGAGAGAATGTAGCTACATACCAAATAACTTCTTTGATCCGGTTTTAGAAAAATTTACTTATATCATTAAGAAATATGGACACTAGTGGTAAACAGTATCAGATGCACATATTTACAGCTGCACAAATAAACACATTACAAATTTTGTTTACTGAATGTTCTTAACGAGTTTGGAACAGGAGCGGTAGAGCTCCTGTTGAAAGGGAACCCTGCCATCTCGTGGCGATTTGGGATATTACGTCTCAGAGAACATCTCAAGAAAAATGTTGAATCAATTCAAGAATGAAGCATTTTCGATTTTAGAACTGGAAAAGTCTAAGGAAGACCACTAAAAAATGTCTTTTAAAAGGCTCACAATTAAATAAATACAATGTATCAAAACATCTAGGCCTTTAAATAGGATATTATTCCTCAGTGTAAGATACTTAATTTAAAAGGAATAACATTCTTTTTAATTATAAATTGCTGTCTATGCAGTTAAAACCTTTGTGACTTTGCACCTACTAATCTAAGCAACAAATCCTGAACTCTTTTTTAGTTAATTATTTTTGTGCCAGTAGGTTAAAATTTCAAAGTCTCCCGTGAAAGATTTTATTTTTGGTTTTGCTTTTCTTTTATAAAAGAAAAGCATCCAGAAGTAACAATATTCTGAGGTGTCTTTGTGCTTCACTGGACTTTGAACTTTTGGATTTTTTTAAATAAAGTTGACATGGTTACAATGTCTCACAGCACCAGTGCATTAAGTTACATTATGTAATCTCACATCTTAAAAATATTAAAAAAGTGGATAAGAAATGCTATTTCACTTGGAAAAAAAACATGCAGATGGGGAAAATATCATTTATTGCCATGTAAAAATATTATGTTTGAGTCTAGAGAAATGGCTTGGTGGGTAAAGGTGCTTGCTAGCAACTTTGATGACCTGAGTTCCAACCCTCGGATCCACACAGAGGAAGAAAAGTGACCTCTAGAAAGTCATTTCTCAACTTACACACACACACACACACACACACACACACACACACACACACACACCACTAAATAAATGGATTTTTTAAAAGTCTGCTTAATCAGGAGTCTTTTATTCCTATTTATTCAATAAATTAAATGTATGTGGGGTAGGTATGGGGGAATACGGCAATGAAAAACGTATTCTCTCTCTCTCCTAAAGCTCTCAATCACTAGAATGAAGACATGTGAACAGACAGTAATATATGTCATGGATATTGTCATAGTAACATGTACACACCGGCAGTTCTGCTGTGATACGGGGGAGGAACTGGGACTTTCCACCCCCTTCTTTCATGGAAAAACAAAATTCTACGGGTGGAGCCAAGACTGAGTAAGAACTATATGTTCATCCCCATAGCTGTGAAGAAACTGTATTCAATAAATGAGATCCTCTCAGGACGGCAGAGCATGCACTTAGATGTGGACATTGCAAAGAGGAGCAGGCCGCAGGAGCTGGTGCTCACATGGACATAGTGTAGACAAAAGTGAACTTAAATTCTCTTCTCGTCCTCACTGTACTGTGAGGTTTTTGTTTCTCTGGGATGCAGAGAGGTGGACTCTGTGGTACAGTGAAGCTTCACCACATAAACTTGAAGTAGGCAAAGCTATGGGTCTGTAGAGTATGGATTTGTTTTCCTTTATCTTGGTCTTGACTACATGAGTGTATTTGTTTACAACAATTCATCAATACTTATAACTACATAAGAACTGCATACAAAAAAATCTCTTTTTACTATGGGGGGGGGGGGTGAACTAATGTATGCAGGGTGTTCCTTCTCATAGAAAAGAAGAAATGACACACTGTTCCGACTTGACCAAAGTACCCCCTTTCTCTATTGACTTTCAGCCTCATGTGCTGATCTTTCTACTGTACCAAAGCCTGTAGTTGTGTGGATATACCTTTTTAAATGCTGGACTTAGCAACATATACTTCTTTCCCATAATCCTTCTGATTGAGAAGGATCAGTGTATGGTTTTCTCAGTGAAGAACACCCAAGCTCAAAACCAAAAATATTCTGCCCTTCATCAACAGTTAGTGAATGTTATGTTCACATGTGAAATACTTCCATTCCTGTGCACATGCAAGTCAATCTTGGTCAAGATTACAATTTTTTTCCAAAGAGCCATGAGATTATATATATGTATATATATAATATTGTCATATAAAATATTATATTTTAGCCTACAGAGATGGCTCAGTGGGTAGCGGTACTGCTTTCAAGTCCAAAGGCCTGAACTCCACCCTAGGATGGAATATATATATTGAAAGAGAGAGACAGAGAGAGATACTCCTGCAATGTTAGTCCCTTCAGACTGTGCCTTTCAGCTTATCCTTCCAAACATAGGGGTCCACATCTGTTCTGGCCAGGACATATGTTATCAAAGCTGGATATAGTTGGTTGTCCAGAGAGGAATGAGGGTATAGATGACATTTTCTTTCAAAAAAATTGGTAATAATTTGTGGGCTGCAGAAGCTCATCCCTAAGAGCCATTGTAGACAGCCCTAAAGGGATCTTTCAACCCAGTGTCTGAGCTCAACTGTAAATTTGGAAAAGTCACAAAATCATGGTGACATTCTGAATGCAAGCAGTCCTGGCTATCATAGGGTGGGGTCCATTAACTCCTTTTTGTAGGGTAATTTGGAGAAGCTCAGAACACATAGAGACTCTGAAGGTTGGCTTTATGAGTGCCAGTTTGTCAGACACTCGTGCACAAATGTGAGGAGAAACATTGGCCAAGATGCTGTGGTAGTGCTATTCTTTATATGTAACTCCCACTCAATGACCATTGAGTAAATTGGATTATCCATCATGTAGTTGGGCCTTATCCAATCCATTGAAAGCTGTAAGGCAAATACAGGCTGAGGTCACACCAAAGAAACAATTCTGCCCAGACCATCAAAACAGCAGCATGGACTTTTTCCTGGGCTTTCCACTGCTAGCACAGTCTGGCAGTTCTATGGAAATTCTGTAAGTCTTGATTAAAATAAAATGTCTCTGGGGCTAGAGAGATGGCTTGGAGATTAGGAGCACTGGCTGTTCTTCCAGAGGACCCCAGGTTCAATTCTGAGCACCCATGTGGCATCTCACAATGGTAACTCTTGCTCCAAAGGATCCCCATGATCTCTTCTGGCTTTTGCAGACCTTAGGCACACATGTGGTGCACAGACATACATGAAGGCAAAATATTTCCACATACAAAATAAAAATAAAAAGTAAAATTGTTTGGGGGCTGGAGAAGTAGCTCAGACATTAAGAATGCTTTTGCTCTTGCAGATGACCTGGGCTCATTTACCAACATTTACACTGGGCAGCTCTCTGAAAAGCCTTTTCTTTCTTTCTTATCCCCTCCCCCATTGCTTTTCCTATGACAAGTACCATTTTCTTACCCTGTCTGTCTATTCTCATGACATATCTAAAGGATCAAGCATCATTTTATGTCTCGAATGAGAGTACTGCCTCCTAAGTGGGCTTTCAATCCACATGAAATAAGAGAGCATCTGTAAAATATACGGAAGGGACAAATGATGTTGGAACTGTTTTATTTAGCTGTCGCTAAGGGATGCTGACAGGCAGAACAGGAAGCAAAGGGAAATGATCACTTAGGTACCCGAACTATCCTATTCTCATCCCTCTCTCTTTGTAGATGGTCTTTCTCTAGGTATTAATAGGAATCCTTCTCAAACTCTGAATGTCCCACATGATGGTTACTTATCCATAAATGACATAGTTGAGGTTTTTGCAAACACAACAGTGAGGTGTGTATTTGGGACCTAAGTAAGTTCAGTCTTGAAGTAAATGGCACTAAATTTTAAAACTGGACTGGAGTGGATGTGCCACACTGAGCTGACCACCTTGGCACTTCTTGCCCTTTGAGGGGAGGGATTGGGAGGAAGGAGAGGAGGGGAGCAGGGGGATACATGGTTTTAAAAAAAGACTTTTTTATAAAAGAAAATAAAATGGGGGGGGGGGAATGGAGTAATGCCCTTGTGCCGTGCTTCCTCGTTATGCCTGCTTTTTCAAAGGACAACTTCTTTTCTAGGGAGTCTAGAATAAATCTGAAAAATGAATCTCTGAGATTCTATAGTAGTTACTTGTTCTTCTGAAACAGTTCAATCATTCATAAATCAGAGTTATTCACAGTGTTGATGACAGAACTGTGCTGAGTTCTGAGAAAAACAGATTTCAAATCCTAAAATTCTTTTCTCAAGTGAGGAAGTAGTGTGTGTGTGTGTGTGTGTGTATGCGTGTGCGTGTGCGTGTGCGTGTGCGTGTGTGTGTGTGTGTGTGTTTGGAGATCTGTCTATAATGCTACCTTTGTACAGATACTGAATCTATTTCTATGAATTAATGTTTACAGAGCCATAATGTGAACATATTTCAAGTCAAGTCATACCCCAAATGTAGTACCAGGTGGTACTACAACCATACCATGAATATGAATCTGCAACAAAAGAAACAGACTATCGATTTACATAAAGATGGATTTGAAGTAAAAGCCAAGCCCATAGACTACATGCTTTATGTCCATCCACATGGCATACTTAACATCACAAAATTATAGAAATAGAGACTAGATTACTTATTTCCAGTACTTCAAGTTGCCTTGGAACAGCTTTTCTGGTTTAAGCAAAGTGTCTCTGGGGCTCCAAGATAGCAACATTAAAAAATAGAAGCTATTGATTACTTTACTTGTGATATTAATATATAAAACCAATATGCTGGCTTGATAAACATATAGAGGCTTGAAGAATTATGAACAGGTATATGGGAACACACAACTTAAAAATAAATGTCATTAAAATTTTTAACTAGGCACTTGCCTCTGAGCCTAGAAATCTGAATTTTGTCTCCAGAGCTCACATAGTAAAAGTAGAGGACTCATTTTTGCAGGTTGTCCTCTGACTTCCAGATGCAAACCATGATACACATGTGTGTATACATTGACACAATAAATAATTAGTGAATATTGATGTAACCAATATTTGATATGGTTAGATTGAGTTGATGATAATTGCTTTAGGAATGAGGAAAAGAAACAGAAAAATTGACAACTAAATTTGGGGTTTCTGGAAAGGTGAGTGATTAAGATCACTTGTGGTGGAGAGCAGGCACTATCACCTTGACCAAGAGGTGTGACCATTAGGCCTTGAAGCCCTGTATTTGGGGCATGGCCAGAGGGCCAGATTAAGAACTAGTACATGTACACTCTTGCTCTCTCTTCCTGTTTATCTCTCGTGCTCTTGGATGGAGACTTGACCTGCTGAGCTACAGCCACATGAACCAGTCCAGGTTTCCAGAAAGTACACAACTGTTTAACCTCTAGTATCAACAGGTGTTTCCTTATAAACCTCTTAATTAATATTAACCTTTTTAATGCATTGCCAGTGATCATTAATATCAATAATAATCACCTGCTGCTTTTTCAGAAAATTTAAATTTGGTTCTCACCTCTTGGCCAGGGTAGGAAGGTCTCACATCCACCAGAAACTTCAGCTCAAAAATATTCAAAATCTCTCTGGCTTCTGTGGGCACCAACCCTTACACACACACAGATATAAATTAAATCTTTTGAATTATACATCTTTGTCTTCTACTTGAAAGATAGCACATCTACACCTTAGAAGTTAATATATAGTAACCAAATACATTATTAATTTATAAGTAAGAACTATTAAAAACAACAAAATCTTTTGACCTTTTGTTTTACAAAGGTAATAGGCTTATTTCCCAAGCCTTATTTGTGTTGTTTCAATCATAAACTTATTCAGGTTAAGCTCAAATCATAAATTATTAAAATTACTGAACTCTTAAAACTATAATAAACATATAAAATTAACTATATAATCTCATGAATTTGGAGCCAGTCACGGTAATTCCACAACCTATACTTTAAAGAAAAATAACAGACAGAGCAAATACAAAGACATTGGAGACACTCCATAGACTCTTGGAAATGATACAGGATGAGTAGAATTAACCTAAATATAAATAGATAAATAGGTAAATGAAGCTCGATCATAATGTTTAAAGACATGAAGCAAGAAAAATGTCCGTAAAGAGAGGTTTGTATTTTTGTAAGCTTTCAATAAACAAAGGTATAATGTGTGTGTGTGTGTGTGTGTGTGTGTGTGTGTGTGTGTGTGTGTGTGTGTGTGTGCGCGCGCGCGCACATGCAGTGGTATTCATGTACAAAAGAAAAATTCTTGAAGGAAATGATAGTTCAGTGCTAGCATGTATTATGTATTTCAGTGATTGGTACTGAATTTTGCAAAATTTTCTAACTCCTGACTTTCTTTTTTAACCATAAAAATAAGTTGTACTTTTTTAACAAGGAATTGATAAATCTCGGTAAAGTAAGTTTGTGGATATGAAGCTGGTTCAATTTGGCCTGGTGATCATTTCACTGTTATACTGGCAAGAATTATATCTGATGGTTCCTCTGCAGTGGAAACAACATAGCAATATGTGGTGAATGTTTATTAAATCCAATCCACAAGTCTTTCTGTGTATGGATTCATTAAAAACCACATGGCTAAAGGCCACAGCTCCTTAAATGATAATCATCTGAGTAGATACATCGATGAGCTCTGATGTAAGTGAGCATTGGATTCTACAAAGCGGAAGGAAACACTTTTCATATATTCTGAAAAATATATTTTTCATATGAGACATTCATGCATGCTGAAGCAGAGAGTAACTCTATCCAGCCAGTGCCTTACCCACAGGCAATTGCTGGGGTAGTGTGTTAGTCTGTTGATTGTGTATAATAACATCAGTGATGTGTAATAGGGCAGGGTAAACTTGAATCCTTAAAAGCTCCAAGAAAAAATGTAATCAAAGCAAAGAGACAGTACCCTGGAGGTACTCCACAACAAAACAAGAAATGTCAAGTTCACTGAGAGGTACATACTCATGAAGTCCAACTGAGAAAACTAAAGCAGTTTAATTTCAAAAGTAAAATATTGTACCATGGCATCTCTTAAGTTTCTGAGTCAGAATTTTACTTTGACCAGCCAGAGAAATGTTCTATCCTTGGTAATGGTGGTATTTGGAGGGCATAGACAACTGTGGTTCCTTATTTTGGATAAAACCAAAGCCAAATACACTTACTTAACATAATTTTTCAACTTGATTTAGAGCTAAAATGCTTTAAATTTTACTCCTTCATTCAAACCACACGGTCCTCTGTTCTTATAGACCCAAAGTAAAATTTAAAACCAAAACGAAGCAACTATAAGGCAACAGATTTTACCTTTTGTTTTGATTTTTTTTTTTTTTTTGAAGGAGGGATCTTGCTATGTAGCCCAGCTGGCCTTGAACTCAATATTTGGCTAGACTCAAAACTGCTGTGATCTTCCTACTCCTGCCTCTTGAAAGCTGAAATTATGGACTTGTACCACCAAAAACACCTGAAATAACTTCTTGGAGGACTGATCTTCACAATGAGTTCAAAAAGTGAATCTAGAAACAAGTGAGAAATTATAACTACTAGACTTATCCTACTTATTTCCAGATTTTGTGCATTTTCCCACGTCATTTTTTTTTAAAACTCATTCAAGGACACATTCCTCTACTTACCATAGTTTCGAAAAAATGCCCTATGGAGTGTAATGTACATTATACTGAAAAAGAAGTCATCTGTTTGTTAAAAGTGAACTCTAGGAGCAATGAGGCCCTTTCTGTTCCCAACTCTGGAATATTATTTCATGACCTCAAAACCCCTTGTCTGGTAATTGGTTGTAAGTCCGATTCTGTAACCAAGATAGGAAAGAGCAGTAAAACTAACTAAGCAAAAACACTGTACCCTCAAAAAATACACAGGAGGGAAGTAATTGGCCATAGACACCACCATCGTTTATCCCCTGGAGTAAAGGTACCTGCCATGGGAACAGGAATACGGATGTTCAGACAGAGAAGTTCACCCCCGGAAAGGACAGACAGCAGTCTGAAACTCAACAAAGAACTCCCATGTAACTGGGCTGACTTGGCTTCTCCAGCTGATGCGATGATGTCATATATCTGCTCCACCTGGGACTCTCAGAAGGAACTCCAGCAGGCTACTTCAGTGAGCTCCCCTAGTCAACTTCTGTATGAGTGGAAGCCTGCTTACATCATGATGTTATCTTTCGTTTGCTTTCTCAATTGGGCCTCTCCATTTATCTCTGCTGGACGTGGTGAGTGCCAAATTTGGTAATATTTCGTTATCTAGCTGCTGTCTCTCTCTATCTGCTACTCACTATTTATTCTTTCATTTTTCCTTCCTATATACTTAGTAAGTGCTTTCAAACAGAAAGCATGGCTATTGTAAATCAGTCTCTGGATGCAACAAGGTATATTAGAGATGGGATAAAGTGCCTACTAAATCAATAAACTTTCTAAATGAAATAGATAACAGCACACACACACACACCATGTTGTGCTAGTTTATATCAACTTGACACCCAAGTCATTGGGGAAAAGAAACTTCAATTGAGAAATTGCCTGTATCAAATTGGCCTGTGGGCATGTCTGTGTGGCATTTTCTTGGTTCATGATGGACATGTGAGGGTCTGGCTCACCGTGGCAATGCCACTCAAGGAATATGGTCCTTGGTTGTATATGAAAACAGCAAGCCACAAACACAAGCCATAGGCATGGGTTCCCTATGGCCTCTGCTCCAGTTGATGACCTGACTTTCTCTCATGACAGACTATGGAATGGAAATGTAAGCCAAATAAGACCTTTACTTCCCGAGTTGGTTTGGTCAGGGTGTCTTCTCTTAACTACAGAAAACAAACTACGACAGAAATATTTGCAGATTGGCCCTTTACTAAAAGTTACAAAAATGCTATTCCAATGAGAAAGAAAATAAACAAAAAAGTGATATATTGAGAACTAACTATATACATGGCTAAAAATCATTTAAATAATCTCTAATTCCTACTATGAATTAGTCAACTAAGTGTTGTTTAGTTTCTCAATACCTCTAATATTATAATTGCTTTCACTGAGAGAAACTTTATGTGCTTACTCCGCTTGCTCTTCCTAAGACCCAATGGGTTGTTTTTAATAGAAGAAGCAAAGGTGAGGAGATTAAGTCAATAGCTAAGTGGTAGAATCGGAACTTGAATGGAATGCCTGAAAATACAAACTGTAAATTATATTTCCCTCTGTAGTTGAAAGCCATTCTTCTGTGACAAAAATACATTGATTGATTACAGATGAACACATAGTGCCCTTTATTTTAAAATATCAGCAATCACTCCCCATCATTATCACATAAATGGAAACATCCCATTAACACTTGAAAAATATCAGGCCCTAAGAGGTCAGATGATTTGAGCTCCCTGCCATGTGATGATTTACAGAGGAGCAGGCAAAGGCAGTGGCCTGCGTCTCACTGTTCCTGAATAGTTGGTGACCTTCCTGTCATGGAATCATAGGGTGGATAAGTTACTTAAAGATCATCCACCCAGGCTCTAGCCAAGATTTGAACTTGTCCTTACTGTTTCAGGGAAGGTGGCGGGTAGGCTCAAATTAATAGAGTATTTAGTCTGGCTCACATACTGTGAGAGACACTTAATATGCTTCACCCCATTTAATCTTCAGGGCACCTCTGGGAGATAGTTATTAATTCCATAAGATAAGAAAAATCTAGATCAATAAGATACAGTCATTTGCCCAAGGTCATATAACTGGTAAGAGATAGAATAAGACTGAAAGCCATGCTACTTAACACTGAAATCTGTGCCACCTCTTCATCACACATCCCGTCAGCAGCCCAGGTGGTCCCCAACTAGCCCTTGTAGACTCAAAGAGTAAATTTGGAGAAGTGTTAGCTATTTAATGTTTTCCTAGTTTGTCAAAACAAATACATTTTCAATAAAAGTTAGTGTGTAGCTGGAAAGAGCCTAAAATTTCTCCATCACTAGTAAGTGTTCAACCATGAATCTTCAGCCTGTTTAAAAGTTATTCTGTCCGTGATGATGACCAAAACCAACTAATCCCAAAAGAAGGACACTAATGCTTTACAGATCTTTTCTGGTTATCACCTTGGGACTATGTGTCTTCCTATGTGCCTTTGTGCGGGTAAGGTAAAGCTTATTGAAAATGTCACATTTTAATTGAACATATCCTCAAAATAACTTCTCTATCTGACCATCACACACACTACTAGTATACAGTTTTATGTCTCCAGAATAATCCTTTCTACCCAAAATAGTCAATGCAATACCCAATAACATCATCTAAATCCTCACATCAATAATTGAAGGAAGTTAGTGGTCAAGTATATAGGAAACACATAAGCTAAGTGATTAGTAAATGAACAATTATTGCTGATCAGCCATACTCACTTACTTCAAGCAGCTGAATGCTGGAGGTCAGTATTTCCCACATGAAAACTATACTATGAGACAAGATCTTGGTTTGGTCAACACTTTAAAAAGGAAATTATTGAAATAAAGGAGAGTGCATCAGAACATACACATATATGCACATACATACATTTAAAACATATACATCTTCAGAGGAATGGACCTCAGAGTACTAGATCTTTGTGCTTCAGCTATGCAAAGAGACCTTCAGAGGCTCTTTGGGTCGTCTGGTTCTTCCCTAAACCTGCCTCATCCTTCTTTCACAAATGCTGGTCTATGCTCAGGAGTCACTGTTTCTTCTCAATTGTAGACTTTCCCACTGCAGCTTTTTGCCTTTGATTTGCTTTTTTCTGGGACCTCATATACTGAGATCCAGCCACTGCCCAGCTCCATGCCTGTTCCTACCTTACATACTTTATCATGTCAGTTTAACACACAGATCTGGGGATTTCTGGAGCCAACTTTCTTGAGAAAAATAATCCCTTTACAGCAGATGCTCCTGTGGATTAGAGATGGCAAGTGACAATGATAACAATCCAGTTAGCATCTATTATGGAAAACATAAGCAGGGGACATCCATCTTTTGTAAGGTTATGTTTTACTTTAACTGTTTAGGAAACCCTAGGTTGGTGTTTTCAATTGGATGTGGTCATCCATGAAGCTGGTTTTATAGCCTTGAGTATTCACTGAGTCAAAAATTATTATGGCTGCATTTTTTGCAAAGGCTGAATAATTTTATTGCCCTCAATGAGATTGGTAGCTGAGGAAGCCGAGGCAATGATGAAAATAATTAAATCATGTGCTTCAGGGCACTAAGCAATCAAATGCAGATGAATGGGGAGAATTTTTTGCATTCCCCTCCAATCCTTTTGACCCCCTTTCTACCAGCAATTGCCCCCCACCAACCCCAGAGCCTGATACAACCGCTGTCAGAGAAAAGCAGACAACTGTGCCTTTCACTGGCAACTTAGGGAGTTGCATTTGTCTTAGCCAAACAGGATTGGATCCAGACAGCCAGAAGAAGAGGTTCTGCCAGAGACCAGCTTTATTTCCTTGGCTCTCTTTCTCTTTAGCTGACTGGGGAAGGACATTTACTAGCATTATTTCTTATAATTAATTGTTTCACTTCACTGATCAAAAACTGCTTCCAAATCTGATCCAAGGACAAACACAGTCCCTGAAATTCATGGATCTTGACATTGCAAGCCCCATAAACCACCAATGAGGAAAGGTCGGACTTGGGCAGAAATGCCTTTAGTGCCCTTTCACAGACCACAATCTACTCTTTGTAGAGAGCAATGGAAATGTCTGGCTATATCTCTACAGAGGAGACTTCAATGTTCAAATGAACAATGCACTCCTGCCTTACACTGTGCCTATCTGTGGACATAGCTTTTCAGAACAAAAGGCATCCTTTACATTGCAATCCATTGCTCATTTATAGGTGACTTAAAAGAGAAAGCAGTTCTCCTGGGGCATTAAATGGGCTTTTCTACCATGATGTCATACTACAGGAAGGCTTTAAAATAGCCTGTTTTCATTATAGTTTGAAAACTGTTGTATTCAGACGTTTTTCTTCCTGATTCTTACAAGATGTTTATTTTAAAACATCAAAGAAATCATTTTCATTTAATAAAACAATCAGATCCTATGGGAGGGATGATAATATCATGGCTTCACAGTAATAATTTCAAAGATAAATTCACTGGCCATCCTTTTGTAAGTCAGGGATTAACACATAGGCTCTAAGACTTGAGGTTATTTTGCAATGTTCTTTATCAACATAGGTTCACAGCTACTCCCAATCCAATAGTCAATAACTGTTAGTTGATAGATTGATGACTGGCCGCAGAGGAGCTTTCCTATAGTCTAAGCATTTGGTCTTTTAATTTTCTGCTAAACAGCACTACATTCTTCCCAACCTGAATACTGTATGAAGTAGAAATTCAGTTTAAGGGAAAACAGAGATTCAGTGACTGTAGGGTGTGTGTAAGATGATGGGGGGATCAGTAAGTCAACCCACTAGGGACTCTAGATGCCAGTAAAGCTTGTGTGAGCAGCATTCGATGTTTAGCAGGGAGCTTTGGTGACTCCACAGGACTACTCCCTACATATGCTTGATCTGTATCCTCTGGAGATTACTTGAATCATACATAGCTCTCATGCCAGCACAACTTTTCTTCTTCCATTGATAGATATTTTCTGAGAGGAAATCTATTATGAATTGCCTCTGAATTCTGTGGATTGTTAAGATACAGAGGTAGATGATGGATTGTGATACAGAATACATTTATGTTTTGTTCAAGTAATCCTTTTGGTATTTGTATTTCTGGGGAAAACAATTTAGATATATCAAAGTTTATTAAATATTTGCTCCAGAATATATAGAGAAAAGGATTCTATTTGCTTCTTCTCATAAATATATATACAGGAACAGTGAAATTCTTCTTCAATAATTTCTACAGGGAAGACAAGTCTAATTCTCACCTGATTAAATGGTTCTTTATTGAATTTTTAATGTAGACATTTAGAGTTTGGGAAGAAGGAATGTTATAAGGAAGGGAAGTTGTTTTATTTTCATGGAGTGTTTGCTTTAGGAGAAAATAAAATATGATGTATGAGCCTAGAGATTCATTTAGAGATTAGTGCTTGTCACAGCCCTAGTCTAAAGCAGCAACACCATGTGTATGGCTTCACAAGATGAAGAGCAGAAGTCACCCATGCCAATGCTTTGATTCTCTTCTGGACAAATTCCATTCAAAGACATCTTTCTCCAGAAGGCCTTTGTGGTGAATAGCTGATAAACAAATACCTCCTTTCTTCTCCCTTACCTTCCGGGTTATCTCTGTTACATGCTTCACTCTAGAAAATGTCCAGATTTTTCATTGAAAATAATTGAAAACTCTTTTAATTTAAACCCACTACATCAGTTCATCACCAATCCCTATTTTCAGCATCTAATATTCACACATTGGTGTATACCTTCCCAATGCTATTGTCATAAGTTGCCAAAAATCTAAGTGGCTTAAAAGTAACATTAAATTGGTTATTTTTAAGTTTAGGAAATGGTGAAAAGGACAAATTGAGTCTTAACACACTTAAAGTGGAAATTGGACCCCTTTTGCTTCTGGGGTGCTCCATGGAGAGACTCCGCATTCTTGACTTCCCAGATTACAAGGGCAACCTGTACTCTATGGTCATGGTTTGTCCTATGTATTCAAAGTACATTGCTTTAAAGTCTGCTCACACCTTCATGTCTGTATTTCTCAGCTTTGAATTTGATCTTCCACTGTAAAGACCCTTGTCATTCTACTTGGTTTACCTGGGTAGAACAGAAAAATCTTCTCATTAAAGATCTTTATCTTGACCCTATACTAAGTCCCTTTGCCATGTAATATAATGTGTTTGGGTAATAAATATATGGACATCTTTGTAACTCTAATAGCCTATCTACTTTGTTGTCTATAATAAAATAACTTCTGACAGGCAGTAGGTATTTGTGACCTAAGAACTCCATTAACTATAATATTTAGAAAATATTTATCATAGTAAGGTTATAGCTTTATAGCAGAATTACAATTCATATAAATCTAAAGTATTTTTCAAATTGGCATACTTAAAAATAGATAATCTTTCAGATGTTTTATGCCCATGAATTTTTATTATTCTTCTTTAGCAAGGTGATTGTTTCTTTTACAATTCATAATTTGCGAGATGACTTAAATAAGCACTTTACCATTTTTGCAAAGAGATAATTACTCTTATTGTAGCCCTAAGTTTAAGATGCCTAACACAGTATCTATATGCCTTCATCCCTACTGCCTTGTTCTGATCCAAACAACCTAGCCCTGTCCTAGCATGACGTCCTTTTACCATAGCATCCTCATCTTTCTCTCAGAGTCAATTCACTAAATAACATAAAGGGTAGCAGAGTAATTGATAACAGCTTCTTGTACTCTCCGTTTAAAGTTTTCCAATGGTTTTCCGTTTAATACAAACTCCAAAATCTTGAGTCAGGCCTTGAAGATCTTTCACGGGCTGATTTCCATCTCCCAGCATAATTTTTCCCACAGACATAATATACCCATACATTTTATCTTCAAATAACCACATCTCACAAGGTCACAGACAGTTCTTCACATGAGTGTTATTCTGTCTTCAAGAACTATATTCTCAGTCAACCTCAGCCTAGATATTCTGATCATTATTCAACTCTCAACCAAACAAAATGTCTAGGGCATGCTTCTTAGAGATTTAAAAGTTGTCATTTTCTCTTGTGATTCTTCATAGTTCCCTTCCAATGTTAACTGAACTTGTATCCTAGCTTGTGTTGCTGGGTATCATCTCTCTCCATCATTAGTACATGTGAGTTCAATGAATGGATAGTATATTCTCAGTTTAGCGATGTATGCACAGTCCCTAACAAGCTCTAATTCGTATTTTACATAGCTAGTAGCCAATAAACAGCATTAAATAATTGCATATATTGCAGTGTCTGACAAATCCATGAAGGTAAGCATGATACTGATTTTCTTTTCTAAAGACCCACACATAATGTACATATGTATTATAGATAAACAATTCTGGTAGATAATTGACACATTAATAAATGGTACAATGAAATCAAACAGTCTTTCACTTAAAAACAAGGAGACTTATATCTGTTACCAATGGGTTACATATTCGTCTTTTATTCTCTGTCAAATCATGGGCTTTAGTAGAATGTTTTACTATGAAATTAAGGAAGCTACAATAGTAATGATGTCCTGCCTTTTGACATCTTCTTGAATAGACATCTCTCTGTTCTTTACCAGCCTATAGTATAAATACATGCTTAAAGGACATGGCTGGTGTGAGATATCTAATATTTTAGTGGTGGCTAAAGGAATGAAGTGTAACTACAAACTTCACCTGATTTAGCATATTCCAAAGAGGACAAACATGTTGGAGGAATTCCATAATGTCCAGTCCATTACATATGGATGGAAAAGGCAAGTATCTTGTGGAAAAAAAACCTTGAAGGGAAACACACATAATTATTTGCCTTCCTGTAGCCCTTGTGCGTTTAGTTAGTGCTTAGACCACTATGGAACGAATACTACATGACTGTTTTCTAAATTGTCTTTCTACATATGACTTCACTGTTTTGCAGACCATACTCTATAGCATGTTCCAGATGTAACTGCACCCAAACTAAATCTTGTGATGCCAACATCAAACCTAATTTTTTTTCAGTATCTTGTTTTTAATTGGTGGAAAATCCTACATTAACATGGCCAGAAAGGATTTACTCATCTCATAACTTGTCACGTTTCCTTCCATGTTCTGGGTTCTCATTTTTTAAGGTTTCTATCACTCCCCCAAATGATATACCACTATTCTTCTTCATCCCATGTTTTTAAAGTTAATTTAGTGTGTGTTTGTGTGTGTGCATGTCTGTGCACATGAGAGAGAGAGAATTTGTTTGCATACCGCAGGCTCCACGTGGAAGTAAGAAGGCAATTTCTCTATGTCTATGACTCTATTTCTGGGGAAATGTGAATAAACAGAAGGAACCAATGGCGGACCAAAAGATATCATCCAAGTCAATTTGATGAACCAATAGCAAGTTGTATTGTGGTTACTTATAGGAGCAGAAGTGATGCAAGAAGAGCTGCATCCCTAATTTCCATGCCAGATCAGACCATAAAAATGGAAATCTAGAGCTCAGTGCACAGCTGGGCAAGATTAGTTTATTTTTCAACCTGTGGGTCACGACCACTTTGAAGGTCAAATGACCCTTTCGCCAGGATTGTCTAAAACCATCAGAAAACACAGATGTTTATGTTGCTGTACATAGCAGTAGCAAAATTACAGTTTTGAAGTAGAAGAGAAAATAACTTTATGGTGGGGGGGTCACCACACACAAGGAAATATATTAAAGAGTTGCAGCTTAGAAATGCTGAGGACTCCCAGGCTAGAGAGTATCTTTCCAGAGCAGCTCAGTTGATCCCATTCCCTTCCAGCCAGCTTGTCTTGCCTGAAAGTACTTCTCAGCAGTGCTTACATAAAGTCAGGATGGAAGGGCCTAGTGCATTTGGTCAGTTTTGGAGAATCTTTGGTGGGTTTTGAGTTGTTCATTTTTTTGAATCATCATGAGCCTCCCTTTAGAATATCTTCAGCCTTAAAAGATCCCCATCCAAAATGGAGCGGTTAATTACCAACGGAATTTTTATATAACTGCGACTTTCTGAAGCCAGACATCTATTCTTTCCTACTGCAATGTATTTTATTATAATTCTGCATGTTATGCAAGATGAAGATACTAGGTGGTTAACTGTGTAAGTCTTATGCAAATTTTTGTCTTTGGATGTTCTGGTTACTAGTTTTCTACTCAGCAGAAACGAAGAAAGGAAGAAAGAAAAAAAGCAGAAAGTTAATTGGGGTGGATAAAAAGGAAGAGGGAAAAGGGGAGGGAAAGGAGACTGGTGGGGGGACAGCATCACAAATATATTAAAAGTGAGTTTATTTCTTAAAACCTCACACTTTGTAATAACTTAGCCACAGTAGTTTCTTTCTGGCATGAGCTGTTTTTGCCTCAGTGGTTGAAGACAATGCATGGAGTCCTCCTCAGAGTGACAAGAGAACTGTTCTCCTTTATAGCTTATGTAGAGATCATTCCTGAACCTTATATGCCTATGTTAACTGCAATTCCTTATTTCTTAATCATTTTCAATATTATTTTAAAATATCGCTACCTGTAAGATATTTATAAATAATTTTCTTGATGAAATTAGAGTGCTACTTTCTAATGTAACAGGTCATTTTCAATAGTTACACATGGCCATGTATAACATCTGTGCCAACGTTCTACTAAAATTGCCACAAACTTTCATTTAACTTCATACTCACTTACAGTCTTTGATTTTTCCCTATGTATGTGGTAAAAGTCATAAATACCTAGAATGAAACACAGCTTAAAAGGCTCTACCTTTCAACTCAGCAAGACAGATGGGTGAAGGCCATAATAGATATTTAAAAGCATAAATCTTGACTCTGAAAGAATGCAGAAGACAACATTTATGAAAGTAAGGCCCATCTCACTTCATGGTCCTGTAAACTATGTATCTTGGCTTTAGCCATGTGACTGTGGAGGTAGCATTTATCATCAATGGTTATCAAAACCATCTTCAGAATCGTACATGTTTCCCACCACTCTCCATCCATATTGTTTATCAAATGCATGGAGACAGGGACTTCAAAGGGAATTCCTTCCTCAGATCAGCTCTCAGTGGGAAGCTGAGGGCAACAAGAAACAAGCTTCTGCTTAGTATTTATTGAGTGCCAAGTGTTTTCTCAACACTGTACAATATACAGAGAAAGACATGGTCCATGCTTCATGGGGTTACCCTTTAAATAGGACCAATGAGGTGAGGCATAATTGGCTGAATTCTTACCCTGTGTTGATGACTTCTCTATGGGAACCCAAATCGTCCTCTGTGGAGACTGGTGCTATTCACCAAGTACTTAACAAGTGCTTTATGTCATCTGAGAGCCTGGCACAGGGGGCCCCGTCAGGAGGGGAAGCTCTGTGTCTGTCATAACTGCCTTGCATTCAGGCTGTTCCTCACACAGGGTCTTCAATGGCCTTGAGAGCAGTGGGGAGTCAATAGATGGCTTTGTGGATGATCCAGGAGAATCAGGAAAACCCTTATCCTAGAGACAAATGCTCAGCCTAATACTTCCATAATTGCTCTCCTGCCTGCCCTTTTTAGCATAGCACTTCAATGGTTACAGCTCCCTAGTGGTCCCCTGCCTTTCCTGAGATCAAATGGACACTTTTGAGTACTGCCACAGATGTGATGCTGCCCTCCTGAGGGCCTGATTATGTCCTTTGTTAAGCCTCACAGGCTCTTATTCTGTAGAACCAAGGTACCTCACAAACCTAGAAAATGCTAATCTCTTTACCATATGACACCTTCCCTGCCCCATTCTGTATGCTTGCCCTGAGAAGGGGAACATACTAAACCAGTCTGTGCAAACTTTAGTCTAACATCTTACAACATCCTTTTAGAGTTTTTATAGTTTTAGACTTCATCTATAAACAATGATCTATGTTTCATTTACTCTGGCATATATTTTGTATGAAAAGCAGTTCTATATTTGTAGCTAACTGCGCAAATATGGCCCAACTTTCTATAAAGCTTTCACGGTTAAATTACATGACTCCATGATTTCCTAAATTTTCATAAACATTCATAAGTGTCCTAAGGCTAGAATAAGTAAAGAAAAGGTTTGTATTTTGCTGTTATTGCTGAAATTGTTACCATTTTATCTCCAACTGTTTCTTCCTATGTTTTCTGGATTTTATTTTCTCTTGCTTTTACATTTTTAAAAAATATTTTTACTGAGACACTGTATGTAGTCGAGGATGGCCCCAAACTCACTGCAAAATGGAGGGTGAACTACTTATTTCCCTAACTCTACATTGTAAATGCCAAAATTGCAGTCATGTGCCACTACACCCTTCTCTGTGATTTATCTTAATATCTAAATTTAGCCAAATACAGTTAAGAACTATGGGTCCTATAGACCAATGATGAGGTAAAGCTTCTGTGCTAAGGAGATTCCTACAGGATAAAAATGTTTCAGTCTCTGAAGAAATTTCCATACAATAAAACCTTGGTTTGCTAAGCAAGGAAAACACATTCTCTATGAAACCCTTTGACCTTAGCCTAGAGCTCTACAGTTTTCAACAGATTAGGTTCATACAAATATATATGAATTTATAACCTAAGATTTAACAATCTTTTAAAAAATAAGTTAAACTTTGTAGAAAAATAAATCATAAAATTACATCTCAGAATTTGAATTCATATAATTATCAGATGAGGAACATAAAGTATCTATGCTTGAAATGTTTAAAGTAAATCACAGATGGATTCAAAAGTATGAATAAGATGCATAGATCTATAGAAAGCATATTTAAGATTTGACTTGTATAAAATTTCTAAATGCCAGATTTATAGTTAAAACCAATACATAACTTAAGTAAAAACTTGTATGTAGCTGAAGAAATGTTAACGTGAAAGAGTTGTTTTTAAATTCTCAGTGAATAAGAGATGGCTCAGTGGTTAAGAACATCAGGCAGCTTACCTCTGCTCAAACTATAGTTTCAGAGGAATTAGTTCCTGAAACTTTTCTGGCCTCTGTGTATACAAAGCACACAGAAACACATATGAATACATATAATCAAATTGTAAAATAAATTAAAACATAACAAAAATACTCAGGATGAAGGATAAAAAAATGGGAAAAAAATGAAATACAGAAGGGATTTTCTCAAAGCCTGACATGTATCCAGTAAACATTGTTGAACAGGAAAGAATGAAAGAGCAGAGTATTAGTTATGGTGGTGCCTATTCACGGTTGCCAACCTGACCACGTCTGAAATTATCTGGAAGCCAAGTAGCTGGATACACCTGTGAGGGATTTTTCTTGATTGAATCATTTGAGATGAGAAAACCTACCTTAAATCTGGAGCACTTTCCACCTTCCGGGGCAGCCTACCTTGGCCCCTTCCCCTCACCCTTACTGGCAAATTCATTCCTTTGCTGGTATTAAGGTCTCCTTCCTCAGGATTCCAGTGTATACTGAAGACAAAATGAGATGTACATGGACCAGATAGCTATTGGACTTTCTGCTGGAACAATTGGACTACAGACTGTTAGACTTTTGACTTCATATACATATGTGTGTATGTATATGGATATATATGTATATATATTATGCAGTTTTCTAGCACATATCTTTTATTTTCTTGTGTTGCTTCATTATACTAATCAAGACTTAAAGGGAGAATTCAGTCTAACTGTGTAAATTTGAGAATCTCCAAGGCACTTTTCATACCTGTTATTTCTCCCATTAAAACTAATTTGAGTTTTAGGATGTATAAAAAGATGAATTACAAGACCCCATCTTTTTTTTCCTCATGAAAATTGTTACAAGGGTAGATGTTCGTATGGAATCTTTTTTCAAACTTGGGTGAGAATTTCAACAATTTTTCAGCCTGTCTCTTATTGTTTTCTTATTGGTTTATAGAAATAAACTATCATAGACACTGACAGGGTATTTTTCTCACTTAATATTTTATTCTATTTACTTCATATCATCGTTCTATCTCATTGTGTGTGTGATCTCATTTAATGTGATATACTCCACTTGCATCCCTTTTTAACAAATAATAGCATCTTCTTTAAGGAGGAATAATACTTCATTGTACGCATATACGTATTTTCTTTGTCCATTCATCTACAGCTGGCACTTAGGGTAATTCCACATCGTGGCTATTGTGAATGGTGTCACAATAAACACAAGGCCATATATGCCTCACTTGTATTTAGCTCAGTCTACATGTATAAATTCCACTTCCTGATATATACCCAGGAATGGAATACCTGAGCCACACAATAGCTCTATTTTTAATGCCAGAAGGAGTCTCTGTACTGCATTCTATCATGCCTGTCCTAATTTGCATTACTACTAGCAATGTATTAGGATGCCTTTTCCTCCACATTCTCAACACCTAGTTTTTGATAAAGTTATTCTAACGTGACCAAATCTCCTGTGGTTTTTATTGGCATCTCCCTGATGGAAACAAAACAAAACTGTTTTTTTCTTTTGAGTAGTGGCTATTCAGATCTTTTTTTTTTTTTTCTTTTTTTGGCACTGGATAAAAGTTCCCTCACAACTTTCTAGTACTTTGTGTTCTGTAGGGTACTAACCCTTTGCACAATGCATAGATGGCAAAGAGTGCTTTTTAGATATCAGTATTTAAGACATCTAAGCTCAACTGTTATTTGTGTGCATCCACAAATAAACATGTCCCTACACACACACACACATACACACACACATACACACACATACACACACATGCACACACATATGCACACACATGCACACACACACATACACACACATGCACACACACATACACACACATGCACACACACATGCACACACACACACACACACATACACACACACACATGCACACACACACACACACACAACTTATGTTTTAGTTCTCACATAGCAAATAACATCACTTAGTTGTTCAAGCCAAAAATCTTTAAGAATATTCTTAACTTTTCTCCACATACACTCCTGAGTATAATTGCTCCCTGTTAATGCTGTCTCTCTACCCCACTACTATCGTCTGTCTCATAGTATGTATGTCCTGTGTGTTGGCTTTACCTCAAATATCGATGTTGTTTTCTTCTTCATAGCAAGCTAGGTTCATCATTTCAAAGTCCCAATACCAAATTCAAATTCTCTCAGACACAGGCACATACACACACACACACACACACACACACACACACACACACACACACACACACACACACACACAGAGAGAAGATTTTAAATATTGCCTAAAATGTCGGAAGGATCACTAGCCCACTGGAACATCAGGTTTGGCAAGCCTTGCCCTCCGCCATTTTCTCTGCCTTGCTAAAGACCTTTAGATGACATGCTAAAGGCTAGCCACCAAGGTCTATTCCCTTATTAGTCCACTTCCTCCTGAGGCTGACTGCCTAGGTCCAGCTATTGCAGTACTGGAGTCCATCAATCAGAAGCCTCCTTTCTCTCACTTAGTTAACATGCCCAATTAGAATTAAACACCTTATCCCTACACAGGGCTCTCCACTTGACCTTTATAAATCCACATTTGTTTGTGGGCCATGTCTGTCTGCTTTCTATTCAGAGAGAGTCCTTTGCCTATATCACTTTCCCATCCCTTTCTCCCTCTATCCCCTCTCTTTGTCTCCTATTCCCTTCTCTCTCTCTCTCTCTCTCTCTCTCTCTCTCTCTCTCTCTCTCTCTCTCACACACACACACACACACACACACACACACACACACACACACACACATACACAAATAAATCTCCTGTTCTGAGAACTTGGTCTTGGGTATCCTGAGCCAATACTTTTCCTTTGATTATCTCTACCTACTTAGTCATTATGTGCCCCAGAAATTATACCCAACATCTGTAAACCATAAATCATGACAAACCTTGAACAATACAAAACACCAACATGCTGATGCCTGTCATAATGTTCTAACGCAGAGAGTCTTCCACCTTCTGAGTGGCATTAGCTGCAAATGCAGCTCCTATGGTCCCCCCATCTCTATGGATCCCCCTGGGATATTTTATTCTGCCATCTCTGGAATATTTCTTACTAGGACTGGCTTTCTCTGACATGAAACTCTTTCCCTGTGCTCCTCAAAGTTTGTGTGTCTTCTCTCTCATGATTCTGTTTCTCAAATCCATAGCCTAGACACCTTGATCCTAATCACTAGAACTCACACTGAAAAGTACTATAATGGTGACCTCTTACCATCCGAGGTTCAGCCCAATCAAGCCTCTCTGCATAACAGCCAAAGTACCTTTCCTAAATGCTGCTACTTCACCACCTGTTAGAATATAGCCCTTTCTATAACTCCAAGTTACCTTGTTCCACTGATAGCTTGTAGGTCACATTTAACTCTTGGCTTCCTTCTGTCTCTTGCAATAACATAGCAAATGTATTTTCATTCCATGAACTCTCCATTGCCTGAAGGGCTTCTGTACAGACCCAGTGCCACCTTCTTTTTAATTAGATCTGAGATTCATGTCTCCTCCTTAAACAATTTTGTTATGCTTGTTTTATGTTTCAGCACGTACATAATTTCTAGTTAAATATTTTTCTCCCTCTCTTGATATATTCTCTTCCCACCAGACTTAGTTACTCCATACTATATCCAGGTATCTAGCACAAGGAAAAATTTAAATATTTGCTACATAAGTAAGAGAATATAATACCAGTACAAATATATATGAGTCTGATACTGGAGTCTAGACATTCAGATCTTGGAAAGTGACCCTAATTCATTTCTCTATTCTAACCTTTTGGACTAATTATTTAAGCAATATTTAGTTTCTAAAATTCTGAGTTGATACATTGGATCTCTGTGTTGATACGTTTTTCTTTTCCAACTAGTTCATCAATTCCTTGTTCAAATGCCACTGAAAACTGTTCAAACACTAAATTCACTCCCACCATAGTTGTCATAACATATTGTAATTTCTCGCTCTTTTAGTGATCTTCTCCATTAAACACTGAACTTCTTAAAGCAAATAACATGTTTGTCTTCCTCTATTATCTGCTATGCAAAGTATACTTTTGTTTTTAAACTATTCTTCCTATTTGTTGAAAGGATACACTTTGTTTTTTTACCTTCTTGGACCAGATCTAACCACTCTTAAAAGCTTTTATTAATTGTCATGCTCTCTGATTTATAAAGAAAACCTTAAAAATGTGGCTAAAGTCTCTGAAGGTCTGATGATAATGTTTTGAAATAACTAGGAGCATTAGACATGGAGGGATGTAACTGAGAAGGGAGGTAGTATATCAGCTAACATCTGAAATTGTCATGTTAAGATCACTGACAACCATAGTAATGCAGTGGAATATAAGGCTATCAGAAGGGACACATAAAGACAATCATTCGTGTGGTTAATGAGCACTGAACAATTATAGCCATCCAAAGTTATTTGATAACTATTTGTGTATGAGGAGCAGGTTAAACTCCAGTTATTCAGCCTCCTACTACTGAGTCAAAAGTAGAATTCAAAGAGAGGTAAGATTTGTTTTGATTCTTGTATTAAGGATTTTGCTTTACGATTAACTGGCTCAGTTTCTTGGCATCTGTGCTTCTCGTGTGGTAGGATCACCTGGAGGAGCAAGATCTCAAAGGAGGCAGCAGGCAGAAAGGGAGATAAAGGTACCAGCAACACAGGATCTCCACCAGGGCCTGAAAACTTCTACCAGGCCTCTGTGCACTCCACTGCACATCACTACGGTACTTCTGCAATATTTGACTATCATTCAAAGTGTGAGCTGACAACCAAGCCTGCAATACAAATGCCTATTGTGGAATATTTAAAAACAAGTGCACTAAAGCCACCAGCCAAGTTAGATTTTTGAAGAAACAAATTAAAAAACAGATGCAGAAGAGACAGATGCAACCTTCATTACAAAGTTGTTTGACCTGAAGGGGTATTTCACCCTAAATCTTGGTAACTCTCCATCCTTCTATTATTATCAATAATATCTCACAGTCTCATAACATGATAGCCATTTCCATGTTGATTGGAGTTGTATTACTAAGATTACTCTTGTTTTCAATGCAAATTTATCTTCTAATGCACTTCAATTGTGAATATCTTATCTGATAGACATATAATGACTCAGTAGGGCTTTGCTAATAAGTCAATCACTAGGATTGGTCTAAGAAAAATAGTGTCTCTGGCCCTACCCACAACTCTAGGATGGCAGTCATAACTGAGGTCTATTTGAGTGGTGTTTATGGAACTCTTCAGTGTTCCTTGATAAAAAGTTGTAGATACCGGTTGATCCAGGAAACTAACTCCACAGCAATCAGGGCACACAGCTATTCTGAGAATGAGTTGATCTTCACTTATTTTAGATAATAGCAGAAATGTGTTCTTTTTCCTAGGATTATCTCTCATTTCCAAGTATAGCAAAACAACTGGATTCCAGAAAAGGGACAAATAGGCACCCTTTCTTAAAGATAGGCATGGCCATCATTTTCCTACTCTATATGTACAAAGCAAGTAGAATTAAATAAATAAAACACAAGCGTACCTAAGACCCACCAAACTTAAATAATTAGGCTCTCAAGAATCCAACTCATCCATGCCACTGTTTTTATGCTATGTTTCAAGAATGTATTCAGCAAAGTCATACAAGATGAATTAGTAAAATTTTAGGTGAGAGAACCAGAGGATGTGGGTTTAAACTTCTTGGAAAGCATGGTTTACAGCATCTAGCCCTTTAGTTGCCCTGTGCTGTCTTTATTTTTCCATTTCTCTCTCTCTCTCTCTCTCTCTCTCTCTCTCTCTCTCTCTCTCTCTCTCTCTCTCTCATATATATATGCAATTGCACACAAATATATGATCTATCTTCTGTTTATATGTGCATATTATACATACATGGATGTGACTATGTACATTTAATAAAAACTAGCTCACATTCTTTTCTCTAAATCCAAATTCAGTTTCTTCAATCCAGTGGTACATATGACGGTAACAAGTTATCTCAAGCCATCTCAGTTACTTTGGTGCACAGCAGAGGGCAGAGGAGTGTGTTGCTGCACTTTGTTGCTCCTCTCACCCTCAACTTGCCCCTCAAAGTCACCCTGCAGGGATTGCAGAACATCTGTTCCCTATTTCATTCTGCTTGGAGTATAGCATTCTCTTTTGGCTTTCTGTGTGCTGGATCCAATTGATGACATGTGAGGTAGCTGCGACCCACAGTGATGAGGATCGCAGATGATGGGCTCGTTAAGCACATCTCATTCTAGACAAACTGCAAGTGGCATTTTGTTTATATGGTTCATTTCGCCAACAAATTAGATTTCAAATTGATTGCTTTCCAAAATGGCTTTGTTCATCAATTCTGAGACCAGGAAATTACAATCAGAATCCTTGTAATTAATGGTCTCCTATATTAAAAATGTTTTTTAAACAGCAGGCCCATCATGAACTCCAGTAGAATGTAAAATATTCTCTCTTAGCCTCTCCCAAGTGCTTTATGGTACAGGAATGAAATACAGGATTTTGCACACACAGACAATGAAAATAAAAGATCTAACAACTCACAACCTCTTAATCATAAAATAATACCCTATGGCTAGGCAAAGAACAAACCAAAGTTTAACTCTGGATCAGTGTCTATCTTGTATTGGGTTGTGAATTTAAAACATTTAAACTATTTTACTAAAACACAAATAAGAAAAAGAAAGAAAAACAAGGTCTATCATATGCCATTTTTATTTTTCATTAGTATATAAACATACTTAATTTTATAAAGTTACTATCCATCCTTTGATTTTCTCCTTGAAAAAAAAATACTTATCTTGCCTCCTTAAAACCAAATTGAAATAAAAAAGAAAGAGTAGAGAAAACCATGAGGTTTTCTTAAATTTTATTTGAATGATATTTTCAAGTGCAGATTTTTCCTGCTATTAATATCAGAATTCTGCCAAGTTTTTTTTTTTTTTAGAATTATCATTGCATTTGAACTCTTCCTATGCCACAATTACCCTGATGAGGTTTTATAGTTTTCACAGCTGTGTGTTGTAAAGTAAACCATAAATGTAGATTATGACATAAATCAAATGCACAGCTTAATTATTAATGAAATAACTCAGGAGAAAAATAACCTTTTGTCCCAATTTGAAAAGATCTCATCAGCTGAAGTCTCATGTCTTTATCCTTTCCTAAGTAATTGTTATCCTGACTTACATAGTAAGTACTTCCGTGTGTTTAAAAAAAAAAAAAATAGTCAAATTTTCCAAATGTGTATCCTTAAATTGGACTTAGTATTTCTCCAGGACCTGGGAGTTCTTTTACTTTTTCAAGTCCTAATTTAGAAACCTGTGAACTGCATATCAGTTAGCTTCAAGGTGTTCTTGTCTGTAGGCCATACTCAGCTCAGTGGAGGTGCTCACATGTAGTTCACTCTATTCTCATTCACTTCCTAGAAAGAGAACATGCCTTGCAGAGAAGATAACAGGAACAGAGTCAGACCTTGAAGAAATGGAAAATCTCTTAAGTCCTTCAATAAGAGCAATTCAGAATTCAACCTTCACTGCAGGCAGAGGTGGAAAGATAATGAAGAAAATTCACTCCTAGCTAGTTGTAAAATTTCAATTCAGAAACCAAAACTTCCACATTTACACACTTTAGTGGCATACTCCAGAACCTGCCTGCTCCTTAACTAAGGTTCTTAGGTCAGCTCTGAAACTCATAAATAGTTTGACAGTTGATAAGCTACTTTAAAAATTAATTTAAACTTTAAAAGAATATTAGAATATATATTAATTCCCAAACTCTTTTGACCTTGTAAAGATGGAAAAATCAACCTTGGATAAAGAGAAATTGATTTTTCTCAGTTTAAATCACAGAAACTCCGACTTATAGATCTTAGATGTAACTTCTTTATAGTTTTTCTTGGCCTCAAGGCTTGAGATAGCTTCGCCTGCTTACTGCACAGAGACCGACAGTAGTCCTAGGTCTCCTTATGCAGCAGTTAGTCCTCTGACATTGTATGAGAGCTAGATGATACTCTCTTCCATATACCTTACATTCCAGAAGGAAAAAGTGTTGTGGCGGGCTCCAGTCTGTTTTCATATTCCAGAGGGAGATTATTTTGCATCTGAGTAGTGAGCAAAAGCCTACAAATCAAAGCATATTGGAATTCTGTAATGATGTGGGATTTGGGGCTTTACCAGCTGGAGATGGCAGCACCAGAGGCTTAGAGAAGCTGTTCCTAATTAACCTGAGAGAACCATGAAGAGAATGAAAGTATCAAGAAGGCATCTATGGAAATGGATGGCGTGATTCAAAGACCAATGATGTCTGGCCATCTGGGGTATCATGAACCCTTTTTCCCCATCCCCCATTTAAACTCCAGAAAGTATGAATTACTTGTTTATGTCTTCTATGGACAAGAACCTGGAGGACATACTAAAGAAGTTGTCATTCATGCTTTTCACTGCTTAAAACCCTCCTTCCCTTCTGCCTTTGTGTGAATTGAGTATGTGTGTGACATATGTAACTCATGAATACCTACTAAATGACCAGCATTGAAAACTTCACTATGCCATAGGATTCTCAAAATGACAGAAGGAGTCTTTTCTCATCCAATTTTTTTCAGTGAGATTAAGTTGTTTGCTATGGGACAGGAGATCAAGCAGCTAACTCCAGAACCTATGCTTTTAACTCTCGGAATTCCTTGACTCTTTATAATATTGTATCACGTCGATCAGCTATCACTATGTGTTACTGAACTTTATCATCTCAATTATGACACAATTGTATTTTTCTTTATCTTTTATAATGGTTAAGTAGTGACTTTAAAAAGTTAGAATACCAAGATTTTAAATTGAAAACTATCTCTTTCCTTTTAACAAATGAAACTGGATATCATATGGCAATAAGCAGGATGGTACCATGTAACAATAAATGGAATCCATAAAAGCACAACTTCTGACTGGAGATGGGATGTTGTATTAAGTTTCTGGCCCTGTATTTCTGGCCTAGCCCTGAGGTTCTGACCCACTGTCCCACAGAAACACACATATGCTTATATTACTTTTATGCTGATCAGTCTATGTCTCTGGTATACTGCTAGCTAGCTCTTGCTCTTAAACTAACCCGTAATTCTTACTCTGTTCAGCCATGAGGCTTGGTACCTTTTCTCAGAGCAGCTTAGTTGTCCTCTGCATCTGCTGACTTGTCTGGTGTCTCTAAGGCATCTCTGCCCTGTTCTTCCAGTTTTCAGAGTTTCCTTAGTCTGATAGCCCACCCACACTTCCTGTCTGTCTTCTGCCGATCAGCATTTTTATTAAACTAATAGGCAGGACAATTATTTACAATGTAACAACATAATCCCACTACAATGAGGTTTTACCGTTGCTTTTCTTTGAATTTCCCTGATGACTATAGATGCTAAACATTTGTCCATGCTTATTTCTCATCCTTTGAATGCTATCCCATTTTTTTTTCTTTTTGTCTATTTGTATGATGGGGTTCAGGTGTTAGCTGATAAGGTTGGAAGGTGTGTCTCTAGAGTCCTGGGAATCTGAATGGGATGTGGCCAGCCCTGTTGAAAAGAGGCTGCTGGGATTTTGAGTGCCTTGCTGTGTTCCTGCCTTCTTAGAGATTAGATCAGCATCCATCATCGTCTATATCCACTTATCTTAGGAGTTGTCCTAAAGTTTAACTGTGTCTGTGATTAATAAATATTAATCCTGTATTTAGTATGTTGCAAGTGAGGTTTATTACAATATATTTGGATTTGGTGTTTGGCATTTTATTCTTTAACCTTTTTATACATTCTCAGTATTAACCTTGTGTCAACTGTAGAGTAACCAAACATTCTCTTTCGTTATGGAGGATGTCTCTTGGTTTCCTTTCAAGCAAAGAACACAGGAAGCAAATAAAGTCAAACCGATAAAGACTAATACTGTACACTTTCTCTCAGTTGTGAATGCTAATTATTATAAAGATGCATAAAATGTGTATATTTGCTTTATAGAGATTGATAAGATCATAATTATATATGGTATAAAAAAAGAAGACATGCTTTGTCTGTATCTCTGCCTCTCTGAGAATGGGCATATGCACATATTTTCAGGTTCCCAACAAGGCATAAGGCATCAGATCCCCTAAAGTTGAAGTTACAGGCAGTAGTGAGTCCCTTTTGAGCATTCTGGAAACTGATTGGATCCCTTCTAGGAGCAAATACGTGCTCTTAAATGCTGAGCCATCGCTTCAGTCCCATGAAAATGTTTTCTTGATATACAAAGAATATTTAGCAATAGCAAATTTTAAAAATTAGATCATTTCTAACAAATCTTTTACAAATTGTCTTAAGTCAGAGTCTTGTAAATGCTAATAAATTCAATTTAAGATGCTATCATAGCTCAAATTTTTACCAATTATATGCAACTTTCTATAATAAAACCTCATTTCAAGAGCCTTAAAATTCTATCATCTAATTAGGCAGTATGACATGTAAAAGAAATATGGAGTTCTAGCTGGGAACAACTTGCGTGTTCTTTGCTGTTTCCCCAGCACCATGTTTCTCTCTAACCCCACAACAGCTCCGTTTATCAAGATACCTCTTTCTTTGTTCTTCCTCTCTTTTGCTCCCTAGACTCAACCACCCCATTCTCTCATGATCTCTTTCCATCTTCCCATGCTCCTTCCCCAATAAGATCCCAATTTACTCGGGAGATCTTCTCTATTTCCCCTTCCCAGGAGAATCCATGGATGTCTCTCTTAAATTCCTCTTGTTACCTATCTGCTCAGAGATTGTGGATTGTAGCCTGGTTATCCTTTACCATATGTCTAAAATCTACTTATGAGTGAGAACATACCATGTCTCTCTTCCTGGGTATCTGTTACCTCACTCAGGATGATACTCTCCAGATCCATTAATTTGCCTGTAAATTTCAGGATGTCATTTTTTTTTCTGCTGTGGTAAGTGTACCACAATTTTAAAATCTATTCTTCAATTAACGGGCATCTAGGTTGTTTCTGGGTTCTGGCTATTACAAATAATGCTGCTATGAACATAGTTGTGCTAATGCACTAATGCCCTTGGGGTAAGAATGTGCATCCTTTTGGTATATGACCAATAGTGGTATTGCTAGATCACTGGGAAGATGATTCCCAGTTTTGAGGAACCACCATACTGATTTCCAAAGGCGCTTTACCTTGATACTGGGGGGGAAGGACTCAGTCCTACCTCAAATGGATATGTCAGAGGAACTGACTCACCTTGAGATTCCTTGCCCTCCTTGAGAAATGGATGGGGGAATGGGGTGGGGGAAGGTTGAGGGTGAACAGGGAGGAAAGAAGAGAGGGGGAGCAGTTGTGGGTATAAATTTTTTTAAGTTTTAAATAAAAAAATTATTTAAAAAGAAATGTGGATAATTTTAATATTATTCATTCAAAATTTTGTGCTGAGAATTCTTACAAACTGCTAGGAATGATTCACATCTGATAGCAAGAGATACACTCCAGCATCTCTATATTTGTGAAAAGTCGCATTGGTAACACTGTAAAGACCCTGACTGTCAAATGGAAATGTCTGAAAATGTCAAGAGGCTGTAAAGTATGAGTGTTCTTTGTGAAGCTGTGAATTCCCTAATGCTGAAGATTTGAGGCTGAGGCATCCAGGTGACAGCCCTCTGGAAATGTCATCGGTGAACTGTAATCTTTGTGCAGAGGAATGGACTTCCAACTCTAAAGTTTATCATCTAATCAGTCTACTATAGAAAGGGCAGTTGATATCTTTGGATCATGACTATTACATATAACACCCCAGCCCCCCCCCCACATTTCAAATAGCACTGTATCATGTTAAGATATTTATGCACATTTTAGGAATGTTACTGATCTAAATTTCAGTCTTCCTGGAAATATATATCAATCCTTTCTATAATTTACATTCAAATTGATAGAAGTAGGAACTTTATAGCAAAATTATTTTTATTTGCCAGAATAGTGTAAGCTCAAATATTTCCTTTGTTGACAAGCAGTTTTGCTCTTTTTTCCAAATTAATGTTTCATTTGTATTCAAAGACAATCGTGTGGCATGAAGAAAAGGAAATGCATATGGGTTTGAATTGGCTTAATGTCCATCTCAGTTTTCTCTACTGGGCCTTTAAAGATCTCATGAAAAGAAATGCAAATTAAATTGCATGAAGAAGAGACAAATGTCTCTTTTCATTCATAATAAATTGATGCAAAAAGCATACTGATTATCTGAACGCTACATCTGGACCTGGTGTTACCACATGGAAATTCATTATAGAAAATATACTATGCAGATTAAGGTGGCTAATGTAGCATGAAAACTATAATTTCTATCATGATTTAGAATTATACGTTCTCATTCTACATGAAGATTGCTCTGACAAGCATCGACATCAGCTTCCACAGATTCTGGCATTTGACCCAAAATATATGAAGCAAATATTGATATGGAATACATAGCATGTCAAAGTATGCCATAATGTCACAGTATTTCCTAATTCTTAAAGAATAACACTTGGTAAGATATCACATTATCTTATCCAGCAGAGAGCTGAAACATTAGCCAGCAACTCATGTTTTTAATATGTATCAAACAACTATCTCTCATGAACTTCTAAAGCAATAATGTTCGCCCTAAATTTTAGCCATGCACAGTTTTAAATGTTGGCATCAGTTAAGCAACAGAAAACAGAAGCAGATGAAGGTCATTTTATAAACAGTTTACTTAACCTGTCATACAAAATATTTGGGAATGCTGTTTCTATTCATTGGCTCTGTTAGCCTAATTCGTGCATGCGACCCAAGCCTTATGAATGTCTACTCTAGCGCACTCCCCTCACTTGGATCAAGGACTCTGAAATACAATGTGTGCCATGCTGGGCATACTTACATTACTAGGTTTAGACTGCTGAGTGTAGTCAGGGAGAGTATCAAGCCTTTCCATCTTACTTACCCTACTCATGGCTCACTGTCAGCTTGCCCCCTGCCTCAGTGCTGGCACCCTGACAGAAACGACACAAATGACTCAGCCTGCTACAATTATTTTTCTTTGGCCACCAAAGTGCACATGAAACAAAGTCAAGATTAATCTCTGCTATAGAACATACTCAAAAATCAATAGCCATGCTGTTATGGAATTATATGTGAAATGAAGCCATAACTCAACAGAAAGACATACTTCTTTGCATTTTATACCAGGCTTTATTGGACTAGACAGTAAATATTCATTTTACACCTAGCAATTCAATAATACGCATTTCAAAAATTTCCCTTGAGAAGCACATTTCCTACACTTTGCATTTTGTTCCTAAATCCCCAAATTGCCTCTTGACTCAGTTTTAGGAACATCTTCATTACAAACTTTATATTACTGTTCTTGACATCCTACATTCAAGTATTTCCTAAGACTGCCATAATATATTACCACCACACGGGTGAGTTAAAAGAGTGACGATTTGTTTTCTTATTCTTTTAATGGTCATAGATCTGAAATCAAATCATTGGCAGGACCTCAACTGCCTCCAGAGGCTCTATGGGAAACCCCATTTATGTATCTTCCAGCTTAATATTGCATGCTGTTTAAAGAGTTTCCTCTTAGAGATTAGAATGGAACAGATTTAGGTTCTAATACCACATTCACATTCCAGCTATATAGATGTAGACAAGAGCCTCACCTTTCTGAACCTTAATTTCTTCACTGTAAATTGAATTTATAATTGTAGTCACTCACAGAGCTGTTAATGGTTATTAAATGAAGGGATGTTTATACGCTAGTTGGAACAGAGGCCAGCTTCTCATGAGTAAGTTAAAATAATCACCCATGATCTTTATTATTGCAGATTGTGTTTAGAATTTGGAACTATATCTGTGATTTTATCTCTCTTGCCGCATCCTGATGCACAAATAAATGCTTAATGTACCACAACTTGTATTAACTGAAACTCATATAATTAGAATTAAATCAGAGCTATTTTTAGGGTTCAGTGTAAATAAGTTTTATGGAATATTACCACAAAATCATTAGTCTCTGTTCCCTGTAGTATAACTATGCTGCATTTGAAAAATCACCAAATACAAAAGACCCAATTAGCTATACAGTATGCACATGGATGTCTCTGGTGCATACTGTATTGTCCTTGAAGACACTACCCCGGTTTCATGGTTACATTATGATTGCCTCCACAATTCCAGTGGCCTCTTTTTTTTTTTTTTTAACTTTTTTGCTCTGAAAATTTTCAATCCTTTAGAAAATTTGAGAAAGGTTATGTTGATCATTCTAATCTATATGAATTAATATTTTTAAGTTTTAAGAGTTTATTTCCTGCTGAACAGTCATTATTTCATTATTTGTTGAGAGTAAATTGTATATATCACACCATTCTCCCTTAAGTGGCACACATCTTCTAAGAACAAGATCATCTTTTAGACTAACCACTGTGCTGTTATCAAATTCAAAACTCCAGTGTTTAGAAATAATACTTTCCAGCATGCAGCTCATATTCAAGTTTTACCAGCCTTGTTCTCAGTCAAAATCCAGGCCAGCATTTCTCACTAAATTTAATTGTCCTATAATTTTACCTCCTCTAATTCTGAAAACATTCCCAAGTGTTTCATGGCTCATAGTACTATACACTTTACTCAAGCTGAGGATTATTTCTCAAGTCAATTTTTGTACAGACGACGCTAAGTTTTTCAGACACTCAAACACTAGCATAAATATTCACATATTATGTGTTATATGATTTATAAATTTTGTATTAATACTTACAGTAATCGTATCATATAAATATGATATAAGTAAGAATATTGACCTTGACTCTTCCTAACCATAAGTTGTAGATAAGGCATCAATTAGGTCACTAAATTGTAGAATCTAGACTCCTACCTAGATGTTTTTGTACTCTATCAATCATTCTGCCGCTGATAGCCATTGGTTTAAAGAGGTGTGTGTGTGTGTGTGTGTGTGTGTGTGTGTGTGTGTGTGTGTGTGTGTGTGTGTGTGTGTGTAAAACATCAAGTAATGAAAGAGAACAGGATATATGTAAGAGTTTTGTAGGAGGGAAGGGGGGATGATACAATTATGTTAAGCTCATAAATTAAAGAAATATTTTAAAGTTAAAATCATTTGCCTAATTTCACTGTTAATATTGGCAGAAAGGATCTTTTTTCATATTGTTAATTCAAGTCTATTTCCACATTTACACATAAATTAAGTGTGTCATTCATGGCACGGTTTACACTTGCTTGTCTTTATATCTATTGATTAGAGAATGTATTCAGCTAACATTTAAAGTAATTAGTGATACGGAGGAACTCAACCTTTGTCTACTGCTTTATGCTCTGTGGCCTTTCAGTCCATTTCCTGATCTCCTTGCAGCTCTCGCTTTGTTGATTTTTAAAGAGAACCATGAACATGGCTTCCTCGTTACCATGTCTATTCTTTCACATTTTCTTTGGGGTTACTATGAGAATATATTTATAACATCCTAAAGTTCTGAGATGGTAATTGGAATTGGCATCAACTCCGTGTCAACGACACATAAAATATTTGTCCCTTTAACATTTTTTCCTTTTAAAAGATTCATTTTAATTTAGCACACACATTGCATTTAGAACACACATTCAGGGAGCCTATCAAGGCCAGAAGAAGATGTTGGATTGCCTGCCATTGAAAGTAGAGACAGTTGTAAGCCATGTTGTGGGTGTGTGCTGGAAACTGAACACAGTTTCTTTCCAAGAGTAGTAAGTATTATTAACTGTTAAGCCATCCATCTCTCCAGTCTTTCCTAAAACACTTTAGTCCCCAAGCCTTGCTTCTATTAATGGCACAAAATTATAGCCTTATACATTTTTGTGTCTAAACGTAAGTATTTAATCATTGGAATCTGAAAGTATGTGGAAAATAAAATAAGGATTTAAAATCAATCAAGACTTATAATAATAATATCAGGTTGCCCATCAGAGTTGGTTTAGTGGCTGAGCTATTCTCTCTTATCTGTTGATCGCTTCTTTCACTGGAGGCATTTGCTATGTTAAGGAGGCGGTGTCCTATTAGAGTTGACTGAGCTCCTCCATTCTCTCTTAGATTGGAATGTATGGACAGAGGTTCTGTCCTGGTTTAGTTTGGAGCTCTTGCCACAACCAGAAATTTTAAAACTGTCCTCTGCCCCCCACACACACACAAATGTGCCCGTTTGCCTTATGGGAAACCACTGGGGCTTCTTTGCTGAGTCCACAGCTTCACCCTTGATGAGTTGTGCAAGTTTGCACATGCCTGCCTGTGCATCTTAACCTGATTCAGATTAGATTTCCACCTTGCAACTGAAGCTTCAGCTACTTCTGAGCTCCTCTTATCTGACTCTGCAGCTTACTTATTATATGATATGAGACTGCCTGCATACCCATGGGCCTCACCTGGAGTCAGATTGGGCCTCTACCCTTGGTCTGCTGCTACCTATGAAGCCCTGTGAATAGTGTAACCACTGCTATGTTGTACTTCTTACCCATTAAAAGACAGAGAGACAGAGAGAATGAATTCATGTGGACATAAACTCTCCAAATTCCATTCAAAATGAATTAAAAATAGATTAATTTTTAAATATAATTTTTGAAAAATATTGCAACTATCTTTTATAATTAACTATTTTCTAATATAATATTTTTATTCACTACTTGAGAATTTCATTCAATGCACCCTGATCATACTCACATCCCATTTGGCCCAAGTCCACCCTCCCATCTGTGCCTACCCCTATTTTTTTTTTAATATACCAAGTCCAATTTGCATTGCCTATATACTCACTGGAGCATGATCAAACTCCCAGGTTCCAGCTCCTTAAAAATCACTGAGTCCATACACATGCCCTACCTGCCCCCCATCTGAAGTCATCAACTGTGAAGAACTACACGTTAGCATATTTATCACAGTTTTTAAGGACTCTCTTAAATGGCTTCTTTTTGGAGGGGAGAGAAAGGTTTTTGTAGACACTCTTATTGTCTCACATTTTCAATTATGAGTCTGTGGTCATCCATACCACTTAATAGACGCTTCCTTTCCCATTATAGGCAACAGTAGAACAGTAGTATGGACCAAGGACCTCACCATGGCAGTAGCACGAACTACAAACATCAACAGGAACCCAACATGCATCATGGATCTCAACATGGCCTTCAGTGGCAGCAGATACCACAGAATTCAACATGACCTTCTGCCACAATATGGACCACAGACACCAACGTGTTGTTTTATTTTTTTTTTCTTCCTTTCTAAGAATGATAAATATATGATGGAAAAGTTTATTTATTGTTATATATTTATTTTTACCAAGACTATTTATAAGGAAAAGAGATAAATTAAAAGAAAATAATCAATAAAATAGACATTGTTACGAATAAAGGAAACTCAGGGCCAGATCTCTGGGAAAGTCGGAGATATTAGAGAGAGGAAACACCACAGTCAGATCTCCCCCAGCTGTCTTCCAGCTTCCTCGGCCTGGCTCCTCCTGACTTCTTCTGCCTGCTCTGTCTTTCTATGCCTGCCTTAAATACTCTCTTTGTAAGTTAAGGTGTGGCCTCACCACTGCCTGCCTGGGAGCCTGGAACTCCTTCTGTAAACTAATAAGACCTAGAACTCAGTTTGGAAAAAGGGCATAAATCACCACGCCCAGGATACTCCCTGTGCTGGGATTAAAGGTGTGAATCACCACCTCCTAGCCGGACTGTGGGTAGATCCCTCTGATATCTCCAAATGTTTTATTATATCCCCACAAGACATTTTCTTCTTCAACTTAAAAAAAAAAAGTGCGCTTAAAAAGTTTTGTAAAATACTTCCAACAGGAAACATTAAATTAACTCCTGAATCTCAGCTTTACTATATAGTTATTGTGTGAACAAGAGTATTTTTGACCTCTTCAGCCTAATTTTTCTCATTTCAAAGTTATTCCTCCTCAAAGTATGCCCATTGGATCCGCCTTGACAGAAACGTGGAGAGAGACAGAGCAAAGTATAAGCAGCGGAAACATCTTTCTCACAGGGCCAAGGGAAACTGAAGGACAGAGCACCAGGACTCAGAGACTGGGAAGAGCGAATCTCTGCTTCCAAGATAACACTGTTTCTGAGTCCTCTGGGGAAGAGAAGCATTGTGTCTTCTCATAGTGGAAAGGATGGAGAGACATTTAGTACTCTGTGAAGCTTCTTTTATAAAAGACCTAAAATCCATTCACCATAGAGGAACCTCTGGAATTTAATCACTTCCTTAAAACCCCTGAGCTTAATTTTATTGTACTGGAGACTTTTTAACATGACTTACAGTGATACAAACATTTAATCTTTAAAGGTATTATCATCTTTCCAACTACATAGTGCTGTTTCAAGATTTAAAACAAAGCGTAGGGTTTAAGGCACACCTCAGTAGATTGGATATTGGCATATTCCTCACCAGTCTTTGCTCATCTGTCTATTTTTACATGGTCTCAGTGTGAGGAGAGTATATATAGCCATCAGGCTTGGATATCAGTGGCTCTAGTCAAGTGATATGAGGCAAATATGATAACATTTAAAATCTGAACCAGCTCTCCCAAGACCTTATTTGTCTGGTTTGTTCTTTTCCAACATTGTCTTGTGATAAGAATTTCAAAGAGCTGGCCAATCAAAGTAACATCAGAGACTTGTGGAAAAGAGTTGGTACTGCCCATCACCAGCGGCCAAACAGAACCCTGCTTGGCTAATAGACCCATGAGAATAAATGTCTATCTTATTTCATGTTGGGATTATTTCTTAGCTACAGTACATGAAGAGTTAATCAAAATAGTGTACAATATTATGAAAGAACAAAATAATAATTTAACAAATATGAATTTCCTTTTAACATAACAAAAGATAGTTAGGCATTTTGATTTATTTATACTTTGTCAAACACCAGAGAGAAATGTGTATCTTTATTTTAATTTGTTTTGAATGACAACTGTAAACATTTTTGTGAAGTAAAGGATTAGAGAAAAGTTAACAATGACAAGTTTAAAGTCCTTAGTCTGGCAGTCAGTGTCAGCTTTCTTCTATAAACCTTTTGTCATTATGTTCTCACTGATCCATCAGGATAGATACACAGGATGAAAATAGTATAAACACAACATCAGGCACCACAACACCACGTAAGAGGGTGGTAAACAGTATTACGGATTTATGTTTTACATACACTGTAAATGACAACAGCCAGAGAACACTGCTGCGTTTATTCCTGCCCGACTGGAATAGGAACTACAAGCAGTAGATGTTGGGATCATGTTACACTGAAATAATGGCACACACAGCTCTGTTTTCAATAATCATCTTTGGGCCTTAAGAGCCTGATACTTGACCACATGAAATGCTCTGTTACTTGTAGCTCAACTTTTCTTCATTCCAGCAAGATATTCAGTGAAAAGAACCATTCCTAGCCCCACGCTTTCTCAGAGGATGGGGAAGATGGATTTTTCATGAACCCTGATGAAATACTGTTTAAGTTAGAACGTGAAAATGCCTTGTACGGGTATCCCCACTTCAGATCTGTAGTGACAGTGACTATTCTTAGAAGTTTTGCTTTAGCAACTGAATATATACACTTTGACAATTACAAATTAGATAATCTAGTTAGGAAAAAAGTCTTTAGGAAGTATTCATTAAAACTGCATTTATTTGTATAATTTCTTATCAGAAAACCCAAACTAAAAAGCAGAGCTACAAGTTTTAAGACATCTAGGACAGATTTGCATAATGAGGTCTTTATGCAACTTTATTCAGACTTTCTTCTGAAAATTAAGAATTTATTTGCATGTCAATGTATTATCTTTATTAGGTTGAACCATATCAACCTGATCTCCACAGATGTCTAGAGGCAGATTCTCACTGTGTCAAGGCCTACCCACTGGTGAGAGGCTGCTGTGGGTCCTGGAAAGAGGGTGGACAGGGAGGAGCCTGGATTGCTTGGACAGCATTTACATAAATGCAGGTACAGAGTGAGGACTCCCTGTAAGCTATGAAAAGAATTATCAATTTCCTCTTAAATATCAGAACACCCAAAATAGGGATTTATGAGTCTATTCCAAGCTTTCTTTTCTTTTATTCATTCTCACTTCCACACCATGAGATAACAACCATTTTTGTAAACTATCATTAATTCAGATGAGGATTATATTAATAATAAATCAGAGATATAGATATATCGCAAAATATATATCATATACTAAAACAAAAATTTGAGTCTTATTTTAAGAATATTTTGATAAGGATGAGACATAGCTGGGTAGTATAGCATTGGTTTCTGTGTAGAAGATATATTAAGATAATATGTAGAATATAGGAAGTTGGATAAGGAGACATCTTTCAGGTCATGCAAACAGCATATAAAAAGTGAGCACTTAATTCAGGCAATAGAACGTAGAAGTCTAGAGCAGATGGAATAGGCATGCTGGGGAGGAAGTTTCTGGAAACTAGATGGGAGAGGCTTTGACTAATGTCTCAGGGTTGAGACAGTCAGATTCTGTTGCCCTACATAGACTGTGGAGATTTGTCCAGCATACCCTGTGTTATGGGACTTTGAGGATTCTGTCCATAGATATCTTGTCTTCTCTCTTCCAGATCTGTTCCACCAACAGTAGAAACCATCAGTAACCTGGATAATGAGATGGAAGATAGCGAAAACCTTTACCTTTACCTGGATGTCTACTCAGGGCAGGCTCTCACCCTCCTTCTCTTGGCTTCATTTTCAACTATGTTCCCTTCATTAGCATAGTTAACTCAGGGAGGTAATAACTTCCTGCTGTTGTTGGCCTCAGGGTGCTCGGTAATTCTTTGCTGCTCTCCATTAACCTGACTCACATTTTTTGAATAGCCTTTTTACTAAACTCTTATTAATTATTTGCTTGAGTGTGCCATCTGTTTTTCGTCAGGTTCTTGAATACTGCAGTATTACAGCCTACATCTTTAAAATTGGGATCACATCTTTTAAAAAAATGAAATGGAATTCTTAAGAGTATTTGTGTACGTTCTCAAATTTATGTTTATAAACCCATACATGTACCTACACATTGAAAACAAAAAGGATGTTATAATTCAGAATTGCAGAACAATATTATCAGTTTGGTCGCAAAATAGAAATTGGACTGGAGGAGTAAGAATAGATGGAGATTTGATATTTTAAATTAAGCAAGTAGAGATTGCCTTGAATAAGAAAATAATTATGGAAACTTAGAGAAGTTATTGAATTTAAGATGGGGTAAAAGCTTTCGAGGATAGACTCCAACATTTTGTTTATATAATTGATGGGAAAGGGATCCTTGACTAAGCTGAAGTATCTGGCAAAGTTTTGGTTTTTCAGATGTCAACAGGGCTTCGGGTTTGGATGTGCTGAAGCAGCGAGGCCTTAGGATGATGTCCATGTGGTGATATGAAACAGACAGTTGGTAAAATGATCTGAAATTGTTGGGGGAGGTCGGGATCTGAGTATGCCAATTGGAGGGTTTTGAGGCATATGGTAATGATGAGCACTTCTGTGTGAGGTTTGCTACATGGTGAAGACATGGCCCATACTCAGCCCTGAAGAGCTCTAAAGTGTTGGTCACCACAGGGAAAATAAACTGGGAGAATAAAGCGAAAGGAAAACAGGGGCTCAGGGGGAGGACCTGTGTGGTAGCAAGAAATGTGGTGGTGTGGAAGCCCAGACTCAGGGGAGAGAAACAGGAAGCCATACCCGGCCTCTGCTTTACGAAAGTATGTGGGGAAAAAAGGACTTTTCCTACTTGGCTTTCTAGATGACAAATGTATCTTAAAGCAAGTATCTTTGCGTTTGACAGCAGCTTGCCATCCTTAGCTCGCTTTGGTCCTATGGACTCGTTTTGGTACATGCCTCCTCTGCCTTGTTTTTAACTACGTGATACGATTTGTGGACACCTGCTCTGGCTTCCTTATTATCCCCTGCCCCCAAGCAAGATGGATAAGCCACATCTATCACCAAAAATATTTGTATCAGCTAAGCAAACATTTAGACTAACAAACTAATGGTTATAGAGAAACAAAACAATAAAGACAAAACAATTTGTTAAGAAAGCATAGCGATCAGTCAGGTGCCTGTCCGAGGGCACGGGTTTCATAAATCACAACCAGACATGAACTAACGTTTTCTCATTTCCAAATTCCCTTTAGCTCTTGACATGAAGGAAATGGTGTAACTGCTCAAGGATATGCTTTTCCTGGTTTCCATTTCAAACTAGATGTAGCACAAACAAAGATCCATGAAACATGGGGCAAACATGCACATTTAAAGCCCCAAATTAAAAACCTGTAAATCAAAGAACACCAGCAATCTAGGATTTTAAAAGTATGCTGTTCTGTCATCCTTTAGAGATAGTTTTTTGTTGTTGTTATTGTTGTTTTGTTTTGTTTTGTTTTGTTTTTCTAAATCACTGAAACCTTTCTCATCCTGGTGCAGAGTACTTCATGGTCCTCTTTGTCTATGGCTCATGATAGCAAAATAAATGTATTCAACCCTCACTTACCTTGTGTGCATAGACTGTTCATCTGATAAAACACACACACACACACACACACACCACTGAAAGCAAGCTTTGGGGAATAGAGGATTGATAAATTAAATGAAAACTAAAATAAGTAAGAGCTTGATGCTTATGGCAAGGCAAAATTGATGCAAGTCGTTGACGTACTGGGAGAATGCTCTCCAAGTCAGACATCTAATGAACTGCCGTTGTTTTACCAGACTGAAGATGTTGCCAAGCAAACTAACACTGATCATACTCTCTTCTTTCCCTTGGAAGATGGTCAAACACAAGGTTGTTCCAAGCCTCCTAGAATTTCATGTTCATCTGTTCTGAATCAATAGAAAAACTCAGGGATTGAATGTACAATAGACCCTTGGCCAACCTCATAATGAGACTGATGTCTTGGCTTCTTGTGTTGTTGAATTCTCCCCTCATATGTGCACATAAGATTCCTGCTAAATTGTCCTCAGGAAACCATGGAAAGAAAGACATAGAACATAGAAGTCCCAGATTCTACTTTACATTTATCATCATCACAGGGAGTGATGATAATGAACTTTGATGAACTTCGTCAGCCAGTATACTTTTTAATGATCACTGTAAGAATTTTGAAATGCATCCTTTTTGTGTTGCAGGTGAAGGGATTGAATGCACCATGGAACATTGGTATGTACCAAAGCCCAGTTCCAGGCCAAGAGGGATTATTTCTTTTAGAGTTGTTGACTAATGAGTTTCTACAGACCTTGCCCCAAATATTATAATCTTTTATCATTGTTCTTGCTTAACCTCTAGCTACTTGGTAATTTCATATTGCTGCATTATGACAGCATATACAAAACCTGTGCAAGCCAAAGCTGAGTAAATGCAATATGGAGAGGGCAGTTGGGCATACAATCCCACTTCTAACCACAGAATAAAAAGAAATTGTTAGTTTCTGGAAGAGGACGAAGTAGTTTTCTTCAAGAGTGTAACTCCTGGTAAGATTCATTCTTTGGTAGAAGAGCACACCTTTAAAAATATTTGAGTAGTATAAATTGATTCAAATGGCTTAAAGTTTTAAAAAGGTACATAGTTGGATGGATAGGGAGGGGGAATTCAATCAGAGATAAGCTGATAAAGAGGAGGTTCACAGAGTATGAAAAACAAAACTCTCAAAGAACTGTTTTTAAATATTCTCCAAAATAAATAGCATGCCTTTATGGATAATCTCACATCATCTGTCCTTCATAGCAGAGTCAGTCTCTACCCTACAGAAGAGTATCAATAAATAACCTTTAAACATTATAATGCAACTTCAGTTTGAGTTTACTAGAAAGTATAAAATCACCAATGCAACTTCTGCAGCTCCATGTGCTGGTATTCTTGGAAATACAGAGACAAACAATTTAAACTTAATATAGTACACAAAGGAATTTGTTTCTGATGAGCCAGAGTATTGTGTCTATTTGATTTATTCTAACCTAGAGATTAATAAGCATGAGTTTTAAAGTGAAACTACAGGAACACTCGTAAAGCTGTCTCTTCATACACGCTTATCTGAGAAAAGCAAGCCTAGAGCGTCAGTCTCTTATTGAATTACAAGGCTGTGCTGATGGTCTATCTCAACTTCAGTGTCTGATGTCCAGTGAATCTTGGCAAGGAGCCGAAGGACTAGCACCTTCTGGAGAGCCATTCTCCCGTTTGTAGATGGATCTTCGTTTTGGCCAATTCAGTACAGTGCTAATTGCAATATTCATTCTCTGCGAATCAAAGTTAAGAGATTCCCTTGACAATCCTCATGATCCTTACTCCTTTCCTCGGTGAACCAAAGGTCAAAGTGAGGTCCTTTCACAGCACTGGCTGCATTCAGACACCATGAACAGCAGGGATTTCCTTATTAGAAACCTGGGCAGCCTGAGTTATGTTCTCAGAGATACAGCCAAATAATGTTCTGGAATGGAGAGAGATTCAACAAACAAGGCTCCCTGCTCATGTCTCCAGTCTGCTCTCATCACTCCCACTTCTCAGAAGCACTGGTATGACTGAATTTCATAAGTCATTGAGGTTGGCCAGTAACTTTGGTGTTTCTCACTGGCATTCTCTCCTGCCTCTGGGTCTTAGCACATTCACTCTCTGCTGCTCCTGGTGCATTAAATACCATACTTTGTTTAGAATGTGCTAATGTCACTCAGACATTGGGTAAGCATACTTTACTCAAAAGACTGGTCACAGAACTGAAGAGGTGGCTCGGTGGTAAAGACTATTTTGGGGTTTTGGAGAGGACCCAGCTTTAGTTCCCAACACCCATATTGGGCAACTCACGACTCCATGTAACTCTAGTTCCAGAGGATACAACACCTTCGTTGGGCTTCCACAAGCATCCGCACACACATGGTACATACACACATACACACACACACAATACATAAACAAACAAACAAACAAATAACAACAAACTGTTCTCAGCTGCCGAAATCTGCTCTCTGTTCCATGTTCCTGTGCTCTCATTGGCCTCCTGAACTTAGATATTCATCAATAATCTCCGATTGCTATATTGTGATTGCCTGTACTCCACACTAGAATTGAGCATCATCCCCTTGCTTTCTAATTAACATCTATTAATTGTAGAAATAATATATTTCACTATGACATTTTATACATGTAGCTAATATACTTAATCCCATTCAGCTCCGTTTCACCTTCTCATTCTTCCTCCTCTCTCCCATTGCTTTCTCTTCTCACACAGTCCTCTTTCCTATTTTTCCTTTTTTGGAAGAAAAGTCTGGAAACACATAGAAAAGGCCAGTTGGTGTTTGTCTTTACAAATATGCCTCTTTTTTTTCACATGATGATCTCCATTCTCATCTGTTTCCTACACATAGCACGCTTCTGCTCATTTTATGCCTTAGTATACTCTCTCATCTGTATGCATAACACCTTCTTCACTCATATGTTAGTGGACGGTTAGGCTTATTTCATGCCTTGGATCATATAAATGCTGCCACAGTATATCTAAGATTCTTGAACCCAAGATCCTTGCCTTATTTACTTCTATAGGCTCAGTACCCATGATAAGTGCTATTCATTAAGGTGTCAATGGAGGCAAATACTCATATGTAGGCGTAACTTACCCACAAGGACACCAATACCAGATAGATATTTATTAGAATATAAACCAACACTCACGGTACAGGCAACAGAGTATAATAGCACCTGAACAGGGACCAGAGTCTGCAGACGGACGGACCACGTGAGCCTCCCTCCAGCAGCCAGGAACCAGGAAGAGAGAGTGTCGTCTTCCGCAGACCCTTTTTCAATGGGGCTTTTCCCCCGCCCCCTTCAGGTCGGGGGGGGGCCCGGTGCTCTGTATAAATGTCTCTTGACCTTGTCAGCTGACACCTGAATCCCACAACATCTCCCCCCTTTGTCTAACTAAGAAGGTTCTAAACTAAGATTATGTACAGTAGGAATTATTATGAGGTAGTATCTAGGAGAGGTCAAAGTATAATTGCTAATCAAAGCCTAACTTATATAAGGTATATCTAATAGTTCTAGAATATTGGTAGATATAGTAGGGTGTATAGATTATTTTAAAGGGTTAATCTGGGAAAGTGAGAATCTAACACCTGAGTGTTCTTATCTAAGGGATACTAGGGTGAAAACCTTAAACATCTATTCTTCAACCTCTTCAAGACCTGAGAAGGAAGGTGAATTTGTCTGAAAGACAGAAGTACATGGAAGCAGCTACTTCCAAAATTTGGGAGAGGACAGCAACACAGCTACCTGGACAATCACCTCTGGATTTGTGCACCGTTAGAGCATCTATCGGATTGGCTATAGGCCTATGGCATCTGACAGATCTTTTCACAAGCAGAACAATTTTGAAGGGACTGTCTTATCCTGTCTAGGCAGGTTTCATCAGTCTCCATCTATCAACTTGTTCATCCAGCTTGACATCATGTGTGTACTGTCAGCAATCAAGGTAAGGACAGTTCCTTACTCAACCGGCCATTTTTTGCCAAAAGGACCAACTCCAATGGACATAATTTTTGGGAGCAGAAAACCAGTAATATATTTGCAGCTATGCCACTCACAAGCTCTGCTGTCACAGTCATGAATGACCTCAGTATCATAAGCCACTACAGGGATGATGGGAAACTTTGTTTTCATACTCTCATTCTGTGAATTCTTAATCCTTTTCTTGTTTGAAATTTGTGAATGGTTCTGTCTGTTCAGACAATGAATTCCTGTATATACAAGACTTATGTAAAGTAGAAAAATGCAGCTCAGTGTCTGTAAATGTGACTTGGATTGATCTATTTATTGCGGTAGCAGAAAACAGTACATTCACAAATATTCTCCCCATTTTTTATTCCTCACCTGGTAGGTCATGGTTACTGTAGACAAGTTGGAGGCTTGTACTATTCATAATTATTTAATCCCTTGAACTCTGAGACATTTTTGATACATTCAATAGCTTGTTAATGTTTATACCTGAAACTTTTGTGGTTGGGCTTTTTAAAGATTATTTACTTTTATTCATTATTTAAAAGTTAACAGTGAAGGGGCTAGGGAGAGATGAGCCTGTGCTTAAGAGAATGTTCCGCTCCAATAGAGGTTCTGAGCTTGAGTCCCAGGCGTCTACACTCGGGTGCTTAACACAGTCTGTAACTGTAGCTCCAAGGACTCTGGTTTCCTATTTGTCCTCCATACTTATCTCCCAGCACACATATAAGTAAACAAATAAAAATAATCAAATAAATAATTTATACAAATCAGTTAAATAGAACACTGCAACATGACCACTGGTTTTTCATCAGTTGCCAATGGGTCTTCACTCGTGGGTCAATTTTTTTCTTCCCTCATATAAGACTGTGACAAACTCCTTCCACAAGTGTCCCAAATGCAGATACTTTTCTACTTGGATTTTCCTACTTTCTCTGAAAAAGTCCTCACTGGTTTCTGGGACAAGTGTAGGGACAAAGTTCCCCACGTACAGAAGAAAGGAAAATATATCCTTGGTATTTTGTTATTCTATGTCAAAAATTAAAGTTTCTTTTTACTATAATTAATATGAAATATATCAAATTGCATTATGTTTTCAATTAGTTATAAACTAATTCAAAACTCACTAATGACTACTAAGTTTCAGAAATCTCAAATGTTGCATTGGTAAATCCAGGGGATTGGATCACAGATTTTTTTCTTTAATCAATCTCTAGAGCCTGTCCTTCCTTTAGATATCTCTTTGTCATGCTATGGCATTCAAGATTACTACAAGTTGTGGAGTTGAAATGTTACATTCAGCTACGTATAAAAAAAAGAACAATATGCCACAGTGAATTATAGAAGGAACAATTTAGAATCAGGTAAACACCTAAACTATAGCAGAATGGCAGATAATATTTGTGAGCATTGAGCAGCACAAAACAGGAAATAAACTCAGTCGTGAATTCATGTGATGGTGACTATTCAGGGACACACAGAAGCAGACATGTGCATACACACAGACACATATGCAATGTACAAACATGAGATGAAAGATCAAGAAAATCCTTAGAGTCACCTTCCAACTCCTGATGCCAATAACATTGTTTTTGTGTGTAATTTGTTTTCACCAGAGGAGATGGATTTAAACTGAAGAGCAGAAATGTAAGCTATGACATGGGAAAAGCCATGCAGAGCAATGGAAACATTCTCAACCACTCCTGACAGCTCCTGACAGAGTCCGACACTGGTAAGCAAAAAAGCAAAGTATCTTGGCTTTCAAACGGAAGCAGCTACCACAGACCTTGAATGGATTGTAAAAAAGGTCAAAATTAAAACAAATTTTGGAGACACAGCTTTCCCATACTGTACTCAACTACTTATTGAAAACAACAACCACAAACAAAGTAGACAACAGAGTAACCTTGGTTTAAACATAAGTAACTTAGCCCTAGCGTCCTTTGCCGGGATTTGTGTCAATACTACATAAATATTTGAGTTGAGACTCCTGATTTAAATTACCTGAATCTAAATTTCCCAGTTGTAAGAAGCTGTGGGTGGTGACTTAGCTATTCATAGCCATACTTTTGGTTTTATAATTACTAAGAAGTCCTTGAAAAGCATGGTCATTCTGGAATATTCTGGGAAGGAAAATTGTAGTCTTAATATAATTACCCTGGTCTCTGAACCAGTAATAAAAATGCAGATGACATGGAAAGCAAATTCAGCAATCTTCCAGTTCATCAGTTTTGTGGTAAATATGTTTTATCATGTGGCAAGGAAATCACTGAAAGTTATATATATAAAAAGAAGAGAACCTGAAATGAAAATTGGCAGGCCATAAACAACCTCACTACAGTTGCAAATAACTAAATGTGGAGAGAAAGCAGAACTGTTGCTATAAATCGGGATATAGTTGATGGTTAGAAAACATGGGTCACAACCCTAAAATAGACAAAAATAAAGAAATTTAAATACTAAACTGCTTGTGGATGGCATGAGTTTTGTGCTGACTTTGGGGGAACCATTTTTCTCTCTCTATGTCTTGGTTCTTTCTTTATTGACTGAGGAAATTGGTTAGATGGTTTGGTTAGATGGTTGCTAAGTTGTCTTGTGACAGTCTATAAAAGACTAGGTAATAACAAATTCCTTCACCCTGAGTTTTGTTAACCTTGCCTTAGGAAATTAAATTAATCTAAATACAATCTGTGTTTAAAGTCACTCCTAAATAGCCTCATGGTCTATGCAGCATCTAATTGAAAAATGAGTATTGTTCCAAAGGCCTCGACATGGTCTCAAAATGAGATGACTTCAGTGTGACATGCATATCTAATTTCTTTCATGGTTGCACAAAGTAAGCAAAGAAAACATTCTCAACCACTCCTGACAGCTTTTATCACAAATGTTTTCCATCCACTTGTCTCTGAATGTCGATTGAACCAAACAGCTAGTGGAAGTAGAAAAAACATTCATTACCTACCAAGAGAATAAAGTATATTTAAAACGAGGTGACATTAACTGACTCTTAGAAGACCTATACACACATTTTTTTCTCGTAAAACTTGCAGATTTGTGCCAAACTATATCATCAAGGACAAATTCCCACTGTCTAGCTGTCATTTTTCACCTCTGTTAAATGGATCTAGTGTAGGTTCCTAGCGACTACCGTAATCTTCCTTTGGCAAACTTAGCATATGGTACTAGGATATTTTCTAAGTAAATCTTTGTAGGTTTTAAGATTCAGCTTTCAATCTGAAAAGATATCCAAACTTGAATTTGTCTTTCTGTGAAAAAAATGCCTAAAAGAAACAATGTTAAATGAATGATTTGCTTTGACATATGGCTTTGGAGAATGCAGTTCCAGGCCAACTGGTACCAGGAAACCTGTGATAAAGCAGAACATTATTGTGGGAGGTATAGGTATAGAAAATTACTCATCCCATACTGGCCAGTAAACAGAGAAAATAACTCAAAAGGGTTCATTATAAGGTCTGTCTTACCGGGATACTCTCCAGTGACATGCCCGCCTCACCTAGGCCACATCTGCCCGGTTATATCACCTTTCCATGGTTTATTCACTTATTCAAATTTTGACTCCATCAGTGGTTTAAACCAATGTTGAAGGTAGAGCCCTCGTCACCCAACCACTTTGAGCAAAACTCCACTTCTGAATAGTTTTATGGAAGAACACATTTTCAGTAGATGAGATACTGGGATAAACATCTCATATCCAAAACTTAACAAAGTCTCTGATATCTGTTAGGCCATATGTTTTTATCAGATGGGATGCGTGTATATGAATGAACAGAGCAGAGAAAGAAAACTCAGTCACCTACTGCTTCACTTCCAGCACATAAAGAACCATGTATTCCACAAGCCTTATATTCATCTCATTCTTTCATGTCCCAGCATATTCCCTCATCTTGTTGGGCACAACTGTCTTCTATAACCATTTTCTGGTGTGTTTTGCTTTCTCTTGTCCCTGCCACACTCAAAGTAGGTTCTCAAATCTTTCCCCTCTTGACAGTGTGATGGGAAGGGATGACGCTTTACATCTCCTGGAAATCACTCCTCATTCATGCCTGTTCCAGTTCTGAGGTTGCTTGTGAGTTCAGTACCAGTCATAACAAAGTCCTCCACCAACATATTTGTGCTTCCAACATTTCTGAGCAGGCCCATGTAGGAATCTTTGAAATCAGCTAGCCACTTGTTGTAGAAAACCAGTTAAAGATGTAGTACATCCTTTAACGCTGTGGACGAGAGAAGAGGGAAGAGAAAGGACGGAGAAGAGGATGCCAGGAGCAACACAGCCAGCAATGGAGTAAGAAATATCATACATCTCACGTGTGCGTGTGTGTGTGTGTGTGTGTGTGTGTGTGTGTGTGCGCGCGCGCGCACGGTAGATGGGATAATTTAAGAAAATCTGCCTAGAAACAATCCAAGCTAAGGTTGAGCATTCATAGATAAGAAATAAGAATAAGTGTCTATGTGGTAATTTGGGAGCTGGGTGGAAGGCCCCTAAAGAGAAAATAGTAAAAAGAGAGAGATAAAGCTACAGTCACTAGCGAAATCTCCGAGTGACACCGTGAGATTTGCACTTGTCACGGAAGCATCACGTGACTGGTTTCCACAGGTTGGTGCTACCTTTATTTTCTTTAGATTAGAAAGAAAGAATGTCCACGGTCTGACTGCTTGGATTAGAATCTAAGCTTTATCATTGAATTGCCAAATGAGCTTAGATACATGTAGCATCAATTAAAGAAAAGGAAGACATAAACCTAAAAGAATAAGGATGGGAAACATGAAAGGTTCAGAAGATGACAATGGAAGAGGAAATGATATAATTATAATCTCGAAAATTAAAAGTGAGGACTTGTGGGGTTTTTTTTAATCTTTACAGCCATATTATTTTATTTTTTGTATTTGCAAGGAACCCAGAGCCTCTTAAATGCTAGGCAAATGCTCTTCTGTTGCATTAGCTCCAATGCCCCTTTATAGTATATGTGCTTTTAATTATAAGGAAGGATTTCCTAAACTGCCTTGGCTGGCCTTGAACTTAATCTGAACTGTTTCTTCTTGTGTAAATGATTCAATTTATCTTTGGAATGAGTTAAGATACAAGTAGGAACACTGACTTAAACCTGATGTTGATCCAGAAGATCTTTACATTCTACTCTTCCTTGCCCTAATTACCCTGAAATTCTAACTCTAATAGAAAGAAAATGATCAACATTTGTTCATGCCTGTATGTAACCATTACACACATATCATATCATTGTTTATTATCATGATAACAAAAGTAGGAGATTAAACCAACATTTAGAGATGTCTCACCAGGTACTTATTGTTTTATTTTTGTCTGGCACAATTGATAAGCCCAGCCTCACGTAATTCTTCTCCCTTTCGTGACTCCTCAGTATCACCAAAGCTCCATCTTCCTTTAACTCTATAATATTTTTCCACTGTCTTTGCGATGACAGTGTGATCTTCCTTTACGTCCTTTGTCTATATGTCTCTTTACTGATGTCCCTTTAACCTGCATCATTGTGTAGTTGTGTAAATAACTTATCATCTTTGCCTCTATATCAATCTTCCAGGTTTGGTCAGACAAATTATCATTCACTGTGAAAATGATCCAAACCTCTTTCTCCATTGAAGCCCACTATATTAAACATTTCTTTGAAATGACCTCTTTCATTCATTTTTGGTCATCTTTTAGCTAATAGAGTCTATTATAAAGAGAATTCTTGAGAAATGCATGATTTATGACCAATTGAGTAAGTAAATAATAATTATATAAGTAAAATTATACATCATATCTGAATTGATTCCTAACAGGCTAATTCTACTCATTCATACTTCTTGGTGAAAAAGAAACTCCCCAAGACAAGTTAAAAAGTATATTAATTTCACATATTTTAGAAACAGCAAAGGCCTTATGAACCAGGGGGCATTTCAACCATATGCTTTTCATGTCCTGGTTCAGCTGAAAGTCTGGAAGTAATTGCATGGTTAGTCTTTTCTGGGATGTCAACATACATTTATCAAGGTTTCCAGGCACTAAGCTTCTCTTTTGAAATCTCAAAAGATGTAACTCTTGGCAGTACTATATAAACATTAGATTATTTTGCTGATTTTTTTTTTATGCTTAAGAAAGAACTTCTTTCGATTCATCTGCCATGATAACTTCATAATGTCCTTGAGGCAATCCAATACACCAGCTATTTGTGTCTCTGTATCTCTTATTCATTACAATAAGAACTCTGAACATTAAAAGAATCCAGCACAAGCCTTTAGGAAAGCTAGAGTAAGGACAGAAGGAAAGCATTAACTATTGTAGGACAACATTCTCATCTGATGGAGGACTTTCCCTTTACCCCTCCTCCTCTTCCTCTTCATTCTCCTTCCTCTTCCTCCATTTAATTCTTATTCTTCCTATTAATGAAGTTCAGATTAATTTTTTTTGAATGCACCAACTGCATTCTTAAATGTCAACTTTAATTCTTAATCATGTGGGGGCTTTTTTTTCATAGTGATAGGCATAAGACCCTTAAGGATGTGTTAACAAGAAAGGAAATATCCAGGAATAAAGTCACTAAGATCTATGAGAAGGATAGTAGCTCAACCCACAACGTCTTGATAGAGGATAAACCTAATTGGACAGATTTCTTCGGAGTCTGAGTTGCTGAATCCATACAGCATATAAAGAGAGAAGATCTGAGTGATTCCTAGAGATTCCAAGAAAGCCATCTGAATGGAAGTAACCTGGCTGTCATTAACCAGAAGTTTAATAAGATAGTTCCAAGTCACTAGAGAAAGGAAGAGAGAATTCGTCATAATAGTAGGTCAGGGCTCGGATGCAGGCATCTAAACATGGGGGAATTGGCAGCCTCCCAGTAACAGAAACAGAAGCAAAGCCTATAAAAGGAACCTAACCATGCATTTGCAGAAGATTCATGTAGAACTTTTCCAGACTGCCACACAGAAGTACAGGAAACAATTAACAGTAAGGGGTGTCTAAGGCCTGTCCTTAACATCTGTATGATTTGGGGAGAATCACTTGTGTCTTGAATGATTCCTGGTTGTTTCATATGATATTTCCAGTGACAAATTACAAATCAAAACCAAAACCTAACTTAGATGGACATTTAAGGAGGGTGAGGACACTGGAATCTGACTCATAACATTCCTACACTGTGTCTTGGTGGCACACTATCCATGGCTGTGTCATCCTGTGTCTGTTTATTATCATATTGAAATAAAATTGATTCTGAGATCATACTCTTCATTTAAAAAAAAAAAAGACTTTTCTTCCTAGCAATCTGCAAGCAAGAATTTTTAAGAATTATATCATGTGCCCACATCTCAGTCAATTCATGGGACTGGACAGTGCTCTATTCAGAAAACCTTGGACCTGAGATCCAGATCAAAACATTATCTAAAATTGAAGTTCTTCATGTACCAATGAGACCGCTCCAAAAGACAGGATGGTTTTACTCTCCAAGAAGCAAACTGGGCTGCATTAAGGCAGGTGTCCTGAAACAGCAAAGAATGGGAAACTGGGCCACCTAAACAACTAATAGCAGTGTCAACATAGCTTCTCTCTTTGTAAAAGGGGACAATAACGGTGTCAACCTCGGAACCCTAGGAGAAGATTAAATGAGTTAATAGTGAGCATACAGAACAGCTTCTAGGTCCTAAGGTAATAGATTCAAGGTCGTTGTTTCTGTTATTATTACAACCTGGAATTCTCTATGTATATCTTCACTGAAAACCTCACCTCCATTTCTCTATTTTCTACCTGATTACTCCCTGATGGCTGAGTCGTTGAGTATCAGTGCACTCTCTGAATTGACTTATTTGTTTTAATATTGATACTGGGTTTCCACATACATTAATTCAAAATACTAGTGTACCACTGCCATTTTTTAAAGAGGTTTGTAAAATTTTTACAAAAGTCAACAAACTTAACTAGAGTTCTTTTAGTTTGTGGGAACTATGTCTACACTCATTTCTCTGTACTTGAGCATTTACCATGCATTATTTAATGTGCCAGATATACAGTGAAGGATACACAATGAAATAAAATGAAACAACTTTTCTAAAATGGACTTCATGATATCCACCAGTATGGCTATCTTGTAAGTGGTATCCAATTAACTTGATAAGTTGAAGTGTTATCTAATGATAATTTCATACTAATCAATGGAAAACATTTGTGATGTATGGAGATATCAACAAAGCTGTTTTCGAAGTTGATAATGTGAGATATAAATATTAATTCAAATTGGAGAATTATTTGAGTAAGTTTCTCACAGGAAATGAAATCTAAGATGGAGTGAAGTATCTTAAACAACTGACAGCCAATGAGAACATAAGCTTAGTTTCCAACCTCCAGATGTATTCACGTATCCTGTGTGTCTATTCTACATATGAAATTATTTTAGACAGTTAAACTTTGTCAACTGTTTGTCTTGGAAAGCTTTCTGATTTCCTTGGATAAAAACTGGTGTTCAGGGAAGTTTTCACTAAATATCACATATTCTGCCTATTAGGTAATAAGCTCTTGCAACAGAATGCCAGATGAAAGACATCTAAGAGCCAGAAAGCAGACTGGCTTCCCCGTTGCATGGATCTATAATTTCTTGATGAGGCAAGGCAATGTTTGACATAGTTTCCTGTGGTCTTCAGAATTTGCCTTTTCAGGCCACATAACCCTGTTATTTATTATTTCACATTTAGTTTGCCTTTGGTAATGAAAAAAGCTTAAAGATAACACAGAGAATACAGGGGTTACATAAAATCTGGCTTTACTTCTAAGCCAGAAATAACGTGTAGTACAAGTTAGAAATTCAAAGCAGTTAGAGTTTATAAGGGGAAAATCAGCATGGCCCTGTGGTTTTAAGTGACCATTACTGTGAAAACAGCATTGCCACCAACTGGTGTAATGTTTTATCATTCATTATCACGCCTGGCCAAGGGCATATTGTACAAATATAGGCAACATAGGAACATATTATGCATGGCAGGGGTACCGTAATGGGTTTCAGTTTTCCAGACATTCAGGCTTTGTCACATATTTTAGTAACAAAAGACAGAGCCTCTACTTCCAAGCATCCCAAGTATGTTTTTATAAATTTTGTCTCAGCATGTAGTTCTCAACATTTTAAGTAAGAGAGATGGTAAAAATATCTCTGACATACAGTGACTTCTACAATGTTTTGACAGTATTTGTCATAATTCCTATCACTTGGGATATTTAAAATATCCTCATGCTACTAAAGAGGTAAAGGAATTCTTCCTGCATTAAAAAAAAAAAAAGGTGGTTGAAACTTATCGAGTGAATCTAATCATTCTATTGATATGTCAGAATTTGTATTTTCCCATTGAAATTTAAACTCAACCCAGCACTGGCAATTGCTAAAGATAAATTGTTATGGGATAGACACAACTACATTACTGAAGGTTTCTATTTTTTACTTTGTATAAAATAAACACATGCATTGCTAGAAAGAAATGTATAGGAAGTTAAGTGTCTCGGGGTTTCTCTGTGTTAGATACCATGCATTAAAAACATTAATCTATAATTATTCTAGCATTTTAATAATTACCATGGTAATCCCAACACATGGAAGGAAGCAGCTTGAACTACATAGTAAGTTCCGGCTAGTTTTGGTTACATGAGAATATTCTATAGGAACGGGGGGGGGGGGATAAAAGCAAAGGAAGAAACAGAGGGACCGAGGGAAAGAAAGAGGAAGATGAAAAGGGAACTGAGATTGAATGGGAAGGCGTAGAGAATGACCATGTGCACTAGATGCTGTCCTAGAATGGAACATAAGCTACTAGCAAGCAGAGAAACTCAGCATTACCGAAGCACACAAAACAGAGAAGTCAAACAGTAAGATGAATATACTGGATAACACCACAGTATCTGAGAAAGCAATGCATTGTTATGAAATGGAAAAGGGATTATGGATGTGTGTTATTGCCTTCCACAGTCCTCATTCTCATGCTGGATGCCCTGCTAATGAGCCTCAATCACATCACTTTTGTTACACACTCCTTTTAGATTACACAGAAACCATGCAGAACTCACTCCTTCCATTCTCTTGCTCACACACTTTGAGTGTCTGCCCTGGATAATCCAGGGTCAAGTGTCAAGCAGTTAGAAACAGTTACTATGGCCTAAAACCTGCTGCCATTATTTTGACTGTTCTGTATATCCTTTCTAAACCTTTAAGTTAACTTGCTACTTTTCAAGAATTTTCTTTTCTCTCTTTGGATTTGTTTCTTTAGTTTGCTTACGTTTTATTTACTTGTTATTGCAATTGTGTGGACTGAACCCAGAACTTTATATATAAATCATCTGCCTAGCCTCTTTTGAGGCTGTATTTCCTTTCATGCCAGTTATCAATATACACATAACTATATCTAGAATTTGGGACATAACTTTAAAGAATATAAAATATCTAAAATAAGTTTTCTATTAACTGCATATTTTTTTAATTTTCAAAGTGAACAAATTGTGGTATTTTCTTATAAATGACTTCTAAGTCAATTGCTTTGTAACAAATGCCACATGATCTGAGCGGTTTCAAGCCTGAAATTTATTGACATCTGTCCTAGAGTCAAGTGTTTGGTTTATTAGTATAGATGATTTGTATCTCTGGTCACTTAATGCAGGGTCCTATGCATACCCCTTAGATAAGGCTTGTTAATTATACTGATTGATTTATCTATATTTATTGATCATTGAGAGATGACAAAAATCATTCACTACAATAAAGAACTGCTTGGTTTCTCCCTTTGAGGCTATCAATTTCTATTTTATATAACTCAGAGCTCTGTTCAGAGTAACATATCATCTACCACTCAATATTTGATTTGAACATGAAATATTTAGAAGTTAATTAAACTTCTTTCTTATAAATTTGGGTTCATAGTCATTTCCAAAGATGAATCAAGAGATGCTGTGTATACTACCAACCACACATCTGCTCTGTCCCTAACATGCTTTTTGAACTTTCTCATTTCATCATAGACAAAGTAGAGACATCACCTCAAGGTGAGAGCTAGTATTTCTGATCCATGCATTGAGCACAAATTATCCATTTGGTACAATTATTATGGACTATCATGGGTCTCCAAGGATGAAAGCTCTCTCTTTATAGAAAAAGACTATGACATTAGTGGTGTAACTGAGCACATAATGGCACAAACATGGCATGCCTCTAAATTCACCGATTCAAGTCTCACCCAGCTTTATTCACATGCAGTAGTAGAATAATCAATCACCCTTTCTCCCCAAGCCTTATTAGTGCCACAGCACTAAATTGAGGGAAGGCAGAATGTACAGATTAATAGTACATAATTTTTAATTTAAAAAGTTGTGGAAAACCTCTGGCTCAAACAAATATCAATTACTAGTCACAGGTTTATTTTACTCTCATCTGTCCTGGTTTAAAGTTAACATGGAGGCAGTAGGTGGGAAAAAGAGAAAGAAATTCCTGAATTTGTTCACAAAACATAACGTGAAAAATTTAGCATCATCTTTCAGTAAGGTACTGTGTTCCTGTCCCACGGTTCCTAGGACTGGCTCAAAATCACTCTTAAGTGAAGCCATAGTACCCACAAGGGGAGCACAACAGCACACCGGAAACCCATTTGCTCAGACAAGCTGGAGGGCAACATGAAATGTGATATGCATTGTCATGATTCTCCCAAGGAGGTGACTCAACCACAAGATCATGTGTCTGATTTTAAATTTTTAAGTGTACAGTTTTAATGCTACGATGTATATCAGAAAAAAATATTTAATTAAAGAAATGGCAATATTTCATACATAAAGGGAATATGAAAGTACTCTTTTTCAGCATGCAGTTCTGGTTACAAGCTGGGAACAGGGCTGGGTTCTAATGAAGGCTTGCTCTGGCTGGCAGAGTTGCTGTGTCTATGTCTTTACATGGTCAGCAGATGGAGAAAAAACTTAGTAGCCCTTTCCCATGATGTCACTAATCATAGTATAAGGGCACCCTCATGACCTCATTCAAACTTTATTATTTCCCAAAGCCCTAACACAAAATATTTTCACATTACTGATTAGAGCTTCAACATACAAACATAATTTATTTTTAAGACATAGTTGAATTCCTAGCAGGGAAACCACACAGTGTTACTCACTTTGTCCTTTGACTCGATGAAATATTAAAGCTATATATTTTGCTGTATATATGTCTGCCAAAATTCTCAACTTAAATTGTAGTTTGTTTGTATTAAATTCTTGAAGCAAACAATAGAAACCAGCTACAGAAAGAGTTAAGGTTAAGACTTAGAACCACTGAAGTGGGGGACGCTGTGACATGCACGTGTATATCCAATGCTCAGCTTGAAGACTTCTACATAGATTAGAAAATATTTGGTTAAAAAAAAATTTATCCACACAAGAAAGTACTAGAGAAAGTTATTCGCAGTCTCAATTCCCCTAACTACATTTACTTTTAAGTGAAACATTTGTGAAAAGTGGTGATTTACAAAGGAAAAGTAACAGGATCCAGTGTTCATTACTGACGTTTCTATGACTTTGATAGAATGAACAATAGACCTTGGGAGCAGGGTGTGTGGTTGAACTGTGGCACTAAGGGACTGGGGGAGAAAGTGCTGGACTGTAGCAAGAGGAACGCCCACTACAAACGCCTCCTTCACTCGTAAGTTCCTCTAAGACTATACGTGTTCGCTCTTTCCAGCCTGGTGTTACTTCTGCCCTGATAGTGAAAGTATGTATATATGGCTTCAGATTTCATGTCCCAGTGGTCTAGGAAATGACTGCAGGAAACCTGTTTGCATTTGTCCAAGCAGGAGGAATGGGTTGGTGAATTGGTTGTGACAGAATAACCCTCTTACATAGACACAGCTCTCATTTCTATGACAATCAATTTCAAGCAATCTATCAAACACCACCCCCGCAAAGCATATGGGTGTTTGTCAGGTTATATTTCCTGATTCGGGTTTTAAGTCATTTGGTCCCTAACTGTGTTCATTCTTCTGAGGGTTTCAGACAGACCTAAAAAAAAAAAAATTAGGAAATCTAATTCAGGGACTCTCACAGATGTGATACTCAGAAAATTTTGTTTTATTAAATAGAAATTGAAAATGTGTAACTAGGAAGATGTTTCTGGATATGAAAATATCATCCTTTCCTGCTCTCTTCTCTCAGCAAGTGCAGTAAGAGGAGGCTCATGTTTCTGCCCAACTTTATCATTTTCTTGGACTTTGAAGCCATTCCTATGAATGAGAACCCGAAATTTATCAAATAATGTTTGTATATAAGTTAGTGAGCAGAGTTCATATATATTTGTGTTTTGTATCTCATTTTATCGTCAAAATAATTCTTCAAAATTTAAATTTCTATTTTCTCATTACAGATATAAAAGCTAAGATTAATAGAGATAACCAGAGCCAAAATGTATGAATACAGGCTTCTAACGTTAAAGTGATTGCTTTAATGTTAAAACTGTCTAGGTCAAGCACTTTGAAAGGATAGAGCCTCCTCAGGGAGAAACAGCCTCCTCTACACTAGAACACAATGCAGGCATTGTTAGTTTCGCACATAAGATATAGACGCACACACTACCAGATGCCACACGAGACACGAGAGTTTATTCAGGGGAGTAGATAAAATGAGAGGGGGGAGAGGGATGGGAAAGGAGAGAAAGGGAAAGAATAGAGAAAAATTTTTCATGTGGGGCTTCTTTTAAGAGAGATGCCATGCCTAGGGGTGTGCCCTTTGTACACAGTGTTCTGGTGCCATGTTGGGTTTACCATGTGGGAACTACATGCCAGGAATTCTAATTTCACCCTGAGCCATATTTGGCTTACCATGTGGCTACTACGTGCCATGAATCATTACAGGCATCTTAAAGAAAGTAATGTGTCTACACATGAGGAAACAAATGATCTACACACAGTATCTTGACATAGCCACAAGCTGGTGATAAGAACAGTCTACTGTGACTCACAGCACAGCAAGTTGGCATGAAGTCCATAGTCCTCTGGCAGAAGTCTCTCATTTGCTACATATTAAACATGTGCTGGAACATGAAGATATAGATAAAGGTTCTTCTGAATTGATACTTTAATTGGAAGGAAAAAATCACATATACATACACACACATTTAATATATATATATGCACAATATAATACAAAATTACAGGAAAAGAATGGAGTGAAGTGCCTTTTTAAGACTCTTGATTAAGACTAAACCAAGAAGAACTGTGAAATGGGGGGAATAAATACATAGTATATTGGATTTGGGAAATTTCTAGATCTAGGAACATAAACTGTCAACACCCACTCATCTATTCTTCCTAAAACTTTGTGTGGCTTTTAATCTCCCCTCAGCTCTGAACTGCTTTCTCCCAGTGACCATAAAAGTTACACCAATTGGCCTCCCAGAATGTTCTCACATGATATAAAAGCCCATCTTCAACATCGAATTTTTGTCTTAGACCCACTGAAATAATTCAGGGGTTCTGGGTAGCACGTTTTCCATTGACTTGAAGATGTTTGCCAGCCATTCTCTCTGTTGTACACAGTCTTCACTCTCTTCCTTTGTTCCCTTATTGGCAGACATCAGGTTGATAATACGACTCCTTTCACAGATCTACAGTCTCAGACTGAGAACACCTCTTTAGATTCCTGTCATCTTTGCTAGCATTTTTCTCACACTAAAACACTTGTTTTTTAATCAGTCTCCTCTATTCTATTGTAAACTCTTTAAAGATAGAAATTAGATTTTTATCACTCAGAGTTATAAGCTGGTATACAATATAAACAAGTTCTTGATGATGAAATGTCTAAGAAATAATCCTTTTGTCAGTCTATGAATGATCTATGTTCTCACTTATATTAAATTGTGCTTTGTGGAATCAATGCTTTCTTACACATGCCTGAGCTACATATCTTAAAGGGCAACGGCATTTTTATTTTTGCCTCTCTCCATCCTTTAAGGATGAAGAGGATATTTCTCTTATTATTTGTATTTCTTCTTCAGTTTTCCGTGAATAATTGTTTATCTGTCTCCTCCATCAGTTTATGGACCCATTCAGAGACAATGTCTCATTTGACTTTGAAACCCAGTACCTGACCAGTTAGTGGAGAAAATGACCTCTCATTTACTTGCTGTGAATAAGTGGGGAGTTAATGTTTATCTTCAGCCTTTACATTCATCACTGGAAAATTATCTCTAATAAAAATTTAAATTCTTGTAGAGTCTGACCCGATGTATATATCTTCTTTTTTTCTCATCATCAAGGCATTTTAAGTTTGGCTTTGGAGATCTCCCAAGGGACCTGTAAAATTTTAATTTTCTGTCAGAAATTTTTATAAGTTAAAGTCAGCACACTTACACAGATGCTCACAGATTCTTCTGAGATCATAGCTCCTGCTGTGGGAACAGGATTCTCAGGACAACTTTCCTCTGCCAGAGTCTAAGGAGTCTCGTGCTCCTTTTGGGAGTACTCCCTAGAATACTTGTTAGTTCTGTCCCCGATTGTTGTTTATAAATCTGTGAAAGGATCAAGATTTTTATGTACTGCCAACTATAATATGCACTGGCATATTTACGGAAGTATAGAATGCCCATTGAGCTTTTGATACCTTAGCTTTGTTATGACAAATCAATCCAACTATCACTGAAATAAACTTAAAGCTCATACTACTGACACTCATCTGAGAGTTTGGCTGTGGTAAGAGGGGCAGAGAACTTGGCACCTTCTCTTGTTTCCTGCAGGAAAGAAATCCATTCATGAGTCTATAACTCTTTTTAGACTTGTTCTATGAAGACTGTATTGTCCTAAGATACAGACAAGATTATCTTTGTGGATGTAGAGAGAAAATACTGTAATTTCTATTTTCCTTTCCTGTTTAGAAAGTCTCTAGTGACAACAATGTCTATAGAGATCCAGAGGCTTGACACAAACACTACAATGCTATGACCCAAAAGAAGAACTTGTCACCTGAAAAAAAAAGTTATCTTTCAAAATATGGCATCAGTTAAATAGGGAAATGTAAACACAAGTACAAAGATATTTCCTCGTCCTTCTGCTCCTATTCTAAGTTAGTACCACAAATACTGAACTTATTACTCTTGAAGATTAGATATTTAAGTTTTGCATTACTAAGATTTTGAAACCATTTAAAATTGATCTTTGACCTATATCTCAAACTTCGTTGCCTCCGTGTAGGGGTATTGTGTTGTTTCATGGTAAATAATTGTCCCACCCACTGGTTTAATAAAAAGCAGAGATTGGCCAAAGGCAGACAGGAAGTGTGGATGGGGCTACCAGACTAAGAAAAACTCTGAGAACAGGAAGCACAGAGCAGAATGTCAGAGAGAAGCCGGAGGAAGCAGAGGACAACCATGCTGCTCTAAAGAAAGGTACCGAGCCGCATGGCTGAACAGGAAGAGTCATGGGTTAGATGGAGGGTACAGAGTTAACAAGTAATATGCCTGAGCCCTAGGTTGATCAGCTGAAAACTATTGTAAACATCTGTGTGTCTCTGCAGGTCTGTGGGTCTGTGGGTCTGTGGGTCTGTGGATCTGTGGGTCTGAGGGTCTGAGGGTCCTAAACCTTGAGGTTAAGCCCTAAAGTCTGGGCCAGAAAGTGCGTACTACAAATGGCACCCAACATGGGGCTTGAACCCATGAGATTAAGAGTCTCATGCTCTACCGCTCTGTATCCAGAACAGTTTCAAGGAGACTGGCTGTGATGACCCAGCCTTACAGACTACTCCACTAAAGACTTGTCCATAATCCTAAATTTTTCTTTGGATTCCCTTGAGATTGCCAATGCCCCATTCAGCAGGAGGTAGCCTAGAGAACAATGCCCACATTCCCAAAACATGGATTATGGATGTTTGTGTTTATTTACAGTGTTGTTTATAAGTTGTTATAGATAAGGGGGGAAAGAATATTAGATTTGGAGTTCTTTTTGTTTTAAAAGGAGAAAAAGGGATATGTAGGGGTTTGTGTTGTTTCATTGTAAATAATTGTCCCCCCCACTGGTTTAATAAAAAGTGCTGATTGGCCAAAGGCAGGCAGGAAGTATGGGCTGGGCTACCAGACTAAGAAAACTCCTGAGAACAGGAAGCACAGAGCAGAATGCCAGAGAGAAGCCAGAAGAAGCAGAGGACAACTATGCTGCTGTGAGAAAAGGTACTGAGCCCCATGGCTGAACAGGATGAGTCATGGGTTAGATGAAGGGTAGAGAGCTAGCAAGTGATATGCCTAGGCCTTAGGCTGATCAGCCTAAAACGATTTTAAGCATCTGTCTCTGTGGGACTGCGGGTCTGTGGGCCTAAACCTTTAGGTTAAGCCTAAAAGTCCGGGCCATAAATCTCATACTACACCTCCGAGTGGCCCCACTGCACAAATATCATTTATGAACCAATATACATACCTAATAAATAACTATATCATAAGGCTATCTAAATAGTGTATGTTCTCTGTGTTTCTCTTGCTCTTTCCTTGTGCTGGTGAGACTCTTGTCAACTTGACACAACCTATAGTCACTTGACAAGACAAATCACCAATTGAGAAAAGGCTCCATATGGTTGGCTAATCAGCAAGGCTCTTAGCCATTTTCTTGATTAATGATTGATGTGGGCAGTGGCATCCTTGGGTTGATATTTCCATGTGTATAAGAAAGCAGGCTGAGTGAGTATGAGTAGCCAGCACTTCTCCTTAGCTTCTTTAGGTTTTGCCTATAGGTTCTTGCCTTGAACTTCTGCTCTGGCTTCATTCAATGATGGAATGGGCCCTGAGACCTGTAAGTGAAATAAACCCTTTCTTCCCCTTGTTATCTTTAGCCATGGTGTTATGTAACACAATCCTAACTAAGACACTCACTTTCCCTTTTCCTCTCTTTCCTCTTCCATTCTTCCTGTCTCTGTGTATGATAAAAATATCATATAATAAACATGTGAGAATAAATTTGTGTGAATATTCAACTTGGACCTTTAAGAATGTAATTCCCCAGATGAGAAACCATTTTATATGGAATCCTGAAGATTGTGGTGGGTGGCTATGGGCATGTTACTTGCAACTCTTGATCCAGAGGTGGGAAGAGATGTTCACGAAGCAGATATGAGCATGGTGCCAATAGTTGTATTTACTTGTCACTTCAGTGGTTCTAGCTGCTGCTGTGAGCCTGTGGAAGAGATCTGAGAGCCTGAGTAAGTCTATCCATCTGCCCGAGAACAGCAAATCTATATCTTTGCCATTTCCAAATTGTTCATTAATATATTCAGCAGCTATATTATTCTCAAATTGTACAAATGACTCAAGCAAAATGTAAAGTTAAGCACAAGAAGAAGATATTTTTGATGTTTTGATTTTGCAAACAGATTTATATTGGAAATAATTCAGCCAGTTTGCCAAGATTGAAATATTGGAGAAAGAAAAAGAAAAGAAGGTAGATAGCTTAGGAAATAGTATTCTCCTATTTACTGAAAGAAAAATGAGCTTGGCGATTCACTATGACATTTTTTTCAACTGAGTTTGATTTTCTTAGAACCTAGTTAACAAACTGAGAGGCGTAGGGAAAGGAAAAAATAGAGGGAAGAAGGAAGATAAGAAACTGAAATCGAGGAGACTTGAGTAGCGGTTTGTTGTTATTTGCCCTCAGTGTTTTCAATATTTATAGCTCAGGGCTGAGGTACAAGGTAAGAAAGCCATAACGCAAATCAAAATATTACCTAACTTTTTTTTCCTTTTTATCAGGATCAAAGTACAAAGACTCACTCATACAATTGAAAAATGGGCTAAGCATTTGTTGTATGGACACATTTTTCTGTGTTCTTTGTCTGGAGTGGACCTGTGACAGCAAAGACAAATAGGTTGGCCAGCATACTGCATTATCAGCAGCAGGTCCATGACCTTTACAAAAGTTAAAACTATAGTTATGAAAAAATACTGTTTGTTTCATGGATTCAGAAGTGTTCTCGATCAGACAGGTGACTCATATTCCATCACTCCATTGTTTATGGTGCTAATTATAAATACCATGGTGGATAATATTAATTATAAATACCAAGGCTACCCTTTTGGAAATATCTTATTTTTTGAAAATTTTGTACCTGTATACAGTGCATACAGCTCACATCCTCACTCCCTCCGTTCAGCTTCCCTGGAGCCCACCAACCTATCTTTCCTCTCTCTCCCAATTTCCTGACTTTTTTTCCTGTTAGAACTCACCAACTCTAATTAGTATGCTCATGTGTGAGGAGTCATTCACTAGAACTTGGGCAACTTGCCATTGGCCACTCCCCTAAAGAAATGTTTCAATTGTATTTAACACTAGTAATTGTTGTTTGCCCACATTGAGTCAAGAAGCTGATTAATAAATGAAGGAAACCCGATAGACCAAAGCATTAGAACATGAAGACAGGACAAACAGAAACACTGTAATTAGTCTGCCCATGGTGTTTAATTAGTTATTTCTTATAATTTTACAATTAGCAATTCTATGAACTGAACGATTTTTGTAAAGGCTCCAAATTGGAATTATATTTCTTTTATGTTTAAACATGATTTATAAAAGAAACACCAGCAAGAGAATCAATCAGTCCAGGAAACAGACACACATTGCTGTGTACTTATTTGAGGGAAAAGCAAGAACTTTGTACTTCTCACAGTAAAAAGGATCATTTGATGAAGTGCCCATGTGTTCTTTAATTGCTAGAAAATCAGTCTTTCAAAAATAGTTTTCTTTTTCTTTTATTTTTAACAAACCAGCATAACATATTTCCCTGTATTTAATATTTGGATTAACCCTTTTGGAAATGTTTGGGAAGGGGCATCTATAATCTGTACACATATGAACACAATAAAGTAGTAAGAGACACAACTGGAAGCCAAATTTCTAGACTGAGTTTATTTTTCTCAGGTTGATAGTTGTCAAATCATGCCTAAAGAAAGCAAATGTTTAATTGCCCCAATTTTTGATCTCTGCCTGTTATTTCCTGTCTATGGGTATAAAATGTGTTTAACATATCAGAGGGCCAGGTGGTATTCAGAATCATCTGCAGTCTACAGTGCTGCCCTGTTTCTTTCTCAAATAATTTTGTTGAGCTGAGCTAGTCTGTTCTACTTTACACAACTCTTTTCCTCAGACATTTGAAAATTTAGAATTTGAGCCAGGGCTCGAAAGGGCTGCTACTCTGTACTATTGTGTCATTCACCAAGTCCTTTCCCATTAGGGTGATTTACCCCCTTCTCAGGGCCTAAAAATAACCCCTTCTTCGAAAATTAAATTCTTTTTCTCACCAAACACATTTGTCAGGGTCATATTTTTAAATGAAGACAAAGATCCTGTTTTTAATGTCAACAAATATTTTATAGTATACACAAAATAGAGTCCCTGACAGTTAGGCAAATTATACCAAGATTATTACAGGCTCAAAGAGTCCGACAACATGTTTCACAGCTGATCGTTTATTTAGACCACCTGATCCACTTTTTTTTTTTTTTTTTTGGTTGTTTTTACAAAAGTATCTACCTGAATAAAGTACTGTTAAGCAGCTGCTGCCATGGCAACTGGGTATGCATGCCTTTCGGGATGGGATGAGGACTCTCTCTATCAAAGACGAAAAGCTCCTTTCCTCCTCTCCCTCCCACTCCTCCCCCTCCTCTTCTTCCTCCTAGCCCCTCCCCCTAGTCTTCCTCCTTTCCTTCCCTCCCCTTCTTACTTTCTTGAGAAAATATTTCTGTGTGTTTATTTGTTTGTTCTCAAAGTCTCAGATCATAGAACTTTGGAGACAAATTTGCATCTTCCATTGTTCTGTGCATGAACCAAGCATTAGCTTAGACACATTAGCTCTACAGCTTTACAGCTGACCTTAAGTGGCACAACTAGACTATTTCACTGACAACCGTTAGTGTTGGCCTCACATATCCCTTTCTCTGAAATAAACATTCTTTCTTGTGTCTAGTTTAAGGGGTTGTGGAGGAAAGTGAACCACGGTTGACTATGAATAATAACAACAGCTATTTTTTTTTTCACTAGCTTTTCAGTAAATACAAGCACAGTAATGAGCCCTCTGCATAAATTGTCTCACTTTACAATTCTGAAATTTTTATCAGTTGGATGAGGAAAGAAGGGAGGGATAGAGAGGAGGAAAGAGGAAAACTGAGCCCATTTAGTCTGTCTTCCTATATCCTCAGGAGCATGGACATATTCACACCAAGTCTTCCCAGCTGAGGAAACAGGATCTACATTTCCAGAGGTTAGAAAGACAGTTTCTGGAAGGAATTAATCTCAATGGCATAGTTCAAAAGCTAATAATGTGGTTTTCATAATTCTGAATATCATCCAACTAAGAAACCTGCCCAAGACTCTGTGTGTGTGTGTGTGTGTGTGTGTGTGTGTGTGTGTGTGTGTGTGTGTGTGTAAATCTGTCCAAGTTCTAAATGAGGTTTATAATTCTTAACTTTATAAAAATTACAGGGTTTCATTAAAATGCCTAAAGTCAAAGCTCCAGAAAACAGGCATATGAAGCTTCTGTTACACACTCTATGCAAACATTCTGTTTCACTCTCTAGTTTCGCCAGAATCCAACTTAACCAAATGAGAGAAGGCACAGTGGTTGCTAAGGGAAGTGACTTTCCATTTCCCATAAGGACCGAGTCCTCTTAACAAGGTTTGCGGCTACATCTGCATCACTCAGGTGACACACTTTCAACATTTTCATTAATACTGCTTTAATTCCTGTTAGCCATTTGCTCAAAATAATATCTAATTGATTTCTGATGAATCATAATTATCCACCAAATATTGATAGAATTTCTTTATCGATTAAATGATTAATTATTCTTTCTATCTAAAATAATTAATAGTTTATTATCGCATATCATATGTTAGAGAGTACATTAGAAAATTCCAGAAAAATTCACATCTTTCATAAGTGAAATATATAAATAAAGAAAATGAGAACATTTGAGTATTACAAAGAATTATATTGACAGTATCTCTAACTCAGAGAGAAGGTAGAAGTAATATCTAAGCTAATATAAATAAAAACTTTCCAGAATATAAGAAAGGATATGTCAGCCAAGCAAGACAGTAAGACAAACCCCAGAAGACAATAGGAGCATGACTTATTGCTATGAAGTTATTAGCAGCCATGAATGGCTTGGACTTACCATGGAAAAAAAAGGCTACAGTTAAAACTGGTATGAAACAGGGGGATAACCATAAACATTTGTAAAACACCATGCAAAGCTCTGGCGATCATCCTGCACATTGTCTAATTTTATAGGAAACTTTGAGATGGTTGAGAAAATGGTCATATGTGATTTTGAAAGATCAGACTATCTATTGCATTGTACAGAGACAAGAGAGGATGTACAGGGGGCATACATGGGCTATGCAGAGGGATCTTGCTAGAATCTAGTCACCTAAAAATGACTACATGGTTCTCAGACAGCATCATCTGTACTACCTCTGAACTTTGCAGAAATTAAGCACCTTTAGTGGCACCTTGCAGTCACTGAATCCAAATTCACAAGTTCCAAAAACTACAAGTTGCTGAGGTGATGTATAGAGACACGGAATTGAGATCTGATGCACCGTACTAGGGCTTCTCCATCTTCAAACACACTGTGTGTTTGCCTGGAACAATTTCAACAAAATGCCACTGTCTTTACCAAAGATTTTCTCCTCAGCCATGTTCAAGCCAGGCTCTTCTGAGTGCTTTCTCTACTAGGCTTCAACTTTGGCCTGTCAAGACTTTAAACAGCAGTATCCAATATTTCTAAAAGCTTCAGGCTCCAACTCCAGAGAGACCCTTAAAGTTTTGCAGATGTCAAACAAAATCTCATTAGTGGGTGGGGGCATAAATCAACGAGTCTCGCCTAATCCATGCTCATCCAACTTTCTTTTCCTATTGCTTCTGTAGTTATGTCTTTGACTCCACAGAACCCCCACCCCATTCTCTCTATTCCCTCATTGTCCTTTAACAAGACATTTACATTAAATGTAGTCCTCTCAATTCCTTTTTATATTACTGTAGTCATGATGAATTAAAATCTGTCTGACTGTTTAATTCTCAACTGGTCCATGAAGTGAGGGATTTTTAAAGCTAAAGACATGAAACTGCATCCCAACCACTTAAAAGTTGACCAGAAAGACAATTCTTCTCTGGGTGAGTATGTGGGAAAGAGAAGACTAAGAGAACTTGATGGAAGATGGATATGGAGAATGATGGGAAATTGGAGAAGTATGCTGTCCAGCATCCTTTCTACACTAAGCCCACATTCGTCTGCTCTTGTTATAGCTGTGTTCCTTCATGAAATGGACACTTTTTAAATGTATTCCCTGTATCATCTCCAGAAGGTTCTTAAATAAGTCTTGGTCAGGGAGAGTCCTTAGAAAGAATGAAATTCTGAGTGAGAAAGAAAAGTACACCTCAGATCTGAAGACACATCTCTTTCTAGTCTCAATATAAAGCACTCGGGTGCTGCTTTCAGAACTAGCTCAAGGTTACCAAGAAAGTGAATACATTGCATTCCAACTGTTCACTCCTTTGTATGGCCCATCATCAAATGATGAATTCCTTAAGGGTACAGTGTCTCTCTATATTCCCCAAATAGCTCATAATTCTATATGGAAGTGTCAATATTTAATGGGAAGAATACAGCTTCCACAAGAGAATCAAAAGTCCTTTTCCATAATGCTGTTTTAATGCCACACTTTTTTTTTTTTCTAAATTGATTGAAATTGCCTGGTCCATAATTTCCCACAGAAAATTTGCACCCAGCCACCACCAATTAGTGCTAAACTCAGTCATTGGTCCACAGGGATAGTCTTTCTGATTAAGCATTAACACACGTTGACACGAAGCTGTCAGTGTCAATTGGCTTAAATCAAGCTGAAATGTCAAACCACTTTGCTGTGTATGGTTTATCCATAGCTAATGCTGAAAGCAAGGGTCAAATGACCAAGTTCAAAAGGGAAACTGCCTTGGTGCTCATTTGGGCCACAAGGTAGAGGAATTATGTGAATATGCAAACCATATTATAGAGAGACTGGTAAACCCTTTCCTAAGAACGTCCTTGTACTCATCTGGGGGGGGGGGGGGTTAGGAAGCCTCTCTCCCATGTTTGTCTCACCGTACCCAGGAAATTGCAATAGGCTGCCTGTAGAGTAAGCATGGAGTCCGTCCGTCACTCTTGATTAAATGAGAAAAAGCAGCATCTGCAGCCTACAAAGGCACCCATCACGTGCGGCTTGCAAACACTGGAAGAAAACTTACATCACAAATTGGAAAGTTTAGAAGTAAAGAAAAAAGGCTTCTGAGCTAAAGCTGATGCAATTGGTGGCATATATTGCCTATGTGAGTGGGATCATAGCTTCCAACATAATGTGTGTAATTATCTCCATTATTTCTATGGTTTAGATAATGCCCACACGATTCTTGTGTTCAATGGAGGCTCCCCCCCCCCCCCGAGTAGCTTTGTTGATGATGATACTTGTTTTTTCCTTTCTCAACTGCTCCCGGATTCTTCCCATCTTCCTAATATTCTCTTCCTCCCCCCACCCCGCTCCCAGATTCTTCCCATCTTCCTAATATTCTCTCCCCCCACCCCCAACAGGTCTTTAGATGAAAGGGAGCTATGGCCATGACAGCAATCATTTTTCTTTGTCCTTCCTCCTCTCCTTGTGGTCTGTGACTCCTGCAAAGATGGCAATAGTCTTGCTCACCGATACATTGCAGCCATGATGTGCTGCCTTAACACAAACCAAGGGAGTCACTCTGCCTTGAGCGGGAACTTCCTCAGGATTAGTTTGACAGGCTGAGGGAAAGCTGACCATACAGGAATTCAAATTCAAACCAATATATTCTTATTACGCTATGAGAAGAGCCACTTTGGACTTAAGAAGAAGAAAGTCTATCCAAAACTAGGCATAATGATTTATAAATATTGAATTATGATATAATAAACATTTATTGAATAACTGATATATTGCAGATAATGTTTTAAGCAATCAGTTCCTGTTCATTTATTCATTATTCACAAGAAATCTATGAATTGGTACTTGGATTTGCCCCCATTTTACAGATAAGAAAATGAAGTACATTGCCTATAGTCACACACCTAAGAAGTGGTACTGGACAGTGATAACCCTGTTAGGATACTAAAGCTAAAACATATATATAAGACCACAAATTTGTCTAAGTCTATGTAATGTACACTGAGAGTGAGCTCTTATGGAAACAAGAGTTTTGGAGTAAGAATGATGTGTCAGTATAAATTTATTCATTGTAATGAGCATTGCACACCGGGGGAGGTGTTAAGACCGAAGGAAGCCTCGAGCCGAGGCAAGAAAAACAGGAGAAATGTCTGTAATTCTGCTCAATTTCAATTGCAGTGTGTCTAATAGTTCTCTGTGTGTGTGTGTGTCTGCACTTATGTTTATGTGTGTGTGTATGTGTGTATGTGTTTCTTCCTTCCTTTCTTACATTTAGCTAACCATTTTATAACATCAATTTATCAATTTCAAAGCAAATTTTTCAGAAACAGTAGCTCTCTTTAATTCCTTTCAGGTCAGATAATTAACAAGGAGTTAAAATGTAGTGAGATAATTGCTCAGGCGAAGGGAACAGGCATAGGACTCCATGAGCTCCCTGAGAAGAAATAGCTAAGTGAGGCCCTGAGTAGATATAGAGCACTTCTGTTGGGTCACAAATAGGTGAGAGCATGGGATTCACTCACTAAAAGGAAGGTACCTAATGATGTCATGTACAAATTTATATATATTAATATATGCATAAATGCTTAGCATAAGAATTTAATCAGGAGCCCAGTCTCTAGGACATAGGCCATGGGGCAAGATCCATATCCCCCACAACAATTGCTAGTTCACTTGCAGGCCAGCAAGAAAGAATCCTATGGGCAGGCAGCCCCACTAACACCCTCACAAGACCCTGCAATCTACAAGTCCTATCCCCTCCCCTAAACCCACCTATCACTGTGCTACTTCAACTGCTCCTTGGCACACAGAATCTGCCAGTTCTTATTGGACTAAGAAATACATGGCTCTTATTCCTGCCCAGCCAGAGATCCCAGTCTTTAGAACCTAAGTCCTAGGGAAAAACTCATACCCCCCAAACCCACCCATTGCTGCCTCAGTTGCAGGCCAGCAGGGAAGATTCCTGAGGGCAGGTGTTCCCACTAACACCCCTCTTCAAAACCTGCCCATCACCCTGAGACTTCAGAGGCTCTCGAACACACAGAATCTGCCAGCTACAATTGGACCAAGAGCTCAGGTTGAACTACATGCAGCTCCCTGAGACACAGTCACCACTTGCACCAACTGGAGGAAGAGATGGGTAGACGTCAGTGCAGGAACACATCCAACAACATAAAGAGCAGTATGGGGCCACCGGAACCTAGTGGTTCTACAACAACTAGACCTGAATATCACAATGTAGAAAAGGCAGACGAAAATGGCTTTCAAAATAACTTTGTAAAGATGATGGGGGACTTTAAAGAGGAAATGAAAGATTTCCTTAAAGAAAGCGAGGAAAAGGCAAAAAAAATGGAAGAAATCAATAACTCCCTTAAAGAAAGGCAACAAAACCAAGAAAAAGCAATCAAACAGGTCAGGGAAACCATTCAAAACTTAAAGCTGGAACTAGAAGCAATAGAGAAGCACAGCCAAGACGATGCTAGAAATGGAAAATGAGCAGGAACTACAGATGCAAGCATAGCCAGTGACACGCAAGGTATTGAGAGAATCTCTGGCATGGAAGATATGATGGAGAAAATGGACTTGTCACCTCTTCCCTTCAAATAAAACCACTAAAGCCAATAAAGGCATAACATAAAATGTCCAGGAAATCTAGGACACAATGAAAAGACCAAACCTAAGAGCAATAGGAGTATACAAAGGAGAAGACCAGATCAAAGGCACAGAAAATATATTCAACAAAATTATAGACAAAAATTTTCCCAACCTAGAGAAGAAAATTCCTATGAAGATACAAGAAGCTTACCGAACACCAAATAGACCAGACCCCTCCAAAAGTCACTTTGCCACAGGATAATCAAACCTCTAAGCATACAGAATAAAGAAACAATATTAAGAGCTGCAATAGAAAAAGGCCAAGTAACTTATAGAAGCAGACCCATCAAAAAAAAAAAAAAAAACTGACATCACAATGGACACTGTGAAAGCCAGACAGATGTTATACAGACAATAAGAGACCATGGATGCCAACCAGACTACTATACCCAGCAAAACTTTCAATCGCCATAGATGGAGTATACAAGAAATTCCATGATAAAACCAGATTTAAACAATTGCTATCCACAAGTCCAACCCTACAGAAAACACAAGAAAGGAAACCCCAACCTAAGTAAGTTAGATGCACCCACAAAAACACAGTCAATAACACACACACACACACACACACACACACACACACACACACACACACACTCATATGATCAACAAAAGATAACAGGAATTAAGAATAACTGTCCATTGATATCCCTTTATGTCAATGGAATCAATTTCTCTATAAAAGACAAAGACTAACAGAACGGATATGGAAACAAGATTCGTCCTTCTGCCACATACAAGAAACACACCTCAACATCAAAGACAGACACTATCTCAGAGTAAAGAGTTGGGAAAATCTTCCCAATCAAATGAACTTAAGAAGCAAGCTGGTATAGCCATCCTAATATCTAACAAAACAGACTTTAAACTAAAATCAATCAAAATAAATCAGGAAGGACATTACATATTCATAACAGGAAAAATCCATCAAGGTGAAGTCCCAATTCTGAACATTTATGCCCCCAAATACAAGGGCATCCACATATGTAAAAGAAACATTACTAAATCTTAAATTATAATCAAACCCCACACACTAATAGTGGGAGACATCAACACCACATTCTCACCAATGGATAGGTCTGCCAAACAAAAACTTAACAGGAATAAGGGACCTAACCAATGTTATGATTCAAGTGAACTTAATAGATATATGCAGAACATTCCACCCAAACACAAAGGAATATATACTTTCTTCTCAGCACCCCATGGAACTTACTCTAAAATTGATCACATGCTTGGTCACAAAGAAAATTTCAACAGATATAAAAAAAAATGAAATAAACCCCTTTATTCTATCAGATCACCATAACTTAAAGTCAGAATTCAACAACAACACAAATTACAGAAAGCCTACAATCTCATAGAAACTGAAAAATGCTCAACTTAATCACCACTGGGTCAAGGAAGAAAAAAATTTAAAAAAAATTAAAGACTTCCTAGAATTCAATGAAAATGAATACAACAAACCCAAATTTATGGGACAATATGAAATCAGTACTAAGAGGAAAACTTATAGCACTAAATGACTATCTAAGGAAGTTGGGGAAATTTCACACTAACAATATTGTACACCTGAAAGCTCTAGAACAAAAGGAAGCAAACTTACTCAGGAAATAACCGAATTGAGAGCTAAAATCAGTAAAATAGAAATTAATAGAAACAAAGAGTTGGTTCTTTGAAAAAATCAACAAGATAAGCAAACCCTTATCCAAACTAACCAAAAGGCAGAGAGAGAACATCTAAATTAATAGAATTAGAAACAATAGACAACTAGTAAATCTAGAGAATCATTGGGTCATACTTCAAAAAAAAAAACCCTTACTCCATAAAATTAGAAAATCTAAATGAAATGGACAATTTCCTAGCTAGGTGCCACTTACCAAAATAAATAAAGACAAAAAAAATTTAAATAGACCTGTAACAAGTAAGGAAATAGAAGCAGTCATTAAAAGCCCCTCCCCCAAAAAAAACCTAGGAATAGATGGTTTCAGTGCAGAATTCTACAAGAATTTCAAAAAAGAACTAATACCAATACTCTTCATATCATTCCACATAATAGAAACAGAAGGAACATTGCCAGACTCTTTTTATGAAACTACAGTTACCTGATACTCAAGCCACAAAAAGTTGCAACAAAGAAGGAAAATTTCAGACCAGTGTCCCTCATAAACATTGATGCAAAAAAAAAAATCAATAAAATACTGGCAAACTGAATCCAAGAACATATAAAAATCCATCCTAAATATAACACCAATATCACAGATACTAGAATCAACAATTAATATAATGGGACCTCCTGGAACTGAGAAGCTTCTGTAAGGCAAAGAACATAGTAATTAAGACAATACAACAGCCTATAGAATGGGGAAAAGATCTCCACTCGCACATCTGACAGAGGGCTAATCTCCAAAATATATAAAGAACTCAAGAAACTAGACATCAAAATACCGAATAATCCAATTTAAAAGTGGGATACAGATCTAAGCAGAGAATCCTCAACAGGAGCATCTCAATTGCCCAAAAGACATTTAATAAATTGCTCATCATCCTTAGTCATTGGGGAAATAAAAATCAAAACAACTCTGCAATATCACTTATGCCTGTCAGAGTGGCTAAGATCACAAACACAGATGACAGCTTATGTTGGAAAGGATGTGGAGCAAGGGGAACACTCCTCCACTGTCGTTGAGAGTGCCAACTTGTACAGACACTTTGGAAGTCAGAATGGCGACTTCCAAGAAAATTGGGAATCAATCACTCTACCTCAAGACCCAATGATACCACTCTTGGGCCTATACCCGAGGGATGCTCAATCATACCACAAGGATACTTGCTCAACTATGTTCATAGCAGCATTATTCATAAAAGCCAGAACTGGAAACAACCTAGATGTCCCTCAACTAAAGAATGGATAAAGAAAACATGGTACAATACACAATAGAGTATCAACTCAGTGTTATAACAAATGACATAATAAAATGTGTAGGAAAAGGATGGAACTAGAAAATATCATCCTGAGTGAGGTAAGTCAGTCTCAGAAAGACAAACATGGTATGTCATTACTGTGCTGGGATTAAAGGCCTGAGTTACCACTCTCTGACCCTCATGGCTTGACTGTGGGTGATTCTGTCCTCTGATATTCCAGTCTGATTTTATTAACTATAAAATATATCATCACAGCCTCTCTTAAATTTTTACAGATAATTTTGTCTATCCGGATATATAGACTCATACACATTTGTATAATTATGTCTTTTTGCATATGTGTATATTATATAATATACACGTATATATGTATTATATAAAATATGTGTGTATTTGCATGATATAGTACAATTATATATCACTACAAATATTCTGTAATTTCTTTTTTGTTTAAAATAATATGGAATATTTACCTTGTCTTTAAATATATCCCTGCAGTCTACTTTAGAACCGTGTGGGTTTTATATGAAAGTAACATGTATTCACATGTTCACAGTAAGATATACAGTATCAAAAAATGAAAACTACAAATCCAAGCTCCACACTCCTCCCAGAATTACCATCACACTTTCATTACCCTGAGTTAACCACTCAGAGTTATGGTGCCTCTGTGTGTGTGAGTGTGTGTGTGTCTGTGAGTGTATGACTGTATGACTGTGTGTGAGTGTGTCTGTCTGTCTGTCTGTCTGTATGTATGTCTGTCTGTGTCTGTGTTTTATTTCCCCGCTGCCAGGCTACTCTCAGCTGTGAGGTATGATGCAGTGAAGAGTGTATACTGTACACAGAGATGGCTCAATTGTCCATCATATTAGCCTTGAGGCATTTCTACTCAAACTATTAAGAATTATGAAATGCCAATCTAAACAGAACTGTATTTCTGTTAAGAAACATTCTACTAATGGATGAATGTATCAAAAGAAAAAAAACAGAATGCAGTCTTATTTCTAATGTCAAATAGTAGGACAGGAAGTTTCTCTTTTAAATTATCCCTTCTGTTAAACTCAGTTATTCACAAAATGCATTTGAAGAACACAGTGAAACCTGCAGGGTCATCAAGTGGAGAGTGTATTCAAATCATCACCTTCACAAAGGTTCCACAGCTGAAGACATCTCATTTTATATGCTTCAGAGACCTGCGTGATTTCATCTCCCAGTTCTGTTATAATTTACAGTAAATGAGCCATGAATTTGGAGGAATTATTTATTTACTTTTGAAGTGAATCTGTGACCTGTGAATGACCCTATTACTAGTTAATAGAAGGAAAGACTTACTTGTTATTGGAATGAAAGGGAGAGAATATTATCTAAGCACACGATCTAATCTTCAATATTCATACAGTTTAAATTTCTTCCCCAAAGGCTCATGTCAACAATATTCACAAGAATAGAGAGTGAGATCATTATCATACGAGAAAAATGAGAACGTGGGTACCATTGTATCCAACACATCTAATTTAGACTAAAGGGTTTGCGCATGAGCAGAAACCAGAATTCAGAAACACCTCTTAAGCCAGGTATTCTTAAGCAAAAATTCAGATATTAACACTTTTACAAAATAGGGTTGGAATAATATTTTACAGCTTAAGAATGCAATTTTACAGCCATTAATTGATGTAATAAGTCAGTTTAAAATAGCGTATTGAATACCTACTCTTCGGCACTAACTTTAAAAAATCAATTATAGGACCAGAAAATTTAAATTTCACACTGAAGAAAAAGTAGCATTGGACAAGCAGCCGTACTCTGGCTATCAAATCCCATTCTGCTCGCATAAATTTAAAGACACCATTATACTGAGTGTTGTAAAGTTTTTAAGGCGTGTCTTTTTGTGCCTTCCTCCACCTCAGGAAATAGGGAGTCTTGGAGACTTTTACCCTTACTTCCCAGAGCAGAAATCTCAAGAGTTCCAATAGTGCATAATTGCAGTAATTGGATGTAGAAAATAACGATTGTCGTCCAAGAACAGGTTTATTGATTTGACGCCTAACTGTTTGGTCTCATCTTGGTAGTTTCCCCTTCCAAACAAGCAGCCCTTTGCTTGTCCTGTGCCCCTCAAGGCTTTATTTCCTCTTGGGCTGGAAGATTTCAAAGCCCTTTTCTAACGATGGTCACACGGGGGCAGCATTACCATGCACTCAGACGCTTCGGGGCCCTGCGTTCACGATTAAGAGTGGAGCATCAATCAACTCAGGCTAACATCCTTTTGTGTGTTATTCTTTGACTTAGAGATGTGTGAAAACGCTGTGTGGTCTGCGAAAACAGGGCTGTTTCTTCTGTCCGGATTTCTAGAGGAATATGGGAGCAGGGTGAGACGTAGTGCTACTCCTAATGAGCCAATTAGTTTGAGTGGCACAAATACCACTAAGGTTGGGGCGCGGGGGGGGGGGGGGGGGGGGGATCTTCGGTACAGGAGAGAGAGAAAAAAATAAACCTAGCTACAATTTTAGGCAAAATGGTTCCTGTATTTTTTTTTTTTTTTTTTAAAATCTTGTCTCTTTATTTGACTTTGCAATAAGGAAGAAAGAAATATTTGGATTGTTAGTCTTCATTTCTGTTCGTGACCTTCTTGTTCATAGAAGTCACACTTTCATAGGGGTGTACCCGCAGTGTACTCAGCTTGCTAATTTATGCATTCCAAATACTTCACCCGTTTCTCTCCCTGACAGTTTTACTGTGGAGGAGAAGGACTCTCATATATCCTATATACTCATATATTTTTTTCAGTGCATTGAAAGGACCAGCATTAACTCTCAGTAATTTTGTCTAGTAGATGTCATTGTTTCCGTTCAATTAATAGAAGAAAGAGACAGGAAAAACTAGTAGGACCGATTCAAGTCCCTACAGACAGGAAGTGGACAAGACCTGGTGTGTTGGAGAGACAAACCAAATTTCCCTCCTCGCACTCATTTCTCATTAAGGATTAATATCTCTTTTTAAAATTAATCTTTGCTTTCCATTCATTGTTATTCAATTTTATCTTTTCACTCACTCATAGAACAGAGTCAAGGAATAATAAATAACTGGTAACATCAGTTATTTATCAGTCCAGATGAGGCCCAACATCTATTGAGACCTACCTACAAAAACCAAGAGATGATGATGTGCAGAGTAAGGATTTATACAGTGGATATAATAGGTAGAATTTATACCTCCTCCTTTTGATTTGAACTAAGAAATTGGTATGTTTTCTTTTCAGTTAAGAGTCACATATTAGTACCAATAACTAGTGCCTGGATTTAGGAGCAGTTAAGTTAGAAAGAATCCTATAAAATGAAGAGAAAAAGAAGCATTGTTTGTATGGTTTATAAAGAAAGTCATCAGCTATGCTCTGTTCACCCTGTGGCGGTAGCAAGGATCAAGTTATGTGACATCACGACTAAGTCTTTCTGCTCCTCTGGGCATTAGGAATGACCCTTAGGGAAGATGGGTTCTGCTTGCCATCTTTACACAAGATCACAATGATTCCTTGCTTCAGTCTCCTGCACAGGGTCATCTTTCTTCCCCCTGCACATACTTCCTTCGCCTCGTTTCTGATCTCTGACTTTACAAGCATTTTTCTTCCAGCCAGTCCATTTTTCTAAAGCCTGGGTAAATGGGTGACACATGTCTGTATGTATGTATGCATGTATGTATGTATGTATGTATGTACGTACATATGTATGTAGGTAGATGAATGGATTATAAATAATTGATAGATAAATAATAGATGACAGATATAAATAGATTATAGATAGACAGACAGATAGATAGATAGATAGATAGATAGATAGATAGATAGATAGATGATAAAGGATGGAAATGAGAAAAGAGAGAGGCCATAACATACATCAGCGTATTGATGTGGGATTATTCTTTAATAAAGAGACTGTTCTGGCCTTAGGTGGGCATTTTAGAAGTAGGTAGGGAAATAGGAGCATAGATAGGGGAAGGAGGGCAGAGTCAGAGAGAAAAGCATGATCCAGCCACCTAAGAAGCAAGATGTAAAGAAATAGGTAAGCCACAGGCCATATAGCATGGAAATGGGTTGAATTAAGATTCAGGATCTAACTAGAAATGTGCCTGAGCCATAGGTCAAACAGCACGAAATCAATATAGCCTTTGTGTGATTATTAGGGGCTACTCAGTCTGGGACTGCTGGTCTCTGGGTTTGAACTACCAGCCAGATAGGCCAGAAACCTCATTCTACAGTGTATGCCTGTCTGAAACTTCTGACCAAATGTGTAAAGCTGTGCTCAGCAAAAGTATTTATTTTCATCCAAATCTTTAACCAACCCCCCCACCCCACCATGTGTTGCTCTAATCAAACAGAGATATGTTTCCTGTTTGCATATACCATGAAAGTCTATGGCAAGTCAGTCCTGGGGTTTTGCCTCAGTTACCAGTTAATGCAATAGTTTTAGTTCTGTTACTGTGATAAATACCATAATCCAAAGTAACTTGGAAAAAGGAATGGATTATTTTGCTCATAGGTTACAGCATATCATCTAGAGAAGCCAGAGGCAGGAGCTGACTAGAAACCACAGGGGAAGGCTGCTTACTCACTTGCTCTCCAAGCTTGCACAAGCTACTTTCTTAGGAAAACCCAGGCACACTTGACTGTGAAATGGTACCATCCACAGTGGGCTGGTTCCTCTTTCATTAATTAGCAATTAAAAAATGCACCCCACCAAGATTAACAGTTCATAAATGGGACCTCACGAAACTAAGAAAGCCTCTTATGACAAAGGATGCTGTCATTCAGACAAAGTGGCAGCCTACAGAATGAGAGCTTTTTTTTTTTTAAACCTACTAGACATCTGATAGAGGCTTAACATCTAAAATATATTAAGATATCAAAACACTAGGTTAAAAAAAAACAAAAAATGGGATATAGATCTAAACAGAGAATTCTCAACAAAGGAAACTCTAATAACTGAGAAACACATAAAGAACTGTTTAACACCCTTAGCTTCCAGGAAAAGTCAGATTAAAACTACCTTGAGATTTCATCTTACACACATCAGAATGACTAAGATCAATTAAACAACAGACTGCTCATGTTGGTAAGGATGTGAAGTAAGGGGAACACTCCTCCATTGCTGGTAAGAGTGAAAACTTGTACAGTCACTGTGGAAATTAGTGTGGCAGTTCCTCAGGAAGATGGAATTGGTCTACCTTAAAAATACAGCCATACCACTTTTGGGCATATGTCAAGAAATATTTAATCCTACCACAGAGATACTTGGTTAACCGTATTAATTGCCAAAAGCTGGAAACAACTTAGATGTCTGTCAACAGAGAAATATGGTACATCTTCACAATGGAGTATTTCTCAACTGTTAAAAAAAAAATGGCATTTGTACATAAATGGATGGAACTAGAAAATAAAATCATCCTGAGTGAGGTATTCCAGCCTCACACATTCAAATGCCCCTGGGTCAGTTTTCTAGGTTTCACTTTTTCCAAACACTTACCTAAGAAAGGATATGAACAGCATATTCTTTGGTGTACTTGGTCTGGGCCTCACTACCCTCATTTTCCATATGTCCTGATCCATCACTTCAAAAGACTTCACTTCCTGCTAGAAGTTTTTTGATGTTCACAGAATGCTTAAAATGGTCCATTTTCTGCTGAGTATGTTCTCTTTGCCAAGGGCTGTAATATATTTGCTCTCTCCAATATCTTTTTCTTTTTATTCTCCTACCAATTTTACCGTATCCAGCTGGACCTCCTCAAAAAATGTTTTACCTACTACTTTTTTTTACTTTCTTGAGCAAACTCTTCAGCCTCATCACCTTTTAGTGTCTCTCTAGATATATATATAATGCAACAAAAGTAGTAGTAACTACCTACATACTTTGTGCAAAGATTGTTTAAAATAGCACACAATACAAATAACATATACAATAGCCACACAAAACTAGCATGAATTAAATTGTAAGCGCGTGTCTACAGCCAGAAAAAAAAAAAAAAGAGAGACAGAGAGGAAAGCAAGGGAAGAAATAACAGTTCAAATTGTGTGAATTTCCACATTCAATAATTGCTAGCTTGCTTCTGTGACAAGGGAGGTGTGAATCTGCTATTCCCATATTTAGCTTCAGTCGCCCCCACCCCCCTCCCCACCCCCATGCAGCCTCTTAGAGTAAGCATTTCACAGAGTAGGAGTCATTTACGCCTGAGGCTGTGCTGACCACAATGGCACTCAAAGAATGTTCAGGAGCGACTATTTGTGTACTTCTCTCGTTATCCTCATCTCCCTCATCTTGCTAGCAGTCCCTGAACTCTGTCACCCATCGACTTGTCAAATTTTCATTTTAATAAAAAATAATGGCTGTTATGTTTGAAGACACAGTCCACTTCAACTAACTAGTTTGTCCTTCTTTATACACTTTTTTGTGGCTACTCAGATGACTTTGGGTCCAGTTTCAAATACACACCTTGCCTAGGAGGAGCAGCTCTCTCCATGCAGAACATAAAGGAGCATGAGCCTTCTCTACCTTTCCCTCCGTCATCTGAGTCCTGCCCCATATTCTTTGCCAGGATCTTGGACCACATTTTTCAGCAGGTAACATATTCTATCTCATGTGATATTTTATAAGATCCCTGGGTCCCGATAATCACTATCAGTTGAAACTTATTTCTAAAGGGCTGTTTTGTTTACATAGTCAACTCTCTGTGTTGACTAGTCCTGCCAGTATTGACGGTGCTTTTACTAGCCCTTCTCATGTCAGACGAAGAGACCAAGCGGAAAGGTGTGTTCTTTACGCCCGTGCTCTGGGATTACAATGTTAAGACAAAATTGTAAACATATCTGGATAAACAAAATTCTGTACATATTCACAGAGAACTATTATTCAGCTGTACAGAAAAAAACTGTAAGTAAATGGATGGAATTGGAAAATATGAGTGAAGTCATCCAGGCACCCAATGGCAACCTTTATGTTCTCTCTTGCGTCAGTCATAACTTCAACTCTGCCGTTTGTCTGTGTGTAACACGAAGTCATGTGAAGGCCAAAAACTTAGAGACAGGACAGAGAAGGAGAGGCATGACAGGAGGAAGGACTGGAGAATGGTGAAGAAATGAAAGTAGAGAGAGGGTTGCTGAGATGGGTAGACAGGATGGAGAAAGGAGAGGCAGGGGCAGGGCTGAATAAAATGAAGAGGGCATAGGGAAGCTACAGAGGAACCTACAATCTTGAACACTAGTAAAAGGTACAGAAAAAAAAAAAAGTTTAAAGAAAATTCAGTGGCAAGTACAGGTTACCTCATAGGAGGTATTCATCTTGGAGATTCTAGAGAGACCCAAAGCAATACAGCCTACTCATTTTGCTCTTGGTTACCCTCCTACCTAGATAGTAAGATCCCATTTCTTAAGATACAACACACTTTAGTTGCAGAACATAGAGAAATCAATCCTGAGCTGACCAGAAAAGTTCCTTCTGCCAGAATTGGCTGGTAGGAGGGAAAGGACATTGATGATCTTAATAAGTTCTGGACACTGCATGGTATAATATCAACCTCCCATGAAAAATGTGTTCACTGCTACCATAGTGGCAAGAATGTTTGGATTGGGGTGGGGGCTAACCACTCGCTTGATTGGATTCAATGTCTGCCTCACAGGAAGGAATTCATGATTGGCACTCTAAACATGTTCAAACACCAGAGCTGAGGAAGTCACAGGCCCAGAAGGAAAATCTAATTATATTACATTTTCTAAGTGATCATATTTACAGACATTCTAAATATTTATGTTTAAATCCACAGATTTGTGCTACTATTAACATTGGTCAGGAAAAAATCTTATTGCAGAAGTCAGTGACAGTTGTCAGTGTAGAAATTCAGTCATAGATGATTCCAGGCTTAGTGAACACAGAGGAAAAGGTGGGTAGTACTGTGAAATATTGTCTTCTGGATAAAATATCCATGTTCTATACATGATCTCATGGTAGGTGTAGATATCTACAAAAGATTTTCACAGGACCAAGCCAGCAGAAAAGTCCAACATGAAGCAGGGTTGGGACCTGAGGACTCCACTTCTAGCTGACTAGTGAGTAGCAGTTGGTGACTACTCTGGGAAGGAAACACATTTCTGTGGGGAATGGCTACTAGCAGGTTTCCATGCTCCAGTGGACAATGACCTCACACACCTGGGCATCTAGGCAGCACTAATGACAGTGGGTTAGGAAAAAAACTGACATGATGCTGGGAGGCTGGGTGCGTTGGAGGCAGAGAATGTGTGTGGATATGATCAAAATATTTTGTACATAAATTTCAAAGAATAAAAATGTCAATATGAATTTAACTCCTCCCCTAACTTTCTTTTTGTTTAAGCAAAGGAAAATACTCGGTTTTCTAAAACAAAACAGTAGCAGCTTTCAACGTAACATATATACCTAAGGTTAATTTCTTAATAAATGATTTATCAACCCAAGGAGAAGCAGCACCTAACTTTGGGTAATTTCTCTGTTGTTTGGGTCCTTGGCAAGAATAGACAAAGATTTGAGATATGTCCACAAAGTTGAAAGACTTGCCCAAGTTCTCCTACCCAGATAAGCAGACCTCTGACACAAACACGAAAGTGTTCCTACCCATTTCTTGATACCATGCCTAGAACATAGGATGACTTTGATTGATGTTAATTGTTTCTAATTACTGTAATCATCTTTGGTGTTTTCTCCCTGCATGTCACCACACCAATATGTTCAACAAGTGTACACACAGATTTCTACTCTGTCTTCAGATCCATGTCAATCTAATTCGTTCACAGGTCTGATCCTGGAAGACACTTTCAATAAGGTTTATGTTGTCTCAAACTACAAGTTGGAGAGCGCTTTACAAATCTCTTTGCTTTACTACAGGGGAAAAAAGAAGTAAAATAAAACAAAATAAACCACTCTGACTCCTCCCTGCTTAGCTAAAGATCCAAGAGAGATGCCTGTGAAACCAGAAAAGACAAATCAAAGACAGTAAATTACCAACAACTCCTCAATCAAAAATCACAAACTGCAGTAGTTAAGGGCACTTGTTCTTGCAAGAGGACCAGATTCTGTTCTCAGATCCCACAAGATATCTCACAGCCATCGGTGAGTCCAGCTGCAGAAGATCCAGTGCCCTCTTTTGACCTCTGTGGTCATGAGGAAATTAGGGTTTGTGAACACAAGAATGAATTTTAGACCTTGAAGGACCAAACATAATTCAATCATCTCTACTAGCTGTCTTGGAGATTCTGGTAGCATACCTTATGCCCTCTAAACTTCATTTACCAACTAGATGTGATAAGACCTACATCAGGGGCATAGTGTAAGACTTAACTCCATGATATGATATGAGAAAATCCCTTTATGCTTTTTCATGCGCTTCACAGACTCTCTTACTTTAAGACAGGGCCTTCCAAGTTATCCACCTTAAAGTTTTGATCCTTCTGCTTCAGCTTTCAAAGCAACTTGGATTACAGGCCTATGATAACAGGTCTAGAAAGAACTATATTGTTGGGTATTTTCATGTACGTTCCTTATAGAAAGTCAATAAGAAAGGCCCAAAGAGATGGGCCGGTTCCTCATAGTCCTTCACAAAGTGAGGGACTATGACTGTGGGACCCAGTTATTATGCTTCTTAGCCAAGCTTTGCCCTCAGAATCAAGAAACACAGAATCAAGAAGCTTTTTAAAAAAATAATAAAACAAACCCTCAGCTAAATGAAGACATCTCCATCACCAGTTGTGAAGTGCCACATATAAATGACAGCTTTTGTTACAATAACTTTTGTACATTTTAATGAATTCTTGGCCAGCCACAAATGTTAAATTGGGTCAAAAATTTATAGAAGGGCTGAGGCAGTACTGCTTAGTCCTCTGCTCCTTTGCAGCATGCTTAATAATATATTCTTTAAGAAAAGAAAAAAAAAAGTAGATTCCTCCCCAAGCCTCCTTCAACTGGCTTTCACTTCTGCCCATGAAATTTTTATATCTTAAAGGAGAAAAAAAATCATCCTCCAGCAAAATGTTCAATGAAGGGAATGTAAGGCCAGCATTCCTGGTGAGGGTGTTATGATTGATACCCTTTCTGTTACTCATAGGCTTTCTTCATTCACAATAGATGGAATCTTCCCAGGCTCATTGAGGGGAAATATTATTTGCTTCTGTTATAGAACTGTTAAGTTTCATTAAACAGTCTGATTTGCACCAAGATCCTTCTACATTTGAATTAGAATTTCTCAATAGCTTAAAGAAGGGTAATGTCTGTGGATTAAAAAGAAGTATGCACATGAATATAAAACTTTACCCTGTAAACTTGAAAGGTATTCAGAAACTCTTACCCTGTTTTGAGGCAAAAATAAAGAACAATTGCCTCTTTATGTGACTTTACATCTCAGCCTTGTCTTACTAAATGTCAGAGGACAGCCTACATAAAAAGCACAAAACTAGTAGACAAGAGTCTCATGACAATTTTCCCAAATCCCAGAAGGACACTGGAAACTACATAGAACAGGGTTCATTGTGAAATTTAATAAGCTTTTACTTAGTCTACCTAGAGCAAATATGATTAATTTAGTCAAAAATATAGACATGTTATTTAAAAAAAAAATTTTCTTAGACTGTGTGGCCAATTCAAAATACAATGCTGAAGCTAAAAGAATGCCAATATGGTAAGAGAAAGCCCTGTTCTCCCTAGAGCAGGATAACATTTTAATTGCTGACAAGGTTGCTTGTTGACAAAGGTCTTGTATAAGATTTTTTTTAAAGGGATGATATAAGAACGTAATTATCATTGACAGGTGTCTACCTCATGAAAAAGAATTGCATAATGTAGAACACATGTAGACTTATGCAGTTGTTTCAATACCCTTGAAATGGACTTATGCTACAGGAAGTATTTCTGAGACCCAGTGTAACTGAGTGACAAGTGCTTATGATCTCTTTGAAGAAAAGGCAGTACTGATTTCTATAAAATATTACGTTTTAGACTCAAAGAATAAACAGAGGCTCCAGAGCTCCTTCCCTCCCCCCTAATCCATTAGAACTTCTGACACATCTTCCAAATTGCCTGTTAATATTATGTCAGATGCCATGAAGGCAGTGGTTATTAGAGAAATTAGTTAGACATATTTGGGCTTCAGTGCCCATAAGGAACAGAGATGGGGCAGTTCCACTGTGCTCTCTATAACTGCGATAAATAACATGACCCATGGAAACACGAGAAAAGGAGACCTCCCTTAGCTTACAAGACCATGTTGCAGCCTTGTCAGTGAGGGAAACCGGCAGGAATTCAAGCAAAAGCATGTGGCATAATCTGGGCACAAAATAAAGCTATTTGTTGCCTTGTTCCTAGGTTCATATTCAGCTAATTTGCTTAGACTCTTGCTCACCTGCCTAGGGATAGCACTGCCCTTAGTGGATTGGGCCCACCTATATCTTTTAGCAATCAAGGAAGGTGGCACACAGATATTACCACAGGCCAATCGAAGGGAGGCATTTTCTCAGATGAGCTTCCATGTTTCCTTATGTGTCAAATTGGCAACCAAGATCCACCATCACAGGGCAAAAGAATGTTGAGTACATTGAAAACATTCCTTCAATTACATCTCTGTCTGAGGATCAGTGTTTTTGAGACAGCATTAGTTTTCCCTCATGAATATACCTTAAGCCTTTTGTTCTTAATATTTTCCCTATATGAGCCTAACTTTTATTTAAATTTATCAATCATGGTATTAGCTATTTTGAATTTTATTAAAGACCTAACATAGAAGCCAATTTATAGTATATTAAATAAAATAAAAGCTATCTTTTAAATCACAGTGCTTCCTTGAATTTGGCCAGATACGTGACCCCTTCCTTATTCAGCTCAATATCCAGAACAAATGTTTGTGTCAGAATGTGCACACTGACATGCTGTGTCATGCTCAACTAACAAGTGCCCTTTAAATCCAGAGGGTCCAGTTGACAAAGACAGAACTGATATAAAATCCCAGGGCTGCTCTTGCTTCAAAGGCAGCAAAAGCTTCCTGGCTAGACACAGAATAACTATGGCTACAGGCTTCTCTCTCTTCTGATTGCTCTGACCTCAGGCCTGCGGTTGCTGCCCCACCCAGGAATTGCTGAGAGCTAAGTAAAAACACTGGTTCTTCCTCCATCCTTTATGCCTTTGAACAAGGGAGCCAGTTGCACTTAATACTTCTAAGCCTCACAGACCTACCCGCTCAGCGGCACAGCTGCTAATAGAACATTTAAGCAACTACCGTCAGGACAGCTTCTGACCAACCTTCATAGGAAACCATCTAAAGCAAAGCTTTACTTTGTTAGAAGAACCCAAGGCATAGAAAGCCCTGGAGAACAAGACCATATTTTAATTACCTCTAGCTCCACAAAACACTCCAGAAAGTAGGGTAGGCACTGAATACACATTTGCTTAACTGATAGACAAGTTTGTTCTCCTCAGAGGAGAAAGAAGTTTCTTCAACATATCAGTGATTCTGATTCGCTTCAAAAGAGAAAACTTATGAAGACTTTCAAGAAAACACATTAGAAGTTCTCACTAAGTGTAGGAGTGTTCTTGGTGTTTCCTTCCTGGGCAGGAAATAGAAGCTATGTTTGAAATCCTGCTGGAAAGATCAGATGATGGCTAGGTCTTGTGTAATTAAGGAAGAGTCCCCATTTACAAGCAAGATTGAGCTGCAGATAAAATTCAAGTGTGTGTGAACACAGGCTCACACACATTTGCCACCAACCCCCACATACACACATGCACACCTCCAGGCATATACTCCACACTGCCTCTTCATTAAGTCAAGTATATCTGCTATAGTCTGGAACTGTGTAATTCTTTAATGTTAAAAACAGTCTTTCTGTTTGTCTGTCTGTCTCTCTCTCTCTCTCTCTCTTGCTCTCTCTCACGTGTGTTTTGTGTGTGTGTGTGTGTGTGTGTGTGTGTGTGTGTGTGTGTGTGTGTATGTGTTTAGGCACAGAGAGAGAGACCTTTTAACACCAAATATATTAAAACTCGATGGCTCTTCTGCATGGCAAACACTGAGTAATTTCCCCAGCCCAGACATTTCTTTACACATGCTTTCTGCAATCTTCCACTTCGTTATTTATGGAAAGATGGGGGGCAGGGAGCAGACAACCCGTACCATGGCAACCCTTGCAGAACATGTTACACTTAATACTATTTGTCACTGCGTAAATGAGAGCACTTCTCATGGCGTGGGTGAGGAAGGAGCATTTGGCTTGATTATATGAGAGTCTAAAATGTGCCATGGAAACATACTAAGAGTTTCTAAGAACACAGTCTTTGTGTCCTCTGTGAAACAGCCCTGGGACTTGTTTCACACTACTGAAAGCGTCACATCTCTTGTAGATGAACTGATAAATATGTAACATGACCACTAGTGCCCTCATGTGATAGAGACAGGACTGTTCTCCTAAGAATGAAAATGGATACCATGTTTGTTACCTCCAAACAGCAGGGGTTTTATTGTTTGTTTGTATTTTCCTTTGTGATATTCACTCCTGTTGTAATGGATCTAAGTTAGTTCCAAATCATTTGGTCTCCCTGTAGGTCCACTTTTAAGGCAACAAACACCTTTGCTCTTTCTCCCAGACTCATTTTTAATTACCTTCTCTGGCCCCTACATTGATTCTCCTTCTTTGGAGAAATCCTGTAAGATTGCCTGTGAATCGCAGATTCTTTCAGATGGCAGGTGGCATAAATTTAGAGTGACTAGTGGTAGGGGAAGTCATCAGGATGAGGTTCCATCTTGATTTCTAATGTTTTGACAGCTAAACAACCTGACGCTAAGCACCTTTAGGAAAGAAATTATTTGGTTTATAACTCCAGATCATAGTATGTACTGAGGGAAGTCAAGACAGGAACTCAAGGCAGAAACATGAAGGCAGGCTTGCTTTCTCTTCCACACAGCATCACCCCACCCTACCCCAAAATTTGTGGGTTTATAGAGGGATGTTTTTAAAGAAAAAAATTTCATTCAAGTAATACAAATACCAAGCAGGAAGAATGTCAAAATTAAAAAAGAAGTAAACAGAAAGAAGCAGAATACACAAAACCACAATTAAGTGTCAATCTACCCATGCATGTAAATACTCATGTCAATACAACTTACACAGAAAGAACAAACAGATGTCTGTTTAAAACTGTGTTCAAAACTCAATATGAAATTGTATCTTTAGGGAGCAGAGGAATATCTCAATTTGTAAGGTGCTTTCCTGTCAAGCCCAAGGTCCAGACTTCAGTCCCAAGAACTGCACAATAAAAAAAACCATAAACTGGATGAAGAAGAAGAACACACAGAGAACACTTGCAGAAAAATGGTGGAAATGGGGAATCCAAGGGAATTGCAAGCCAGCTGGCCTAGCTAACTTTCCAAACTCCAACACAATGAAAGACCACCATGTCTCAAAGCACTAGGAGAACATGAGGGAACAACATCCCAAGTTGACCTCTGCCTTCACATGCATGCAGACACAGATGCATACACACACAGGTCCATATGAACACTCTGGTGTGCACGCATCTTACTACTTTTACATGCATCAAAGCCATGGTTAAAACTCAGATACTCATATATGCATAGAAACACCCAGTGGGGGGGGGCAATATTAAAGATAGGTTCTTTCAACAATTTAGGGAATAACTAAGCTTTATGATACACAAAACAATCTAGAGAAATTGAAAAAGAATTAAAGAGATAAATTCCCTCGAAGTATGTTATTGAGGTTATTATAACCGTGACAGCTGAACCAGCACAGAATGGGAAATTATAGGCTAATTTAGTCATGAATATAGATGCGAACCGTGAAAATAAGTGTGAGGAGGAAGAATAAAACAATTAAAGGAAAAATCATTTATGAAAGGATTTCAAAGATGTTTAAACCTGAGGAAAATGAGTAGTTTAAATCATCACATTGAGAAAGAAAATGCATTAGATATAGGACGTGCAAAATATACCTTTACTAAACTTCAATAATTTTTAATGGCAAGAACTCTTAGGAAAATGAAGATAAGAGGAATCATTCTTATCTTTAAAATGCTTCCTCTTAATTACAGAAATACATTTATAGTGTTTTATTAGCTGGTATTCTAAGATCTTAAATCAATACATTAAGACAAAAAATCAAATTTGGGATATAAAAAAACTTTATATTTTTATCAATTTTTATGATTGAAACTTAAGAGGTTTGATGAGTAAATTTTAATTATTAATAAATAAATGTGTTGAGCAAGTTTGCTTGACATGAATATATTATGTCAATAATAAACCAATACAAGCACATTATGAAAATGTCAGTTTTTAATGAAGGAAGAGAACTGGATGGTAGTAGGATTATAAATTTTGTCCTTCACTTTAGAGACCTGCCTGGCAGATCCTTATAAGGATGTTGTATATTAATTAGGAACCCCATTCCTATCTACCTTTATAGATTAGAAACGCCACTGATAATTTACCTGAGAAAGAAAAAAAGCATATCTACAAAGAAAATTAAACAAGATAGTTTTATTTCTTACAAGGTTTCTCACAATAGATACACCCTGAAAAATTGCATTCCTTATCTCTATGAGAACTGACAGTACCTGAAACTCAATCATTTCAGTGAAGATTTTCTTTCTCTTTCCCTCATTTTCTTTCCCTCTTACTCATATATTAATTTTTTCATCTCCTTTATAAACATTCTGAAATTTCCAAGTCTGAACATAGCCTGTGACACCCAACCAAGTTAATATAAGCGTCTGAGTCATTTCTGGGGGGGACCGAAAACCCCACTACTACAGATGGCGCATCCAACGTGGGGCAATTATCCACTTAATGCCTGAGAAAGTTTAAAAAGGGTTTTAGCAGAAACTGAGCAAAAGCAGCCTCCAAATTGTATATACGAAGCAGGTCTTTGTACAAAGAAAGCGTGGCATCGGGGTCACATTCAAAATGGCTCCGGCGGACTGGCGGCAGGCAGTGTAAACTGCAATCAGGCGGGTTCCTGAAATCTGACAGAAGACTCAGTAGCATGTGATTGATTTAAAATTTCTGTTTATTTTGAACAAAAAGGAAACAAAGACAGTTTCTTAGTAGCAGCATTTTCTTTAGTCTGCTCTGTTCACTGTCCATGAACAGAGACACGGTCCCTTTAAGAGAACTTAGTGATTCAGCCTAATCTGCAAAAACTATGCTGCTCTTTTACAGAATGTATTTTAAAAGCTCTTACGGTTAAAGATGATTAAGGATTCACAATAAAACAGATTCAGATAAAAAGAAAAACCTGTAAATGGGTTACAATGTTTGTAAAAGGTACAAAGGCTTCAGAGAGAAAAGAAAGAGGTTAGAAAAAGTCTTTAAAAAGAGAAATCGAGTAATAAAAATATAATAAGCCACGTAAAGATGGAAAATAGACACAAAATTTGGATTTTGGTTGTTATTGTATTTTCTTTTAATGTTTTAACTGTTAATGAGCTAACTGCAGAAAGACAATGGATTGCAAATGCAAAGGCTACTAAGTTAAACAAGAATATATGTTTTAAAGGTATTTTGATTTTGAAAATTGTGTCTAAGGATTTATTGCTTTGGAAGAGTTCTGCTTTTGTTTCCACAAAAGATGAGAACCTATGGATTACTTCCAGGCAAATATGGTTTCATCAACCAAGACCCCCTGAAAAAAAATCTCTGATAGGAAGAGATGGCCATATCAGCTTCAAGACTACAGATTATGATCCAGTCTCAACAATCCTTGAGATTTTCAACGCCCCTTAATCAGCAGGAAGTAATAATGGAAAACAATGCACAAATTCCCCAAGTATTGTTTCTAGACAATGTTTGTTTTCATTATAAGTGGTTAATGGTCATAGTTAATTTTTTTTCTAAGAAGAAAAAGGGGATATGGTATATGAATGATTTTTTTAAAAAAAATTAGATTATTGAATTTACTTAGATCAGGAAATCAGCTGTTAATCTCAAAATGTTTTACATTGGTATAGATTTTGGTTTATTGATACAAATTTTAGGTCAATTCTCTTATGCTGTATGTATTTTTCTACTCTTGTTTAAGATAGGATGTTTATGTGACTGATTTCGAATTGTATTGTATAATTAAGAAATGCATGCATGTTAGATTTTTAGATATACAAGGATATATTTCAATTAGGTAGGTAATCTTCAAATACTTCCAAGACCTACAGAATATGGCATTTAAAATATTTTAAAAACTTAGACTTTTCTGGACAGTGAGACAGATTTGTTCCTGGTAGCACCAATCTTCTTCAAGAGAAAAATGGGCATCAAAGAAACTCCATATGGAGTCTACTCTATTTGTGGTAATGGTTAGCCACTGGAGAAGAACCTGTTCTTATATTGACTGCTTGACAGTATGCTGTTTAAACTGGACTTGTAGGTTCCATAGTAAGATGACCTCTGAACTTTGGCAGAACAAGCCAAGATCATCATTCAGTTTCCTGCTTTACAGAGAAAACTGTCAGACATTCTTCAGGACTCAAGGAGAAGCAACGGATGAACTGTGCCAGAATGGGCAGAGCAGATTTCCTGCTTCACTGAAATAATAAAAGACTCTGGGCCTGTAGGCTGAAGATGGATGCCCCAACTTTATAAAGAAACTTTGGGTGCACTTCTGGTTTACTTGGGTAAATTCTTCTGTGGTCTTTGATGTAGTTGAAGATTAGATGGTTATAGGTACAGTTTTTCTTAGTCATTTGAAAGGTATATTGCATATGAAACTTTAGATTCATAAAGATAAGGTAGATGATAGAGTATTTTCTTTAATTTTGCTAAATACAAATAGACTTGATATTATAACTGTAATTCTTGCTTGATAGCTATTTTGTTATATGTAAGTTTGCCATGTTAAAATTAAAACCTTCCTTTTTGATTAGACAGAAAGGGGGAAGTGATATGGGAATGCCTTTCTGTATGCTGTGAATATCAATCTTTAAATAAAGGAGCTGTTTTGGGCCATGACAGGCACCATAGAAGAAGTAGGAGGAGGAATCAGAATAGGTAGGAAAGGAAGGGCGCAGTCAGAGACAGATTGAGCTGAAGCCCACAGGAGCAACATGTAGGAGCACAGGTGAGCCACGGGCCACGTTCCAGACAGATTAATAGAAATGGGTTGAGTTAAGATGTACGAGCAAGCTAGCAATGTGCCTGAGACATAGGCCAAACAGCATGGACTTAATATAAGCATCTGAGTCATTTCTGGGGGTTTGAGCGGGCAGCTGGGCAGCTAAGGGGTCTGGCGCGGCAGGTCTGTGGGTCCAGGTCCCTGGCCGCCCGAGATCAAGAAACCCTACTACTACATCTTATGCTTCTTCTTGTCTTATCAATGTATTACTTACCTAATGAACAATCCTTCTTTCATCTTTATTTACACATACACTTTGAAATGGTCAAATAGAATCCTATTGATTTAAAAATTGCATATATGTCCATGACATTTATGTAGTTATTTTTCTATTGCTGTGACAAAATACTTTCAACAAAGCAAATCATCAAAGAAAATGCATAATGAGGGCCTACATTACTACATTATGAGGGTGAGCCAATGACCATCATGGCAGGGAGCATGGCAACATGCAGGCAGGCATGGTACTGGAGCAGTAGCTGAGAGTTTGCATGTGAAAAAAACAACTGAGAGAGAGAGAGAGAGAGAGAGAGAGAGAGAGAGAGAGAGAGAGAGAGAGAGAGAGAGAGAGAAATCTAAGCAGGAAGGGCATGAATTTTTTAAACCTCAAACCCCACATCTAGTGACACATTTCCCCTCAGGAAGGCTACACCTCCTAATTCTTCTCCAGCAGTTACACCAACTGGATACCACCAAGTATTCAAATGTATGAGCCTATGGGGCTGCCTGCCCCCTTTCCAGCCACCACAACTTTCAACTCTAATGTCCTAGCTCAGACTTTTGCTTCAAACTTTACATACACAGTGACTTCCTTCTTCAAAACATTTATTCACATGTGAAACAGGTTTCTCAAATGCAACAGACCAAATTTATGAATCAACGCACAAAGAATAATAAATACTAGCATTCCCTCCACAAAAATACACAGGTACTTCTCAATGTTAGTTGGCAACTTTACTCTAACAATTATTCAAATAAAACACATAAATTTTTCCTTTATATTTACTTTCTATTGTAAATCAACCCCAATAATTTTCTCACCTTCCATAATGTCAGCTTGGATATTGATGAGAGAATATCATTACTTTATGAGAAGTGGCAAGGCTTCTATGAGGCTATATTGCTCAAATGAGTAACATTATAAGAATTAACAAATATGAGAGGCTTTATGCATGAAAAGTTTATATTTATATTATGCAAAATTCCAAGCAGATATCCCTGGCCTGTGGTTCTCTGGGATAGACATATTGAAGAAACCCAGACCTGCTTCATCCATTGGCTTTGCAAGTCCTTGGACCTCAGAGATGACACAAGAAGCATTGTGGGATATATGTATATTGGGTGAAGATATATTTTTGTGGTTGGCTTAATAAAGACCTAAACAGCTAATAGCTAGGCAGCAGGTATAAGTGGAACTTTCAGACACAGAAAAGTGGGACAAGGAGATAATCAAGATGCAAAGGAGATGCACTGAAATACAGAGAGTTGGGCATACAGAATGAAAGGAAGGTAGAAAGCCACATGGTAAGATGTAAGCGGTGAATAGAAATGAGTTAATTTAAGTTATAAAAGCTAGTTAGATTTGAACCTAATATATAGGCTGAGCTATCATAATTAGTAATAAGTCCCAGTGTCATTATTTGCAGGCTGGCAGCCCCAACAAAAATAAATTACTGCTACACAGAAGTGTGGTAATCATTCATGCTCATAGTGTGTAAACCCAAATTCAGACATATGATGAGTGAGCTGGTAAAGACCATGATAACTGTAACTTGAAGTGATGTAGGTTTATCACAAGGTACTTCTACTTCTACACTTGTCTCTGTATGTCTACAATAACAGAAATGATTTTCCTAGCCCTAACACTCCTCTGATTAAATCTACAGCACCATCTATGTCACCTTGCTTTGGAACCAAGGTTCTTAATAGTTGCCCAAAATTACGATATCATAACCTTTATAACTGCTTTCGTCTTTTCTCCTACCTATTCTCCCAAACTGTACTCTGTTCCAGCCACACAGAACTATATCTGTTCCCCAGATATGGCAGGCATTATCCCAGTGAGGGCTTTTTTCAGTCTGGGTCTTTTGCTAAGTTAGCTTCAAGCTAGATAGCTTGATAAATAATCTGCTTATGTCCTTCAAGTCTTTGTTCATGTATCTTTATACTAATGAAGCTCACTCTAAATTGTCTGTTGTATTTTAAATGTGAAATATCTTCCACAGGATCATGTGCTTGAATACTTGGTGCCAGACCTGTAGCACTGTCTTAGAAGGATGTAGGCCCTTTAGGAAATGTATCCTCACTGGAAGAAGTGCACTACTGGGGGATGACCATTGAGATTTGAGAGGCTACATCAGTTCCTGTCATCCCTGTGCTTTCTAACTGTGGATGCAATGTGTCCTGTAATCTCACATTCCCATCACCTCACCTTCCCACCCACCATGATGGATTGTAGCCTCTCAAATGGCAAAGCAAAATAAATCCTTCCTGATTCAAGTTGTTCATCTTAAGGTATTTTGTGAGTGGATTATGATGGAAACTCAATTAGTATTTTCTGAAAATATATCCATTTCACCACCTCATTTCTTCCTAAGTACATTTATTATCACTCCATTTTGTAAATGATAAACTGAGACACTGGGAGGTTTCACAGCACATCACTGACTTGCTACAGAAGATGTAGAAGTGGTAAAGCTACTCTTATACCCCGAGAGAGACTGTCTCCAAGGGACATGTGAAAAATCATTAGATTAATATGCTTCCTCATCTAATATTTTCAGCACTCTTATATTCCATAGTAGAATCTGGGGTTAAGTATTCTTAGTAGTGATATGTCTAGATGATAAATTGGGAAATTCAGGTATACCAACATTCCCAGTCACATAATAAATAAGATATTGAATGACATTAGATTCAAGCTTGTTCCTATCACTTTAACATCTAGCATTATATTATACACACACATAATGAATATATAATTATTCTTTATATCCTACAAATCACTCCCAGAATTCATAAATGTTTTCTTCATTTTAGCACACACAATTATTTTTTCTTTCAGAAATGATGCTTATTTCAAAGTCAGCAAGTATTATATTATTAAGTCTAACCACATGATATTGCACTAAAACCCACAACCATTTAATTACTCCATGGTCATAAAGTCAGGACTTCTGACCTGATTCCTGTGCTCTTCTCTCATCATGTGGTACATTTTTTGATCAATTAGATGATCAGTTCTGTCTAATCCAGTGTTTTTACAAATTTAAATGTTTCTGTGTGTGTGGTCTACAGTTGGTGACTGATAATGTGGGAGTGAAGACTTAGAACACAGAGATTGTCATGTATCAATCAGGATGTTGAATCAGCTCAGGTTCTCACTATTCAACAATGATCTGATGGATTTTGTGGAGAACTGACTAGGCCCCTTAGTGCTAATTCTCAAAAAAAGGTTCTTATCAATACTGCTCCCCCATTTAAATAAATATTTAAGATACCTAGTGTAATATGAAGTCCCACCCAGGGATGCCATTTGTAGAAAGAGGTTTCTGGCCTGTCTGCTCTGCAGTCCAGACCTACAGACCTGCAGTCCCAGACTGCCTAACCCCATAGTCCAAACTTGCTACTTAGTCCCCCAACAATGATGCAGACGTTTATATTGATTTCATTCTGTTTGGCCTATGGCTTAGGCATATTGCTTACTAGCTCTGCATCTTTATTCAACCTATTTCCATTCATCTGTCTTGCCACATAGCCTAAGGCTCACCTGTGTTACTTTACATGTTCATTCTTGGGCAGCTGGATGGTGTCTTTTGACTCTGTCCTCCTTCCTCTATCTATGCTCTGATTTCCCTCCCTACTTCTAAGATGCCCATCATAGGCCAAGACAGTTAGTTGCTTTATTAACAAATGATATTTACAGCATACTGAAAAACATCCCACATCAATTTAGTAATCAGAGCGTATGCAGATCCATTAGATTTCTTGAATAAGATTCATAGCCCTTAGCTAAAGTTGGAATCTACCTTAGCCCTTATGTTAATGATAAATCCGATATAATCATTTGTTTGTTTTGAACAGAAAGGCATCGAAATTTTCACATCCTTTAAAAGAAAATATATAAGTTTGTGCTTAGAATAAAAGTAATTCTAAGGCTGAGTGATTTATGTGGTTGGACTTAGTAAGGGATATGATGACCAACCATGACAATTCATATATGAAACCCTGAGAGTTATTACATGGCTACATTGTCTTCTGTACTGGTCATCTATTGCATTCAGTGTGCCTAGACTTTTTTAGTGTGGAAAGTATTGTTGCATGAATCCTAACTAGGCTTAATAAAAACCTGGAGCCAGATATTAGGGTAAATGTTTAAAGATCAGAGAGACAGAGGAACAAACCACAGCCACTTCTCACGTGGCTCAGCTCTCAGCCTAAAGGGAAAGATCCTGTCTCCATGAATTCTCAGACTGGATGCTCTGAATTCTCAGCTGAAATGGAAGGATGGGGGCCAATTTCCTGTCTCTTCCTGCCTTATATTCATTTCTTTCTCTGCCTAGCTAGATCACTTCCCATCTCACCCTTCCCAGTGCTGGGATTAAAAGTGTGTGCCATTACTGCCTGGCTCTGTTTCTCTTTTAAATTGGATTAACCTCCTGCATCCCATTGTAGCTTTGACCTCACAATGATCCAGGCAGATCTCTGCCTGTACTTTCCTAATGATAGGATTAAAGCTGTGTGCCACCACTGCCTGACCTCTGTGGCTGACTCTGTGGTTGGCTCTGCCCTCTGATCTTCAGGAAAGCTTTATTTCTCAAAGTGCAAGCAATGTCTCACCACAAAATACTCTTTTACAATTTCATCCTCATCATTCTCTAAAAATGTTGTTCCATCCTTATATGTGTAAAAGTACATATGTGATGTCCGTTTCTATTCAGAGTACTCTCTACTGCCTTGAAGGGTAAACATGCAACTTAAAAGAAAAAACGGGAACAGCAAAGACTAGGTTGAGTATGAGTCAAAGGCATTTTACAGTGCATGTTTTATGTCCGTTGCTCCCAAACACATTACCATCAGTTTAAACATAAATAAATTAGTTTAAAATGCACATCGTGTACATTCTTCATTTCAGAAATTCACACATGGATTAAATGAGTCATCCAACATATAGTCTCTCAAAAAGCTGAAGGTCATTGTCAGCCAGGGACTCTGTAGTCACTGCCCTACACATGACTTGCACAAGAATGACAACAGTAGCCACACTAAAGTAGGTACATGAGGCCTCAGCCCTAGACTATACAACAAGCTATATTGAGACTATTTTCACACTGGATACTTTCAGGCAGATAGCAATAGTCATGAAATTAAATAAAACTAATAGTATCACATACAGGTTTGCCCCTTTTAGTTGTGGACTATAAAAGATACCTGTAGAGACTCAGATAGAATTCAGTGTTACAATTCCTTATTCCAAATCATTTCATTATTATCACTCTCTATACCCAAAGCTAAAGAAAAGCTACTTTGAGCACCTACCATCAACTATGCTATGCAGCTGGTCTATGCTCTTTGATAAAAGTGAGTCAGAAAATAAGGTAAACTAATGAAGTATTCTGTGAAGCAGCTGGCTCACAAGCTGTACCTGATGTGTAGGATGCTTTAATATTTGGCATCACTTAAGGCTGCTCGCAGGGAAGAGAGACTAAAGAATGCACATAGCTCTTCATTGCCTTGAATGGGGAGTAACTTCTCTCCCTTGTTCCCATACTCCAGTGTCCATAATTAATTACAGACACTACCTAATCTCTAAAGAGGCTGGAAGTGTGATTTCATGTGTACCAAGAGAACAAGATGAACCCTCAGAGTATTCAAAACCACATCAACATTCCTTCTCTACAAGTTCTTCTGCTGGGTTTCAGAAAATGATGCAAAGATTTCCAAGGGGACCCAGCGTGGGCGGGATTAGACTCAAAGTATGTTTAGTTTCAAAGTACGAGTTATTTTATTATCTATCATGACAACTGTATACCACGTGGAATTATTCCATAGGGAATTGATAATAAAGCATTCACTTTAAAATGGCATGCATTTAAAAACATCATTTGTAATGTCTCACCTCAATCCAGTGTTTAAAAAAACATACTCTCTCTGAAATCTGAATAGGTCTCGTTTAGACTTTGTCCCTTAGGTAATTTTCTATCCTTCCTACCCACAGACCTTCTGAACATCCTGGCATAACACTAATACTTTATTCACAAAGAGTTGTTAAATGAGAGCCGTGTTCCTACTCACCCTTTAATCAACCTTTGTCTTTGTCCATCTAATGTTGCCGTAGTCAACAAAAGTTATCTTACTATTCTTCCCATGTCGCTCCATCATGTATCTCTAAATGGTTCTGCGGTAATGGGGTACAATCTGAAATGAAACATGGCTCATACAAGTCTATGCCTTCTCTGCATCTCTATATACACACAATTCCCCAGATCTGTAGTCTCTCTGACTACCTATTTCTCTCTCTCTCTCTCTCTCTCTCTCTCTCTCTCTCTCTCTCTCTCTCTCTCTCTCTGTGTGTGTGTGTGTGTGTGTGTGTGTGTGTGTGTGTGTGTATGTCTTCTGTCTCTGTGTGTGTATTTTATGTGTGTGTGTCCTTACATTTAAGGAACAAGGAACACACTAATACAAATCTAGTAGTAGTATTAAGCAATAACTAAAAGCTGAAATGTCAGAGTGCAAGCTTGCTTACTGGCTGTGCAAGCCACAAAAAAAATGTATAAAAGTAATATCCATCAAATTAAATCTTTAGTCTTCTAAAAGATGAGAAATATGAATCATTAAAAAGTCAAGAAAGAAGCTGTGTAACAAGAGACTTCAGGCAAGCACAAATATTTCAATGTCCCAATTTAAAAGATCAGGTTATTTTGTTGTTAAAGTGACGCTTCATACAACAAGGATTATTTGATTAGAAAAACAACAAAAATTATAAAAATAAAAACATAACCAAATTAACATTCATTAATTGAAAGTTTAATTGTTCTATTAAGTTTCTTAAGCATTTTATATTTTTTTTCAGTTAGTTTAACAGGAGATATTTATTGAATTCCCACTGTGTGACAGGCCAAGGTCCATGAGCTGAGTTTACAGCAGAAAGTCAATGAAAAATTCTGTCATTTCTCTGAAGGTCAGTTCCTATTGAAGATATGATTACTACTTTCTGTGAAGCTGAGATATGAAGGAGTGAAGCATACTGTCAAAAGTCTCACAATATTTAGTATTCAATAAGAAGTATGGAATAGTCAGGAACCACTACACTGTTCTAACGAGGTAAAGAAATAATAAAACAAGAGCAATGGCAGATGGTATTTTATGATCAAGTGGTAGAGGCTATGTGACACTGTGTGGCCTATCTCAGTCATTCCTCAGAAATTTATAACATGAACACGTTAAATAAACCACATGGTTTAAACCTTTACTTTTCCAAGGTTTTGAGCTATGCTGTCTTTTTATTAGTCTTCTCATTAGATACAGATATATGTATAGATATGAAAATAGGTGATATAGATGATATAAATATGTAGATATATATAGAGATAGGTATAAATATATGTGTATATATTTATGCAAATATCTATATAGATAGACAATATATAGATAGATAGAAGACAGAGAGATAGAAGATAGCTAGATGATAGATGAAATATATGGATATAGTTATGTGTATATGTATTTTATATATAATATGTAATTGTATATATTGTTGTATATATAATATATAGTTATATATGAGTTAATTTTGATTGCCCATTTGTTTGTATAAAGAAATATCTAGGGCAATTTTGAAGCAAACCTTTTAGTGTCTTTGTGAGGGCATTTCAGACTAGATTAATTAAGGGTTTGACATATATTTTGAATATAGGTGACAATATCCCATGAGCTGAGAATCACCTAAGAATGAAAAGAGACATAGAGAGAGCCAGCTGAACACCTACCACAGCAATTCTCCTTTCTCTTACTTCTCATCTACCCGTGCGTGAGCAAATTTCTACCAACACAATGGTGATGTACTTTTACCATCATGGCATTCATGCCGCGACAGACTATACCTTCAAATCTTGAGTCTAAATAGAACCATCCTTTCTTAAATTGCTTCTTGTCAAGTATTTGGTCACAGCAGTGAGAAAAATAATTAACACAGTAATACATTCAACCAATACCAAAGAGAACTAAGGATACTACAAGTGTTTTCCCGTGCCTCTGTCTGCATGTGTTTTAGAGCTAAGGCATCTTTGAACACTAGTTGTATCCCAGTACTTGCACAATAGTACTGAATAATAAATATGTGATTAATAATTGCAAGATTCCTAGAATAAGAGGCCTTGGTCTTGTAATCAAAGCAATTGGTCTATGCTTTATGACTTGAAGAATTTCACAACATTTTAGTGACTACCACAAATTGAAAGAGTTGCTCTTAACCAATACTGAAAAAACACATCAAAAGGCAAGGCAAGCATTTGTAAAGGTCTAGGCATCCAGAGAAAATGGCTGCATATTGCAGCCAATGGTGGTAATTTTTTCTGTTTCTCTATCAAACTTGATTTGCACCCAGCCCAAAGAAATTAGGTCCGAAAGTATGCAAATTTTCAATGTAGAAAAGTTTCCCTAACTTGAGGAAGCATAACCTCAGGAGCCACAACATCTATGCATAGTAATACAAACTATATCCTGTTTTCTAAACACATTATTGAATCCTCAGCAATTACTGGAATCTGCTGTTAGGAGCTGTAGTGAGGCCATTTTCAAAGTTGGCATGAAACAGAGAAATGATGAACTCAAGCTTCATGCATTTTCTTTTCTATTAATGAATACTTCTTTTGTTCCAAGTCTCCCCAAAGTGACTCCGCATGACAATACAGGTAATTAACGGACCATTCTTATGGACTTAGACACTGTTAAAAATATGAGGGGACTAGATAATTGAATCTGCATTCAAACTTTCCCATTATCTAAATGACTAATAAGTCTACATTAAATTGGTAATACTTTCTAGGAACTTTTTTAAAGCTTATTGATAATGCTCATTTGAAAACAGAAAATGTTGGTAATGAAGCTTTGCCAAATAACATCGGAGAAGGAATTCTCCTTGATTCCTGTTGAGATGATGTTTGCAATTGGAATTCACTAAAGTTGGAATGAGCTCATATTGAGGATTAGTGAAAGGTCAGAGTTAAATAATTAAGTATAAGTTGATACTAATTTATTGTGTGTGTGTGTGTGTGTGTGTGTGTGTGTGTGTGTGTGTGTGTGTGTGTGTGTGTGCTCATGTGCTTGTGTGGGAGTCAGATAACCTTTGATGTTCCTTCATGCTTTCTCCCTTGTTTAAGGAGAGGTCTCTCTGCCTTAAACAGGTTTCCACTGTGTGGTCCTGGCCAGCTGCCTGTTAGCTTCCAGGGATTCTCTTATCTATACCTGTTGTCTCACCTTAGGAGCACTGGGGTTATAAATGCAGGCACTCATGAGCCCAGGCTTCACGTGTATTATTGAAATCTGACCTTGGATTCTCATGCTTATACCACAAGCACTTTGCTTACTGAGCCATCTCCCCAACCCTCAAAAGATTTTTGTTTTTGCTCTTGTTCTGTGTTTAAGTTTTAATGACTTAGGCATACAATTTGTCTTAAATTTTGAAAAAGGGAATTTGAAATAGCTAACTTTTAAAGTTAATAAGAAAAAAACATTTTTAATATATCTATGTTTATCTTACTATACCATCTCCCTAATCAGTCAACTCTGGGACACCTTTAGGGCAGAAAATAAAGTTCACTTGGCTCTTTCTGGAGTAGATAAAGACACATGAGAGTCAAAACATGCAGCAGATTATCTTTGCTGGCCCTGGCCTTGACAGATGTTAATTCTTTCTTTCCTCCACCCCACAAGGGTTAAGAGCAAGTGTAGGAAACTATTGTAGGGGAATAATTTAAAAATTATTTAAATGAAGGTTTCTTGTACTAAGGAATCTAATGGTCTTTTCTTGTTCTGAAGACAAAGTAATTTGAAAAGAATAATAGATGTTACCATTACTCTCACTAAAATATCCCAGATATAGCACATGATAAACAATAAGCAATTACTCATGAAGAAAAAAGAGTATTTGTTACTCACTTTATAACAGATTCCTATGAGAGTAAAACCTTTTATCTTGAAGAAAGTTTCATTAAAACATAAGATATAAAAAAGAGGTAAACTAGGAAGTCCTGAGTAGGAACGTGAGACCCTTCATTATCATGCTGCTCCCTTAGCTCCGAGTAAACAACTCAAAGATTTCAGTAAGTCCCTGAAACTGACCAGAAACACTAGGATCCTGGTCCCCAACCCTAAGGATTACAGAGACAGTCTCAGAGAAGATGAGCTGACTGCAAGAGGTTGAAACCAACCAACTCCTCTATCTGAAAAGGACACTGTTGACCTGCATGCAGATTGTACAGTGTGCTTCAAATTTGGTAAGCTGTCACACATGTCAGGATGAATTTGATGATGCAGTGGAGTCTTTCTGATCCTGTAAGTAATAACAATACAAATTATACTTTAGCGGGACTTTTATTTTTGTCTGCCATCAACTGTCTATTTGGGTAAATCGATGTTTGCTATGTCTCCCCAGGAACACTCTCACAACATACCCCATGCTGTTTCACAGCAAAGGTAGAAAATGTGTGAGACAAAGGACTTAGGAAAAATGTTTCTCAGAGTGTCTTAAAAGGATTCAATGAGCTCACTTCTTGGGATTAAGAGAAGATAATTAAAGAAACCAGAAAGTAAAAAATGGAATATATGGCAATAAGCAAATTTGGAATGTTTCAGATTTCAGTAAAATGAGATGGACTTTTGGTGTTTCGTGATGAATAAATTCAGTGTACCAGATTTCCTGCAGCAGAAATATATTAAAGGAACATGTTCAGAAACATCTATTTTGTAGTCAAGTCAGTTTCAAAATGGTAGGCTAAATTAGTCTACCATTCTAGAGATTGAAAATATATTCTACTGACTGAATTGACAGATTTCAGAGAGAAGAAATCAATATTACATGGTTCAACAGAACATTTTATAAGCCAGCTACTCCACAACATAAAACCCACACATAACACCATACTGGGGACCAAGAACCTGTGGGACAGAGTACTAAACCAGCTCCTAATGCTATTGGTATGCCCATAGACTAGTATAAGGCAGACATCATCAGAGAAGCTTCTTCATGCAGTCTACAGCAATTAACAAAGACAAACAACTGGTCAAAGTAAAGAGAATGAGTGACTATAGAGTGGTAATAAATGGGGCATTTATATCAGAGTTCTGTTCTCATACAGCTCTACAATCATCACAGAAGAGGCAATGGGAAGAGTCTAAGAGCCAGAGGTAGTGGATGGCTTCAAGCAGTGCTTTCTAGATGCTACAGGGAAGCTGGACAAGCAAAGTTGTAAAAGTTAGGAAAGAATGTTTAAGACCTATCCAAGCCAGAGAAAAATCCTACCATGGAGCCTGAAGCCCCGCTCCTATCTGAATAACTACTGGTATTTGACAATGGATGGGAGAGAGAGAGAGTTAGGTCCAACATATTTCAAAGGTAGTCATACACTTAATAAATTGGCAGCACTAATAGAACTCTATGGAGAAAAAAAGGAAATCACAAAGCTAGGTGGGTAAGGAATGGCTGGTGGATTGAAAAGATAAAATGGCTGGTGGATGAACATGATCAAAATACAATGCAAGAAGTTATCAAGAAATTAGTAAAATAATTTTATAAAAATAAGTGCATCTTTTCTATACACACTCCTTTTTCTTTTCTTCGTCTTCACCTCCTCTTCCTGTGCCTCCTCCTTTCCTTCTTCCTTCTTTTTCCACTTCTTCATCATTGCTATCAGGGCTATCCATTCCCCATTGTGGATTATTGCATTTATTTACTAAGCAAAAATTGGTACATAAAATTCAATGCTCAAACATGTATTGATATGGTGATTTGAGACTAGAGACATAGAGACTAAATCAGAAGTGGCAGCCATATGTGTTATTGGAATTGGTACAACGTGTGTTGGGTGATATAAGATGGTCAAAATGGAAATAAGAAAATAATAGGGACCTTCTGTTTCTTTGAAGGATTATTGGTGGTGAGTTTAAGACAAGGAAAAATAAGCAGAAACCAGTTGAAGAAGAGATTCACTTTTAGCTTTGGAAGCCAGTCATTTCTGTGGCATAATTCTGTGGAGATACTGAAGGAATCACTTTGGGTGTGCAGAAAGATTTCCAAAGAGCACCTGAACATGAACTGGCTTCGTAGAGTCCATTCCCTATGGTGGGTACCTTACTCAGCCTTAATACAGGGAGGAGGGGGTTGGTCTTGCCCTAATGTGATATGCTAGCCTGTGCTGACTATCCAAGGGAGGCCTTAACCCTATGAGAAGTGGATAGGGTTGAATGAATGAAGATGGGGAAGCAGGAGAAGAGGGAAGGGTAACAGTGGTTGTTACATAAAATGAAAAGACTAAATAAAAGAAATCTGCCACCCCCTCAAAAGAGCACCTGAATCATGGTGTTGAAAGATGTCCATATTTCATTGACTTGTGAGTCAATGCAAATGTTAGGTTTGAAATGCAGCGTATGCATACCAGTCTACTATAAGTTTCAGAATGTATCACCTTGTCAAAGAATGGGAAGTAAATGAAGCCAGAAATCTTAAGCTGTTCTTTTATTCTACTGGGAATCCGAAGTTTCAAAAGTGGATGTAAGTGCACTATTTAATACACTTGCACATTTTTTTTTTTAGCAGCATGATCAGAAAAATAGCAGATAACTAAAATAGTCTAGGCACTAAACATCATTTAAATAAAACCTGAAGGGAGATAAATGTATCTTAATTTGCAAATATTCCAACAACCAGATGGGACAGAAACCTAGAACTTAACCCAAAACTACTACTCTGCTAAAGACACACAGTTATAGGATGACCCCTAGCAATATTTTTTTTATACTTGCTCAGCCATCATTGGTCAGAACTATGAAACTTGGAACACTCAGCCCTAAACAAGATATCTCCATTAAATCTACCCCACCTGCAGAAGAGGAAGCTAAACAGTTGTAAGACCCAGAAAGGACAGAAGATACCAAGGACATAAGACCTTTTAAACACATCAGAGCAGATGCATATAGGTTTCCCAGAGATAGTGGTAACGTGCACAGAGCCTGTATGGGTCTTCCAGATGGGTCCCACTGAGAGGAGAAGTGTGCACAGGCCTCCATGCCTAACCCAGAAGCCATTTCCAACTCATAACCAAGAGCAAATGAAATGGTAGTTTCCTCCAACAGAGTCTCTCTGAGGAAACAAAACACACTTAAGGGCAGGCCTCATGCCTCGCAGTAGACGGCCAACATAAAATGAAATCAATGGCGTTTTTAAAGGTTCTTTACCTCACGATGTTTTATCAGGATTTTTTTTTTTTTGAATCTTACATGTCCTTTGAATATAAATTACGGCTTTTCGCTTTGTGTTTTATGGAATTACTGTGTGTGAGAACGTGTGTGTCTTTGTATCTATATATGTTCCTCATCATTTTTCTTTAGTTCTTTCTTCTGTTTGTTTTACAGTATTCTGTTTGTTTTTTTATAACTTATTTCATTATATTATTATTATTTATTAGGTGTCTGTTGGTTTTCTGATGAGAGACAGAAATAGTGCATTTGAATAAGAAGTTTATGGGGGGGAGTTGTACGAGAAAAACAATCAAATTATATGGTATTAAAAAATCTATTTTCAGTAAGAAAAATAGAAAATGTAAAGTTGAAATTAGAAATTGAAGGAAAGAGCATAACTTCTTCTTATCTTCATATTCTAAACCCAATACATTCATTATTAAAAGTAATGGCCTCTGCCCAATTGCCCCTTCTGCAAGTCATACAGCTCATTTGTTTTATAAATAAAACTAAAGATTAAGTCCACACTGTAGATTCATTTCCTCCATAAAGTTTTTTCCATCCCCTTTCACCACTATTAATGTCCAAACAAATCACTTCTACTTCAGATTTATAGCTGTTTATTGCCACTACTAATCGAGAACATTATGCATTGCCCTATTGTTGGATTTGTGTCCTTTCCCTGATTAAATTATAGACTCATTCATGTTGGAGATATGATCCTTTTTATCTCCGGTTCTTCCACTTGACTGGTACAGTCTTACACTAAGACAGGTAAAGTGTCATTCAATTTCCATTGAATACATAATGGACATTGTTGTATGATATCTTTACACTGTGAGGAGGTGTTGCTGTGCCTGGTGTAATAACAAGCTGAATGGTCAATAGCTAGGCCTGAGAGATACGTGGGACTTCCAGACAGAGAGAAGAGAATACTTGATGCATGCAGGAGATGCCATTGTGATACAGAATGAGTTGAACATACCAAATGGGAGAGAGGTAAAAGACATATGGTAGAATGTAGATTAATAAAATATGGGTTAACTTAAGTTTAAAAAGCTAATGGGTCAATCTTAAGCTAAAGCCAAGCTTTCATAATTAATAATAAGTTTCTGTGTCATTACTCATGAGCTGGCAACCCAAAGGAAATTCATATTACAGAACACGTCTTGAATAACAGATGAGTGGATGTATTATGGAATGTATGAATGCAGGAATAAATAAGTGAATGAAGAAACATCCATACTAGGAAACTATGCTAAACCCTTTATTTGGTTCACCTAGTTGACTAAAGTTTACTTTTAACAGAAACTGAGAAGTAAAAGGTTTAGAAGCACTCTACAAAGGAACTTTAGTAGTTAGAAGCAATCAGTGGTCACAGAGAGGCAGGGGCACCACTATCTAAAGAGATAGAGCCACTGAACTTCTGCTTAGAAAACTGAGGATCAAATCATGTCATGTAGAATTTAGATGGAGAAATGAAGAGGGTTTGTTTACATGATAATGCTATCTGTTCAGAATATCACATTTAATGTGGAAAGGACAAAACCAGGAGAAAATGTCAGACATTAGCTACACACACACACACACACACACACACACACACACACACACACACACACACACATGTAGTACAAGATTTCTGCCCAGACTTTTGGGCCCAGACTCAAGGTTTAGGCCCAAAGACCGCAGACCCGCAGACTCACAGAGACAGAAACACACAGATGTTTACAATAGTTTTAGGCTGATCGGCCTAAGGCCCAGGCATATAACTTGCTAACTCTGTACCCTTCATCTAACCCATGACTCTTAACCTGTTCAGCCATGCAGCTCGGTACCTTTTCTCACAGCAGCATAGTTGTCCTCTGTTTCTTCTGGCTTCTCTCTGGCGTTCTGCTCTGTGCTTCCTGTTCTCAGAGTTTTTTAGTCTGGTAGCCCCACCCACACTTCCTGTCTGCCTTTGGCCAATGAGCGCTTTTTATTAAACCAGTGGGTGGGACAATTGTTTGCAAAGGAACAACATAATCCCCTACACACACACACACAAACACTCACACACACACACACACACAAACACTCACACACACACACACAAAGCTACATATATATTATACGTTAATCTGAGTTCTCTGATCACTAGAGAATGGGTTGCAAATATGATTACTATAAAAGAAAGCTGAAAGCCATGGTAACAGCCTGGGTTGTTTCCAAACTAAAGTGAGATTTGCTTTCTCTTTTACTCTGCTTTTCCAGTCTCTGTTAAATTGACCAAATTCAGATCCTGTACTTGGTCATGCATTAAAAAAAAAAAAAAAGAAAGAAAGAAAGAAAGAAAGAAAGAAAGAAAGAAAGAAAGAAGGAAGGAAAGAAAGAAAGAAAGAAAGAAAGAAGAAAGAAAGAAGGAAGGAAAGAAAGAAAGAAAGAAAGAAAGAAAGAAAGAAAGAAAGAAAGAAAGAAAGAAAGAAAGAAAGAAAGAAGAAAGAAGGAAGGAAGGAAAGAAAGAAAGAAAGAAAGAAAGAAAGAAAGAAAGAAAGAAAGAAAGAAAGAAAGAAAGAAAGAAAGAAAGAAAGAAAGAAAGAAAGAAAGAAAGAAAGAAAGAAAGAAAGAAAGAAAGAAATAAGAGGGTCCCTTTTGTCTTCTAATCATAAAACTGTGTTTCCATACTGAGCCACAGGATGTGCCATGTCTCCTCATAATTGCCAAAGTCAATCTGTGATGAACAGCTAAGGAGAAAGCTCATAATAAAGAGTCCTGGCCATGAAGAATCTGCTACCCCAAACATGCTTTGCTTTAATCAACAGTGAAAAATATTAAGATATAATTGGGAGACACGGTATTGCAAAGAGTTAATGAATTGAATACTCCATAATGTGAGAGGTAACAACATGTCTAACCTTGACATTATTCTTCAATGGATTGCTAGGACACTGAGTGCTAGTTTACCACATGTTGTGCATGGTCTGTCAGCTCGATTTACAAAGAGAACTTTTTATATGTGTTGAGGGAACTGAATTTATGAGGATGCTTAAACTGATTGTTGAATATATGTAAATAACCAAATAATTCTTCATAGAGATCAGAAGAAATTTAGACAGGTTGTGTAGTTGATAAATTTTATTTTTTAATTTGTAAAAAGTTCTTCTCTTTACTAGGTTCATAGGCAAAGACTCTAATGTTTCCTAGACATATAAGAAGGGTATTAATGAGATGAATACTATCTCTTCCAAGAAGAACAAGATGTCAGTGATCAGATAAGATGGACAAAATAAAACTCTCACTGTCCTAAGGAAAAGGAGTGGAAGATAAAAATTATGAAAGTATTATATACAGTTGAATGTGAAATGGCCCTCACAGTCTCCACTTTACCTCACAGGCTCTTCAGTCTGAACAGTTGGTGGTGCCTTTGGCAGGGGAGGTTAAACCTCTGGAGTGGGAGATGTACCTGGCAGAGGTGTCACAGCAAGATCTTTGAGAGTCAAAGCTTCGCCTCACTTCTAGTGAGAAGCTGTTGATATATGCCTCTACTACCATGCCACAAACTCTACCCTGCCTATCTGCCATGTTGGATGAAAACCAGGAGCCCAAATAAATCCCTCCTCCCTAGTGTTTCTCCCATCAACAACCTTGTCACAGCAGTAAGAAGGTAATTAATATGCAAAGATGCTTATGGAACACCAAATAGACTAGCCCTCCCCACTCCCCCAATTCTGCTCACTGCATAATAATCAAGCCACTAAACCTACCGAACAACAACAACAAAAAATACTAAAGGCTGCAAAGGAAAAAGGCCAAATTACGTATAAAAGCAAACCTATCGGAATAACACCCAGCTATTCAGTGAAAACAATGAAAGCAAAAAGGTCCTGGTCAGATGTTATACAGACACTGAAAGCATGGGTGCCAGCCCAGACTACTATATCCAGCAAAACTGTTAATCACCATAAATGGTGTAAACAAGATATTTCATGACAAAACCAGATTTAAACAATACCTACCCATAAATCCATTCCTACAGAAAGCACTAGAAGGAAAACTCCAACCTAGGGAAACAAGATATACCATCAAAACCACAAGCAATAGATAATCCCACAGAAGAAAAACCCAAAGACGGGAAATATACACATGCTACCACCAAAAATAACAAAAATAACAATGATTGGTCATTAATATCCTTTAATATCAATGGACTCAATTCACCTATAAAAAGACACACCCTAACAAAATGGATACAAAGACAGAAACCATCCTTCTGCTGCATACAAGAAACACACCTCAACTTCAAAGACAGACACAGGCTCAGAGTAAAGGGTTGGGAAAAGACTTTCCAATCAAATGGTCCTAAGAAACAAGCTGGGGTAGCCATCCCAATATCTAACAAAATAGACGTCAAACTAAAATCAATCAAGAGAGACCACAATGGATATTACTTATTCATCTCAGGAAAAATCCACCAAGATGAAGTCTTAATTCCGAATATTCATGCCCCCAGCACAAGGGCACCTACTAAAGCTTAAACCTCACATAAAACCCCACACACTAAATGTGGGAGACTTCAGTACCCCACTTTCACCAGACAGAAACTCAACAAAGAAATCTATCAGATGTTATGATCTAAATGGACTTAATAGATATATACAGAAGCTTCCACCCAAGCACAAAGGAATATACATTTCTCAGCACCTCATAGAACTTTCTCTAAAATTGACCACGTTCTCAGTCATAAAACAAATACCAATAGATACAAAAAAGTGAGAATAACTCCTTGTATCATATCAGACTGCCATGGTCTAAAGTTAGAGTTCAACAACAACAAAAATCAAAGAAAGCCTACAAATTCATGGAAACTGTCTCAATTGAACCACCTCTGGGTCAAAAAAAGAAGTTGAGAAAGAAGTCAAAAACTTCCTAGAATTCAATGAAAATGAATCCATGACATACTGAAACTTATGGGACACAATTAAAGCAGTGATATGAGGAAAACTCATAGCACTAGATGCCTATATGAAAAACCTAGAAAAATCTCACATAGGAGACCTAACATCATAGATGAAGACTAGAACAATTAGAAATAAACTCACCTAGAAGGAGTGGAGAGCAGGAAATAACCAAACTTAGGGCTGAAATCAATATAATAGAGACAAAGAGAACAATACAAAGAATCAATGAATCAAAGAGTTGGTTCTTTGAGAAAGTCAACAAGATAGATAAAGTTTCATCCAAACTAATCAAAAAGCAGAGAGAGAGAATCCAAATTAACAGAATCAGAAATGAAAAGGGGGACATAACAACAGACACCCAGGAAATCCAGAGAATTATCAGGTCATACTTTGAAAGTCTATACTCCACTAAAATGGAAAAACTAAAAGACATGGACAGCTTTCTAAACAGGTACCACTTATGAAAATTAAATCAGTATCAGATTAAAGACCTAAACAAACCTATAACCCCAAAGGAAATTGAAGCCATTATTAAAAGTCTCCCAAGCAAAAAAACAAACAAACAAGCAAACAAACAAAAAACAAAAAAAACCAAAAACAAACAAACAAAAAATATCCAGGACCAGATGGTTTCAGTGCAGAATTCTACCAGATATTCAAAAAAGAACTAATACCAATACTTCTCAAACTGTTCCATACAGTAGAAACTTAAGGAACATTGCCAAACTCTTTTAATGAGGCCACAATCACCTAGATTCCCAAACCACTCAAAAATGCAATAAAGAAAGAATTGTAGGCCAATCTCCCTCATGAACATTGATGCAAAAATACTCAGTAAAATTCTTGCAAACGGAATCCAACAACATATCAAAAAAAAAAAAATCATCATGACCAAATAGGCTTCATCCCAGAAAAGCAGGGATGGTTCAACATATGAATAACTGTGAATTTCATCTATCATATAAAAAATCTGAAAGAAAAAAAAAAACACGTCATTATCTCAGCAGATGCTGAAAAGGCCTTTGGCAAAATCCAACATTCCTTCATGATAAAAGTCCTGGAGAGATCAGGAATACAGGGAAGATACAATAAAGGTGGTATACAGCATGCCAACAGCCAACATCAAGCTAAATGGAGAAATACTCAAAGCACTCTCACTAAAATCCTGAACAAGACAAGGCTGTCCTCTCTCTCCTTTTCTATTCAACATAGTTCTCAAAGTTTCAGCTAAAGCAATCAGAGAACAAAAGGATATTAAGGGAATACAAATTAGAAAGGAAGAAGTCAAACTATATTTGCAAAGGATATGACTGTATACATGAGAGACCTCCAAAATTATACCAGGGAATTCCTATAGCTGATAAACATGTTCAGCAAATGTAACAGGACACAAAATTAACTAAAAGACATCAATATCCATCCTATACACTAAGGATAAAAGGGTTGAAAAGAAATAAGGGTAACATCATCCTTTTTACTAGCTGCAAATAGCATTAAATATCTTGTCATAACTCTAACCAAATAAGTAGCAGACCTATCTGACAAAAACTCTAATTCACTGAAGAAAGAAATTGAGGAAGATATCAGAGAATGGAAAGACCTGCCATGCTCCTGGAGAGGCAGGATCAACATAGTAAAATGGCAATTTTACCAAAAGCAATCTACAGATTCAATGCAATTCCCATCAATATCCCAATGCAACTTTTTACAGACCTGGAAAGAACAATACTCAACTCAAGGGGTTTGATCAGACTGTGTTCCTGTGCATGAGCTGGCACCTTGGAGCCCATTCTCTGCAGAAGAACATCTAACCCAGTCTTGATTTGGAGATGAGGAAATGGGACTTGCCTGGAGTGGGTTTGTCATGTTGAGCTGACCCGCCTTGGGACTTCGTGCCTTTGGGGGGGAGGAGAGGGATGGATGGGAAAAGGGAGACTGAAGGCTAACTGAGACGTATTAGTAGGAGGGAAGGAAGGGGAGCAAGGGGATACACAGCTAAAAAAGACAGTTTTTTTTTTTTATAGAAAAGATAATAAAATGAATATAAAAAAGAAGTGCATAATACAAGGTGATTCACCATCTTTCAAGTAATGATTCCATACATAGATATTCTAAGAAAATGCATAGAGCTGGAACAAGATGTGAAAATAAGAAAACAGACTTGAGTTTTTTGATAGATCTAGGGATCTAGCAGTAAAATAACAGCAAACTTTGAGAAGAATAAAACACTAAGACAATATACTAATGAAATTTAAGACACTTCAAACTGGTAAAACTCTTCTCCTAAAGAGGTAAAATTTAATGCCAAGACAGACCTTTTCAGCCTGTTAGTTCCACAGAGACCATGAAGACAGTATGTGAGCACCCAGATCCTTTAGCCATAGGAAGTATGATAAACCTGAAAACGCAATCATTGCTGAGACTACACTTGATGTCCCAAGGAAGACTTATGGAAATGGCTGACGGAAGAATCGTGGAGAAACCAACAGTGACAAACTAGCAAGAGAACTCAGAAGACTACAATGCTGATAAAGTAAAGATTATGATCATGAGGTTTCAGACAAAAAAAGACTAATGGAAATTATACTAAAGACTATTTTGTTTACACAGTGGTGAAGATTTTGTGTGTATTTTGTCTGAGTTTGCAGGAAGCAGAGTGGAAAGGTAATAATAGAAGAAAAACTGAGTGGTAGGAAAAACTCCAGGACTCACAGCATTCAAGCAGCAGTCTTGACATTTATGATGTTTTTGTAGACACCTCGCAATGAATACAAGGGAACAACCCCTCAGCAAAAGATTTTGAAAAGGAATATGTTTAAAATGAAATGTAAGGAATGTCAGATATTTGCTCTTCTATAAAGACATCTCAAGTTTTGCATTTGACAATAAGACAATACCTTCGTGGCATCTTAGGAATGAGTAATGCCCAACTCAGTGAAGGCTCAAAGGTGTAAACATTAAATTTATCTGAAAGACTTTCTAGGACAGAGGTTTTTGAGATCCTAACATTGACTCATCCTGCCCACTAAAACTACAAAAGCCAGCAAGACACACTTAGGCTGTAGCCATTATTCAAACTGAGCCAAATAAGCTTTCAGTGACAGAACTTGGCATGGTGCTGGATTTACAGAATGTAAGCATTATGAGGGCTTCCACCAACATTTCAGAGAAAAGCATGGTATGTGTGATGGAGTCAGAGACCCTGAACAGAACCCCTATCAAAGCTCTGCATGATGTTATGGAAGTGAAGCCAAAACTATAGAGACCCCAAGATTGTAGACACACCAAAAATATCAAATTGCCAAGATCATGGCAAACGTGCCTAAGATAAAGGCTGTAAGAGACCTTAGAGGAATAACATCCTAGGCCTTGCAAGCCTTCCTTTGAATACAGAGTGCTAAAGATGCTTTACACAGATAATTGGTATTCCATCTTTGCCATATTAGGTATCTGTTTTGCATTTTCCCCAATCTTCTCTTGCTAATTTACTACTTCATAAACAAATAGGGATAATATAAGTTAAAAATGACAGACCAAAAACTGTCTGCACTGTGAGATAGACATGAGGCTTTGGTACCCATAGGTAAAAATGCTCTTCTTTGGATATGGAATATGACCAAAATACTCAGGTGTTAAAAACTTGGTACTCAGTCATGTGGGGTGATAAAAAAAAAAAATAGAGGGAGGGCATCATAGGAAGTCTTAGGTAATTGGTGTTATACCTTCTGAGGAGATTGAGGGAGAGTCACAGTTACTCCTTGTGTCTGTGGAGGGGATGGTGGTCTCTCTCTCTCTCTCTCTCTCTCTCTCTCTCTCTCTCTCTCTCTCTCTCTCTCTCTCTCTCTCTCTCCTCTTCTCTTCTCTTCTCTTCTCTTTGTTCTCTTTCAAAGAGAGATTACTTAACCACACACTCCTCTTTAACATTCTCTGTCTGACCATAGACCAAAAGCAAAAGGAGCAATCAGATCATTAACAGAAACCATGAGCCAAAATGAGTATTTCTCCTATGTAAGTTAATGATCTGATGAATTTTACTGCTGTAATAAAGTAGCTAGCACATTCACCTATAATACTAAAGTTATTTCTGTGATCAAATACCTGGAAAATGCTAGGAGAAAGTAAGTGAGGTATAACTCCCACTAAATAGTCCAGAGATTTCATTTAAAAACGTAAAAAGCAACTTAGGGTGCTTTATCTATGGATCCATCCCAGCTGGCCCATGAGCATCTCAAATGCTCTACGTGCTTCACTTCCATAGATAGTACCTTATACCAAATCCCCAGGATGGCAAAAGCAAATGTGTCATACATACATCCTGCTTGACTCTTTGTGAAGGGGCAAGAAGGGAATTCATATTACGACAACACATTTAAAGAAATGCAGTATGTTCTTAGCTTCCAATTGTCTCATTAGGATCCAAATTCAGGACCAAACCTTTTGAGCCAATGAGGGCAAAAGAGATAAATATGCATGAGAGCTCTGCAAAAGCCTAAGGATCCCTAGCAGGTTGCAGGATAATGATATCTCTCTCTTGTAAACATTGGAAGAGGCAAACTGCTTCTTCAAATACAAACACAGCAGTGCAAGACACAGCAACAGGGAAATTCCAGCAAACTGACACTACCAAGGGAACAGTTACATTCTGGTAACCCAGAAATAGCAATCTGTGTAGGGATTGACAAAGAACTTAAAAATAACTGTATCAAGGAAGATCAGCCATGCATCTCAAGTCTGAGAAGAGCCAAGGATGTCCAGGAACACGAACACTTTTTATCAATGAGTTTCATTGTAAAGAAAAGTATACCAAGATGAATTATAATGAAATGTCAAAATTCAATGACAATTTTTAAAGTGAAGAAAGAGACTTATCACATACAAGTGAACTCCCAGTATTTTAGAATATTTCTCAGGGTAAGTGCTATAAGCTAAGATATATTGGGGTTTCATATTAGAAAGGAAGTTTGTATTGAAAAATTCATACGTTGTAAGACAGAAAACTATCAAAATCAACCAAACCTTGCACTCAAAGGAATGGAAAAAGAATAAAATTATGCTCATAGTTATCAAAAGAAACAAAATAATAAAGATTAGTCAAATATGCTAAAATAGAAGTTAGTAAAAGAATACAAAAATCAAAAGAAAAAAATTAAAGACAATTTTGGGAAAACTGGGTTAGTAAAACTTTACCTAAAGTAAGAAGAAAAGGAAAGATAGATAAAATCACGAGTGAAAGATAAGACATTATAATTCACACTCAGAGCTAGAAAGGATCAATAACTTAGAAGAGGAGAGAGATTCCTGTAACTATACTATTTGCCAAGACTAACTCACAAAATATAGAGTTTACAGATCTTACAGTCGTCAATAAAACCAATGTAAATCCTACAGAATGAGAAAAGATCTTAACCAATCCAAAATCTGACTAAGAGCTGATCTCTAAAATATATAAAGAACTCAAGAAACTAGAGGCCAAACCCCCAAGTAATCCAATTAAAATATAAGGTTTAGAGCTAAATAAGAAACTCTCAACAGAAGAATTTCAAATGACCAAAAGACACTTAAAGAATTGCTCAACATCCTTAGCCATCAGAGAAATGCAAATCATAATAACTCTGAGATACCATCTTACACCCATCAGAATGGCTAAGATCAAAGACATTGATGACAGCCTACACTGGAGGAGATGTGGAGCAAGGGGAACACCCTTCCATTGCTGTGGGAATGTAAACTTGTAGGGCCATTCTGGAAATCAGTATGGTGGTTCCTCAGAAAACTGGAAATAGACCAATACAATGATCTAGCAATACCACTCTTGGCATATACCCAAGGGATGCACATTCATACCACAAGGACAACTATGTTCATAGCAGCAGCATTCATAATAGTCAGAACCTGGAAACAACCTAGATGCCCCTCATTTAAAGAATGGTTAAACACTGTGAAATAGCAGAAAAAAATATTCAAATTTGCAGGCAAAAGGATGGAACTAGAAAAACAAAAACAAAAACAAAAAAACAAAAAACACATTCTGAGTGAGGTAACTCAGACCCAAAAAGACAAACACCAACTTTCATCTAGGAAAGATATTTGCAGCAAAGCACTGGTCTGAGCTCCCAGGTCTCCCAGAAGAGAAAGAGGATATATTATATAGCAAAGGGGTCAAGATCATGATGGGAAACCCATAGAAACAGATGACCCAAGCTACTAGGAGCTCCCTGACTCCGGACTGAAAGCTTAAAAGCTTGTATGGGACCAAATTAGACCCTCTGAATGTGGATAATGGTTGTGTAGCTTGGGCAGTTTGTGGGGCCTCTGGAAGTAGGACAAGGATTTAACCTTAGTGCACACACTGGCTTTTTGGAGCCCATTTCCTATAAAGGAACACCTTGCTCAGCCTTGATATAGTGGAGAGTGGTTTGTTCTCAACTCAACTTGATATCCCAGACTTTGTTGACTTCCCATGGGAGGCCTTATCATCTTTGAGAAGTAGACTAGAGAGTGGGTGAGGGGAATCTGGGAAAAAACTGGGAGGGGAGAAGGAAGGGGAGCTGTGGTTGATATGTAAAAAAAAAAAATCTTTTAAATATAAAAAATTTTAAAAATGTATGTGCATATGTGTTTGTGTGTGTTTATGCATATGTATGTGTATGTATAGGTATATATACATATCTGTGTTTGTATGCATATGCATGTGTATTCATGTGTATGTTTATGTATATGTGAAGCATAACTGTGTGTGTATGTGTGTGTGCCTGTGTTTCTCCTGTTGAAGATGCACACTACAGCTGAAAGGTTTTAGTACTGAACATCCTTCAACTGCTAGGCGCTAGACTTCTTTTTCTGTTTTTGTTTTTGTTTTTTTTAAATTTCTTTAATGTTCCCCACTACTCGCCAGTCATCAGCAATTTCTCCTAATTCTCAACACAACCCATTCATGTTTGTCCAGTATAAATAAATGAAGGAGTATACAATTTTATAACCCAAATAGAAGTAACTTGATTTGTGAAAGATGATCCTGTGGACTGAGACGTACTTGCCAACTTCAAACATAATAAGCATTTTGGATAATATCTAAGAGATAAACAAAAATACTCCACATATAAACCCCTCTATAAAATGAAAGGGAAAAAAATCTTAGAAGACATAATATGAGCGGAGATACACAAATAGTAAGAGTAATGTGTCTTGGTTTCAACATGGTAATAAGAATCATTGGTTGGCTAAGCGACCACTATGTCATAGAAAAGTATTCACATTGGGACACTAGGAAAGGATAGAGTTTTGTTTTGCTACAGTGAGGCAGTTATGTGAGTAAAATCAATGAACAGCTTGGAGTAAACCAGAGAAATTAGAACATTAGGAACCATGCAAAATGAGTGGAAATTAGATCAGACATAGCTGCACAAGGGCTAACTAGTAGAATTTCCAACGTTGCCATCTAGTCCTGCAAATGTGTCACTGAACATAAATGTCTTTCACTTTCTACTGTGAAGTATTTTATGCTCATATTAATTGTCCTTGCTGTAATTGTTTTAGCTCTCTATTTTTTTAAAAGATTGTGTGTGTGTGTGTGTGTGAGAGAGAGAGAGAGAGAGAGAGAGAGAGAGAGAGAGAGAGAGAGAGAGAGAGAGAGAGAGAGTGTGTAGAAGTCAATGTATTCCCTAGAACTGGAGTCACAGGCAGTTGTGAGCTACCATGTTGTTACTGAGAATTGAACTCAGATCCTCTGCAAGAGCATCCAATTCTCTTAACTGCTAAACCATCTCTCTAGAACTCTGTTTTTTATCCTATTGGATTTCTCATGATATCTTAAATCAACACCTATTTCCCAGTCCTTTCTCATTAAAGATTTCAGTGCCATATTGAACTGTAACCAGATGAGAGTCCTTCTACTCACTGGACACACAAAAGTTCCTCTGGTTCCACAAATCTTCTCTTGGGACTGTGTGAGCATCTGTGTGATCCACATCACAGAAGAGATTTCTCCTTGAGGTACAGAGGAGACACTCCCTGTGGGGTGAGACTTGTGATGGAAAGAAGTTGTGACCTCTTCACAAGGGAGAGTGTGTTAGTTAACTTTACATCACTATAACAAAATGCCTGACATTACCAATTACAGCAAGGAAGGGTTTTCTATTTGTTTCTTTTGTCTTTGTGTTTTTGTCCTGGAGTGAGGAGGGAGGGAGGGAGGGAGGGAGGGAGGGAGAGAAGGAGCTTCTTATTAAGCTAAGAGGTAAAGAATGAGGAAATAGTTATACCTGTCAAGAATATGTCTCCAGTGACCATATTAGTCTAACTAGGCTCTAATTTCTACAGCTCCATAATCTCCCTAAAGTCTATTCAAATTTTTAAGTCACTCAATAGAGTAAACCAATCATTTGATAGTTGTTATTACTTATCTTTTGTAACACACTCAAGCCACACCCAAAGGTATGCTTTACTAATCTGATAGGTATCTTCCAATCAGATTTAAAATGCTAGAATTTGGTACCCCATTTAGACAAATCAAAGTGTTCAGAGCATCAGTCAAGTCAGCAACTATACACTTACATCACTGCCTTTGTCTGGTCATTTTATAGGAACCAGGACAGTTATCATACATCATATTATAAATAACATGCATCATGGACCACATCAAATCTTAGCTCTCTGCCTTTTAGTTAATGTTTTATTTTGATCAGTCTCTCCTAAGAGGAAGTTCTCACATACTATCTTGGAGGCATTCTGTTATATCCCTCATCTGACTCAAGTACTACCAGAAATAATTTTCAACCTGGGCCACATATTTTTTTGTACTAACAAGTTTCTGGCCAAGCCTTCCTGGTCTAACCCTGCGGTTTGGACCCATTCTCAGCCCTGCTGCTGCCTTGCACTAAATAAGCACATAAAGGCTTACATTAATTTCACACTGATTGACCTATGGCTCAGACATATTTCTAGCTAGCTATTTCATCTTAACTCAATCTATTTCCATTAATCTCTTTAGCCATGTGGCTTGGTACCTTTTCTCAGAGCATCATGGTTGTCTTCTTGCATCTCTCTTAGAGTCTCTGCTCCACTCTTCCTGTTCCCAGAGTTTTCATTGTCTAGTAGTCCCGCCCACACTTCCTGTCTGCCTTCTGTGCAATCAGCTTTTTATTAAACCAGTAGGACAGACAAATCCCACTACATTTTTAACTTGATATGTGGACATGAATTTCTATGGTAAGCAGGAGACATTAAAATACACTGTGAAAATACTTGTTAAATACTTTTTCACATCTGGTAGCTTACTTGTTAAGGTCTACGGCTCCTCCATGTATCATGTCCTGCTAGGAAGGCACTGGTGCAGCCTAGAGCATCAGACTCAAGCTGCATGATGAATTTTTATTGAATGCAGTACCAATGTTCTTGTGTTCCATCTAAATGCTTTAGGTCATTTCTCACAAATAATGTCCAAAGATTCAATTTCTAAATTGCTTCTTTTTATGTTAAATAAGGCTACTTCCCTCTGCTACCTACTGTTTCTAACCTTAGATTTCAAGTTCAGCAGAATAATGTTGCTCAATTATGTCAAAATTCAAGACTCACAGAAATGTCAAAGGACATTTGAGCATACCAGAACCACAACAGAGTCCAAATATGTTCTGTTACAGTGAAGTTTCTGACCTCCCTAGTTTCACAGTTTATTCCTGTCTGCTGGCTCAACAATCCCAAAATCCCAATGTAATATACAGACACAGCTTCATGCTGTTTGACCTATGGCTTAGGCACATTGCTAGCTAGCTCCTTTATCTTAACTCAACCCATTTTTATTAATCTGTCTGCCATGTGGCCTGTGGCTCACCTGTGTTTCTTACATGTTGCTTCTTTGGACATCTGCTCAACCTGTCTGTGACTCTGCCCTCCTCCTACCTATGCTGATTTCCCCGCCTACTTTGTCTACAGTGCCTGCCATGGCCAGAACAGTCCTTTATTCAAAAATAGATTGACATTCACGGCATACAGAAGGACATTCCTGCACCAATTTCTGCATGGATCCCCTTAATGCTGTCCATATCCCTCACTTCTCCATATTGAATTCCTTTGCACATCCCTAGTTCCCTTGGTACTCCTACACAGCATTAGCTGAGTAAAGCAAAGTTGTTTGATCATGTACTGAAAGACTAGTCAGTGAAGTCTTTCCTATCTGTGCAATGACAACCATGTGGAAAAATCAGAAAGCAATATTTCCAAAGAGCTGTGTATGAATCTACGCAATTTTCTATTGTCTCCAGAAGGAAACAATGTTTGAAAAGATTACCATGCCCCCTGCCCACAAAGAAAAGACTTTCCCTAGTACAGACCAACTGTTGCTTTCACTTGGAGATTTCCAGTTTAAAATACAATAGTTTTCAATTCAGCTATATTTATTAAAATAACAACTTGGAGAATGAGAAGATTTTGACACCACAAAAATAGTTTAAATTTTATAGGCTGGAGCCTTTGGAAAGGTCATCTTTTCTATTCTTGGGTTTATGAGCCACAATGTTTGTAATGGCTCTGCCTGTGTTCTTGTTTCTTCCCCCACAGGGTCATTTCTGTGTAAATGTCATTTTCTCAAGGCACTTTCCAGAGGTGCAATTCTACATAGAAAAATCAAGATCCTGTTCAACCTGGTAAGATATCAGGATGTTTTCTCTGTGCTTTACTTGGTCCTATTCATCTGGTTCCATTTATTAAGCAACCTGAAATCACAAAAGAAAGTCCTGTAGTGTCAACAACAATAAATCCAGAAACAGAAGACACCATCACAGCAACTTGCCTACGCAGCTCAGGACTTGATAGCAGATCATGTTTTTCCTTATTGAACTTAGAAGCAATTAGGATTTGACACAGGGATAAATGACAAAGAATGGTGTATTGTTTTGCGGGGAAATGTGGTAAGATTAGTGTGGCCTGAACCCAAGGAAAGCAGGCTTCTCATCTTTCAACAGAATAGCAGTGTTGTATGTACGGCTTCCTTTGCCAGAAAAACCACCCACCAGTTAGATCAAAATGTCTGTGAAAGAAAGAGAGATAGAAAAAGAAAAAGTGGTAGGGGAACACTTGCTGGGCCAGGGCACTTGAGTGGGACACTTGAAAATGGGATATTACACAAGTTACCTTCAACCATAGTCTCCTCATTCATGAATGTTCTGAGAATTAATGAATATATGTGTATACATTCATTATACATACATGCATACATACATGCATACATACATACATATATACATTCATACATACATACATACATACATACTATACACAGTAAGGTATAATAGAAAAGTTACCAAAGAACCACTTTTCCCTTAATGTCCTGATTATACAGGAAAGGCAATCTGATGGTGTCTTCTTAGAATGTCTCAGCTGTGCTGTCATAAGGGTTTAATTCGTCTTTATACGAGTCACCCCCACTTAGCAGGGTGTCCACATCCACAAAATGGGAAGGTGCGCCCAAGGTGCGCGCACACACACATACATAACGCACCATAACACCTGACTTATAACAAGTAGCACTTTCTATGATTGGTGTCAATGCTGTACTCACACTCTCACTCCACTGATTATCAGGCTTAAATAACTTCTTTGCCTCAGATACTGACAAAAAGAATCATAGAAATTACCTGATTTCCAAATTCTAGAACTGAGCCAGAGGAATGTTCTGGAAACCATTTGGTCGCATGACATTTAAGGAATAATATCTCCTCTGGACCAGGTACAGTATCCAGCTCAGGGAAGAGCTAGAAACAGAAAAAAGATTTTCCATTGAAGTGGTGTTTGTGCTGTTGCAGGTTTTGAAGCATGCTAGGGTTAATTTCAATCACACTTGCTAAATTGCTTAAAATTCAAAGAATAAAGTTCTAAACAACTAATAAGTAAATGAAACTTGAAGTTCAAGCAGTTCACAGAATATGCCAACACATCACCTATCATCTCACAAAACTTTCAAGCTAATGTAGTCCTATGCTTATTTTATCCATATTATAATGGAAGTTAAAAATACCTACGTTATGAATGTGGTTTCCAAGCCTTTCTGAGCCCTGAGCAAAGGAACAAAGTCTCAGTAAGGCCATTTGTCTTTGAGAAAGTCAGTGAACCAGACAAAGAAGCAAAATGACCTCCATACACTATTCCTTAAGAATTTCTTCGTTAATTATTAATGGTTGGTTGGCAAAAAAAAAAAAAAAATTCAAGATAAAGAATGTGGAATAAACTCTATTTGAAAAAACCTATCATGCTCTGCAAAATCACATTTTAAATATATTTTCCCTACTTAATTTCACACATGCCCCTTTCATTACAGAAAATCTGAATGAAGGTATAGCCTTGTTTGTCTGTTTTCTATGATTAAAACATCACAGATAATGTATAAATGTTGTTATTGAAATAACAGAGACTAAAAATCAGCATAATGAAGTATATAGAGTGTTCATGTGTGTATAAATGCCAGGTGAATCACATTTCAGTAGCATATATCTACTTGTTGAGGTAAGGACTTTCAGTCACAGAATAAAGTTGGCCAACTTGTACATGGGACTTGAGAAGACAAGCAGTCTGATACCTTAATTGTATCACACTTCGGGAAGTATCATTAATTATCTTAGTCATTAATTCCCTCATTTGTTATAGAAATATTACTAAATACCAATGATGTAACAAGTGTTTGAAAAAACATATGATCTGAATAAAGATATCTTTTAATCTCATGTCAAACATAGCTTTGGCTCCAAATTGATTTTCAGAATTCCTATGAATGAGAGAATTGGTAATTTTATTGAATATGAACACCTCTCAATTTACATGCAGATATTTAATCAATTTACAATGGCAAAAATAAAGCATAATTGTCTGGCTTTTCAAACTTTTGTACGTTTTAGGCAACAATCAGAAACGTCTTCCTTGCTCAAAAATACAAGACTAATAAGGGTCCTTGCTATCATACATTTAATTCCTACTTCCAGTCAAGTATTTGCATCAGTGCTTTATAATTATGAAATATTCTATCCTTGCAACAGTCATAAGAAGAAAAGCACATTCTAATCTCTGTCAGATGTGGAGAGTAGGAGAGCAAAAACGTCCAGTCACTTGCCAATACCGTTCTTCTGCAAAGGCAGAAGAGGTAACTCATGCTTTGAGAACTGAAGAAGAGTGTTTCTAATAGAGGATGCTCTCATCTCACTCTTGGCCTCCTGTTTTGATGGTCCTACATAGATGCATTAGAGTGCTTTATAAAATCACAGGCTATTTTGGATATAATTGTTGTGTCTAGCTTTCCATCACATGGCAAGTACTTTGGGTCAATATACGGAAGCCAAATGGAATGAAGCCACTGGTTAATGTTGTGTGGCAGCCTTTTTCTGTGCTGATACAGAACTATAGTCCATCATAAAAGTAAGCAGTATAGGAGGAGGGCTGAACATAAATTTTAGGTCAGACATTCTTATGAAAGCTATCTTCAGGCTAGAAAAACAGCATTTCTACCCTGCTCACCAAAGCAAGCATACTTTATCCTGTATTGCTATATATTAAGAATTTTTAAAAATGTTTTTCAATGTTCAACCAAAAATGGTTGTCATTGTTCCAAGAAAATTTAATGCAAGATAATAGTGCATGGCTACTCAAAATTCTTTGTGCAGACTCACACCATCAGTGTGTATTTGAGGCAGCACAAACACTCTTAGAACTTGAAATCAGAATCCTGGTTACAGGATTTAGCACCACATTTTCATAACTCTCTGAACTTTGAAAACAAGTCAATTGTCACCTGTAAATTGTAGAGTCCATACTATTGAGCATGGAGAATGTGAACATGGTTGACATGGTGTGATGGATGGTACATTACATTAGATATTCTAGGTAGATTCAACTAATTTAATTCGCCAGCATTTTTGAGTCTTCTGCATGTGATAAGGACCGTGGTAAGCCCCAGGGAAATGGTTTACTGGGATCTATTCCAAAGCTTTAAAGGATGGTTATTGCTAGCACGTTAATTTGAAATTATACCTACTGCAGAATTGGGCTGTGTTTTATTTGTAGTATGTACAATTTATAGTATCTTTAAACCTCTTATTTCATAAATATTTACTGTAAAATATATGTTCACTTTCTAGGATATAATACACAATTTCATGTTTCAGATTATTGTTTCTATAACATACAAATCATTTCTGTGATGCATTTGTTGACAAAGCTTGCTTAAAAATATGTCAGTTGTGTTATTGTTTCCATAAAAAAAAACCCCAAGTTATTATATATAATTCTAGAAACACATTCAATTCTAATTTGTAGGCTGGCCATATTTCAAATTCACTTTTTAAGTCAGGAACTAGGTAAAACAAAGTATAATTGTGACAAAGATTTAAAGATACTATATGCTTAAATTCTTTAGGCCATGACTCCTGACACTGTGTTTATTTGGTCAAGCTTTATTTTGCCTTGTTTTCTCAGTGGGGGGATTGTTTCATCTACTATTCATTCAACTTACAGCATGATCATAATATTTCACAGACTGTCATATATGCCCTATGTGATATAAACAGTTATAAAACCACGGAATTAATTAATAAACAACTCTATCCTTGAAGAGCTCCAAGGAAAACTCTGAGGTGAGCATCAGTGTTAAAAATATCTCATCAGAAGAACAAAGGAATCTGCACTTTGACAGAGCCTCCATGCCAGTGTTGGAAGGTCAAGTTTAAGATAACACATTAATTTTTTAAAATTTAATTTAAAATTAGTTTGGTCCAGTTTTTAGAGAGTCTATTTTCTGCATAGGTGAAAGCAGTTTGTAACACATGAAAGATCCCTGATTCATATGGATCTATGACCCATCTCAGATTGGTGCAATTATATAGTAAGATGCAGAATAAAGATAAACTAGGAAGTTGGGAATTGGTATGTACATGAAATACCTGCACTTCCACCTTCACTATGGCTCTCTCTATTCACAACAGCCCACGTGTGCACTATATATATATATATATATATATATATATATATATATATATATATATATATAATTACAGAAAGAATGGCACATATTTATGGTGAAATACTATTCAAGTTTTGTATCTGAAAGCAAAATGAAATCCTGTTGGTGCCAACAACATGGATGAACCTAAGAGGATATTATGCTAAATGAAAGAATTCATGCAAAGAATGACAAATATCACATAATGTCACATGTGAATTAGGAAGAGTTAGATTCAAGGTAGTAAAGAGTAGATGAACGCTTGCCAAGATTTAGGAAAGGGAAGAAATATAAAATTAGGAGGAACAAGTTCAGAATATCCACAATAAAAGTACAACTTGGTAGCTAATGTCAATAAACATTTACCTCAAAAACTGGTAAATGCATAAATTTTAACAGTTGTCACCACAGAATATATGTATTAATTGGCTTAACCTAGTGATTTAACAAGGTATACATATTTCAGAATATCACCCATCACTTGTACTTTATTTGTCAAAGGAAGGAATAGAAAAAATAGAAGGAGGGGATTGGGAAGGTCTTTCATAGGTGCTATCAAAAGGAGTCTCATGAAATGAGGCATGTTCTAGATATGAGGGTGCCTCTTATGTACCATGATTTCAGAGTCATTTAAAAATGTGGTCAAAGCCAAATGGGAAGCAACTGTCATATTCTTGTCTCACTTGCAGTTTTAATGGCTGACCGCACTTTCTTGGGGTCAGCTCAGTAAAGTATGAAAAAGTAGAGAGAAGGCAGCTCCTATAGCTCCACAAATCGAATGTGAAAACTTCAAGAAGATAAATAGTGAAATCCAATGATATCATAGACAGCTCCCAGCTCATTCCTCAGGTATTATCCACCACAACCACTAGGGAAGGTTTTCCCATAAGAAGATAACTCTGGTGTCATCACTTCATTAACAAAATTCAGTATTTTAGCCTTAAGTCTATCCAAACATTTTAGGAATAAATCCATTTTGGAATCAGAACCATGTGACAGTTTATACTTATTGTAGTTGAATTAAAAATTTGACTTATGCTAAGTAAAATGTCCTAAATTATACTTTCTTGTATAATAAAAATATGTAAGAACTAGTTAAGAGATGTCTTGTATTTCAAAGCAGATACTGCTCTGCAGAGGACCCATGTTTGGTTCCTAGCACTTACACTGGTCTGTTCACAATTTCCTACACCTCCAGTTCCAGGGGACCCGAAACCCTCTTCTGAACTCTGTGTGCACTGCACTCACACGCACATACCCATACATATATACATAATTTGAAATAATAAAGATATATCGTTAAATATAAGATCTATAATCAACTAAGGGAGTAGGTAGATAACTCAACACTTACTGGTCTTACAGAAGATACAAGGCTAGATTCCCAGCACTCACGTCAGGTGGCTCATAACAGTCTGAAGTTTCAGTTCCAGAGACTCTAGTGTCTTCTTCTGGTATCTGCAGGTACATGCAAGCATTTAGCACACATACTCATAACACATAAATACACACAAAATAATTAAATAAGTCTTATAAAATTGGTTTAAAGGAGTTTGGTGGCAGCTAATGTATAAATTTAATCTCAGCACCAGTGTGTGGGGGAAGGAGACAGGGAGAGGTGAGTATTTGTGAGTTTTAGTTCAAATTGGTCAACAAGCTAGTTCTAGGCCAACCAGGACTGTATCATGAAATTTTTGTCTTCAAAGAAAGGGGAGTGTGGTTAAAATAATTATGCAGTGCAGATAAATTTGTTACTTTACAAGATTTGTGTAGTGAAGTTATATTGTTACATTGTAACTAATTGTTTCACATACTGGTTTAATAAAAACACTGATTGGTTGAAGGCAGACAGGAAGTGTGGGTGGAGCTTCCACACTGGGAACAGTCTTGAAATAGGAAAAACAGAGCAGAAGTGCCACAGAGAAGCCACAGAGATACCATGATGAAATGCCAGCAGACTCAGAAGAAAAATGTTGAAATGCTGCTCTGAGAAAAGATATCAAGTCTTATGGTTAAACAAGATAAAAGTAATCGGTTAGTTTAAGAGCAAGAGCCAGCAAGTTATATGTCTGGGCCCCAAGCAAATCAGTGTACAATTAATACAAGCATCTGTGTGTTTCAGTGGAACTATGGGCCTGTGGGTCTCAAAGTCTGGGCCAAAAGGCTAGGCTGGAAGTCCGGGTTATGAGATTAGACTGGAAAGTCCAGGCCATGAGACAAGACCACAGAAATTCAGGGCCAGAAACCTCATACAACAGACTTGCATGCACCAAAGAGCTTTACATTGGGTTCAAATGCTTCATGATGCCAGAGAAAGGTCCTTCCATGTGGAGAAATTGCACAGTAGAGAAGTAGAGATGTCCTGTACTTAGAATTCTGATTTGTGAAAGTTATTTACCTTTTACCTTTTTCAGTTCTGAAGTATTTACAAGTCATGATTTTTATCTGCGTGAGGAACCTGTATATCAAGTGTAGTCAGACACAGAAATTCTAGAGCCAGTGTCCAGAAACACATCCTGGAGCTACCATTCACTAGCCACAAGACCCTTGGCCTAACCCTCAGACTGTGGGAGTCTTCCTTGTCCCTTTATATAACTGAGACACTGGTGATGATAAGTGATGCACAGGGTAGTGGAAGGAAATAAATAGTTAGCATTTTAGAATAATTAATAATTAGCGTAGTGACAAGGTCACCATATAATCTCTATGAAAATCACTTTTCACTAAGAACTCTGACAAATCCTTTACTTAAATTCTGTCACCCAGTTCTCATGATACTCTTTCAAAGATTTTATTCATATCCTTGGGACCCAGTCTGTCCTACCAATGGCTACCCAGGTAGCCAGGGCCATGGTCAGGGAATTTAAACTTTGCAAAGAATGACTCTCCAACTTTTGTACATTGAATAACATTGTAAAATTTCCCCAGTAATTCTTTTCTATATTTTTCTGCCTGTTTCTGCACATAGACATAAGATCAACCAAGTAAAACTAGCAAGATTGTTCAAGGAGGTATTATGATTAATCTACACTTGCACTTTAAATATCATGTAAAATATTTAAGCCATGTGTGAATATGAGAGAGTATTTTTCTTTCCTTTGAAGCTCCTAATTTTTGTTAAGAGCATCAATTGTCTTAGATCTCTCCAGATATATTTCTAAAAAGGGGTTAAGGGCTTAGAACTGGAGGATAATAATGGATCTTTAATTAAATAGCTGAAACAAATAAACATTTAAAAATAATAGAAGTGAAGACCTAACTTACAAATGTTTGTACTAGTTTCTTTTTAAAACCAACTTTAAAATTTTTATGTTTTAGATATGAATTTTCTTGCTTGCATGTGTTTTTGTGCACCATGTGCATATCTGTTGTCTATGAATAAGAGGCATCTGGAACTGGAGTTATAGATGGTTGTGAGTCATCAGGTGTGGGGTGGAAATGAACCCAGGCGCTCTGGAAGAGCCACCAGTGCTCTCAACCACTAAGGTATCTCTCCATCCCAAAATACTATGTCTCATTGATCTGTCCTCTCTAACCTAATGTGTCATGTTATGTTCTTCAATGCCATACTACTATTTCATTCTAAAATACAACCCTAAACTCAAGTCTTACCATCTTTCTCAGGCTAGTCTAGTGTATCTACCCCTTACTTGGAAGGATTCAGAATGCCTCTTACTGTGTATGTGTCTCAAATATTCTTCAGTTTCTATACCTTAGAACCTCTGCATATTTTGATCTAGTTACTTTGAAAGTCCTTTCTTTTTGACCATTGAGTGGGTAGTCCTTATTCTGCAGACCTTGGATTTATAAGATTCCCCTTAGAAATCTCTTCTTTGAACACTCATATAAGCTTCTCTTATAGTCTCCGACATCCCATGCACTGACCTAGCTGCTTTTAACTGTCTACTGGACATGGCCTAGAGTCACATGAGAAGGGAAGTCAACGTAGGATAGTCCAGACAAGACTACTTTATGGACCTGTCTAGGAGGGGTTGTCTTCATTGTGTATTGACATCTAAGGATCCAGCCCATTCTAGGTAGAATAATTTTCAGTCTTAAATATAGTAAAAGGAAACATCAATCTATGTGACACCTATAGTCACTGAAAACTTTAACTGAAAATTGACTGCCACAGATAGCCCAATAGTTCATAATGCTTGCTGCTCTTCCAGAGGGTCTGTCTGAGTTCAGTTCCCAACACCCACATCAGATGGATTGCAACATCTGTAACTGTAGCTCCAGGGGATTTGATAATCCTTGTGGCTTCCTCTGGTATTGTACACATATATCTGTACACATCCCCTCCACACAAACAACATATACACAGAATTAAATAGAAAATAAAGATCTTATAAAAAGAAAATTACCTGCCAGGGAAATTATAAGAAACACATTGGCAGTAATAAAATATTCTTAATTTATTAATAATGTTCATACATCAAGTAAAATCAGGCATGTCTGTTACACGAATGAATAAGACTCAGGGATAGATCTCTGAAGAAGTTGGAGATACTAGAGGGAATAAACACCACAGTCAAATCTTACCCAGCTGTCTTCCAGCTTCCTCAGCCTCGATTCCCTCAGTCGGTAGAGCACGAGACTCTTAATCTTAAGGTCATGGGTTCGAGCCCCACGTTGGGCACCATTTGTAGTATGAGGTTTCTGGCCCGGACTTTCAGGCCTAACTCAAGGCTTAGGACCCACAGACCTGCAGTGACACACAGATGCTTTCAATAGTTTTACGCTGATTGGCCTAAGGCCCAGACATATAATTTGTTAACTCTGTACCCTTAATCTAACCCATGTCTCTTGTTTAGCCATGGGGCTCAGTACCTTTTCTCACAGCAGCATGGTTGTCCTCTGCTTCCTCCCACTTCTCTCTGGCATTCTTCTCTGTGATTCCTGTTCTCAGAGTTTTTCTTAGTCTGGTAGCCTGCCCACACTTCCTGCTTGCCTTTGGCCAATCAGCGCTTTTTATTAAACCAGTGGGTGGGACAATTATTTACAATGAAGCAACACAATGCCCTACACATGTCTTAAAACAAAATAGGGAAATGGCATCAGTAAATAATTCAGACAAGTGACAAGTGTGGATATATACAGATGTTATCAGTCTCCCTAGGCAAATGCAAATTTAATGAGCTATTATTTTTCAACTATTAAAGTAGTGAAGATTTTTTTCAGAGATAATCCTAACATAGGCAGACATGCATTAGAAGGATGGTCTAGTGTGCTACCTAAGTAACTAAATTGTCACAACCTGACAGAAGTGCAATTTTTCAATGTGTACTGAGATAATTTAAAAGGCTTATATGTATGGAATCAATAATTTTCTAAGAATACATTCTGAATACAAGAGCAAACAGACTGTGTAGGAGGACACTCTATGCAATTAATTATTAATACCACTCCCAGCCCTCACAGTTCTCAACTATAGATAATTTTGTCCACCTCACCCATCCCCAAACCAAGAAATGCTTTGCAGTATCTGGCAAAGTTTTGCCACTGTTGTTTTGTTTTGTGTACATGTGAGAACTGAGTTGAGGGGTTTCTAGTATCCAGATAGAGATGAAGCTAGTCTCTTACAGTTCACAAGATAGACCTTTACAATTGCACAGCCTCAGAACTCAAGAGTGCTGAGTTTTAGAAAGCCTTTATCTAGAAGGAAAACCTCAGAAGAGCACTCAGCTAAACTATGAGCTTTACTTAAGTGGTTCTTTTCTTTAGAAAAGTTTTAATTTTTATTTACATGTATGTGTGTAGATCTATGGTGAAGGGGGAAGTGTCATGTGTGTGTGTGTGTGTGTGTGTGTGTGTGTGTGTGTGTGTGTGTGTGTGTGTGTGTGTGTGTGTGTGTTGGGGGATGCCTAAGGAGGACAGATGAGGGCATCCCTGGAGATGGAGTCACTGGTGTTTGAGAGACATGCATATGGAAGAACTAAGTTCTGGTCCCCTAGAAAAGCAACAAGTCCTCTTAACCAGCCAGTCATCTCTCTATCCTCTAATGGAAATATTTCTAAGCAAAAGGTGGGGTTACTGGCCTTGTTTGTGAGAATCACTACAATTGTATGTATGCTACTAAACATTTCAACATAGGCGATTCTAAACCCTTTAAGCAACTGAGCCCTTGGTTTCTCCACTGTTGTAATTCCTTAAAATAACTATGTCCTTCCAAAGAAGCTGAAGACTTTAAAAATCAGTTAACATTTCCCTAAGCTGTCTATTATCTCATCATAGTTTCCCTTTCTCCATTAAAATATAAATAAACCCTTATGCTTCAAAATAATAACAAGGAGGTAAAGTACAATCATATCACTCTACATCTCACAACTAGAATTGTACTGATTATAAGACCAAGGTCATGGATATCCTCATAAAACTATAAGATTATACATTTCAGAATTGTTGTTCATAGGAAGAAAAAAAGCTGCATCTAAACGTTTAATAACAATAACACATTAAACAAATACTATAATATTCATTTGAAAGAGTTGATTTTTATAACACAAAAATATAAGAAGTATATCATAACTGAGTATGTAATATAAGACTTTAACCTAAAATTCCATTAAGTGTCAAAATACCATATGGGGAAGTTATCAAGATAAGCACACATTTCTGTCTCAAGGAGGTGAAGTTATATTTGGCTTTGTCATATATTTCAAGTTTCCTAAAATAAACATACACTGTTGCTGTAAATAAATACCAACAAACAGTATAAATTTGAGGGTTAAATTTATAATTTAACCAGGTTTAAAATGATTTGCAAATCATTAGAATAAAGAAAATTAAGAATAAACTTAAACAGACACAGAATTTATTTTTAAAGCAAAGGGATAGCAAGGAGTTTCCTCTTTATGAGAAGCTGTCAAATCCAACACTTACCAAGAGTGAGTAGAAGAATCTTAGTCCTAGAAAGGAAGCCAGTTTCCTTTCCAAAGGGGACAAGGCTCTTCCTCTCCCCTACATGGGAGCATCATCTGGTCACTCACTTTGTCTCAATTAAGAAAACTTGAACTCCCGAAGTAACTGTGTACATGTGGTTTTAGAATCTACACAGAAAGTGCTTCTGCCTTTCTCTAGCTGTCTCAGTTTTGCGTGGCGAAGTAGTTTTTCATAAAATCTTAAGTGTACCAATATATGAGTTAAAGAATGACAACTGTGAATTGCTCCAAGAGCTTCAGGAAGTGCTTCTAATCTACAAGAACTTTCGATGTGCGGTTTATGCAAATCAAGGAAAAGAGCAGTTCTGCGATGGATCCAACGAAGAAAACATCTACTGCTCTTCTTTCACAACTAAGCAGTTTCCACATTATACATGTCTCGAGGCAACATTCCCTAGTTCTCCTTAGAGAAAAGGGTTCATCCTAACATTTTGTTCTGCAATCCAGTATGTTTTTACCAAAGCAGTGTGCAGTACAGAGCAGCATCACCCAGCCAGAGGCACTTAACATGAAGATCATCTCGCTTCATTCTTGCCTCGATTTCTTGGCATCTTTATACTCTGCTGGGATGCTATCTGGATTCTTTTTTCACTTTGTTTTCTTTTTGCCCTTAGTTTCATATTCATCCATGGCAAATGACCTTTAAATCGCAATGCCTAGAACTCCAGACATGATTTTAGAGCTGATAATCTGAGATGTCTCTTCTCCGTTGTCTTTGACAACTGATACCCTCCACTTGGCACCAATTCTCCGGGAAACCATACCTGTCAGTCTGGCTCTACTCCCTCTGCCAGAGGAAAAGACATTTATGTCCTAAAAGACATCTTTGTGTCATTCAGGAAATGTCTCAAGCAATACAGCTTAGTGTATAAGGTAGATTGTATACCGGATAAATATGACACATTGAGTATAAAAATAAAAATTTGTGCATGCATTTATAAACTACCTGTCCTATAAGTTATGTTATAGAAATGTATCATTGAGAGAAGTAGGTTATGGATCATAGATGTTACAAGACCAGAGACCAGACAGCAGTGGTGGGTGTCGTATCTTATAGTGCCATTCTTTCTATGATGGCAAATGGAAATTTCCATGTAGAGATATGAGTCTGATCATACAGAGGTCAAGTAATAACAGTCTAGGTTATTTGTGCCAGATGGTCAGAAACCAACTCCATCACTCATGGCTTGGATGATCTTGAATAAATGCTGAAAACCTGTGTGCTAGGTTTTCTTTGGAAGTTTTTGGATAAAAGGGGGGAAAATCAACATATCTGGGACTGAAGTAGAAACAGGCTAGGGTCAACCAGCACTGAATTTGTCCTTCCTTCCATTTTTACTAGAAAAACAAATATCTAATGAAATTGTTGAGTTGGTTTAGAAAACAAGAAAAGTTCCAAACAGATTGTCTGACTGATGCATCAATATCACCACTGTTATCAGTACAGTTTTAGAATTAATTCTAACTAAATACCATAAACACGCTAGGCAATGCATTTCATAATCTATGAACGTGAGGTATCAATAAATACCACAACTTCAGAATAATACAGGACTTAATCTTGGAGGTCTAATTTTATTGAAATTCATAATTGTAATAGTAGATGCAAATGAGTGCACTCCTGTTATATTGAGTCTATAATATTGTAAAGTACAGACCCAGAAAACTAACCTGTACTAAACCTTGATAAGACAAGAAAGATAATTTGTTAATACTGAAGTGATCTTGGTTATTTCCTTTGGGAACTTGTCACTAACTGAAACTATGACTTTCAGTATATCAGTATCTATTATTCTTTTTTTTAACTTCTATTTTTTATTTTTAATGTTCATTTTATTTTTTATAAAAAATAATTTTTATCCATGTATCCACCTGCTCCCCTCCCTTCCCTCCTCCCAATCCTTCCCAGTCAGCCTTCAGTCTCCCCCCACCCTCACCCCCACCCCCACCCCTGACCCATTCCCCCATCCCCTCCCCACAAAGGCAAGAAGTCCCAAGGTGGCACACCCACTCCAGGCAGGTCAGATTCTCTTATCCCAAGATCAAGACTGGGTTAGGTGTTCCTATGCAGGAAATGGACTCCAAGGTACCAGCCCACACACAGGAACACAGTCTGATCCCACCCCTCGAGGCTTCACATACTGCTCATGCCAATCAACAGTTGCCTACACTAGGAGGGCCTAGCTCCTTTTCCTGATGGTTCCCCAGTGGCTGTTCTTGATTCAGTGAGCTCCCCAGTGTTCCATCCAGCCATCACCGTGGGACTTCTCATAATCTCTATCCCCTTGCTCAAACAGACTCTCCTCTCCTGCTCTCTGCTGGACCAGGACCTCGGCCCAGTGCTCAGCCACGAATTTCTACCTCCAATTCTATTCATTTATGGATGTAGGCTCTGTGGTGACACCAAGGGTGAATATTCATTTGATTATAGAGGAAGTCTTGTTTAGGCACCCCCACTATTGGATAGAGACCTACGGACATCCTGTGAGTCCTTCAAGGTTTCTCTAGCAAACAGTTTCTTTACTAGCCCACTTTGGCTTTCTCTAATCAATATATCCATCCCTTTTTTCTCCCTATTTGTTGCTCTGCTCAGTCAACCATCTCCTTCTTTCAAGATTTGTTCCCAACTCTTCTTGTTTGCAACCTGTTGTGATGCCAAATTGCTAAGGTGATCTTCTCTATTTTCCCTTCCTATGGGAATCTCTGGATGTCTTTCTTAAGTTCCTTCTGATCTCAAGCTGTTCAGGGGTTGTGGTTTGCAGCTTGGGTATTCTTTGCTTTTTGTCTAAAATCCACTATGAATAAATATATCCCATGCCTCTCTTTCTGGGCTTGTGATATTTCACTCTGGATGATATTCTCTAAATCCATCCATTTGCCTGTAAATTTTAGGATGTCATTTTTTTTTCTGCTGAGTAGTGCTCCATTGTATAGATGTACAATTTGTTAATCCGTTCTTCAACTGAGGGGCATCTTGATTGTTTCCAGGTTCTTGCTATTAGAAATAATGCTGCTATGAACATATTTGGGCTAATGCCTTTGAGGTACAATTGTGCATCCTTTAGATATATGCCAAATAGTGGTATCGCTGGATCCTTGGGGAAATTGATTCCAAGTTTTCTGAGGAACTCCAACTACATTCCAGAGTAGCTGTACAAGTTTACACTACCACCAACAAGGGAGGAGTGTTCCCCTTGCTTTGCATCCTCTCCAGCATAGGCTGTCATCTGTGTGTTTAATCTTAGCCATTCTGACAGGTGTAAGGTGGGATCTAAGAGTTGATTTGACTGGCATTTTTCTGATGGCTAAAGATGTTGAGCAGTTCTTTAAGTGCCTTTCAGCCATTTGTAATTCTTCTGCTGAGAATTCCCTTTTTAGCTCTGAACTCCATTTTTTAATTGTGTTATTTAGGTTTAGGGGCTCTTGTTTCTTGAGTTCTCTATATATTTTAGAGATAAGTCCTCTGTCTGATCTAGGGTTAGTGAAGATCTTTTCCCATTCTGTAGGCTGTCATTTTGTCTTAGTGACTGTGTTCTTTGCCTTACAGAAGCTTCTCAGTTTCAGATGATTCCACTGATTGATGGTTATTCTTAGTGTCTGTGTTACTGGTGTTATATTTAGGAAGTGGTCACCTGTGCCAATGCGTTAGAGGAAACTTTTCAATGTCCAAATATCGTAAGCTTGACTTTTATTTTCTTAAGTTTTAAAATCAACTATAACAGAAAAAATTGAATTTATGTTGAACAGTGATATAGTTGGAACTCCATTTATTCCAGGAAAATTTTTCTACATAATGAACATGATAAAGAATCACCATTCAAGACTCAGGTTTTTCCAAAGGAAAGAATACTTTCCCTGAAAATGATGATTAAAAATCAAATAAGCACACAAAAAGTTACGGTGGGTTATTTGGTATCATATGCCTGGTGCTATATAAACAAATCTGACCAGAGAGTTGGAGTTTGTCTAGATCTAAGTGACATGGTTCATACTCCTTCTGGTAGAGAGGAAGGAAAGCACACTTGGAAGAGAATCATGTGGAACTGACTGCTCTCTATGACAGCCAAGAAAAGAAAAATGGTACCCCCCAGCAGATGTCAGCTCTGGACCAATATCAGTGTATTCCCTCTGGACCATGTTAGCCTATGATTTCAAAAGATTTCAGTTTCTTAGAACAATTAAGGAGAAAAAGGATAGAGGAAGGAGGTGAGAAAATGTGATGTTAAAACAGAAAATTCATGGCTTCTGTCATCAAAGAAATTTATCAGTTAGGAATGCAGAAGACTCTCCCTCCACAAATAAGCCTGTCCACACCACCTCTCACACGTGCCCATTTTGCTCCCCACCAGCGTTCCCTGATGGCTAAAGGCCTACTCATCTGGCATCCTCAAGTACATTTCTTAAAGACAACGATTTTTCTCTGTACATCCCTTTTAAAATTACCCATGGTCTGTCATAGTGCTGAAGACACAAGAAATGTGCCATGTGTAAGCCAGTTTGCCTCAAAAGCTACTTTGTAATTCTTCCACAAGCTTCCTTAAAAGGTTATAAACATTACCCTTTCTCCTCTAGGAAGAAAATAGCAGTTCTGCCTTTACCTGGACAATTCTCATTGTGAACATTCTCTCCCATGGCCATTCAATTAAGTATTTCTCATTTGTGGACCTCAAATCGCAAGAACCAGAATGGAGTTCTGAGATTGTTTTTAAACCTAGAACTTCAGATCCAACAACTTCATGAATCCCTCCCTGGAAAACTCATTTTTTTTTTCTGTCAAGTAAAATGTAACAAAAGACACTTTAAAAAATTTCCCATTTCCTTTTTCAACAGTTTTGAGAACAAAATTATACCCAACTGTGCTATGCAGAATTAATACTGCAGAAAACATTTCAATTAGTTCAAGAATGAAAGAGTTCATCTTAAGAGGATGGTGGTTTTTGTTTTAAAGACATCATTTGGTTTTCTCAATTTCAAAGTAATACAAACATGTCTAAGGCCCTTATAGGAAAAAGCAGAATGGAAGATCATTTCTCGGAAGGGAAGTTAAGTAGTACAAAGTTACCTAATTTAGGTTGCAATGCTCAACAAAGGTTGCTTAAATGATTAGACTTTAAAAATAGAAGTTGATAATCACTAGACCTCTCTGTAAAATAATATATATAGTAGAGCACATACACATATGTCTATATATGCAAATATATGCATATATATTCTGATTTTAGATGCATAGTCAAAGAGGTGGCTAAGCAGTCTTTGGGAGTCAGTGGTTACTATAGAAACATTGCTTTGCATCCAGGTCATCTAAAGTGAGGCAACTGCTCCAGAGACAGACTTGAAGAACTGACATTATGACAGTGCAGAGGAAGCAGAAGAAGCAAAGAAGCTGAATCACATATAAGTTGTTTCACATATACACAGCATTGTCACAACTGAATTGAGGAAGCAGATTTTTTTCATCACATGTAGGGTTATTTGCAGTCCTTCAAGTCCTACTAGGCATTTACCTGCTGTTTGCCCCAGAGAAAGACCTAATTTCCTTGAACTTTAACATCTTCACCTGTAAAATGGGATTACAAATACTGAGGGTATTCAGAAATTTAAAAGGAAAACACATAGCATATTCCTGGTAGAGAAAGCCCAAAGAGCTCACTTCTTTTTTATGTATCACTGAAAATTCTCAGCGACTAAGCTCACTCCCAGAGAAACAATATACCGTCTCTCTTCTACTACATTTTTGCTTGTAAATATCTACTAAATATTCACAAATACATTCCAACTTTTTATCTCTGTAGCCTACTCAGATTATTTAAGTTAACATAGGTATACCATGTAAGATGAGAGACACAGTGCCCTAATTAATAAAACACCTTCACATCCAGAGTAATAGTTTCCCAAATAATTTTATGCAACTAGCATGCAAATCATTAAAATGCAGGTTGGATGGAATTGTATCTCTTTGATGATCCACAGCATGTTTTTTTTTTTTTTTTTGCTTCATTTATGGGTAAACTCATAAATATGTGAAGTTGTAAGGCCAATTAATGAAATTTGTGTGATGCAGAGGAAGAGAGAAGTAGTGTTATAAATAGCATTTGAGAAGCGTGTTCTATAAACATGCTGCCTTCTTCTTTCTTGGGCAGTATGGGAAGACTTGGCTAAGAAAGCAAGTTCAGTTAATTGTGTTTGGATATATGCTCGCTCATCAGAGTAGATGATAGAAATATAAAACAATAGCCAAAATGTTGTCTATACAATTATATACAGAAGAACAGGGACAAGTAAAGTACAAAAGGAACATTGTAAATGAGCTTCCTGTGGCACTAGAGAAATCCAAATTTATCTACTGAGGTCAAAATATGATAAACATTCACTATTGTGCTCAAAACTTCTATGAGTTCTCACAGAGCAAAACTGGATTGCTTTAGCCCCATGGTAAAATCTGCATCTTTTCGCGGAGATAACGGCTTCTCTTTTATCAGTCTCCCTTTGACAATCATAAAGGAGCTTCCCTAAAATGTTCTTGATTCCCTTGGAGGCTACAATATGTTCCTTGGAATCGAGACTTTCTGTACTTCTACCATGTACTACTACTAAGCATACTACACGACGGACCTTAAACTGATGCTGAATGGAGGCAGGAACCAGTCAAAAGTGTCAAGTGTTGCTATCAGTTACTTAAGCTGACATTTAGATTTTCGTCTTTTGAACCCTTGAGTGGAAAAAGATACATTGCATGTTTGATTTCCATTAAAACTCTGCCTTTCCTGAGTCATGATGCCCAGCTCTAATCAACCCTTCCTGACAATTGCTGTTAACAGAGATGAAACTGGAAATGATGATACTTGATATGCAACATATTTTTCTATTTTTTGTAACAAAAGAGACATTTACAACCATTTTTTTGCAAACAAACTTGAGTGACATGTTATAGACAAAGTGATAAACATGGCAAAAACCGTTCCTAGTTTACAAACCTTTGTATAACTCTCTAACATTCTCTGTGCAATGCATGCAACCTTAAGGGCCACATGTTTCAGAGGGCGCAACTACAAATGAGGAACAGCTGCCTAGCTTCCATTAGACTGGATAGCAAAACCGAACTCACCCATCTGTATCTACTCCTCAAAACCACAAGAAATCCTTCAGCTTTTGCTTTCTTCTCCTGCTACCTGGTACATTGTCTTCTTAGTTTTTTCCTAACTATTGCACAGTCAGGAGGAAATGGCTTTGGACTATATAATATTAGTCCAAAAGTAGCTCAATATTTACCAACATTATAAGCTTTCTGGACTTCGGTTTTCACTTTCCTTCTTTTATTATGTGTCAAACATACATAAAATTGCTGTATCTAAAATGAAATAAGATTGTGCATTGCCCGCCTTTTCACACCACATAACGTACAGGAAATAAAATACTTGAATGATGAAAGGCACAATATAGGGAAATGATGAGGCAGGTTCACATGATGACTGCCACCTTGAAATGTTGGTTACCCTTAATAGCTATTCAGATGCCTCGTAATAAAGAGAGCATCGATAAAATTATATACTCCTCACTGATTCACCACAATGCACAACCCCTCAGTGCGAGAGAATTGTCTACAAAGAATAAACTCACTGGAAGCATCTTAATAATCTTACTGTGCCTTGGAATGTGAGCCAGAACCCTGCCTAGGCTCTTCTTATAGTGTACCATATGGTCCTGGATGTATTATGCATGATATTGTCTCCTTAGTTCTTAAAGCATCAAATAGGACTATCTGTAATTTGTGGTGAGAAGAGGAAACTGAAGCTGAAAAAATGAATTTTAGGTTCGGCAGAAAATAAGAATTTACCAACATAAGATTTCAAGTGAAATATAGATTGCCAAACAAATTTAAATCTAATTTCAGTTCCTCATTATACTCTGTGGCACATACCTTTAATCCCAGCACTCAGGAGGCACAGGCAGGTGATTCTCTTAGTTCAAGATCAGCCTGGTCCACAGAGTGAGTTCCAGGACAGACAGGGCTACACAGAGAAACCTTGTCTTGAAAAAGAAAAACAACATAAGCAAAGTTTTTTTAAAAAAATCTGTGTTCATTGAAACCCAGTGGTTAAGTAAAACATTCATGGCTGGGTCACTGTATAGACTTACACAAAAACATCAGAAATGAGAGCAAGAGTTTAGGAACAACACTTTGGACTATATAATATTAGAAATTAATTGAACATCAAATTAGAAATTATCAGTCCAGATCAAAGTATAAAGAAAACCCATGTAATAGGCCAGACCTGAGGAAGTGAAAGGATATTGGAGACAGAATAACCAGTCAAGGTAAAAAAGGGTCCCTAACCAGACCTCCTTCAAGGCAGAAGGGAGGTGGTTAACTGATTTCAACAGTCAAGCAGCAATAGCTGAGAAGCAACAGCAGCAAAAGCTCCCCCTCCCTCTCCCTCCCCCTCCCCCTTCCTCTCCCCCTTTCCCTTCCCCCTACCTCTCCCCCTCCCTCTCCCCCTCACCTCCCCCTCCGCCCCCTCTCTCCTTTCTCTCTCTCCTTTCTCTCCCCATCCCCCTTCCTGTCTGCCAAGCCTCCTTAGAAAGCAAATGTCCTGGAACAGAGAGAGGATAGATTCTTTTTAAAGGGAAGAAACAGAAAGAATTGAAAAACAAAACAAACAATAAAACTGGTACAACTGCCTTGTGATTCAGCCTTCATGGCATGAGTCTTGCCATTTTCTAGCGAAGCACAGTGACGAACCACTTCTCTAGCCGAGGAGGAGAATTCACCATCTAGTCTGAATGACTCATAAAGTCCAATGTGAGAAGATGGATATATCCTTTTCTGTTAGTCTAAGATATTCAAAGCAGAACAAAAAATTTTAAAATTTTAAACTAAATAGTGAAATTGTCAAGGTTTTATAAATCACTTCCAATGAGACAATTTCATTCTGCTAGACAGGAAGGATGAAGGAAGTCTAGGGTTGATACTTGGGCACAATGAGAATAAATCTTGCTTTAAAATAAGAAATGGAAAGAATGAAAATTTAAAAACCTATCAGATTTATGGTGAAATGTAAGCACTTGGGCCTGATATCTGATGCCATACTCGGCTTTCAGTTCAGCAATCAGTAGCTCACTGTTCTTATTTTCTCAAATGAATTTAAACAAGATAGAAATATTCTGTCATTAAAATTAGCAGTCTGAATCCAGATTAAATCAACTTCAGGACCATGTATCAGGTAAACCTTTACTCTCACCTTGAGAAATGTATCGTTCCCAAACTCCCTTTGCTCAGAACTTACTTTGGGAAACCTGCAGCTCCTTTGTTTCTCTGCCCTTGGGGGACATAAATCCACACCACTAGCAGATTTATAATGGAGGATGGCTTTCTCTAGGGTCTGTCCTATCATTCCTTTGAAATGTAATAATGAAGAAATATAAGTAGGCGCCTCCAAGTCTCTATGGAATGATAGAGTCTAGCTTTAGTAAGCGACAAACAAACAGGAGGCACATACAACCTAATCATACTGAACAATCCCATTCTAATGGACTCCAGTACTTCTCTATGAGTTTAGCTCAGAACTTAAAACCCATTGGTCCTCTGTATCAGCACAGAGGGGTTCAATCTCTTTTCTTCTTTGTAATATTAACAAAAATCCTGCTTGTTTTACATATCCTGATCCTGGTACAATGTCATTTTCTCTTGCTTACATTTGGGCTTCTTTTTGTGTACATGAATATTTGTCTTTATTTAAAACAATTGAGTGACACTTTTGGCTACTACTTAAAATATCTTAAGGTATAGGCATTGTTACTACTTCATAATTAAATTTAGTTAAAGATTTTAAGGTATTCTTTCTATAAAACCACCTTTTAAAGATAGTCTTACTAAGTAGACCAGTCTGGCCCTGAACACACAGAGATCCACATGCCTCTGCTTCCTATGAGCTTTAATTAAAGATTCACGCCACTATGGAGGCCTTTATTAACTTTCATGAACTTGGGGTAATGTTGCTGTTTTGTCATGACTAGACTTAAGAGTCACTCTTTACCACGGTCTTAGCACACTGTCCTTTTATCTCTGTCTTTCCCTTTGTCAGAACCAAATGCCACCTCTTTACCCCACTTTAAGTGAAGTTTTGCTATTGCTGTTAATTCATCTATTTGTTTTGTTGCCTATGTGAAGGGAATATGTGAAGGGAAAGATAGATAGATAAATAGATGGATGGATGGATAGATAGATAGATAGATAGATAGATAGATAGATAGATAGATAGATAGATGGGGGAAGAGAAGACAGACACGAGAAAGGAAAATGAAGAGGGAGAAAATCCTAAAAGAAAGGGAAGAAGATGAAAGAAAAGAGGAAGTAAAAGGAAGAAACGGAGGCAGTGTAGAGAGATTATGTTGTTCCATTGTAAAGAACTGTCCCCGCCTATGAGTTTAATAAAAAGCACTGATTGGCCAAAGGTACACAGGAAGTGTGAGCGGGGCTACCAGACTAAGAAGACTCTAGGAACAGGAAGCACAGAGCAGAATGCCAGAGAGAAGCCAGAAGAAGCAGAGGACAACTATGCTGCTCTAAGAAAAGGTACTGAGCCCCATGGCTGAACAGGATAAGAATCATAGGTTAGATTAAGGATAAAGAGTTAGCAAGTTATATGCCTGGGCCTTAGGCTAATCAGCCTAAAACTATTATAAGCATCTATGTGTCTCTGTGTGTCTGTGGGTCTGTGGGTCTGCGGGCCTAAACCTTGATGCTAGGCATGAAAGTCTGGGCCAGAAACCTCATACTACAAGACATGGAAAGGAAAATGAGGAGAAAGAGAGAATTCAGTGGTCACTCAAAACAGGGAGAGAGAGAGAGAGAGAGAGTGCACACCAGCCCAGAAGGTCTTAATGCAACAGCAGTATGGACTCCATGGATACGTTTTTAATTTTTAATCATAATTTTAATTCTTTAAAAGTTTCATACTTCTATACAGTGTATATTGATCATATCCATTTTTCAACAGACACAACAGTGCTTCCTACTTGTCTCTCAACACTGTTTCATTTTTAAAACACATAAATAAATTTGTATATTTATGATGATCACTTCACAATCAAAGCACTATTAATTGATCTTTTGTTAAACCAATTACTATTTGCAAATAAAAATGTGATTCGTATTAGGAAACTGAAAATGGAACAATTAAATAGATATTTCAGTAAAAAATAAGTTTTTACGTCACAATGATTATTTGCAGATTGTTCAACCTTCAGATTAGTGCCTGATCATAAGTTTGTAATTCTCAAATCCAATAATATATTTTATCATTAGTAATAACCCCAAGTCTGTCCATATGTGCATGACCATCAGCTGGGACATGAACAACATGGTAATGACCAAATAGAGTGACTCTTCCTCTCTCAACACCATCAGCCTCCAATTGCTCTTCCCAGGACCTCAGGGCTCCTTTCTCTTCAATGATGAAATTGTAACAGGCTTGATCTTGTGCAGGTCTTATACAAGAAACCACAGACGCTGTTGATGTGTGCAGCAGCCATGTCAAGGACACAATTCAGAATCCCACAGCTCTCCTCCCCTCCACAAGTGCTTAACTTTTTTCTATCCTTTCTTTCAGAAAGTTCCTGAGCCTTGAATCGTGGCCGATTCACAAGTATTTTTCTTCTTCTCCTTCTTATTCTTCATTATTTATTATACTTAGTATTGTTGTTTCACAAGTTTCAGTGTTATTTATACCCAGAACTTTGACTGGTTATAAATTTCTGCATTAACCAATACTTTTTAAAAAAATCAATTCTCAGAGGAAAGAGGAGTCTTGTACTTTAACACCAATAAAATCATATATATATATATATATATATATGTATATGTATATGTATATATCTGCAAAGGGGCTATATACATTCAATGGCTTTGAGCAAAATCAGACCATTCTGAGCTGTACATTTGTAAATGAGTATCGATACCCGAGAGAATGATTCAGACCAACTGATTTCTAAACTGTAAATGGACTCCCATATTTGTGTCCTGGGTATGGTCTTAAAAATGTTCCACCTCCTTCCAGACATGATCTTTAGATGTCATGTCTGAATCTTGGCTTCCATCCTTCACATTTGTTCACACATTTGCGGCTTGTCATGTGAAAAGTTTCATTTTTCACCCTCTTGTTCAGTTGTTGGCATCTGTGTCTGTCTTTGCATTCCTGAATTATTTAAAATAACACCATCATTTAACATATGTTTGTACCTGTTGTGTTTTCTGTTGATATTTTAGGAAAATACAGTCTATTAATGGGAAGCATTGACAGAGATATTAAAACCTCTGAAATATCAGTACCTCACACCAAACAAACAACTTTTAGAAAAATTCTGAACAGAGTGTGTATTTAAAAACATTGATTTTAAAAATAGAACTTTCCTGTGGATCTATCTCTTGACAGCTTTTTTTTTCAGTATTGCACATTTATTATACAAGAGAAGAATCACATTATGCCTTTTGTTTTCAGTGATGCGATATCAACTGGAATGTTCTGAGTTCATCATCAGGTTCTGACATGACTGAGTATAAAAATGGACATGGGGAAGAAAAGCAAATAGAAGAGAGAGGCAAGTCTTGGAATTGTAGGGCCTAGAACTAGAATGGGACTCAGCATAGATTTCATAATGGGACACAAAGCTAAGGAACACGAAAAAGAGAAAGAACAGGATCTTGAACACAAATTCAGAGATGCAATTTATTCCTAAAAGTATTATTAATCAACAAGGTTATTAAGCAAATGAATTAACCACAGCTTCTGCCCAGGGACTCACAAAGTTCCAATAAAATGGTTTTGTTTCATAGTATGCAAAACATTTTTTATACTCATTATAGTTTCCTTTATATAATATTTTTCCTAGAGAGATGAAGTTTATACAACAGGGGCTGATCCGCTGCCCAGCACACACTTTCCAATTAAGGGAGGCATTAGCATGATGAAAGGAAGGTAAATATTACCCTTTGCATTCGCCTCTGATTAGGAAGAAAATGAAGAATAGAAAGGATGAGATGGAGTTATTTGTTGTAAAATGTTTCTGCCCCGGATTTTCCATTCTTGTCTTGTGACCCGGATTTTCAGGTCTACCCTTGTAGCCAAGACTTTTTGGGCCGAGCCTCAAGGTGTGGATCCACAGACCCACAGACCCCACAGTCCCACAGTCCCACAGAGACACACAGATGCATACATTAAATGTACACTGACTGATCTGGAGCCCAGGCATATAACTTGCTAGCTCTTGCTCTTAGTCTAACCCATGACTCTTATCCTGTTGAGCCATGCTGGTTTGGTACCTTTTCTCAGAGCAGCATAGTTGTCCTTTGTATCTTCTGGCTTCTCTGTGGCATTCTGCTCTGCTCTTCCTGTTCCCAGAGTTTTCTTAGTCTGGTAGCCCCGCCCACACTTCCTGTCTGCCTTTGGCCAATCAGCGCTTTTTATTAAACTCATAGATGGGACAACTATTTACAGTGCAACATCATAAATCCACTACAGTTATTGGCTTGCCATTTCTTATAGATAGTATAATGCAAGAAAAAGAGAGGTAAATGGGTACTAAATGTCTGAGGCCCAGAAAAACTATGACCCATGGGGAAAGGGAGAGAGTAAGGTAGAAGTGGTTAAGTGGTATTCTGTAGGTCTAACTGTGATGTAAGATAGGGAAAATCTATGATGAAATATGCAGGTGAGGACCTTGACATGGACCAGCATAGGACACTGTGGTAACCTGAGAAGAATTTACCTCCAAACTGCTTAAGTTAGAAAAAATATTTATGCAAGGGATAAAGTATTCTCTCACAGCTTGGTTTTCAAAGTTGTAGAAGGCGATAGAAGGGTAAACAGGATCAGTCTGAAAGCTATGGAAATTAAGATATTAAGTAAAACAACTATTCATTCAACCTTAGGAGAAAGACTGCATAATCTGAGACAGTGTAATCCCTTGATGGATTGGCTCATACATTCTATTACAGACACATGGCTTCATCATGTGAGTACCAGTGGATATTAGGGAAAAACGGGCGGAAGGGGTTTTGAACCAGAGCTTCAGAAGATGGAGAGGACTGTGCTCATAGGAAAGTCTATGAAGGTTTATTAAACAAAGGACTCAGGTAAGAGACTTCATTTACTTGCTGTGCTCCATCCTGGAATATTATCTTTTTTTAACATAAGATGTACTAACATATCTATGATGTAGACCAGCAGGTCAGTGCTAAACAATCAGGAGAGAATGGGAGAAGGGCACAATAGGCCAAGAAATCTGCCAAAAGCACCTGAAGGCAAAGACAGCAAAAACTAGTTTCTAGGGAAAGAAAAAGAAACAGAACATGAATCATCATGTTAATATGTGTCTATAAGGTTTTAAAGAAACAGCAGTTCATAACTGATAAAACAATGCAGATGCTCTTGAGGTGTATTCTTACCCTTCAGAATGTATAGTGTGCATCTCTTCCCTAAAAGACATCATATTAGGGGCAGATTCTTCATCCAGCTTGTGGACCTTTAAGAAAACAGATGGAAAGGCTGTGATACCTGGTGGCCGTCAGAACTTGAGTGCCAACTTCAGCTGTAGGCACAGAAGACAAGAGGGTGGCACTGCTTCCCCTTGACCTTGAGCCAGGGTGAGCAGCACAAACTGGCCTTGCCCTCCGAGACTATGACAGATGAGCAAAGAAGTGCTGCTCAGGTAAAATGACTGGGGATTATGGGAAGCTAGCTGGAATAGTGCTGTCATTCACGTCCCAGTACACTGCATTGCTCTTAATGAAATAATTGACATCATTATGAGGTCTTTCATACTGCATTGAATCTTGCTAATGCTTTGTTTTTTCCTCCCTCTTAGCCATTCCAGACTAATTAACATGTTTTGGAGCAGACCGTATAAGGCCCTCATAGATCCTGTCTATCTGTTATGTTATGTGAAAGGTTTTATTACATAAGGCGAATGCCTCTGAGTCTTAGAGATTTGAAGAAGCATCTAGAACAGTGGTTCTCAACATGTGGGTCACAACTCCTTGGGAGTTAAATAACCCTTTCACAGGACTTACATATCATATATCCTGCAGATCAGACATTTATATTATGAACAGTAGCAAAATTAGTTATCAAATAGTATTAAAAATATTTTCAAGGTTGGGAGTCAACACAACATGAGGGTCTTCATTAAAGGGTCACAGCATTAGGAAAATTAAGAACCACTGATTTAGAAGAACGGTGAAGACATTAAAGAAGTTTAATAATGGCACGCTGCATAATTGGAAAAGGGAACTGCAGGGGTCATAAGGTTTTGAATAAAAACCCTAATGTAGAGGCTGGGCTATAACAATTTTAGCCAGAGATAAACCTTTAAAGACTTGCAAACCATAAACACTACCGATTCTGCCTGTAGTTATATGCCACAAGTAGATAGTAAGACAATGCCACTGTAAACACTGTACTTGTTATCATCAGGACATTGAGAAATCAGACAGGGAGAGAGGTGAAAACTTCTTCCCTACTGCAAGATGTTCATAATGCTGAAAGGCATTATTTGGGCTGTTGGGGGGGAATCATCACTAACAATTCATCTCAACTAGGGATCCTGCATACTACTCTTCTAACAGGTCAGGCAAGATGTATTTGCTGGTGAAATAGTTTCACAACTTTTAGGGGCGCAACCCCTTGACTTCTGATTAGATTAAAGGTCTGTTCCACAGGAAGGAACTCAAAGCTGACAAAACAAACCTTAGCTAAATGCCAAAGCCTGGGGAGGTCATGGTCCCAGAAGGGAAGCAAGTTCAATTGTCTCCTTAAGTTGATATGATATACCTATCAGATTAGCCTATAAACATTTTTGTTGATGACCTTTGATTATGGGTGCTGACACATCAGCTGGTACTGAAGAGAAACTTCTAGTCTGCACCAGAAAATATATTGCAGAGATTCATAAGCAGCCAAGCTGTTGTTAACAAGTGACTTTCTGTGAAATAGGGGTCCAGTGCTCAGCTGTAGATAGAAGAAAATAATCAGACCTTTTAACCACCCTCTTTTTTTTTCAATTTTATTTTCATTTAAAAGAAAAGTCACCTCCATAAATTTATTCCCCTGTTCCCTCTCCCCCCCACCCCTCCCAGACAGCTGTCAGCCTCACCCTTCCCCACTCACCCTCTTTAAGGCTCAGATAATACTGTGGAGAATGGGTAGAGATAATAGTAAAAGTTAGGGCAAGAGATGGAGTGCTGTGTAGCAACTTCCTCCAACTTGAAACATTCCTTCCAAGAGGAGGGATAATCAGAAAGCCAACAAAGCAGTCAAGGCTCAAAAAAAATTATTAGATTTACCAGGGCCCTCCCCATGGCCATCAATGCAGCAAACTATTAATTTCTGGGAGAGAAGACACTCTCCAGCATTTTGTATGAACTGTCCCCAATGCTGAGGTGGACTTTTAGTGCTATGGCTGCTTTTGAGTCACCCACACTCCTGGAAACTCACCTAGGTTCCTAGGAAAACTTCCCGTAAGCTCACTGGTTCACTCAGCTACACAGGCAGAACTGCTGTCTAATCTGCCATTGCCTATTGTTTATATATCCTCAAGAAAAGTCACATACAGTGTGTACAGTTAAAATTGAAACCATAAAAATAAAATTAAAATTAATATTTTTTCTTTAAATACATGATTTTAAACTGATGCCTATAGTCAGAGACCATTCTCTGAACTCCTGGCTAACTGTTCTCAATATCCTTATTCCAATAGAATGAAGAGTCTCTGCACACATACACACACACACACACACACACACACACACACACACACACACACACACACACAGAGTAATATAATATAACATAATATATTATGGCCTGTTACAATGTGGTTTCTTGGCCGCCAGAAATGACTCAGACACTTATATTAATTTCATGCTGTTTGGCCTATGGCTTAGGCACATTGTTAGCTTGCTCTCACATCTTAAATCAACCCATTTCTATTAATCTGTCTGCCACGTGGCCCGTGTGGCTCACCTGTGTTCCTTACCTGTTGCTTCTTTGGGCTTCCAGCCAGTCTGTCTCTGACTCCGCCCTGCTCCTCCTACCTATTCTCTGATTTCTCCTCCTACTTTTTCTATGGTGCTTGTCATGGGCCAAAACAACTCCTTTATTTAAAGATTGATATTCACAGCATACAGAAAGGCATTCCCACAATGGCCAAACAAAACAATTACTTTTTCTCTCCCATATCTACTCTTTGGTTGGGGAAGCAATTTGGTGATCATCCACCATGTTACTAAAGAAAAGTCCAAGGTGATATCTTGAAGAACTTTTCATCTGTCACCCGTGTCTTATCTAATCATAACACTATCGATTCATCTTCTGAAGTATATCTGGAAACATTTGTTCTTCATTCTCCCTGATCACCTAAGTCACCATTTTCACTTCCCAGAGCCATTAAGTCACCTTTCATATGGCAGTCATCTACTTGTCTTACCTGTGATACACTTTCCATGGAATGCTAGGCCTAGACATTTTTCAACAGTATAATAAACTGTATCACTAAGTTACCTAAAACTGATGAGTGGCTTCTCATAATGTTCCAATTTCTTTATTTTCTGTAAGAATCAAAAACACATGCCCCCCCTTCCTCTCCAGAAATTAATTTACACTATTTTAAACCTGCATAATTTGGAAAACAATTTTTTTTTTTTTTTTACTGTGACATGACGCTGCCTGTACTGACTAGTAACACTGCTTGGTGTTGACTTATTTCTTAAGCATCATATTGCCTTCTTCTCTGATTAATGTACATGTTCCTTAAAGGTAAGTGCCCTTTCTGCATATTAGTCTTTCCCATGTCTCCACAGGGTCTTTCACAATATCCTGTAGTAGTGACCTATCCCTGCTGTGGCCACTGACATTCAAAATTGGCTTCATGTTGTGACTGAAGTGAGACATCTATTCACTCAAATCCCAAGTTTTTAAAGAAGGTTCCACATCTACCCAGCTTCATAGTGGAGAATGCAGACATGCCTTATTTCATCTGTCACATTTAAGACAGGTAGAGCCAATCAGAAGCTCTTGGAATACTGATAATTGTGGGAGATTGTGTTGTTTCATTGCAAGTAATTATTCCACCCACTGGTTTAATAAAAAGTGCTGATTGGCCAAAGGCAGGCAGGAAGTATGTATGGGCAAGGCTACCAGACTAAAAACTCTGAGAACAGGAAGCACAGAGCAAAACACCAGAGAGAAGCCAGAAGAAGCAGAAGACAACTATGCTGCTCTAAGAAAAGGTACTCAGCCCCATGGCTGAACAGGTTAAGAGTCATGGGTTAGATTAAGGGTAGAGAGCTAGCAAGTGATATGCCTGGGTCTGAGGCTGATCAGTCAAAAACTATTGAAAGCATCTGTGTGTCTCTGTGTCTCTGTGGGTCTGCGGGTCTGTGGGTCCTAAACCTTGAGGTTAGGCCTGAAAGTCCGGGCCAGAAACCTCATACTACAGATAATACTGAATAAAACAAGAATAGGGTGAAAGAACACCCTCTGCATTCAGAACTAGGGGCAAAGAAACAGCAAAGTTCCTATCTTCAGCACGAGAAATCAGAGACTTCAGAAGCACATCAATGACACCAGCTAGAAAGACTTCTCATCTTTTCACAGAAAGAACACTAAATCAGAAGCACCCCTTATCTGTTTCACTATATGGAAGGGACAGTACCAGCAGTCACATGGGCCAGAGTTAAAATGTATAGACTGGAAAGGAAACAAGATTTAGCTAGATTTTTGTCTCTCCATTTTTCTCCACTTCTGGCATTTATTCTTTAAAGCAACACTATATAGTGGATACGTACATATAAGAAAAGGATGGATTTATGCTAAGAGATAGCTCCATGAACTAGATTACATTGTGTCTTTTTAGACTGAATTATGTATATTTCTGCATGCTTTGATTATCAAGGATTGTAAGACAGGCAAAACCAAATAATAAATAAATGTGGAAAGAGATGCACAGGAAAAGCTCATTTTAATCTATTTTCTTTTTTCCTTTGGACAAGATATCTTTGAGGCAAAGTAAAAATCGACATCGAAGACAAAAGGAAAAAGTAAGCTTTCTAAATTACACAACATATATGGAAAAAATAAAGCCCTCAGGATCACCCCTCACGCCCTTGAAAACTGACGTGTCATTTCGGAGTTAGCCTGCTTTGTTTAAGCTAGAATTTGCATCTTGGTAGAAGCTCACAGGCACGTAACCTGTGAGGAGATGGTTGCCATGACAACATTAATGAGCCTGTCCTATGACCACAGATATCTTGAAGAGAGAATATGTTTGTGTTCTTACTTATTATTATATTGGTCCCTGCTCTCTGTACAGGAAGAGCTGGAAAAAAAAATATTCCTAACACAAGTGTTTATTAATGATCTCACAGCAAGCCATTTTAAACTTTGAATAAGAGGAGAGTTGTACAGCATTAAAAACAAAATGTCTGCTTAAAAACCAATTAGGTAAAATGTGTGTTGTTTTGATAATGGGCTACTGCCATGAATCTCCATGCTGTTTTCTAACAAACAACATGATGACTAGTCTAGTTTGCCTGGCTATGTCTGTTTGTATAATCTTTCTCAGAGGAGGATTTCAAAGACTTTTCATTTGATAATTAAATCATACCCCTTCCTGTGTCTCTTAATAAAATAGTAAATATTTATAATAATGATGGATTAATATATCCTATATTTCTGAGTTATATGAAGTCTTTAAATATAGCATAAATCTCAGCCTTCGATCTGAACTGAATGTGAGATTTGGAGAAGCAGAGAGTGTTTCTGGGAGACACACAGCCAGTAAACCCACCAAGGGCTAAAAGCATACTGGTCTGAGCTATAGTCTCTTTTACACCAGCCCATTCTCCACCCCTACTAAGATGCTCACTGATATGTGAGTCCCCAAATAGGGTTGCCAAGAGAGCACAAGAAACTTCCCAGCCTCCAGGAGCTGATAACCACATCAACAAATTTTGTAATAATTTAATGAAACCTAAACAAGCTCTTTAAGTCTCTAGTTTTCAGTTTCAAATGGAAACAGTTTTTCATTTGTTCATTTTTCTTTCAGTTATCCTGTGAAATGCTACATAAATTTTTATCATTTTATTTTTAAGCATTTGTATCTACCTAAATTATTTTTAAAATTTGATATTTATTTGGATTTTTGTTGTTTAGGTTTTTGTATATTTGTCTCATTTTGTTTTTTGAGACAAAGATTCTCTGTATAGCTTTGGAGCCTGTTTTGGAACTCACTCTGTAACCAGGCTAGCCTCAAACTCACATCTGCCTTCCGAGTACTGTGGTTCAAGGTAAAAGCCACCATCATCCAGTTGCTTGATAATTTTTAAGCTCTATCTGTAGAATGTCAAGCATATCAGTGGGCTTTACATCAATGAGTTCAATAAGTTCTATAAGTCAAACATGTAAATAATTTCTGCACTGCACAAGTAAAAAAAATTTCTTGATATTCTTCTGTAAACAATATAGAACACTGACTACTTAATAGGACATGTGTATTTTATTTGATATTATACTCAAAACATTTGGAGTATATGGGCAAGAGGCTTGTGATTTTTGTGTAACTACCATACCATTTTATATAAAGTACTTGAGCATGCACAGGTTTTGGAATTCAAGCATCCTGGAACCAATAATTCCCCCATGGATTCTAAGGATGACTCTACATTTTTATATACTTCTCTATGTCTTCAAAACTACATGAATGAAGCAATTTGACTCTTTAGACATTTATTTTACCAAACAGTTGCTCAGAGGAAACTGCTTATTTAATAGAGAAGCAGTCATCTTAAACATTGCAATGGTGTGGAAAATTTCATCCTGCTTTTATAAGTTTTATCCATCTCCACTCTCCATTACAACACAATAAACTCCTCAGGTTTCAGTTTCTCATTCATGCCTTCCACAACCCAAATGCTTAAAGAAATCTTTGCTTTAATGGTCTTTCTTGGTCTGGTATAACCAATTCTTTCTCATATGTCCAGGAAAAAAAAATAGGTCATCTCACATTGGACTAGATTCCTCTGAAATTGTTGTTCATTTATTTTTGACTAACCTCTGCTCTTAGAAGTCCTCATGATTTCATTTTTATAAAAAGATTAAATCATTTTGCTTTATTTATAGTTGATATGCTGTGGATGTAAGACTACCACTATTAAATACAACTTACACAGAAATGGAGGTGTGCATGCATACAAACACACACATGTACACACATGCATACACATACACATATGCACACACGCACAAGCACACATGCAATACATACACACATGCACACACATACACATACCCCACAAACAAACAACATTGGAATTCAATGTTTAGTCTACGGATGATCAGATTATTGTTTTCCACAGACCCTCTGGCCACTCTGGCTACCCTAAGCACTTATCTAAAACTCTTCGTGATTGTCCTCCAATTCCAGTGTATGTTTCAGGATGTTTGACTGCATGGCAGAACCAAAGATTGTGTTAATAAAATCAACCCCGTTAGTGGCAGGGCTATCAACTAGTTGTCAGGAATTAGCCTTGGAGAGTACAGAGAAAGAAGCCAGGAAGACTGAGAGATGCTCATGAAGCAGTGAGGAGGAACTCAGAGTTTCACAGTCTTTTGTGGTTTGGGATAGCTAGAGAGATGCTCTCTTTCTGGACTTCCAGCCAAAAAGGAAGATCAGCGGTTACTTCTTAACATCTCTGAATGAGCAGATTTTCACCCCAACTTCTAACTAACTCTTGAGCTGTTATTCAAATTACTAAGGCTCTAAGTCTATAGGATTCTGAATATTTTGCTGGAGATCAGAAACAAAAATATAAATTAAGCATAGAGCTTTGGATACATAAGGAGGGCTCAGGAGCCAAATACAGGAGCAGTCTGTAGATAATGAAAAAGACAAAGAAACAATTTCCCTCCTACAGGCACTAGAAAGGGACAGTTCTTCTGGCACCTCTATTTTAGCCAATGAGACGATGCTCAATTTTTGGCTCACAAAATTATATGATGACAAGCCTAAGATAATTTAGGACACTAGGGTTGTGATGATTTGAATCAGCAATCATTGAATAATATACACAGCATGATCTTTATGAGGGCGAGAGTGTTACACGAACTGTTTTTACCAACAACACAGCACAGTGTATTTGCCCTTTAGTATCTGAACTGATGTTAAGACGCTCCAGATAGTCAAAAATCTGTGAGTGTTCAAATCTCTTATTAAATTTTTGTAATACTTGTATTTAGCCCATATACCACCTACCTTGAATTTGAATCTTTTCTCTAGTAAATAGAACATGTAATACAGATCAAATACTGATTAAATAGTTGTTATGCTATTGCTCAGGGAGTGATGACTATTATGTAGCTCAGGCACAATTTTGTTTCCTCCAGGTATTTTCAATCCATGGATGATCAAATGTGCAAATTGGAGTCCATGGATATTGAGCTAAATTTTAAAAATGAAAGTATTCAATTTCAAGGGGAAAGACCTAAAAGATAGTGAGAGACAGAGGTCCAGGATGCCTCCTGCAATTTTCTTCTAGACAAAACAGGAAGGCTATACTCAATAGCGTGGTTATCTAAAGAATCATACGATGAAAATATCACTAACTTGCCAGTGTGAATGGGGTCTCACAAATCCCCATGCCTAGATAAAGAGCTACAGACAACAGGGAGAGAGAGAGGAGAGAGAGAGAGAGAGAGAGAGAGAGAGAGAGAGAGAGAGAGAGAGAGAGAGAGAGAGAGTCTTTTCCAGTGATGAGCTCCTCATAGGATTTCAACTCTAAGTCATCGGCCCTGAAAATATACATGTATAAGCAACACTAAGCGAACTCAGAAGATTGTCTTTATATATACATATGTGTGTATTCACTGAAGACAGTCATAAGAACAGCTCATAAACTGAGACGGAGTAGAGCAGACAAGGAAAGAGTCAGACCTTGAGGGTAGAAATAGTATAAATACAATAAATACTGTATACCTGTATAAACCTTTAAAAATAAATATGCGATAAGTGTTTATTGTTGTGAGGCTAACTGGATGGACGAATGAACAAATGACCCTTCATTCTACTGACAGACTATCAATCCACTTCCTTCTAGTTCTGATGTCATGTCTTAAGAAAGCTACTATTTAACTAATGCCTATTGAAATAATGGTGCCATCTACTCATTGCTTTTTATTATTCAGGCCGTATGCATATGTACAATTTCTCTTATTCAGCACACCAAGTATTAATATACAGCCTCTGTTTCTACAGGCGCAATTATTGCATAACTTGACCAGATGGACTTGGCTAGTGTTACTGGCCTTCCATTAAGATACTACTCTTAAATTAATTAAATTTGGGGGATGGAGAGATTGTTCTATGGTTAAAAACTTTGTACTTGCAGAGGACCCAGGTTTAATTTCTATCACACACAGTAACTCACAACCATAATTCCATTTCAAGGGAATCTAATGCCCTCTTTGACTTCCATTGGTACCAAGCATGCACATGCTCCACAGACATAATTGTGAGGGAAATACTCAAACATATAAAGTAAAATAAGTATGTCTTTAAAAATCAAATTTATTTGTAATTCATGGTTTCTTTAAAACCAAAGTTAATTAAAAAATAATCAAGCCAAACACATGAATTTTGCCCTTAAAAATGCAAGGAAAGCTATTTATTTAATCAGCCTACAACAAAGGCATTCATGTCTAAGACATGAGAGTTTATATACCTATATGAATAAATAAAATAACACTTTGAATACTCTTGTGGTTTGAGTGTCTCAAAGCATAGCAATTAGGCAGCCTGCCTAATTGGGTTCCCCATTAGCACTCCATGTGTAAATTAATGGACTTAGCATGCCCTTCATCTCAGAGGTCAGCACTACACACTGTAAGCATAATCTTCCAACAACTTCATGCTGCAAATAATGGTGGCACATTCTATCCTATAATTCTCAACTACCCCTTCCCACGCACAAGTACCTCATTGTTACCTCAGCTTGAGCACTCTTTCTACACTCCTGTCTTTGCTGGGGGTGTTCCCTGTACCGAAGTTCTTTGCCAAATGGAAATAGTGCTATAAATAATATTAAAATTTAGTTGATGGAGAAAGCAAGATAAAATATTTAACTCTCTATTAACTGTGTCATGTTAACTGTGCTACTCTCTAGCACCTGTGTTGCATTTTTCCATGTGACATAGGTGCTCAGTTTAAAAACTTTCAACTGTATGCCTGTTGGAGCTCACTCTGTTTCTTTGTATGTTCCCATTTATCAGATAATATCCCAATAGTTTATCCCTTGGGAGAATGAAGAAATGTAACAAGCTCATTGCCCACAGGGATTTCATGGAAAAAAAAAAAATCAGAACACCTTGAAGAATTAAAGAAATTTGAAAATTTGGGGCATAACATTGAAACACCCCAGGATACATAAATTTCTATCAAATGTGGGTTACTAATACACCAGTTCAGCTATTCTTCTTTTATATTGAAATTGAGGAGCATCAATTACTTGATATAATTGATTTTATACATAAGATTCTATATAAGCAAATATGCTTTTTAAAGAATTAAATAATGTTTTTAATTTCCTATAGAAGAAATTCAAAGTATAAAATAAATAGTAAATGTATTAATCAAATTAACAAAGCTTATAGACCCACAAAGAGAGACAAAGAGGATAGACAGAGAAAGATAAAGGACATTTATTAAATGACATACAGGCTATGGTCCAGCTAGTACAACAACGTCTTTCCACCAATGGAGGAATCCAGTAATTGTTCAATCCACAAGGCTAGATGTCCCAGCTGGTTTTTATACGCCAGAAACTGAAAGAAGTGGGCTCTAATGCCAGTGAAGAAATAGAGTTGGTAGTGAGAAATAACAAGAAGGCACAGAGAGAACAAGCATCCCTCCTCTCTCTCTTACCCTACTAGCAGAAGGTGCAGCCTGATTAAACGCTCCCACTTCAAATGATTGTATTAAGAAAAAGTTCTTGACCCAAGTGCCTACCCTGTCCCCTAAGGGCCAGGGCAGCAGGTGCCACTATGATGAACAAATACATAATGGAGAGATGCAAAAAATAGAGTATGTGGTTGGGGGGGGAGAAAGAAAAAGAGAGGTTTGGTGAGCTGTGGAAGGGGGTGGAACTGAAGATGTAAAGACTGTACTAGGCCAATTAGAGGAGCCTTTGCTTCCATCTGAAGCCATGTTGGTGTCTTAGGGATATTCCACTACCAGGGGCCATACAGGCCTGTGCTGACACCTGAGGTCATAGTGATGTCTTGGCTTGGGCTGCCCCAAGGACCATGTCTGAGTTCATATTCCTGCCATAGCCAGGATCTGTGTTGATGTCTATGACCTGTATTGCCACTAAGGGCCACTTGTATACATCCATGGTCTGTGCTGCTCTCTGAAGTCATGCAAATTTCCACTAGTAGGGAAAAACTGATCTGAGTGTATCTGCTGAAACCTGGGGCCATTGTAATGTCTAGGCCAAGGCTGGCTTCCAGAGTCATGTATGGGTCTGTGGTCCTACTGCAACCAGGATCTCTTTTAATGTCCCAGGTCCAAGTTACCACCAACAGCCATACCATTATCCACGGTCTGGGATGACACATGAAGCCATGCTGATATCTAAGGGCTGTGCTGCACCTGAAGACCATGTTAATCTGAGTGGTCTGTGCTACTACCTGAAGCCCTTGGTGACATCCAAGCCTGCTGTTGAGAGGCATGTCTGGGTTGATGGTCCTGCTTCTGGTCAGGGACTGTGTTGATGACTGCGAACTGGCCTGTCACCAAGGCCTATGTCTGAGTCTGTGGTCTTACTGCAGCCAGAGTTTGTGCTGATGTCCATGTTACCACCAAAGCCGTGCGCATGTCCTAGTGCCGTGCTTAGTTGACATTGCTCCTCCTCCTCGCTAGCCACAGGAGAGCTGGCCATGCCCCTCATCTGGGGAACTTGGGAGAGCCACTGATGGTGTAAGTGCAGAAGAGCTGGATCTGTTCCTTACCTACTACAGCATTCGGGTGAGGTGGTCCCTTCACTGGAGCGGTGCTAGAGATCTGACCATGGTGGCATGATTGAGAAAGAGCTAGACCCTATGGTGTGAGTGGAGCATGGAAGAGCTGACCCTGCTCCCTTGCCTGGGCAAAACAGGAGAGCTGGTCCTGGTGTCATGGGTGAAAGAAAACACAGGCTGAGCAACTTAGGTACCACCCAGGCCCAGATCCAGGGCTTTAGTTCATCTACCCCACCTAAGAACTGCGGGAATGTGTGAAGGGCTGGTCCTGCAGAACTAAGGGTGCAAGATCTCCATGACACAGGGCAAAAACAGGATATCAGAGAGAGGTTCTGGTGAAGATCCAGTATTGGTAGTGAAGCAGGAGCCAGAGGCTCAATCAGACCAATGACTCATTGCAATGAACAGCTTTGCAGGTAAAATTATTATCACGACAGATAGCAGCTTCCAGAGCAAGAGTTTTGGTTTTTAGTTTTTTTTTTCCTTTTAGGCGGAAGTTGCAAGGGCAGAGGGCAGATGTGGAGGGACAGGGAGATGAGTCAGATTGAAATGCATGAGGTGAAATTCACAAAGAATCAATAAAAAGCTGTTTGGTTTCTTTGTTTGTTTTAAGTACAGAAAGTGCAGTGAATGGAGAGGTTCAGGAGTGAATCTGAAAAGAAGAGTTGGGTCAGAGTGGGAGATAAAAATATCAAAATACAATGTGTTCCCAAATTCCCAGAGAACTAACAAAACACATTATTTAAAAAGAGAGAGAAAAGGGGGAAAAATTCTCACAGGTGTTTCCAGCACTTGGTCTTTAGTTAAACCAGATGTACTTGAATTAACAGCCAAGAACAGCCACCACAGTAAATTACTAGAATACTTTCAGTAGTAATATGGGTCACGGTTACCAAATTGAGAGGCACAAAGACAAAACTGATGCCTTGGACAACAGTTCCAACCCTGACCCTGACCCTCTGAAGGTATGAGGCTGCAGCTTTAGTCAGAAGCTTTTCCAGTGACAACTTCTAGCTCTGTTTCACACTTAGAAATTTTAGAAAAAGTTTAGCATTGGGAGTAGTATCAGAAATTAAATACAAGTTACTTTGAAATTCTCTACTCTACCTCATTTCTGATGGTAGGTATTCAAAACACTTCACAGAATTATCTGAGAACACAGTCAGCATATATAGCCCATTACTCAGTGAATATTTTCTAAATTGTTTATCTGATTTACTTTTTAAAATACATATATTTTAGCTAAAATATAATTATATTTTCCTCTTTACTTTTTTTCTAATCTCTTTAATATCCCCTTCTCCCTCATGCCCTTTCAAATCTATGGCCTCTTTGCCTTTAACTGTTATTGCTATACTTACATATAAATGCACAAATATATAAATACAACCTGCTGAGTCTGCTGAACATTGCATGTGTGCTCATGAATTCGGGTCTGACTACTAGATTAGACAACCACTTAGGGGCTCATCCATGGGAATGACTAATTCTCCCACTGAGCAGTCTGTAGTTGCCTTAGTTATTTATCTGTGGTTAGGATCCCTTGAAACAAATCCCTACATGCTACATGATAGCATGACGACTGGTGTTGTCATTGTTGAAGTTCTGTCCAGGCAGCCCTATTGCTGAAGTTACATCTTGGATGTAGCTTCACTGTTATCTATGAGAGATGTGTCTCAGAGAAGACTTTCTTGTCCTTGGCTTCTTATAATATTTCTATCCCCTCCGCCATGATGTTCGCTGATGCCTAGAGTCATGTTGTAAGACTTCAAGAGTTATGTTGCAAACTGGTGCGGCTACTCTCAAAATAAGTCTAGAGAATTTGACTTATTTATTAGGTAAACTAAAAGTAAATATAACACATGACCCAAATATACCACTCCCTGACATACTGTTTTTATCACCTAAAATTATAAACAATACACATGGGTGTATGCACATACATCTGTATATGCATATGAATAAATTATGCCACAATGCTTCCCAGAAGAACTGAAGACTATTTAACAAAATTTCCAGTGGTAGGCATTATTAGTCAGGGGAATCCAAAAGAATCTCACAACAATGTAGGCTACTGACTTTGCCTTGAGGGCTGGTGAATCCTGGGTGTTGATAGTAAGGCCCTATTGCTGACATGACAAACTGAACTTTGAGCATAGGACTCAGAGAATTTGACCTCATGTAACTGAAATCTTCTTCCTGAAGATTAGCTCTCACTATACCAGATGGTACTATATGAGCTGCCAATGGAGGGAGGCATCCTAGAGTTCACCCAGCTGTGAAGCCTAAGAACTACGACAATGACCCGCATTGTAGGATATCTCTAAACATGCAACAGTGACATGTATGTCCTAGTGGAAACTGTCTACTTGGACTTAAGATCCACTCAACAGGAGAGAAATCATGCCTGCCCTGGGAACCTATACAACTTCCTAGAACTAGCAATATTATAGATCATAGAGAGGAATCTTCCTCTACCATTTTAATAGACCAGAATAATTCCTAACTGTATTCTGAATATGTATCCTTATTCTCATAGACAAATATAGTTCTCAGCCTTCATCATAGAAGCTTCTCTTTGCAGCAGATGGAGACCATTACTGTAAGCATCAGGTAAAAATGCAGAGAACAACTAGCTGTGATGTGCCTAGACCCAGTGGATATATCAGGTCTCACTTTATACGTCAATCAAAGGGCCAAAAATAGTTTTCAGCTAAAGCTAATGCTCCACTCTGCAGAGGCAGATTCCAAACACAACCAAGTGAATGGTAAAGTGAGTGGTAAGATGGTGTAAGAAGAAACAGAAAGGAATTAGTGAATGAAGAAAAACAGTGGCTTGTAATTTCCAAAGGTCTTAAGAGGACTCACTCAGGTCGCACTAACAAATGAAATATCCCTGTGGACATCCAAGGGAAACACCCTCCAGATAGAGAAACTGCACATGGAAATTCTCTAAATTAGAAAGTGCTAATTTGGTGTACACAGAAGCACAGTACCAAAAGAATAGTCAGCTAAACCATTAAACAGGGGCTCAGAGTAGATCAATGACCCACATGTGTAGCTCACAGAAGTAGAGCTAGTTCCCAACAGGAACCAGTGTTAAACAATTTCTCTCCTCTGACTGAGATCTTCCCACAAAACCCAAATAATTATTACAGTCTCTTTATATTTACTGTAAAACCCATTATTTCTTTCATGATGCTTTTTCTGAGATGCCCAAGTCTCCAAGGAGGGAACTATGTATTCAAATAAATAATGACTTCTTTGATCACGAGGCATCAGTCCAAGAAATAGAACAGAAAATCTACCACATATATTTTGTTTCCCAGAAAGCTCAGAAGCACAGCAGAGATATTCACAATGTAGTAACTTTAACCCTTCTAAAGACAGACGCCACTAGGAATGATGCATTACGGAGCTCTGAAAAGCCTTAACCTGGTGAGTAACTACTACCATGTTGTAGGAGTTGGCATGAACAAGAAAAATAACTTTCATTTCACAGACAACTGCCTCCATGGGAAACAGGGAGAGTTCCTTGGTTTACTATGGCAAGACCACATTCCATTAAAGTGGCACATAGACAGTTGAAGGGGTAGAAAAGGAAGAAAAAAGAAAATATTCATCATGAGCCTCACTATACTGACATGCACCTCGGTCCACTCAATAAACCTATGATGGTATCTTGTTCTATTTTGCAAAGTAAAAACTGAAGCCCATCAAGTTTTTGTTGTTGGCTCCGGTCACCTAGATAAGAAAAAGCAAAACAAGACTCCAGAAACTAGAATCCGTGCTGTTTTTACTATGTAACACTTCCTCCATATAACATGTCATCAAAACCCCCATAATGCAGTGTATGTGACACCACAGTGAAAAGCTGTCTCTTTCCTAGCTTCTGTGCAGGCCTGCATCTGAGTCAGACACAATGTATGTCTTTCTGTTAGAGAACTCACCACACAATGTTAAAACTATTCACAAACATACTATCACCAAAGGACTGTATACGTCTCATGTTCACAACATTATCAAATCTTCATATATCAGATTTGTCTTGCATAAAGCACACACAGGAATACTCAAGTGTTGGATTATTTGTCTGACATGGACAATAGCAGCTCCTACTACAAATAAAAAAAAATTAGGAGTAGCTATTATAAGACCACACTGAGAAATTCCTTTAAGTTAGGGTTTGTCTGTGGGAATACTTAGGCAAATTGTGATCCGTTTATTGACTCTGAGAAATGTGTTGAACAATTGCGAAGGCAATGAGATACACTCGTTGTATTAAAAATAAGAGGAAAGGCAACACCCTCTTCTCATTGAATTTGCACTATAAGCACCATTCAGGAACAATGAACAAATAATAGTTAATGTGATGGATTTTCTTATGCTAACTGCCTGTTTACAAGGCAATCATAAAAGATTGGCAAAGTTATGAATATATGACAAAAAGAAAAAATAATCCCCCAAATGAAAAAGAGATTTCAGAAGTCCTTCACATAGACCATTTATACACCAAGGTATACACATTTACACCCAAGAAGTGAAAGCAAGCTATTTGCGGAAGCTGTGAGTCTAGAGAGTTAATGGGAGCAACCAGAATGTTAATCAGAGAAGACAGCTTTGATTAGAGTCCCGAACCCCATCAGTAGATATTCAAAACTCATTAAAGAAAAAAAAAAGGCATTGCAGTAACACAGTTAAAATAGGAATAAGTGTGTTGGAGAAAGAGGTGGAAGAAAAAAAAAAAACTTCACACCCTCATTTCTATATAAGAAACATATAAAAACGGAACTTTTCCAAGGCCCTCATCCAAAATCTCACAGGACAGACTTTATGAGTTCTAGCTAGAGGACAGGTGTCAAATATGGCACTTTAGTGGTACACACAGCTATTTAAGTTTAAATTAATTAAAACTAAATGAATTATCAATTCAAACTGCTTCAGCCCTTAAGATTTGAAAGCCACCTGTGCCCTGTGGGTCTTATGTTGGAGAACAGGGCTCACAGGCTGCCAGATGCCCATCACTGTAGAAGGTCCTACCCAGAGCCCTCAAGCAGCCCTCAAGCTTCACAGTTCCAGTACACCATGAAGCTTCAGTGATGATTAAGCTAGCATGGCCCTTGACAGGCAGTAGACGCCCAGTAAAGAGTCACTAACCACTCAGTTAACTCGGATTGAAAATAAGTAGGAAAAATAGGTGTGAGTTATGTTTTAGACAACAAATGTCTGCCACTGAAACACTGAATCTACTTATAACTGAGGCTCCCTGGTGATGGTTCTACTACTACGCCTTTCTTCTCGCATGCTCAAGTTGGTATTTGTGAAATTTTCTTACTGTTTATGTCACTTTTATTATAATTTGGAACTTCTCTTACTTTGAAAGCCAATAAAAACTCAGCTACATGCCACCCTTACACATTTCTTGGATGGAGAACCCAGTGCATGATTTTCCCTTAGAAAGTCTGGCAGATAGATACCTGCTTCTGTGTAAACTTATGGAAATCTCTTCTTAGCTTCACTTCTCTTTGCCCACCTTATAGAGCTGAGAAAAATAAAATGGGCATGTTGAAGTGTTCCAAAACCAGTAATGCTCATAATTTAAAAACATTATTGCAGTCAAGTAGTTTATAATTTAGCTGTTGGACACTAGCGTAACTCAAGATAGGAAAAAAATTCCTCAGGCTAATGATTAAACTACTTCTTTTTGCTTATCACATTAAAACACCTGCCCTTTCTGTTAATGTCTGAAATCATTTGAAAGACATCACTTATGCTCCTTCAATTTTAGTGAAAACTCTAGAGCCGGGTCCATCATTCTTCAAGCCCATCACTGTCTCCTGCTTTATTTTGATTCTGCCTGGCTCTCAAAGTTAGGTCTGTCTTCAATCTGTCACATCTTTATGAATGATTAGTATTTGGATCGGATGATGAACACAGCCATCCACATACAAAAGAAAATGTCATTCTTTAACGGGTTCATTTGGTGAGGCACAATCAAAAAGAGAAAAAAAAAGTTGCTGTCATCTTCATAATATTTAATTTAAATACTAGTATATTGATGAGAGTTACTATCACTATTGCTACATCCAAATTATTCCACTTACTTTCTACATTGATACATTGACATATTTTTATTTAAATGTCATGATAATGATGCCTTTTGTATCCCCAAAAATCTACATTTAATAAAACATCCTTGCATTTATTATCTCACCTAAACTTCTTGACACTTGCTAAGTTTGTTCAAGTAAATATTTCTATCACAGTTTTCCAGAAATATAGAGAATCGAAGTCGTTTTCCCCAAAGCCACAAAGCTAATGACAGGCAGATCTGGATGCAAATTTCTCTAAGGGTATTACTTTCAAATTACTCACTGTGTGGAAGTCAGTACCCATGTTGTTTGATTACTGATTGTATAATATGTTCAAGTACAAAGCTGACAAGATTGTTTGGCTGGTAAACATGGTAAAGATAAGAAAGCTGCAAAGCCTGACGACTCGAGTTCAATCCCTAGGATGCACAGGGTCAGGGAAGAGAAGCCACACCTACAAGTTGGCCTCTGATCTCTACATGTGCCTTGTGGCATACACATCAACATAGCCACATACACACACGCACACATACACAAATAAAGTGACAGAAATATTGAACATAATCTTTCTATGATTACCTTTGGATTAAGTGTCTCTAAGTATTCTCTTTGTTAGTAAATCCTAGAAAGTATTAGATCAATAACTTCAAAACATGGTTCTGACTTTATCTCTAGGTTACCTACTGCCCACGTTCTGTGGTTTATAAAATAGCCCATAAATGCCAAGTGAGCCATACTGAGCTCTAGCAACATTTCTCAATGCAGGGATTTAAAACACCCTCACAGAAATGTGAAGTCAGGGCAGCCTCTATTGTGAAGATGGTTTTGCTATAAAGATTTCTTTCTAGCCAGGCTAAAAAGATTGAAATCCTATAGATTCGATTAATTTTCATAAAGTGGAGGTAAGGTCATCCACTGATTCTGCACAGAAATACCCAAGCCCTGTCATGTCAGCACAGAGAAATGAAATTATTCAGAAGGTTGACTTTTCAGAAACCCCCCTTATTGACTTAAGAAAGAAAGAAAGGAAGGAAGGAAGGAAGGAAGGAAGGAAGGAAGGAAGGAAGGAAGGAAGGAAGGAAGGAAGGAAGGAAGGAAGGAAGGAAGGAAGGAAGGAAGGAAGGAAGGAAGGAAGGAAGGAAGGTTGAATTTTGGCTGCCACAAGTAATAGAACAAACAAACAAACAAAAGGTGAGCTGGCACTGCCCCGGAAAAAGTCCTGCTGCACTCAGTGGCCCCACAAAGACGGAATGTTCCACAAAGTGCACTCAGTGGCCCCACAAAGATGGAATGCTCCACACAGGCAGACGCCTACTCACTTCTGGCATGACACAGCGTAGGAAGTGTGTAGAGACCACACCTAAAGTCAGGAGATGTGACTCTTAGAGAAATTAGAATCAGAACAGTTTTCGTGCTTGTATGTGATGAGCTCCAGACACACAAAATGCAAAGACAGTAAAATAAATAGAGGTTAAGACAACAGACTTGATGGAAAGAATTAGTTCTCTCTTCTTTTCACTCTCAATGCTGTACTCTTACCGTCCTTTTCTGGGATAGGTAAAGATTATTTTTCCAATTTGGACGGTTTGAAATCTGACAGATAAAACAGTTTAAGAAAGCAGGTGTTAGCAGAGATTAATTTTTTCATCTATTAGCTTCCAGGGTAACTTATTTTTCAGTCTACATAAATATTTTCAAGCCCAGTGGTGGTGGCACATGCCTTTAATCCCAGCAACAGAGAGGCAGAGGCAGGCGATGTCTGTGAGTTTGAGGCCAGCTTGGTCTACAGAGCTAACTCTAGGACAGCTAGGGCTGTTACAAAGAGAAATCCTGTCTTGAAAATTAATATATATGTATATATATATATTCAAAAAGCTTTAAATGATTGATGAATTAGTAACATTTCCTTTTATATTATGTGGAAGAAAATTCCCAGGTTTTCTCAAACTCTTATTCAAGTCAAAGTTGCTTGCTAACTAATCTAATGTCTTGGTTCTTGCTTATTTCAGTGAGAATACTCACCTTTAGAAGTTTAGAAACTACCAGGAATCTATATGGGGTAACTTCTAAGACTGGAATTAAACTCTGAAATACATAATGACCTACTTCTGTTTGTAACTTGGGTTCATTCCACATTTAACCCACACCAAGAATTTATGAACCACTCCTACTTCATTCATTTATAATTTTCTATGAATTCTCCTCCCACCTATAAAGTATGAATTAGAGGTTATACGCTGAGAACAATGTTATAATTCATTTATCTTTATCTACATGCATCTCAGTTGTTAACACTGTTGCTTTACAAATAGTATGGTATTCAACATTAATTAAAGCATAAGTAAATTATGTGTTGATAGAAAGATGGCTGACTCTCTACTACAATGCCTCACTTTTTCGCATATACTTAAGTAAAGATGTGGACTGCTAAAGTGCTGTACTACAATGATTAAAAGTGAGACACTCACACACATAACTGGAGACAAAGATACCCCTTCTGTATCCACTGTAGATTCCCACCAGGTTCCAACTGATAGCTTCAAACCCAGGATCACACAGAACTTTGTGACAGGCACTGTGGATAATAAACGAAAGCAAAGAAACATGGACGTGAGAAAGAGCCTGGGAAGAAGTAGTAGAAAGACAAGAGAATGTGGATATGAGGAATGGTGAGTATTCACTGGGTACATGAGTCATATTATCTAAGAAAAGGCACGTTTAAATTTTTTAATTTAAAAGTGATGAGGAGAAGTAGAAAAAGACATTTTATGCACACCTTTGACCTACACATGCACACACACACGCACAAACACACACACACACACACACATACACAGGACATCAGCAGCGCTGCAAAGGCAACCTGTTGTGTTTGGCCTCTGACATGAAAGTACCATTAATAATGACCCTTAAATATATGGTCATCTCTTTGACCAAAAACAAACAATAAAGAAAGAAAATAGAAAGTGTGTCACATATAACACAAGATGTTTTGACACTATGAAACTTTAACCAGACAGAAAACCTCAAATGCTACATTTGTATTATGTCCTTGGATGAGAAATTTAATACGCTAAGCCTCAATATTATCATCTGCAAAAATGATAATAATCTGCTGTATTAGTTCCCTTTTTTCTTGGTGTAATAAAATATCATAAGGAAGGCAACTTATAAAAAAGGAGTTTATTTGGCTTACAGTTACAGAGGGAGAAGCTGCTGGGAAGCCAGCAGCAGGTGGCTGGATCCGGAGGCAAAGATCAGAAAGAGTGAAGTGTAAGCGGGCCACATTCTAAAGACTAAAAGCCTGCCTCCAGTGACATACTTCCTCCATAAAGGTTTTACCTCCTAAAGATTTACCAAACTGCACTACCCATTGGCAATCAAGGCTCCAGTTTGTGAACTTATAAGGGACAGTTTCATCCGAACTGTCATACCTGTTCTGCTTTTTATAGGAATTAAACGCAGCAATATATGTATAATGTGCAGCTTGAAGCAAACTGTCAATAAATGGTTTTAGTAAAAACAAACTATTTTTCTGATCCAGCAGAAATCTATATTTCCTGGGGGGTGGATAGTCTGTGAATCCCTAAGAGCAAAGAAAAACCTCCAACAAGGACTTCCTTCTGTTCGAGTCTCTGTGGCCTTTGTCAAGCACTGACTTCAGTAAGAAAGGAGATATGAGAGAAATGGAAATCCCTTGCTCTCTTCCAGTTTTAACTAAGTAGAGATGGTGTCAGGAAAGTAGAGGGAATTACTACTAATTTAAATAAGGAAGCTTTAAAGAGACACTCAAATTCACAATCTCAGATAGCAGAACAGTATTGCAGAAGAGGATCGAAACTACCATGTAACCCACTAGCCTTCCCACCAATAATAACCAATGTCATTAGAAACCCTGCCTCAGTGTACATAGGAAATGGTTTTGGTGAGAAAGGACACAGATCAAGAAGCCTCTGTACTCATGTCTATTTAAACGTAAGATTTCTGAAATAAAGCCACTGAAAGCAAAGAATCTGAAACTCTGATTAGTGATAGACCTGGTGGCATTATGAAGCATTTTCAACATAAACACTAAATATCAGATGATATGGGAGCATCTGAGTTTTCTCCCTGAAGACTGTCCACAGCAGGGTCACTCTAGTTTGATTAACCAATACATTTTAGTTGAATAATTTTAAGTCTACATGTTTCCTGAAAAGGCTGGGATATTTTCCGTCCACCACCATTTTTTTATTTGTTTGTTCCATCTCCACATTTCATTGCTTCTGAGGGGAAGTGGCATGGTCCATTCATTAGTAGGGAAATACTTCTTGAAGTTTTCCTGTGTGGTTTTGTATCTGTAGTGTTAGGTTACACGTTATGCTAGAGAGAAGATTGTAGTGAGTAAAGATTTTGCAGCCACATAACTGTAAAGACATGACTATAGAAGTTTAGGTAGCTATGGGTATGATAAAGAAATCGCATCCATCTTTATCTAGGAATGCTTATAGTCTCTATTTTTACATTTAGGCTTTTGATGATTTGAATATGTCCTAGTATATGCTGAGATTTGTTTTTATCAAGCTTTATTAACTTTTATGTTTTGGATATCTAGTGATTCTTCCATCTCTTCCTAAAATGCCACCCTTCTATTGAAATGCCTTGTTTGATATGTCAGTATTTATCATATATGTGTACCTAAATACATATATGCACATTTTTATTTATGACAACTAACCTTGGGCTTCTCTCCAATAAATACACAATAGGGGTTGATTTGCTTCTGAGATTGTCTTGAATTCAGACATTAGTTTTGTGGGAGAATTGATGTCTTAACAATATTGAATCTTTCAGCTGATTACCTAGAGTCTTTAATTTCCCTTGTCAATATTTTGGAGCTTACAATGTACAGATACTGATTATCTCTTTTATATTTATTGCAACATATTTTGTATTAAAATTGTATTTTAAATGTCAATTTAATTCCATTACCTATTGTTTGATATTGATTAAAGATATTTAATTGATTTTAGGTATTGATCATATACATGAAATCATGCTAATATCAATAGTTATGATTGTATTTGATTATTATATATGATAATATTATGATTATCTCATCTTTGTAAACTGACATTTCATTTTTGATTAATTTCTCTTGTTTCTTTTCCATGTAGATGTTCTTTCTTTTTCTTCTTTCCTTCTTTTGTTTTCTGTCAACTGTAAGAAACCTAGAGTTTCTGACTAAATGAAGGACAAATCTAATAAAAAGGGGACATTGGAGAGATGAATCAAAAATTCTTAAACTGCTCTTAAAAATTCCTGGGTTTGGTCATCAGCATCCACATGGAGTTCACAGCTTCTGAAACTCCAGTTCTGGGGATCCAACATCCTTTTCTTACCTCCCCCAACTCATCCATGCTTACTTGTGGTGTACATATATGCAACACACACTTTTAAAAATCCAAATTATTGTGGAAGAATAATTTTTGTATTATATGCACATTTAAGAAAGGTAACAATGTTTTTAACATTGAAAATTTAATTGACGGTATTATGACTGAAAACATTGAATATGAAATTCATGTTATAATGACAGTGTTCTTGTTCTAAAATCTATGATAATATAAAGCAGAGAATATGTAATTACCTTAAAAGTGCTTATGAGCTTGTGGGATAAAAGAAAAATAAAACTGTACCCTGTTTCTTTTAACACACAAAGAATGAAGCAAGTGTCTCCAATGATATGTCTTTCATTTTTAAAATAATAGATATTGTCTAAATACATCTATTACTCTAAAATATATTAATTAAAAATGAGAATATTTATATTCATTAATATAGTGATTTAATAGTTGTGAATTAATAGTGATTGCTCTGGAGTGTTAAATTTTTTTGCTTTAAAGCAGTAGTATTATTTGCTTTAAACTTGATGTGTTGGGAGCCGCTGGCCCCAGCCCCTCAAGATGGTGCCAATATCCGGTGCTGGCCAACCCACCTGAGTCAGTAATCAAGGCAAGGGCCTGAGTCAGTAATCAAGGCAAGGGCACATGCCTTTGCTAATTTTCCGAGACTGGTCTCTCCGCCTCTCCCGTGGCGTCATGTGGGGTGATGAGCTGCAGCCTATAGAGAGATGACACGTCCAAGGTGGAGGTCTTTGGCCTATATAAGGGCTGGGCTTTCCCTACCTCAGGGTCTCCATTTTCTGTAAGCTGATGCTCTCCCTCAAGACGCATTAAAGCTTTGCTGCAGAAGGATCCTACGTGTGCCGTGCCTTTTCTTGCGGGCGAGAAGTTGGCACGGGACAGCTGGTGCCGAAACCCGGGAACTGAACACCATTAGCACTGTCAGAGACCCCTCGGAGACGAGGTGGATTCAGAACTGCAGGTAGGTTGCTCAGAGAGGTATGTCTGAACTGGGCTTTGGTTTTTTTGAGGCCTTGATGCTTGTCTTGGCAGTGCTGTTGATTTTCTTCGTGGTTGCCTTTTGCTTCCACCGGGGCATGGGATCCTCCCAGTCTATCGTAACAGCACTAGACTCCCTGCTTAAGCAGCGTGATATTAAGATGGCACAGCGTACCCTAAAGAACTTTGTAGAAGATAAAGCCTGTAAAGATCTGATAGCTAAAGGGCGAGATGTGATGGAAGAAGTTCAGGACAGCATGTCAGAAACCGAGCGCCAAGTGAGGTTAGGCGCACGTCGTAAAGTAACAATACTCAATAAGGAAAAAGGACCCCCTGGTAAAGTAAAGAATATGGGGGAGTTGGGGAACCAGAAACTAAAGCCTGGTCCCCCCACATTGTACCCTGTATGGGAACTTGAAAATTTAAATTTAAAGTGTGGCTTCTTGAGTGGCTCTGATACATCGGAACACTCGGGAGATGATGAGTTGAGCCCTGATGAGGAAGATGACCTAGAGGAAGAGGCGGCTAAATATGAGGCAGAGAGATATTATCCTGATGAATTTCCCCCCGAACAACAGCTCTGGACTTTTGAGATACTGACAGGGCAAGGACCACACGCAGCTGATCAGACTAATTACCCCTAGGGAGCTTATCAACAGATTGCTAATACAGCCATTAGGGCATGGAAAGCTTTATCCAGAAAAGGAGAAGGGAGCGGTCAATTGACTAAGATTGTTCAAGGTGCACAGGAGACCTTTTCTGATTTTGTGGCTCGCATGACAGAGGCAGCAGGTCAAATCTTTGGTGACCCAGAGGCGGCTGCCCCTCTGATAGAGCAGCTGGTATTTGAACAAGCTACCAAGGAATGCCGTATGGCCATAGCTCCCAGAAAAAATAAGGGACTACAAGACTGGTTGAGGGTATGTCGAGAGCTTAGCAGTCCCCTGACAAACGCCGGTCTAGCTGCAGCCATTTTGCAGTCCCAGAGGCACCCTCTAGCGGACCCTGCCAAGAGAATTTGCTTTAAATGTGGCAAGCCCGGCAATTTATACTAGTTCAGGTATTAATCTTTCGAGAAGCCTTTCTCAATTTTTGTTACAGAATTGGTCGTCTGAATTTGAGCAGACCCTTTGTGACCTGCAGGTAGCGATCGTCCAGGTCAATTCCACTCAGCTAGACCTGTTGCTGACCGAAGGGTTTTCTACGTGGATTTCCTCAGCCTTCTCCTACTTCAAGGAATGGGTGGGGGTGGGTATGTTTGGCCTAGCCTTTTGCAGAGGACTGGTCATTCTTCTCTGGATGGTTTTCAGGCTCAGAATCCAAAGTCAGAGAGACAAAGCAGTTTTGGCTCAGGCCTTAATGGCTCTAGACTCAGGAGCCTCGGTAGATGTGTGGCTAACTATGCTAAAGCAATAGGGATATTTTGGCTCGAACAGCTCCTGCATGCCTAGGACAGTCCTGTCCATTGCACTGGGTGGAGTGTTCGGCCCCTTTCCTGAGGGGGATGTTGAGCCAAGGGCATCGCACAAGACATAGCTATGTCCTGGGAGGTATGTTGTCCTGCATAAGGGTGCCTGCCTTAACTCCCTTCCCAGCAAAAGGCAGAGGACAGGCTGGGGGCATCTCGATCTGTCGAGGGATTAGAGATGACGCCCACGCAAGTCCATAATGTTTTCTGGGGGATAACCACTGCCTCCACCCTCTTACAGGATTCCCTCATTGCTTAAAAAAGAAAAAAGGGGGAGATGTTGGGAGCCGCTGGCCCCAGCCCCTCAAGATGGTGCCAATATCCGGTGCTGGCCAACCCACCTGAGTCAGTAATCAAGGCAAGGGCCTGAGTCAGTAATCAAGGCAAGGGCACATGCCTTTGCTAATTTTCCGAGACTGGTCTCTCCGCCTCTCCCATGGCATCATGTGGGGTGATGAGCTGCAGCCTATAGAGAGATGACACGTCCAAGGTGGAGGTCTTTGGTCTATATAAGGGTTGGGCTTTCCCTACCTCAGGGTCTCCATTTTCTGTAAGCTGATGCTCTCCCTCAAGACGCATTAAAGCTTTGCTGCAGAAGGATCCTACGTGTGCCGTGCCTTTTCTTGTGGGCGAGAAGTTGGCGCGGGACATTGATGGATGTTCAGGAGTACCTAAAGCATTGATGAGACCAAGTTTATATTGTTCTTATTTGCTCAAAGAAACAGAGAGGGGAGAGAAAAAAGGGGGGGGGAGAGAGGGGAGGGTTGCACACGAAACTCTAATGTGAAAACGGAAGTAAAAGTAAGATAATTCTAGAACTCTGTACAAGCTGAGCTCCTGGAACTAGTGAACCTTGAGGTTATGTTTGTATCAGTCCTGGCTTCTGTTAGGAGGTCTAATAGTGTATTGATCTTCTTTTGCTATTTATTTATTTGAAAAACGTTTTGCCCATCTCCTCCACTAGTGCTCCTTCTCCTGCCCCTTCTTCTAGCCCTCCCCAGACTCTTCCCTTGCTCCTCACATCCTTTCCACTCTCACTCCCCAGAGAAGGCAAGGAATCCCAAGGGGAGTCAATTTAGTCTAGCATACCCAGTTGAGGTAGAACTGGGTCTCTCCCCCCAGTATCAAGATGAGAACTTTGTGTTCCTACTAAGCATGACCTTCTAGGACTGACTATGATCCCATTGCAAAAGGCTCCATAAACTACCCATATTTTTTGACTGTCGTCTATATTCAGATGGTCAGGATTTGCTCAATGAAGATTCCTCAGCTGTTATTTCAGAGTCTGAGAGCTCCCAACAGCATGGGACTGCCTATACTCTGGGTCTCCCTATCATGAGCCTGATTCCTTCACTCATGCAGTCTTTCTCCCTCTCTTCAGCTGGACCAATAGCTCAGCCTGGTGTTTAGTTCTGGATCTCTGCATCTGCCTCCGTCAGCGGCTGGATGAAGGTTCTATAACGGCAATTAGAGTGGTAATAGGGAAAGGGCAGTTTAGGTTCCCTCTCCACTATTGCTTAGAGCCCTACTTGGGCTCATCCTGTGGGTCCTTGAGTGTTCCCTAGCACCAGGTTTTTCTCTAATTCCACAAGGATTCCTTTTATCAGGATATCTGCTTCTTTGCTCCCTCTCTGTTGCTGCTCTCACTATCCCATTCACTAATGTTCTCAGGATATCTCTACTTCCTCTTCTCAATGGGATCTGTAAATGTCTCTCTTAACTTTTCTGACACCTAGCTACTGGGGGTGGTCTCAATTGGAGCCTGGCTATCCTTTGAATTACATCTAAAATCTACTTATGAGTGAGTATGTACCACGTCTGTCTTTCTGGGTCCGTGTTACCTCACTCAGGATTGGATTCTACAGATCCAACCATTTGCCTGCAAATTTCAAGATGTCTTTTTTTTTATTATTATTGCTGAGTAGTACTCCATTGTATAAATGTACCACAATTTTTTAATCCATTATTCAGTTGAGGGGCATCTAGGTTGTTTCTAGGTTCAGGCTATTACAAATAATGCTGCTATAAACATAGTTGAGCTAATACCCCTGGGGTAAGAATGTGCATCCTTTGGGTATATGCCCGATAGTGGTATTGCTGGATCATTGGGTAGATTGATTCCCAGTTTTCTAAGGAACCACCATACTGATTTCCAAAGTGGCTGTACAAGTTTATACTCCCACTAGCAATGCGAGTATTCCCCTTGTTCCACATTTCCTAACACATAGGTTGTCAACTGTGATTTTGATCTTAGCCATTCTGACAAGTGTAAGGTGGTATCTCAGAGTTGTTTTGATTTGCGTTTCTCTGATGGCTAAGAAGTGTCTTTCAGCCAATTGAAGTTCTTCTGTAGTGAATTCCCTATTTAGCTTTGTACCCAGTTTCCTAATTGGGTTCTTTGGCTTTTTGACCCCAACTTTCTTGAGGTCTCATCTATTTCTTCAGTGTCTGTTGTTATATACACATTTTTATTTCTGATTTTGTTAATTTGAATATGCTCTCTCGGCCTTTTGGTTAGTTTGGATGAGGGTTTGTCTATCTTGTTGACTTTCTCAAACTATCAGCTCTTTGATTCATTTATTGTTCTTTTTGTTTCAATTGTATTGATTTCAGAACTGAGTCTGATTATTTCCTGCCATCTATGCCTTCTGGTAAGTTTCCTTCTAATTGTTCTAGAGCTTCCAGCTCTGCTATTAAGTCTCTTGTGTGAGATTTCTCCAAGGATTTTATGTGAACATCTAGTGATATGAATTTTACTCTTGGCACTGCTTTCATTGTGTCCCATGAGTTTGGATATATTGTTGATTCATTTTCACTGAATTCCAGGAAGTCTTTCATTTCTTTCTTTACTTCTTCCTTGACTCAGATGTTGTTCAATTGAGAGATGTTCAGTTTCCATGACTGGTAAACCTGGTGAATTATTGAAGTCTCCCACTATTAGTTTATAGGGCTTGATATGAGATTTAAGCTTTAGTAATGTTTCTTTTACATATGTGGGTGCCCTTGTGTTGAGGGCATCAATGTTCAGGATTGAGATTAAATCTAGATAGATGTTTCCTTTAATTGTCTTTAGTTTGAAGTCTCTTTTGTTAGTAACTAGGATAGCTACACCATCTTATTTCTTAAGTCCATTTGATTGGAAAGTTTTTTTCCCCAACCCTTTACTTTAAGTCAGTGTCTGTCTTTGAAGTTGAGTTGTATCTATTTGTTTTGTTCTGTAAGTTTAATGGCTTGATTATTATGTGGTTAGTCGACTTTGGGGTGGGGGTGTTGTTTATTTGGTGTTCTGTAAGCTTCTTGTATCTTTATAGGCATTGCCTTCTTTAGGTTGGGAAAGTGTTCTATAATTTTGTTGGAATATATTTTCTGTGTTTTTGAGCTGGTATTTTTCTCTTTCTATTCCTAATATTCCTAGGTTTGGACTTTTCATGGTGTCCCATTTCTGGATGTTTTGTGTTATGACATTTTTGGATTTAGTGCTTCCTTTGACTGACAGATCTTTTTCCATTATCGAATCTTCTTTCTCCTATCTCTAGCATTCTGTTGGTTATTTTTGCATCTATAGTTCCGGTTTGTGTATACATATTTTTCATTTTCAGCTTTCCCTCAGTTTGCGGGGGTTTATAAAATTACTTCTATTTCAATTTGTTCACCCAAGAATTGCAGATAAGCATTAGGTCATACTTTGAAAACCTATACTCCACTAAATTGGAAAACCTAAAAAAAATGAACAGCTTTCTAAACAGGTATCACTTACCAAAATTAAATCAAGACCAAATAAATGACCTAAATAGAATTATAACCCCCAAGGAAATTGAAACTGTTATTAAAAGTCTCTTAAGCAAAAAAAAAAAAAAAAAAAAAAAAAAAAAAAAAAAAAAAAAAAAAAAAAGCCGAGGGCCAGATGGTTTCGGTACAGAATTCTACCTGACATTCAAAGAACTAATACCTATACTCCTCAAACTATTTCTTACAATAGCAACCAAAGGGATGCTGCCAAACACTTTTTATGAGGGTACAGTCGCCCTGATACCCAAGCTACTCAAAGGTGCAACAAAGAAAGAGAATTACTGGACAATCTCCCTCATGAACATCAATGCAAATATACTCAATAAAATTCTTGCAGCCTGAATCCAACAACATATCAAAAAATAGCATCCACCATGATCAAGTAAGCTTCATTGCAGAAATGCAGGGATCATTCAACATACAAAAAACTGTGAATGTCATCCATCATGTAAACAAACTGAAAGAAAAAACCACATGATCATCTCATTAGATCTTAAAAATGCCTGTGACAAAGTCCAATGCTCCTTCATGATAAAAGTCCTGGAGAAATCAAGAATACAGGGAAATACCCAAATATAATAAAAGCAATATACAGCAAGTCAACAGCCAACATCAATCTATTTCAAACTCTGAATCTTGAAATTTTTCCTTCACCTGTTTGATTGCCTTTTTTCTTGGTTTTTTTTTTTTTTTAATTAAGGGATTTGGTGGTCTCTTCCAGTTTTCTGTTTGTCTTTTCTTCTATTCCTATAAGATAGTTTTTTATTACCTCCTTTAAGGCTTCCGTTATGTTTATAAAGTTGTTTCCTTCTGCTTCTTCTACATTGTCAAGATCAGGTCTTTTTGTATAACCACCAGATTATGGTGGTGCCATATTGTTCTTTATGTTGTTATATGTATTATTTCTCTGGTGTCTGCCTATTGCTTCTTTAGATCAATGCAGGGTTTGGTACAATCTGTTTTGGGTGTGTCTGAGTCTCAGGAAGGTTCTCTTGGTTCAATCTGAGCTCTTGGTCCACTTGGAGGTAGTGTATTCTGTGTCACAGTGAGTTGCTCTTGGTATAATAAGATCTGTATGATTCTGTGTCTTAGGGATCCAATATTTGTCCAAGATGAGCTCTTGATTCTATAGAGGGGAACTGTGAGCCTCAGGTAGCCCCTGAGGTTGGCAGGTGACAGATATGTTGAGAGTTGGGGAAGGATTTGTAAATGGGGGTGTCCAGTGAACTGAATTTTACTGGGGAATTCTGCGCTGCATGGGTTTTCCCTGCTGGCCTGGATTTAGGGGAGAGATAAGTCGAGGTGTGCTGATTTTCCATCAAAGAGTCCCAACTCAGACTGAGGAAAAATTTTAAAGTACATTATTTTATTTTAGCCAATGATACAAGTATTTCAAAATTGTAAACTTTAGTCATATTTAAATATCTGATACTTTTTTCAAACTGATAGAGGATATAAGGCAGAAAAGGGGTATTGGAGAAAAAAGATAGATCTGTTACGGGAAGCCCAGCAGAAATGGGTACTCAGACACAGTTTATAGCCAACTGAAAGTGGTTTTTGTTTGTTTGTTTATTTGTTTGTTTTTGTCCCAGCTAGCTAGAATTACCCATAGGTACTGGGATCCATGTATAACCCTGAGCATTCAGATCAAGGGCCTTTGAAAAACAAATCCCGCATCCTTGTATCTAGTTCAGCAACTGCAGGTGAGGCTTTGTGTAAGCAAGCAGTTTAACAGAAGCCAAGATAAGCAATTTGCTGGAGGATATGATTCACAAAAGCAGGGAATTTAACAAAAGCTTGGGTAAATTAGCTGAAGCTTCGTGCCCTTCTCTTTCTAGAAGAGAGTTGGGTATGTTTCCATGGGATTCTCCATCAAGGAGATCAAATTTTAGTTAAACCAAAAATGCTCTCAACAAGAATACAAACTGGAGTCATCTCTGCACAGTCTTGCCTTGTCACAGGCATACCAATCAATAAATAAACTCCCAAACCTAGAAATACAAAAACAGTATAAAAATATAACAGAAAGAACCCTGGTTATATTATGCATAGACATGGATGTAAATGCTACGTACAGGAGGCTCCTACAACAGCAACAACAAAGTGACAGTAAAAAGGAAAGGAACTGAGTCGGCAAAGCGTGGTTGGCAACAGTATCTTTAGATATGGTATCTAGTCTGCAGGCACAAGATGGCTATATATTTAAGAATTGACAAAAGTAAACGAGAAATATGGGTGAACAAAAGACTGTTCATCTTACCAGCATGTACATAGCCCAGTGGAAGAAACAAAGACAGATTTTTCAAATTCAAAATACAAAAGCGCAGTACAATAAATAAAAGTTGGCTCAAATCTTCTAGTAGCATATTAAAAACTAACCTGACAGAGGATGTATAAGGAAAAATGATATCTGAGCAGAGAATAAAAAGATATGTAGACATTAACCAGGAGATCAACAAGAGCATTAGTTTATACACATAAATGCAGAAAACGATACCTACGTACTGTTATGGAGACACTTCATGTACCAAGTATGAATATGGAAAGTATATTTAAAAATTGTTTTGCCAGGAAGGTTATTTAGGGCTTTTCTTTGCTATTACTATTGCTAATTGCAATATTCTGAACAATATCAATAAATTACACAGATTTTCTGGGGTTTGTTTTGTTTTGTTTTTGTGCTCTTTCCTCAGATGTTCATGAAATAAAGAATGCAAAAATTAATAATGTCAATAAGGGCAGGTTGTGAAAGAGAGCAGGTAGAAGGGAGGTTGGGAGAGAGCCAGGAAAGGAAATAAAAGGTCCTTAACCAAAGTCTGTTCTCTATAGACAAGGAACCAGGGCACATAGATGCAGAAATCAGTTGAGTAAGAAACTTCTAGAAGATAAAATTTCCATAAAAAAAAAAAAACTTGGCATCATCCACATTAACAAAATTGGGAAGGAAAGACTTAACTCCCACAGGCTGCAACAAGGCATCCTAACAACGGTGGTGGGTGACTCTGAGCACTGTGTTCATTTCACATTTCAGCAGTGGGTAGGAGGGCAGTACAAGAAACTTCTCTTCCTTTCTCTTGAGATCATATCTTTTTAAATATTAATTACTTTAACTATAAGCCAGCCATGAAGTGGGCAAAGGCATTCGCTATATAAATTTCTACCTCCTAGCCAAGCTGATTATCACTGAGATGCTCTAAGAGACCCAACACATCTATACCAAGTTCCTAACATCAACTGTGTCTACAGAAACCAAATAGAAAAATCTTGGTATCTGCCTTCTCCTTGTAGTAAGTAATTCTCAACTCTTCTTTCATTACCAAGTCAGTGTCAGAAAAAAGCCAGCTAAAACAGACACTTCAATAAGATATAAAAGCTTAGAATATCCAAGCTTACAGGTTTCTACTCAATCATGAACTGCCCTCAAAATATTTTTCTACGAAAAAACAAATGATCAAAAAAAAAAAAAATCACCAATAAATGCCAACATCCTGGTATGCCTTGAAGAAATTCTGAGAGTTCTGTCAATATTCCTCAATAAATAGAAAATTAATTTCTGCAAAGAAAAAAGAGATAACAGATCTACTGGAAATTTTAGGAAAAAGGAATATAATGGCCAGTGTGTGTGTGTGTGAGAGAGAGAGAGAGAGTTTATGTGAGTGTGTGTGAGTGTGTGTATGTGTTGGATAAATAGTTGAATATACAGGGAGAGGGAAGAAATGTAAAACTGAGGAAATGAGAATAAAAACTAACCTTTCTGAATAGTTGGCAGGTGGGGTAATGAAGAAAAACTCAGTGACTATAGCAAAAAAAAAAAAAATGTTTGTGTGACCAGATTTCTAGGCAAGAAGAAAAGACACAGCTTTAAAAACTCACTGGAAAGGAATAGCTGAGATTCGAAAAATTATATAAAGGTAAACATTCAAAATAGCTAAGCAGATGCCTAGGAAATACAGACTCAAAGAAATGCATACAAGGACACTTATCATCAAAGGTCTGGAAAATAAGGATAAAGACAAGAATACTGAAAGCAGAAGCAGCAAGGAGTCAATGGTACCTTACCTGTAAAGGACAGAGAATTTAAATGACAACAGTCTCTCACCAAAACCACAGAGGCCAGAATAAAGGGTCACAGCATGTCTCAGGGGCTGAATAATAAAAGCTATCAGGCTAAGATCCTATATTTAGGAATGAATAGAAAATAAAGGTGTTCACAGATAAAAGAAAATTAGGAGTCTGTGTTATCAATCAACCTGCCCTAATAAATAGATCCAGAAATCTCTTTAAACAGAATGGAATTGATGAGAGAATGAAAATGAAGGGGAGAGGTGGAGGGGGGAGGGGAGAGGGAGGGAGGGGGAGGGAGGGGAACGAAAGAAGAGCAGATGCGAGCAAGATTTCTTTCTCTGCGTTTTCTGAGTTATGCTTGTTATCTGAAGCAAAACAAAAGTAACAGAGATGTAATTCTAAACATATACAGAGAATCAAATTACTATATTATAGACAAAAGGAACAATGTGAAGTAAAGTGCTTTAAGAGTTCTGAACTCCAGCTTGGTGGTGGTGGCACAGACCTTTAACCCCAGCACTCCAGAGGCCAGAGGATCTCTGTGAGTCTGCTTTACAGAATGAGAATCCCCGTCTCAAAAAAACAAAAGCAAAAAGAGAATTCTGAACCCATTTCAGCTAATAATAATACTGACCGACTATGAACGAGAGAGTGATGACTAAAAGCCCGTGCAACAGCAAAATGCACTACAAAGTAAAATGAAATTCTAAAACTGTTCCAAGTCATTTACAAAGAGGAAAAGGAAGCAAAACAAAACCCACATATTAGGCAGAAGATAGAATCACACGGACATGTTGTTCCTGATATATCAGTAGTTGCAATAAAGGTAAATGGTTTACTGCTGTTGTAATGACTTTCTGTAGCTACGAAAAACAACTTGGGAAGGAAAGGTTTTCTGACACAGTACAGAGCAGGATGTATCATTGTGGGAACGTAAGGCAGGAACTGATGTCGATGCACTGAGGAATGAATGCCAGGTACTGAGGAATGAATGCCAGGTACTGAGGAATGAATGCCAGGTACTGGCTCGCTCCCTCCCAGCCTTGTTCAGCCTGCTTTTCTCTACAACCTGGGACCTGGTCAAAGATGACACTGCTCACAGTGCCTTTCCAGATCAATTATTAACAATTAATAATAATAATTAAGAATTAATTAACTCTTCTCCAAGATGAAGATTTCCTCTTTTGTGGCTCTCTCTGTCAAACTGACAAATCTAATCAGCATAAACTATAATTAAAGACAAAATTATTAAAGGATATTTAATGCTTTATTTTTTCCTTCTTTACTGTTCCGGTGCTAGGAACTGAATATGTACGCTTGCTCATACTATGTATATACTCTACCACACAAATATTGCTCTAACTCTAATAATATATATATTTTAAATAACTATACCACATGTTGTGTGTATTACTACTTTTCTCATTATTATGACCAAATATTTGGCAAGAGGTACCTTTAGTTCAAGGAGTACAGACCATCATGGCAGGGACAGTATGGCAGCCAGAGGTAAGGAGTCTGCTCACATTGCACTCCCAGTCAGGGAGTATAGAGGGGAGGGAAGCAAGTAATCATCTTGCTTTCTCAAACTAGGACCAGCACCCAAGGGATTCTGCCATCAACATTAGATTGTGTCTTTCCTCTTCGGCTAAACCTTCCCGGAAAGAGCCTCATAGACATATCCCATATTTCTATGGAGATTCCAAAGCCCATAAAATAGACAATTAAGATTAATCTTAGCAGTGTGTAAATGAAACACACTCCAAAATCAAATATACAGAAGGGTTAAAAAGTATAATGGTGGGCTATAATGGGTGCCTTTAACTGTAGCACTCAGCAGACAGAACAGGCAGATTTCTGTGAGTTTGAGGCCAGACTGGTCTATATATATAGTAAGTTCCAGAACAGTCAGGGAAATGTATAAAGACCCAAACTTGAAAGAAAAAAAGAAAGAAAGAAGGAAAGAAAGGAACAAAGAAAAAAGAAAAGAAAGATAATGGTGAAAATATATACTATGCAAACATTAAATATGAACAAGGGCCTGTATTAGAATAATATGAATATTAGAATATTAGATATCAGAATTTTTAAAATTGTCAGAAATCATATTTACCAGTAGCATCGATGGAACTAAAATGAAAAACAAAATATATCATCCAGAGTAAGGTATCCCAGACCCAGAAAGGTTTCAGAACTCTTTTATTGTTGTTTCTGTTTTTCTAAGACATGGTTTCTATGAAACAGTCCTGGCTGTCCTGGAACTCACTCAGTAGACCAAGCTAGCCTCAAACTCACTGGCCTCTGCCTCCAGAGTGCTGGGATTAAAGGCATATTCCACCACCACACGCTGGGGTTCAGAACTCATCACTTTAATTCACACTGTTCCTTTCTATTTATAGTGTATTATTATTATTCACTTTTATACAGATATTGTTGTGCCCAGAAACACACTGACTCATGGAGATGCAAATGCAAGGTTTATAGAAGCTGCTGCAGGGACTCAGCTCTTAACCTTCACAGCAGCAGGAGAGGGGTATCTCTGCAGTGCAGGGCAGGGCTCTTAAAGGAAAAAAAGCAAAAACAAAAACAAAAACAAAAACAAAAACAAAGGAATGAGGCTGGGGAGTGCAAACTCTTATGGGGCTGGGGACTGCTTGGGAATGCAGTGCTGTTATTGGGCTGGTGTCTAAGGGAATTTTTTTTTTTATCAACACCATTTCTTCAACCAGGTTGACAGTTGCTAGCTGGTTGGTCATTGTAAGGGTAAGAAAATACTTGTGGTGAGGTTAGAATGTCCTCCTGGTTACTCAGAAACTGACCTGACCTTCAGGAAAAAGAAACTTAACCCCTCAAAATGGTTCTGAGTGACAAGATAGAGGGACCCTGGCTCTCACAGATATGAACTGTTATTTTAGTCAGGGTTCCCTAAAATAACAAAATTTATAGAATGAATATCACCTTTATAGACATATAGATAGATAGCACTATATAAATCTCACATAATCCATATATATGTACGAGGTGGGGGGTATGTTTCAAATATAGTAAAAAGAGTCAGAGATATCAGAGGGATCTACCCACAGTCAGTCTAGGAGGATCAGACAGTGGTAACTCACACCTTTAATCTCAGCACAGGGAATATCCCGGAGTGGTGACCTACACCCTTAATTCAATCAAATCTGAGCTCCAGGTCATTTTAGATACAGAGGAGTTCCAGGCTCCCAGGCAGGCAGTGGTGGTGCCACACCTTAACTGAGCAAAGAAAGTGTTTAAGGCAGGCATAGAAAGACAGAGCAGGTAGGCAAAACCATGGCTCACACTGTTAGTCCCAGCACTTGGGAAGCAGAGACAAGAAAATCTCTGTGAGTTCAAAGTCAGCCTGGTCTTCAAAGCAAGTTCCAGGACAGCCAGGACTGTTACATAGAAAACTCTGTCTCGGATTGGAAGAGGTGGAACTGTCCTCTGATATCTCCGCCTGTTTTTTTATTATATTTGAAACATATCCCCACATGTGTGTGTGTGTTGTGGTTGTTGTATTTGTGTATTGGATTATCTAGGTAATTTTAGATAATTCATGTGGTCTAGATAATTCATCAATGGAAAACCAATAATCTAATAGTTTCTCAGTCCCCAGGCTGGATGTCTCAGCTGGTCTTCAATATATCATGGAATCCTGAAGAAGTAGGCCCTAATCCCAGTGAATGGACTTGCTCTCAATTCAAAAGCAAGCACGCAAATAGCTAATTCTCTTTCTCTCTCTCTCTCTCTTTCTCTCTCTCTCTCTCTCTCTCTCTCTCTCTCTCTCTCTCTCTCTCTCTCTCTTTCTTCCATGTCTATATATGGGCTCAGCATAAAGTGTGACGCAGATTAGATGTGGATTAAGAGTGTGCCTTTCTATTTTAAAGATCCAGATTAGAAATAGATTTTCCTGTGGTGGGATTCAGGTGTCAGCTGATAAGGTCAGGAGACAATTATCCAGGGTCCCGGGGTTCCTGAAGGGGGTGTGGCCAGCCCCGATCAAGAGGGGCTGCTGAGATCTTGGTTCCCCCACCCCCATTTGTTCCTGCCTTCTTGAGAGACTAGATCAACATCCATCATTTAGACCATCTGATCGCTCAAGTATATTCCTAAACTATAGCCTGCTATCATAGTGTTAATTTATTTTCCAATAAATATTAATCTTATATTGATATATTTTAAATAAAATTTACTGCCATATCTGGCAGCTCAATGTGGGGTCGGGCAGCTAGCCCATCGATATAGGGGGCTAGAGAGTTTATCTGAACCCTAAACACTGCCAAAAAAACAAAAGACTCCTGTGTATGGGCTGGAAGCTCTGTCCTCACTCTCATAACTCCTAATTATCACTCCCTTAATTGTAGTCATTTGGCCATGCTCTGTCCCACAGCAGGGCAGCTAGATGGTGGTGAATGCAGCCATGGCAGGCACCATAAAAGAAGTAGGTGGAGAATCAAAATAGTTTAGAGAAAGAGGGTGGAGTCAAATGAGACAGAGCCAGCTGCCAAAGAAGAAACATGTAAAGAGCACAGGTGAGCTACAGGCCATGTGGCAATACAGATTAATGAAAATGGGTTGTGTTAAGAGAATTAGCTAGCAATATGCCTGAGCAATAGGCCAAACAACATAAAGTTAATATAAGCATCTGAGTCATTTTGGGGGCCTGAGCAGTAGCGGGTGCCTAAAGGGTCTGAGGCGGCAAGTCTGTGGGTCTAGATCTCTGACCACCCTGGACCAAGAAACCTTATTGTAACATCTTCCCACTTCAAATTAAGCAGAAATCTCTCACATGTGTGCCCTTCCTTTTGGAGTTTTAGTTAATTTCAGATGTAGTAAAGTTGATAACCAATAATAGCCATTGCAGCTACTAAGTGAATGATAACCAAGCTACAATCCATAAAGCCACAGAGGGTAGGTATGTGGAGTGAGGGCACAGATGGAACAGACAGATCTCATTAGGAAAGGGAAATAGAACAGATGGGTATTGGTGGTTAAGAGAGTAGAATAAGAGGATCAAACGGGGAAGGGAACAAGGGAGAAAATATGGAGAGACAGACACCTAAAATTAAGAGCCATTGAAAGGTAATGTAAAAAACTAATACAATAGAAGCATCATAAAAGATATAAAAAAATGAAGGGGATCTAAATAAAATCATTAAGTAATAGAAGAGACAGAGCAAAGTCCCCAAAAGCCATCTCATATGGCTTCCAGTCTTAGGATTTGGTTATAACTAATTGAGTTGTTGGTCGAAAGGGGTCCCATAGGAATCCCCAAACATACCAGGCTGTTGCCGAGGCCTTAGGGTACTCTCCTCTATAGCCAAATATTAATCACAGACAATTGATTGATAGGTTAATATTTATTAAAGGAGTTAGGAGCAACTTAAAATAGTAAGAATAGGCAGGAAGCCTTGGACCAGCAACAGAACGGGAACGTCTTCCTTCTAAGAGAAGGGAAACAGCACAAGCATCCAACATTTAAACCTCCTTCAGCCATGCCTAATTCTCAGCCTTGAAGGTCATAGGTGAATCCCGTACCTACAATGGCCAAGAGGCCACGCCTCTAGGTCAAAGCGATGCACTTGATTCCCACTACACTCTTCAAGAAATTGACAGCAAGACCCTATTGTTAAAAACACCTAAGCAACTGGAGAAGTCCAGCTGGTGCCTACATAGCACCTTCACCCTACATGCTATTGTCTTTGTTACAGGAAAGATACTCTGCATGCTTCCAAAAGAGAAATATAAACAACAACCCAGCCGTAAATCAAAGGATCTGCCTTCGAGATATGCTTGTGCAATGTTGGCACAAATATCACCCCGTCATAAACCAAAGAGGCAATGATCACAGTGAAATCAGTTCCCATCACTCATATTCAATAAAGTGCTAGAAACCCAGCTATGATAACAAGGCAAAAAAAAAATGAATGTGGATTGGAGAGAAAGAGTCAAAATGTCCACACTTAAAGATATCATAATTATCTACATAGAAAAATAGAAGTCTTCCAAAAAGGAGCTTCCACAGCTGCTAACTTAAATAGGTTTTTCAAGTTCACATAATAGAAGCAAAGCATATTATTAGTTATATTTCTATATATTCTTTGTGAGCACTAAAGTTTAAAATATAATTTCACTTGTAATTAATAAAAGTCTTTCATTGTAAATCTAATAAATTTGTATAGTATTTGCTTAATAAATAGTATAAAACGTTGAGAAGGAAATGAAATCAAATAGAAATAGGGATACCAGATTCACTGGCTAGACAATTCACTATTGTAACTATGTCAATTGTCATCATATTTGCTGTCTAAATTTTAGTATGGTTCTTACTAAAATTATAGCAAATTTTTTATGTGTAATCACCAACATTCTTCTAAAGCAATGTATAGAGGCTAAGGAACTGAATACCTATAATTTTGATAAAGAATAGGAGAAAATCAGTCCTCTGTCAAGAGTTACAATGTGGACTGGTAGTAATGGACAAATAGATATACAGGTCAATGAAATAAAAAACAGAGCCTAGAAATCATCTCAACTGGTTTAACACAGAAGAAAAAGCAATTGAGATAAAGATAGATACTTTTAAAACAAAAAGCAACCTTGGATACCCCTAGGACAAAGCAATGAGTCTCAACCTAAGTCTTGTACCTTATGCAAAATCTAATTATAAGAATGACTGTTAAAGAGCTTGGTACCTTCAAACATTCCTAAACTATGCTTTTCCTCACCCTTTCCCAATAGATACTGGCTTGTATTTAAATTCCCTTGTCTCCGGGGACTTGAACCAATTTATTTAAGAACTTTCTCCCTAATTTTTTTTTTTTTTTATTGCAACAGAGCATCTTGTTAATTTTACTTACGGCCCTATCCTCTTAATTTATCATTATGTAGTTTTAAGAAAGTTGTTTACTCTTTCCATAAGATTTGATTCTCTCTAGAATCTTCACATATAGAAACCACCATAGCTACTCTATTTAGGAATATGTCCTCATTATCAAGCACAATAGTAGGAGCATATGGATGCTTTCTATAAAATATCTATAGAGAAAATAAACAAATCTGTCTCAGAAGGCTAAGGAGACCTTAAAACATTATAGAAAGTATACAGTTAATAACACTGTAGTATTTAACTGAGATGTGTTTTCTGGCTCCTCATTTACTAATGAGAGTTGGCCAAAATAAATCATAGTTAAACTTGACAAGCTTCTAAGGGTGGCTGTATGCAGTAAACAAGATCATAAATTGAGATTTTTTTTTTTTTAGATAGATTAGGTAAAATAATCTTGAGATGAGATAACTTCTTTTGGACTCTTGACTCTAACAAAATTGGTGTTGAAAGAAGCTCATAGAACACTTTCATTTAGGAATATCTATGGTTATGTGCGGAGGAAGATCATTAGCCCCTAAACAGAACCAAAAGTAGTGATTTCCCTTTGGTTATATGATATTTTATAAGCATAAGTGTGAAGATAGAAAAATCCTGTTTGATTCTTTCCCCTTGACTACCTTCCTGAGGTCCCTGAAACTAGCAAAGGTTGACAGAGTTTCGGCTTCATTGTATCACTAAATTAGATGGCTGTTTCTCAGAAAAGCTTTGTTCACAGGATTGATGGCTGCTTGGGACACACCCAGCAGCCTGAGCCAGGATACTTCCTGAATTCCTGAGACCCACCTGGTGAGCAGCTTGACCTTCTGGATTTCACTAGAGCAGGATCACCCAAGATAAGGCTCTGGGACCACATTCCTGATATAGCAACCTGGGTGGGGTCACCCAGGAAAGCCCTACCATGAGAACTGTTAACTGTTAACTGTTTGCCGAGGCAAGAACTTTCTGAAGCTTGCACAATATACCCATTGTGACCATTACTCCAGGAAATGAATATCCCCAGGTGGTCCCCTGCTTGCTGGTATCCTGTTTGCTGGTCCCCTGTTTGCCCAAGACTCTATTATTTCACAGGAAATATGCCTGTCTGCCTGTCAGCATTCCTAAACTCCATCCTAAACTGACCTTTGGCCCCACCCTGTTGTAACCTTCCTAACCCTGGTATCCCCTCCCCTACCCAGAGTGTGGTATAAGAACTCTACCCTAAAAGCATTCAGTGCTCTTGGCTTCCACGGTGCTTTGAGCCCACACATGTGTGTACCAGTATTCTTATTCATTAAACTCTCTTTTTCTTTAAAGTTAACAGTGGTCATTAGCCGTGGTCTTGGGGTGTCTTGGGGTGCTCTAGGGGCGCCCGCCCATTACATAAGAAAGATAAAAGTTTAAATGGCTCACTTCTTTTCCAATTCTATGTATTTCTGCCCTCAGTGCACAATAGTTTTTATTTCTTCTATTTTGGGGGGGAAATGATGACCAAAGAAAAATTGATACATCCTGACAAAGCCCATTCCACCTTCCTTTTGTGAAAATGTTAATAAGAGCCAAGCACATGTTTGAAGAATCTGTACATTTTTTACATAATTAGCTTTTTATCAGAATTGTATTCCTCATTGGTGACTCTATCCTAAAAAGGTAACTGAATATTTGAAACAAGTTGAAAAAATAGTTTTTCTTCCATCTTGGATCTGTCACATAGAAGTAGACTTCACCCTGAATTTCAGAATGGTATTATTTCTGTTCAATTCCATATGCCTAGGACTTGGGGGAAAATTCAGTCATCTCATAGGTGAGCCACAAAATGACTTTTTATAATAAAAATAAATTAAAAATGAGTGACTAAAGTTGAGCATGGGTTGAAAAAATACAATTCCCAATTCAGGAAGGACCAGACTAGGAAGATGTTACCGAGACCATCTGTTTCTTCCTTCTTATTTAGTGTGAGTCATGTGTCAGCTTCACTCGATAGAGTAGTGCCTATGAGTTCGTAGTAGTGCCTCTGGGTGTGCGTGTCAGAGCGCCCCAGAAAAAGACTGATGGAGAAAGACCTGCCTGAGTGTGGGTGATATCTTATCCCCAGCATGGAGGCCTGCATTAAACAATATGAGAAAGGGAGAACTTCAGCACAGAGATGTTGTCTTTCCTTCTGCTCCTGATGACCATGGTGGGAAGTACTGTGTTCCACTATGCCCTCCCCACCAGGACAGCATGACAGCCTGGAAACCATGAGCCTCACTTAGTTGTTTTGGGAATTTGTCGTAACTACAAAAGTCTGACAGCACAGAAAGTGGGTACTGAGAATGAGGTTACTGTTATGACTATCTGGCCAGAGGATTCAAAAGCCTTGAAAACTGATTGTGGGTAGAGTTTAGAAAAGCTCTAATTCTGTTGCATGGAAAAGCCCTAGAATTCCATTAACTCAAATTCAAGAGAAGAGTCTGCAGAGGGCTCAGAAAATGAGAAGGTGAACAAGAAAGTGGGCAGTAAAGTCGTGCTAATGAGGTCTCACATGTGAATTAACACCTTACTGTCGATAAGAATAGAAGCCCTTTGTGGTATTTTATGACAAAGAATTTGTCTGCATTTCACCCATGCCCTGGGACTTTGTGAGGTAAAGGGGATTTCAAGGCAGCTCAGCATTCAGGCTGTGACGTGTTTTGCCTGGCAGTACAACTGATCTGAAAATGCATCCTCTTTGAAATCATTCCCAATAAGAGACGTCCACATCAACCAGGCATTTCATGTGCATGCCAGTTCAATCACTGATTTATCTTTCTTAGCAAGAACTTAAGTCTTCCTTCAAGTTCTACCCATAAGCCATAGCTGTTACCTTTATTCTAAATAAGATAGTCCAGATACTTCCAAGGAAAGCCTAATTAACTACTGTAGTATCGTTGGGGCAGACCTCAGATAAACTCAAGCTAGAAAGTTATTAAGGCTCCGGTGTTATTTTGACAAGCACCACCTCAACTTTTATTGTTATCACTTGTGCATCATTTACATGCTTAGTCCAGTAGGCTCTAGTAGACTTATTTAGGTGCTTTGGGGTAATTCTAACTTGTACTTCCAACAACATGAGAGAACCCATTTCCTTCACATTTTTGAGAGACTTAAGATTATCAGATTTCCTAACTTTCATTAAATCTGTGCAAGAAAAATGCTTCCTGCCTCAGTTTGTCCTCACAACAGATACCTGCAACTGGTATTTGAACTCCATGATCAGATAGCCACAATAATGAAGAACACTCAGTACCAGTTTTCTATACTGTCAGACTTATTATAGTTATGACAAATTCCTAAAATAACTAAATAAGGGGAAAATGTATTTGGGCCAATACCAAACCATAAATGTAAACCGTGATATCGTGTCAGTCAGTCTGATACCTGAGATAGCCACTAAGCCAAACACAAGAGGGTAGCCTGTTCAACATGGGTACGTTTTACAGATGGATGATTCCTGTCTCAAGTAAGAGATCTTATCACACTGCTAAGAGCATTATACAATTTTGAAAAGATATGCCAGTTTCCATCAAGTATTTTTTCACTATTTTAGAATCTAGGTCACTAAAGCCATGTAAAGTGGAGCCCTGGAATAGGGGACTACTGTTTTGAGAGTCATATCAGCTTCTGTTGCAATTCACTATTATTAATAAAAGTTTTGTACATTTTATGTTCTATCTTATTAAGCAATAAAATGTTTACTTCTTTATTTCAGAGTTCTCTACACTGCACATACTTTTTTCTGGTTTTGCTTTGTCCAGAATTGACAGCTACCCAAGCAAACCTGAGTTGACTATCTTGTTTGTAAAAATCAGTTAAATGGTAGCAGGAATAGTGAACACTACTTTCCTGGTCCCTATAGCAAATATAATGTGCTTAAAGCCCTTCCATTAAAACTGTTGCTCACTGCACGATCTTTCTAAGGAGACATTTCTATGCCATGTCTCCTATTATTTTGTCAAGGCTAAGGCAAGATTGTTGTGGATTTTGCTTTTGTTTTGTTTTGTTTGTCTGTGTTTATTAACCTACAAATTTTATTTAATGTCAAATTATCTGGGGATTTTTAGGCCAGGGCTGTAATTTCATCCTTCAATAACAAGAGATTCCAGCATTTTCATAAAAATTTCTAAAGCTTTCTATGATCATAAATGAAACTGGCCCATAAATTTAATTCTTCATAGTGAAATTACCTCACCCTTGGTTATTGTATTGAATTTGTTTGTAAAATTACAAGAGTTTTGAGGCAAGGACATCTTGCAAACACATTTAAACTGCGTAGAGACTATTAATCTACCCCAGTCAAGCCTGAGGTTTTTTTGTTGCTATTTAAGAAATATTTGTCTTATACACCAGTTGTTGTTTTTTTTTCCTTTATAAGATTAATGTAGCTAGTATTTAATAATAATTTTATGGCTCCCAAGTCTACATTCTATGTGTATCTGATTACAGCTATTAACTTTGTATTTTAATTTAATATGTTGTCATTTTGATATTAAGTTCTGCCGTACAGTTGTTTGGGTTTTTGGAGGTGAGGGGTTGTTATTTATTTATTTTTTTTGTCATTTCCAAGAAGAGATCTGGTTGAAGAGTGAAGTCATGTCATAGCTCTAACAACCGAACCATTTTATTCCTGTGCCTCTGACATTCTCTCTGTTTCTTCTTTGCTAATTCACTTTTTCATGCAAACATTTCTGTTTTCAATACTTTATTTCCTCAGATAAATATCTCAGATCTACTAACCAAATGTCTCTACAGATGCTGACACATAGTTTTCACTGCTTTTTGCCATAGAGCACTTTACAGCTTCTTCTACTGTTTTTCTTTACATTATTTGTTTTCATCTGTTTATTAGCTAGCTATTTAAATTATTTCTCTTTTCTCCATTCCTATTTTCTTAAATTATATGCATATTTTGTTTTTAATATGTATACAAGTTTTTTTCCTGCTGTAATTGGTTCAATAATTTATTCTATGAAATAAGCTGACACCAGGTTCCCAGAAGAGAAAAAAAAAAAAAAAAAGGCTTTCCAGTTTATTTTATGCATGGAAAACTGGTGGTTTACACTTCACAAACTTCGTTAAATGAATTTTGACTCAGATAGAGGCAAAGTTTCCAACAATTTCTGAAACAGTTCTAAACATATTTCTGCCACTTTATATTTATATTATGTGAAGTAGCCACATTGATGATCATAAAATCAAAATAAACTCCTTGAAATACTTACTATGAACTACATCCTGCATTATACAATGCTCAGTGAAGATTTCTTTAAATAAAATGAATAAGCACAACTATTTCTTTGTATGCAAATTTGCTTTTGTCTGTAGTAAATGGTAAGTTATATACATACACCAAAAGTTGTCTCAAATTAATATCAGCAAATGTTTGATATATGTGTCTATTTTATACACTTATATAAGAGATTAAATAAAGATTATTGGTAAGAAAGATTGCAAGTAGAAATGTTTAAGGCCTGATCACTCCATATTTTTGATATTTTAATCTTTGTAATAACATAAAGAATGTCCATCTTAGGCTTGCTCTCTAAATTCTATTAAATTAATATTCTCTTTTACTTATGTTCTTAGTGTGTCTTTCTTCCTTAATGTCCTGATATATCTTGTGATTTCACTATGGCACCTTTTTTTTTTTTCTTATTCCTCTATTCGGAAACATGATTTGGAGATGAAGTTTGATCCCAGGCAATTAAATTAATCACAAGTGAAGGATCTTTTTCAGAGACATTACCTATCAATCTTCTGATTTCTCTTCCTCAACAGTTCTTATGAAGTTTTGGCATCTCTTTCAAAAGAGCTTGAGATTGATTACATACATCATCTTACTTATTATAGCTTTATGGCTAAAATGACATGAAAAATAATTGAAAACTAGAAAAAGAATGCTTCCTACCAAAAGAATCTTATGAAGTCCTAATGAACTCATTTTTTTGTTTGTTTGTTTCTACTTTCCTTGATGGCTTTGGTTTAAGGACTAGTTCCAAACGAATGTGTTTTGTGCATGTTAGCATAAGACAATAGAATGTGTTGAAGATGATTAATGTGACTACCAAAACATCCATCTGAGATGCGGTATTCATTTATATGGTTTCCTAAACTGTTAACATAACCATTCCTGATTCGGAGGAGAAAATAGAGAAGGATCCCCTAATAAGCAATAGAATGTACTATTTGCCTAAAATGGGTAGGTGAGGGGAAGTCTTGTTAACTGAAATAAAATGCATGCCCTGTAGAAATATATTAAAATTGGTTACATGCCATAACACAGCTTTCATAGAAAGAGGAAATGTAAGGATAGTTACAAGATTATGAATATTAGGCATCATATTTAACAACTACGAAACCCAACTTCCTGTCAGCAAAGCAATGGTAATGTTTGCTCCACATAAGCCTCCATGGCTATGGTAAAATAGTCACCTTCAGCATGAGCACGTTCATGGGCATTTAGAGCCTAATAGTAAGAGCACAGAAACAGCAAACTAAGGTTTCTGTAGTGAAACTTCATAACCATATGGCCTTGGGCAAGTGGCTTTAGCTTCCCCACACTTTTGCTATTTCCTATAAACAGAATTGAATGTAGTGTATATCCCTCACTACAGCAGCGTCATGGGAATTCAAGGAGAAAGCTTATGTAAAATACATGGCACATTGTTATCATTCCCAAAACATTGGTGATTATTATCTTTAGCAAGCAAAATACCCAAAGAGATGTATAGATTTTTTTTTTGTATGATAATACTGTGGCTATCAGCCGAAGACTATTGAGGGATTAAGCAGCTCAAAGAAACATTTTCATTCCTTTAAGCAACTGAATAAAGAATTTCAACTCAGATAGAACAGAATTGAAAGTCGATTTAGAGCTCTGAGCAGAAAAGCGATGTGGTTGGAATAAATACACAGGAACAGGCACAAAATAATTTGAAAAGAAAAACCTCAACTACCATAATAATCTTAGAAAAATAGCAAGTATGGTTTGAGATAATATGTAACCTAGAATTTACTCTTAGACATTAGAACTATGATGCTGCATAGGGAAGATGCTTTTTATGCCAGGATATAATAAGATATAATGTCAAGAACAGGAAGCCCTTCGACTAATGCAAAGCACAATAGCATCAACAATAAGTAATAATATAAGAAATGAGGCTATACCAAAACCAGAGTCTATTTGGATAAGATCCTCATCCATATTTTAAATTAAGGATTGAGTTTTAAGATTTAATCATCAGGATATTGGAATACAAGAAATATATGCTTTAGTCTTTATCCCCGCATCTTGGCAGAGTTTCTAAAACCCTTGTCATCTCCTGTGTGATTAAAACAAGAGGAAAATATCTTGTGACACTTGGGTCTTTCCCTAGGTCCAAAAGTACAAAGATGAACTGAACAACTTTTATCTGTTGTTATTTATAACAAGCCCTTTCAACCATCTGTGAATTCATGTTAGTAAGGTAGGTGCTTAGAAAGACCTGAAAAATGGGGCGTTGGGGTGGGGAGGTGAACTGGTTCTCAGGGAAGCCAGTATATTTTAAATAATTGATTCACCGGTGTCCAATGATTTGATCACTTATATTAGTGCAGGAGACTCTCTTTAAAAAGCCAAAAGTAAACAAAAGTTTTGGAACTACATTTGTCAAGAAAAGACAAAGAGGCTCTATGCCTCTCTCCCACCTTTCACTGGGAATCTTTCCCATCTAGTGGTCTGTGAGTTTAACCTTTTATAATAAACTGATAGACGTGAGGAAATACTTCCTTGATTTTTTGCTTCTAGCAAAAATCAGACAAACATAAGGAAGACATCAGAGAACTCTTGATCAGCCAGACATCAAAAGGGAGTGAACGATGTTGATATCTGGTGCTAACATCAGGTTCATAGTGTCAAACTGAATTGAATTGTAGACCTTCTAACCTATGTCCGCAGAGGAATAGGGAGCACTTAGTACAGACACAGCAGCAACATGCTTACAGTCAATGCCAGGAATGGTCTGTGTGAGACCGAACAGAAAAGTGGGCCATTTTCCTTTTTAAAAACGTCAATAGTTCTGAAAAAGGGGTAAAAATGTGTAAGCCAGGTGTGTGTGTGTGTGTGTGTGTGTGTGTGTGTGTGTGCGTGTGTGTGTGTGTGTGTGTGCTGGCATGTGGAGAATAATAGAGTTTCACACAATTGTGTACATCTTAACTCTAAAACAATGAAAACGTTGTTATGTGTATAGAATTACTATTGTTAATTAGCTAAGCATAAGAAGGCAAGACTACTGTGGATTTTGTTATTTGCTGTTTATTTGTATTGTTGAGGGGTTTCTATTATGTTTCCATAAGCATGCGATTTCAGGAAACTTACTGTAACAGGCTTTGAACACAAAGGCAGGAAGCCAAATTTAGGGCATTCTTTGAAAGACCCACTCTCTACAAATAGCCAAGAAAAAAATAGGACATATTTTCCCAGGAATCAGAAAACATCTAGATAGAAATGTAGTTCCAGCAACATCTCAGACTACACCAATAAGTAAATATCTAAGGCAGCAATAGGAAAGTAGAGCAGAGGAAAGACAGGAAAACATATTTTTACAAGAAAAACCTTACAAGCCCTCGAGACTCCTCAATTCTTTAGCAAATATCCACTTAGGTGAAATGGCAGAGGTCACTAAGAAGGTTTTATGAATGACTTCAAAATGGGGGTGGGGGAAGCATTTAAAATTCTTCTCTTAAAGTCAAGCTCATGAACTGCATGAATAGTACTCAGGAGCGTGTCACAGGAAAGGTATTTACTGTAAACATATTTGAGGCTGTGGATGATGTCAAGTTCACAGGGATAGGACAGTATAATGGAGGAGAGCTAGCAGGTAGATAGGAATGGGACTAGTCAATATGTCTTCTCTTTTGGCCACGCTAAGCAAAATTCAAAACATCCACTGAGCAGTAACTTCTATTCCATTTGCATCTATACATCAAACCACTTATTCTTCTACCATGTGGTAAACACATTGGGTTTAAATTAGCAGCATTCCAATGACCAGCACTAACACCCAATGAAATTCATGCCAAAGCTAATCAGAGCATCACATTTGCTTGGAAATGAATCTGGACCAGGCCACAGTGCTCCAAAGGTTATTTTTCGAAGGACTAGGATATTAACTTCTCTTCCTATGGTTGTTGTATTGTATAGAATCATCCAGAACAACTGTAACTCTTACCCTCAGATTTTACTATGAACAAAATCACATGAAAATAAAGCTTCAAGCTGAAGGGTCAGCAGGAGAATAAAGCAGAAGGTGAAACTATTAAAAAGTGAGAACCAGACAGCAGGCAATCATACCTTAGCATTGACTGTTATGATCCAGAAAGCTTTCTTTTTTCTTATTTGAGAATTTAGGTTATACAGTCTCTAATTCACAACTGAGTAGTCTACCTTCTAGGCTTCTTTACTGTAATATACTCAAAATGTCACCAGTTTCTAGAGAAAAAAAATGAATGAGCCAATGATTCTCTAATAAGGAAAGACAGCCATGTTGAACAAGACTACACTGGTGTAAAGGTTGCTAAAAGTTGAATATATAGAAATATATTATTTATCCATGCTTTTACATTGATAACATAATTTTATATAATCATATACCCCAATTTATAACAAACCAATTACTTTGAATGTGTGTTATTATAGCCTCTACAAAATCATAAGTTTAAAAATCCTTCTTTCACTGTTCATAAGGAATGAGTGGAACCCACTGTTCTAATTCCAGAGGTTTTGGAAGCAGCTCTCTTTCCACAGCATACCACATGAATGGGTGAAGAAAATGTAGTATACATACCCCCATATACCCAGCGGAATATTATTCAGCTAGAAAATGAAAAAAAACCTTTTCATTTGTCTTGGCACAAATGAAGCTGAAAGATATTATGTTAAATGAAATAAATAAGTCACAGGAAAAAAGTTAACATATTCAGATGGAAAGTTTAAAATTATTGATCTCATAGAAGAAGAAAGTAGAAAGGTAATTTCCTAAAGAGTGGTTTGAAGGTGAGGTCTCTGGAAGAATATTGACCGAGCGATTCATATTTAAGTTATGGAGAATAGGCTCAAGAGATCTGTAGTGTAATATGGTATTGAGAGTTAATAACAATTTATATGATTATGATATAATGTATACATTATTATATAATTGTATACTCCTCTATAGAAGTATTTACAGTGGAAGCTGTTTTCTACCCAGAACCAAAAAAAAATTGGTATAGTATCTTAATTAATGAATAAGCTATACTTAATGATGTATAGATACTTTAAAACATCATGTTATATAAACATATATATATAATACACACAATTTTATATTCTATTAGAATATTTTAATTGATAAGATTTTGCACACCTATGCATATAAAAGGGAAAAATTCCAAATGGACCATCCAACTTCTGCAGAAACTCTTCTGAACTAATCCAATGACAATGATGCTTAAGGCTGTGCCCTATATTGAAACATCCTTAAAAATTATATACATTAGACCTTAATGCCTGAAGTGACTCTAGGCACTTTGTCATGTAAGCCCATCATTGCATGACCAACCACATGAGCTGTGAAAGAAGCTATGATTTAATGTTCCATTGGCATGAAATAGTCACATGTTCCTCACCCAACAATGAAAGCAATAATTGTGGCTTCCTGGAATAATTAGGGGACAGACAAAATTGCTGAGCATCTTCTCAGTTTTGCAGTGTTTTACTCACTTGACTCTCAGTTCCTGTGGACTGAACCCTCCTTATCACCCTCCAATGCACTGCCAACAATAATTGTACTTGCATGTTTAAAATAGACTTTAATAAATTAATGAAAATCAAATTCTAACTTGTATCCCTGCCATTCTAATAAGTCTACTCTTCGGACTGTTTCTTGCAAAAAAAAAAAAAAAACCTTAGGAAAATTTCCTTATTTTCATAGAAGAGTTAACAATGTTCTAAATGCAGTCTTATCAACTTGTCAGCCAAGGGCCATGGTCATTCTGCGGCTAGTCTGTTAAGCAATGCTCCTCAACTGTCAAACAAGTTAGAAACAAAGCAGAAACCAGACACAGTAGAATAGGAGTGGGAAGAAATCATGAGTGAGAAAGGAAATATGAAGTGTTTTTAGGTATCCAAGGGGAGAAAACAAAATTCTGATTGGTAGATAATGAGAAAATTCATAATCAATGTGGGATCTTTCTAAAGTCAGAAACCAGGCAGGCCAGAAATAAATCATTTAGGACCGCGACATGCCTGATCATAATAGGTCCACTTAATTACAGCTGTGTTGGTTTCTTAGGGCAATACCCCACAGAAATGTATTTAGAATCTCTAATCCCAAGCGTAAGCGCATCTGACATCTTCTCTTGTACCTGAAGTACTGCCACGGCTTGTCTTTAATTCTAGCACATGTCTTCATATTAACTATCTACCGTGGGTCCAGAGCAGGAGACGGGACAAAGCCCATAGCGCAATCTTTGTCCTCAAGCTTATGTTAGCTGATGCTGGATGGAAGGACCAAGACACAAGCCACAGGACACATCAGTAGAAATAAGGCCATATATACATCACAGTGATTCTCTTAACGTCTCTGAACTTCAGTGGCTCTATAAGAAAAGTAAAAAACCCCGTGCATCCAGTTGGTATTGCTCGTCTCTGCTTGGTGCCACGGAGCTAGGATATTGCGTTTTGTGCTTGATAAAATTGTAATTTAAAATTTTCAGAATTCTGAGTAGGTATAACAGGACCAAACAAGCTTACCAAGGGGAAAATAAGAATCCGTACTAAAAATAGCAGAAACTGCACCGTTTAGTTGGTATCTTGTCTTTTTCAGCCAGTCTCAAGAAGATAGTACCCTCACAAAGAACAAGCAAAAACAGTCTTTCCCAAGCTCCTAAGCTTCAAAACATAAAGAAGCCCCCACAGGTGTGACTTCATCAATCGCTGACACTCTGTACAGGTCATGGTAACCCTGAGCTTCAAGTGGATGACTCGGGCTCCCATTATCCTAGCCAGATAACCTCACACAAATAGGAGGCTTTTTCTTCCAATGGGAAAATGTTGATAAACATGAATTATTCTAATTCTGTTCAAATAACAAAGTCAAGAGAGGGACCTTCACTTTGCAGTGAGCAGGCCTGGGGTTAAATTCTCTGTGTACTGCTTGTGATCCCTGTTTTAGGTAACAGATATTTGATACAGTTTTCTGAGATAGTGTAATATCTCCAACATGGTAGCTGTTAAAAGAACCTGAATTGTATTCATCTGTTACATCCAGTTGTATTTCATCTGCTACAAGAGAGAGGATAGGGCTGTGGCCAACACTGAAGCTTTTCACTTAGCAAGAAGATAAAATGTAACCTGACCCTCAAATATCCTGAATGGAGGGTCATGGGATATATTTCAGCCAAGAAGACTCAGGAAAGAAAGGCAGATAGGCAGAGAGTAGAATAGTACCTTGGAAAACATAAAAGGATGCAAACCTTGCCTAAATCAGTTTCCATAGTAGCCTCGTAAAGGGCAACTGTGCTTGGCCCCATTCCAGGCATTTTCCTCTTATCTCATGTGTAGCTCACAGCAATCCTAGAAAAGTATCATGAGCTCTACAAAGTCTGAAAATGAAGTTGGGAGACTAAATGAATTAACCAAATTTGAGTCCATATAGTCTGTTCATGACATGGTCTTTGAAAGAACTCTAATTCTTTGCATGTTTCCCTCATCCTCACTCTCCCAATAATCTTCTTTCCATGATATCATTGCAAAACGTTCTCCATTCTTTATTCCGAACAGAGTTTTAAGGGACGCTATGGTATGCTTTGTTATACATCTATCTCTGTGAGGGTGTTATGAGATAAAACTGTTGTGAGTTGCTCAGAATACTGTGATTGTTTGGATCAAAGGCCTTCTATCCCAGCATTCAACACTCTTTAGCAGCGGATAAATATTTAACATTGAGAAGATAATTTCACATTACCCGCGACTTGGTCACACGATTTCTTTACACTGTAAGTCATTCTCACCCACATACATTATCAATTTTGTTTCCATCTACATGCCTCCATTTTAAAGAACGTAATGACCACTTGATAATAAGTTTGTGTTATAAATATTTTCTTACTTTACAAAGACAGGTCAGAGATATTAGGTCAAAACTTCAAACAAAAAACCGTATTGAAATGTTTAGCAAAGCTGAAAACACGAGCACATGCTTCATTTCAGAAAAGGTTGATTTTCTTAAAAGAAAACATTGAAGTGAAATCTCTCCTTGATCTTCATGTTCCTTCTTTTTCTGTAAATTTGACCCTGAGAGATGCAGCCTGGTTGTCAATGAGATTATTTTTAGTCAAGGAAACTGATTTCCAATAACAAGGACTCCCTTTGTATTAAAACCTCACCAGCAAAAGCATGTTTGTGTGAAAGCTGAAGAACGTAATTACAATAAATGCACTTCCTTACACTCTTCACAAAGCCAGGAGGCTAGTATTTCAGTATCTACATTTTGAACTTTACTAACTTTCCCATCAGAATAAGCAGAAGCAATCCTAGAAACAACTTGGAAATTTTCTATATGAAAATCAGAGATAAACAAGAGTGGAAAAGCCGATTTTGTTCACATAGTAAGAAGAACTACTTAATAGCTGTAGATGAATATGAAAATCAGTCTGACCATAGGTCAGGTCCCTAGCTATAACCCTGTGAAGACAGAAGGCAATCCTGGCGTGGATAATCATTTTCAGTGTGTGAGGGTGTCTGGGTTTGCCTTCTATGCCAGTTGGTTCTATGTAGCAAGTCTTCCTTTTTCGGACTTTCGAGAAAAAAAATCATTGTTGCTAAGAGGCATCCCTGGGATTGTTCCCGGTGGTGAGCAGGTAAGAATGGAATTGTGTGGGCAGGAGAATGAGTGGAAGAAATTAAGACTGTAAAGTACTCTTCCAGGAAGTGAAGGGATTCATGTGGAGAGAAATGCATTTTTTTACAGTAAGGGAACATAACCTTAGAATGACTTAGTTTTTTGCTCAAAGAATCTCTTCCTGATCATGTTAGACATACAATGCTCACTCTGAGAGCCTAGTCTCCACATCGCCTGATACTGACTTCACTGTCCCCCAAGGATTTTTGTTAGGACACAGCTATCATACTTGATACAAACCCACAAAACAGATGTAATAAACAATGGATGAGTGAAAAAATGACGCAATAGTCATTGCTGATACTGAGCCAATGTCTAATTTTGCCAGGAATTTTCCTATGCGCTTCCCATTTTCTGTCACCAGCTATATAACCTCTGCAGCAACTTCATCACTCTTTCTGTGCCTTTCTGCATCTTCTCAGACACCGCGTGATAACCATCAGAAGGCAATTTTGAGACATAAAAGGAATTAGTGCTCAGTACACCACTTGCAAACATAGCACCGCCCCACATCCCCCACACTAGGGCCAAACATTCTTCAAGTCTCCTCTGGAAATGCTGCTGCTGTCTCACCCATCACACTACTCTTGTATTTGTAAAAATAAAGTAATTCCAGATAAAACAATGTGTGCTGTGGTCCAAATCACACAATACAAGGCTATGTGCTGTAACCATGGAGATTGTTTTATATTTTGACTTTAAGAGATATAGTTTTTAAAGGCTTTCCCATGAGGTCTGCATCCTTGACTATAGCCAACAGTAGCTCTCCTGTTTCTCTAGTGAAATGTAGCTGCTTTGACTATACACCACCTTCATCTCTTCCCTTCTAGTCCAAACTTCCATTGTTTCCAGATTTTATTTTTATTTTTATTTTATTTTATTTTATTTTATTTTATTTTATTTTATTTTATTTTATTTACCCTCCTCCTTGTTTGGCTATCATATTCTAAATTTCATATCACTTTTTCTACATTGCCACCTTGAAGGCTTGTGTGTAGGCAAAATCTGACCAGCAGCTTCTTCCACTTTTCAGGATCATTTCACATTTCCTAATTTGCTGAACATATATAACCTACTTCAGTTGTTTCTTACATTCCTCCCTTCCACCATCTAGAATCTTCTTTCAGTCTCCACTGCAACATAGAGTCTTCTTGCTTTCTCTCACCTCCTGTGTTATTCTTCCTTTCTGGGCTTTAATCTACATCTCTGCCTTCACGTGATAACCTCCATTTTTTTGAAGCTCCCCAAATATCACTGTGGTTCTTAAACTTTAATGTCTTCTCAACATCAAGATTAAACATCAGATAACAGGTGTGGTGGTTCAATCTACAATTTCAGCATTCAGGAACAGGATAACCACAAGTTTTGGGTCAGCCTGGGGGTAGCTAGGCAAACTCTGTGTCAAAAATAAAAATAAATTGGAATCAGCACTGGTGGCTTTAACAACACTTGGACCATCTGTTCACTTGGTTGAATTTAGTTTCCTATGTACGTATGTCTACATCCACATTTGTTAGCTTTAATCACCATTTTTGGTAGCGATATCTTGGAAGACCGAAACTTTCTCATCTCTATTTCCAAAGCATTCTTCATGTGCAAGTACTTTATTATCTTGTGTTGAGTGAACCAAGGAATGGACAGAAACTGAACTTAGTAGATATAGGTAAGTTTACATAGAGATGTAAAGATTAATCTATTTGCCTTTCTTTATAAGATAGGAATAATAGCTTTGTATATGATTCTAACAAATGAGAAAAAGTGATAAACTTCAATTGCTTATTGTTAATTGTGTAGGCTTGTGCCTATACCTGGCACATGTCAGTGACTGAAATGCCCAAAAAACCGTATTAGTCCCAGTACCAGTTTCAGAAGACTATGAGCAGCCTAAATCTGTGTATGTCAAGCTTCCAAAAAATGTCTAGTAAAAATTATTGAATGTCAATAACTTACTTTTTAATTGACCTTAATCAATATATTTGGATTTGTGTTTTAACAACTTTTATACACTGAAGACCTTCGTTTCCTATTACCTTCCCCCATCTCCATGTTTGAAGTTCTATACAATGCAGGGATAGATTTCATGCCAACAGGAGCATATGTGCTGCTAAATCCAACATATGGGAAGAGGTGAAAGAGGAACTTATAAAAATGATCAATTTATCATTTTTATAAAATTTCAAGATGAGTCCTGGTGCCTCATTTTCAACACACACAAAAAAGCACGCCTGTAAAGCTGTATAGTAAGTGCCAAGGGGACAAAGCAAGATGGACTATGTGGATTAAGGGGTGTAGTTCAGGGGTATCAAACTGCAGTGTCTTACCCATGGTAGTGCAGTTTAGGGTAAGTGGGGGGCATGGAGTAGCAGGCAGTAGTTCTAGCCTGAGAGGCTTGAATCTGACCATGATGAAGTTCCCCCTTGTGATCTCATGACACACCACTGCCCGAATCCAGATGGGCTTTTAAACAAGCTCCTAGAGTCCATGTCATTGTCACTACATCCCATAAATGACTGACAGGGCTAGAGGAGCCCTTTACTTCTATTCACTGCCTTTGAAGGCTGGGCCTTGTTTGCTGATACAGAAAATATGTCAAGGCTATTACTGCACCCGGTGTTAATTTAATTAAGGGTTTTAATGAAGCAGAAAATTAATCAAAAGGTTGTCAGAGAAAAATGTCAAAGTCAGTCTTTACCAATTTCAATATACTGTTTCACGATTCTTCAGCTGCTTCTGGCAGCTTCCTTTGTGAACATACAGAAACAGACTGGATGGGATAGAAACAGAACCTTTCAGAAAAGGACAAAGAAGTCACTTTTCTTTGTCTGTAAAGTGGTATTGTGGGTGCGTTTCCATTCTGGCTAATAGGAAGGCATAATCCACAGCATGAGAAAGAAATGGAAGATTACAAAAGGATTGCTAATAAGTGCAGGTCATGTCACTACCTATTGTTCCTCCAGAAAGCCTTGCAGGACACGCTTTTGATCCCCCACTCTCTTTGTCTCTGCCATATGCCATTTGTTAAACAGAACTATTTAATTATCCTTTTTCATTCCTCCATTTTAATAAAGAGTGAACTCTCCAATGCTCATTTCCCGATGCAGTAGTCTATTGTTTAAGTAAAATTGAAGTGCAAATTTGATATGGTAAAATTCATATTTAATACAGTTCTTAAATTTTTGTAAACATCTACAGCTACATAGCCATCACAAGAAAGATATAAGGTAGTTATATGATGCCAACTCATTTTCTCACATCTATTTACAACTCATCTCTATCCCCACTCTGATATCCTTGACCAACACTGATATTTTATCCTGCTGATCTGCTTTGTTTTTTAAAATATCAGGTGCATCATCTATCCCATAGGTAGCCTTTGATTCTTTTTTTTTAACTGAGCATAGCACACCGAGTGTCCATTCCTGATGCTGCATATGATATCTCTGTGAATGCAAAGATTTATCATTACAAACCTTTATTTCAGGGAAAGACCATTTAGTGCCTGAGGGCAGGTCCCGGGTCTAAGAAGAATCTAGGAAAAATCTCAGGAATGTATCTGACAGCCAATATATTCAAAACTTGTTTTCGTGCGGAAAATTCAGCCAGGAGAGTCAAAGCTTGTGTTTGCACCAAAAGTTTAGTCAATAATTTTCAAGAATTGCTGTGTCCCATACCCTTTTACCCAATCCTGAAATGCCAAGACATGTAAAACCTGCTTTTATATGCTTTTCTTTAAAAATCTCTTTACCTTGGGGCTCAGGGCCAAATTCCTCTGCTGCGTCGGATCAAAGGGTTTTGGCCTAGGTTCATTTGAACCTGTCCAAAGGAGTAAACTGATCCCCATGTGTTTACATCAGAATCCAGATCCCTGGTGGTCTTTGGAGGTCCCTTAACACAGGTGCAACAATCTTCAGTGTTATTGTTATGTGATATTCTACTGGATAGAAATACTATAACTCATAATTTCTCTATTATTTTCTGTTTGAGGTGATTTTGAGCAAAGAGCATTATACGAACAAATGTTTTACTTCTTCAGGATAGACACTGGGCCATATGATAGTTGGAAGTAAACTTGCTGAACTGTTTCTCAGATAGCATTAGCTTTTTAATCCTCCCACCCAAAATGGTCCTCACCAAAACTGGGCAATATAGAAATCTGTGTTTACTCTCCTTTTAAATTTTTTTAAATCTATTCTGTGTACAGAAATGTTTCATTGTATACTTTGTATCTGTGTGTGTGTGTGTGTGTGTGTGTGTGTGTGTGTGTGTGTGTGTGTGTGTGCATATAAGTGTATTTGTGTTTGGAGAGCAGAACATGAGTATGGAGGTCAGAAGACAACCCAGGATGTAGATCTTCACATTCTACCTTGTTTAAAACAGGGCCTCTTTTGTTTTTGCCTCTGTATGTACCTCAGGGCACCCCATAAGCTTACAGTAACCCCTATCTCTCTTCTTTCTGTGATTCTGTAAAAAACATTAGAACTAAAGGTGTATGCTAGCACATCTGGATTTATATAGGTCCTAGGAACTCTACTTCAGGTCCTCATGTAGACATAACCTGCAATTTACCTGCTGAACTATCTCCCCAGTCCATATGATTTAATATGCATTTTCCTTTTAACCATACATCTCTTGTGGTTATCTTAGCTTCTTCTGGATGTTATAATACAGTATCATAGACAGAGTGGTGTAACAGCAGATATTTATCTCTCATAGCCCCAAATACCACACAGTGTGCAACTGATTAGCTAGCATGTATTTTGTCTAGTGAGAGTATATTTGTTGGCTCAAAAAGAATCATCTTCTCATTATATCTTCACATAGAAAAGGCAAAGAAGTTAAAAATGTCACTCAGGTAGAATAGTTTCTTATTCCTATGTGATACTCTGAGTACAAATCTTAGTCACAACAAAAAGGTGGGCAAAGGAGTCTTTGGGAAGAACACCAATGATGTTCATGATTGTTCCATTAAATGACCCAATCGCCTCTCAAAGGCTTTGCTTCCAAATACCATCATGCTGGGCATCTTCCATTAGATTTAACATGAATTTAGAAGGGATACAAATACTGAGTCTATACAATGTCCGCAAAAATCATCTTGTTGGTAAATGAGTATCATTCATCAAATATTGAAGCTTTGTGTTTATTTCTCGTGTTTCACTACATTGATTAATATAGAAATACAGGGTGGAGAAAGGGCCTTGAAAGTACATAATTGTTTTCTTTGTCTTGAAGGGGGGCTGGGTAAAATCCAATCAGAGTTTCCACATTAAGTGCGTTGTCACCGTGAGCCTTTTGTTGGTATTCTAAATTAGGGTTAGGAACTGCCTTTCTACTTCAATTTTGCTGAGAATTTCCTTCAGAAATGAATGTCAATTATGCTAAACGTTTTTTTTCTGAATCTCTTGAGATCATATGAATTTCATCTCTTTATCTATGTGAATTACATTAATTGACATGGAACTATTTTTATATTCTTGGGATGGACACCATTTGGTTATTTTTATAATCCTTACGAATTGTCTGCCAGATGGATGTGTACATTCTAATTCTTGGAAACACTTTTGCTAGTGTGTAGCTATTACAGGGTAGAACTTAAAAGCTCCCTTGCAAAAGCCAAGAGTTGAAGGCTTGATTCCAAACGATGTTTTGGGGGCAATGGTAGATCCCTTCAGAGGTAGTCCTTAGCAGAAGTATGCAGCTTTGTTCAAATGCCTTCTCCCTTTATTGATTTTCTAGCTTGCTAAAGTGGTAGGACCATACAATAAACAAGGACTTGAAACTCTGAAATTTTAAGCCAAAAGAAGCCTTTCCTACAGTGATTCCTACATAGAACATCCCCTTATCCCTGACGTTGATTTGAATTTTCTGTGATTTTTCTTCAGATTAGACTATCCAGACTTTAATCAAATTGATTCCCATCCTCAGTGTCACTGACTTTTTGATTTTCCCCTATTTTGTTTCCATTTTATTCGTTTCTTCTCATTATGGTTTTGTGTACTTAATTTAGCTTCCATGTGTTTCTTTGTTCTATGTTGTCAGACTGTGGAAGCTTAGGCATTTTTTGATATCCTTTGTAATGTAAGGGCTTAATTTTGTAAATTTTCTAACATAGGGGTAAACATTTTTGTAGTAGTGGTGTTTCTCGGGTCCCGGGCGGCCGAGACCCACAGACCTGCCGCCCGAGACTGCTTAGTCACCCGCCGCCGCCCGCCGCTCAGGTCCCCAGAAATGACTCAGACACTTATATTAACTTCATGCTGTTTGGTCTATGGCTCAGGCACATTGCTAGCTTGCTCTTACATCTTAACTCAACCCATTTCTATTAATCTCTCTGCCACGTGGCCCGTGGCTCACCTGTGCTCCTTACATGTTACTCCTTTGGGCTTCAGCTCGGTCTGCCTGACTCCACCCTGCTTCTCCTACCTATTCTGATTCCTCCTCCTACTTCTTCTATGGTGCCTGTCATGGCCCAAAACAGCTCCTTTATTTAAAGATTGAGATTCACAGCATACAGAAAGGCATTCCCACATCACATTGCTTCATCTGTGTTCCATGAAGTTTTGAAATTTTAAATACTTTGCCTTTGCTTGTGAGTTATTTAGAAAGTGAATTAGTCATTTTTAAAATGTTTAGGAAGTATCAGAGAGAATATTTTAGTGGTGAAAATGTGTTTACTATGTTCAAGGTCCTGAGTTCAATTTCTAACACTTAAAAATTGAAAATAATTTTTAATACTCTGTGTTATTGATTTCTGAATCCCATTGATCATATAGCATACTTTATATGAATTGTGGAGATTTAATTGAGAGTTAGATAAAATTCTGTCTTATGTTCTTGGTTATTGTTGCATATACTTGCAAAGTGTGTATATTCCATACTTACTGCATTTGAAACTTTATAAGCATAAAAATGATAAAGTAGCTGTTATTATTGACAAAGTATTCCATAGGTCTAGTTATATGAAAATCTATGACAAATATGAAAAGAGAAGTATTGATTGCTCTTTATATTTGAGGAGTTGGTTATTTCTTTTATACTCCATGTTTTGGGATCAATTTACTTTTTGATACAGAGAATTGGCTCTCAGGCTGGGTGCATGCCAGGCACCAGCCCTGCCACTGAGCTATACCTCCAAATGTTTTGCATTTCTTAGTTTAAGAGACATTCATGATAAATTACTCAGGTTCACCTTGAACCCATTCTGTACACAAGTAGGCTCTAATTTGTGATCTACCTGATTTAGTTCCCCTAGTGGCTGTAATTATAGGCTTAAACTACTAAGCCCAGTTTTGTACTTTGATACTCTGTTTATTGGAGCAATATTTGTTAACTATTTATAATGTCTTATTGAATTGATTTATGTTTATAAAACTAAACTCTTAACCCATGAGCATTTTATTTGTTATGAAATCTACTTAGTCTGTAAGCATTCAATTTTATTTTGATTAGCTTATCATAATATATCTATTTCTATCTTTGCTACTATTTTATTGAAAATAATTTTTTTTCCATTGCAATATTTTCTGATCACAATTTCCCCTCCATCATCGCCATCTCTTCCCAAATCCTCCTTCAGGGCCCACTTCTCCAACCCCAACTTCTTTCCCTCTCTCTTTAGAAAACAAACAGGCAAATAATAAACAGTCTAACCAGAATAAAATAAACAAATAGGAATAAAAACCACACATACATACAGAGATATAAAGGCACATACACAAAACTCATAAAAACACATACTGGGGAATAATATTTATGCATAAATAATTGAAAATGCCCAAACAAAGTATTATGAAACAAACGATCTCAAAATTAGCAATGAATTTTCTTTGTGTTGGCCATCTATAATGGAGCATAGGGCCTTCTCCTTAGGGTAGTTTGTATAATCAGTGAGTTTCCATTGCATTAAATCTGATGTTTCCCTCAAGAGAGGCTTTTAACTGAATACATCTCCGGCTTAGGACTTGAGGCTCCTGTCTAGGTCCCCTCTCAGTGCTGGAACCCCATCTGCCTTGGATCTGTGTAAGCTTTGTGCATGATACAACAGTCTCTGTGAGGTCAAACTTCTTCAGGCCTGTTGTGTCTGAAAGACACTGTTATCTTAGTGCCCCCCCCACACACACACTGGCCTTTACACACTTTCTGCCACCTACTACACCTAGTAAAATGAGCCCTCATGCAAGGAGTTGGATGAAGACATGCCAGTTGGAATGTGAATGTATAGTGCACATCTTGTAACCAGTTTATAGCTGGATTATATAGACACTATATAGTCTTTATGCAACATGAAATATTTGCCTTTTATTTGAAGTGCTGGATAATTCATTTGAAATTATTGTTATTAATGCAGTTGCATTTACATATTTAAATATTTGGTTGTTGTTGGTTGACACTGGAGACTTTGTAGAGCCTTTAGTAGATGGAGGCTTCCTTGGAAGATGTGTGTCACTGAAGTTAGCTTTGAGGCTTCCTCCCTTGGCCTTACTTCGGTTGGTTATCTCTGCTTCCTGTTTGTGACTGAGAAATGATCTCTCCACTTCCTACTCTGGCTGCTTGCTGCCATGCCTCCCTTGCTACTATGGACCTTCCCTCAGAAACTTTAAGCTAAAATAAGCTAATGTTTCTTCCATAAATTGCTTTTTCTCCTAATATCATGGTAACAGAAAAGTATTAATTTTAATCAACCTTTTTTTCCTCTGTGTTTCATTTTATATAGTTTCTATGATACACTTTAAAGTTTATTGAACATCTATTTTATTGTTTATAATATGCCATCAATTTAATACAGTGGGTTTTCCACCTTAGATAATATTTTATCACTTTTAGAATCAAAATGGATTTTTAATTAATCCTGTTTCTCATATACATCCTAAGGATTTTATTGTTTCTTCAAACTAAAGATACGATTCTAATCTGTCGTAATGATATAACTTATTAATCTGGTCTTGTAGAAAAGAGCAGATCAATAAATTAATTGGGGATGTGAATTGTGTTTTTCTCAGGTTTTGGTAGTGGTGGGTTTGGTTTTGGTTTTGGTAACAAGACTAACTGCGTAACCAAGGCTGACCTCAAGCTCTCCGTCTTCCTTCCTTTCCTTCCTCAGTAGCAAGTACTGAGGGTGTAGGTGTGCTTCACCACACCTGCCTAACCTGGGTCCTAGTTGTGATTCATCCGCCAATACTCCCCTCCCTTCTGCATAGTGAGTTTCACATTATCATTCTTCTTCTAATTCTGGAGGTTTCCTCTGGGTACAGTTAACTTACAATGTGATTCTTTGGTCTGGTTAAGCTTTACTTCAAGTTTTATTTTAACACTCCTGAGCAGCCTATAACATGGTACAAATTTCATTCTCAGTGTATTTTAAAAACAATTTATTTTTAACAATTGAACATAACACAAACCCCTTTAAACTCTTGTCAGGATATGTTTCAAATATAATAAAAATAATTGGAGATATCAGAGGACAGAGGACAGATCCACCTTTTTTTTTTTTTTTTTTTTTTTTGAGACAAAGTTTTCTGTGTAACAGTCTTTGCTGTCCTAGAACTTGTTTTGAAGACCAGGCTGGCTTTGAACTCACAGAGATTCTCTTGCCTCTGCTTCCCAAGTGCTGGGACTAACAGTGTTAGCCATGGTGCCAATCCAAATCTCTGGGAAAGGCAGAGATATCAGAGAAGAAACACCATGGTCAGATCTCACCCAGCTGCCTTCCAGCTTCCTCAGCCTGGCTCCTCCTGGATACTTCTGCTCCATCTGTCTTTCTACACCTGGCTTAAATACTTTCTTTGCTCAGTTAAGGCATGGTACCACCACTGCCTTCCTGGGAACCTGGAACTCCTCCTGTAAACCAAGATGACTTTGAACTCAGATTGGATTAAGGGCGTAGGTCACCACTCCCGGGATATTCCCTGTGCTGGGATTGAAGATGTGAATTACCACTGTCTGATCCTCCTAGACTGACTGTGGGTAGATCCCTCTGATATCTCAACTGTTTTTATTATATTTGAAAATATCCCCACAAAATCTGGCTATGAATAAACTATCTCTTGCCTTGTATAACTTCCAGGATTGTCTTTTTCCCTTTCAAGTAATTATTTCTATGAGCAAGTAGTGTTATAACATTCACGCATAGACTAATCCTCTCTGAACACGTAGGTGGCTTATTATCTGTAGGTTTCTGTACTTTGCTCTACGTAATATAGATACTTCAGTCCGTGATTCAGTGAACCCAGAACTTTCAAACTCTGGTGTGGATGCTCTGGAGAGGCAGTATGGTGTTCATGACAGAATGTTCACTGAAAGAGAAAATGTCTCCTCGGAGATCATAGGAGCTCCCATAAGACCTTGCATCCTAAGGGTCTACAGCATTCCCAACATCACAGGGCTTAGATGAAGCAGTCTTCAGACTGGCAGACTATTTCACATAGAGCCTACTGCACAGCCTGCAGTCAGTGAGTGTTAATTCAGTGATGGCCGCTGCTGACGGCAGATTTAGTGACATGGGTATCCATCTGTTATGCCTCAAGTGAAATAGAAAATCCCATCTACAGCTATATGAATGATTTCATGTCTTAGAGACATAGATGAATCAGCCTATTTTACTTTTGTTTTTATTTTGTACCATGGCCAGAAATTTGATAAAAGAAAACCAAAAGAAAAGTACATAAAATAAAACTTGAAGGTAACGTGAAAGAACATTACTTGGATTCTGTGTATCTAAGTAATGAACTTATCAATATTATTACAATTATGGTATAATACACCCAACCCGAGTCCATTTGAGCTCATTTGGCTCATATTATCTATGACAATATTCACATTATCACAGCAGAGTTGAGACTGTATGATAGAGTTTCCATTAACTTTCAATATTGAAACTATTTGCTAGCTGGAAAACAGTCCCTCCTTGGCACAGATTAAGACATTTTTAGTGTCCCAATCACTTCCAGAGCCTTCTTTACATAATTAATTCAGTGTCCAATAGTCATAACTTTAGTCTTGCTTCATATTCCACTTCATATCCCTCTCTCAGCCTTCTATGCTCTACAGAAACAAGTCCAAGAATCTTTGCCACACCTGCCTTTCTCACAAACTTTGAAAAATTGTGTTGAAAGTATCTGACTATTTTCCATTCTCCTTTTTGAATACTGAGATGCATGTTGCCAGTGGCAATTCGACATTTGCATCAATATCCCCAGGTTCATCACCCAGTACAGATCTTGTGGCTTTTTCTATAAGCAAACTGTGAGAGATGTATTCAAATATTCAGCAAGAATGAATCTCTTTGTTAGTGTAGCCTGATAGCCACACGTTTCATGGAATGCACTGGCAAGCTTCAGCTAGACTTTCCAGTATTCAAATCCTCAATTTCTATGCAGAGGTGTTTCTTCATCCCATTACCCAAACTTCTCACAATAGAACTCTGAACACAACTAGAGACAAACTACATTTCACAGAGGTCAAAGCATTATTGGCAAAGTTCTGAAACAAAGAAATCAAAATTCCTACTCTTCAAGAGAGAAATACTTAAGGTTTCCACTGACCTACTGTACTGTGGGATACATCCTATCTCATCTCATCTGTTTAGTGGACTTACCCATGCTGCATTGGTGTCGGTATATTATAAGACTTGGCTCTCTGGACTTTACATGTATAAAGGTCTACACATCATCTGTAGTCTTACATCTCACTGTGCACTCTCTTTTTTAAAGATATTTTTATGCGTATGAGTGCATGCCTGCATGCAAGTATCTATACCACATGTATTCCTGGTGCCCACAAACGCAAGAAGAGGGCATTTGACCGCCTGAAACTGAGGTTAGAGTTGGTTGTGGGCCACCATGTGGGTGGTAGGAACCAAACCCTGGGCCTCTGTAAGAGTAGCAAATTCTCTTAACCCAAGACATTCTTAATAGACCTACAGAAACTATCATAGCGAAATTCTGCTTCTCCTTGTAAAGTTAAAGACACTGGCATCTGGAAAGAGATCTTAGCAAGGCAGGTCTAGAAAGTAGCCGTACATCCATGTCTCTACTATGTAACAGAAGAAAATGGGTATTTTGTGGATTTTATTTCTCCACTATGTCAGGAACACACTCCAAAGGGATGGTATTCTTGGAGGAACATCAGCTTAGAGTTCAGAGTATAAAATCAGTAAATCAGACAGTGAACCTTTTACGGCTTCTTCTCCCATCCCTCATTGACAAACTTTCTTGATCAGTATACAACATTTAATATGAAAAGGTCATTAGAAATTTTTATAATCCACGATTTCTTTTGTGTATATAAAGCATTGTGGAGCAGCTGTACTCAGCTGTAAATAGTTGCTATGGTAAGATCATTTTTGTTTGTTTACTTACAAGCACTATTTGATTGCTACTTCATATTATCCTTTAGTGTACTGACAAGTATTTATAATACTGTTTCAGTTCCCACTGGTTACATAAAGAAATTGAGTCTTGGCCAAACTTACCCAAGATCACCTAACTTCTTATTAATGGAGACTGGGTGTAAAGCCATGTCAGAACCATTGTCTTACATATGGAGTCACCTGTCAATGCCTCAGTCAGTCTACCACAAGGCTTGCAATGACCACAAACACAGCAAATTTACTCTAAGATCGATCTTTTCTGTTAACAAAGCATTATCTCACTTATTTTTTTCTTTCCCAGAAACTTGAGGCCCCACTGGGCTCCTGACACTTTAGGGCTTGGCTCCTTCACAGAGACGCTGCTATAGCAATGTAGGTAAATCTCAGGTCAGATGCATATAGAAAAGTGGCCTCACCATAGAGTACAAGTGGCCCAGATAAATCTTCCTTCTTAGAAAAAATAAAAGACTAACGGCATTAGCATTGTTGCAGTAAACAGAAAATTAAAGTTTTCATTCTACTTGGCCCTTCCTTTTCTTTAAGCTGGTGCACAACGTGATCGAAGTTGCTCACTATCACATGTCTTAATTGATAGACCTCTTCCTTATGTTTTGTTCCCAAGAATTAATGTTTGTATTTAATATCACGCTGTCATTATCTTGTTTCCTGCACACTGAAAGGGGTTGTCTGTGATTTGCAGGTGTGCTGGGCCAGCTGGAAACACAATTCCCTGCTCTCCTTCCTCCTCCCACTGATCACTGGTTATTATGCATAATTACATGGAAGCATGTATTAGGCTTTATTATAATGCATGACAGTATGCTTTAAGTAAATTAGAAATTTGCATATCAATTCATGGGGAGAAAACTAAAATGCCATTCAGGACCTTTTATTTACATCCAGAGGATTTCTGGTTGGGGGGTGGGGGGGTTGCTTCTTCCCTCAGGTTGGTAATCTGGGTCTAAAATTTGAAAACATGATGAGGCCAGGATAAAGGTGCAAGGACTCCTGGAGTCCTTCCCTGGTTTGCTTTCTCTCTTTCCTCTTCCCTGTTTTAGGAACCAGCTGGGAGAATGGTTCCTTAGTAACCAGGCAGGCCAGGCTTAGGCTACCCAGGACACTCAACGTTTACCTTATAATCCTCCTCTTCTGAGCTTTTTGGTAGCAAACTGGTCTTACAGCCAAAAGAAATCAGGACCATTCAAACCAGACAGAGCCCGACTCCCTGAAGGGTCCAAAAACAGGTCACAGAGAAAGCTAAAATTGACTCTACCCTGGCCCTAGCCCACCCAACATTTCTTTTACTGTGCCTCTTATCTTCCGTGATCCTTAGGAGAGATGACCTACACTGAAGTGTTCAGAGGCTTCTGATGGTGGATAAGGTCCCTTAGGTGAGACTTACACATGCAGGGGGCAGGGAAAGGATCCTGTTCCCTCTCAAATTGTCTGTGTGGATGCTGAATCACTCCTGGTGGAAATGGATGTCTCTCAGCTCATTAAGATAATTTATAAACATGTATCTTTACTTTGGAAAGCACTGGAAGCTACCAAAGTGTGTCATTTTCCACAACAATATTCTTCCCATTTCATGTTGAGGCAGCTTTGTTTCAGCTCCATTGTGCTGTGTTCATTTACAGACTTTGAATTCAAGGTCTCTGGAAGCTTTTTTCAAACTTTATTTATTTATTTTTGTACAGCTAAATAGATGCTTTTCGGATAAAAGACTAAGCACCATTTTTATGTTTAGTAAACCTCCACAAACTGAAAATACAAATTGATTAGGTTTCATACTGTTTTACCTCAGGAAGGGTGGATTTTTTAAATGACACTGCTTGAATACCAATGATTTATCTATTTCTTTGAATTTAAGTACATCATGAAAATCTAAGATTTTAGAAAAATCTCTCTCTCTCTCTCTCTCTCTCTCTCTCTCTCTCTCTCTCTCTCTCTCTCTCTCTCTCTCTCTCTCTCTCTCTCTCTCTGTGTGTGTGTGTTGCTTCTCTGTGAGAATGTGTCCATGTGTGTATGTGTTTATCTGAGTGAGTGATTTATATGGCACATATGTGGAAGTCAAAGGTTATTCTCCAGGGTTTTGAGATGGGTCATTTCATAAGTCAATGTTTCATATGCCAGGCTAGCTGGCCCATGAACTTCCAGAGATTATCCTATTTCATTTTGTCTCACTGGAAGACTGCTGGCAGGAGAGTTGCATTCTACCCCCTCTTTCTTTACATGTGTTCTGAGAATTCAAATTCATACTTGTATGTCATAGGCATCATGTACTGAGCAGTCTCCCCAGTCCTGAAACACTTTTAAAACTGGATTCTTGTGGTTGAGTAGATATTTTAAATAATGTTAGCTTTAAAATCAAAGATTTTTTTTTTCCTGAGTAGAAACTGCTGGTATAAAATTACCTGTATTTTGCCTTTTGGTACTATCTATGAAGAAATTTTCTAATTTCTAATTACCTAAAACATTTGACCTCAGCTATTTCTTTTTCTTCAAAACCACAGAAAGACAGTGTTTAGTCCTTGAACTGATTTACACTTCAGCCTTAGTTCATAGCGTCTGGGGAAAGTGATGCCGTTTCAGAATTATCTTCCATATTACGTTAAGTATTACAGCAATTAAGAGATATACTCAGTAACCTTTTGTTTTTATTGCTTTGGTTTGCTTTTGTTCTCCTAGTTCTTACGCAAGTGTTTCACAATTATCTTACTAAGACACACTAAGGTAGTTCAGAAGGACGCAGAAGCCCAGGGCCTAAAAGGGAGACAGTTGGAATGACTTTTAGAATAGCAACCTAGCAGTGCAAAGCTAGTCCCAGGAAGAAGGAGGTCCATTTTGTGCAGCCAATGGAAATGGTGTGCACTAAGCAGAGAACAGAACTGTTCACAGGGCGGTCTCCCAGTAATATTAGCATCGATATGCTCCAGCATCTCAAAAGTACCACAGACTTTTCCACATCAAGTATTTAAGAACACAATTCTAACAGTTCTGGACTATGGGTTCCCAGAGAGGGCAGAAAATAAACCTCAGCACTCCTAGCAAGACAGCCTGAAGAGCTGTTTTTTGAGATGGAGAGTCAGCCTCTGACTTAAAAAGAAGATGGTGACCAGCTGAGACTCTCAGCATTTAACTTGCACACAAGGTACAATCATGCTGCAGAATAATTGTTAAATGAGGCAAAGACGTGTTACATTTGCTCCTGCTGCATTTGTTAACAATGTAAAGATGTGTTTCGTTTGCATTAATAAAATTAACTCCTCTCAGAGGGGCGGGGTTAACAGCTCATTGACAGGAAGTAGCAGGGAGGAGCTTTGGGTTTTGGGGGTTATTTTTTGGGGGGTAGTGTCCCTGCGGATGAGAGAAAGCTAGCCAGTTGCTACTGTAACTCTCTGAGATCACAGGTTTTCACTGTAGCCTTTGACTCTTCATTTTATTAGAGTGATAGAGATTTAGTTAGAACTATCTTTAGTGGCAGCAACAGAGCCATTGTCAGGGAGAACAGAATTCCACCCAGGGCCACTAGTAGCTGAAAGCACAGGGTAACGAACTAAAACAACACAATCATTTTCATAAAGAACAAAAAATGTCAAACTGAAAAGCACGAGTTGGCATTCTTCATCAGTGTGACTGGTTATACACATACATTGTTTTTCCTATAGGAAAGAGTTGTAAATTACATATATCATAATATGTGAGAGTATATATGCCTCGCTTAATTGTATTAATCATAGACCCCTCACAAACTAAGGAAGGTACTAAGAATTGAAAGAATTCCTAGAGGGCTTATGACATGAAGTCCTTATTTAAAGATAAGACTACTGAAGCCAGACATTAAGTTAGATTAGAATATGATACTCCAGTCACTCCACTACACCATATTCCATAAAATCTAATTGCGTGCAATAAAACTAACCAGATTTAAACTAAACTAAATTCTTCGTGGAAAAAAAAAAAAAGAAAACCACTTCAAATCAATCTGAATATAAAAGAGTTACTAATCAGTTTGTTATTTGGTCACTGTTATTGTAGAAAGCCAGACTTTTAGTTGGGCCCAATATGACAAAATGTACTTTCAGCCCCCCTTTCCGCTAGGTGTTTCTGCCTAGAAACATATAAATAAGTAAGGTTAATAAAATGTGTAGGTGCTCTACTGAACAGAAGCGTACTTAAAAAAACAACAACACCTTTTCCCCTCCAGCTACAAGGAATGTTAACAGGTCCACTGAAATTAGACTCAGCATTCTGGATTGAGAGAACAGGCAAGGAATTACATAACAGTAAGAGAAATGGAACCTGGGTCCCTAGTAACAAGGGACACTCACCCTCGCTCTCCCCATGTCCAGGCTTCTTTAGCCAAGAAAGCAATCAACTCTTTTTGCCTAATTCTCTAGTTTTGATGTTTTCTTATTATATGTGGTTAAAAATAATCCTAATATAAAAGTACTTGAATCTAAAAACATTCTATAACGTTTTACTTAATTTGATAGCAACGAGAAAGATTGATTTAACCTGTGCTTTTTTTATCCTAAAGGGACTGAAACATTAATCACACTTCACATTATGCTTCCGTTCCCATTCCCACCCCCTGGGTATAATAATGTCTAAATCCTGATAAGGTACCAGTGTGCAGAGCAAACCTTTAATGAGAAGCAGATAGACAAAAGTACACTATCTTCTTCTCTGCATCTCAGTCAGCAACCATCCTGATGCTAATTATGAAATCTGACCATTTGTCTATAGGATGTATCTATGCAGAAATAAAACAGATGTTCCAAATAATTTATAGATATGAGTAGTGTGTGCACCTACACACACACAAACACACACACAGCAGTCACTCTCAACAAGGATTCAGAAATGTAGCTAATATAATCTGTACAATAATTACCATTTCAAGGAAAAATAAATATCCCATGCTACTCATCCTTATCTGGTTTGGCTGTTCATTCTCCATTTACATCTATTTTCTCTTTTACTTACAAATACAATCTTGCTTTTTATCCTTAGATCGGGAACAAATATCTCTAATGAGCACAGTGAAAGCTAGCAATAATGAAAGTAAGAGTAATTTTACTTTTCCAATATGCTTTTGTACAGAAAGTTCTGAGCACCTTATAAATTATATACACAGGCATCACTTAACCTCCCACTAAAAGGCTGCTACTCTTAAAAGAAATTCTCTGCTGTGTTGTACAGCGGGAAAAAGAGTCTAATGTGTCCGTGTACATTTGCTAGAGGAGTTTGAGGGAGGTGAAGTGTAATTCCCTACTCAGCAGCACTAAAAGCTTTGAACAGTCCCTTTAAAAAATCATCAAGGGAGCTTTTAATCACCAGAAGTAGTCAACTCTCTGTTTTGGGCCTCGTCCAATCGAAGTGGAAACTTCAGCCGAAGAACAGCACGCCAAATCATCAGGGGTTACGAAGCCCGCTCAACTTCATTAGCGGTAGTGTCTCTGCCAATGCCTATGTCGAGTAGGGAAAATGGAAAACATCAGAAGAGAGTCGAAACTGTTGCTCTTGGAGCTGATACTAACGAGGCTCGGAGAGATGCAGGCTTTCTCTCCCCGTTCCCCGTATTTCAGCCAGACTCGAGATCTGAGAACTGACTTTCAGCCGTCCTGCCCATCTACCACAGATGACAACCGCAGGCAAAGCTCTTTGTACTCCTGGCCACCTGTCAACGTCTCTCAGCCTTTGGACCGTGGTAATTGCTATCTCCACTGTGAAGCCTCGTGATTGGCACTATCCCAGGGATGATGATGATGACTCCGTTTTTCTGAGCTGCTTTGGCTCATGTGTTCGTGCTGCTGATATGTATCAATCCTACAGGAGAAGTCCGATTTTTTTTTTTTTTCCTATACTGATGGATCTCTATATGTGGAGACGGTCCTTTATCACAGTTTGCTTGCTAAGAAAAGAACTGAACACAGTGTGCATTGAATATTTTCTCAATGGCTGAAAGTCAAGTCCATTCTCAGCACTGACATAGACAACTACAACCATCTCCTAAGGACTTCCTTGAAGTCACCTTTGTTCCCCATTCATTCACTCATTCATTCATTCATTCTCAGAGCTTGAAAACTGGAGACCATGTGACCAACCCTTCCCCACTTCTTGTCTCTCCTCCATCATACCTTTGCTTCAGACTTGCTTAAAAATCTGCTATTGGTTTTCCAATGCTCTGAGAATCAGCTCTTACCATAACTTGCTCTAAAGACTTAAATTCTTCTTTAATATCTTCTCTCCATTCCTCTATCTTCACTGTCCTCCAATATGCCCCTTCCTTTCTTTCAAATCCAGTACCTTCTCTCCCAACTCTGGATTTTACCGATATGAATGTCTTTGATTGGCATGCACTCCCTTCTCATAGCTCAAGTTTATTGTCACCCCTTCAGACAAGTCTCCAATGTTAAATGTCACCTCCTACAATATTGAGCGCTTAGGTTATTTCTTGATACTTTATCAAAATTTTAAATTGTTTTATTCGCTCTTTGTTTGCTGACAGGCTTAAAAATAGAAAACAAATTTCATTAGATCAGGGATGGTGTCAGCTATTCTCTATTAAAACCTGAGCAATAGCACAGTGCTTGATGCTTTAATATCCTCATCCACTGTGGTGGGTTTATTTTGTTTTGCTTCATTGTGGAGATAAGGTCCAATGTATCCCAGGCTGGTCTCCATCTCACTACATAAGCAAGGATGACCTTAAACTTCTGAACTTCCTGCTTCCTTCCATTTCTGGAGTATTGAGTTTATGAGAATGTACCATTATATGTGTGTGTGTGTGTGTGTGTGTGTGTGTGTGTGTGTGTGTGTGTGTATGTGTGTGTGTGTATACATTTTATGTGTGTGTGTGTGTGTGTGTGTATGTATAAATAGTGTTGCTTGTTTTCTTTACCAACAATCTATGCAACTCAGGGAAGTTACACTAGCCTAGAAAACACCACTAAAACAGACCATAGTGGTCAATTCAGCAATCGGAGACTAAGGGTAATAAATTAAATGTTTGTGAAATGTAGAAAATGAGGCCTCTCTACAATGGATGTTATTTGCAGATATCAATAGATATTTATGATTCACTATATGTATCTGCATAAGTCATAACAGAAGTAATCTTAGCCAAGAAGTTTCTCCTCTCCTTCTCCAGTGGGACAAGTTGCCCTTTTGATAGGTTCTGAAAAAAATCTAGTGTATCTCTCCATGACTAGCAAAATGGAAGAAGATATGGCAGAAGATAAGCTAGGGAAAAATTGTGTAAGTTTTGTTTGACATACTAACATAGTCAGAAAACAAACAAACAAACATGACCAGCATTGTAGTCTGAAGAAATCTTGAAGTCTTTGATTTGAGTAGATTCTAGAAAGGCAGCACTGAAAGATGGGTAGGTTTTATAACACTGAGCTGTATTTTTAAAGTGAGGGGAGGGAACCCATGCAGTTCTTTTTTTAAAAAAGCAACTAATTTTATTCAGGACAAGTAGAGTTTGAGGGTTTGGGTGACACCCAGGTAAACATGGTTTGTGGACAATTATAGATCCATACCTAGAATTCGGGTAGCCTGCAGGTACAGCGCAAAGCCATTGAAGGTCATGCTTAGGTAACTATTTGATAACCATACATAGAATGAAAAGTGCTAGACATAGACACTGTGAATGGATACTCTCCAGAATAACAAACTAAAATAAAATGATACCTGAACAGTTAAGAAAAGGCATATACTAAATGCTCAGTAAACAGAAGCTGGTTTAATTTAATGTGCATTCGGAATATAACAAATATTATAATCCTCGTTCATCCAACCAGGTTTATTGCCCACAGTTCTTAACATTAATCATTGTTTTTCTCTTAAATACCAGCCTGACATTGCCATCTCCTCTGGTTTGCATTCACACTCCCTCATATGTGGGATCTAAGACTCTAATCTCCAAATGTGCATGTATCTGGCTGGTCTTCTTGGAACCAAGTAGCAGTATTTTAAAATAAAATTGTAGTTTGATTTTATTGTTTCAGCTTTGAGATCCTTATTCTGCCTCAGTGGATTCCTTACTCCCAGCTGTGTGTGATCTGAAACTTCACAGTGCATGACAATGACCTTGTGAGTGAGCCAGAATGAGTAAACAGTATAATTCAATGTGAGTTCTGAATATAGCCTGTTCCGTCCACAGAAACTGTCCTATAATTCTTTGCCTACTTTCATATTCTCTGCTCTGGACAGCTACGTTTGCCATGGGGGCATTTGCATTCCAATTCTCACTTAATACATGGAAGGCTAAACTGTTGCTATCATTTCTAGTGGCAGAGACATTAGCAAAAATTCAATCTAATGAAATTATTTTTTAAAAGGACACCCAGGCAATGCACATTTGAGCATGAATATAAAAATAGTGAATGGAGAAGGGAAAGCGGTATCATTCAAAAGCTAAGTAGAAACAAACACACCAAGTGTGTTATGCTATATCCGACGGACCTCATATTAGGCAACAGTGATTTTCCCAGCATGCCTCAGGGCATTGTCACAGATTTAGAATGCTGCCTGGTCTCATCAAAACAGCAAATGTGACCAGAGTTAGCCCATATTTGTACAAAGGCTGCCCTCACCACCAAATGAGAGGAGCCCTAAGCACAGGATGGCTTTGAGATTTCCACATCAATAACCTTGACTCATAATTAAATAAATCTTTAACAGAGAATTATATTTTATTTCAGTAACTACAAAGCAATTAGGTGATCATTATTGCCCAGTAAGAATATACCATTAAGTATTAAGAAAAAATAAAACAGATGAACAATAATCACATTGTATTTTGCATTGTGCCATAACCTGAGGCACAGTAATTATCATGTATTATAGTTTCCAGAATATAAATAGCAACGTAAAGACAATTTGAAAATGATAAAGAAGTAAAAACTCAATATAGACCAGGGAAGATAATATTCCAGCTGAAAAATTATTGATAACTGAGGGAAATAAGTAATCAACTGTTATAATGCCCTAAAAAATGGAATTCCTTCCAATAAGTCCTATGGATTGTACTGCCATAAATAAAACACCTTGATCAGATAATCAATTCACATTAACTCATCTACTAAACCTTTATAAGTGCTACAAAATGGTAGCCATTACACTCACAGGAAGTTCAAGAATCCGAAAATGAAATGATAACTGCCATTATACAATAATCAAGTTGCAGAATACGAGTTCACATTCACTCTATCACTATGATATGGCTTCATAAATGTTTACACCACACAATATTGCCACTCCACTACAGCATTGTAGATAGATGTTGGTGTGCCTCTCTCTCCCTGTACTATGGGATTCCTCTTTGTCATCACCAGCAAGTAACAGGAGGCCTGGTATAACATTGGCACACAATAAGGGTTATAAAGTTTTTCACAACCATTTTCTAAAGGTGAGATATTCAAAAGAATTATACTGAAAGCCACATTTCCATTTAAAATATTTAGTAGCATCTTAAATATGACAAAAGTAAACAAATAAAAGTAATTTTATTGTACTTACAAAGACTCAATGATTATAATAACACACTTATCATTTTGACGTATAACCAATTGTGTTTTAAAAGTTAATGAGATCTTCCTTCTTTTCTCCACATTTGATCTTTAAAATTCTATGTACCTTTTATGTGTTCAGTAACAACATATAACCAGTGTCTAGGTATTGGAAGGTAAAGACTAAGTCTGAAGTAATCTATGTTGAAAGCATGAATCTCAAAGGGAATTGCCTCCACTCTTGGTTGACTTTAACTGTCTATGTAGACAAAACACATTCTCTATCTAGTGAAATGTGTTAATTAGCTTTATCTCACTATACTGAAATATCTAACAGCAGCTATATTATTTGGACCCACAAACTAGAAGTATCAAGTATAAGATTCCTTGGTTTAGGCTTCTAGCAAGGGAGAGGAGGGAGTTATAGCACAGGGGTAGAGCTTGTCAGAGGAGAACTCCCATGAGCAAAGGAGAGGGAGTCTGAGAGATTGGTAAGCATCTCTAGTGACGCGTAAGTACCTCACACTAGCCCCACCTCCTAAAGATACACAGTGCCTCTCTGTATCTCGGGTACCAAGCCTCAAAGAACACTGTCCATACTCAACTGATAGCTTCAAGTTCCTGCATTACATTCAAACAGCAAATCTCCCAAGTCACTGGGGTCTTTTCACAGTCTTTAGGTTGCAGTTACCTTAGCTCTTCACTACACTTGAGACAAAGTCCACGTGAGGCAGCCGAACAAATCTCTTTATACCTCGAAAATCACATAGTGGACTTATCTATAATGTTGTGGAGCTCCCACTACTTTCCAGACATGTAAAAATAAGGATGAATGAGACACATGCTTATATATGTGTGTGTGTGTGTGTGTGTGTGTGTGTGTGTGTGTGTGTGTGTGTGTGTGTGTGTGTGTGTGTAATTTAGCATTATCCATGTTATTTAAACCTCTCTTGTAGCAGTTTTCCAATTTGGAGCTGGGTTTTCAAATTTTGCCTACCTACAGATTTTCATCTGCTAATAGGATTCTTCATTAGGAAATTCCAAGTATTTAATTTACGCATAGCTATGCATCCAAAGGCTTTGCCTCGAGCCATTGCTTGGCACTCAATGATCAGTTAAGAAATGAAGTGTCTCAAGAGATTTCCCATACACTTGTAGTTTGTAGTGTGATTAAAAATGTAAGCAATATGGCAGAGCAGGATTCATTACCAAAGACCTCACAATTGAAGGAGGAAGGAACTGTGGGGTAGGTGAGGGAACTCTAGATAAAGAGAATGAAGGGTGTTTCAGATTTAATACTTTAGCACAGAAAACTATTGAAGAAATATTTATATAATGCACTATACACAAAGCATTATTTTGAGAACTTTCCAAAGCAAACTAACTCGTTTATGTTTTACACACAGACTGCTAAACCAGATCCAGTTTTATAGAAGAGGAAAAGTGATCAGGTGACTTGGAAACCTTATTTTGCTGGACAGCAACTGCACTGAGATTTGTACACACAGCCTCTACTTCCAGGTCCCACATTCTTAATCAAGCATGCTATGCTGATATGCTGATCTATAACAATGGAATCTTAACCTTAAATTGTACTCCTGGAAAGATTAGGAAGTATTTATATTTTTGTTATGCTGCAGTTTAAAAGATGGGTTTTTGTTTTTTTTTTTTTTTTTTTGGTTCAAAATGTCTCATGATCAACATGTGTGATCTTTGTCCTGTGGATTTATGGTTTCCTGATTTTTTTTAAAAGGTCCAAAATGCATGCTCTCATACTCTTGGCTTTCACTGGAAGAACACACAAGTAGCAGTGATGATGCACATTTATGTGGAGGGTTTATTTTATATCCTAAGATTATCTCTGGTATCCTCTACAATCTGGGGAAATAGCTTAGCATATTTAAATTCACAGTATGCTGGCAAAGCCATCTACTCATTTTATAAGGACTTATGAGAACAACCTATCCTTGAGTAAGTACCTACCACAGGGATTAGGCAGCCTAAGCACTGGAGCCACAGAAATGGGAAAATTCACTTCTTAGTGAGACTTGAGAGACTTTTTAATGACAAATCAACAATGAAACAGGCTCCTTTAATTCTAAAAATTTGGTTATATGTGGGGATTCAATAAAAGCTTCAGAAGTTTTGGAGATATCAGAGAGAATCTACCCACAGTCTATGTGGGGATTTAATAAAAGCTCCAGAAGTTTCAGAGCTCTGACCACAGTCAGTCTAGGAGGATCAGAGTGGTGATTCAAACCTTTAATCCCAGCACAGGGAGTATCCTGGGAGTGGTGACCTATGCCCTTAATCCCAACTGAGTCAAGGTCACTTCAGATTACATAAGGAATTCCAGGCTCCCAAGCAGACAGTGGTGGGGCCACACCTTAATTTACCTAAAGAGTATTTAAGGCTGGGATAGAAGGACAGAGGGGGAAGCCAAGAGAAGCCAGGCTGAGGAAGGTGGAAGACAGCTGGGTAAGATCTGACTGTGGTGTTTATTCTCTCTAATATCTCCGACGTTCTCAGAGATCTATCCCTGAGTCTCATTTATTCGTGCAACAGTTGTATTCTCAATAAGCTGAATCAAAAATACTTTGTTGTGTTGCATCTCCGCCCCCCTCCCCCGCAGCTACTTTGATAAAATTGAGAAATGAGATAAACTATATTCTCAAAAACTTTAAACTTTATTTCATTTCAATTTAATTCAATTAATTTCAAATTAATTCAACATGTGATTTTTAAGCACAAATATATAAGCCAAGTTTTCTCCTACGCAACATGAAAGAAATTAGTAAGTCTTAAGGCTTCTATCAGGAAGTTTTAAATTCCTCAACTGTATAAATAGCTGTTGGACTCTAATATAAATAACAAATGCTGTGAAGGCCCAAATGAAACCACAATTAATGGAGGGAGGGACTTACCTGATCACTAATACATTTCCAAATATTAGTTTAGGAAAACATTCTATTAATTCTAATACAAGAGTAACTATGCAAATATTTGTGTCTAGTTGTGAAATGTCTCAAGTAACAGACGATTGATTTTGCCTGGAGAGGAAATAAATACCTTCAAAAGGGCAATGGTGTTTGAGCTGAGAGTCAAGAAGAGCATGTGGCCTTTTCGGTACAATATGGAGTAGCCAGAAGTGGAAACGGCACAAGAAAAGGGTCAATGATTTAGGAGAAATCATAGCATATTAACTGACATGCCTCCACCTTCTGAACAGCTTGAGTTAAACAGCAAAATAGCCACTTGAATAAGTCAATATTAGGAGTGGAGTATCAGGCCAATATTACTAGTCAGTTCCATATACAATAGAGGAAGATTGTTATGGTAGTTTGAAAGAGATGACCCCTGTAAATATTAGGAATTTAAATGCTTGGTTCATATCTATCGGTTAGCACTTAGCAGGTGTGGCCTTGCTGGAAGAAGTGTGTCACTTGGGGCAGACTTAAAGATGGTGCCATTTTGAGTGTGTTGTCTCTGCTGTCTGTCCCTGAATCCAGACCCCAGCTTTCAGCTTCTGTTCTAGCAGCCTGTCTGTCTGCCTGCCTACTGCCATGCTCCCTGCTGTGATGGTGATAATCCCTTATTCCTCTAGAAATGTAAGTCCAAAATAAACTCTTCCTTCTATAAGTTGCCTTGGTCATGTGCTTTATCACAGCAGTAGAAAAGTTACTACATTTAAGTTTTAAAAAGTAAATGCTATTAGTCTTATGGTACGCTTTTTGACCTGGATATTGAAAGATGGATAATAGGTTTCCATAGCTCAAAAAACTAAATGTATTCTTTCAGATAAAGGTAGCATTTTCAAAGACTAAATTATACAGACTACTCTATTTAATATTACACAAAATATTATAGCCTGTAGGCATTGCTCCAATGAGGGAATGGCTGAAGAAAATATTAATGAGAAACAGAGAGCATGCACAATGGAGACTTTTTAAAAAATGGATATACACTAGAACTTAATTCTGTAGAGGTTCACTGAGGATTTGTAGTAGGGATGTAGCATAATCAAATTAAGCCCAGCAAAGACTAGTTATAGAATGAGCTGGAGACAGTAAGATTGGAGAACCAATGAGAAAGGAATGGTAGTAACTACTGGAGAAAATAATGGCAGCCTAAAATAGGGCTAACTGGAGAAGGAGGAAGCAGAAGACGGGGGAGAAGTCAACAAAGCCAATCTGATATAATAAGCATTTAAATTAGATAAGGGTACTGGAAAAAAAATGGTTGGTAAGAAAGAGAATTAGTTTCAGGTAGAAACATTAGATAAACGTCAAAGAGCACAGTAACCAAATAGGACAGAATAGGTAAACCTTAAGGATAATGACAAGGACATGACGATGAAGAGGTTGGTGTTGTAAAGAAGAAATACTATAAAGATAAAGCAATCCATTCACACTTCGGATGACACCAATCTATGAAATAAATATGCCATCTGCCCACATCTGCTATTTACTTTGTGTTCCTTCTGAAATAAAAAGCAATCAATCTTGCCACATACTCAAGTCTCCTGGCGTGGATATCCCTCTTACCTAGAATCATCATTTAAAGACAGAGAGCAAGAGAGAAATGAGATTAAAACAAATCAATCAATTTGTGTCTGCCAAGTTAACATCTCTGTAGGAAGTTAATTGACCCTGCCTCTGACAGAGTCAGGATGACGGGAAAAAAATGAGAGAAGATGGAGCATGTCCAGCAGTTCAAGGCACAAACAATGTAAGGCTGTCTTCCTTCTATAAACAAGCTGTTTGGACATCAGGTGATCCGTGCTTGAATCCAAAGGGAGGTCAGAGAGTTAAGGGTAGTCAATGGATGTAGAGGTGAGTTTATAGCCACAGCTGTCATGACAACTACAAGGACAGTGGCAGGTACCAACTGGAAAAGGACCAAAGGGGAGAAGGAGTATCACAGAGCAAGTCAGAAGAACAAGGGCTCAGCTGTCTCATCCAATCAGAATTCTACCTGTGGCCACAAGCTGAGGAAGCCATCAAGATTTGTTCTCTGCACTGTAGCTAAAACACTAAATTGCCCATATCAAAACGGGCTTCATGTTTAATCTCATGAACCCATTGCTTAGCTCTCTGAATTAAAGGCGACCAGCAAGAGGGAGAGGCGTTGCCATGTAAGCCAAGTTAATGAATCTTTCTCAGCCTCCATCTTCTCATCAGAAGTGGGATGCCCCCTGCCTTCCTTTACAGGGTGGTCTAATGATAAAAGGACGCAGTTTAAAGAAAGTTCTTCCCATATTTTGGTATCAAGGGAATCTTGGGTCATTAATGGAAATACCAACTTCTCAATCCGGTTCTCCAATGCTGTGAAACGGACATACACATACACGAAGCCACTTTCCAACAAATGACCTTCTCCTCCAGTTTAAGTCATCGTTAAGAGTGAGAATAGATAGAAATGCCAAGACTTCTTGGCTCCCACTGGCAGGATACCTTTGCCTTGGCTCTTTCCTGCCTCTTGGCATATCTCCTCTTTGTTCAGGTCTGCTAGACAAAAAAAAAAAAAAAAAAAGCAGTGCTCACTGCAGGGTGAAGAACTCTGTGCCTAAGGAGGATGAAACTAGAAATACAAATGTCCCAATACCTTAGCTTTTACCTCTAACAGTGGGACTAATGAAGTGAAGACCCAGAAGATAAGGATCCAGGAATGAAAGTCTTCTAACTTTAGGGAATCCCTCGGGATCAGGCTTCACACTGGCTCAGTACCCGTGTTGCTAAGCACCCAGATATGGCCACCTGACTAGCAATACTAATAGATGAGTCCCTCAGTATTAGAAGGAAGGCACTAAGGCTTACTGAATAACTACATCGGGTTCAGGAAGCCAACAATCCAAGCAGACAGTGTCTCACTTAAGGTAAGTTCAAGTACAACCCTCCAGTAAGGAATCAAACAAGTTGAGTGAACCAAAAGCCAAATGACAAAGTACATTAAAGTGCTGTGTCCTGTTTATCCATCATTTTTGTTGGGTTTTATTATGAAATCAAAGTCTTTGCTGAGGGCCAGGCTGATCTGACACTAATCAGAAGAAATAATTTTATGTACTCTATTCTTTCATAATTGTCAATGTTCTTAGTTATTATGACAGAAAACTCTCCAAAAGCAAAGTACAGAAAAATGGCTTTAACTCGAGGGAACGGGATTCAGTATTGCCTCTAGACCTTTATGAAGGTGTGAATAAAAGCATGAAATGTCATGTTGTAATTTGTAGTTTTTCAGGAATTATGTCAGTAAGTAAATGTTCTTTAAATGAATACACTGGAGTCCTCGTGAGGCTAAATTTCTAGAACAACATACATCTTGATTATTACTTATTCTTGTGTGTCTTTCCAGCATGAAACCAGGAGTATGTAATATACATCTTTCTATCTTCAGTAGACAATAAATCTCAGGAAGTAAAAACGCCCATACTAGATTCACTTAGGTTCAGCTCCAGTTTAACTCATTAATTAATCACAATAGGATCTGAGAGCAATTTTTCATTTTCATGGGATTTTGGGAACTATAACAGATTGCGCACTGCTCTATATGAATCTCCAAGGGCAGCTGACAATAGGAAAAGGCAATTAACATTTGTTAAATAGATTTCTTAGAATCAGTTAGCCAAACTATAATCATGCCATAGATGAGATTTCTAATATATACAAAATTCTAAAGTAGTGGAAAGTATCCAGTGTGAGAAGTTGGGAGACACTCTGAGGACCATATGTATGTTTCTGATTTTAAAAAAAAATTAAAAGTAAATTTAAAAAGAGGTCAGCCACAAGTAATAAGTGGGTCCGTTCACCTAGAAGAATTTGAATCTGTAATTCCTGAAATGATTTTTACTTGTACTTAATTTGTATATCAGCCCACATAATCCTGGATACAGTTGTTTAATAATAAAACACAGACTCATCACTTGCTAACTCTATATCTGAAAAGAAGATAAAAGGAAAAGTTCTAAGAATTCCCATTTATTGTTCAGAACATCTCTAAGTTTTGGGGAGCTCATGTAATGGAAACAGTGTTCTAGGTGGACTCAGAGGCAGTGGCAAAAGGTCACCACTTAGACCTTGTATTTTAATCATTATCTGCAGACAGCTCTATGGATGTTAGTGAAATGTGGGAATAGAGCCCTCCTTGCTCAGAGGCAGCAGCAGGCTGTGCCATGGTCAGACTACGATGGATATAAAAAGACTCAGGTCTCAAAGTCAGAGCATATGCAGGGGATTTATGACTAATGCAACCTGTCATAGAGAAAAAGCAAAGTAGCATTTGGGCAAAGGGTCGTGAAATAAAACAATGCTGATAAATGGAATAATAATAAGCCATGGTGTTTACATTCATCCTTGGTTTGATATTTTCAGTCACAAGACATGGCAGTCTACTTGATAGATATAGTGACCTTTAGCTACCAGAAGTTACAAACCTTTCTTGAGTGTTTATGAAGCTCCATTCACATAACCTCTCTATTACAGAAAGCTCAACCTAACAACCTTGCTATGCTTGTTATATCCAAAAGATTCTTCAGTTACATGTACACTTGTTTTTCTTTTAAAAACTTGTGAAGTATTAACAAGAAAAAAAATCTTCATTCATACTTTGTAAAAAGATGCCAGTATTTTGAATTTTAGCCACGCTTTGTAATGTCTTAGCGAATAGAATGATTTTGCTTATATACTTCTCTGATGGTTTCTACCCCCCAAATTCAGGATAAAGTAATCAGAACTTGGTTGGCTTGAAAATACACAGAAGCTTCTACCCAACTGATTACCAAGAGCTGGGCTTACATTCTTCAAATAGCTCTCACAGTCAGCAAATAGCAATGCATGTTAGCAGTCCTTATGGTTTAAAAAGGGCTTTCTTGTCCTCCAAAAAGTTTATATATGTCTAAACCTTGGTTTCAAAAATCAAGAGACCTGTAAGAGACAGAGCCAAGTATAGAATGGTGAGGGCATGACCATCCCCAGAAGCAGTTTAATGTTGTTCTAATAGAAGAAGATGTTTCCCTCATCACCAAGATGCCTCTCTTATCTCCTCTTTTGACTTCCCTGTATTCTCTTCTACTTGACTTCACCATAACATGAGACAGCTAAAGACACTTCACACTGTACTAACAGGGACTGCCCAATACTAGACTTTCAATGTTCAAGACTGTGAGACAAATAAACCTCTTCTCTTTAAGGCAGCAGAAAAGGGACGAAACACTATCTTGAGCACACTTATATAACCTATATAGAAGTAAATATAATTAGAAGACTAAGTCCTTTGCCTTGCTCCCTTTCACTCAAGCACTCCCAAAGTCATTTTCCCAGTTTCTCTGCCTCTTTTATTTTAGCTTCTGATTTTCAGGGACCTTGATGACAACGTATTTCAAAATTAATTCCCAAGTTCTGGTCTGTATAATCTTTAGAACTTGATCAAGCCCTGGAGCCTCCAGGAGGTTAGTGCAGATGGATTCTGCAGAAAAGCAGAACCAGACAGTGGAAACTACTGATTCTCAAGAACTCTTGAGACATAGACTGGGTACCTCGCTTCTCCCACAGACTAAGGAAAATAAATGAGGACCAACAAAGCAAGGAAAAACAGATATTCATTTGAGTTGTTGTAATACAGAAGTCAGTCATAGCTAGTTGTGGTTGGCAAAGATTCAAAAGAAGATACCAGAGTGGAAATATTCACACTAGGAAAATGAGAAATGTTTAGGTGCCCTCCCATGATTGAAAAGTCCCCTAGAAGCTGTGAACCCTAATGATTGCTTAGGGAAAAGTAGGTAATTTTCTTTATATGGCTCTAATTTGGAAGTGGAAAGAGCTGGAAAAATTAGGAAGTTGCTAAGAAAAAATAAAAATTGATAGTAACCAAATCTTGATCACTTGAGGACTGATGGGGACAGTAATTACTATTTGACTCTCTGACTAGCTGCTGTAGTCTATATGTGAGTGTTTTCAGTGCCTGGGCATAGTCACTGTTGCATTCTTTTGTCAAAGTAAGTCACAATATAACTCTAAATGGAGAAATAGGCTCTAGATGTTAATAGGCAACAAAGGCTGGAAAGTCACTTGGAAGTGGTTGTAGAAACACCCTTTGTTGAATTCATTAAGGCAACTCACCTATAGTAAGTTTCCATGGGTGCTAAGAGATGGAGCACAAATTACAGGAAGAGTGAACCGAGATGGTCTCAAGCACTTGCCCTAAGGAGCCAGAATGAAGCTGTACCACCCTGAAGAAGCAGAGTAGAATTCATTTTCTTTTTGCATTTGATACCTTGCAAGACTGCTAGATATCTAAGTGCATGTATCAACTGGATATGCAAGTCAGAGGGAAGCCAGGCTAGAAACAACCATTTGGAAGGTAATGACTTGAGAGAGGGAATAATCTATTAGTCTTAAAGCAACAAGAAAACTAAGGTGTGGCCTGTGCAGTGCATTAGGGGGAAATCTAAGAAATGGAAGCTTCCCAGAAAGAAAATGGTTCAAGAAGTATTTAATGATTGGAATGGTCAATCTGAGCAAAATGTAAAGAAGAATGGATGACATTGGCAGTGTGGATGTGATAAATGGTCTTAATGTTAGTGACCACCTACAGTTGTTCCTAAACTGCCATGCTCTCCAACTCACTTCATAATACTTAGGGGTCCAACAGCGCCTCTTTCCTAGAAGATCTCAACTGACTTACTCCTGGCTTCTAGATTTCTCTTTATCTTCTTCTAAACCACTCCCCATTCTGTAGCACATTGACCTCCAGCCATACCTACCCAACTCAAATGCTGTAACATCTCAAACCACTCTCAGAACAAAAACCAAGATTAACTGGAACTTGCAATCAAACTGTCTCTTCAGCCTTTACACCCTCTCCTGCTACATTGTCCTTCTTACATATCCTGCAATTTCATCTTCCTTTCCACCAAGGTATGTTAATTATCCCGTGTTCTTATTCAAAACATTCCATTTCTCCAACCCAACACATGAGCTGTGTGCATACATACACTGTGTGTGTACCTTGCAGAGTCTCAAGCATCTTTGTACTTAAAAAGGAAACAGCCTAAAATAGATCTGTTGAGCGTCCTATACATTGTACTCTCTCCTCTTCCATTACCCTACATCCCACATTCCCTGGATATAGTTTTTTAATATATTGGATGTGGATGTTTTCAAAATTATTAGAAATCATTGATTTGTAATATTTATTTATGTCTGCCTCTCCTATATGTTCCTTAAGACTGCTATATCATCTCACTAAAAATAAAATTAATTAAGAGCTTTAAGTAAACTAAATCTCAACAAAGTAAGTTCTAAGATGCATAAGATTGTCTCTTTACAGATGAAGAAATCTCAGGGACATACCTCAAGTCTAAGTTTCATCATTTAGTGTGTGCATATATGTGTGTGTTAGAGAAAGTGTCTTACTCCTTTACAGTTGTAATGCACACATATAATGCTCTTTAATAACAGTCCCCTCTGCTCTGCTCTCATTTCCTTCTCTTGCCACCAAATACCCCCCTTTTTTCCTGAACCTGAACCTCATCCTGCCTTCATGTTTTTATTTTTTGACCCACTGGTTTTAATTAAGTTTGCTTATGTGAGTATAAATACAGGTTACTTGCTTGACTTGGGGCAATTTACAGCCACCACACCATTCAGGAATATGACTTCTTTCTCGTAACTTTTAACTGTCTCTAGCTCCTCTGGGAGGAGCAGGACATTGTAATCACTACCCACCTCCACCCATGATAGAATATTAGTCCTGATGGGCCAAATATTGCACAGATCTTATGAAGGTAGCCACTGGTGCTGAGTTCATAAACACGACAATTATTTCATGTACAGAAGACAGCATTTTATAGCATCCTTCTTATACTCCAACTTTTGTATTTTCCCACTTCTTCTTCATAAACTTTCACTGAGCCTTAGAGGTGTGGTAAAGATGTCTCAATTAGGGCTGAACACTCAACAGTCCTTTGTTCTCAGGACATTGAGTAGTTATAAGTCTCTGCACTAAGCTGATATGTGATTATTTCCCTAGGAACTTAAAAAGAACGTATCTTCCTCTTTAAGGCTTATTTACATTGAGTTATGAGTAGGTATGTGGCTGTGTGTATGTGCTTGCGTGAGCACAAGTACCTACAGAGTACGGAAGAGCAGGTCCCCTGGAGCTAGACTTACACACAGTTGTGAGCTCCAATGTAGGTGATGGGAACTTCACATGAATCGCCCTAAGAGAAGTAAGCAGTCTCAATGGCTGAGTCATCTTTTCAGCGTCTAGCTGAAGTTTCCTTAAAGGCAAAGTTTATATCACATTTATCTCTGGGCCTTCTAGCTATCTCTAGACTATTGAAAGAGGTCACAGAAATGTCTGCTGAATTTAGTTGTAAAGAATTGATGGTCACAGAATAATGCTGAACTAAATAAGCATGAGAAGCTTGCAAAAATGTGTTCAGGTTTAGCTAGGGAACTTCATATTCAGCTTTTAACAGCAACTTCAGCCTCTTTCATTCCAACACTATGCTTTCTTTCTACAACAAGATAGTATTTGGTATCACACTTGCAGATGGTTTACAATTGCAGAGCGTACCTCCTCCTGGCCTAGCTCACTTACCACAAAAACTATTTGTGCTTGTCTGAAGGACAAATTCAGCCCATTATGAGCAATAGTGCAGTGCAGAGCTCTCAGCTCAGCAGCCAAGGTCCTCCTGGGGAAAAGTACTCTCAGACTCTTGCAGACTGCAGACCACTTTGTGAAACAGATGGTACCCAGGAACCACCAACTGCCCTCATGGCCACTTGGGACAGGCCCAAATGAAAACCACACCCTAGGAAATGGAAAGGCTGGGACTGCCTTTGGCTGGCTGCAGGCTAGACGATACCTACATTTATTAAATATTATAAACAAATAATTTAATAATGCCAGACACCAAACCAGAGATGCTATCACACAATAAATAAGTATTAATACCACAGCCCACAGACCACCTTGCTCTCCTACTGATGAGTGCCAGGTGGTCTCTCAGACTACTTCCAGAGTACCTTAATTAAAATAATACAAATACTACTAGTAGTAATTTATGTTAATCATGGGAATAAATACAAATTATGTTTTTACAATAACTTTAGCTTCCTTCTGAGATATGAGTAGTAATATTTGCACTTTTGTTAGAGAGGGAGAAAGAATCAAGGAATTGGACAAGTTAATTTTTAGCTCTGGATATTGAAAAGAAGAGTAATCTGATCTTCAAGTTATGAGCATATCAACATATGACAATGTGATAACTACATTTACTATATTAAATATTTTAAATAACTTATTATTATGTGAATGCTTTTAGAAACTAGCTTATAGCAGAAATTTTTAAAGTGTCATGAGCCCATGAGTCAACTGGACAGTTCTGCTGATGACTCACATATTTGCAGCCAACTGCAGGCCGGAGAAGTTCTCAAATGAAATGTTTCTCTCATTTAAAAACTCAGCTAAGGCAACTTGAACAGCCCTTCTCTATCTCTCAGATCAACCCTTGTAGGGAATTGTGCTGTTTCATGGTAAATAATTGTGCCACCCACTGGTTTAATAAAAAGAGCTGACTGGCCAAAGGCAGGCAGGAAGTATGGGCGGGGCTACCAGACTAGAAAATCTCTGAGAGCAGAATGCCAGACAGAGCACCAGAGAGAAGCCACAGGAAGCAGAGGACAACCATGCAGCTCTAAAGAAAGGTACCGAGCCCCATGGCTGAACAAGAGACATGGGTTAGATGAAGGGTAGAGAGCTAGCAAGTGATATGCCTGGGCCTGAGGCTGATCAGCCTAAAACTATAGTAAGTCTCTGCGTGTCTCTGTGGGACTGCGCGCCTTAAAAGTAAAACTCCGTCTACAAACCCTGTCAGATCCAGATGGCCGACGGAGAAAGGGAGAGATAGAGCTCTTCATGTGCTTCTTCACGTTTCTTCCTCCATGTTGGTGTCCGATCCACGACTGAATCCAGACTTGGAAAGGGAGAAAAGCTGAGAGAAAACAAACCCTTCAGTATGGCTTTCCTCACCACTGAGTTTAGACAATTCTGACCTAGATTAATACTTTGGACTCCCACCTCTTTGCTATAGTTAATAATTCTGACATATGGCCACAGGACCGATTGGTTCATGACATTTTTTCGGTATTTGTTTTCTTCAAAATTGGAGAAACTCTCCTCTCACAAAACAGTTTAAAGTCCCTACCCTTTCAGTTTTGTCTACAAAATTATCAAATGCGTGATATTTTGATATGAAAGGACCAAAACCTTCACCCATGGATCATGCTGATGTCACCAATTTCCAAACATGCTTCCTATGTAGAGCACAAAGTTTGATCTCTCTCTCCCCCTTCTGTATCTGTCTCTCTCTTTCTCTTTCTCTCTCTGCACGCACACACACACACACACACACACACACACACACATACACACACACACAAAACTCATCAATAAACATAGAAATGTATCTCATTCATGTCTTCAGTAGGAAAAAATAACATAATCTTAAAAGTAGGTGTCATCTCCCTGGCACTACAATGTTGTAATTGTTTTAACCACATAATGGTCTGTGTTACATGAGAATTTAAACATGGCAATAAAAATGTGAATAGAAAAGGAGGGGAGTGGAGGGGAGGGGAGGGGATGGACTCAAAGTCAGTAGAACTAAATTTCAGGGGATTTGCTGCTTATTTAGAAAATGTTTACAAGAGGCACAATTTATAATTGGATTGGCAGCCATTAATCCAAATTAATGCTGCAGTTAAGGTCCAACCAGAATCCACTTTTACTTCTAGTGAGATTAGCTGTAGACCTAAGGCCACACTGATACATTTATTTTTAAGTACTTGAAATTGTAGGTGCCATGATCTGCATGGGGTAGTGAAGAAATAAAGGACGCCAGTCACATAGACACCAGTGCAGAAAAGCGGGGTGTCAAGTGGGCTACATGAACCCTGAGGAATAATGCTTAACTACTGCAAGAGCTCAGCACCTGAGAAGTTAGCCCATTTTGGGAGGGGGTCTCTGTTGCTGAGAACTCTCAGGCTCTAAGCATCCAGGAGGAGGAAGCTACGGTTGATAGGCTCTGTGCACACTCGTCAGTCATTTACAAACATTTGCACTTGTACCCTTTCGAGCAGTTTGGTGTTCACCTTTGAAGGGTGTTTTGTACTCTTACGATTGTGAAGAACAGGTTTGTGAAAATCACCAGCGTTTCTGTGCTCAAACGCCAGCTTTCTGAGCCCTCTCCCTTCCAACAGTGGACCCTGTCTCCTATACAGAGTTAATTTACTTGCACAAGCAAACAGAATCTGGAAAACACCCCAAGAATTCATGTCAGAATTTACATGTTACTGTGTCAAAAATCGAGATAGATCAAAAAAGACTGGAAATGTAGTGTCCATTGAGGAGAAAACATACTGTAGCTGAATAGATTACCAAATAAAGTCAATTGTCTCTTAGAGGGGAGGGGTGTGTAGAGCATAAGCACCCAGAATTCCATAATAATGGACCCCTTTTAAATGACATTTTCTTTGCCCTAGATAGTTATGCTAAAGGCTCAGTACTGTGAATGTGACTGGAAAAGATACTCACTGCACAATACTGACCATGATGTGAAAAAAGAATTTTAGAAAACCTTTTGCCTCTGTCTTTGGTAGAATTTCATGCCAAGCTTATGCACATATATTGATGACTATGCTACTACACTGGATTTTTCTGCTGACTTTACCTCATATGATCCATATAGATGTCTATAAGGTAGATTTTGTCACTTTTTATTGATGGTAACTATATACATTTGGAAGCTCTTCTATCCAGAGTAGTAAAACAACCAACCTATCTCTGCATAACTGTTAAGACAGTGAGCCAGGATCCAAACCCAAGTCTGTCTGGCTCCATGATTTCCTATGGCCACATTATACCTCCTCTTAATCTTCTCTCATTAAAAATATACTCACTAGAAATAGGAAGTTGCCATAAATCACATGAGGATAAGAGCTCACAGAAACAGAGATTCTTCTGAGGCCCTGAAGTGAGTCCCTGCAAGGGAAAAGAAAATGTTTGACTCTATATGAAAATACTATGAAGGGTTCCAACATTCTTCCAGAATATTTGCCTTTGTTGAGTGAAATGCACCAGTACAGGTGCAAGTCAGTCACTTATTAACTCAGCTTGTGATAAAAACTTATTTCCCACTATACTGGTCTGAAATCAGTGTCTGCAGCTTTAATAATCAACCCACAATCAATGGGCCTCTTCATCTTACCATGAAGCTTTATTTGCATTTTAACATTGCCATAATAATTAACAAATTATGCAAATAACCACCCAGTTATTCATTGACTGTGAAAAGCAAGTTTCTCACGGAGTAATTTATAAAGATTATAAAAGTGATAATCCTGGGCAAGAGGAATACTTACCCACTAACCAATTCTAGCCAATATCACTGCTTCCATTTCAGAGGTATCTTAGCCTAGGAAGAAAAGAAAACTCTGAAGTTCAAAAGACTTGACCTTAAATATTGCTCTGCACCTCACTACCTCCATATAGAGAAACATTAATATTACAGTACCTAAGCTTGAATTCTTTTACATTAGAATTATATCCATTTTTGTTCCTGAAAGATTAGTGAGAAAGAGCTACTAGAAAGTCCGGCACATTAGGCACACACTCAAAGTAAGCGTCTGTGAGACTAAATTTTCTTCCTTTTTTTCCCCCAGAAATCTGTTGGCTCTGGAGACTTAATCTTAGAACTTCAATTCATGTAAACCACACAATACCTGGCTGTTAGAAAGATTCTTTGGTTTTGTACAGCACAAAGGACTTCACATATTAGCTGTACAATAATTATTTGTTTTACAAATTATTCATCTAAACCTACAAAACCATACGCAGTGGCTAAGTTATAGGAAAATAAGATTAAGTTAACTGAGATTTAAAACAGTATTTAAGACAAGGTTAAACTTGAGTGAGCTGGGAAAGACAAGTGAAAATAACATGAAGACTAGGCCACAAGACTGCAGGATCTGGTGAAATACAGGAAAACTCCTTTTCCTATACTGTCAGCCAGGAAAGACTAATCTGACTTAAAATGTATCTGTCCTCTACAAACTCATAGATTATTGTCTCTCTAGATACTGATGTTCATTTGGCAGGTTCTGGAAACTTCTGAAAGTAAGATCAAGCTAGAGGGAGAGATTATCTTGTCCTGATTCTCTCTCTCTCTCTCTCTCTCTCTCTCTCTCTCTCTCTCTCTCTCTCTCTCTCTCTCTTTCTCTCTCTCCCCCCCTCTGTGTGTGTGTGTCTTTCCTATCTAAGTAAATGTACTTCCACTGCTACAATGTCCTGTTCATTCAAGTGCATGCATAGATCACAGCAAGCATACAATGAACCCTTTGAAAATAAGAAAATAAGAGGGAAAATAAATTCTCTTTGTAAGTTGTGTTAGGCATCCTCTCACAGAAATGAGGAAAGTAATGAATGCAACATATTTGTTAATTCCTCCTCTGTGTTTCCTGAAAGAAGGATATCTTATAGCCATCTGACATCGCCTTTGCCTCTCATCAGTAGTAATTTTTAATTGGACTATAAAAATACTAAATAAACAAATATACAAAGTATGGAGTAGTGTAGGCAGTATTTAGTTAAGAAGAAAAGAAAAGGGGGATTCAAAGGTAACACTGTTTTAAAAATGAAGAAATTTGCAAAATAATGTGGATGGAAAATGTAGATTACGCATGGCTTTAGACATATTATGATATTGACTCCATGTCATTGGCCTCCCCCAAGACTAGACAGACTTTCCTATTCTCTCCTTGAAATCAAAATACTGCAGAGAAGCTACAGAATTCCACTCATATTTTTAATCCATTCCATGCATACTCACTTATTCTGTGTAATAATCAGGTTCCATGGCCAGGAAAGGAAGGCAAGTTCAGTCCTAAAGCCTTTCCATTACCCAGTCAAGTCATTTAATGTCTGAGAATTTCCTCATACAGACAAACTATTGTATCTTAAAGATTCAGAAAAATACATGAATTCCAGGTAAGTTTACAGAGGTATAATACCAGTCACAACACAAAAATATTAGATTCTTTCATGAATATACTCACTCAGGCTGTATCCAAATTTACTAAACTCAATGGAATGCTGTAACAAAAGACTTTGGAGTGTTTTTTGAAAACATAACAAGAGTTCTCATCTCCTTCATAATTACATACCATTTGGTGACATAAGCCTCAGAAGTCTGTTCTTTCCCAGAGACAAATTCACATGGAGAGAACGAAATTAGATACATAAAACCTCAATACGGATGTCAATAGCCCCAAAAGAGATATCTGATTCCAACTTTTAGAAATCATAAGAAAGACAACTCACTCTCAAGTCAAAGTCAGAGAGAGGAAGAGAAACTACTAGCCAGTAGTAGATCTCAAAATTACTCCATGTTGGACATATCTCTTATATAAATTGCTTAATGCCCCCCACCCCATCCCATGGTATTTTCATGTTTTTGCCACACAGTAGTAGTGCCATTCCCGTAGAAGAAATGATATTATCTCTAGGCCTTGACTTTGAAGTAAACCACTTGATTTTCTTCAGTCAACAAAACTGAATAGAAACGAAACTGTGGTTACTTTCATTCACCTTCTGTACCTCTACAATTGCCATACCATCAGCTTGCTGGCGCTTGTTTGGGGTTCAAGTAGGAAGATGAGAGACACCATTAATAAAGGCATTTGCACTCAAATCTAGCCTAGACCAATCAGCCACCAGCTGAACCATAACAAGAATAAATATAAAATAAATAAGCAATAGTTGTTTTTTTTTGGGGGGGGGGGTTCAGTGGCTATACAGAATAGTTAACTGATACATTCCCTATCTATAAATCCAATAAGACTCATCAATAACAAAAATTAAAACCATGACTAGAAAATGAAAAGGATCTAAGAGGGGAAGGATGAGGAATAGACATTTAGATTTTTCTCTGGAACCAAAAATCCAAATCTTTATAAATATAAAAGAAAAAGAATAAGAAAAGAAGCAAGAAACAGGCAATATTTACAGTGCCCCAGAGATCACTCACTTGAAATGTGGGCAATCTGAAAGACCAGAGCCATAGGGTAAGAACTCGGGTTCTTATTAAGTTATAAATATAAATGTTCTGAAAGTGTATTCCCTCATGGGCTAAAAGGGAAGATTATGTCCTTTATTTTGAAGGATGAATTTGAGCACTGAGAAAATGACAATATATATATGTGGTAGCTATTAGTATTGATATGATGGTAGTTCAGTGTCAGGAAAACCTGGTCTCTATTTCTGTTCCCAAGCCTCTGGTGCCCATCACTGGTTCCCAGGCTTCTTCTAATCTAGAACTCTAACAGCTAGCACCTTTTGTCCTCTCTCTGGCAGTGAAACAGAAACTGACAACATATAGGTAAGTTTTCAAATAAATGCAGTTAAACTGACTGTGGCCCTTTGCGGGCATTCTGTTAAGAATGTTATTAAATAACATTATTTATCCACAAACCTCACACTATTTTATCATAGTCAACATTTTACAAATGAAAACTCCATGAATCAGAAACTCTTGACTACCTTTTCCAAGACCAGCACCATTTGAAGGAGAGAAAGGACTCAGCTCCAGGCTTTCATGATTGGAAGGTCATCAAGCCTGTATGGGATCAGGTCTTATACTTCTGAAACACAAATTTCTTGGGAAAAAATGTGTGACAGATGTGTAGCAGATTCTCTCACTACCAGTCATTGGTCACTTCTCTGAGCATTCAGGTTTTTACTCCAATATCTGGTTTCTGGGTTTTTACTGATAAATAATTAGATAAAGGCCATTTGAGTACCATATGTAGCAAGTCTTTCTTTGTTCCAGCAGCCAGCTCCCAAATCACAACATGGACACTAATTATTAATTATAAAACTCAGCCAATAGCTTAGGCTTGTTTCTAACTACCTCTGATTTACTTTCTGCATTGTGATTTTATTACCTGTATTCTTTATTGCCCATGCTCCTTTTCTGCTTCCTCCATGTCTGGCTGATGACTCTGCCTTCTTCTTCATCCTTTCTGCATTCCAAATCCTGCCTAGTCATTGGCCATTGAGCTTGTATTAAACAAATCAGAGTGCCATATCTTCAGTGTACACAAGTATTATTCCACAACACACATGAGTGTGGGGTAGACATTAGTCTTCTAAACAGAGTCTAGATACCTATTTTGTTAATTTATTTTTGGTTTTTTTTCTTTGCTTATTAATTGAGATATGGTTTTCCTATGTACTCTTAGCCGGGTTGGAGCTTGCTATACAGATCAGGCTAATCTTGAACTCACAGAGATCCTGCCTTTCAAATGTTAGGATTGAAACCATGTGCTACCTTGCTTGGCTCCAGTAACTAGCTCAGCCAAGGACAAGAATGTGTAGAAGTACCACCCTCCAGTCAGCATCCCTCCTTCAGGAGGCCAGACTAGAATGAGTGCTGTGGAACTCACAGCACTGTCCTGGGCCCCCACTGTCCACACAGCTCAACCCATGTGTTCCAAGAGGTCACATTCAGGAAGTTTCAAGCAATGAATTAAACTTCTGCTTCACTTCCCTTCTTGTATTTATTTTGCTTTTGTCTCATCTCCTCCTCATCACAGGAGAGCTGTTTGCTTTTTTCTCTCTGTTTCCCAAATACTCTGCTCACTGGTACAATAACTAATTAGGGCTGTAATAAATCTGTTGCTATAATTTTTTTTTTCTTGGAAACAGATCAAAATCATTATCTGCTAATATCACTTAATTCTATTTTTGAAGTATTAGCCCCACTTAGAATTAGAGATTCACCTTAAAGAAATCTCTGCAATTCAAAACATGTTTGTTTTGTTTTATTTTTTCTTCCCTTTTGGTGACATCCTTAATTGATTAAAAATGTTTAATTAAAAAATAAAAAAGTCAAGATTCTAAGAACTCTAAGCTCATGCTTGTGGTGGAAAATAACATGTCCAACTTCACAAATCTTTGCACTAATTTCCAAGAAACTTTCTCAGTAGCCATTATTTTTCATCTTTCCCATAGTTGCTTCTATGCACAGGTGGACTAAGAAATCCATTTGGTTTCAGAACAAACAAAACATCAAAGAAAATAAGCAAACAACTCATTAGGCCCTAGAAGCTGTTGGTCGGGGCTGAGCTTTAGTGCAAATTCACAGCCTAAGGGGCCAAACACTCCCTAACTCCCCAGATGTCCCAGTAACAAATCACCCAGACACAGCAAAATCGCAACAAATCAAGATTGTAAAGGAAAGTTAGTGCTGAGGTGGTCCCTGCTAAGAACACAGAGAACAAAAAGCTAGCAAATGTGGGAGTAGCTAAAATCGCTCCTCTGTTCAGAAGAAAAATAAAGCACTTGGGAGGATTAGAGATGTCAGCCTAAGGACATCTTCACATCTTCTTCCTCACCCACAGCCTACACCTTCAAATCCCTCTAAATCCTGTGTATCCAGGGATTAGACTTGTCACAAAAGAAAATCCCTATTTTAAATCTGAGGATAAAATATTGCAAAACTTTTCCAGATTTTTACAAAGTCTCTGAAATTGGGGTTATTTGTTCAAGTCCACATCATAGTCAGTGGCTAAAACCTGGAGTTCCAATTTCTAGATGAATTCCCCTTTAAAAAAAAAAAAAATACCGCTCTAGTCACATTCTATGTTTCTTCCCTGAGTATCTCCAGTAAAGAGAGCCCCAGACACAGCCTCATCTGGTCACTGAAAGGCCCTCCCTAGCGCCACTGACTCCTCCCTTCTCCCCACCTTCCCTAGCCAGCCCTCTGACTCATTCTAATCTCTAGACAGTGGAAACTACAGCAGGAACCAATGAGAACCCGCTAAACATGTTCTCCTCGGCTCCACCCACAGACTTCAGATCCAGCAAAGCTAATCACAGCCTAATAAGTTGTATTTCAGACAGCTGTTGAGAGTTCTCCATGGGTCTCTTGCATGTCAGCACATTTGATAAGCAGGGTACTGTGCTCTCTGTCAGGACTACTATTGAAAGGATGGCTGCATAGCAAATAACCACAAGAGAAGGTAAAAGTCAGGTTGATATATTGTCCTGTATAATACAGGCAATGTCCCCATCCAGGACAAAGGTCAAGCAGGTTTACTAACCTTTATAAAGGATTAGGATCTGCCAAGTTCATGATTCTCCTCTTGTAATATAAATCCTAATACACTTGTCCATGGCATTGCATCATGGTAAACACAAACATATAGACTGGTGCAAAAATCTCAGATGTCATATACCTCAATGTATCGATGAGGGCTCTGTCTGCATTTTCTTCCTAGTCCATCGTTGTGTTTGAGGCCTCTTACGCTCACTGGAGCATAAAAGCCAGGAGCACAATAAGAGCTCAGCAAACATTTCTTGAACAAACAAAAGTAAATGAATAAATGAGCATAAAAGTAAATGAGCATCATGATAAGGTTCATGCAAATCTTAATTCCATTTTATTGATGAGTAAACAGACACAGAGTTTGGGTATCTTGGGAAAAAGTTAGAGAGCTCCTTAGAAAGTATAAAGCTAATGGTTGGCCCTAAGTATGCTTATTCACCCACCTACAACTTTAACCACTCTTCTGTTTTCCTCAAGTAGGATTGTAATCAAGTCACAAACTAAGAGGTAAGCAAAGGCTACTTGCAAATTTTCTTTTCTGTATCATAAATTTGGTACAAAATGTGTGTGTATACACATATATATGATGTGTGTATGTAATTATTTTTATAAATGTATATATATAATTTTATAATGAGAAAATAATTTTTAAATGTGTTTGGTATCATACTTCATTGTTTCCACCTCCAAAATTATTTCTATGGTCCTCCCTGGAACTGCTCTGAGAGACAATGAGCAGAACTCACACACACACACATACACACACACACACACACACACACACACACACACACACACACACACACACAGATTCTCCATAATGCACCACACTATTTACTGACTTAGAATGACATTGACGCCCCTAATCTCTTAATATGATTCACCAAAAATGAGTTGATTCTAAATAATATTATTTTTCCAAAATCAAGTTGTATCCTATGGAAAAAGATTTTGAAAGTGCATTAAGAGAAAAAAGATTAAGATCAACCCCTTGCAGGTTCCAAAAATAACCCCCATCATCTGTAGGACTAGTAGCTAAGTCCCTGAAAGCTGGTATTTTAAACATGTATCATACTTTTTCTCATACTGTTTTTAACACAATGCTTTTGATTAAGGTAGCTCATAGTTCAGTTTTCCTGTATTGGAATTCTTTGAAAAGTGTCTGTTTCAAATGGCTGGCAACCTTAAAGCTCATCAAGCAAGAATCCCAACCCCTAGCCTGTCTCCCCGTTCACTCCAGTTCTCTGGACAGAGGCTCAGAAGTACCAAGAAAACTGTGTGTGCTCCAAGCAGTGTTTGGATGTCTGTCATTTAGAACTAACATAATCAGCACCTGATCATTAAGAGAACACTGCACTGTTTACAACTTTCAAGCATTTGGGACATTTTCCTCTGTTTGTTATCCCCAATTAGAAATTTGAATTAAGGTTTCCATTAAGTAAAACTGATCTCTTTTCCCACGTTTACTATGGAACACAAGCCAACAAACCTCTTTAATTCTCTCCCAAGCTGTGTGCAGCATTGTCGAGAATGGGCTTTGATAACATAATTATTCTCCCTCTGTGCATTTGAGCTACTTGGAAGAAGCAAGTACAATTCAATCAAAACTCTGCCTTCTGAAGAAAATCACAATGATTTTCCATCAGCTGGGGGTACACTCGCAGAAATCTTGTGAAAATCAAGGTACACACATTAGCTTTAACGCATAGCCTTATGGAATGTCCATACATGTCCCATTTTGGATGTGAAAAAGCTGGCTTTGTCGCTCAGTTTCACATGGAACTATAAGGCCTTGGTGGGGGCTCTTCAACTTCTCTAAGTTGAGATTTTTTATTATTAAAAATTAAATTAATAAACATAACAAAATTGCCATCAATATCAAATGAGACAATATATGTAAGAAAATGCTGATAACATTCTTTTAGAATCAACAGTCGGTAGTCAATCTTCCATAAAGGCAATCCTCAAACACATACCTAATTCAAAATCTGACTCTCTGGAAATGCTTATATAGAGTCCAATGTCTCACTGGAATGCTTAATATATCAACAAACACTGTAACCCAGGACAATTTTTATTTAATCATGCAAGAATAATTGTAATAGGAAGGTTACACTTCAAGTATCTACTCCTGGGGGTGGGAGTGCATGTGTTAGGCTTGATGCTTGAGCTGTCTAATTTGCAGAGATGCATCCTTTTATTTTTCTGTGTCATTTCACAATGGTTTTGTCCTGTGCAAAGGGTAGGATGGGGGGGCTGCAAAAAGAGAGGCAAATTGGAAAGGTCTCATTTCTTTTCAATTATTACAGCCAGACTCCAAGGACATCATCTACAATGGGTAGTACATGGAGATGCTCCCTCCAGAAAACACTTTAATTATGGGCTGCTGGCGAGTGTCCAGGAGGGAGCTGGGTCTGCAGGCTAGAAGGCTGAATACTCAGGGGAACACAAAGTAATTACCGTCATCAAGAGCAATCGCAACAATACCAGAGTTGGGTTCGCTTGTTCACAAACAGGCAATTCTTTTTGTTCAGACATATGTGTTGACCCTCATACAAAAGCCTCAGTGGGGGGAAAAACAGGGTATAACCTTTTCCATCTTAATCATCACCATTTAGCAGGGTAAATGTCACCTGCTGCCTGACTTTTTATTAACCATATAAAAGCCAGGGAAAGAGCCCCACTATCTAGAGATATATACTTAAAACAATACTGGTTTCCCATTCTCCTTTCCCTTTTTGACTTTGAAAATCAACCATTTCATTTTCTTAACTCCCCCAAGGGAATGCCAGAGGTATCATCCCCACAACCACAACATCAGAAGTTTCTTAAGGCAGAATTGTTGGAAGCAAATTGGGTAACTGTGCTAACGATAAGACTCAATTTAACTGTCATCAGAAAATTATAAAATAGCTTATCAGAGATTGAATGTGAAAGAAAGACCCTGAGGAGTGTCATTTAAGAAGCAGTAGGTTAAACTGTGTAAGGAAGATTTCCGTTAGCTCATTAGTACTTGAAGTCAAAAGCATTTAAGGATCTAAGTCCCACCAAGGGAACATGCTTGCCTTCATTTCTCCTGCTGGAGAATGATTAGCCAGAATTAACAAGGGCATCACTGGGGATTTCTTCCCAGATCAGTTCAAACAAGAGTTACCCTGACACAGACATCTTAAGATGCAGGTAACCTAGTTTTGTTACCTGGCATGCAAGCCACAGGAGTGTGTCCCATTGGCCTTTTCTCTCCGCAGAGCAGAGTGTCACAAGGAAATTATTAAGATAAAAATACAGCCACATTGTGTCATGTCACAATGAGAAAAAATTATCTAGCAATGCCTAGTTATTCGAATGTCTCCATTTTATTCTCCTGGCTGTCACTCACTCCTTCGTAGCTCAGAGAACAAATCCCCTTAGGCAGGGTTAATGGCTGGAGGAGGGGGAGCTATCAGACCCTTATTAGTTTCGGAAAGCATTTCCCTAGTGATTTCATTTGTCTAATGTGACAGAGTCATTCACTATAGAATAATTTCCAAACCCTCATCCTAGGTGGTCCTTCTGTCAGCCTGGGAGCAATATCTGTAATGCCTTTTAGACAACACTCCAGTTTAATGGTATTAACGAAGCAGGGTCCTTTATAAACCAATGTGCTGAGAATAGTTGTTCTCAAAGATATTAAAGAAATCTTATGGATTCAATTCCGCAGAGTCCCATATTTATCACTACAAACAATAAGAGATAAACTATTTGTTAGTATCTGGAAACCTAGAATTTAATACAAGCTTCAGTTCAAACTGCAGAAGCGTAGGCAGTTACCTGAGTGCAGAATCTTCATCTCCAAACACAGGCAACTGGGAGATTATCCAATTCCCAGAATTAAGATAAGGGCCAGCCTGAAGAGTGTATCCTAAAACACACTGGGAAACACCAGAGAAGAGAAGAAAATCCGAGCAGGTGGATTCTGAAACCAAAAGCATCCTGATGGAAGCTAATTGGGCAAGAATACTAGTAATTAAACAAAAATGTGGGGTGGAATATTTTATCAATCTCATTTTTCCAGAATAAACCAGACTATGGGGTAGATTCATTGTCTATCCCCTATCAGTTGGATTACAACGCTACTTCTAAGAGTGGAGTGATGTAGTCTCAGCTGTAAATTACAGAAAGTGGCTATAAATCTTCAAAAGAACTGTCTGTATCTGAGAGTTATCAAGGGTACATATCATCAAAAGATGCTTAAATAAGATAGACATGAATGATGGCAGGAAAAAGAAACCAGCACTTTCTGGAGCCAAAAACACAAATGTCAGCAGTCAATTTTTATCAAAAGTTATCATTTACTAATTACTGATACTAAAATTCCACTTTTGACATCTGTGGAATTCTATTGGCCTTTGTAGTATCCACTTCTAATTCAAAGTCTTGCATGAAAGCAACACTTTGGCTCTAGCAAGGTTATCTATGCAAAACTTTGCTACCAGGTAGCAGAAAGGTATACAAGTTTCTCTCTGGCCTCTTACAAAGGAACATAAATTAGGTAGAATGCTTCACAAAGGAGAAAGAAGAATGGATACTGGACAGAGGGAAGTGGCATCTCTGTACTGAGGTGAGCTATTGGCCTATGTACCAGATAGTCTAAGTACCTTATTTCACTTATGTTTCATAGTTTAGTAGGAGGATGTGTTAACATGCTCAAGATACAGATGAGGAAACCAAGCCTCAGATAAATCCCGTAGATTTTTAAGTGTTATATACTGAGTTTGAAGTGAGGCAGAAGTCTGGCTTGTACGTTAGCATAAATAAAATTAATAATACGATATAAAAAGGCATAATGAGGACAAAAAGAATACCCTTTCTTCTCTGTGGCGAAAAGTGATGTGCCTCTCCCATTGATGTCACCCTTACATGGAGAAGAATGTGGATGGCTAGAGGCTGTGTTGAACACAGTCTTGCACAGTCTGCTAGCTTCTGGCCAGTGTGGCAGAAGCTGCACCTTGCTCTTCAGTTAAAGGGCTATGTGCTATCTTCTCTGTGTGATATGTGCAACTCCCCACCTTGGAGATACACAAGACTGTTCTGTTCCATGATAGTTATAAGGCTAGTTGCTAGTCACGTATAGAAAGTCATTTCTTCAGAGCTGGTGAGGACCATAAAAGGCTCAGTTCTGCAAAGTTTTCTACTTCCCCCAGGAAACTGATGACACCAAATACTACATCAGAAGGTTACTACCTGTGTTTTTATTCTATAGTGTTGTCATTATTATTTATATACAACTGAGCACTGGACTGAATAACAACAATTTTGAGTTTATATTTTTTCTTCAATTATCCAGAATAGAATAATAGACTAGACTCTTGCTGTGACTACCTGTTAGTTGACTACATTAGAGAAAGGTAACATGATTCTCAGTCTGCACATCTGTAAGCTGGAGGTGGTAATGCCAGCTTCACAGGATGATCATGACTTTGCATTTCAAAGAGTACCTAATACAGTAAACATTAAATATGAAAATAATCACCACTAGACAGATGAACTAACCCTATTTGTCTTGATTTCTTTCCTTTCATTGGGACAAAATACTCTGATAAAAAAACAATCCAAGGGAAAAGGAGTCTGTTGATGTAGGGATATGTTTCAAATATAATAAAAACAGCCTGAGATATCAGAGGACAGATCCACCTCCTCCTGTCTTTTTTTTTCCAGACAGAGTTTTCTGTGTAACAGTCCTGACTGTCCTGGAACTTGCTTTGAAGACCAGGCTGGCTTTGAACTCACAGAGATTCTCTTGCCTCTGCTTCCCAAGTGCTAGGACTAACAGTGTGAGGCATGGCTTCTTTGGCCTGCTCTGTCTTTCTATGCCTGCCTTAAATACTTTCTTTGCTCAGTTAAAGCGTGGCACCACCACTGCTTGCCTGGAAGCCTGAAATTCATTCTGTAAACTAAGATGACATCTAACTCAAATTTGATTGGATTAAGGGCACAGATTACTGCTCTTGGATATTCCTTGTGCTGGGATGAATGGTGTGAGTTACCACTGTCTGATCTTTCTAGACTGACTGTGAGTATTTCCTTCTGATATCTCCAACTGTTTTTATTATATTTGAAACATATCCCCACACTGTTATGTCTCACAACTCAAAGACAAAGCCCATTAAGTAGAGGCAATTGGAGCTTAAAATGGCTGCCATATTACATCCACAGCCAGGAAATGGAAAGATGAAGACATGCTAGTGTTCAGCTCACTTTGTCCATTTTTATATAGTCCAGGATGCCCTTCCAAAGGAAGGTTCTTGCCCACAATCATGATAGGTCTTCCATGTGTCCTTTAAGAAAGGTGTTTAGTGTTATTAATTATCCCTCCATGAATTCCTTTCTCTGCTCTGCCTCCCCATCCTCCACCCCCCATTTAACTCCTGTTCCATTATTCCTTTGTAAGCCTTTGGACCACTATGCCCCACCCTACCTTATCTCTCACCATGGCCTTTTACAATATACTGACATCTATGAATATACCAAACCATGAGCACATGGAAAAAGAGTTAAAATGGACATATCCTATAATGGATGTCAATGTTCCTACTAGACACCACACACTGAGAAAGAGAAATCCAGTGCTAAGAATGAGCTAACTTTTTTGGACTTGTTGGCCAATGATGTTCCATAAGTCCCAAATATTATAGTTCTTAGTTGCCTGCCAGAAATTGATAAGAAGATCCTATTACCAAAGATACAACACAGCATAGTTGAGTCATAGGTAGAGCTATCAAACTGCTACTGACCTGTCTAGCTTTCATAGTAATGAAAGATAATATGTAAGCTGGTGGAAAATAAACATAATTAATTATATCAATTTTACCCATCTATGAACACTAAAAATTACAATAATGATATGTTCACTGGCACAATCATGACATGAACATTTTGGGCGCAACCGACCATTTTCAGATTGGATTTCAGTACCACTTCACAAGATGGAAGCATACCCAATGCAACTGCCAGACTAATAAGCAGTGACTGGAGTGGTCATAGACCTAGAAGAGAACCTACTAATATTATTCTGCTGTAGGATTAAACCAACTTCTAACGAATTATCATAGATGAATACATCACAACCCTTACTGAAGAAAGCCTCTATTAGTAGCAGATGGTGCATACCAGAGAAACTCAACCCTGGTCAAGGTACAGATAATAAGAGACTGAAGAATGTTCTGATTACATGAGACATCGATGTCTCATACCTCCTTCAAAAGCTCAGAGATCATAAAAACAGGGATGCAAAGAGTGAAAAAGCCAGAGGGGGATGGATAACTACAAGGAAACCCTGTCTTCCAAACCTATCAGGGAAGCTGTACGTCTGAAATCATTGCAGTTGTGACAGTATTTGCACAACCTGTGCATATTCAAGCCCAAATCACAACGTGGATAGGGGAAATGGGCATGAAATCCCATTCCTAACAATTGATAGTTTCTAGGAGATGAAGAATGCCTTGGTAAAGTGATAATATTCCAGGGAAAGACCACAACAAAGAATATGTGGGGAGCACACATTGAACTTACTGGGTGTAAGTAAAAAGGACACAAAGTATAGAGGTAGGAAAAGGAATTGTATCTAGAAGTACCATGGGTAAGGAATGAATATGATCAAAATACATTGCATGAAATTCTCAAAGAACTAATAAAAAATTAAAAGGAACAAAAAGGAGAGATAAGTCTTCCCTTATCAATTAACAATTCTAGTTAACCCCTCACACACATATAAGCCCAGAAGCCCGTTTCCCAGCTGATCTAGATGCTATCAAATTGATATACCAACAAGATCACAAAGTGAAAATTGAAAATCACTGCTACCTTTTGATTCCAACTACAAGCCATCGTTCCTATTATCTACACACTTGTATTTCCTACCCAACTTCTCATTGGCCTCTACATACACACTCTTTTGATAGTTCATACTTGTTACTGATCTTTAGTGGAATTTTTCTATTTTATATTCATATAAATACTATGTAAAAACACATATACAGGTTAGTTTCTTACATGAACCAAAGCCAGCACCTTTTTTTCTTTTTTAGATCATTGATATTGAGAAACATTATTCAGCCGTGTTTTATCTTTTTGACTTTTATTGAAAATAAATGAAAATAAACCTTTTTCTCACATAATATATCTTAATTACAGTCTCCCCTCCCTCTCCACCTTCCAGTTCCTTCCCACCTCCTTTCACACCCAGATCCACTACCTTTCTGTCTCACCGTGGAAAACAAACAGGCTTCTAAGAGATAATGAGAAAATAAAATACAATGACATAAAACAGAAATCAACACATTGAAATTGGCCAAACAAAAAGACAGAGGTAAATGATTCCCCAAGGCACAAGAAGCAGACCTACTTCTTCACACAAATAATAAATCAAAGTATTTATTCTCCCTCTATATAAATACAGAAAATAAATTAATCCTGAGGTGAATACATATTTTGCTTAAAACACTCCCTCATAATGTAGCAAATAAGTCCATTTATGATGAACAAATACAATTCTGATGTAGTAACAAGGCTACCTCACCAGGTTTCTTTGTTCGAGAATGAGTAATGTCATAGGAAGAGCCAGGGCCTTGAAGTCAGTCACAGAGACTTTGAATTTAGCTCAGCTATTCAGTTGCTTTTATTTCTTGTGTCTTAACTTTGCCATCTGCAAGAGGAAGGCAATGATGCCTAGGAAGGAGTTATCCCTTACCATAAACGAAGCCCAAATCAACAAGTGTTAGTTTGTTTTTCCCTGAAGATTACAAGTTGAAATACATGTATTTATTATGTATTTGTACCTACAAAGTACATTACCTTCTCTGAGCTCTTTAATTGAATTTCTGATCATCACACTCCTTTAAAGATGATAAAGTAGATAATATAAAATCTATTTAATGTATAGGAAAACTGGAAAGGCAGAAATATCACAGCCCATTAGTAATTCAGTTACATTTTAGGTCTCTGATGCCTGGATGTCTCACCCTTATCATCTTCCAGGTCTTCATGGCACTTGAATACACTGTTCTAACTGAATGGAAATCCCCCCCCCCCAGTACTCAGCTGCACATACTTTGGTCTTTTATTTTGTTCATTCACAATAACATTTTCCTCCTTTGTGTATATATGGTCTCCTCTCCATTGCTTATATATATATATATAAATGTTTAATACACGTGCTAGTATGAATTTCTATTTTCCTACATAATATTGCTGATCATACAGTTCCAAGAAGTTCTCTGTAGAAAGAGTTTCTAGCCCAGACTATCCCTGAGATCAAGACCAGCAGTCTCAAATACATCGCCCACAGCAGCTTGGTCCCAAATAACCATACAAAGTAGTCTTATATTAATTACATACTGTTTGGCCTATGGCTCAGGCATATTGCAGCTAACTCTTGCATCTTATCTCATTTCTATAAATCTATGTCTTGCCACGTAGCTTGTGGCTTACCTGAGTTCCTTTACATCTTGCTGTCTTAATGGCAGCTCACAGCATCTCCATCTGACTCTGCCCTCTTTTCCCTTTATCTATGCTCGGATTTTCCAGCTGCTTCAAAGATGCCTTGCCATGGGCCAAACAGTTCCTTTATTATCCAGTGATAATTCAGAACATACAGAAAGGCATCCCACATCAATCTCTCTCTCTCTCTCTCTCTCTCTCTCTCTCTCTCTCTCTCTCTCTCTCTCTCTCTCTATGTATGTATAAGTGTGAATGTTCATGCATATGTGTGTATATGACTGTGCAATTCAGACAACAACCTAGGTATCATTCATCAGGTTCCAATTATCTTTTTTGGAAGACAGTACGGCCTTACAAACTCAAGGAGCTAAGATTGATCCCCAGAACCCACATTTAAATAGTAGGATGGAATTGTAATCCCAAAGCTGAGATATACAAACATACAGCTCCATTGGTCTCCCTGGCCAACCCTCTCTTACAATAGTCAAGTTTCATATAAGGAAGAAATTCTGACAAAATAAAACACCCACAAAGTGGTATTTGAGGTTCTCCGTCTTCCACGTGCCCCCACATAAGCATGTACATATACTTGCACACATGTGCATGCACACAAAACACTTGAGCATTTCAAGTTGTATCTAATCTAAAATCCTCTTTCCTGCAATCTAGTCTCCATGGTACCAGAAAACACCATGTACACAGCCCACAGAAGGAAGCAACTAAACAGTTCTACCTCGTTGCAAAATGTATGAGCTGCAACAGTGATCAGCATGGCAGACATCCATAAAGGCACAATAAATGGCACTTCCATGTCAGTGGCAAACAACAGTTGTTTGGACTTAAGACCCACTCAACAGGGGGGAAATCATGCCTGGTAATATTGACCTTGAGTTTTCCAGGGTTAGTGAGGTCACAGACATTGGAAAAGTATCTCTTGCTCCCACTTTGTTAAACCGGTATGATTCCCTACTACATTTTAAATCTTACCCTTGTACCCACAGATAAGTGTATCTGTCACTCTCCATCAAAGAAGCTTTTCTCTACAGCAAATGGAGGCCATCTCAGAAAACCATGCTGGAATAAAGGGATGAATAGACAGTGGGGAGGCCAGCCCCAAAAGACATGTCTACATTGCAGCTCCTGTATCTATGGCTCAGAAAACAGGAAGAAGAGTGTAAGGATTTTGAGAGTCTGTGGTTGTTTGAATAAGACTGGCCCTCATAGACTGGTATATGTAAATGCATAGTCATAAGAGTGTGGAACTACTTGAGAAGGATTAGATTAGAAAGCTGTGGCCTTGTTCATGGAAACATGTCATTGGGATGAGCTTAAAGGTTTCAAAAGCCTAAGCTAGACCCAGGGTTCTCTAGTTCTCTCTCTCTCTCTCTCTCTCTCTCTCTCTCTCTCTCTCTCTCTCTCCCTCCTTCCCTCCCTCCCTCCCTCCTTTGCTCCCTCCCTCCTTTGCTCCTTCCCTCCCTCCTTTGCTCCCTCCCTCCCTTCCTCTCTACCCCCCCCTTTTTCCATGAAGATCAGGATGTAGCTCTTAGCTACTTCTCTTGTACCATACTGGCCTGCATTCATGTTCCCTGATGCCATGTTCCCCACCACGACGATAATGGACTAAATCCCGGAAACTGTAAGCAAGTCCCCAATTAAATGTTTTCTTTTATAAGAGTTGCTATGGTCATAGTGTCTCTTCACAGCAATAGAGCAATGACTAAGACAGAGTCAGAATACCAGGAAGACTTCAGTGAAATACTCTCTCCTAGAAATGACTGTAAAAACAAGGCCAGAACAATGCCAACATCAAAGATTAATTTGGGTAGAGAGACGGCTTCTACCCTTATATAGAGAACTATGGGTTACTAATGATAGGTAAGAGAGGGATAATTAGCCTTTTCCATTGATAAGCCCTCTTATTGGTTACCATAACAGAGTAGTCAGCCCTGACATCACATGCATACACATAACAGAATCAGCAGGCTGTATTTATCTATTTGTGTGCATGCATTTATATTGTAACAATAATAATGAAAGAAAAAGAGACTGGACTTGAGAGTAGGGGATATAAGGGGGATTGGAGGGAAGGTATCCTGGGAGGGATGGATTGGAGGGGAAAGTGATACGATACCAATATGTCCATACCTATTTTAAATATGGGAAATTGAATCATAGAGAGGTTGTTAGCTGAAGGTGAAGTTGTCTTCTTAAATGGGAAAATAGAAGTCTGCATTCCACATCTGTCTGAATTTTTTTAAGTGTATTTTGTTAACTGTACATATTCAATAATTCCATCCAGAATATTTGCTGAGTTTTTGGAAATGCTGGGTGGAACTAAACGTTCCAGAAAAATAGAAACAAACAAGAAAGACATACTCTGCATCATCTATAGCATTCCCTAAAGGGCAGAAGGAAAATATATACATGAAGTAATGAGCAAGATCACTCTAATGAAGATAAGTGCTAAAAAATAATACAAAGATAGGCAAGGGATTACCAGGAGATGATAAGGGAAAGGAAGGGCACCAAGAATCCCACATATTCATAACAAAGTCCTCACAGCAGATGCAACATTGGAAGAATAAGGTCTCCAAACAGGAAGTAGCCTATCACAAGAGATTAGAGACAAGACCTCTGGAAAGCCTTGCTCAGAGAACCAATTAGAAGCTCAGAAGAACAGAGGCAAAGTACAATAGTTAGATCATGATGCAGAAAAATGTACTGGGGACTGGAATGTCATAACAATTTGGAAATGTAAAAATCATAAACATAAAACATCTGGCAGGTGAATGCAAACACTGCCAACAGTTCTATAGTAAAAACTATTGATCAACCACCATCTAAGGGAAAAATTTATCATGAAGATCAATACAGCATAGTTATTACCTTTCTCATTTTTTATGGGAGAACAATTCCATTTCAACATGTTAAATTAGTCTATTTTGTTCTATCAGACCTGTGGACGCTAAGAAAATGATAAAGTGAGTACCTTCTGGCCATTATTATTACCTTTATAATACAAATGATGATGAACCATTAATTTTAACAACTTTATATATTTATTGAGACTAGATTTTTTCCCCTTACAATATATTTTGATTATGGTTTCCCCTCCTCAAATGCCTCCCAGATCCTCTTCTCTCATTCATTCATTAGAATACAGTGACCAGAATAAATAATAACAATAGCAAAAATAAAATTAAGTTAAAACAAGTAAAAATAGCACAAAACATATAAAGACAGGAGAAAAGAGCCAAAGAAAAGGTATAAGAAACACATACAGATGTTGAGACACATTCACTGAAAACTCAACATGTTTTATTAATAAAATTAAAAACCACAATACATAAGGGGAAAAGCCCAAACAAGGCATGGAGACACAAAAGATTTCAAAGATAACACTGAGTTTGTTTGTCTTAACCATCTACTGCTGGGCATAAGCCTGCCCTTAAACATGGTTTGTACAGTCAGTGAGATACCACTGGAGAATGCTAACTTTTCCTTTGTGAGCACTTAGCAATTGGAGATAGCCTCTGGGTTAGGGATGTCTATGTGCCTACTTCCCCATCTCCGCACTATCACTCCATCTTGCTTATATTTGCACAGGTCCTACGGATGCTACCACAGTTTCTTTGAGGTCGCAGGTGCATCAGTCCTATTGTGCTAGAAGGCCTTATTATCTAGGCATCTTTCATTCCAACTGGCTCTTACAATTGTTTAGCCTCTTCTGCAGAGCTCCTTGAGCCCCAACAAGAAGGATTTGATGGAGACATCTCATTTAGGACTAAGTGCTCCAAGGTCTCTCGCTCTCTGCTAACTGTCTAGTTGTGGGTTTCTGTATGTGTTCCCATCTACTGCAGGAGGAAGCTTCTGACGATGGCCGAGCAAGTCACTGATCTGTGTTAAAGTGGAATGTCACTAATAGTCATTTTCTTGCTATGTTATTTTATCAGAACAGTGATATTTGGTTTTTCCCTCATTCCATGGCTTATCTAGTCTAAGATTTTTGGCAGTACTGGGCATGAGCCCCATTGTACAGAGTGGACTTTAAATCCAATCAGATAGTGGTTGGTTACTCCCACACTTCTGTGCCAGCATTTCACCAACATAACTTGTAGGAAAGCAGGTTGTCATTTCAATTGCAGGGTTTGTAGCTAGGTTGGTATTTTCCTTTCTCCTCTCATAATGTGCAAAGTATTTCCCCATCCCATGAACACACTAGTCAGTAGGACTGAGGGCTCTAGGTAGGCATAAACTTGACTTTTCTGTGTTCTGTGAAGTAGGTAGGTATAATCTGATCAGGAGGTGATAGACTTTCATCTTGTTTTTAACTTGTAGATATCATCTGTGCTGTTGTCAATTTTACATATAAAGTTTCACGTGAATGTTTTGTCTCTCTTGTATACATATCCACGGGTATAACTGTTGGGTCAGATGGTACTCTAAGTTTCACCTTTTAAAGACCTGTCCAAATGTTTTTCAAATTGACTGCACCATTACATATTCCCATAGATACATGTGAAGATCCCATTTCCACAGTATTACCTTTAACCACCTTTTAAAAAAAATGCAGTTTTCTTAGAAGTTGTGATGTGATATCGTGTTCTTATTTTGACTTATATTTACCTAAAGGGGAAAAAGAGGCCTGTAAGAAATGTCGTCACAGTGTTTTAAAAAATGTTAACAGGGGCTTAGGTAGAAGTGGTAAAACTAGAAATGTACAGATACCATTAGAACTTGAAATAGACTGGATGTAGGGTATGAGAAAGTGAACAAGCCCACATCTACCCTAGTGCTACTACCCTCACAGACTTGTAGGGATGCTAACTAGGGCTAATCTGCGAATAAAGGCAACATATCGACTATTAGAGTCCAGCAGTGTTAGCCCTGTCCTTTGCCTCTGCCATCATGGCTATCTCTCTGCGGTCACGTGGGTTCAACAACTAAATTTTCTTTTTCAAATTCAGTCATTGTTTTATTGTTAGGGACGGTGGGACTAAAGCATGGTCATGGGAGCTGCTAGTCAGAAAGAGAAAATGGTCATCACTTGCTTCGCCCCAGACTAACATTCAATGCTCTTTTCTCCTCTGCCTTCGGCTAACAATGACTGATGCCCTGGTCAAAATGAGGCAACTTAGCACAGAAATATAATCAGATGAGAGCAGTTTGCTGTGATACTGAGGCAACTCCCTTACTTATACTTGTTTCTATCAACCAGAAATTTATTGAAAGAGACATTTGGGTTGAGTTGTTTCCAGTAAATTTTCAATTACCTGAATTCAGTGAGGAAATCAGACCCCTCTTTTCTTCACAGTAACCACAAACATTTGTAAAAGAATAAGCATTTTCTTCCTGTAAATCTTACTCAGTGTGGGATTCTATTTGTCTGCCTAGTGTAGGAACAAGGTGAATGTTTTAGCACTGTTTTACCCATGAACTATCCAATAGTTTAGAAAAGGTTTAGAACAGTCAGACCACAGCAGTGACCTCCAGGCATCACACTGAAGCAGGATACAGTGGGAAAAAAAAAAATGAATGTATTCCTAGCACAAAACATTTCAAGGTTCAAAGTCTTGCTGATAAGAGCATTTATTTATGGAAGCAATCTTTTACAAGTTGCTCAATAATCTAAAGTTGTTTTAACACACCATATGCATTAGAAAAGAAAGGCGCACTTCCCAGTTTTAATATGTGTATGCAGCCATTGGAGATTAAAGATGATTGGGATGAGTGTTTGTAGATAGAGTATGGGAGGGTGGATTACCCAGGCTCCTCATGATGCCCCTCTCTCTACAGGATTCAGTGCAGTCATTCCTGAGGCCTATGGCATTATAAAGCTACCTAAATTCTTACATGCTCATTATCAACTTGAGAGGGAGAAAAAAAAAATCTGTCTATGGAGATGGGAACTCAGTCTCTGGAGAGAAGCTTAACTGGACATGTGCAAAAAAGGTGAGAAAATCTAAAGCAGAGGGCTACAACTCCTCCTGCTAGCAGTGAAGAGTGGATTCACAAGAAGATATATACCTCTGTGGGGAAAAATAAAGCCATTCCATTTTACATGAAAGAACTATAGAAAATATGTCACTCCTGAGAACATCATAGGCATCTTCGGATTCCCCAAACACGTGAAAACATCGAGTGGCAAGCAAGGGGTTCGGCTGAAGGTGGAACTTTATAAAGTTCTAGTTGACTGGCTTTAAAGTAGAAAGAATACACTGGATGGTTGAGAAGGGCTCAGTGTATCATGAGGTTTTTACAAGTGAAGGAATCATAGAAAGGAAGAAACTAGGGTTTGCATTGCTTCATTTGTCCTAAAACACGCAGGTGGTGTGAGAAAAGCCAGAGATTTCATATAGATCTGAGATCCTTCTGCTATGAATTCTTGTCTAGTCTTTTGTGAAACCCAGGATTTCTTGTATTCCTCTCCCCTACTGTGTTTAATTCCTGGTTTTAAGTCCTGTAACCAAGTATGTGCAATTTTCTTTGCAGATATCCCTGTGGGGTTTTACAAAAAAAAAAAAAAAAAAAAAAAAAAAAAAAAAAAAAAAAAAAAAAACAGTAGAGATTCTTATTCTAAACAAATATCAAACAAAGAGTAGAGGATCCAGATTAAAAGGAGCAGAGTGAAGGGTAAAGATTGTCTGTAAAGGTAACTCTCTGTACATAGAAGCAACCCTTCAAGTACAGGGCTTTTTGTTTTTGCATCTAAGAATTTCCAGCCTCTTCCACTAAAACAAACCTGAGCTATTCTTTTGCTAAGAGATCCAAGCTGATTATTAATACAATTCATGGCAACATCTGTGGTTTGCACACTGTTGAACTAAAAAGGCTCTAATGTATTGGAGCAGAGGCCAAGCAACCGGTATCCATGGCAACTTCGTGTTTAGTTTCAACTGGCAGTCATGGAGAGTATTCAGTCAGATTCTTGTATTTGTCTAAATGGCACCCAATAAATTTCCCACAGCCAACATTTTTGTATTGCCTTAGAAACAAAGGAAAATGGGACCTGGGTGAAGGGTGGAGGGGGTGGAGGAGGATTCTTCCAAAAGGACTAACTCCATAAAAGATAACATTAATGTCTCACTTGTCAAGTGACAAAGAACTCCGGAAACTGTAATAGGTCTGAATATAAGAATGAGTATGGAGGCAGAATATGAAAGAGGAATACAAATTCTTCATTCTAATTCTATCATTAATAGGTGATTTCTGAAAGTTATGTTACAATCTAACCATCAACTATTGTTCACTGAGTATACCATTGGTTATTATGCTGGGCATTTTATAAGCATTATGTTTAATCCTCAGCAAGACATTAAAAAAAGTAAGAAGTACTGTAAGGCAGCTATTAGCACCTCCATTTTACACCTAGAGAAAATTCAGTGAAGAGAATGAAAACAACTTATCCAGCATTACAGCTATCCTCTGAAGAATGTGAATTCAGGTCCACCTGATTTCAAAGTCCCGACGCCTCACATTCTGAAGAAACCAAGTAAATTAATTGAAAAAAAAATTTCTGAATTGAATCACTGCTTCCATGATTATGGAATGACACTTTTTCCTATTTTCTTTAATTAATGCTATGAACATTTCAAACAATATATTTTCCTTTCCCTAGTTTCTCTCAGATCCAGTTCCCCCTTCTAATTCATATCTCACCCCCAAATTCATATCTTTTTTTTCTTTCTTTAAATAACCGATGTGTTTCAATGTATGCAGCATGAATACTCCTAGGGGTGGGACCACCCACTGGAGTACAGTCAAATGCTGACCAAATTTCTGTCAGCTCTGAACATGTGTATCAGTGCAATAGCTTAGTTAAAATTAAATGGCTCCATTTGCCCCTGGAAAATAATTAAATGTATAAATATTCCACATTTGCATGTACTTTGCATTCATTTATTATAGACCAACAAAGACGGGCAGGAGATCTAGCTGGCTAGATGCTAGAAAACACGCAAACGTGACCATCAAAGAGTCTTGAGTAGGGATTGGAGTAGCAAAGGAGATCAGAAGAGTAGAATTTCCCCACTGGAGTACCTAAAGCCAAACACTCCTCAACTATTGGGACTTACCTACCCCTCAGTTAAACTACTAACATTTTTATGGTCCATTAAACTATCTTTCCACATCATACTTATACTATGATGCCAAACATAACTACACACACATACACAGCTTTGTCTTATGAAAGCAAAAGCAGTCATCTCCAAGCTACAATTAACAAACAAAAATCTGTACAACAAGGGAAAAGTCATCATTGCTTTCAAACATAGACAAAGCCATAGAATGTCTTGAACCTTTTCTCTGAATAAACTCCTCTCTGTCATGTGCGGTTCCTGTAGGTTTATTAAGACAAGCTACCTGGATCTGGCCTTCATTGAGATCCAACATCTTCTATTTTTACAACGTGACACATGTATAAGACTGCAAAATGCTGTGCCAGCTATGCAGCTGGGCATTCATGCCACAAGCAAAACTGAATAATGCATAGAAGCTTCTGCCCTTAGTTGCTCAGTTATTAAACTGCTAGTGGCTCTATTGTGTGGCATGGATAGTCTCAGGATCTAGGAAGCTTCAGAACTAAGCTTCATTTCGTATAACTCCTATTTCTGCTTTGTACTACCAAATTAAATCACCTCAAACAGGGTACCTGAAACAATTTTCTTGCTCAGATTTGTTAGTGGTTGTCTTGGGTTATCACTTGAAAGGAGTAACTGAATGTGGTCAGACACTCTGAAATATAAATATACAAGCATAAAAAGTGATGAAAATAATAAAAAAAACCCACTGGTCTGTATGAAAGCACTGTTAATATATTTAAATACTCTCCTAACTTTCTAGACAGGGTTTCTCTGTGTATACCTGGCTGTCCTGTAACACTTTCTGTAGACCAGGCTGACCTCAAACTCTGCTTCCCAAGTGCTAGGATTAAAGGTGTGCATCACCATGCCCAGCTTAAATATTGTCAAAAGACAATTAACTACTTAAACAAACTACAACTATAAACAAACCTTCAACTAACCATCAATTTGAACCACGTAAGCACTAAGCAAGTCTTAAGCATTTTTCCAGCGACAGTTGTCTATATTAAGAGGCAAATTCCTATAGTAGCTTCACCTTCACAGGAAGAAATGGAAAACATTGGAGTTCAACCATCTAATGTTTCTTTTCCTTTTTTTTTTTACATTAATTGTAAGAGTTTCTTTGCGTAGTATATAGGCTGACAGTTGGTATTATAAAAGAGAAAGTTAAATAGTTATAATTGAAATGTGCTTAATATTTTCTGTGGTCAATGAGTTCTTAGCATATAGCTTGTCAAATTTTAATAAATATTTATTGATAATAATATTCATAATTTAATATTTTAACATGTGCTGTAGTCAACAGATGTGTTAGGCCAAAATCATTGCTGTCTTGGGACAATTCATGCACCCTATGGTATGGACATGTCTACCAGAATTGAGTTAAAACTAGTATAATCATAAAACAAAAAGTGTTTCAGATGCCATAAGAAAGACTGAACACTATTTTTCAAATGCACAAGGTTAGAAGTGGAATAACCAGTTCCACACATGCAAAGGTGATAGGGAATCTTTTGTGTTATTAAGTAAAATTTCTTTAGCCCAATATTATCTCAGTTTAATATCTTGAAATTTAATTCCTATGTTTGGCCTATTATGTAGAAATAATGTACTATAAAAGATGAAAATATTATTGTCCTTTAACACTGACTAATCTTGGGAAGCAGTTTTAAAAAGACAAGTTAAAATTTTCTGTCTTGATAAATGTAGTTCACATACAGAAAAGTACGCAGGCCACAAGTGATGTGGGAATGTCTTCCTGTATGCTATGAATATCAATCTTTAAATAAAGGAGCTATTTTGACCCTTGGTGAGCAACATAGAAGAAGTAGGTGGGGAAATCAGAATAGGTAGGAAAAGAAAGGCAGAGTCAGAAACAGATCAAGTCAGACACCTAAAAAAGAAATATGTAGAACACAGGTGAGCCACAGGCCATGTTGCAGACAGTTAATGAGAATGGGTTGAGTTAAGATGAAAGATCTAGCTAGCAATGTGCCTGAGCCATAGGCCAAACAGCATGAAGTTAATATAAGCATCTGAGTCATTTTGGGGGGACTAAGCAGTGGCTGGCAGCTAGGTGCTTTGGGATGCAAGTCTGTGGGTCTGAACCTCTGGCCAGAAGGGGCCAGAAACAGAAATGTAATAGATGGTATACCAACATAGGCTGAATACCCACATAAAGCCCAAAAAAGCTTTAAAGGGGTTCTAGAGCACAGAAACTGAGCCAAAAGCAACTTCTAAATTAAGTCTTGGAAGCAGGTCATTGTACAGAGATAGCATTGCATCTGGGCCACAAACAAAATGACAGTAGATGACTGCCAGGAGGCAGAATAATCTGCAACCAGGCCGGTTCCTGAAGTCTCACAGAAGACTCAGTAGCATGTGATTGATTTAAGGTTTCTGCTTATTTTGAACAAAAAGGAAACAGAGTCAAATACAGTTTCTTAGTAGCAGCATTTCTTGAGTCTGCTCTGTTTGCTGTTGGTGAACAGAGACATGGACCCTTTAAGAGAACTTTCTGACTCAGCTTTGTCTGTAAAAACTATGTGGCTCTTTAAGAGCTTGCTAGCATTTTAAAGGCTCTTCTAATTAGAAAATGATTAAAGAGTCACAATAAAACAGATCCAGATGGGAAAAAAAAACTGTAAATAGGTTACAATGTGTGTTAAATGCAAATAGGCTTCCGAATGAAAAGGAAGAAGATAAAGTCTTTAAAAAGAAGAAATAGGGTAATAAAAATATAATAAGTCATGCAAAGAAAAAAATGAGAAATAGAGTAAAAAAACATAGTAAGCCACATAAAGATGGAAAATAGACACAGAGTCTGGATTATGGTTACTATTGTGTTTTCTTTTAATTTTTTAACTGTTAATGAGCTAACTCATTAGGCTGCTAAGTTAAACAAAAATCTATATTTTAAAGGTATATTGACTTTGAAATTTGTGTCTAAGGATTTATTGCTTTGGAAGAGTTCTGCTTTTGTTTCCACAGAAGATGAGAACCTGTGGATTGCTTCCAGGCTACTATGGTTTGATCAACTAAGACCACATGAAAATTCTCTGAGGGGAAGAGATGGTCACATCAGTTTCAAGGCTTCAAACTAAGATGATCCAGTCTCAAGAACCTATAAGATCGTCAATGCTCCTTAATTAGCAGGAAGTAATAACGAAAAACTATACCCAAATTCCCAAAATATTGCTCATAAATGTTTCTTTTCATTATAAATGGTTAATGGTCATAGTCAATATCTTTCTAAAAAGAAAAAAAGGATATGGTATATGAGTGATTTTTAAAAATTAATTACTGAATATAATCCAAAACTCAGCTGTTAATCTCAAAATATTTTACATTGACATGGACTTTAGTTTATTGATACAAATTTAAGGTCATTTTTTATGCTCTATGTATTTTCTGCTCTTCTTAAAGGTATGATATTTTTGTAACTGATTTAAAATTGTAGTGTATAACTAAGAAATGCATGTTAGTTCGATTTTTTAGGTATGCAAAGATATATTTCAATTATATAGGCAATCTTCCAATACTTCTAAGACCTACAGATATGTCATTTAAAATATTTTAAGAACTTAGACTTTTCTAGACAGTGAGACAGATCTACTGCCGGCAGCACCAATCTACTTCAAGAGAAAAATGGACATTTAAGAAACTCTATATAGAGTTTACTTTTTTGTGGCAATAGTTACCCACTGGACAAGAACCTGTTCTTGTATTGACAGTATGCTGCTTAAACTGGAAATGCAGGTTCAATAGGAAAGTGACCTCTGAACTTTGGCAGAATAAGCCAAGATGATCCTTCAAGTTCCTGCTTTGCAGAAAAAACTGTCAGATATTCTTCAGGACTCAAGAAGAAGCGACTAATGAACTATACCAGAACGGGCAATGCAGTCCTTCAGATTTCCTGCTTCACTGAAAGGTATGCCAGAGACTGGGTTTGTAGGCTAAAGATGGATGCCCCAACTTTATAAAGGAAATTTTGGTGACTGTCCAGGCAGACAGGTGTCATCTCTGTCATTTCTAGATTTTGGAAGTTGTTTGCACTTCTGGTTTACTTGGGTAAATATATCCTTGTGTGGTCTTGATGTAGTTGAAGATTAGATAGGTATAGGTATAGTTTTTCTTAGTTATTTTAAAAGGTATATTGGATATGAAACTTTAGATGCACAAGGATAGGGTAGATGATAGAGTATTTTCTTTAATTTTGTTAAACACAAATAGACTAGATATTGTAACTATAATTCTTGCTTGATAGCTGTTTTGTTATATATAATTTTGCAATGTTAAAATTTGAAACCTTAGTTATTGATCAGGCAGAGGTGGGGAGGTAATGTGGGAGTGTCTTTCTGTGTGCTGTGAATATCAATCTTTAAATAAAGGAGTTATTTTGACCCTTGGTGAGCACCATAGAAGAAGTAGGTGGGGAATCAGAATAGGTAGGAAAAGAAGGGTGGAGTCAGACACAGATCAAGCCAGACTCCCAAAGAAGAAACATGTAAGGAACACGGGTGAGCCACGGTCCAGGTGGCAGGACAGATTAATGAGAATGGGTTGAGTTAAGATGAGGAACTAGCTAGCAATGTGCCTAAGCCATAGGCCAAACAGCATGGTGTTAATATAAGTGTCTGTGTGATTTATTGGGACTTTGGGATTGCTGGTCCAGATAAGCAGAGGCGGGAAGGTCCAAACTGTGAAGCTAGCCAGGCCAGAAACCTCATTGTAATACACAAGTACAATGTAATATTGTTTCCATGACTCTGACACAAGCTTTCTGCTTAGAAAACAGTCCACAGCTAAGAAGTATTATACACAGAATCCTCCATTCAAGACCCTTAGAACTTCCCCATCTTTTCTCCCAATTGTGTTCATAATCTTCATCTCTAAAAACATAAATTATTTTCCAATTTTTTACTTTATGAGTGAATTTATTATCACATAATGTTTTGTGTTTGTGAGAGGCATTTATACCAGTGTATGCAGTTACAGATCCATAGCTCATGTTGATTTATGATCAATTTTTATCACTGTGAAAACGAAACTCCGGTCCATGTATTCCTTCCATTATTGATGGATATTTGGGTAGTCCCCAAAGAAAGGTTTTTGTGAGTAGTATTACTGTGAATATTATTGTGCCCATCTTTTGGTAAACATGTGTGTGTGTGTGTGTGTGTGTGTGTGTGTTTCTGTTGGAAACTTATTCAGGTGTTGGATCAAGCATGTATCTCAGAACTGTGAGAAACATTTCTGAGCAGTTTTCCATGGTTCTTGTTATGAAAGTCCTATTTAAACCCTGTTGCCTGGTTCTAATAGCAAAGGGGTAATTGTAGACTTGTATGTCTGGGATAGAACAGCTCGTTGTCTACAAGTAAAATCAATTCCTATTTCTACTGCTGGTACCCAGTTATCATTTATTTTAGGAAATGTAAAGACCAGTGAGAAGACAGTAATTATTCAATAAGGTAAAAAATATTATAAATCTTAAACATCAGAATTGAGGGTTGCTCCATATCTTTATTATAGGAAAATAATCCTTTGAAGAATCTTCTGCAAACTCCTCTCACATGAACCAATCAAAGCCAAGACAATGGAGTTATGTGTTTTGAAACATATTGCTCTGAAGAATTCAATTTGAAAATACTGTGATGGTCTATCTTCTGATTCAGATGAGGCCCTAATGCCTTGATGTGTGTGTGTGGGGGGTGTGTCTTTTATAGAGTCACATAGTCAAGTATTAAGAAGGCAAAGGATGACACCCTGAGTCTTTCCAGTTTAGCAAACTTGCCTCTTTGTTGAACCAGATTCAGTACTGAAATAATAAAATTCCTATACTACTTGAAGGAGTTAGTAAGATTTCAGAAGACTCATGCCCTTTCATGACTCTTTTGGATAAATTTTTTCTCAAGTTGTCTACTGGTTGTAAAGCAATAGATTCTACTACCAGGAAAATTAACTAACTCAATTGGTTGTGCAGAATCACAAAAGCCTAAGCATCAAGATGACAATTCAAATAAAATGTGGTTATTGAATACTTAAAAAAATGACAGAACGTATGTGTCCTTAAGGAAGTGCAATATAAACATAAATAGTAGTATACGACTCTCTGTCTCACCAGCATCAGAAAAGAATTGAACTCATGAATCTGACCCAAACAATTTTTTCAAAGCATCAGAGAAATTTAGTTTGAACTTTATCCAAGTAGTTATATTCAGATCTTATTTTTGAAGACATGTAAATCTTGCACATCAAATATCTACTTTAAATTTTTGCAAGCACTCAAATAAAGCTGAATTTTAAATTTCCCAAAAGAACATATAGACTTTCAAACAGTCAAGAATGAGGTAGTTGCAAAATATTTCTTCAGCTTTAACATTTAAAATATATAAATAAAAAATTATGGTTGGCTTGTTCTAGTCTTTATAATTTGTTGTTTTTTATTCTACCACTAACATAGAACTACTGGAGATTTTTAAAATTAATTCATTGGACATAATAGTTCTTTATATTAGTACTTGAATAGCTAAAGGAAATGGCAACTTTGATAAGGCAAAATAGGCAATTTTTTGCCAAATCCATGAAATCTATAGTTCCTGGTAAATCATCTAAATTAAGGACAACTTCTAGAAACTGAGAAGATAATTGTGAATTAAAGAACAATGATATTACTCCAAAATTCATTAAAAATTATTTTTACATTTGATTTTAGTACAAACGATGAAGCCAGAGATGGAGAAACAGGCAGAGAAGAAAGAAAATTCTAGACATATTTCATCAATTAATGCATTATTGAATGAAAAAGTAGAGTTTTGTTATTGACTTCACAACTTTTGTCAAAGGATATTGGCAATTTTTACTAAGGTTTTTCCTTGTTTTGTTGTGTTGTGTTGTTGGTTTGTTTTCAAGACAGTAGCCCTGGCTGTCCTGGAACTCACTATAGTCCAAGCTGGCCTTGAACTTGGAGTTCACTTGCATCTGCCTCATGAGTACTAGAATTAAATGCTTGTGCAACAACCGCCCACCTTCAGCTGGAACATATAAACATATTTTCGATGATTTTAAAACAATTCTTCCCATCTCTGAACTAGCCTTCACACATATCTAATAATCCTTGATGATAACTAGACTAATTAAAATATTAGCCTGAAACTATGTCCACAATCAAGCAGCAGAGGGTTGAGTTCATGTCAGAAAGTTACAGGTGACTCAATAAATAAGCCCATGCTGCCAATGAGGAAAGGACAAATCCTTCCAACAGCCTGGAAAGACAGGACTGAAACAGGCAACAGCTCATCATGAGAGATCTTTGTCTTGTTTCTTGGACGCAGGCCCCGCCTTACTCGCCCACTCCTCATCCTTGCTATATATGCTTCCAACAGTCCCCACCTTAATCTGTGCCTCTTTCATCGATGCAGAAGTTGTGGTCATACCATATTCTTCTACATACTTAATCTTCTAGAGTCCTCTAGAGGATCCTTGTCGTATTTTTTCAGCCCTGCTAGTCCTAAACACATCAGCTCTGCTAAGCTATCCCAGCGTGTTTATCACTCCCTGCTAATACAAACCAAAACACTTATTAAACACTTCCATGTAGCATGTGTTATCCAGAGAATTTCATTTATTTAAACAAGACTACAAAGAAGATATGCTTATGACTTTCAGGCTAAGTATAAAGAAACTGATATTAAATAATGTGTGGGAGAGACGTGGGGGACTTCTCCTTGGTTTAAATTAGTCATTATCAAGCAAGTTTTATCTTAGTTATCACATTATCACAGCCATCTTCCCTAAATGCTTTTCCATCCCTGTGTTGCAACAAAATGTAAATATATCAAGTTTGTTGAGCAGAGTTCCGAGACAGACTACCATATCCACTCCTTACTTTATAGATAAAGTTACTAGAAGTTATTGTCTGGCTCATTGTATTTCTGAAGACCCAAATTATGAAACTTGTGTTGTACAAGCAGGCACAAATGGAACTAGGTAAAACACATTAAAATGATTCATGTCGTATACATTATGGTGACTACTACATGTACACACTTAGGACTTGGAGATAGCAGTCTTAGAGGCCCGTGTCTCTCACTACACAAGCTAGAATATTATTCTCTTTGCATAGTGTCATTTAGTTCGATTTATTTTTCTTTCCAAACAAATGAGTCTATCCATTGGCAGATCCTAGGTCCTGTGCACCTTAACTACAAATCAGTGAGAGCAATGTTTATAACGAAGGAAAGCAATTGCCAAGTGGGCTGGGGTAACAATTCGACTTTCCGTTTTCAGTGGTTATTAAGTAAGTGCAGATAAATGCTGAGGAGACCTATGGCTGGGGACTTGGCTGGCTCCTGAGGTAGGCAGAGGTGGCTGAGTATCAGGGACTCACAAAGTGAGGCAGGAAAAATTTAAAGGCACTTCTACTCAAGATTGAGTTGAGTGAGGTATGCTCATTGAAATGGACTCATTACACCGTGAATATAAGCATCAGATATCATATAGTACTTAACAAATATGTACCGATTTTATGTTTTTTTTTTTTCATCTGCAAAGTGGTGTTTTGAGAAAAGAGACAACAAACCAATCTGAAGAAAGAATAGCAGGCAGTGTGGCGGGAGATGATTCCAGGCGGTGCATCTATTCTGTTTAATTATATTCATGTTCATGCTATAGCTGCTGCGCCTGTCTTTCTACAAATTATTTCAAAGCATTCACAGACAAGCTGTGGCAAAACAGGAAAATGGGATAGCACAAATGGAGATGTAACTAGAAGTCAAAGGCAGTCGACTGGATAGAAAATGCTTAGGAAAACAAAAATCCACTCAGATGCTAACACTATTCTTGACATCAGAGCATTCTCAGCAGCTAAGATTTACACTATTAAGAAAAGTTACTACAATAAGATTGTTCTGTATATGGAATGTGTTTAGAGGAACACAAAATACTATAAAACTCATGGGTAGCCAATTAAAACAAACTTCTTGTAAGTGTATCCAACATACAAGCCATCCAAAGAATTAAATTTATCCAGTTATTTTTGGAAAATTGATACAAAATTAATTGACTTAAAGCCCTTATCCCAAATCTCTCTTATCCAGGCAAGCAAAGAATAATAATTCCCTCCCAGTCTGGAGTGACCACACAACCTTTTTATATTTACTTCATAGTTCTCAATGAAATTGTGTATTCATTCAATGATTTGGGAACATTATCTGTCTCATATCACCAGGAAATAAATTTTCTCCAAATAATAATTTTTGAACTCATCTTTTGTGTCCCTGCCTCTTGGAACAATTCCAAAAAATGTAATTGGTACTTCAAGTCAGATCCCTAATAAGGTAACTGACAATGTTTTTTCCTTACACTAATGTCCCGAAGGTTATCAATTTGTTTAAGCCACTTAGAAGAGCACTTGGCATATCATAAAGATTAGCAATTGCTAGTTGTTATCATTCAGTTGACAAAAGTGCTCATAGTCTCTCTGTATAACCTTAGCAATAAATATGCCTTCTAAAAACTTTTGCTTAAGCTATCTAGAGTCTAAATCTGGGTGTTAGTTGGAGAACTAAAATTGGTCTCCTACTATCAGCATCTTTATGTGATGCTGAGGCTGGTCTTTGCAACATTAAAGTTTAATGCAATGTAATAATATACATTTTCATCTGCTATAGATTAATAATTTACTTGTGATATTTACTATGAACCAGAATTCAAATCCTTAGTGTATCTTCAAAAGTATTGCCATCTGGCCTGCAAGTCTTGGGAAATGCTGTGCCATGAGAAACCAGACATGAAAAGTTCGTAATTCAAGGCATTTTCTGCCTCTCCCACAAACAGAAATGGCATTGGAAAACCAGTAATTAATAAGGCTTTGCAAAGTAAGGCACAGATGGAACCGGCCTTCTAGATGACTTTGCAAGCATATAATTAAACACTGCATTGCTGTTTGTCCACCTGATATTGCTATCCTAGAATAATAACACTGGAAGAGACTACAGAGTGACCAGAAAAACCTACCCTAAGGGATACAGACAGCAGGGGAACTGATCAAGGATACACTAACAAATTTTGGAAGAATTTTTGGAATTTTCTATGGTAATATAGCTTCTAGCTTTGTTATGTGCCTCTTTGAATAGAGCTGCCTGGGGTTTTAATAAGAGAATTAAGAAAAGGGTTGTAGGTTTTGATTCATTTTAACATTTGTTCTTTGACATTTCACAGAACGATGCTCTGGGTACATTACTCAGTCAATAAAGTGCTTTTTGACTAAGCATCGGGACCTGTGTGTAGATCCCTAGTACTGCATAAAAACCAGGCATGGTGGTACACCTCTACAGTTCAATACTGCCAGGCGGAGAAAAAAAAATCTCATGGACTTACTCAGAAGCTGGTCTAACCCATTAGTGAGCTCTCTGTTCAGTGAGAGATTCTATCTCAAAAAATTAGGTGGAGTGATAAAGGAAGACACCTGACCTTGACCTCTGACCTCTGTCTATACTTACACATACATGTCCACACAGGCATATACCACATGCACAAATCCATAGACACATGCACATACAAAACACACACACATGAGAGAGAGAGAGAGAGAGAGAGAGAGAGAGAGAGAGAGAGAGAGAGAGAGAGAGAGAGAATTCAAAGAATGACCCTGTCATCTACAGAAAAGTTAATGGACTCTTTTTTCCTTTTATTTTCCTGTGGTTGCTTGTTGGAGAACTGTTTTAGATTTATAATTTTTATCTGACTTGTAATGAATGATACAGATTTATGGGATGAGAAATAATGCTTTGATATATATGTATATGTGTGTATACATTATATATGTATATATGCTTAACAATAAAGTCAGGACACTTATCATAACCACTCCCTTGGCAATTAAGACTTCAATGCTGTAAGAACATTCAAAATCCACTCTTCTAGGTATTGTGAAATATTTAGTACACTACTGTCACATAGTCATGTTACTGTACAGCAGAAGTCCAGAACTTGTTCCTGATGTAACTTTATTTATTTCTATTATTTGGGATTTTGATTGATAGTTTATGTAATGTCATTATTCAAACACAAAAACATTTACAAGAGTAGGAGACAAATGTCAGCTCACTTGAAGCTAAGGCTGTGCCTACATTATCAAGTGTCTGTGGACTTCAGTAAAGTTCTTTACTGATCTGAACCTCAGAGGTAATAAAAACAAAAGTACAGTAGAAATGACTTCTTATGACAGGTATGTATCGCTTTTACTTATCCGTTCTGTCCAGCCAGGTGAGGAAGACAAGATATGATAGTCACACAAGTATTGCTTTTTTAAGGCATATCTGAAAATACACTTCTAATCTTCAAAAAGAAACTCATAGATATCACTAGAAATTTTGAGACATGATTATTTCCAGATAGCAACTGGCAGCCAAGAAGAGATAGTCAGAGGAGCAAAAAGGTAGAGAAATAAAGAAAAATGGCAGGAAAAACAAGAAATGGACAAGCATCACTCATCAAATTGTTTCACTTGGTTATGAAAGATTTAAATACATGTCACGTATTCTTAGAAGGAGGCATCACTGAGGAAGAGGAGAAGAAAGAGGGATAGGAAGAAAAGAGAAGAGTGACAGGTAAAGTAAGAAAAGAACACTCCTGTGTGTCCCCACACGGTGTACCTTGCTTGGAGGATTCTATACGGCAGCAGTTCACTCACTATCCTTCCCACCAGCAAGGCAAGCATCGCAGGAATTGATCAGATATGTGAAGGATTCCACCACAGATTCCTGAATCAGAATCTTCTGGGTGGTTCCCTATGGACTACAGACCAGAATAATGGATGGTCCTACTTAACCAACTCCGTGATGCTGACCTATAGTTGATTTTAAGAAAGCCTGGGGTGTAAGGTGCATATATGACTATACAGCTGGTAAAACAGAGAATGTGTACAGAAATTTCTCTGAACCATTCAGATTATAAATAAAACACACCTGTACTACATGCATGTAAAATAATTTGCAAAGTACAGCCCAAAAGGCATTTATTCAGAGCTTAAATAAACAGATAAAGTCTATTTTGATATCATTATTCTACTCTCTAGGCAAGATACTCTTTGCATAATCATTGATATATGCAAATACAGTCAAGATGTTTATACACTTAGTGAATGTAAGCATTTCAGTATATCTAACTAGTAAATTTCTGATATATCTGCAGATTCCTTATCATCTAATGAATTAAATTTATTAAAATTCAAACTACACAAGAGCTTAATGTATATCTTTATATAAGAGAGCATGCATATTTATTTACTTATAATCAATTAAAATATAAAAATCTATCAATGTAACTGTTACCTAAAATGTATTTTATGGAACAAATGCATTGTGCTTTGGGCCAAATATATTCACTCTCTATTCCAAGGACATAGCTTCGATCTTTCCAATCTCTGCTCATGGACTTACTTCTGAATGAAATTTTCTTCCCATCCTATTCAAACATCTACCTACCCTCTTCCAGAAGGCTTGCATAACCAACTAAGTCAATAATCCAAGTATTGCACCTCTGTTTCTTAAGCAGAACAACTTCAAGAGCTCAGGACACATCTCAGTTTTATGGAGACTCAGAAGAGAGTTGAGCCCTAAGAAAAAATGCTCATTTACTTCACCAGATGAGAAACTGCATACCCTCTGTAATTGGTCCTTGGGATGTAAAAGATACATTTTTAAAGAAGCATGACCAAAGAAATCCAGGGATCCGCATGCATAAAGGCTAGGTTACCTACACAAGAAGGAAATTTGAGGTATGTGGAATGTCTAGGCATACATACGTAATTTGACCATGGAGACCAGTATGAATTCTCGATCTTTGAGCAACGGTTCTGTCTGCCATGGAGGTTGGGTGAGATATGATGATCTTGCCCATGAAGAACTGAGCCAGAGAAAATTTGTGTACTGGATTATCAGTAGTGGCCCTAGAACTAGTACCCTAAAGAATGTGGGTCTACATCCACTCAGTGTTTCTCAACAGCTGTCCCGTGCCCCAAACAATAGACAAGGAGTAACAACAACAGCCCTCCAAGATTCAGACATGAGACTGAGCATAAGGTGAAGCTGGAACTGAAACTAATAGGCTACAGCAATGTTGGTGTCTAGCACAAATAAATAGCCTTAAAATGAGGGAGATATACAAAGTATCACTCATGCAAAGTACTGTAAGGACTGGTACAAAGAAGAAATGACAGTATACAGTGGGCATAAAGATGATTTTGTGTCGTCTTACCAAAGCCAGGGTTTGTGTTGATGTCTATGGCCCAGATTGCCACCAAAGGTTATAAGGATGCCTGGGGTCTGGGCTGTCACATGGGGCCATGTTGATGTCCAAGGGCCATGGCTCCACCTGGGCTTGAATAGCTGTATGGCCTGTGCTGCCACCTGGGGACATAGTGTTGACCAGGATCAGGCTGCTGTTGAGGGCCATGTCTGGGACCAGGGCCTGTGTGGATGTCCTATTACTATTGTATAGATACCCAGGGTCTAGGCCACCACTTGGGTCCATATTGTTTCCTGAGGGCCACACTGTTGCTGGTATCATACAAATCTGAGTAGGCTGACTGCTACCTGGGACTGTGGTAGCATCTCAGCCTAGTTCTGTTGAGGGCCAAGTCTGAGTCCCCAGTTCTACAGTTGGGGTCTGTGTTGATGTCTGTGGCTTGTGTTATCACTGAGGGGGCTGTGTGAACCATACATGCTGAAATCTGAGGGTCACACTGAGTCAGTTCCACCCTTACCTGCCCTAGGAGATCTGGCCCTGCCACTTCCTGGCTGCTGCAGCAAGAAAGCCAGCCCTAATGACACTGGCCCAGGCAGAGCAGGCCCCATCCTTTACCATGGATGTGGGAGAGTTGACCCCAATGGCATGGACATAGGAGAGCTGGCTCTATCCAGAGCATATGAGGGGGTTCTCCCAGTGCAGACCTGGACTGACCAATTCAACTACAACCCAGGCCCACATCAAGTGTTCTAAGATGGCCCACTCTAACATCTACCTCATTTATGACCTGCTTGGGTGCCTGAAGAAACTGGTCCTGTGAAACCATAGCCAAAGGATCTCCATGACTGAGGCAGCAGCAGGACATCCTAGAAGACTTTCAGTGAAAGTCTAGTATTGATGGTGTAGTAGAATTCAGAGATTTTGAACCAGAATAAGTCGTTACAAATAAAGCTGTTTGAACAAAAGTTACACTGTGCACTACACCATAACTCCCAGTGTACCAGAAGAGGCAATGGAGAGGTGCAAAGGACAATGGAGTGAAATGGTTTTGTTTTATTTCTAATTAATCGTGAAGGGTAAATATGGAGGGAATGGAAAATGAGTGGAATTGTGGTGTATGCTATGAAATTCCCAAAGAATCAATAAGAAATCTGTTTTTAAAAGGGCAACTTTGTTCATTAATCAAAATTCTCATTTTTAAAAGTGTGATATAGGAAATTGTTTCTAATAGTGTTATAAGAAATAATAAATCACAGTGGTACTTATAAAACAGACATTAGTTCCCACTGTTCTGAGGGTTGTAAGCCCCAATTCAAATATCTACAGGTTTGGTTTCCCATGAAGCTACCTACTCTGCTGATAAGACATCTTCTCATCTTGTTTTTACATGGCCTCTGATGGTACACATCCACTTCCAATGTTCCTTCTTCTTCTTTTAAAAGCAACAGCCACATATTAAATCAGAACCGACAGTCTCAGTAACCCCTCCTACCTGTATAGAGCCTCTAGCCTCAAACACGGTCATCACAGGGCTTAAGGCTTTAATATACGGACTTTGTAAAACCTAGATTAGTCTGCAGCAGTTTCTAAAAGTTAAAGATCTATTTTATACAAAAATTAAATAGCTGCACTATATTATTGTAAGCAGCAGGTGTGTTCAGCAGACAGAGGTAAAGGTGGGGTGGGATTGGAGGCTTGTCTTATCTTTGCTCTTTGCTGTGTGACTCTGAACAGTGCACCTCCCTCAACACCCAATACAGACATTTTTCACTGGATTTCTTAGATTTTCAAATTACAGTTATTTGCAAAGGAACTAGTTATCAAAAAATACCAAGAAATAATTATAAAAATCGAAGATTCTTACAGCAGCGTGGTTTGCTCCATCCACATGCTGAGATGCTACATGCAACTCTTTCCTTTTTTCTAAATTGTAGTTAATCTGCTTAATGTAAGTTTCCACTCTCCAGGGAAACAAGAAAATCAATTACAGTCACTGTTCCTAATTCCTTTTCCTTTCATGGGTTCAGCAAATATCCAAAGAATTTGAATGACCACCCCCCAAAATGGAGATGAAGCATTTGGTTTTTAGTCCATACTGTTGTAGTCCAGATACTCGGGGCCCACTTTCCTGGGCTCTGATAGGAAAGGGTAGGTCTATTCTTTCCGTATTGTTTCAACTCTTTCACACTATGACACCCTATTTGCAGTATACTCTCTGTCTGGTCATGACCCAGAGCTCCAGAGAAGGGGTCATAACCCCTCCTCATCAAAAGTCCTGCTACATCTTCACTTCCCATGCCTTGGGAAATCCAATACCTTTCCACTGAGCATAGAAATCTTTCCACTTTTAATCCATCTAGTATTCCCCAAATAACTAGCTTCTGCTTCTTTATGTGAGCACAGCTCCATGCATCCTCCTTCAGGCCTTGAGAATACAAGGCTGATAGAGGGAGAGGCGGCAAGACAGGATATTTGTGGGGCCTTGTTTGCTTGTTGTTTCTGTTCTTGTTTGGTTTGCATTTTTTTCTTTCAGTTTTGGGGTGTGTGTGTGTGTGTGTGTGTGTGTGTGCGCGCGCGTGTGCGTGTGCGTGTGCATGTGTGTGTGTGTGTGTGTGTGTGTGTATGTGCATGTGTGTGTGTGTGTTGACTTGTCTGGGCCATAGATGCTCAGATGTTGTGCCAAATATCATTTTGAATACATTTCTATGGAAATATTTTAGGATGATATTAACAGTGGAATCTATGGTCTTCAGGTGAAGGATACTGCCTTCCATGCATGGACTTTTTCTAGTCATATGGATCCTCCCTGAGTTGGCCCACTGCAGACACAGGAGTTGAAAATCACATGAACTAAATCCCTAAAACTGTTTGTTTCTTCTCTGTCTCTGTCTCTTCCTTTCTCCCTCCCAACCCCACCCCCCCCACACACAGCATATCATGATTTTTGGAGAATACTAAATAATGCACTATATGGCCAAAAGATCAAAATAGAAATCCCAGCAGCTTATATTTCTTTTTCTTCCCAATGGAGAAAATAGAACTGTAAGGATTCGATAAAAGTTTCAGAAGTTTTGGAGATATCAGAGGGAATCTACCCACAGTCTATTGGGGCGTTAATAGAAGCTTCAGAAGTCCCAGAGCTCTAACCGAAGTCAGTCTAGGAGAATCAGAGAATGGTGATTCAAACCTTTAATCTCAGCACAGGGAGTATCCTGGGAGTGGTGACCTATGCCCTTAATCCCAACTGAGTCAAGGTCACTTCAGATTATAGAAGGAATTCCAGACTCCCAAGCAGGCAGTGGTGGAGCCATGCCTTAATTTACAGAAAGAATACTTAAGACAGGATAGAAACACAGAGGAAGCCATTCCAAGGGAAGCGAGGCTGAGGAAGCTGGAAGAGAGCCGGGTAAGATCTGACTGTGGTGTTTATTCCCTTTATTATCTCCAATTTCTTCAGAGATCTATCCCTGAGTCTCATTCATTCACACCACATAGAACCATAGTACTTGAGAGGAGATAGATGGTGTCCTCCAGACTCATTGCTCTATGAATTTATTATTCTAGTGACTGATCCTACAAATATTTGTTGAGCCCTATCCACATGCATAAAGTCATTCCAAATTATGTTCCTAATATATAAAAGAAGTGTACAGCATGGTTAAAGTGGTAACTCTTACATGTATCCAAGGGGAATTATTATTAAAAAAAAAAAAAAAAAAGGTGGTGCTCAAGAAGCATTCCTTGACAGATGCCAACAGCTTGCACTGGGTTTTATTTCTATATGTATAGAATCCAGAGTAGCATCTGGGTCAAGAGCGGAGAGCGATGTGTGTTTAAGTGATGTGGCAGTTACCAACAATGCCATTTTGAATAGGCACGACTGCATGCCTTAGTTTCTCCTCTGTTCAACATGCTTACTAATACATAATGAAAATCACAAAGCTCAAAGCACCATTAGAAGGCTTAGCTTAGACACCAGAAGTAGAATGTAACATATCAGCAGTTAGTCGTCAATGTATTTTCTATTAAAATATTTCTTGTTATTATTTCGATAATATCAACACAGAAACTTTGACAAGAAAGCTTACTGGGCTAGATTGACCAGAAAGATTTCTAAAGAAATGAGAACTGAGTTGATCCTCTTCAGAACTGAGCTATCTGAAATCTCAAATAGACAGACATGCTTTGTTACTGAAAGTAAGATCCTTACTGTACTTTTAAGGTTCTCAGCTTTCCTAATGCTGTGACCCTTTAATACAGTTTCTCATATTGTAGTTGACACCCAACCGTTAATTATTTGTGTTGCTATGTCATAATTGCAATGTTGCTACTGTTATTAGCTGTAATATAAATATCCGTTATGCAGAATATCTGGTGTGTGACCTCCCCAAAGGGTCGTGACCCGCAGGTTGAGAACCACTCTTCCAGGTCCAGTTATTTAGGTCATCTACAATGATGAATACCATGGATAGTGTGGTATAAGTAAAGGACACTTGTCTTTTACAATCCTTGAGGTTGGGATCCCACAATCAAAGCACTGGTAGATCCAATTGTTGATGAAATCTCTCTTTTTAGGAGTACTCTGATTCTAGACTTCCTAAGTATCAGAACATAAGAAATATTTTGAAATAATCTAGTCACCAATATTTTGTTATAGCAGTCTGAACAGGATAAATAAAATTCCCATTAAATACATTTTACATATTTCAAATAACTATGGTTAGTCCTGTAAAAATGATGGTGGGAAAGGCGGGTAATGTGTAACAGTAGATGTCCAATGCAATTCTAGAGAAAATTACTCTAAAAATGCAAAATTTTAAAGCACTATAATGCAAGTGAAAATGTTTTTGATGAGTTTCACACTGGACCAGAAACTCCCTTCAGAAGAAAATCAATGATTTTGAACATGGGTCAAGGGAAACTTCCAAGGAGAAATGTAAAGAGAACAGACTATAGAGGAGGTAGATAAAACAAAGATGAGCTATGAACATTTTTCAGAAGACACATCATGGAAAAGTAGAATACCAGAGGGAAAAGGGCCAATGGAACAAAAGGAATCTGTAACATAATAATTGTCATAAAAGGGTAAATGGTCTGAAATTATTGGCAGACAACAAACAGCAGACTCTGAATGGCAAAGAACACCTAGCAGGATTAATTTTGAAGTTCTCATGAAGGCACCTAGTAGTCAGACATCAGCAATATAAATACAAATCAAGTTTTAGAAGACAGAGGAGGCACAATAGCATAAAGTTTATATTCAGTGGGGGAGGGGAGATGTAGTAGGAGGTTTCTGGCCCTAACCTCAAGTTCTTGGCCCGCAGACCCGCAGAGACACACAGATGTTTACAATTGTTTTAGGCTGATCAGCCTCAGGCCCAGGCATATCACTTGCTAGCTCTCTATCCTTCATCTAACCCATGATCCTTCCTGTTCAGCCATGCAGCTCGGTACCTTTCTTTAGAGCAGCATAGTTGTCCTTTGCTTCTTCCTGCTTCTCTCTGGCGTTCTGCTCTGTGCTTCCTGTTCTCAGAGTTTTTCTTAGTCTGGTAGCCCCGCCCACACTTCCTGCCTGCCTTTGGCCAATCAGCGCTTTTTATGAAACCAGTGGGTGGGACAATTATTTACAATGAAGCAACACAATCTCCCACACGGAAATATTTTGTTTTGTTTTGTAAAAACCACTAAATTGATCACTTATTAAATAATCAGCAAAAGTGATACTTTTTCACGTTGCTTACTCTTCATTGAGGCAGCGTGTAGATCTTGTAACATAATTCTAATTACAGTCCTTTAGGTATGTCCAATATGAGCACAGGTGAAGTGAACACTATAATTGGGTTTGGGAAGAAGAAGGTGGCAATGTCACTGTAAGGTACTTCTGTGACAACTGAAGTCATTCAGTGACATTACAAGGTCCATTTATTTGATTTGAAAGAAGCATAGAATATTCCAAGGCAGGAAGCAAATGAGAATACTCTAAACTGTTCAAATAAATCTGAGGAAATAGAAATGGAAGAATAAACAGGGAACAAATACAACTAATATACAAATATGGATTATCAAAATCTCACTAATAGCGTAAGTCATCTTAAATGTAAAGGATCTAAACATATTAACCCAAAGACAAAACCCAACATCCAATTACACACACACACACATACACTCAAAGAAAAAACATAAACAACATTTTAAGTAGAATGACTTGAGTCAAAGGAGGAGACAGAGAGAGTCATACAGTACTAACACAAAACCAAAGAAAGCTGGAGCTGCTCCATTGACCCCAGAAAAGCCAGGTGAAATAAGGGAGAATCTTATCAGCAGTAAAGAGGTGCTGCACAATAATAAGGGGACCAGTTCTCTTTTAAGCTGCAACAATATTAGCAGCAAAGCGTCAAAACTCACAAAAGGATAGATTGGCTTGAAAAAAAAAATATACAACTCTACTCTTGGCAGAAAATTTTTTAAACATCTCATAGTAATTGATAGATCAACAGGCACAAAGCCAGGAAGAAATCTGTTAGACTGAATAACACTATCAATCAGCTTGATCTAATGTCTGCTTCTATGGAGAAAATACTTCATCCTGAAGCTACAAAACGCCTATTTCATCATCATATAAAAATTCTCTGAATTAAAATCATATATAAATCATATAAAGTACATTTCCAGATCAAAATTAAATTAGGAACATGAAACAGAAGGATAGCTGGAAATTCCCCCAAAATATTTGGAAATTTAATAAGATGCTTCTAGAAGAATGTAATGTGAAAGAGTAAATCACAATGAAATAAGAAAAATTTTTCAAGTGAATAAAATTAAGAACACATCATATCCAAATCAATTAGAAACAACTACAACACCATTATAGATTTTAAAACATTGAATACACATGTTAGAAAAGAAGAAGAATCCAAAATCTATATCAAACTCTTTATCATAAAAATCAAGGAAGACATAATAATTTAGACCTAAGAGAGAGGGCAGAAAAGAATCAACAAAATATTAGACACAAGTCAATGAAATTCCAATCAGGAGATAATAAAGTGTATAAGGCCAAAAGATCTTTTCAAGATGTTCAAATAAAAGTGATGAAGACATTAAAGCAAGTTAAATAAGAAAAAGAGACAAAGTCTATTACTGATACCAGAAATGAAAGACTGTAACTGGAAGCCCATGGACATCTGAAGGATGATAAAAGAAGTCTATGAAAAATTCCATTTCTAGAAATCAACATCTTAGATATAATCTTTGTAGAAAAATACTATCAAAAATACAAAAAGAATGTTTTATCCAAATTGATAATAAACTTCCATATGAAAAACACATGGCCCAAGAGTTTTTATTTGAGAAGTCAATCTAATATTTGAATAATAAATTACCAATTCACCATAGTATCTTAAATAAATAGAAATGACTAATCCAATTCAAGCATGTATGGAGTGGGGTTCATGAGGCCTAACCCCTAGCTAAGGAGGTACTGGCAATTTATACTGCTGGAAGAGAGCCAGTTCCATTAGGTAATTTGGTCCCTGGTAGGTTGTACATACTCCAATGAATGGCCCTGCCCCTGAGCATATATGAGGAGCGCTAGCTGGTCTTAGTGGGGTGTGATTAACAAAAACAAAGAAGACATGGAGTCTGGAACATGCAGCATGAGGTTCTCCAGGAAGAGATGTGAGAGAGGGAAGGTAAATATAATCTCTCTCTCTCTCTCTCTCTCTCTCTCTCTCTCTCTCTCTCTCTGTGTGTGTGTGTGTGTGTGTGTGTGTGTGTGTGTATGTGTGTGTTGGGATGTGTGAAAATACATTTTAAAAAGAAATCAAAACAGAAAGGTTGTTTTATTTGTTTTATGAGACCATTAACGATGTAACACTAAAACTACATGAAAGGCTACAAGAAAGCCTGTACAGTAATATCTGTAATGAGCACATGGAGTATGAATCAGAAGTCCTCAACACACTAGTACCAAAAAGAATCCAACAGTATAAAAACTATTATTCACAAATCAACTGCATTTATGCTATGAATGTAAATCTTTTTCACAAACTAATGTAGACATATCAGGATGTAGAAGAAAGTTCAGCTGATCATGTCATACCAACTAATTTTTAAAAGAAGAATTTGACAAAATTCAATACACAATAATTAAAGAAATATTTTTCAGAAGCTAAGAGTATGACAAAGAACCCTTTGAAAATTCAACTGGTTACATTATTTTAAATAGTAAGAAATTATATTTTCCACCCCCTAAAATCAGGAATAAAATAAGACTGTGTTCTTAATTGCTATGTCTGTTCAACGTTACATTGGAAGCCTTTGCTATTACACTGAACAACCCACCCACCCACCTCACCACACCCCCACTGCCACAAACAGTAAAATCTACGTGTATTATAAAGAAATAAGAGAAACTGCCTATCCAAATGACACAATCACTCTTTGTGAAACTTTCCCAATGAACAAAAGAAAAAAGAAAAAAAACACCCACAGACAAAATCCCCATCCACATAACATCAAGTAATTTGAGTTAATATATAAGAATACTAAAGGCTAAGTGAGAGACCTGAACCACATAGGTCATGGGAGCACAAGAGGGGCCTATGGGAAATGACACTGATTAGAGAGTATAGAAAGGGGAAGAGTAAAGTATAATAATACATGTGGGGAAATGTCACAAGGAAAGCCATCCCTTTGTATGTTAATCAGATATTTAATACTTTAAACCTCATATACATACATATACAAGACCATCTGTTACATCATCAAAAATGAAGATGCTTCCGGGTATTCATATGTGTCTAGTAACCACAGACATGCAGTTACCAAAGATGAATGGAAGGCATAAGAGGTCAGCTCCTCCCATCTTGAACAACTAATTCCAATAAAACTTTCTAAGTATTAACAAGCCAATTCTAAAGCTAACAGAGACAGGGGATCTAGACTGGCCAACACAATCATGAAGCATAGAGTGGGAGGACTCATGTTTATCCGTTTAACACAAACTACAATGATTGGGAGGCTGTTGCCCTGGTGCCAGAATGTATCCATAGGTCCCTGACCGAGAGTCAAACCCAACAGTGACAGGGGGACATCAGGAATTCAATAGAGAAGGTGTGGGACACTCTTCTCAAGCCACGCTGGTTAAACTGGTTATCCACATATGGTTTTTTCAAATCCTAGGTTTAAATCTTATATGTTCCATATAAAATGGCATAAAATTGACAATAAACTTAAATGTGAAATAAAATTTCTACAGAAACAAAAGAATATCTTGTGAATTTTGCTTTTGTGATGCTTTTGTAGACATTTAAGGGCTTGCAGGAGAAGGATTGGGGGACAGATATGACCCACATACATGATATAGCTGAAGTACAATGACTTTATGGAACTCATCACTAGGTGAATAAATACCAATAAAATGTTTTAGTTAAAACCTAAAATATATGAAATTTAAAAATGGACAAAAAAACTTAAAATGATTTTTAAGGAACTTAAAATGAGACAAAGACCTAAAGAGAAGAGATGCTTCACCCAAGAAATCACACAATTGGGAATTAAATATGTGGGAAGATGCATAATATCCTATGTTCTCCAAGAATGTAAAGCAGGGGTTACAAAGTACTAATATTTTGGAAGACAATTTAATAGGCCTTCACAACTTAAGCTTCTTGCCATGACCTGCCTGGTAATCTAGCAGAGTGCTTCAAATGAGTTGAAGGCATTTTCCCTCAAAAGTCTGCACTAAAATATCTTCAGCTGGTAAATGAATAAACAAGCTGACATAACCATTTAATCAAATATTAATCAGCACTGGAAAATGAGCTTTCAAGTCATAAAAAGACACGTATGAGCTTTAAATGTATATTAAATGAAGGAAGCCAGTGGGAAAAGGACATATGCTATTTCAGTCAAAGTATATTACATTTTAGAGAAGAGCAAAGCAACTGGTTTTGCTAAAAGCTCAAGGGTTTTCAGGAAGGGGATGAGAGAGGGACGGGTTGAAGAGCTGAAGTACACAATCTCTTGGGGCAGAGGGAGTCTTTGTATGACACGGTGATGGCAAATGTGTTACACTTACGTCAAGATCCATAAAGATTTAGCATAGAAACTAATGTACACATTTTTTAAAAATGTAGAATTCAAGAATAAAGTTTAGAATGTGATGAAAAACTCTAACTGTATTACAGGTCTGGGAAAAAAAAAAACTCTGTAAGGGACATGACATAGAAGGGGAATCAAAACCTCTTTGGAAATGAGCTAAACTTCAAAGATTAAAAACAAAAGAAATTCACACCAAAGAAAGGTGGTCAGCCTCGTAAAGTTCTGTGCTACAGAAATATTAGTTTATATTTCTGATACATGGATATTGGAATCAAAAGATGGAAGAAAAGAATATCCTTCCCTTTTCCAAATCACTCCCAGTCCTCCCTTAGCCCCCCACCCCCCAACATTCTCCCATCCATTCCCCAAGGAGGGCAACTTGTCCCAAGGTGGGTCAGTTCAGTCTGATGTATCCAGTTGAGGTAGGTCCGAGTCCCTCATCCTAGTAATAAGGCGGAGTAAGGTGTTCCTCTGTAGCGAATGGGCTCAAAGATGTCAGTTCATGCACAGGAACATAGTCTGATCCTACTGCAAGAGGCTCCACAAACTGCCCATACTTTTTGACAGTCATCTACTTTTTCGGGGGTTAGTTCCTTTCCATGAAATTCCTCAGTGATTATTTCGGAGTCAGTGAGCTCCCAATAGCTCCAGTCAGCCATCTCTGTGGGTCTCCTCCTCATGGTCCTGATCCCTTTGCTCATACACTCTCTCCCTCCTCTCTCTCTTCAGCTGGACTGGGAGTTCAACCTGATGCTTAGCTACAGATTTCTGCTTCTGCCTTATAAAGGTTTTACAGTGATAATTAGAGCAGTAATTCATTTGGTATAGGGGAAGTCCTGTTGAGGCACTCTCTCCACTATTGCTTAGATTTCTAGCCAGAAACATCTTGTGAGTTCTTGGAGGTTTCTTAAGCACCACATGGAACTTTCTCTAAAATTAACCACATATTCATTCACAAAGTAAATGTCAATAGATACAAAATAGGAATAACCTCTTGTATCCTATCAGACTACCGTGGACTACAGTTGAAGTTCAAAATAATACAAACCACAGAAAGTTCATGGAAACTGAACATCTTTCAATTGAAACATCTCTAGGTCAAGGAAGAAGTAAAGAAAGAAATAAAAGACTTCCTAGAATTCAATGGAAATGAATCCACAACACACCCAAACTTATGGGACACAATGAAAGCAGTGTTAAGAGGAAAACTCATAGCACTAGATGCTTATTGAAAAACCTAGAGAAATCTCACACAAGAAACCTAACTGCACAGCTTAAGACTTTAGAACAATTAGAAGCAAACTCACCTAGAAGGAGTAGACAGCAGGAAATAATCAAACTCAGGGCTGAAATCAATAAAATCAAAACAAAGAGACCGATACAAGGAATCAATGGATCAAAACCTTGGCTCTTTGAGAAAGTCAACAAGATAGAAAAACCCTTATCCAAACTAATCAAAAGGCAGAGAGAGAGAGCCCAAATTAACAGAATCAGAAATGAAAAGGGGGACATAACAACAGACACCCAGGAAATCCAGAAAATCATTAGGTCATACTCCAAAAATCTGTATTTCACTAAAACAGAAAACCTAAAATAAATGGACAGCTTTCTAGACAGGAACCACTAACCAAAAATAAATTAAGGTAATACAAATGACCTAAATAGACCTACAACCCCAAAGGAAATTGAAGCTGTTATTAAAAGTCTCCCAAAGGAGGAAAAACCCCAGGACCAGATGGTTTCAGTGCAGAATTCTACCAGACATTCAAAGAAGAACTAAGAACTAATACCAATACTCGTCAAACTGTTCCATACAATAGAAATTTAAGGAACATTGTCAAACTCTTTTTATGAGGCTACAGTCACCCTGATACCCAAACAACTCAAAGATGCAACAAATAAAGCGAATTACAGACCAATCTCCCTTGTGAACATTGATGCAAAAATACTCAGTAAAATATTGGCAAACCAAATTCAAGAATATACAAAAAAAAAAATCATGTATCATGATCAAGTAGACTTCATCCCAGAGATGCAGGGATGGTTCAACATACATAAAACTGCCAATGTCATCCATCATATAAACAACCTGAAAGAAAAAAAACCCACATGATCTTCTCCTTAGATGTTGAAAAAGCCTTTGACAATATCCAACATTCCTTCAGGATAAACGTCCTGGAGAGATCAGGAATACAGGGAAAATACCTAAACATAATGAAGGCAATATACAGCAAGCCAACAGCCAACATAAAAAGCAATCCCACTAAAATCAGGAACAAGACAAGGCTTTACTCTCTCCTTCTCCTCTTGTTCCTTCTTCTTTCTCTCCCAAATTTCTCCTATTTATTCTCTCCGTCTGTCAACCCCACATTTTCTTTCTCTTGCCCTGCTATTGACCATTCAGTTCTTTATTAAACCTTCAACTGTTTTAGACAAGCACAATAACACAGCTTCACAGGGTTAAACAATTGCATCATAAAAGAATGCAACACATCTTTGCACCATTAAATAAATGTTCCATGGCATTGAAAAACTGCAACACATCACACATTTTAAAATAATGCTCTACAACAGTAGTGTGATATAGTGAGTTACACACTAAACCTCTTTATCCATACATTTTTACATGCAGGCATTTATCACAAAGAATCACTGGTCTGTCTCTGCTACACTATTGATACTGGGCCCTCACTGAGACTCTTCCTAGAAAACCCATTGCAGACCTATGTTGTAGAGCTCCTGCAGTCCTGGGTCTGTAGGACCTTCGCCCTACCCCATCCAACCCCATGATCCAACAGATCACAGACAAGATGGATGTTGGGATAGGCCAAAATATATCCCGGCTCTACCTGAGTAGTTGCAATTTGGTCAGCCTGTCAGCTCTTTCCTGTCTTAGTCACCAGGAGGAGCACTGCAGCATTGCCCTGGCGATAAATCACCCTTTGCCTCAATTAGCAAAGGACAGGACCAGTTTTCCAGCTTTCACATCCTCAGAGTCCTTCTCCCAGACCTATACTTTCAGGATCAGCTCTACCATGTTGCCTAGGAATTATGGAGGGGCCTCTCTTCAGAGTGGTGCAGCTGATTAGGGGCAGAACTAATGTTCCCGCTCTTTTGAACTCAGGGTCAGCTCTCCCAACTGCCTCAGGCACTGATGGGGGGTGGCAGTGGGCATCTCTCTCCAACCCATGCTGCCACATGACAGATGAGTAATGGGGACAGTCCCCCCATGCCCACAACCTCAGGACAGGTTCACACACCTCCAAATGGGTCAACTTTATTATGCTGCTCAGGTGAGGTACAACTGATAAGGTCAGCTCCCTCACCCATCACAGGTAGCAGAGTCAAGGTGGGGTGGGGGAGGCATCTTTCTCTAGCCCTCACTCTGAACTATCATTTTAACATTGGTAATAATCAGGGGAAGCACCTAGAGTAATAAAGATTCCATAATAGGGTGGGCGCCATCAGTCAAAACATATGTCTAAGTCATTGTGGATTTATAAAAATGTGTGTATAAAAATATGTGTCCAGGTTAATATGTATATACAAAAATGTCCTTGCATTGTCAGACGATAGGATTACAACAATATCTCAATGACATGAGGAAAATATAGAGTCCAAATCACGAGTTCTGATATCGTTCTCCAGCATATTCCCTTATACTAAAGTCTAATTTTATGACTAGTGAAAGATATGTACAAAGAAATGAGCTTTGAATATGGTACCATGTCAGAAAGAGAGAAACTACTTAAATTAATTAACTTAACTTTAATTAATAATGAGGATATGTGAAAGGGACATAGGTGCCAGCTGAAAGAACTATCAATAATGAAAGCTGAGCCAACTTGATCCGTAACATATAGTAGCAGCGAGTACAATCTGTTATGGGTTGGATGGGTTTTCCTCTAAAGCTTGGGCTGACGTTTGTCATTGTAATAGTAAAGGCAGTGTCTCTAGAGGTGACAAAATATGAGTACTTCAACCTCCTGAATGGGTTGATGCCATTTATCTCTCTCTTTCTCCCACTCTCCACCAGGGAAGGGCATAATAATCAGGCCCTAGCCAGGTGCTGACACCTTGGAACTGGACTGCCCAGAACTGCCAGGCAATAAACTTTTGTCTCCTACAAACTTTTCCATCCCCAGTATTCTGCTATAGAAGGGAGAAGAAACTAGAGCACACTCATAAATAAAGCAACTATTTACGAGTCTACAATGATACAATTGTTTGAATAAATAATAAAGAAGACACAAATCTCTCAGACAGGATTTCTAATAATTTATATAGACACTGCCCCTCCTTGAGGTGGATATTATGCAAAATTCCTTATGTGTAGTTTTCACATATTAATAGTCTTTCAGAGATGACAGAATAGTCAGGGAAGAGAACTTTATAATGAAGAAACATGAACAATTATCTCAACGAAGTGATAAAAGTTAACATCAAAAATAATGTCACATTGATGGAATATGTCTCTGTTATAATGTCATAAAAATGCCGTCTTGTCTATTTTTCTGCTCAAAAATATCTTAGCCTAAATATAAGCTAATATAAAATTCCAGTTGGAGGGCAGACATTTAACAAAATGTCTAATAAGATCCTAAAAACTCAAGATATTAAAAACAATAAAAGGATGAAACATTCTCAAAGCCCCCTCCCCAAAAGTCCCAATAACTGAAGTTCCCAAAGAAAAGGTGACACCTGTGTTAAAGATTCTACAGTACTGATTGATTCTGAAAGCTAACATGACTTTAGAGAGTTTAGAATGTGCCATGTTCTAAGCAAATTATCTGGGCTGATTTTAGTCTTTTTAGTAGCTACTCTCTGCTCATGTCTATGTTTGAGCTAATACCCATCGGAGTCTATCTCATAAATCCATTTGAAATGTTGGAAAAACAAGTAACTTTCACCAACACAGTGAATAGAAAGACCATCAAAGAACATCTCACGCTTATGGTAGAAATCCCCCTGCTCTGATCTAATCTACCTACTTGATGTTTTCACCAATATGTTTTAGAATTGTCTTAATATGTGGCTTTCTTCTGTTCTCTAATGATAAGCACTCACGAAACTGTTCCCACACTGAAACATGATATGTTGTTTTGTGTTCCTGGTCCACAGTGATTACAGGTTATCTTCTTCCATGTGGGAAACTCGGGCAAGAGCCCAAGGCAGAAACCAAAACAGAAAACAAGATGGATTCTTGCTTCCGTCTCACATTCAAGGATATTTCTTATATAGCCTGCCTCCCCATATGCCTAAGAATAGAACCACCCACAGTGGACTGAGACCTCCAATATCAGCAAACAATTATGAAAGCCCCCCCCCCCGACATGCCACATGCCAATCTAATGAAAGAAATTCCTCCACTGAGGTTACTTCTCGCTAGGTGACTATAGGTTTGTGTCACGTTGACAGATGAAGCTAACTATGACATTTTCTCTTATTGAGTGGTGTGTGTGTGTGTGTGGTATGTGTAATGTGGTATGGTGTCTGTCTCTGTTTGTGTGTGTGTGTATGTGTGTGTATGTGTGTGTATATGTGTGTGTATGTGTGTATGTGTGTGTATGTGTGTGTATATGTGTGTATGTGTGTATGTGTGTGTATATGTGTGTGTATGTGTGTGTGTATGTGTGTATGTGTGTATGTGTGTGTATGTATGTGTGTATGTGTGTGTATGTGTGTGTTTGTGTGTGTGTGTGTGTATGTGTGTGTATATGTGTGTATGTGTGTGTATGTGTGTGTTTGTGTGTATGTGTGTGTATGTGTATGTGTATGTGTGTGTATGTGTGGTGTGTTTTCAAGACAGGATCTCACTGGCAGCTTTAAGGTGAGAGCTGTTTTCATATCAAGAAACCTAAGGAGGGATCACAACTGAACGTAATGTGGATAAAATCCTAGAATGAAAAAAGGCATTGTATAAAGTCTGTGGGCATTTGAACAAAATGTGGACTTCAGTTAATAATGCATCAATATTGGTTCATTAAGTGTGACCAATGTACACTGGTAAAAGGCTAAGAGTAGAAGGGCTAGGGTATAAATTTAAAGAAATTATGTACTATTCTTGTCAATTTTCTATAAACTTTAAAAATGGTTCCAAAATTAATTTGTTTCTAAAGTCACTTAATTGTGGCAAACCCAACAGAACATTTAAAAAAAAAAAATCTGTGATATTTAGTCCCTCTAAGAAAGGAGAAAGATGTAATACTCAAACATCTCTGAATTGAAACTGGATTAAAATTTATTTACAGTCTTTCTGTAGATTTCCTATAAGAACTGTTGACTTATGGATGGGAAGGAAGACAGTATAACCACATGAGATGGACCTGGTCTCTTGACTCTGTCTTGTCATGCTTCGGTCTCTCATCTATGTTCAGCAAACTGAAGCAATCAAGCATCACAGTTCATAGGACATTGGTTATTTTGGGCACATACCTCCCTTATATTTTATTATTATTTACTTTATCATTTATTTCTATGTACCCACAAAGCATATTCCTTTTCCCACTCACTCAACCCACCATTACAACATGTTTTAGGAGAATAAGTCAAAACTTATTATCTCTCTCCCCACCAAAAGACAGAAAAGTGATATTGTAGCTAACACCTTGTCTTCTAATAGCAAAATCTTCATCTGAAATTAAAATCATTTAAATGAGAGTTTTGTGGGGGCAAGTGTTTCTGAAAGGCTCGGTTTTATTTGGAAGCTGTGGTTTAATAGGACATTATTAAACCATTTCATCTCCCCTGCGGAGACATTTCATACTGTCCCCTCAGGGAACTTCCTCTGTGGGTCTTAAGTTAGCCCTTGGCCATGCTGTTGACAGTCCAAGTTCTTCCTGCTCTAATTGCAGATGAGCTGCAAGAACATGCACAGCAGGAAATTCAAATTTGAAAATCTCAAGGAAAAATACACACTGCTTTTGTTTCCCACTGCCTGGGATATTAAACCCAGATGACCATCAGGAACACAGGGGAAAGACAAATTGCATAAATAAACACAGCTATTCCCTGTCAGTGGGTCACTTAAGTGGCAGTCCTGATTCATTTCAAGAGAATTCAGTGTCCTCACTTAAGGGAATAGAAACAAGCCCTAGGAAGCTTTTCTGTCAAGGGAACTGTGATATCCGAGGGAACAGACTGTTTTACAGAAGTTCAAGTTTAGAGTTAAGTTTAGCACTGCTTTCTACTCAGCCCTGTTAAGTCATTATAGCAACTGCCAGCAATCAGACTCTTAAAGCAACACACCTACTAACCTTTGCTCCACTATCTGAATGAGGAAATGAGACGACAGGGTCACAGCGTTAGAAGTAAGAAAGTAGATCGAATTCAAACACAACCCAATTCTGCCCTTAGTCTTGTCTGATCTCAGAAAAGGAGATGAGTCTTTTTGAGGATCAGTGTCAACATTTTAGAAATTGTCTTCAATTGTTTTGTTTTTTAAGGGTCCAGCCAGAGATATGGCTTGGGGCACAGTGGTGCTTGCCATCATCATGTCTGAGGACTTGAGTTTGACACTTAGGACCTACTTGGTAGAAGAACCAACCCTCACAAGTTGTCTTCTGACCTCCATGTGTGTACTGGGGCACCTATGTGCTCACACATACATATATAAACATACACACACGATAGAGGGATGGAAAGAGAGAGGGGAAGGAGAAGGAGGGAGAGAGGGAGGGAGGGAGGGAGGGAGGGAGGGAGGGAGGGAGGGAGGGAGGGAGGGAGGGAGGGAGGGAGGGAAGGAGAGAGCACCAAATGGGTACCACTCATTTATTCATTGTACTAGACAATAGCACAAAAGCTGGGACATTTTTTTTTCAATCTATGAAAGTGCTGCTTTGGAGTCCATGTGCCATTACATTTTTTATTAAATCTGGCAGAGAAGTTTTTCCTTTGGAGTTTAAAACATTAGGGAATGTTGTTTATTTATTTATTTTTTTCACTTGTGACACAAATATTAACTCTCAAGTCACACATTACATATTATTCAATAAATAGAACTTTACAGTAGTATGCCTATGACTAACAGAATGATTACAAAAGGATTAAAGAGACAAGAATCTAGTTGAATGAGTTCAAAGAAGCCCTTCTGGAGGAAAAAGGCTCCTAGAGATAGAATCTCTGCAGGAGTTTAAAAAAAGGGGGGGGGGCTTGTTGAAGCCACTGCAGAGATTAGCAGATTAGCAGTGGAGTCAAAGTTGATCTGATCCTAGGGTTGGAGTCCAGCTGCCAGAAGAAGGAGGTTCAGCAATACAGAGACCAGAGCGGTGAACTCCCAAACAAGGTCCAGAAGGCCAAATAAGCAGACAGATAGGCAGCAATTTATGTAGGCCACGTCAGCAGTGAGGACTGTGCCAAGTGAGGCATCTGGGATTTTAGGAATTTATTTGCTTGCACAGTAGTTGATCAGATATCTATCACCACTACAATGTCAGGTGTCCAGGAGAGGGTGCTACACACTTTCCTTGGTCTGGTGTGTTTGATAACTTCTTGGGCCTGGTTCTCCTGATATTATTTTAATATGCCCATGTGCTCATATAATTCCAATTTACTTTGATAGAGAGGCATACTCTTTTAGGAATATGGTATTTACTAGTTTGTGTCTCATGAGGGTGCTGGAGAAGTAGATGGTGGTGTCTACATTAACAACAAAGTACAGGGTCGTTAAGCCTCTACACTTGTAGTCAAGACGGAGTTGAATGCTATTGTAAAATGTAGTTACCCAGAGTAAGACACAATCTCATCTCATCCACATGAAACAGGAGCCCTGTGAGGGAATAACAGCTTTTCAGAGAATAAGTGCCATCTTGGGTCATTATAAGTAGAACACAAATTAGATGGAGGCAAACTATAATTTAATATTATTTTCATTGTACTTTGTGTATAAATAGTTGAGAAGAAGGGAGGGTTCTATTAAAATCCCTGAACACAAATAATGATTTCATAATTAGTTATAAAGGTACCTTCATGAATACTTCAAGGCTCAGGTTGGAAAAGTGAGTAAGTAAAGGGGTCTGTGCTTGCTGAAGCCTATCAGTAAGTTGTGTGTGTGTGTGTGTGTGTGTGTGTGTGTGTGTGTGTGTGTGTGTGTGTGTGTGTGTGTAAGTAAATATAGTAAAGAATCAGGGACATATGACATCATGAAAGGAAGTAGACTCCCCCAGAAAAGGTAGATACCTAAAAAAATAATCTAAAATAATCAATTTATATAACCCAGTGAGGTGCAATAAGACACAGATGAACATCTAAAGAATAATATATGGACAAAATGCTTAATGAGAACTGTTTTAAAGAAACAGAAACTAAAAAACTGAAGAATACCAGGAAAGAATTAAAAATTAATAGAGAGATTCAGCAGCAGACCCAGTCATATAAGAACAGAGTTTTACCTAGAAAAGGTAAGAGATCAAATGCAGAAATTAGAATGTTGTGATGGTGACGGACAATGTTAACTCCAGTGTAAAGACTAAAAACCTAAAGTATTAAAAAATATAATTCATATGTCATATGATAATCCATTAATTCATAAAAAATATTCACAAGTTGTACGAGAGTAAAATAGAAAAACATGGGTCCTGGGGTTTAGATAATTACCTCCCACAAGTTGATATATTACAAAGATAGTTTTATCCTTTAAAAAAAGAAATGAAACATGAAGACAATCTGGTTAGAAGATGTAATTATTCCTGGATTGACCATTGACTACGAAGGGATGATAAAGGAGTGGGTTTTTATCCCTAGCCTCTTCCCTGCCCCTTCTCTTTGCTCCCTGAATTGCATGTGAAAAGCAACTTCCACCATCTTTCTGTGATGTCTGCTCGGAAATACTGAGCTAAGAGATGATGGGTTGAACCTCTAAAGCCATGCGACAAGTTTTTCCTTCATGTAAGTTTTTTTCCTTTGGATCTTTTGTTGTGGAGAAAAAATCCTGACTAAGATAATAGGTAGCTTGAGTTTCAAAGTAGACTTACGCTCAGATTTTCAGATTAAGAGAGAGGGTTGGCACATATGTGTACGTGTGTTATCACCACGTGGTGAAAATGAAGAAAGTTGGCCCTGTTTTCTCACACCTTGTGTTTATTATTCATTTTAATTTGAGCCAATATGAAGTTCAATATTCTCTCTCTCTCCTTTTCCTGCTCTTGAATCTCACATGTCTACATTGAATATCTTAAAAAGTCTGATAAGCATTTTCATTTAGATGTTTGCCTGTCCACTTATTCTAAAGGCCTACCAGTATTTGTTGAATGCCAAAGACACAAAAGACAGATACTTAAAGTTAGAGTTTTTTTTTATTAAATTAACTGCTAACTATATACCTGCCTACATAAAAATATATTTATATATTTTATATATACCTATATATACATTTCAGGTATCATACTTGGTGCTATAAATATAAAAATAAATTTAAAATACCATTATTTTCAAGTGAGGTTTAATGCTCAGGTTCTAACAGGAACACATAAGAAGAGATAAGTGCTGGAGACACAAGAGGAGCCAGCCTATCTGAGAAAGCTCGCAGCTGAGCCAAATCATAAGAGAACAGTGTCTAAGTGAAGACATAAAGGAACCACAGCTTTGCTAACATATCTTCAGTCTCTCCATCTCCAATACATGCCTGCTCTTATTTAAAAATATATAATATTTTTGTACGACCCAATAACTTTCTTAAAATATGATTTTTCCAGCTTCTCAAAATCAACTATATTTTCTCTGCCTGTGTCTCTTCATTCGATGATCACCATGTATGGCTTGCCTTGTCTTTGCCACAATTTTATATCCTTATGTCAAACTTGAAATCTTATGGGACTTATTAGAGTGACAGTTCCAAGATGAGATCTCTTGAATGACCGTCTATCTACTTCATTAAAGAGATGCTGGTTTCTCTCAACCTGCATCTTCACTGGTCTTTGTCTTCGTTCTAACTTTACTGCTGTGGAGAGGCATCATAACCATGGCAACTCTGTTTTATTTTGTCTTTGTTCTTTTGTTTTGTTTTGTTTTTCTAGACAAAGTTTCTAGACACTTTAACAGCCCTCGTTGCCTGGAACTTGCTTTGCAGACCAGGCTGGCCTCCAAAAAAGATTCACCTGCTTCTGCCTCCTAAGTGTTGAGATTAAAGGCCAGTGAGACATTTTATAAAGGAAATTGGTGTGGATTGGCACTTCAGAGGTTTAGCCCATTATCATCATGGCAAGAAGTATGGTGGTATGTAAGCAGACATGGAGCTGGAGAGGTAGCTGAGCGTTTACAACTGAATCGACAGGCAGCAGGAAGTGAATGTCACACTAGACCTAGCCTGAGTATTTGAGACTTCAAAGCCTGCCCCATAGTGATGCACTTCCTCCAACAAGGCCACACCTCCTAATAGTGACACGCCCACTGAATCTGTCAGGAGTCATTTTTATTCAAACTACCAGTCTCCCTAAGACATTTAATACTGAAGCCCTTACATCACCTGTTTCCTGAGGCCTGCATCCCTGTGACACTCTTTCTTCCTCTGCACTCATGCCTTACTTAATACACACTCGTCTCTGAAGATACACATCCCTCCAGACAAATCTGTCTCTGGCTCTCCTTTCTTCCTCTCTATATTTGCTCCTCTTGTACTCTTGTGGTACTGACTATATTTTTCTACACGAGACCTGTAAGTCTTTGTAATAGCTGATGACTCTTTCTGGGCTCATATTCAAATCTGCCCCATGCATTTTTAGATTTTGGACATCTCTACCCAGATATCTTGTCAACTTCTTTTTAAAAATTATCTTATTAGTTTTATGTGTCTGAGTGTTTTTCCCACATGTAAATATGTGTGTCACGTGTACATCTGCTGCCTTTGAAGACCAAAGAAGGCTTTAGTACCCCTGCAATTGGAGATAAAGATAGCTATGAGCTGCTAGACAGATGCTAGAATTGAATCTGAGTCCCCTGGAGAAACAGCTAGTGCCCTTAACCACTGAGCAATCTCTCCAGACAAAATTGCCAACTTTAAAAAAAGTAGTTTTTATTCTTCTCTCATACATCATATCTCATCTGCAGTTCCCCTCCCTCCACATCTCCCAATCCCTCCTACTACCTCACTTCTCCCTCAGATCCACTCCTCCCATTTCTTTAAAAAGGAAGGAAGGAAGGAAGGAAGGAAGGAAGGAAGGAAGGAAGGAAGGAAGGAAGGAAGGAAGGAAGGAAGGAAGGAAGGAAGGAAGAAAGACCAGGCCTCCTAAGAATATCAACCAAACAAAGCACAACAAGCTACAATAAGACTAGGCACACACCCTCATATCAAGGCTGGGTAAGGCAACCCAGTAGAAGGAAAGGGGTCCCAAGAGCAGGCAAAAGACTCAGAGACACCCCCACTGTTAGGAGTCCCATAAGAACACCATAACACATATGCAGAACACCTCGCTCAGACCCATGCAGGATCTATGACTGCTGTCTCAGTCTCTGTGGTCCCCTATGAGCATTGCTTAGCTAATTCTGTGGGCTGTGTGTTTGTGCTGTCCTCAACCCCTCTGGTTCCTCCTATGCATACTTATTCCAAGTACCTTCAGACCTATACTCGATTGTTAATATTAGTATCTTCCCAGATACTTGGACAAAATGTTCATTTCACCCTTCACAGTTAGGAAATCTCACAACTTTTATACCAATTACTTTTTCAGGGTTACTCCAGTACTATGAATCATGGACAGCCTTCTGAATAGTCCACTCTCTTTGCTCATCAATGTAAATGACATGAAGCCCCAAAAACGACCCATTAGTACAGTTTAATTATGCTATTTCCTTGTTTGAACGTAACAAGCAATTCATAGGTTGCTGGAAAATAGCACATAGCACATTTTTAGATACCTACTTTTCAATAGGTACTCCTGTTACGCTTCCAACCAGTTATACCTCTAGTCATATTAACTGTAAGAGTCATGTCTGGTGTCTTCATTCTCAAATCATCCCTCCACCTGATATTTCCTTCATTCTTCTTGCAACTTCAAATATGAGTATAATTCTTTATGTCTTAGCTGAAAAGCCATTTCCTCCAATAAACTTCTTATTCTGTTAAAATTAATCTTTCCACGTCTGAAATTGCTTTAATATTCCATCTCTTCTTCTACTAGATCACAGAGCCCTGTCTACCAGCAACTATTCTTAAAAGCATGCCACATAGTTACTATGACACTGTAACCCATAACAACCAGCACCTGTATATCTGGTTTTTGTCAAACCGTTCTATAAACCCATTGTAAGCTTAAAAAAGCACTTTCCAAGCAGGAAAAATTATGAACAGTATAGGATAATAAGCAAAATAATTCAAGGTTATACAAAATAAAACTACATCATAATAACACTTGAAGAATTTACTTTATAAAAAATAATAAACAGCATACTCATTAACCTTTCAGGAATATTTAGGCAGATAGAGACTATGTAGTCATGCAGGGCATCCTGCCAGGAGTTCAAGGGGCAGGATGAGTATGTCTGAATATTAACATGACTGTTGTACCTACTCTATTGAAGCATTGAGGAGTTCCCATAATCACAATACTCTACAAGCAAACCTTGGAGATGGAATATTAGCTTTAGCTCAACATCTGATGACATTGTAGCCACATCAGAAAAACGAGTCTCACACTTGACTGCCATTGCTCAAATGTGGTGGGTGCCTCCTACCAGCACTTCTTACATGCCAGCTCTGAGAATGCTCTCAGACACAGCATAAGGCAATGTCTTGAGTGGTGTAACCAAGGCAGTTAATGTCACACTGGAAACTTAGATATCAGTATTGAATTGAAAGCCTGAGTAAAGAAACATCTGCAGATGTGACATAGCCAGGTAGAATTTAAGATTCCAGCAAGGAATTCTGTGTTTCATCCATTATAGGATACCATCATGTTGGGAATCATCCCTTCTATATTAACGTGTAACCAATTTGGGGCAGATTCTATTCCTCAACAAAATTATATTATAATTAATATCTTGGCACTGTTTTCAGAGCATCATAACATATTTTCAGGAAAAGTCTAAGTAAAAATTATAAATTTGCCTCCAGGCATGTAAACGTGATCCCCTATGAGCATTGCTTAGCTAATCGTGCCTGGGTATGAGCTAGGTGTTCTACGTATATGTTATGGTTGGGTAGCTTGGTGTTCTTATGGGACTCCTAACAGTGGGGGGTGACTCTGAGTCTTTTGCCTGCTCTTGGGACACCTTTCCTTCTACTGGGTTGCCTTACCCAGCCTTGATATGAGGGTGTGTGCCTAGTCTTATTGTATCTTGTTATGCTTTGCTTGGTTGATATTCTTAGGAGGCCTGCTCTCTTTTCCTTCCTCCCTCCCTCCCTCCTTCCCTCCCTCCCTCCTTCCCTTCCTTCCTTCCTTCCTTCCTTCTTTCCTTCCTTCCTGAGACAGGGATCATGGTGACTCACTTCACAGAACCAATCCCAATTAAGGAACTGAAAGACTGTTGAGGGTTTTATTTTAACCAAAGTATCCACAGAACTTACAGTTGTAGCTCTCGTGTAATGTCCAAGGTTTTCTTTGCAGAAAGACTCGGGAATAAAAAAGCCGTGGATATGACTGAAGAAGGAGATGAAGGCATCTCAGTAGATGTGCAATGTAGATAGCACAAGTCTTCACCATTTCAAGGGACAAAGCTCTTCTCAGTTATGTCTGTAAAATGTTTTCCTCTATTATATATTAAACTTATTATTACTATGAAAGAAAAAGTAAAATGACAGAGGCATAGATTACTTCTCTTTCTGGTGTCCTAAAGTCAACATATATTTTTCCCTCCACCAGAATTATCTCTTTAACCTCCCAGTTTGAAATAATCCCCTCCTATACCAAAAGTGGGAGGCATTTCAACACTAACTGTTTTGTCCATAAATTATTTATGGAGCCTTTGTGTTCTGTCTTTGCATCTCCTCTCCCTAGTTTGGTTTGCAGTCTTATTAAGCTATATTTACCAAAGACAAATACACCTATTTAGTCACACATTTCATACGCCGCATCTTACAAAGTGCTCTGTCTGAGACATTATTTTTCATTTTCACATCAAATTGGTACTTATCACAGACAGATAATGGAAGCACGCCTACTGAATCTTTCCTTCAGATCTGTGCTTTTGGTATCTGTCCTAGGAAAATAAATATCCATAGAGTTAGTCACAGAATAAAAAGATTAAGAAACCTATGAAGAGATGCTGGGTTAGAGAGAAGATAGAAAGAGCTGATGTCAGTTAGGGTAAGAAATCTCATATGGTGTCAAAATACCAAATGTCTCACCACAGTTCTTAAGGTTAACCCTTCACAGTGGACTAAAGTTGAAGGACAGCATTATTAACCCAAAGCTTTACTGTTACCTTATTTCTAAAAATTCTTAGTGAGATCAAAGTTTATTTCTATCTCTATGACTATCTCCACTTATCATTGTAGTCATTCTAGGTGAATGTCATTGAAACAAAGCACATGTTTGCATAATCAAGCAAACAAAAAGAATAAGAATTCAGTGGCTCTGACAGTGAGGGGTGGCTTTAATAGCTCAGAGTAGTACGAATACAGCTATAGGTACATGATTAGAGTTCTCAGTGCTGGCAGGGCTCGGTCTCACTCTTTGCTCAGCTCTGCCTTTGGCCCTTAATCCTCTCCCTTTATTGCTCGGTTCTAACACATTGATATGTCTGGGCCACATCAGACCCAAGAAGAAATGCATCCATTCTTTAAAAGAATGACAGTCTATTTCTGCTACAGGCCTGAATCTGATTTATCCCTATGTAAAGTCAAACTCTTGCATTTAAATGTGGAGTTGTGTTAGGACCTATCGAGGTAGAAGAGAAAATTGTTTTCAGAAACAAGGAAATAGGCAAAATACAAGGATAATAGCTTCCCGAGTCTGTTAAAAATAGTAGTAGTGAGACGCTAGGTCATTCAAGGAAGTCTAACCCTGGGTAAATGTACTCTGGTTAGTCTTTTAATAGTTAAACTATTTCCAATATTTAACATACTTCCTTTTCATTTTCTCCAAAATATTCATATTTCTAGGTGGGTTTTTTTCAAGTACACAGATTTTGGTCAGATACCTAAATGTGTGCAAGGAAAATAATTTATTCATTGTCTAAGTAAGAATAAAGATTGTTAAAATGTGTTTATAGACTCTGCACTCAGTTTTTACAGCAGTTCTTGGTCCTTTGCTCCCTTACTGAGATAAAAATTTAGGAAGGATGGAATAGACAAGTCTTCAAGTTTGAAACCAGATATTCATTCATTCAGGTGCAGAGTATAAGCAAGAATTCAATTAGAATTGATATTTAAGTACAAAAAGAAAACTGAATATTGATAAGACTTGATAGGAAAGAGCCATATATTTACAAACATGCCCTAGTGTAAATGGTTTATTCAAAAAATCTGATCTATCACACAAAAGCCATGGCCACATGACATAGCACAAGCTGCCAGTTTCATACATTCACAAGTATTTTTTTTATTTAAAACAAAATCAAGAAAAAATGTCTTCATTTTTATCAGGATGCAATGCATTCAAAATAAATGTGTACTTTCTTCATCTCCATTAAATTCCGTAAGTATTTGAACTCCCTGAAAGTGTACGTTTCTTCCCATTTCCTCTTTTATACTATCTGAAATGAAAATGTGAATCCTTACATTCAGGCCTTTTGTACCAAGTTATTACAGACAATAGAAGCCAAGGCCCATGATGACATAGAGGAAGTTGATAGAAAGTGCAGTCTCTGGTAAAGATTCTGAGACCATAAAACAGCACCCATATGGGCATGACAAATGACCTTTTCTTGTGTGACCCATTATTGAAAGAAAGGTGTGTAGTGTCAGTGGCCAAATATAATTTCAAATTGATAAAGGATAGGGGCTGTGATGTCAGGTGATTATAATTGCAACTCAGATCCAAAACAAAATGATCTTAAAACCCGCTCATCTTCAGGAGATATGCAGAAATTTTAAATGAGTAAATAATATAAATATAGGAAAGCCAATGAGAAGGTCAAAATAGGATCATAAAACAGAGAAGAATGCCAACTGACTTTACATGGTCAATAGGAGATCAATAATTAAGTTCTGGTCTCCTGGGTTTTATTCTTTTATATAGGGTATTGATATATAATCCAGATAAGCTTTGAACTCACAATCCTAGTGCTGAGTTTAAAAGCATGCATCCGCCTATCTAACTATACGTTTTTTATATGAGACTCTCATTCTCTATCAACTAGTCATCTCAATCATGAATATAACCACATTCCTCCAGCTGTTTCCACTGGCTCAAGATAAAATCTGAAAGTCCTCAGCACAACAATCTATGTCAATGCTCTCCTGATGATCCCTTAAACTCATCTCTGGCTTTCTCTCTGCATGCCCTGTACTTCACCCATCTCCTGCAATATCTCTTTGGCCATTTGAAATGTCCTCTTCACCCCTGTCATCACTCTTGTTTCCCTGACTATCATTTACCCACCATCTTGATTATGGCACTTTCCCTGCATACTATAGATGTTCATAGAATGGCAATGTGGCTTTTAGATTGGAGATTAGATGTAGATTGCATACATACATACATATATGATTGGATGAACTTGCGTGATACATAATACTTCAAAGTTTAGCCAGCTGCAAACAAATCCATAGATTAGGAACAGAAATATCATGCTCAAAGGCAGAGAAGAAAGGAACTGATATGCATTTGAAAAACAGCTTTGTTATAAAACAGAATATACATATATGACAACCCTATTACAGATATTTCTAAGCATTTATCCAATAGTGTGATGTTTAAAGAACATTTAATAATGCCCTATGTTTAGAGCCTTTTACTACTCCCGTTAAGGTAATATCAAAGACAGGTCTTTGGAGGAATTCAAAAGAATATATAATACTTCATACCAATATACTTAGAAAATATTCCATCTAGATATATAGCACCAGATCAAGGAATTTGTAAGCACAATTCTTTTTTAAATAAAGGCATTAATTAACAAGACTTAGAGAATATTTTTATTTCAGATAGCTTTATATCCAAATTCAACAAGAAAACTTGAGATCCAGATAATTTAAGTAATGCTGACTGAGGTCACATAGATATATTGATAACATTCTTTCTCCTACATCATGCTAAATACAGTTTACTTAATTTGTTGGGCAATGAGGTGTCATTGAAGGGTTTTAAACAGATAAAAGGCATATTCTGGGCTGTGCCTTAAAAAAAAATTAATGTTTTGTGTGGTGCTGCCACACAAGGGAAAGAAGGGATGGTAGAGGAACCGATTAGAAAACGTGAAATGATGTTCTGAAAATTAGCTATTTAACAAAGCAGGTATAATTATGACTGTTGTGTGTGGTAGCCATTAGTTCTTCTCATCAAATAAATTCACCGAATATGCAGTTTTTTTCATCTCCTGGTGCATGAAACAAATGTACTGTTACCTTCAATGATTTAGCTATGGTCATCAGACCTCATGTGCCCCCTAAAACCTAAGTAGAAATGACAGGTTTCCCCACAGTGGTCTGTTTTCCCTCCCATATGTAAAAATAAAAATAAAAAAAGGATGACCCAAGTGCTAATGTGTTAACCTGGGTTCCAGAGGTAGAATGATATTGAGTGGAGCTCACTCTGACCCAGGATGGGCAGGAATAATTAGTGAGAATGAAAACATTTAAGTCAATTGGATGCAGAGTTTATTGTTATGACAGTATAACCCAGACCATGTTCTGGGGCATTTCAATCATAGCTTCACAAACTTTGCTGTAGACGTTATACTTGCAGGTGTTATTAAAAGGTAGAGTTTGGTTCCTTAGGTTGAAGGAGAGGCCCAATACATTATATTTCTAACAGTCTCCCAATAGTAGATGGTACCACTACTGTAATTCACACCATAATATTGCAACAGTCTAAAGTCACCCTGTGCAAAATCATAACAAAATTTAAAATTCAGTTGCCCAATTCCTCTAGCTATATTTCAAGTGTTCAAAACCCACGTGAGGCTGAAATTTGATTTGATAGCTGAAACATCAAACATTTTCCTCACCACAGAAAGCTTTCTTTTGCTGAGTTCTCTATAGTGACACCCAGAAATGCAAAGGGACAGTAGGTTCTGACAGGCTTGAGGAAGGAAATGACAAGAGACAAAGGATGGTCAGATGTTGCTTTCAATCAGGGTCCCTGTAAAGAGCAGGCAGTCTTGAGTCCTAACAGTCAAAGCTGAGACGATCTAATGTGACATTCAGTCTGCTTACAGGGAATATTCTTGTCCTGCATACACCTCTCAGATGATCTCAAGAGATTCCATTTCAAGATAGGCGGTTCCTAGGCATTCTCCCCTTCCCTTTACCCTGATCTTCCCTGCCTAGTTTAGTTAATAACCCCAACTGTGACATTTGTTTTTAATCTCCTTTTCCCAGGAAACCAACAGTACTCAGTGAGCATCCACTGAGAATAGCTGAAAGAGCCACAGAATTGCACAGTACAGTAGGCGTGTGGCTGTGAATGGCTGTCAGCTGCTGCCTGCTATTGCTGATGTTCTATACCCTGGTGCCCACTCAGTCTTCTCTCCCTTACCTTCACTGGCAACCTAAACATCTTCCTTACTGCTTTGCACCCCAACCAATATCTTACAATGATGTCAAACTTAGTAATTTAAGATTCATGCGAAACATGGAATTTTATGCAATTTTATGTGCTGTATGATCCGATGATAGAAAAGGCTAGAGCTTGCCCAGTCCAGAGTCTAGTGGTCCAGTGCATGTGGAAGGAGGTATAAAGGAGCAAGATAACTAAGGGACGTAATGTAGAGGAATGACCTATGAGGCAAAGGCCACTGACAAGCAGAAACAAGTACAATGCCAAGAAGGACCACACCTCAGACCGTATGCTCTGTGAAACATGCATTCACCCTTGCCCTTTCTAATATGTATTAGCAATATCATCAAAATGAAATATCTGAGACAAATCATGAAGAGAAACCTTTATTTTGACTTAACAGTTCTTAAGTTCCAGTTCAAAATCTGGTTGTCCCATGCTTTGAGTGTCTGGTGAGAGTGGTGGTTCATGGCAGAACCGTCTGACTGAACAAACCACACACTGTCAGTGATTTGGGAAGCAAATGAGAGACATAGGGAAGGACTAGTTTCTCAAAAAAAAAAAAAGTATCTTTACGGACATGATTTCAATGACTTCATGACCTAAGATAAGGCCCTTCCTCCAAAAGGTTATACATGTTCCAAGAATACCACCTTGGAGATGAAGCCTCTATGCATGGTAGTATCCAGGGAGGACACTTCCAATCTTCAAATCATAGCATCATATTTGCCAAGACCCTTGTTAATTTCCCAAAAAGTAATCCCAAAATGAATGAGATTAAATTCCCTTAAATAACAAGAAAATATGATAATCAAATTGAAGTTATATTCTTCTGTAGCCAAAAATCATACGTGGCATAATTTCTTGAAAAATCTAAAGCCTTTAGAAGGTTCTTAAAAGACCTCTCACAAATAGTTCACAATGGTGATCCTGACTATTGTACACACTGCATAATGCCAAAGTAGTTTAGAAAAGATAGATAGATCACAGTTCAACAACTAGAGACCCCGAAGTCTTCCTCCTGGTTCACAGCTAAGAGGTGAGTGGCACCTCAATGCTCAGGCCAAGCAGAGACCATGGACTCTGAACCCTGACCCTAGGAAAAGCCCTTCACACCCCATCCATACCCAGAACTACCCTAAACCAAAGAAATCTGGAAGAGCCCCCTCCAGCCCAATCCCCAGAAAAACACAAGTGGAGGGAAATCCCAAAAGCCAAATACCACACAAATATCAATCTGTGTCATCACATACCAACATCTGGAGACTCCAAAGCTTCATGGTCCAAAGCTGACTAAGAACCAACTAAGACTCAACTAAGAAGGAACCTTGTGGCAAATGGAAATACACAGCTCCTTGGCCTACAGTCAACTAAGAGCCAACTAAGAGCAGACCCTGCAGTTACCGGAGGAATTCAGCCTCCGGGCTCACAACTGAACTGACTAAGAGCAGACCAGGAGCTGACTAAGAGTGAACCAAGGAAGCAATGGGCAGATGGCAACGCAAGAATACATATAACAATATAAAGAACAGCAAGACACCACCAGAAAAAGCTGCTGGTTCTACAACATCAAGACCTGAGCATAACAATGAAGAGGAAACAGAAGGAAACGGCCTTAAAAACAACTTTATGAAGATAATAGAAGCTTTAAATGAAGATATAAAGAGTTCCCTTAAAGAAAGAGAGGAAAATATAAACAAAAACTTAGAAGAAATGAACAAATCCCTGAAAAAAAATTAAAGAAAACCAAGAAAAAGAAAATAAACACGTGAAAGAAACATTCCAGGAACTAAAAATTGAAATAGAAGCAATAAAAAAGGCACAAACCGAGGCAAAGCTGGAAATCGAAAATTTGAAGAAACGAATCGGAACCACAGATGCAAGCATAACCAGCAGAAGGCAAGAGATGGAAGAGAGAATCTCTGGAGTGGAACATTCAATAGGGGAATAGATACATCAGTTAAAGTAAACACTAAAACCATAAACATCATAAGACAAAACATCCAGGAAATCTGGGATACTATGAAAAGACCAAACCTGAGAATGAGAAAGAAATGCCTATAAAGATACAAGAAGCTTATAGAACACCAAATAGACTAACCCCACCCCAAAAAAAGTTTGCTCATGACATAATAATCAAGCCACCAAAACTACAGAACGAAGAAAAATTACTAAGAGTTAAAAAGAAAAAAGGCCAAGTTAACTGTAAAGGCAGACCCATCAGAATAAGACCAGATTCCTCAATGGAAACAATGAAAGCAAGAAGGTCCTGGTCAAGTGTTATACAGACACTAAAAGACCATGGCCTCCAGTCCAGATTATTATACAAGGCAAAACTATCAGTCACCATAGATGAAGTAAACAAGATATTTCATGACAAAAACCAATCCACAAATCTGGCCCCACAGAAAGCACAAGCTGGAAAATTCCAACCTAAGAAAACCAGATACACCCATGAAATCACAAGCAATTGATTATTACCAGAGAAGCAAAATACACACTACCATGAAAAATGACAGGAAATAACAATCACTGGTAGTTAATATCCTTAATATCAATGGATTCAATTCATCTATAAAAAGACATCCTAACACAATGGACACAAAAACAGAAACCATTCTTCTGCCCCATACAAGAAACACACCTCATCTTCAAAGACAAACAGAGGCTCAGAGTAAAGTGCTGGGAAAAGACTTTCCAACCAAATGGTCCTAAGAAATAAGCTTGTTTAGCCATCCTAATGTCTAACAAAATAGATTTCAAACTAAAATCAATCAAAAGAGACAAGGATGATCATTACTTATTCACCTTAGGAAAAATCCATCAAGACGAAATTTCAATCCTAAACATTTAACCCCCAACACAAGGATTACATATATAAAAGAACCACTACTAAAGCTCAAACCTTACATCAAATGCCGCACACTAATCGTGGTAGACTTCAATACACTCTCACCCTTGGATAGGTCAACCAGACAGAAACTCAACAGAGAAATAAGGGATCTAACAAATGTTATGACCCAAATGGACTTGATAGATATATATAGAACCTTCCACCCAAACACAAAGGAATATACATGACAGTGCTAAGAGGAAAACTCATAGCACCAGATGCCTATATGAAAAGCCTAGAGAAATCTCACACATGAGACCTAACTGCACAGCTGAAGGCTTTAGACCAATTAGAGGAAAACTCAGTTAGAAGGAGTAGACAGCAGGAAATAATCAGACTTAGAGCTGAAATCAATACAATAGAAATAAAGAGAACAATACAAAGAATCAGGGAATCAAAGAGTTGGATCTTTGAGAAAGTCAACAAGATAGATAAACCCTCATCTAAACTAACCAACAAGCAGAAAGAGAGAGAATCCAAATTAACAGAATCACAAATGAAAAGGGTAAATAAGAAAAAAAGATCCAGAGAATCATTGGGTCATTCTTTGAAAATCTATACTCCACTAAAATGAAAAACCTATAAGAAATGGACAGCTTTCTGGACAGATACCACTTACCAAAATTAAATCAAGACCAGATAAACACCCTAAATAGACCTATAGCCCCTTAGAAAATTGAAGCTGTTATTAAAAGTCTTCCAAGGAAAAAAAGCCCAAAGCCAGATGAAATCAGTGCAGAATTCTACTGGACATTTAAAGGAGAACTCATAGGAATACTCCTCAAACTGTTCTACACAATAGAAACTGAAGGAACATTGCCAAACTCATTCTATGAGGCCACAGTTACCCTGATACAGAAGCCACTCAAAGATGCAATAAAGAAAGAGAATTACAGACCAATCTCCCTCATGAACATTGATGCAAAAATACTAAATAAAATTCTCACAAACTTAATCCAACAAGGTATTAAAAAAACAAAAAAAAAACAACAAAAAAAACCAAAAACCCAACCTCAAAAACCCATCTACCACAATTAAGTAGGCTTCATCCCAGAGATGCAAGCATGGCTCAACATACAAAAAAAAAAAAAAAAGTGAATGTCATCCATCATATAAACAATCTGAAACAAAAATGATGATCTCATTAGATGCTGAAAAATCTTTTGACAAAATCCAACATTGCATCATGATAAAAGTACTGGAGAGATCAGGAATACAGGGGAAATAATTAAAGATAATAAAGGCAATTTACAGCAAGCCAACAGCCAACATCAAACTAAATGGAGAAACACTCAAAGCACTCTCACTAAAATCAGGAACAAGACAAGGCTGTCCTCTCTCTCCTTATCTATTCAATATAGTTCTCACAGTAAGAGCTAATGCAATAAGAGAACAAAAGGAAATTAAGGGGATACAAATTGGAAAGGAAGAAGTCAAACTATCTCTATTTGCAGATGATATGATTGTATACATAAGAGACCCCAAAAATTCTACCAGGGACCTCCTACAGCTGATAAACAACTTCAGCCATGTAGAAGGCTATAAGACTAACTCAAAAAAAAAAAATCCATAGCCCTCATGTACACTAAGGATAAAATGGCTGAAAAATAAATAAGGGAAACATCACCCTTTAAAATAGCTGCAAATAGCATTAAATAACTTGGCATAACTTTAACCAAAGAAGTTGCAGACCTGTTTGACAAAAACCTTAAGTCACTGAAGAAAAGAAACCCAAGACTTCCAATCCTGCTCAATAAAAGAACTTTAGTAGGAATAACCATCCCTGACTTCAAACTATACTAAAGAGCTACAGTAATAAAAACAGCCTGGTACTAGCATAAAATCAGACTTATGGATCAATGGAATCAAATCGAAGAAGCCAACAGTAACCCACACACCTATTAACACTTGATTTTTGACAAAGAAGCCAAACATATTCAGTGGGGAAAAAAAAGATAATATCTTCAACAACTGGCGATGATAGTATGTAAAAGAATGCAAACAAATCCAAACCTGTCACCCTGCACAAAACTCAAATCCAGGATCAAAGTGGATCCAAAAACATAAACCCAGCCACACTGAACTTGATAGAAAAGAAAGTGGGAAGTACCCTCCAGTGCACAGGTGACCACTTCCTAAATATAACACCAGTAACACAGACACTAAGAACAATAATCAATAAGTAGAACTCCTGAAACTGAGAAGCTTCTGTAAGGAAAAGGACACAGTCACTAAGACAAAACGACAGCCTACAGAATGGGAAAAGATCTTCACTAACCCTGTATCTGAAAAACGACTAATCTCTAAAATATATAGAAAACTCGAGAAAATAGAGCCCAAAATCCTACCCCAATTAAAAAATGGGGTTCAGAGCTATAAAGGGAAATCTCAACAGAAGACTTACAAATGGCTGAGAGGCACTTTAAAAATTGCTCAACATCTTTAGCCATCAGACTCAAATCAAAACAACTTTGAGATACCACCTTACACCTGTCGGAATGACTAAGATCAAAAACACAGATGACAGCCTATGCAGGAAAGGATAAATAGCAAGTGGAACACTCCTCCATTGTTGATGAGAGTGTAAACTTGTACAGCCACTCTGGAAGGCAATATGGTGGTTGCTCAGAAAACTGGGAATCAATTTCCCCAATGATCCAGCAATACCACTATTGGGCATATACCCAAAGGATTCACATTCGTACCACAAAGGCATTAGCTCAACTATGTTCATAGTGGCATTACTCATAATATCAAGAACCTGAAAACAACCTAGATGCCCCTCAACTGAAGAATAGATTAACAAACTGTGGAACATCTACACAATGGAGTACTACTCAACAAAGAAAAAAAATGACATCCTAAAATTTGCAGGTAAATGGATGGATTTGAAGAATACCCTCCTGAGCAAGGTATCACAAGCCCAGAAAGATAAGCATGGGATGTGCTTACTTATAAGTGGATTTTAGACAAAAAGCAAAGAATACTCAAGCTGCAAACCACAACCCCTGAACAGCTAGGGATCAGAAGGAACTTAAGAGAGACATCCATAGATTCCCCTGGGAAGAGAAAATAGAGAATATTACCTTAGCAAGTTGGCATCATGATGGGTTGCAACCAATAAGAGTTGGGAACAAAACATGAGAGAAGGAGATGGTTGAAGGAGAGGAGCAACAAAGAGGGAGAAAAGAAGAGATGGATATCTTGATAGAGGAAGCCAAGGTAGGGTTGTAAAGGCAGCAGGTGCTATGGAAACCTCCAAGAACTCACAGGATGTCCATGGCTAGGTCTCCATCCAGTAGTGGAGGGGTGCCTAAACAGGAGTTCTCCTATAATCAAGTGAATATCCACCATAAGTGTCATCACAGAACCTACAATCACCAATGAATAAATCAGAAGCAGAAATCCTTAGCTGAGCATTGGGGCATGCTCGTCTTAGTCCAGTTGAGAGCAGAGGAGGAAAGTCTGTATGAGCAAGGGGATAGGGATTATGAGGAGATGTCCCACAGTGATGACTTGCTGGAGCCCTTGGAGCTCACTGAAACAAGAACAGCCACTAGGCAACCATCGGGAAAAGGAACTAGGCCCTGGAAGAGTTGGCAACTGTTGATTGGCATGAGTAGGATATGGATCCTTGAGGGGTGGGATCAGACTGAGCTCCTGTGTGGGGCTGGCACCTGGGAGCCTGTCCCTTGTAGAGGAACACCTAACCCAGTCTTGATATTGGGATGAGGAATTCAGACTTGCCTGGAGCCCATGTGACACGCTGAGCTGACCCAATATGGAACTTCTTGTTTTTCTGGGGTAAGGGATGGGAGATGGGAAGAGGGGAGGCTGAAGGCTGACTGGGAGGGATTGGGAGGAGGGAAAGGAGGGGGAGCAGGGGGATACATGGAGGATTAATGGATAAAAGAGACCTTTTTTATTAAAAAAATAAAATGAACATACAAAAAGAGAAAAAAAAGAAAAATATTCTTCTAAAATAATAAAATGTAATATTACCTAAAAAAACAAAAAACAAAAACAAAAAAAAAAAGGATAGTTGAAGAACAGAGAAATATTCAGCCATGCCTCCTACCTTAAAGAACACAGGCCAGTTAAGCCGGTCAATCCTTGAACCAATCTCTAGTTGACTTAGGCAGGCTCAGTAAAACTCTACATTCCTCTAGTTCATTGGTCAGCAACGGTGTCTGCTAAAGGAATGACAGAGCATATTTTGGGCTTTCTCACATGATAATGTATCTGTCACAACTTTTGCCACTTTGGGTGCAGTAATAATGTGGCCCTGCATACAACTGCAGTAGAAATGCATAATGTAGCTCGATATTAATAGAATGCAAAGTGTGACTTCCACCTATTTTTTGTTTACCAAGAAATTCCACTCTTTCTAACCATAGAAAGGTGCAAAAACTATGTTTACTTGAAAGATTGTAGAAAAACTTTACTTTATTGATTTGTCTGCTTCCACGGGTGAAGCTACTTGGATTCAGTAGCATGGTAGAGGTTAAGATCATTCCAGCTGTGGCTTCTTCATATATAAGTTCATATGGCCATGGTATCTAGACACAACTCAAAGATATAAATATTTGATGTATAACATACTGCTTTATACTTGGAACAATTTTTATTCATTTTTTATTCATTTTTTTTTACAATTACGTGGATTCTCACTCATTGGTGGAAACTAACAGGTCAACCACAGAAGAATCAAGTGTCATGAGGCATGATGGCCACTGGAAACTTGGAATGGACAAATGACAAATGGAAGGGTCAAGGGCCAAATGAAGGTGAAGAAGGGCCCGAAACACACAGTAGGGGAATTAGTTTCAATTTTCTGTAGCACAGCACAGTAACTATTGGTTAAAAAACTATGATATATATTGAAGGGCAAGTGAAGCAGTATGAAATTATCAGCATATAAAAGTAGTGTTTGAAGAAACAGAAATGTCTCCTTATCTGATTATTATCCATTATATATATTTATCAATTACTATAATGTACCTCAAAAGATTTATAAATATGTCTCAATTAGAAAAGTTGAATTTGAGAAAAAAAAACATTTGGTTGCTAGAAGGCAAAGTTTTTATATTTTTGTTATTTAATTTTAATAAATAGAAAAGGTTACATCATTTTGCCATGATGGGAACAGATTATGATTCCCTGGGAACAGGGGCACAACATAGAGGAGTCAAGGCCTTGTTATGCACCTCATTCCCAAGGGCTTTGTATTTTCTTGAATAAAGCATGTCCCCGAACCCCATACACTGAGGATAATACATCAATTCTCCCCCCAAAAATGATCATCAAACACTGCCTGTGCGATGAGCCCTAAGCAGGACCACCTACTTGGGAGTGGAATTTTCTGATTGTTATAGAGTTCTCAAGGGGTGTGAAGTGCTGCCCAACTTCTTAGAAACCAAAATGGATTATTGGATTTGAATTAATGACTCTGTGTGTGTGAGTGTCCTCCTCTTTCTGTCGCTCTCATTTTTAATTAAAATATAATTATGTAATTTTCCCCTCCCATCCTACTCCTTGCATGCCCCACGTGCTCTCTTAAATTCATAGGCTCTTCTTTAATTTTTCATTATTATTATTTAATCTTCTAAGTTATTGTTGCTCATATGTAGTTGTTTTTAGAGCTTACCCCTTGGTATTGGATATTTATTTAGGTACTCATCCCTGGTGAAAACTAATTCTTCCTCAGCAATTAATAATTAGCTGTAGCTCTTCACTGAGGGGTAAGGCCTTATGAAAATCCTCTCATCTATTTAAGATGTCAACTGATTCTATCATTGATCAGGTTTTATTTAGGTGGTGGCATTGTTGCGATTTCACAGGTGTAGCTTCTCTGTCCTATGTAGAAGGCTCAACCTCCCAAAAAACTTTCTAGTCTTCTAACTCTGGCAATCTTTTGCTCTCTTCTGCTTTTGTGTTCCTTGAGCCTTAGGTATCGTCATCGTGTTGTAGATGTATCAAATAGAGATGGGCAAAATATGGTCTTGTTCTTTGCATTTTGACAAGTTGTAAATTTTTGTAATGTCTCTGTCCACTGCAAAAGAAGATCCTGTGATGGGGATTGAGAGTCATATTTATCTGTGGGTATAAGGATAAATATTTAGAATGCAAATTAGCAATTACACTGATTTAGCAAAGTGACAGTAGTAGGTTCTCCTTTGATATCCAGGACTTTGCTTGTTTGGGGTATTTTTGTTGTTGTTACTGTTATTGTTTCTCGTTGTGGGTCTTGTACACTGTAAAGATTTATTACTCGAATTGGTTTAATAAAATGCTGATTGGCCAGAAATCTGGTGTCAAGTATGGACAAGGTGACCAGACTAGGAAAATTCTAAGAGTAGGAGCAGAGTCAGGAGTTACCAGCTAGATACAAAGGAAGCAAGATGAAAATGATGGAATGAGAAAAGGTACCAAGCCAGGTGTCTAAACATAAATAAAAATAATAAGTTGTTTTAAGTGTAAGAGCTTGTTAGTAATAAGCATGAGCTACTGGCCAAGCATTTATAAGTAATATTAAGTCTCCAAGTCAATTATTTGGGAAGTGGCTGCTGGGTAGTTGGGAGCTACTGGCCAGAAACTTTCACCTACAGTGTGTTGTTTTGTTTCTCCATATTTCAAAAATCAGCCCAAGTAGTTATTTGAGAATGTTGTTCAAGAGCACAGGATGCACATTGATCCTCTATTTATTTTCTGGTGTATATCGCCCACTCCTGCCTATTATTTCTCACACACAACAAACCTTGAACTACTCCAATACCATTTGATTTACTTAACATTCACTGAGAGACTCTTTAATGTCTTATACACAAAGCTAGTTTCTAGACATAAGGCAATTATCCAATTATATTTAGACTGGACTAGCTACCTTAGAAACTCAAACTAAATAAACCTTATGTTAAGAGACAAATCAAGTATTATTAATGGAACTAAAAGTGGCATTTAACCTACTCCCTGGTATAGAAAATCCTTTCTTTCGTGAAGTCCTGAAAGTCAGTGGCTGAGGGAAGAAAAATAGGTAAGATTTCCACTAGAGAGAATAGCATATAAAGAAGAACGAATGTGATGGATTCATAGGCTAATCTATTAAATCTCAAAGCTGAGAGGAAGAAAGAAGGGGCAGGGGTTCTATCTTTGTTCAACTTGGGACCTGTTACAGGACATGGCATGAGCACAGTGACCATCAAGCACACTCTAAGATATGACCTTGGCCATTTTCTACCATGTCCTTTCTATACACTACTGTCATCACTGATAATTTTTACGTGTAAATGATTTGTTTACAGTTCATGTTCCCATTTGTACCAGAAGATGGATCTTATATACATTGTCCTAGGGTTCAACAGAATTTGTGATTCAGCAGTCACAAGAAACAACAAAAATAATGAATAAATAAAGGGGGTAGTTGTGATGATCTGATGCGTAAAAGCTCTTGCAGCACAAGCTTGATAACCTAAGTCTGATTGCTAGAACCCATGATGAATGGGGAAAAAATTCTTGAAAGTTTTCCTCTGACTTCCATATGTATGTGCTGTGGCATGCATGCATGCACCTAAACACACACACACACACACACACACACACACACACACACACACACACACACAGGATCTATTGTCTTACATACACAGGTCTTTAAATAATAAAGATCAAATTCCATTTTGCCTCTACTTATACTCACTGAACATTATTCAGATGGTCAGCAAGTTCTCCATTGGTTGGTGCTTTGGTAACATGGCCTCAAACACTAAAAGATTGTGAGATTCCTAACAGCATTCACCAGCATTCACCCCACTAGTCCCATGAAACAAGTGAGCACTGTGTTGGTCAAGCTGCTAATGATATGACTCCTGGCTTTACAGAAATCCACCCCACTCTGCCTCTATCTCCTGGGACTCTTTCCTTGGCCACCCATGGTCTTCTTAGACTGCCTTAGACAGAGGTCAGAGGAATTCCAAGCTCATTCTCCATGTTCTGTATCTATTTCTGAAATGCTCTTGTGCATTTAAGCCTTAAAACTGTTGAACAAATAAATAGAGGCACAGTACCCCTTCTCCTCTAAGCCTGCATGTCTTATCCTCCAGACCAGTGGTGATCAAGAGAAGATGGCTGTCCCAAGTGTGAACTACATGTCTGATATAAAATCTAATAGTATGCATATTGAAACAGTAAAAAGGAACAGGAAAAAATAATAATATATTTTATTTAGCTCAATTTTATTATTTAAATTTCCAATCAACATAAATACTAAAATTAGTTTGCATTCTTTCTGTTATGTGAAATCCATTCCACCAACACCAGGTCATTAAGTGATGTACATATGCAATTTGTTAAAACAAAAACAAAAACAAAAGAGGTCCCCTGTCCTGTTGGCACTTTCTTTCCATATTGGTCAAATGTCACGTAGCCATTTTTTTAAGTTGTAGTAAAGCTCACTTTTGTATTTCACACCTATCTTTTTTCATCATCAAAATGTTACCATCATTGAGAAACAACAGAGATATTGCAGGTACCAAGTACCACAGAGACATACAAAAAGTAGAGTCTGTCAAGTATCACTGGATCCCAGCTATCAATGTAGCACGAGTTTGCTGAGATCTTGGTCTACAGAATGATGGAGCTTTTGTCCCAGGGACTCCACTGCTGGAGTGTCAAAGCAGAAAAGGCTGATGGGTTGGGTGGATGCTGGCAGAGCACGTCAAGGAATCCAAACAACAGAGGGTGATGACAGAGAGCGGTCCCTCTGATGAAGCCTGAGACACACTAATGAAGTGAGATGTTCAGAGCAATAAAAGCAAAATTGAGTCTTTCAGGAATATGAGCCAAGTCTTGTAGCCAATCCATCTCTTATTTATAGAAATCAATAAATCAACACATTATATAGTGTTCTTGAGTGTGTTACAGAGAATACCAATAACACTTTTCCCCTCAAGGACCTTACCTCATAACTGGAATAATAGAATTAATGAGAAAATCAATACATGTTGCACAAAAATTTGGTAGTATTGTATGGTATGAATTTCAAATATTTTACAAATATAATAAATATAGGAGCTTGAATAGTATATTCTTATAACCTAAACATATAGGCAGGATGACTGCTGTCTGGCTTGTTTCTGGCTTGTTTCTCTGAAGCAAGAACCCTGCCCACAACTACCATATCCTGTCTGATGGTTGTAGCCAAAAGTCACGAATAAAAATTACCAGATAGGATGTGATTTAGCCCTCTTTTCTTATGGGGGCATGGTGATTTGGATGTTCATCAGATGAGAAGAATGAGGTCAGTAATGAACAAAAACATGCTTACATCTTCACATTCAAATGAAATATTTCCATATATGTGGTCTCCCTTTACGTGCAACAACTAATCTAATTATTAGATAAAATAACACAGAACAAAAAGGATGCTCTGACAATTTAACACAAGTGGATATTAGAATTATTATACAAAAACAAAATAACTATGCAACAAATAGGTGGATTGATAGATATTAATAATGATCTTATGAGAACATTCAAATTATTTTACTTTGTAAACTTTTTTCACAATAAAATATGGAGTCTTTATATTTTTATTTAAAAAAGAGTCTTTTTTCCATGTGTTGCCTTGCCCCCGCTTTTCCCTCCTTCCAATCCCTCCCAGTCTGCCTCCAGCCATCCCCTCCCCATCCATCCCCTCATCCCCTTCCCAAAGAGGGCAATAAGTCCCTTGAGGTAGGTCAGCTCAGCATGGCACATCCACTCCAGGCAAGTCCGATTCCCTCATCCCAAAATCAAGACTGGGGTAGGTGTTCCTCTGCAGGGAATGGGCTCCAAGGTGCCAGCCCATGCACAGAAACACAGTCTGATCCTACTCCTTTAAGCTCCACATACTGCCCATGCCAATCGGCAATTGCCTACCCTTGGAGGGCCTAGCTCCATTTCCCAGTGGTTCCTCAGTGGCTGTTCTTGATTCATTGAGCTCCCCAGAGCTCCAGCCAGCCATCTCTGTGGGACTTCTCCTCATAATCCTTATCCCCTTGCTCATACAGACTTTTCCTCTCAGCTGGACCAGGAGCTCTGCCCAGTGCTCAGCCCTGGATCTCTGCCTCCATCTATATTCCATGTTGGATATAGGTTCTATGATGACACTTAGGGAGGTTATTCATTTAGGGGAAGTCCTGTTTAGGCACCCCCTCCATTATTGGTCAGAGATCTAGCCAGGGACATTCTGTAAGTTCTTGGAGGTTTCCCTAGCACCTGGTCTCTTCCCAACCCCACATTAGCTTCCTCTATCAAGATATTCATCTCTTTTTTCTCCCTCTTTGTTGCTCCTCTCACTCAACCATCTCTTTCTCTCATGATTTGTTTCAACCTCTTCTTGGTTGCAACCTGTTATGATCCCAATTTGCTAAGGAGATCTTCTCTCTTTTCTTCTACTAGGGTAATCCCTGAATGTCTCTCTTAAGGTCCTTCTGATCCCAAGATGTTCAGGGGTTGTGGTTTTCAGCTTGGGTATTCTTTTCTTTTTTTCTAAAGTCCACTCAAAAGTGAGTATATGCCATGCCTAATTTTCTGGGCTTGTGATACCTCGCTCAGTAGGATATTCTTGCAATCCATCCATTTCCTTCTAGTGGAATTAAGGTGTTAGCTGGCAAAGCTTGGAGGTATGTCTCTGGAGTACCAGGAGCCTGAATGGGGTATAGCCAGACCCTAGTGAGAACACTGGGACTTTGACCTTCCAACCTGTTTGTTCCTGTATTCTCCTGGAGCTGATTGGGACCATCCATTGTTGGATATTTCCACACTCCAAAATTTGTCTTAAGGTTCAATTTATATCAGTAAGTTTTTATATAACCCCTCAATAAATATCAATCCTTTATATGACTAAAAGGCATGAAAAAAACCTAAGTCAAGCAAAAATAAAAAATACAGCCTCCCAAATATATATAACAAAATAGATAAATTACACATGACAAGACAAATTAATAAAAAAAATAAGTTAAATTAAGATAAAAAAGCTATCTAACAATATGCCTAAGCCATAGGCCAAACAACATATAATTAATATAAGCATCTATGTCCTTTTTAAAGGCCTAAAAAGCAGTAGGTGGGTCTAGACAACTGGCCATAAACCCCCTTCTTCATTTGCCTGAAAATTTTAGAATGACATCTTTTTTAACTACTGAGTAGTACTCCATTGTATAAATATACCATAGTTTGTTAATCCATTCTTCAGATGAGGGGCATCTAGGTTGGTTCCAGGTTCTTGCTATTACGAATAATGCTGCTATGCACATAGCTGAGCTAATGCCTTTGGGTACAAATGTGCATCCTTTGGGTATATGCCCAATAGTGGTATTGCTGAATCCTTGGGGAGATTGATCCCAAGTTTTATGAAGAAACACTATACTACATTCCAGAATGGCTGTACAAGTTTTTACTACCACCAACAATGGAGGAGTGTTTCCCTTGCTCCGCATCTTCTAGAGCATAGGCTGTCATCTGTGTTTTTGTTCTTAGCCATTCTAAAAGGTATAAGGTAGTATCTCAAAGTTATTTTGATTTGCATTTCTCTGATGGCTAAAGATGGTGAGCAGTTTTTTAGGAGTCTTTCAGTCATTTGTAACTCTTCTGTTGAAAATTTCTGTTTTAGTTCTGAACCCCGTTTTTTAATTGTTTAATAAAAATGCTGATTGGCTGAAGGCAGACAAGAGTGTGGGCAGAGCTACCAGACTGGGAAAACTCTGGGAACAGGAAGAGCAAAGCAGAGATGCCAGAGAGATGCTGCAGAGAAGACACTAAGGAGACAGCATGATGAGATGCCAGCAGACACAAAGGAAAGAAGTTGAAATGCTCCTCTGAGAAGAGGTATCGAGCTGCATGGGCAAACAAGATAAGAATCATGGGTTAGTGTAAGTGTAAAGAGTTAGCAAATTATATGCCTGAACCCTAGGCCAATCAGTATAAATTGTATAAGTGTCTGTGTGTTTCTGTGGGACTGTGGGTCTGCAGGCCAGAAACATAATATAACATTAAGGTGTGTCTTTTTATAGGTGAATTGAGTCCACTAATATTAGGGAATATTAATTAACCATAATTGTTATTTTCTGATATTTTTGGTGATAGCATGTGTGTATTTCCCTTCTTTGGGTTTTTCTTCTGTGGGATTATTGATTGCTTGTGGTTTCATGGGTTTGGAGTTTTCCCTGTAGTGCTTCCTTTCTGTAGGGCCGGATTTGTAGATAGGTATTGTTTAAATCTGGTTTTATCATGAAATATCTTGTTTACTCCATCTACGGTGGTTGACAGTTTTGCTGGGTATAGTAGTCTGGGTTGGCAGCCATGCTCTTTTAGTGCCTGTATAACATCTGACCAGGACTTTCCTGCTTTCATTGTTTCCTTTGAATACTCTGGTGTTATTCTGATTGGTCTGCCTTTATAGGTAATTTGGTCTTTCGCTTTGCAGCTCTTGGTTCTGTTTTGGGTTTTTTTGTTTTGTTTTGTTTTGTTTTGTTCTGTAGGTTTAGTAGCTTGATTATTATGTGGCGAGCAGATTTTTTCAGGGGTCTAGTCTTGGTGTTCTGTAAGCTTCTTGTATCTTTATAGACATTTCCTTCTTTTCTTTAGGTTGGAAAATTTTTCTTCTTTGACTTTGTTAAATATATTTTCTGTGCCTTTCAGTTGGTGTTCTTCTTTGATTAATTATTCTCAGGTTTGGTCTTCTCACAGTGTTCCAGGTTTCCTGGACATTTTGTGTTATGACTTTTTTTGTTTTAGTGTTTTCTTTAACTGACATATCTATTTCCACTGTTGAATCTTCCACTCCAAGACTCTCTCTTCCATCTCTTGCCTTCTGTTGTTATGTTCGCATCTGTCGTTCTGGTTCGTTTCTTCAGGTTTCTATTTCCAGCCTGGCCTCAGTTTGTGCCTTCTTTATTGCTTCTATTTCAATGTTTAATTCCAGGAATGTTTCTTTCACCTGTTTGTTTTTCTTGGTTTTCTTTATTTTCTTTCAGGGATTTGTTCATCTCTTCCAATTTTTTGTTTGTATTTTCCTCTATTTCTTTAAGGGAGTTTTTTTTTATATCCTCTTTTAAGCTTCTATTATCTTCATAAATTTCCTTTTAAAGTCATTTCCTTCTGGTTCCTCTTCATTGCTGTGCTCAGGTCTTGATGTTGTAGAGCCATCAACTTCTTCTGGTGGTGTCTTGTTGTTATTTAAATTATCATATGTATTCTTGTACTAGTGTCTGCCATTGCTTCCTGGGTTCACTTTTAGTCAGCTCTTGGTCAGCTCTTAGTCAGTTGTGGGTCCAGGGTCTGTATGTCTCTAGTAATTGCAGAGGCTGTTCTTAGTTAGCTCTTAGTTGGCTTTATACCAAGGAGCTGTGTGTCTCCAGTTTTCTCAGGGGTTATTCTTAGTTGGCCCTTAGTCAACTCTGGACCAGGTGGCTTCAAGTCATGACCTGGTATACCAGCTCAGCCATACTTTCTGCTCAGCTCCCTTTTTGTGGTTTCCCAGCTTTGCCATGTTCTCTGCTCATCTTCCTGCAGCTGCGCAAACAGCACACCATACAAACCTCTTGTACCAATTCCTCCTCAATGCCATGCCTAAAACCGGCAACAGGAAGAGCCTAGCACCCACTCTGTAAAATTTTTATCTGCAATTTTATTCAATCCACCATGAAGATTTTAAACCATATGCAAGACATTTAAAAAAAATAAAATGTGGTACACTGTGTTTTCCTATGAAGATGTATTGTTAACAAACACTTTAAGTTATTAAGAAGGATAATGTGGTACACTGTTAAGGTGTCCCTAGATGGTATGATCATTACTTATTCATTCTGTTATAGTGGGTGTATTTCCTCTAGGAATTGTAGGCATCAGAGGAAGAGGACAAGTTCCAAGAGCCTCTCCCACTGAAATGCAAGCCAATTGTGGGGTTGTTCTCAAATGGGATTTTAATATAGTTTGCCACAATCTGAACAGAGACTTGTACTGGGAGCCTTCAATGTGCATTTAATAGAAATATATAGAGGACATATGGTGATGATGATTAGACACATTGCCACCAGGAAGACCACTTTTGTTCAGAAATACAATGGAAGAAGGGCTTCTGGGGACACTCATTATTAAAGCGCCTTCCATGTAAGTCTGCAGAGATGAATTTTGATTCCCCAGAACCCATGTAAGGTCAAATGGAGTAGAGCAGATCTTTAATGCCAGCACTCCTACAATGGATGGAAAGAGGTGATGGGGGAATCCTTGGAAACATCTGGTTCAGCTTGCCTGACCTATGCAGCAGCAACCAAAATATACAGACTCAGACAAGGTGGAAGGTTAAAAGTGACACCCATGATTATCTTCTAACCTCCATCTGTGCATGACAGTGTAGGAGCACCTTACACAAAAACAATCATATATACACATACTCACAGAAGAAGTGAGACAGACAAAGAGAGACAGAAAGAGAGAATGAGAGAGACAAAAAATGGATATTTTTAAAAGCTTGTCCCCATAGTTATCAGAGGAACTTGTGTGCTACGTGACAGAGCTCCCCTGGAGAGTTAGAGTGAGAACTTTCCAAACAAAATGAAGATAAACCATATGGCAACACTGAAAGCCACTAGCTCACTCTCTACACAGACTTTCCCAGAACCACCACAAGCACATCCTTACTTCCAGCCATGCATGCTATGAAGGTTCTGGCTATGACCTGGCCCCAGGCAGCAGGAACGCAGTTCCTGCCTAGAGTGAGAAGTTTGCAGCAACCTATGGCACTATTTCATCTTCCTACATCAGAAAAACCCTTTGTTTTTCTCCTCCTTACACTCCCTCATTCCCTTTCTCCTAATATGTCACAACTGAAGCATATTTAGAAAATGCTAAGCAATAAATCTCAACAAACCTAGACTATTATAATAGTTCAATAAAATGTTATTTTCCAGATGAGGGGTCCATTATGGGATGGATTTAGGATGTCAAATTAACAGTTTTTATTGATTGATTGCCTCAGCTTCAGATGAACAATAATGAGAAAAAAATCAAAGGTAAATCTTAGGTTTCAATAACAGGTTTATATTCTCATTTCAACAAATATTCTATGGGTACCCATTACACAATAATACAAAGTCTCTGATTTTGTAGTTGATATACTATGCTTAAGATTTTGAAGAGGAAATTGGGAGGAACAATAACCTATGCCATGCAGTGTATTTCATGGGCCAGACTTTAAGGCCAGCAAAGACTGTATAACTTGTAATGAAATACCACAGAACTGACGTGGGATAAGAAATGAATTCTGTTTGGCCAGATTAATTTTGAGAATGTTGTAAGATATCCAGGCAAAGTTACCTTTCAGGATACTTGGTATTGTGCCTGCTTTGAATTACCATAATGAAATAATGGGACTGGTGACAAGGTTCAATGGGTAAAGGTGATTGCCACCAAACCTGTTGGCCTGAATTCGATCCCTAGAACCCATATAGTAGAGGATAAAACAGGGCCACAAACATGTGTCATACCATGTATGAATGCTCTCAAAAATATATTAACTAAAAATGTAATAAAATGTTAAAAAGAAGTACCCAAAGCTGGGTAACATTATAAGAAAAAATATATTCATTTTTTATACACTTTGGAGATAAAATGTCCAAATCACATCAATCTTACAGCCTTGGGTTAAGGTAAATGGCACCTTGGAGAGAACAAATATGAGACCAAGAGCTCACATTTCAAGACAGGAAGCCAGAGACTGCTATCTCACACTTTTCAGAAAAAGCAACCCCAATGACAAAAAATTCCACCTCTTAAAGTTCCCACCACCTCTCAAGACCACCCTACTAAATAATAATGTGAATGGTCAGTCAATCATGAGTAATGGACAAGAAGGTGTTAAAACACAGGTGCTAAGGGTCTATAACATCTTATAGTTGTCCCGTAGTGCTGGTGACTGTTGGAGTGAGGACCTCTGTTTCATGACTGTCCCGTGACTCGCCTGTTTAAGTAATAATATTCACACGAGCACCTTGTGTATGACAAAAATCAGACTAAGACCATTTTAAAATCTACATGTGGGCACAAATAAATGTGTTGAACTTATAAAACCAAGACTCTTGACCAATAGAACCAAGAGGTCAGTATACCCTCATTACTGTATCACCTACATTGCAGATTTCTATACTCCTCCTGGCCTTTTCAAGTAAATTCTAGAGGAATCATATTTGCAGTAATACTTAAGATTGTCCATCTAATCTCAAAACCCCACCCTGTGGTTAGAGAAGAAAAAGCTTAGGATAATAGGAGAACCAACAACCGTGAGGAGCTTGACGATTCTTCTCTGACTATCCCACTTTTCACCCAGTCTCTTGTTTTTTCCTTTCGATAAACTTAAACTTGTACTGTTGTTCACAGGACCTTTGATTTATTTGCTGCTGTAAGGTAAGAACTGAGGACTTGAATTTCACCTGGACACTGAGGAGTAAGCTCTTGATACATAGACACTGGGGCATGCATGCTGACCATACCCAACCATAGTAAGTAGCTACATCTAGAACTCATTTAAAAAAAAAAAAAGAGTAAAATGTGTGACCTAGACTGGAGTAGCCTCTACACACAGAAAAAGGTTTACTGCATGAATCCTAATTGGTATCAATAATAAAAACCCACAGCCAGATATGGGGTAAAAGCTGAAAGATCAGAGAGACAGAGGAACAAGCCACAGCCACTCCTCACCTTTCCAACTCCTCAGCCAAAGGGAAGGGTCAAACTCTGTCTCCTACCACTTTATAAACCTTTCTATGCCCAGCAACATCACTTCCTGGTTTAAACTTCCTAATGCTAGGATTAAAGCCCTGTGTCACCACTCTGAAACATGAATTCTAGTTACTATTAAACTAAAACTCAGAGCCAGATATTGGGGAAAAGCTGGAATATCAGAGAGAGGAAACAGATCACAGTCAATTCTCACCCAGAAAACTTCTCAGGCCAAACAGGGTAAAAGCTATCTTCAAGAGTCCTCTGCCTGGTTGGTTGCTTCTTCAGAATTTTGAATGTCTGCCTACACCCACCTTAAGAATCTTCTCTGCCCAGTTGTTTCACTTCTGGGTTCAACTCAGCATCATAATCCTAGAGTTAATATGAAAGGTGTGAGCTACTACTGTTTTATTTTTAAAGTCTGAACTCAAAGAAGTACAGAAAGATCCCTGTTTCCTGAGTGATGGGATTAAAGGCGTAGGTCACCACTGGTCATTCCTGTGCTGGAATTAAAGACATGAGTCACCACTCTCTGACCCTCGTGGCTTGACTGTAGGTGGGTGATTCTGTTCTGTGATATTGCAGGCTTATTTTGTTAAATATAAAATATATCACTACACCACTCCCTGACCTTCATGGCTAAATCTGTGGTGGATTCTGTCCTCTGTTCTTCAGGCAAACTTTATTAGATATACAATATATCACCACATGGGTTAAATGAAATCTTGTATGTGGACTGGCATAACTGGAGAGAAATACCCTAAGTGGGATCTCCCTACTGAGGGAACTAGGTTAGAACCAAAAACAAATGGGGGAAAAAGTCATAAAATGATACCTAATGATATTCTGCTATACTCAAAGATTAGTGCCTAGTCCAACTGTCATCAGAGAGGCTTCATCCCCATCCCGCAACTGGTGAAAACGGATGCATAGACCCACAGCCAAACATTAGGTGGAGGGCAGGAAATCCTGCAGAAGAGAGGGAGGAAGAAAAAAAAATGGGACCCAGTGGTGTTAAAGGGCACCACAAGAAAACCCACCAATCCAACTAACCTGGCCTCATAGAGTTCAGCTCACAGATACTGATGTGAAAACTAGGAAGCCTACTTGGGACTGGCTTATGCGCTCTGCATATACATTACAGTTGTGTAACTTGGTCTTCATATGAGAATCCTAGGCATGAGAGTGGGGGATGTCTCTGATTCTGTTGCCTGATTTGGAGACTCAACTCCTTCTGCCAATTGCCTCATCCAACCTTGCTGGAGGAGTGGGTGCCTGGACTTGGTGCAGCTTGATAGACCATGGCTGGCTGATATTCATGGGATGCTTGTACGTATCTGAATAGAAACAGTGAAGAAGGGGTGTGGGGGGGGGGGAAATAGGGGAGAAAAGGGAAGCTTTAATTAGAATGTAAAAAAAAAATAAAATAAATTTTAAAAAATTAGATGAACAAAAAAATTCAAAGAATAAATAAAAATTATCTTAAATATTAAAGAAAAGAAATTTCCTACATGAAGAGTAACTGAAGAAGAGCTTACTAACCTGGTCATTGCCCTTAAAAAAGACTCAATATCAAGAGAACAGGCATAGGAAATAAAACAGTAGAGAAAGCATTTTGGAGAGAATGACCGGAACAAAAGTCAAGACGGAAGAGTATGGAAGCCAGGAGCAGACAAACTAAGAAGCAAATGTTCTCTGTCAGGAAATTGTCTCATCAGTGATCATATACCTTACAGGTCATGCATCATGGATCCAAAGGTGTTAATCCACCAGGGCATAGCAGATGAGAGCAATATACCCATGGCATACAGGAGTAAACACTTGGAATGCATACTCTAGGCTAGACCTTCCATTTCACTCCTTTACTCCCATCTGGGCCTTGAAAGCCAAAGAACAAAACTACCCACGTGTGGGCTGAGGAGTCCTTCTTCTCTTGTTTAATGCTCCCTGGAAAGGCTCTCACAAACAGATACAATTTCCTAAGTAATTCTAAATCTAGTTGAATTGACAGTCAAAACCAATTGTCAGAGGCTGGGGACAGAGCTTGGCTGTTAGGAGCACTTGTTCTTGAAGAGAACCTGGATTTGAATCCCAGCACACACATGATTCATACCCCCTATAACTTCAGTTACAGAGGATTATGAAACCCTCTACTGACATTCACACATACCAAGCTTAAAATATGCACACACGCATGCAGGAAAAGCACACATAAAAAGTGGATAAATCTAATGAAAAATGTTTACCCTTTAAAAAATTAAGATACATACTACTATTTTTTAAAAAAGTCAACCAACTATCACAACATGCTTCTAGACACAAGTGAAGTCTGTTTTCAAATGCTATTCTGTGGTTTTCTGTAAAAACTAAATGACTAAGATGACAGATAGATAGATAGATAGATAGATAGATAGATAGATAGATAGATAGATAGATGGATGGATAAATGGATGAATGGTGAATAAATGGATAGAACCTTATTTTAGGGAACTAAATCATAAGATCATTATAATTCAGACATGAAATCAGACAAGCTCAAATACTAAAAGTCTGGGCTCCAGCCAGTGGTGCTGTTTTAGCGGGGAGAAGTGTCAGGTAGTGGGGGAAGTCAATTGTTGAAGTTCTTGAAAGCTATATCTTATGTCAGGTATCTTCCATTTCCCCTCTAATTGCTGGGTGCCACAAAGAAACTTTGACTTCCCATACATTCCTCCACAATGTTCTGCTTCACAACCCAAGAACAATGATACCAGCAGACCATGTACTCAGCTCCAGAAAATGTAAGCCAAATATATTCAGGCTCCTCTTCAAGTTGTTTTATTGCATACATTTTGTCAGTGGCATAAAACTAACACAGCAATTGTGGAGGGTGACAAGCACACAGCCTGCAGAATAAGGCAGTGAGCTAGAGACAATGGAAAACTGAATGTGACTGGTCAAGTCTAGAGGATGTCTGTTACAGAATTCTAAGAACTACCACATCAGAGTAAGCAATATGACTTACTTGAAGTCCAACGATTTCAATATAAATCTCATCCAACAATGCTCTTTTAGAAGTATTCAGAAATTCTGACTACATACTATGGCCCAGTCAAGTGGACATAAAATTAACTATCTCAAATGCAGCACAGATCACTTTAAACTCAGTACTCAGTAGTAAATTGAATGTGTGTCTATGGATCAGCCTCATGCTTAAGCTAGGTAAAAGATGCTCACAGAAGTTCTGAGCTTCCATCTACAACATTAAGAAGAAAGAGAATTCCTGTTCCCCAAAAGAACAAAGACTGTTACAAGTCCCTAGTTGACTTCTGTCATTTGATTTTCCTCAAGTGGATCCCAAGCATAACTCCTATGTATTCCTAGACCTTCTGTGGCAGCCAGACATCTAGGCTCACCCGCATTTTTCCTAGTTCTTCAAATTTGTCCTCTGTAAGGCCATCGAGTAATCTGTCTGTTGAATAAATGGCTAATCACACAATAGGTACCTATGCTAAGACAGAAATTGTAGTAAGAAAAGGGAGAGATGTAATTTCAAAATATTCATACTCCACCTCTGTTCTGTTTCTCTCTATATATCTCTGTCTCTCTCTGCCTGTTTCCCCCCCCTGCTGTGTGTGTGTGTGTGTGTGTGTGTGTGTGTGTGTGTGTGTGTGTGTGTATGTGATGCTCACATGTATATGTACATACAGAAGCTTGAAGAAGACACTGGTGTCCTGCTGTATTACTCTCCATATTATTCCTTAGAGACAGAATCTTTCACTGAACCTGGAGGTAGGCTGGCAGCCAATGAGCTCCAGTTCAGTCCAAGGAAAAATCTAGGAATGTTTTCTGCTGTCACATGATTAAAAAATTTTCCCGTCTTCAAAGAGAAGACTATAGACCACCAGAGGATTGTCCCAACTGTGTAAAAATATTTAAGAAAATACAGTTCCTTTCATCTTCATTTCACCAAAGATATCACAAAGTAGTGCCTTGGAGATAAAAGAAGCAGGAGAAGGAGAAAAAGGAGGAGGAGGAGGAAGAGGAGGAGGAAGAGGAGGAAGAGGAAGAGGATAAGGAACAGAGGCAAACAGGTTATACCAATAGCAGTAAACCTTGCTATCACCCATTGACCACAAATCACATATCCAGGCATCATGCAAGCATTATCAAACTTAACCTTTAAGCAACCCCACAAGGTATATTAAATTTTTTTTAAAAAAAAAAACCTGGTGGTTGAGTCCTAAAATGGAATGTTCAGGCCCTCACAGAGTATGGGTAATGGTGTTGTGTTGAATCACATGAGAGACTTCCATAGACCTTAATGTCCCATTCATTCCAGATGGCACTGATAACTTTTACAAATTAAACAGTATAAATAAAACACACCACATTGAAACAATTACTTATATTGTTCTATTATTAAATAAAAGTCAGGAGTCAGAAATTGGGGAGTAAAAATCAAAGAGTGATGGAGGAACAATCAGCTGACCCCACTTCTCCACATTTCCAGATCCAATAAAAACTCCCACATCTTTCTTTGCTCTCCTATCTCAGTCCTCCAAAACCTCTATGGCTAATTCTGGTGAACCGAGTGTTGCCTCTGCCCTCTGATTTAAGGTTTAACTTTATTGGCAGTCTCCAAGAGTCAATGAGAACAAATTTCTGGCAACCCCACATAAAACAACTTTCATGAAAACACATCTAAGATGTGGACCTCTAGACCAGTTTCCCCTAACATTTTCCTTGAAGGCTTTCTTGTGGGTGCTGAGAGATGATGATCATTGCAAATATCAGAAGATGTACAACTTGGGTCTCTCCAAGAACAGAAGGCCTATAACAGCTTCATTATTCACAGTCACAGAGATGAGCATTCTTTCTGAAAGACCGAGGAAACCCTCTAAAGTCTCAAAAGACAAAAGTAAAGGAGCAGAGTGGGTGAAGAGACTCACTGGCTATGAGCTACCATGGTTCCTCCAGCTGTGAGCCACCTCCAGCTGGCTCTGTGCAGGTCTCAGAAAGTCAGAGGGTCCTGGCTGAAGATGGTATTGTACTCTTAGCTCTTAGCTCAAGCCTTCCAAAACGGCTATGAGGTGTAGTGAACAACTGAGATTTGATATTTGGTGTGAAGCTGGGTACAAGCTGTGTCCCTAAAAACTATTTCTTAGCCTATCTGTGTTCCAGTTCTTTAATCAATATCATTTGTAAAAGTAATTAGCACAGAACCGTGTCTGAGATGGTCACTCAGCTTTATAACGCTGCTTTCACAACTAATCTAGTAACATTCTGGTTGGGAACGTAGTCAGTTTACGGGTGAAATTTTTTTAACTATGATTTGAGGAAAGAGGAAATGCTTTATGCCTTACATTCACAATGAACCTTGATGAATTAAATGTTCTGAGAGTTTTCTCTATATTAATAAGTACCTCCCAAGTTTATTTGGCCACTGAGATTTTATTTTAGTCTAAAAACATCAAGTTACAACTACCAAGCACATGTGGAGACAGGCTGCTTTAAAAAAAATCATATTTTTAAGGGAGATTTTCATTCTTTTCTACAAATAGCACAAAGTGTCAGAAAGAAACCCATTCTTTCATTATATTTATATTACCTTTATCCAAGGCACCTAAAAATATCCAGAGACAAATTGCCAGCTATTGAGGGAGACAGGCAGATTCGATCCTCATATTACAAATCGCAGCTGCCTGGAGATGCAATCAGATCCAGGAAAAGATTGAAAGCAACAGTCAAAAACCACACACACAAAAGGCACTGACACATATATCATCCTCTCAAGGGACAATGGCACAAAATATCCTCTAGGTCTCCCGCCTAACAGACAAGGGAAAATATGAGCAGGAAAGAACACGAGGCCCAGCAAGCACACTTTTGAATTGAAACTGTCTCTACCATTCACAACATATTGGCTCTCTCCAAGCCTTAATTTTCCTGAAATGAGGCTGCCTTTGTTGGCTAGACAAGAACTTAAATGGCAAACAGATTAGGACATAGGAGTGTTTACTGAGATGAAGCATTTGGAGAACCATGTACTTCAGGTCAGACCTTAACAATTATCTGTGGTAACCTCTCATTTTAAACAGGCTGGTTTATCCAACGTCACATAGTTTATTTCTATGAACTATGAGCCTAACTGGGTCTCCTGACTTTTATTCCAAATTTGTTTTTACTGTTACTCAAATATCTGCATCATCTTCCCTTTGTTTGATATCCAGTAAGAATGGAATTAAGATTAATACAGCCCTGGATCTCAAAGGTAAATATTAAATCCTCTTATCTACTATATCCAGGTTTAAAGGAAGTTCTACCTAATCAGAGTATCTTTCTCACGGAAATTAAAAAATTCTCTTCACAAAAAAAGTCAGGGAGTCCTGATATATGCCCCACGTAGATTAATGACTTCCAAATCATGTGAAAGCAATACAGCTCACCTTTGAAACTGGGCTAGACATAATTTCCTCTGTCTTTAATGACTTTGGATTCCCACATTGCTTCAAGGCAACCATGCTGAATATCAATCATCAACACACTAAGGGCATAAACGTACAGCCCCACTCAGAGATTACACCATGTGTGCAGGGCTGGTTAACAGAGACCTGGGTTAATGGAAATCCAGGCTGCAAATGAGCACTGCATAGAGATTTATGACCAGTTTCCAGGAACTCAGTGATTTAGAAGATCTTGGACCTTTGCTTTTTTAGAAAAGATAGGCCATTGCTTCATATTATACTAATCTCAAAGTTCAAAGTCAGCATCATGAAACAGAAATACAATCTACACAGTTCTTAGACCCTCAAGACTTGAATGAAGTCTTGATGGCATGAATCCCAATTCATCCTTGAAACAGTAAGAACAGGAAGCCTAAAGTGTAAACAGATCTACCCAATCAGAGGCAGAATAGAACATTCTTTCCACAGGATGCAGAATCCCACACTTGGATTTTCACTTGTCACAAGAAAAGCCAGTGGGATGTTAGAATTAAGGATAAAGAGATTGGGAGATATATAAATCTTCGTTACAATGGCCACAGAAAGCAAGAGAAAAGTATCTGTTCAAGAGAAAAAAACAATCCCCACTATTACCAACAACTTGTTTCTTACTGTGCTTTCCTTACCATATTCCTTCCATCCATACAGGCCCAGGAAGTTCTGACTGAGAATGGGACAGTCAGAAGGACCTAAGGACTGGGAACCATCTGGACCTCAAGGTCCTGCTGCCATTTCACAGTTTGCTTTCACACTGAATAAAGACAGTATTGAACCTAGGCCCTCCCCTAAGCGTGAATGGCTTCAACATTCTCTGTTGCACGTAGAAGCAAAAGCATCAATCTCACTAAGCAAACTAGACACTTAGAATTTATCTGTAATTCTTCCATCTCCTCAGCCCATTCTTTTTCTATCCAGAATATTACTAATTCCTCCCCAATGTCACCATTAAACTTAGTCCTACCTACCACAGCAACAGTTCCAGTTCTCAGATACATTCTATCAACAGCATTTCTCCTCACTTAGCAGCTCTCAGCTGCACCCGTTCTCAATAGCATCAACGTTTCGTGCAGAATGAAATTTCCTGACTCTAGTCCCTTTATCTTTCTACTAGCTCCAACACACACACAAACACACACACAGAGAGAGAGAGAGAGAGAGAGAGAGAGAGAGAGAGGTACACACAGAGAGAAAGAGAGATATACACACAAAGACACAGACACAGAGAGAGATACACACACACACACACACACACACACACACACACACACACACGTATACACTCACTCTTGTTACAACCCTAGAACATCTAGCTGTTTATGGTGTTATGAGGAACTCTGCTATTTCCTATCTCCCTAACTCTCATTCCTGCGACACTTTCTTTTCCTTCCTCAACTATTTTACCATAGTGTCTCCCACTCACTTTCAAGATTGCAAAGGTCATCCCAGCAGAGACCTATACCTGACTCATAGATTCATCCCTCAGGATACGATAAACCCCGTTCACTCACAATGCCAGATTGTCCTGAACTCACATCTTCTACTTTACTGTATCCCACTGTGTCCACAGCGCTGTGTGAGTAAGTCAAGTCTGTATTTTATTTCACTGTTGTAGTCATGGATCCATAAAATGCTAAGTTAACAAACAATCCAATTAACTAATTAATTATTAGATTAGTAAAATTAACTAACTAATTAACTAATGGATAATTCATATTTCCCTGTCTTCTCTAGGTAAGTTTGCAGGAGAGCATCTGTATTATTCATGGGCCAGTCCTGGGCACAGAACCATTAACACTGAGAATAGCCAGCAGCAAGAGGGGCTCAACTCGGATGACAAACACATTTCTTTCTCCTGTTGGAAGTAGGGTTTCTTTCTTTTTTGCTACTAGGAACTTCTTTCAGCCACAGATGCAACTGAACCATAAGGATGTCATAAGAAGTAAGACGGACTGGTAATTACAGATTACATCCATGGGTGGGACTGCATTCCGTCCTCAACACAGTTTTAGCAAGGTGTTGGGAGTCTGTGTTATCCCCATTTCTACAGATAAAAACCCGAGACTCAAAAACTACCATATACACTATAATTCAAAGATCAGCTAAATTGATGGCTTGAACCCTGCTATTTAGGGCTCTTTACATCTCATAAAAAAATAGTTGTATTATGTATAGAATCAATTTTGTCTTTAAATAGGATCTTGATTGCACTGTTCCAAAGCTCAAGGCATCCTGGCAGTGTTCTGTGATTGCTCCCACCCACCGTGCAAACTCAGGCTGGCTGCATTTCCTTCCCCTCAAGAGAAGTAAACTCCATTTTCTTTAGATAAGTAGCAGATGTTGCCATGAAAAAACTCAAATTTATTGACCCTGTTCCTACTCATCACTGCAAAGAAGAAGTAAATTACATCCAAGCAGTCTTGCTAAATGGAAGGCATAACGTGTAATAGGTCAACCCTATATAACAATACTCCTGACCAGAAATTTCTGAATGATGAAGAAATTCTTAGGCCTCAACCACAGGCCATTAATTAAAAGCAGTCTTAACCTGACAATGTGCCAAGTAGGTGTTCATATACATGCATGTGCGCACGTGTGCGTGAGTACACACACACAGACACACACACAGACACACACACACCTTATCAGTTTTATTTACTTTGCGCTATGTTTTTTGTAGTCTTTTCCAAATGTGTTAACTCATTTCCCATTACTGGACTAAAAGACATATTTAATATCTCTACCTTCTCAGCAGAAATAGACTTAGAGAGTCAAGTGATTTAGTTTATGACTAGCTATGCTTATGAGGATGTGACAGTTGAATTACTTAACAGAATTATGGTTTTCCATGGTCTTAGTCTGTGATGGGTACTTAATACATTTCTGCCTCAGTTTTACCTTTCTGTAAAATGGTTAAGATGCTTAGAACATTATCAAATAGGGCTTTTTCTAAGGCTTTATCTCTGTTTTCAGATGGAGAAAAGAATGAGTGGAGAAAGTACTTGAGTTGACTGTCTAAACATCGGGAGCAACTCATAACACTTGTATTCCCATCTAAGGCTGAGAATTAATTATACACACATGTCCTCAAATGGAGAAGAGACAAAATATGAGGTCTGTGAGTTTGTCAAAGAAGAAAAGCAGAATTATGTCATTCTAGAAAAACAGGAAGCCCAGCTATACCTTCCATATAGTTTCACAATGTCAATTAAATGAGCAAGTTGGTTTGTATAAGCTTTGTATCTAGCATAACATAAGCATGCAATACTGTTCTTGCATCCAAAGTAAAACTCATAATCCTTGACATATTGTCTAGTGCCTCTTCCTTAACTTAGAGCATTGCTTCTTTGAATTTACTACACCAATTATGCATAGCACTCAACTTCAGAAAAAAAACTGACATAAATTATCTGTGGATATTGAATTATACTCACAACTGATCAAATATATAAAAATTAAGTTCTCATCACTAGAATAATAAACACTTACTTTCTCATGTAATTGGCAGGTGCTTATTAAACATCTGGTCCAAATAGCCCTTAGCAGAGTATCTCTATGATAAGTAAGCATGGTATACTGGTACTCTGACTATTTTAGTCATGGAATTGATGCAGTAGACTTGTTGTATTATTGAATAAAATATGTCATGTTTGCTGACTGCAGGGGCTTTCTGAAACCAAAGCCTCCCATCAAGTAGAAGCAACACAAAAGCATCATGCAAGCCCCAGCCATCTCTCATCATGAGGCTTGAACTCCCTTATAGAAGTTTCTCATTTATTTGGTATGCTTAAATAATGAGAATAGCAGATTATGTAAGACTGGTGACTCTCTTGTTACTGTCTGCTGTCCCTCTGCATTGTGTGCTCTGCACTAATTCTTATGGCAAACTGGACATTATTTTCATGTAGCCATTATAGCGGAGCATAGAAAGCAGGAAGAGGGGCTGGAGAGATAGCTCAAAGGTTAATAATACAACCTGCTTTTGCACAGAAATTGATTTTTTGCTTCCCAGTACTCACATGAGCTATCTAGCACGCCCCTATAACTCCAGTTCTAGAGGATTTGATGGCTCTGGCCTCCATGGACATCCACACAAGCATGCACAAGCTCACACAAGACATACATATCTACACAGAACTAAAAACAAAAAATAAATCTTTAAACCTCAAGAAGAATATTTATAAAGCAAAGGCAGAGGTTGTCACAGTGTTTCTTCCCACTCATGGATGAGAAATGATATCAAATGGGAAATCACTTTTGCTCCACAAATCAACCAAATGTCACCCTTACCATTACAAATTCAAGAAAACATGACCTCTAACTACTAATGAAGATCATGTTTGATCTATATAGGTGGCATTTTCTGACACCTCAAAGTTTGGAGCAGAAACCTCAAAGGAGCCTTTAAAATTTTCAGTCAATGTGATTGTCCTTGTTTAGAAGTGGCTTTGTCCCAAAATACCTCCTCTCTCAGTCAATAATCACAAAGTCAATTCCCTAGTGAAAATAATCCTAATGAAATTACAGCCACCATTCTCTCCTGTCTACTGCACATCCACTAGCCGCATCCTGACACCTCAAAGTCCATCCTGCTTCCTGGAGGTGCTGGAGGTCCTGCTGCTTTTTTCACGGCCTGCAGAAATCCCTTCTCAGCCTGTCTTGGGATATTATTGATAGATATTATTATGTCATCTTCTACATGTTGGCTCAGAGGGGGTATGAAAACAGAATTGGAAACTCTAGTTTTCAGATCTGTCTATTACTCCATGCTGGCCATACTTCTTTCACTCATCCATCACCTATATCTTGAGCAGCAGGTTTGATTTCTGGAAGCAGTCAGTCTTGGGATGACAACTAAAGGTCTTAAGGAGAAGGTCCCTGGCCCTGTTACTACCCATCTATGTGAGACTCTTCGTTCAATAATATTTTCCATATTAATAAATCTTATGAACATGTTAAAATAAATCTTTAAATTAGAATAAAATGTAAATGTTGGAATTAAAATTCAATGACTCTAAGAGTAGACATGCCTGCATAGCATTAAGGTGCATGTGGGAAATCTCTTTACTTTCCATGGACTTCCTTATTTTATTCATCTCTTTCTCTTCTCCTGAAAATTGTTATAACCATTCTTTTAAATTCTTTGTCTGGAAGATCTTCAAGGTCATTCTCCTTAGAATCCACTGTAATGGTATTAGTCATTCTTAGAAGAGATATGTTGTCTTGGATTTTTATGTTTCTGGTTTTGTGCTGAGAACTTTGCATTTGGAGTTATTGTGTTAAGAGTCAGTGTGGCAAGATGTCCCCAGCTATTACTAGCACTAATGGAGAAGGTGCCTACACAGGACTTCCTCTATAGCAAATGAATGACCACCCTAATGGTCTTTATAGAACCTTCATCCAGCAATGAGCAGAGGCAGAAGTAGAGATCCATTGCTAAGCACTGGGTTGAGTTCCCAGTCCAGCTGAAGAGCAAGAGGAGAGACTATATGAGCCAAGGGATCCTGATGAGGAGGAGACCCACAGAGGTGGCTGACCCAAGCTATTGGGAGCTCACTGACTATGAAATAACCTCTGAGGAAGCTTCATGGAATGGATCCAAATCCTCCAAATGTAGACAGTAGTCAAATGGCATGAGCAGTTTGTGAAGCCTCCTGCAGTAGGATCAGCGTATGCTCCTGGTACAGGAACTGACTACTTGGAGCCTATCCCCTACAGAAGAACACCTTGCTTAGTCTTAATGATGGGAGAGGGACATGGACCTACCTCACCTCAACTGGATATGCCAGACTGAACTGACTCACCTTGGAATTCCTTGCTTTCCTACGGGAATGGATGAAGGGACAGGGTTGGAGGAAAGCTGAGGGAGGACTGAGAGGAGAGGAAGGAGAGAAAGCAGTGGTGGGTATGGAAAAAATCTTTTTAAATAAAAAAATACTTTAAAAAAAGAGAGAGTTGGTGTGGGCCTGGGATTGCTTCCTTGTAAAGCCTTGAGCTACAGTAGGGATGTGGGCAGGGGGTCAGGGTCAGGGACACCTTACCTGATGGCGTTAGAAACTAAGCAGAAAGACAAAAGTGTGGGTGGAGTGGCTGGGTCTGAGTAGGTCCTAATTTGTCTACAGTAATTCTTCTGAGTATTTCCATGGACCTAACACTACTCACAAAACAGTCTAGCTTTTAACTTAAGATTTTTTTCATTTATAATGTGACTGAAACTAAAATGTCATCTAATTAGTGCCTCCCCAACATGTGCTAGAGACAGGCTAAAGTTAACTTTCATGTTGTCTCACCCCTATTCACTGACCACTCATTAGATCTCTCATGGCTCCAAAACAGAGAGTGTGGGGGGGGGGGGGTGAAGACAGAAATGTCTAACTTTACTAACACAGCTATAAAATAGCATTCAGATTCTCCATGCTTAAAATTTTCAAATGATGATCTGTTCTCTAGTAAATGGTTTTCTATACCCTTCACAGAACCCTAAACTGTGAGACTTGATGCTGCATGGTAGCAGGTATATTCACACTGCCACTCACCTCCGTCACCCATTCTTGTCTCCTAGAATATGGTCACCAAATACTGAGCATTAGTAGACAAGGCCTTTAGTAAGAACCAACTGGTATCACTGGAATGCACTCCACTGTGGTATATAAATAACTTAGAAGTCCTCCCCCAAATAAAAAGGTAAACAAGATGAAAATTTATATCTTTATAGGTCAATTACAGAATTGGGATTATGGATGAAATAACTGTCTCAAAAACTAAGATAAGACAAACACAAAGACAAAAGCTTAAAAAGTACAGAGGCTGCTGAATGCAGAAGTAGGTAAGGATTTTTTAAACTATAATTGATAAACTACTACAAGCTGACCATGAATCGGCTAAAGTGAAACTCCTGAGATCCCAGTTGGAGGGTGGGGCTTATACTTCCATGAATTATACCTGCAGGAGTCTTACCAAGAGCTCATGGGAAATAACACAGTAAATTCTCTTTCAGCTCACAACACGAAGAGGGAAGGGGTCACCGTTTTGAAATATACCCAGGCCTTTATCTTCTTCACAAACGCTTAAAGCAAACTAATCAAATCCTAACTAGCAGAGGAAATGTATCCAGTCCAACTCTTGCCGGGTCTCACTTCCAAAAGAAAATCAGAAAGCTAAAAACATGAGCAAAGGCCATAGCTCAGCACTCATGTTAACTGGGAGACCAAGAGTCAACCAGCAGACCACTCATGAATGTTCCCCTTGTCTGCCCTTTAACATCCCGTACAGTGAGGAGACCACAACTAAGCCCTATAATGAAGATGTTCTTTAAGACGGTGAGATCACCAAAACAGACCAGGAACACCGAAGGGAAACGGAAGCCTTAAGTAACAACAGCTAGTAAAAATGGTAAACAAAGTATAATCTCTAAACACATAAAAAATATGAATCTTAAAACCTGCTGGTTCCAGTTTCTGTTAGCCAATATGCCATATCTAATGTTCACCAAAAAATAGAAGGGATAGAGCAAAGCAAAGAAGAAATAGACTACGATGATCCAAAGAAGAAACCAATACTACTCAGATATACATAAGGGTGATTAGATCAGTGTAGTAGTGGGGTTTCTTTGTTCCCCAGCGGCCAGGGGTCCGAGACCCACAGACCTGCAGAGCCAGACTGCTTAGCCACATGCCGCTGCTGTTGCTCAGGCCCCCAGAAATGACTCAGATGCTTATATTAACTTCATGCTGTTTGGCCTATGGCTCAGGCACATTGCTATCTAGCTCTTACATCTTAACTCAACCCATTTCTATTAATCTGTCTGCCACGTGGGCCGTGGCTCACCTGTGCTCCTTACATGTTGCTCCTTTGGGCTTCAGCTCCGTCTCCCTGACTCCGCCCTGCTTCTCCTACCTATTCTGATTCCTCCTACTTCTATGGTGCCTGTCATGGCCCAAAACAGCTCCTTTATTTAAAGATTGAGATTCACAGCATACAGAAAGGTATTCCTACATCAGACCAGTTAAAATAACTGTGATTCAGAGACCCAGGACTGGACAACCTGCAGAGAGTAAGAGATCTAAGAGCACTCAGTCTTAAATGAAATGACTTTGTCAAATCCCTTGCCTCAAGGCTCCAGAATCTATAAGGAAAAGGAGGCAGAAAGATTAAAAGAGCCAGAGGTAGTAGACAGCTCCAAGGAAACAGTGTCTTCTAGATACAATAGGGCTGGTAACTCATATGAACACAGAGAGTCTATGGCATCACACACAGGACCTGCACGGCTTCAAACAACAAAAGCCCAGCCCTGAGAAGAAGAAGTGGACATGAAGTCCTAGACTGCACCAAGAAACTATTTGTAACTTAGATCTGCTGGGAAAGGGGAAAAAATCAGTTTTTCTCCAATGACAGAAAACTGAATATATCAGCCAGACTTCAGGGCAGGTCTATGAGTGATTGGCCAGTACTACATTGAACCACATGATGTTGTGTGCTTTTTGGTTTGTTTTCATTAAGTTTGCCATTTTTTGTCTTATTAGAGTTCATTATTTGTTATTTTGTTTTGTTTTTGAGAGAGAGAAACTAGATGAAGTTGAAGGGGACAGGGAGATGAGAAGACCTTGGAGGAGTTTGGATAGGGGAAAGAAAATGATCAAAATATATAAAAATATAGCTTATTAATATGCTAAGTTCTGTAGCTACAAAAATAGATACTATGCAAGAAGTGGGCAGTGTGAGCAGGCGGAAACTCTGAGAATCAAAGGAAATGCTCGGAGTCTTAGTCACTGTGGCAAGAATGAGGACTATATCCACCAGCTTCCGTTTGGGCTAGAAGAAATGATGTACCTAGATTCCAGCTTTCAGTGTGTGAGTAAAACTGCTGTGTGCAACTTCCAGGTCACACTTCTTGGATGCTCTGAAGAACTGTTCTTTCTGTGGGAGTTGTCACAGTCTTCTACCCGTTCCACTCTAGGACTGTACTGATTCCTGTAGCAATGGGATCAGTTCAGGCCCCAGAAACAGAGACTCGGTATCAGCTAGGATATTTCCATGCATGAAAAAATAAACTTCAGTCTAAGCCTATGCAGATAAATCTGAATCTATGCTCTGCTCTACTCTGCAAGCTTGTCTCAGAAGAGTAGAGCTTCCCAACTGTTTGCTTACTTCTCAGTACCAAGGGAATCATGAAACTCTTCTTGTTACTGTGACAACACATAATTTGGATATGTGTGTCCTACCATGATTACACCGAATCTGACAGATTTGGGTGAATCATTATTAAGAAGGGTTGAATAAAAATGCAGTCTATCTTTCACATGGTTCCGATCCCTTAGTGAGACTGATCACTGCTCCACTTTGAACTACGTATGAAACCCAATGTAGTTAAAGATCTGACTAACCAGTGAAATCATCAAAATCAAGAAAGTAGCCATTGGAGTACTCAGTGTGTATAATAGTTTCTGACCCAGATGGAGTTTTAAAAGGACAACAGAAATTTTAAAAAGGCTCTACTGGGCTAGCAAGTGTGCTGGCCAATGTAATTACAATGCTTTAAATCAAGACACAATCCTTTCCCCCAAGTAAATCATGTACCAAATAAAGTCACTTAAATAATACATATTCCCAAAGTTGTTGAGAAATTGTGTATTTATTATGCTTCTTCAAGAGATCTTTCAAGAACAACAACAAAAACTATTTCAAGATTAATTAAACCAAAAAGATAATGACAAACGGGATCCTCCGGCCGAAAAACAAGATATCTATCACTTTAGGAAAAGCTGGTCCGAGAGCTAAGACAACAATTTTAACCTGGCTTTTCCATTTGCATTTTCTAGGCTTAATTTTCAATGTTGACTTCTCTTAAGCATTTTTCTTCAACCTTCCTTCACTCTGAAAAAGTGTGAAAAAAAGCATCTCCAACAGGTAAGAACATGCCACATAGCAACCCAAAAGGCATGGAACCTCAGTTTCATAGACTAGCTTAGGCCATAAGCCCGTTTCTAACAAATTATTTAAGGGCTGAAGCACATGCTTGATCTTTTTGGCATGTACTTAGCGTCCCCTGAAATATATCTATAGCACAGACTACTAATCACTTTCTTCTCAGTGGGCAATTGGAATGTACTTCCCAACTTCTCTTGAAGCTATGTACGGTCATATGATAAGAGTCCTGCCTGATGGTCTGAAAGGCTTAATTCAAAAAAGTACTACTTAGATTAAATGCATTTTTCCATCTGCCAGCTTAACTGTAGAGACTAAAAATCCAATAGAACTATGAAGATAGGAAAAGCATCAATTTTTTACTCAATAAATCGGATCCATCCATAATGGGGTTATCTATCTCATAGCTTTTATTAGGCTCAGATGTTGGAATTTTTATAATTTTATTACACTTTAATTTATTAGGAAAAAGAGGCAAGGAGGCAGGAGGACAATTTTCACCATGTGGCACCTGGATATCAAACTCAGGTCACTGGGCTTGGTCATAAGTGCCTTTACTTATTGAACCATCTCATAGGCCACGAATTGGAAAGTTTAACCACTTATTTATTGTAGCATTCAGTATTAAATTTAACCAACACAATAGTACAAAGAGCATTGTCTAAAAGTAAGACAACACTGTGCTGGACAGCCCAAAATAAACAAGTGGTTGGCCATAGTGATTTAAAGATTCGAATTATCTTTAAAAGGAATAGAAATAATTATTCTTCTGAAGACATCTAAGTCTACACACTTTTATTTTCTGGAACAGCATCATTTTAATGACTTAGCAACAGACTGAGTAAACAAAGCAGCAATTGCTTTTTTACTATAATAAGGCTTTGCAAATATGCCCTGCATTTTCGCTTGGTTTCCTTGATAAATGGATGATATTTTCCTATGTTCACAAGCAGCTGTACCCAATATAGGATGCATTTCAATTTACTCAGCACCTCAGAGAATCCTTCTTCAACACAACTAGAGTTTTCTGAAATGGAAAATGTGTTTTTCTAAAGCCTCTTTATTTTGAGTTTTGAGGTGCAAGCACAAGGCTCAGAGAGGAAAATGAAACCAAGGGGCACATAAAAAGCAACAGACATTACAAACCATAACGAAAGGCAGTGGGGGGGAGGGGCACGGGGTGCCTGGTTGAAGTCCAAGACAATAACCTCTTATCTGAAATGAAATACACCCAGTATAAAATGAGATTGGGATCAAACTCAAAGCATGGGTAGGTATTAAAAAGTAAATAAATAAAGGTCAGGAATTGATATGCCAGGTGATAGCCTAGCGTTTTCCCTGCCTGAAGAATCCCTCGTTTTGGTCTGGACAAATTCTACTCATCTTTCCGGGATAACTGTCACAGCTATGGGGTGTTTTTTGTTTTTTGGTTTTTTTGGTTTTTTTTTTTTTAATTACAATTCCTTCCCCACCACATAGACTATTTTTTCCTATGAAAATTACCTCAAAAAGCTTTCCTTCCCTTCCATAGCTCTTTTTACTAAAATTACAGTGTTATCTGAATAATGATTAGCATGTGAAAGTTCAGCAGGAGCAAAGACTAAGTGTGTTGTCTTTTCACCCACGTGATTGTAACCTTTGCTGCGGCATCCAGCACAGAGCAGAGACTCTAGCTCTGAAAGCCTTCTGGCAAATAGTATGGATGACATCAAGCAGTGTTTAAAAAAAAAATGGGTACTTGGGCATATCTTAAATTTACATTTTCCTTTGCATCAATTCTGAAAAGAATCTATAAAAGCCTGAAACTAGTAAAATTTTGTCTGTTAAACCATCTAAGAAAGCATGTGTGTTTTAAAACACTTGGAAGAATTGTGAGAACTTTTGCTAGATGCTTTCCTTTGCAAAATGATCTAGCATCTCAGAAATAATGAGAATCAACCTACTATTAGCCAATCCCTTAACACAACACAGGGCCCGAGGCTTCCCTCCCTAAAGAGCTGCCTCGGCTCTTCAGCTTCACTTGGGACTCATTCAAGCCTTGTCTTTTTTCCATCGTGTGATATGCAGCCTCTTCACTTCTCCAAGGGGCTCCAATTGTCTCATTTGTACAGGGACATAGAAGCATACCTCCAATGGCCCTGTGCCGTGTAGTGTGGATACAGATAACGTGCCACCTGCGGGCTGTCAGAGATGCACTGCTCTGCTAGCTTTTCCTCTGTCCTAATGCTCCAAGCTGCTCCATTGCCTTCCTGTCTCACTGTAATCATTGCACCTTCCCAGACTATATTCTATGTCAAGCTCCTTCACGGAGCAGAATAACCTGGTCGTCTACCTCACATAAAGGACTCCGTAGTAGGCTAGATATTATTTTTCAGATAAACATTCACATGTATAGAAGTTATAAAAGAAAAGTCTCATCAAATAATCATTGCAGTTCTTTGGAATGGGCAGTTTTTTTACCAGCCCGCATCTCTGCTAGAAACTTCATGCTCCTAGAGGGTGAGCTCATGAAAAGAGAACGTGAAATTCTAAGTCAGATCTACTTGAATCTAACCTATCTCCTCCTTTTCCTTTCTCCTCTTCATCTTCTTCCTCTGTTCCAATAATAGAAGCAATTCCTTGAACTGATGCTTGGTAAATTCCATATATGAACTAAAGCTGAGTTACCACATGCGGACAGTTTGAAATAATTATTTCACAAAAAAAAATCAATACTATTGTCAGAGAAATATTGTAACAGACAAAGTGGTTAGGTAGCTCTGACCTTAGTTATTGCCATCAAGAGATATTTGTGATGATAGAACCAGGACAATGTACAAATAATGGCAGTCTAAATAACAGACAATCTTGAAAATGACAGTCAACCTTAAAAATATTCTTTGCTCGTAACCAAAATCACAGCTATTTAAGAAAGTACAAGAATATATAAAAAGGCTAAGTGTGTTCTACATCAAAAAAGACATCTTTTTTTCTGTTTTCTGTAACTGAAATTTCTTCATACAATATATATTGATGTATTCTCCTTCCTCAATTCCTCGCAGATCCTTTCTACCTCCATACCTACCCAGTTATGTTTTTCTGTTCTCTTTCTCACTCTTTAAAAACAAAAAAGATACACACAACTCTTCAAAAACAAAAATCAAAATAATCAAGCAAAAGACCAACACCCTCCCCCCAAAAAATAATGTTCAAACAGATCAAAGCAAAACGAGATAAGATGTCCACAAAAATACTGTTGAGTTCACTTGTGTTGTCCAACTTCCTCTGGGCATGAGGTGTGGATAATCCACCCAGTGAGACTCCATTGGAGAAAACTGCAGATAGCTTTTTGTTTGTGGGCAGGAACTCATGTCCACCTTTCCATCTCAGTGCCAGGAGTCGATCTGATTGAACCTTTGCCAGTCTTGTGCATGCAATCATAGTGTGTGTGTGTGTGTGTGTGTGTGTGTGTGTGTGTGTGTGTGTGTGTGTGTGTGTGTTCTATTGTTTCTGTGAAATCATCTATCAGCTCGGGCTCTTGCAATCCTTCTGCCTCCTCTTCCTTGAGACTTGGGGGGAGGACTTTAGGACATTTTATATAGGACTGAGTAGTCTAAAGGTTTTCAATTTATGTAGTCCAGCTATAGTCTTGGTATTCGTTTCATCTGCTATGAGCAGGAGCTTCTTTGATGACGACTGAGTGAGGTACTAATCTATGGCTAAAGCAGTCTGCCATTAGGAATCATTTCATTGCTGTGTTCTTTGGACAGAATAATAGTATTAAATTTTTCTCTAAGGCCATGACCTATCTAATTTCAGAATCTTAGCCACTTTTGCAGTATCAGTTATGGATTCCTCCTTATGCAATGAGCCTTAAATCCAACTTGAAAGTAGTTAGTGACTTCATGACATTTATGCCATTATTGTACCAGTATATTTTGCAGGCAGGTCATTGGTGTAGGTAGCAAGGTTTATATCTGAGAGATATTGACCTTTTCTTCTGGTAGCATGTAGCGTGCCTTCCAAAATCATGAACACTATTCAGTAGGGGTGAAGTTTCTAATTAGGTACCAGTTTGACTTCTCTGTGTTTGATGTCCTATGTAACTGTTGTTTTCAGACCCAGGGCCTTACTGTTGAGTTGTAGAGAGTAAGCAATAGCCTTGGCAATAGTCTTTGATGTTTGGGGTTTTCCATGGGGACCCTTTGACCAGAAACTCAACAAGATGTAACCTATTCCTGGCACTGGAGGCTTTACATGATGACACAGGTTATCTGGTTGGGGCATTCTCTCCCCTATTATTTGATTACTCTCTTTAGAGTCTTCTCATATATGTATATATTTTAGGAATCTCCTGCAGTAGTAGGTTTCCATATGTTTTTCAAGTGGCTAAAAGGTATCTGTTAAAGATAGTAAAGCGAGCTAAAATTAGAAGTAGGTATTGTTAGAGAGACAGAGATTGAATATTGCTGTCAAATGTTTAATAGTCAGATCTATGTCAGCCTATTACTAAGCTCCATATACAGAACTCTGTACTGGGCTGACCCTGAAAGCATAGTCAGGAGCTATTCTTTAAATTAAGAATGACAGGCACTTGCTATCTTTAAGAAATCTCATCCATTTATCAATCATGATTTTGTAGGTGGAAACTACAGCGGAATCTCTCCTCAGCAGAACTTTCTTTCCTCTTGGAAGTAAATTTACCACAAGAAATTGCCTTTTGCAAGTTCAGTTTTTAAAAGAAAAAGAAAGGGGGTGGGGGGAAGGACAATGGAAGATGTCTAGCCAGAAAGCATGAGCTTGTGAAAGAAAATGGCCATAGGAAAGACAACATGTGTGGCACTGTGAGAGAGACCTTGAGAGTTGGTAAATGCCTCATAAAGAAGTGTTATAACAGTAATGAGTGATATGTATATAACAAGACCAGTAAACCTGTGCTAGGTAAAGCTATGTCCTATGAACACTTCATATATGTCATTTGTCTTAACCAAGTTTGTTTATGACCATATGGGAGGACTCATTTCTATCTGACAAATGAGGAAGCCACAGAGAGATGTTAAGCAACACACCCAAGATCACAGAACTAATAAATAGTCCAGGCAGAAGTCAAATCTAGATGATATAAAGCAGATATAGGGACCCATTTCTAAGGATATTTGGGGCAGCAGTTAACCTTGAAAATTTAAATTAAATGATTATTTAACTTTTAAATAAAATATCATACTAGGGGTTGGGACAACTTGACTCCGAAATCTGTAATTCTTATAATCATCCCTAATGCTTTGGCCACCTGGAATGAAGCCAGGAAACCAATAGAACTTCCCTTGCTGACTATGAACAGTCTATGAATTCCTTAAGGAAGCAACTTGACTGTTTACTACTAAAGCAGAACTATAGCTTCAGAGGGGTGTTGGATAAGGTTTCTGGTCTAGATTTTAGGGCCTAGCCTCAAGGTTTCGATCCACAGACCTGCAGTCACACAGAGACACACAGATACTTATATTAACTGTACACTGACTGACCTGGGGCCCAAGCATGTAACTTGCTAGCTCTTGCTCTTAATCTAATCCATGATTCTTATCCTGTTCAGCCATGCGGCTCAGTACCTTTACTCAGAGTATCATAGTTGTCCTCTGCTTCTTCTGGCTTCTCTGTAGCATTTCTCTCTGTTCTTCCTGTTCCCAGAGTTTTCTTAGTCTGGTAGTCCCACCCATACTTCCTGTCTTCCTTTGGCCAATCAGCATTTTTATTAAACCAGTAGACAAGACAATTTACAATGTAACAACATAATTCTGCTACAGAGGGGACTATCCCATCCATAACTTCCAAACAGCTTGAACCCTAAGACTCAGTTTTTCTGGTAATCTAGCAGAAAACCAATGATTAATTAAAACAATAATTTTCATAAAGGACTGTCATGTTTTGTGCAAACCCTATTATGTCATCCATTTTCTAAGAATATGATTGGGTAATTCTGCTGAATTTGAGGGTCAGCCAAAAGACATGCTGGATCCAATGCTACCCTCTGGTGTTACAACATTAGGACCAAAAAAAAATGTATTCCCTTAAAGCAAACTATTCCTGCCTTCTTTTAAAGTTTATATATGCCTTGCTATAAAGAATACACTGGCCTGAAACTTGTCATGTAGCCCAGGCTGCTAAGGAAATTTTAAGATTTTTCTTTCTTGGGATGTGATTTGTAGTTCTGGGAATTGGACTCAGGACCTTGTACACGCTAGGTATCACTAAGGCACATTTCCAGCCTCTTGTCACTTTTGGTCTTTATCATTAGTAGAGATGGATGAGCTCTAAGCAGCATTAGAGTTACAAATGACAGTGGTGGAGGGAAGAATAGTGGTGGAGATGAATTGAGAAAGAGAAAGAAGGAAAGAGTGGAGAGAAACGGAAGGAACGGAGGAGAGAAAGTCAAGGCTCCAGAAATACAGACAGATAGAAAGGGCCGCGGAAGAGAAAGTGTGAGGAGAAGCTGACAAACCTTTCAGGATCAAGGGTCTCATGCATCCTAGCCTGAGAATTATAATAATAATAATTCTAGTGTCTGAGGCCTAGGGAAGAGGTGTACCATACCAGAAGGTGCCAGCTGCAGGTATTTGCTGCCGTCTTTAGCCACTTTCTCTCACTACTGAAGGAAGCTGAAATATCACTAACCTCCAATAAAGAAGTAAAAAGTCCAGAGTGATAGCCTCATCTCTAAATGCCTAAAGCCATATGTATCTGGCTTCTGAACTGTGAAGCTCCTAACATTTAGGGCTTAGAAGCTTGTAACTTGGAAACCTCTGGGTGTGAGTACTCATGGGCCAGAACAAGATGGTCATCTTTGTGTTGCATAAATTTTGCCCAGTAAAGTAAAAAGGCCTAAGACAGGTGATTGGTGACATATCCATACTGAGAATTTCTTTGAATGTCAGCAGCCTGAATACTTACAAGACTATAGAATCAGAGTGGCTGAAGTCTGATCCTAAAATGTGACTCACTGAGTTCACATGATGTCTTTCGTGAAGATCTGGAAATCAGGAGTCTACACCTGATGGCAACACAGGGTCAGCAACACACTTTTCCTGAAGTTAAATGAACATGCTTTGAAATAACCAATAATACAATAGATCCCCTGAAATGAGAGTAGTGGCAGTCTCTCAACAATTTATAAACCTGTAAAACATCAATTCCAATTATTACTTGCACTGCTCACAAGGCCTAGAATTTTCTGCTTGATGTCTGCTCTTCTGTGTCATGATCTTCATCTGAATTCTTTCAAGATTGCATTTTATTAGTGAGAGTGTCTCCTTTTAAGTTCCTTGTGTTGATATTAACAATGGCATTTGTGTGTCTAGTAGGTAAAAACTGAGTCTTGACAACCATCAGTCAACTCCTAGGAGCCATGAGCTTATTCACTAATACTTCTCAAATTCAAATTTAAATTTTAACCATTGAGGTTAACCCTGTGTGAGGTTATTCATTAAAAAGTCTTTATTAATACAATATATAAGTTAATTTTAACAGTTATTTTTCAGATGTTCTCATGAAGTCCATGACCCACAGAGGTGAATATTTCCATCAGGTCACATCAAGATTCATTTATATTTCTCATTTTTTGAATTATATTGTATTTTCCCAGAAGTCAAATATAAATGAAATGAAAAGTATCTTTCACATTAACTATTCTTATTAGTTCCTGGGAGCAGAAATATCTTTCTGAAGTAGAGTGTTGGAGGAACAAGCCATCTAAATGAAGGTTGAGAAGCTATCTACCTGTAACAATCACACCATGACAGAAATTTCATAACTCCTGAAATCTTTTAACTTGAAAGAAAGCCTCTAATGTTGATAATAAATGGGACCCACAGTATAGTGCTCATTCCTTAGCTTATGTTTTTGAAGAGAAAAGCAGAAACATGTCTTAAAAGATACATTAATTTTAGGATTCCAAAATGACTGCCCACATACTAAACTCTGCTTATTCACCATAAAGTTTCAGGGGAAAGATATGCTATACAAGCCCAGACTTTTTAACTTCTTAGGAATAGTTAAAAGGCCTGACCATAATCAGTCCCCATATCATCATGATAATGCTGGGCTGGAGTCTTCTTGAAATAGTTAACATATGCTTCGCCACTAATGTAACAATTTTGTATTACTTTCATAATTCTTGAAATCTTTTACCTTGAAATAAAACCCTGATCTTAATAATTATATTAAGATAAACCAAGAGTCAGAGAGACTAAATAATATGTTCATTAAACTTATACAGGGACTAGGTCCCAAGTATCCTAACCTATGCTACATCACCTATTTTCTTACTATAAATTTGCTTCTAAGAATATCTTTAGAACACATGGATGTATATTTTTAACACCCCATTGAGTGCAATGAATAGATAGTATTTTACCTCTGTTCTTGCCAAAGAGAAATTGTTAACAACAACCTCATCCCAATGGAATGCTTTACCACCTACAGATCTGTCACCAGAAAGGAAAAAAACACATACCATGAGGTAGGCCTGGGATAAAACGTGATACCATATTGCATTGACTTCTGTCTGACACCTACAGTAGAGATTCTGCAATCCTCTAAACACAAAAACCAGTGCCAAGATCAGGTAATAGAACATGGTAATAAAAGAGGCCAAAGATAAAAGGACTAAGAAATCTCCTGATATAGACAGTCAATATGGTGCATATTCTGGTATTTCTGACAGTCACTTGCCTCCTTTGAGTGGGGGTTACACTCAATGACTCTCTTTTAATGGATAGAGCATGGGAGACAAGGCAGTAGATCACTTCCAAAGACTAAATTGTAAGATGTGGCAGCTTCTATCTTGGGGAAGTCCGGCACAGTCTTGGGCTTCTTGTCTCTGAGAAACCAATGGTTATGTGTTGTAAATCATTCCTGTGAGTAAAACCATGTGGTGAAAAATGGATTCTTGCCAGTAACCACAGGATTGAACCGAAAGCAGAGTCTTACCCCTCCTGATCCCCCAGATGAGACCACAACCCAGCCAACAGCTTGACTGCAGCAAAAAGCATCCAGATAAGTTATTACAAGTTCCTGACCCCCTAGAAACAGGGAAATGATAAATGGCTGCTGTTTAAAGCCATAAATGCCGCATGCCAACAGTCAAATATTTTTAACTATAGACAAAGATCAAAGGTTCCTGAAGTCCTCATGTGTGGTTAGCATCTTATACTATATTCTGAAAGATGTGTGCATATGCATGTACATATATGCATGCATTATCAAAAATGTAGATTGAAAAGTGATTTGAAACAGAGTTACAAGCAAAACATAACTATGTTCTTATTCTGCTTGTAATTAGCTAATGGGCTTTGAGAGGACAGATCCAATTTCTTCATCTAAAAGATGGATCAACTTCGTCCCTTCGTTCTACAAATACCTTTACCTTTACCCGTCATCTTTCTGTATTGTGACTAGTTGTTTTCACTCTGGAGACATACGTTTCAGTGGATTAAAAACCCAATAGCAGCCAGCAGGTCGTGTTCATCATCTAAATATCCATGCTCTGTGTTAGGCTCCACGCCTTTCCTACGATAGGTTAATCTTCCGAGGAAATGCACTCAAGGACACAGCCTATCCCACACATGGGCTCACAGCTGGAGTACCTAGTGGTCAGATACTGTGTTTTCCACAGCCTCCCACTTCCATGCTCTCCATCATGCACTTTGTAGCACTTCTGCCAAAGCACACAGAGTCATCTCCATCACAGAGTAACTAATACAGTATGTTTTGTATAATTGACATTCTTTCAGACAGCCTCCATTTTTAGGCTCCCTAATCCCTACCAACACCAAATTGACTGACTCATCTACAAAATGGTACCAATAGAGGTCTTCTTTATAACGATGGTGTGTGACATGTGTCCAGAGACTATGTGTTCTTCAGGGACAATGATTAACTTCAGTCTGCTCATGGTGATCTTCTGCTTAAAAAGCCTGGATAGAGTACTAATTTTTAGCCAAAGTTCAAGATATTCAAACCTTTGTCCTACAAACTGTGTTTTTGTTTGTTTGTTTTTAGTTTTCACAATTAATATCTTTCCCTTATCTGTTCCCCAAATGGAAGAGGAAATTTCAAGAGATTTTTGCTCAGAAGTATCTGTGGTTATAAGTAAAATGGTCAATAATAGCTCTTTTTAAAGTTCTCTAGTACTTGTGTAGAAAATTGTACCTGTTTTTTTGTGCAGTCAATCATGTAAGACCATGCCTGAATAAATTTCTCACAGTCATTTAAAGCTTTAAAACTGGATCTTTTTTTAAAAAAACAGACTTTGTAAATTACCAGATTAAGCATAAAAATGCATGATTCTCACCCTTGCGTGCATCATCATCTAGTAGCAGAGACAGAAGTTCAAACAAATAATTCTGATTTGTTAATAGTAGATTCAGTGCACTAAAATACTGGAAGAGAACCAATTGTCAAAAGCATGGAGGTATTTCTAGGGTAATAGCGAGATATTTCTAAAGAAGAGAGAGAGAGAGGCACGATAAGGAAAGCCTTGGGAGATGAGTTGAGCGATTCTGACAAGTGGAGAATTGAAAAAGTTGATGACTCTCCAAATCTCATCACAGAAAAGAAGAGAATATGAAAAGAGCAAGAAAATGTTTGAAGAATCCTGGAATGGTTCCAAGTGGATGACTTGCAAACCACAAATATGACAACAAATATGACAATGGAAGACAAGAGTGAATAGCAAATATAAACAACTCAGGAGAAAATCCAGGTGTGAAGAAGCACGTGTATATACGGTAGTGGTGGCAAATAAAACAAAAAGGAACCCAGCAGATTCAATAATAGGAGCCAGGTGGAAAAGGGTCAACATAACTGGGTATACATGTGCTGTTTCCTTAGGGTAAAGGTGGAAAACCAAATAGCAGGAATGGATCGCATAAAAGGATTGAAAAGAAGGGCTAGACCCAAGGGCTTAGCTGGTAAAAAGACAGAAAAGATGTTTTATTGAGGAGTCAGTGGCACTAACAGGGTTTGACACAAAAAGCTTGGAGAATAACTAGAAATTTGAAAGGCATTAATTATGAGATTTACTTTTAAACTAAATGCCTTAGAATACTATAGACAGTACTATGGGTGTGCATCTCCAGGCCATGCAACCCTGAGTTTAGTTTAAAGACTCACTGCCTTCATATACTACAAGAGTCAAGCAACTTTTCTTTTTTAACCCTAGAAAGTAGAATCAAAGTACAATACCTAGGTATAACTGTGTTCCATTAAGTCTTTATTTATAAATACAGGGGCCTACCCTGATAACAAATACTTGCTAATTCCTAAAGAAAAATATTTAATGTTTCCATTTTATTCATGATGTGTATACTTAACCACAGAAAATGATTGACTCACGGGGCGCTTACAGTGAATCGAACACATTGCTACACATTTTAATACGTATTGAGGTTGGACAGTGTACGTGTAATGGGTGAAGACACTGATGACCACAGAGATTAGTTTGCTTAGGTTGGACAGTGTACATGTAATGGGTGAAGACACTGATGACCACAGAGATTAGTTTTGAGCTTTGGAAAGTAAGAAAGGATTTCCTCTTTGGGTAGTATTCTATGCCAGATATTCTTAAAAATCCTTCTCTCTAAAACCATGTAGGTACTCAGTGTTGATACTTCTTAATATATGAGAAACAAGAAAATTTTTCCAAGAACAAAATTCAGCCTTATAACGTAAAAGGAGTTGTAAATAACATGTCAAAGTGGATGGGGAAAGGCCGTGAGGCCTCAATCCTAAATTTAAAAAAAAAAAAAAAAAAAAAACTAAGGGCAACTAAGGAATGCTGGGAGTGGGGAAATGGTCAGGAAAGTCCTTATTGACTAGTTATTGAATACTAAATGGTCAGTTCTAAAAACATATATACAAATAACATTATATTGACTGAGAAGGTTATGTTTAGGAATATACACGAATATTTCTATGCTTACATGCATGTAACATCAATTAATAAAAGGGAGCAGGATAATTAAATTTGAAGAAAGTGAAGAATAAATGGGAGAGTTTGGAGGGAGGGAAGGGGAAGGGGTAAATTCTATAACTATATTATAATTTCAAAAATAAAACAAATTATTAAAAATAGAATAAGCAAAAGCAAAGGCTGGGACTTGCCTGCAGGGGAGTTATATTTAAAAGATACAAAAAAAACAAAACAAAAAAAAACTACCAAACAAACAAACAAACAAACAAACAAAAAAAAACCAAAGCTGTTGGTTACAGAGATCCGAGATCCGGCATCATCAGTCCCTGGATACGCCCTAAACCCTGGCATGAAGCAGGACCTGTGATGGAGCTCTCTGTCTTCAGCAAAAAGTCAGATCAGGAAAAGAAAATATCCAATTTAGTCAGAGAATAAAAAAGAAATCTGTCTGTGCACTGTAGTTTCCAGCTACCCTGCATCATGATGGACTATCCCTTTATCTCTGGTAACGCTCTGTGTTGAAATGATGTAATCAATACTGAACTGACCACACTCACTTTCATACGCTTGTGGCCTCGTATATATCTCTTTCAATTATTTTACTTTCAACCTATTTCTATATTTTTAATTTTATATAACCTTAGACAAATGAATTTTTTTTTTTTTGCAGTGCTGAAGAATGAACCTAGGGCCTTATGTTAGGTAAGCACTTTACCACTGCGCGTACACTCTCAGCCCATGACTTCATTTCATTTTTCAAAATTAGATGAACTTCAAAGAATTAGTTACTGTCCTTAGAGAAATTAAAGAGATGCAAATCCAAAAGAAAACAGTACAGACAAATCTGGGAAAAGAGCAATTAGACATATACTACACACACACACACACACAGGAGTTTGAAAGGCAATTAAACCCACTCTATCTCTCAACAAATAGTCAGCTGTGCATCAAATAGTGCGTACAGTTCAGAGCCTATGACAAACAGGTTATTCTCATAACACATGAAGGATACAACATGTTAGAAAATCAACCTAAAAAGAAATATATGGATGATCAATCCAAAAGACTCCATAGTAGTCCAAGAAGAATCCTAGACAGTGAGAACAGGAAAGGTGGAAGATGAAAAGAAGCATCTTTAAGGAAGAAAATCTATAGAGCTAAAGAAAAATTGAAACTTCTAAATTGAAATGGCTCAGTGAGTTACCAGCAGAGTATCTGACAAAATGACATCCCTATGTCAAAAGCTGCAACATCCAGAGCATAACAGATTAAGAGACTGACTATAAATGCTTCCTTAGAGAAAAAAGGGAAAATTCACCATCAACAAAAGGATAATTCAACTGAGCTTCAAGTTCTGCAGTAAGTCAGAAGGTGAGAGACTTAATGCCCTAAAGGTCATAAAATAAAATACTCCCAACCTAGAGTTCTGTAAAAGGTGAAATAAAATGGCAAAATTAAGACATATTCAATATTAAAACTGCCATAATTTTAAGTTTACTTTTGATTATAATACGTAGATATACTATATATAGTAACATATATAATGTAAATAAAATAAACTTATTTGAGGAAGAAGTTCCAAAAAATAAATAAAAATATTCTGTTTGTTGTAAAGTTCATGGAACTACACATCCGTGGAAGGCACGGGATACATATAAACCGAATGATGAAATAATGTAGTTAAAGTGATATTTGGCACAGTGAAAAAAATTACCACTAGACTTCAATGAGAAGAGATAACACAAAGATATTTGGAATCATAAAATTAATATACAAATTCAGTTTAGTCAGCAGTGGGAGAAGACCCACTTAACCGCATATTAGAAGATTCTTTAAGTCACTTTAATCAAATGGAGATAACAATTGCTGGGAATACAAAATAATCCAGGGCCACACAAGCATGTTAGAAATGATAAGTACAGTCATTTAATTCAGGGCTTTGTTAACTGTTTTTTGTGTTGTCTTGACCTAACTAATAAACAACGTAGGAGACAAATGCTTGCTTTTGCTCATAATTTCAAGAGCTTTTGATCTACAACGGTGGGAAAGGCACAGTCGAGTGGAAGCCCAGGCATGGATATGACAGAAGCTACAGCCGTTTGCACTTGGTGGTAGGCAGGAAGCAGAGGACCTGGTCGATTTCAATGGCCTGCCTCTAGCTTGCTTCTGCCAGTCAGGCCCCACTATGAATAACTCTAATGTCCTAGAATGAGGATCACAAGCTGGGGGAAAGACATTCAAAACATGAGCCAGTAGGTAGTTTTTCAGATTCAAACCATTGCAAGGTGATAATACAACTTTATTGAGTTGCTGTTATTAAAATTAAAACTCTGCAATATCCTATGTATAGAAATCCCAGCGCTGGAGGGATAACCCGAACTACAAATGCATCTCTTTGAACTACAAATGAGTGACATGTATAAAACCGTTGCTTTCTGGGGTTTTATTTGAAAGGGCTAAAATTGAAAGCCATGTAAACATCCACTCACAATGCAACAGTGGAATAACAAATCATAATGCACTCATATTCATGGAATATACAGTACAGCAATCACAGAGAATGAGATGAAGCTGCCTCTGTCAATATGGAGAACTGTTAGGAAATATTGGAATATTGTTGCAACTGGACTGTATTGCTAGAGGAAGAAAGAAGATTGAGGAAAATCTGTGCTGTAATCAGACCACGGGGCCTCCAATACCATGCTAACAAGCTTGAGGACTCTACAAACCACCACAACATGAATAACAAAGACATCCTAAGAATATCTATATGCATGCCAATTAATCTGAAGCAGCCTTGACTTCATCATCTTACGTTCTCATTTTTTCCCTTAGACCTTTCTCGCTTCCTTTTCGATCTCCTAGTATCAAGACCCTTACTGATGAAAAATTAAACACAAGAGACAATGAACAAATGGTGCTAGAGCTAACGGATCCCTAAAATGAAATATGGTTTCAAATATGTGCTTTAGAGGAAACAGGTTTCCAAACATGCTACATTGTTCTTTTGGTAATTTCATTGTGATGACGGGTCAGTCTGGATATAATTGCTTTTCATTAGCCTTTCTGCAGCTGCTGGATTCTTTACCTACATGCTGTCAGAAAAGCAGGAAGGGCGGGGGAAGGAAGGGGGGATGGTTGGTTCATTTTTCCACCTTTTTCAAAATGCCAGATAAATTGTTTTCAACCTGTCTTACAAGCAAATGCCCCACTTTAAGTCTAAATGGGGGGAAATATGTCACCATGACAGCTTAGCGAAAAATAGCTGATCTCTTCCACAGAGCACAATGAACTCAGTTCTGTCTTTTATGCAACAATGTTTGGCTTCCAAGACCTAACGGGGAGAAAAATTGCCTGCAGCCTCTTCTCCAGATCCTCTCAGTAAAATATGATTTGGGAGATTTCAAGAAACTAAGAAAAGCCTAGGCAAATCAGCCATTTGCATTTAATAAAGCAAGGTTTTGCATTGGTGGGCAGGGACTGTACTGTGTATAGCACAATGCAAGATCCACATGTAAAATAAAATATACTAATATAAGTTGTATTGTAACCATGCTTTTAAAGTACAAACCCTTCTGCTACACTGAATCATGTTAGGAAGCCCAGCCTCTGAGAAGCCATTGTCCCGACAATCAATCCAAAACGGAAGCTGTCAAGTCACTGACTCTTCAGGGCTATACTTTCTTGTATGTTAAGTGAAACCAATCATGGACTAGGAAGACATTTGATTCGGTAGAGTACATGCCCCCAAGCTTAAGAGCTGAATTCAGATTCTCAGCACCCATGTAAGAAGCCAGGCTTTAAAGTGAGCGCCTGTAAACTCTAACAGGGCAGAATAGAAATAGAATAAACCCTGCAGATTATTGACAGCCAGTCTTAAAAAAACTGGTGAGTTCAGGTATGGCGAGGGACACTATCCCAAAAATAAGATAGAGGGATGGTGAAATGGCTCAGCAGAAAGAGAGTATTGCCTGTGGGGATATTTTCAAATTTTATAAAAACAGTCAGAGATATCAGAGGACAGATCCACCTCCTCAAGCCCTTGTTTGTTTTTTGATTGTCTGTTTCAATTGTCACTAAGCCTAATGACCTAGGTTCAACTCTCAGGGCTCTTGGTAGGAGAAAATCAACCCCCATAAGTTACCTTCTGACTCTCACCTGAGCATTCCTACTACCTCCTCATTAAGTAAACGAATAAATAAATGTAAAAAGATGGAGAGGCATCGAGGAAGATACCCAACATCAACTTCTGGCCTATGATTACAGCTCACAAGACAAAAATACAGGTGATAAATGGAGACAGTATGAGTACTGCGGTCCCCAGTCCTCCATGACATGCCATCGACCCAGGAAAAAAACAACAATTATGGGTCATGGAGGTAGACTCTACCCTTGTCTCCACACCGAAAGGCCAGTTCCGAAAGACTGGGTAGATCCCCTCTCTGAGCAGACTGGTATATCCAGACAATCATGGACATATCTAATGGTCTGCAGGAAAAACAAACAGAAACAACAACACTAGCAAAACCAATCATTTGGTGCATCAACTAACTATCCAAATGCCAAACAGAAGCCTGCAGTTGTGAAGCCTCAGTGGCTCTTCAAATAAGTAGCTATTCTTCCTTTGGACAGACATATTTCAGTGGCTTCCTTTGTACAGAGTGGATTTTGCCCTCTGTTTGATCCTTGCTACAGAACCATCCCATACCTGTTCAATACTGACTTGGAAATCTCTTGGTCTCTTCTACTACTTACAATGATTCTATCAGCAGTTCCTACACATGACAGCCTTGGTAGAATAAAATGTGTCTTCCCCCAGAAGAATAGTCATCCTCCTCAACAAACACACAGTTTCTTCAAAAACTCATCTCTATTAATCATTTCAAATTGCTTCAATATCTTTAACACACTCCCGTGTATAGTGTCAAAACTTCCCATGTTGTTAACTTATGGTACTCCAAACTGAGTAAAATACCGTAGAAATGGAGCCAGGCAGCCTGGGACGAGCAGAAACCTCTCCTTGCTTATTTTAAAGGCTGTCCAATCAACGCCACTAACAAAGACACATTCACTTGTCAAAACTACATAACATAAAAGGATCGCATAAATAAACAACACTTGGTATTCTTTAAAATGACTTAGAAAAAAAAGAGAGCTTTTTACTACAAGAAGTTTAGATAAGTAGGTGAGGAACTGTGAGCATTATTTAGCTTGACATAGCCATTCAACAGTAGATTTTTAAAACAACAAATTGTACAATAAAGAAATGCACGGACTTTATCAATTAAGTTTTTGAAAATAAAACTTAAAACACTTTCTTTAATATTGTCATTAAATTTATATAAACACACTGGTGAGAACTCAGAGACCCAAAGGGCCTAGCACACTAAGAGTGTCTGATAACATGGAGTGCGCTAAGGTCGCTGGACAATTTAATAGGTTGTTCATAGACTCCAACAGATTGAAGGGAATCGGAAATCTCAGATTTTTATGATCTAAGAGAAAAGCACACCTGTATCAATAAAACTCCAGCTCTGGATGTTCTACTTTCAGTTCTGGGATGTAACTAAAATTATTTGGCCCATTAGTGTGAGGGGGTCTTTAAGGAATACACCCTTTAAAAATGCTCCTCCAAATAATGCTGGTTTTATCCATAGGTCCATAAGATTTTATCTATAAGGCAAGATTTGTTTTTTAGGTAGCAGTGATTTATATAATATAGATATTTATCTATTTATTTACTTACTTATTTATTTATGTATTTTACATATCTACCTCAGTTTCCTCTCCTTCCTTTCCTCCTATTCCCTTCCCCCACTTCGTTTCTACCCCTCCCCCATTCACTTCTCAGAAAGGGTCAGGCCTCCCATGGTAGTCTATAAAGCACAGCATGTGAAGTTGAGGTAGGACTAAGCTCCTCCCCCTACATCAAGGTTGAGCAAGGCATCCCACCTTAAGGAATAGATTCCAAAAAGCATACTTATGCACTAGGGAGATGTGGGAGGTTGTGTTGCTTCATTTTAAATAATTGTCCCACCCACTGGTTTAATAAAAAGAGCTGATTGGCCAAAGGCAGGCAGGAAGTGTAGGCGGGGCTACCAGACTAGGAAAAAATCTCTGAGAGCAGAATGCCAGACAGAGCACCAGAGAGAAGCCAGAGGAAGCTGAGGACAACTATGCTGCTCTAAAGAAAGGTACCGAGCCGCATGGCTGAACAAGATAAGAGACATGGGTTAGATGAAGGGTAGAGACCTAGCAAGTTATATGCCTGGGCCTGAGGCTGATCAGCCTAAAACTATTGGAAACATCTGTGTGTCTCTGTGGGCCTGTGGGTCTGCGGGTCTGTGGGTCTGCGGGCCTAAACCTTGAGGTTAGGCCCTAAAGTCCGGGCCAGAAACCTCGTACTACAGGGAGAGATCCTGGTCCCACTGATAGAGGTTCCACAAACAGACCAAGGTACACAACTATCATCCACTTTACAGAGGGCCTAGGTCAGTCCCGTGCTGGCTTCCTAGCTGTTGGTCTAGAGTCTGTGAGCTCCCATGGGCTCAGGTCATCTGTCTCTATGGGTTTTCCCATCATGATCTTGCCCCCCCCCCCCGATTATATATAATCCTCTTCCTCTTCCCTCTCTTCAACTGAACTTCCAGAGTGAGACCCAGTGCTTAGCTGTGGATCTCTGCATCTGCTTCCATCAGTTACAGGATGAAGGCTCTATGATGACAATTAGGGTGGTCACCAATCTGATTACAGGAGGAGACCAGTTCAGACATCCTGTCCACTACTACTAGGAACCTTAGCTGCAGTAATCCTTGTGAATTTCCCTAACTCCATAATTACCCCCATCTTTCAAGCTATCTCTTTTATTGCTCTCCCTCTCCATCATTCACCCAGTTGGACCATCCCAATCCTTCATGTTCCCATCCCCTATCCCCTCACCTCTACCTTCCTCTGTCCCTAGTTCACCCAGGATATCTCATCTATTTTCCCTTCCTAGGATGATACATGCATCCCTCTTTGGGTCCTCCTTATTACCTACTTTTTCTAGGGCTGTGGTTTGTAACCTGGTTATTCTTTACTTCAATTCTAAAATCTGCTTGCTTATGAGGGTGTAGATACTGTGTCTTTCTGGATCTAGGTTATCACACTCAGGAAAAAAAAAATTTTCTAGTTCCATTAATTTGCCTGCAAATTTCAAGATGTCATTTTTAAAAAAAAACTACTGATTAATACTCCATTGTGTAAATGTACCACATTTTCCTTAAACGTTCTTCAGTTGAGGGGCATGTAGGTTGTTTCCAGGTTTGGGCTATTAATGAATAATGCTGCTATGAATATAGTTGAGCAAGTGTCCTTGTTGTATAATTGAGCATCCCTTGGGTATATGCCTAAGAGTGGTATCATTGAGGTATATTGATTGTCAATTGAGCTTTTTGATCCGTCTGGACTTGAGTTTTGTGCAGAATGATAGATATGGATCTATTTACATTCTCTTTCATGCCAGCATCCAGTTACACCAGCATTATTTGTTGCAAATGCTTTCTTTTTTCCATTGTACAATTTTGGCTTCTTTGTCAAAAATCGGGTGTTCATGAGCATGTAGATTTATATCAGGGTCTTTAATTCAATGTCATTGATCCACAAATCTGTTGTTATGCCAAAGCCATGCTGTTTTTATTACTATAGCTCTATAGCAGAGCTTGATGTCAGGATTGGTGATGTCTCAAAAAGTTCCTTTATTGTACAGGATTTTTGGCAATCCTGAGTTTTTTCTTTCCATATAAAGTTAATAATGTTCTTTTGAGGTCTGTGAATGATTGTGTTGGGATTTTGATGGAGATTACAATTGAATCTATAGATTGCTTTTGGTAAGACTGCCATCCATTATTACTATGTTAACCCTACCCATCCAAGAGCGTGGGAGATCTTTCTGTTTTCTGATTTGTTGTATGGTAAATGAAACTCAGGGATAGATCTCTGAGAAAGTCGGAGATATTAGAGTAAACACCACAGTCAGATCTTACTCAGCTGTCTTCCAGCTTCCTCAGCCTGGATTCTCTTGGCTTCTTCTTCTCTCTTTCTATGCCTGCCTTAAATACTCTCTTGGTAAGTTAAGGCATGGCCCCACCACTGCCTGCCTGAGAGTCTAGAACTCCTTCAGTAAATTAAGATGACCTTGAACTCAGTTTGGATTAAGGGTGTAGGTCACCACTCCTGGGATACTCCCTGTGCTGGGATTAAAGGTGTGAATCACCACTCTCGATCCTCCTACACTGACTGTGGGTAGAGCCCTCTTATATCTCCAAAACTTCTGGAGCTTTTATTAAATCCCCACACTGATTTCTTCTTTATTTTCTTTCTTCAAAGATGTAAAGTTTTGTTATACATGCTGTTACTTGTTTTTGTTGGATTACCCCAAGATATTTTATATTATTTGTGGCTGTTATAAAGGGTGTTGTTTCTCTGATTTCTTTCTCAGCCCACTTATCATTTGTATATAGGAGGGATACTGAATTTTTTTTTAAGTTAATCTTGTCTTCTGCTACATTACTGAAGGTGTTCATCAGCTGTAGGAGTTTCCTGGTAGAATTTTGGGGGTCACTTATGTATATGATCATATCATTTGCAAATAGCTCAAGTTTGACTTTTTCCTTCCAATTTGTGTCCCATTGATCTCCTTCTGTTGTAAAGCTTATTTTACCAAACAGGAATCTAAATGATTCACAGCTCCTAGGGCTGAGAACATGGGCTTCATTGGGGGAAGGGGCATTACTCCAGCTACCACATAAAGGGAAGGTTGTGAGGCAGAGGGGAATGTAGTGTAGGCCGAGGAAACAGCATTTACAAACCTGTGGTAAGAGACAGCAAAGAGCTCTCACTTTCAAAGGAGAGAATGTGGGTAAAAGTCAGGAGAAGGGGAGGAGCTGAGATGTGAAGGCGAAATCAGAGTGGACTAGATGGTGGGGGCTGGTTGCTGCATTGAAAGAATCTTTTTTGCGAGGCCAAAAGTTACAGTGGAAAAAAAATAGCATCTTCAACAAATGGTGCTGGTATAACTGGGTGATGGTACATAGAAAATGCAAATAGATCCATATCTATCACCCTGCCCAAAGCTCAATCCAAGTGGGTGGAAGACATCAACATAAACCCAATTACACTGAACCTGATAGAAAAAAAAAAAGTGGGAAATACCATTGAACGCATTGGCACAGGAGACTACTTTATAAATATAGCGCCAGTAGCACAGACACTGAGATCAGCAATTAATAAGTGGGACCTCCTGAAACTGAGGGGCTTCTGTAAGACAAAGGACACAGTCAATAAGGCAAAAACGACAACCTACAGAGTGAGAAAAGTTATCACTAACCCTCCTACATCAGATAGAGGACTGATCTATAAAATATATAGAACACTCAAGAAACTAGAGGTAGAAAAAAACTCAAAGAACCTAATTTGAAAATGGGGTACAGAGCTAAACAGGACATTTTCAACAGAAGAACAACTCCAAATGGCTGAAAGACATTTAACTGCCCAACATCCTTAGTCATCAGAGAAACACAAATTAAAACAACTCTGAGATATCATCTTAAACCTGACAGAAGGCTATAAAAAAATATAGATAACAACCTGGAGCGGAGCTCTCCTCCATTGCTGGTAGGAGTGTAAACTTGCACAGCCACTTTGGAAATCAGTATGATAATTCTTCAGAAAACTGGGAATCAATCTACCCAATGATCCAGCAATACTGCTATTGAACATATACCCAAGAGAAGCACATTCTTACCCCAAAGGTATTAGCTCAACTATGTCCAAAGCAGCATTATTCATAATAGCCAGAACCTGGAAAGACCCTAGATGTTCCTTAACTAAAGAATGGTTTTAAAAATTGTGGTACATCTACACAATGGAGTACTACTCAGCAATTTAAAAAAAAATAATGACATCCTGAAATTTGCAGGCAAATGGATGGATCTGGAGAGTATCATCCTGAGTGAGGTAACACGGACCCAGAAAGACAGAAATGGTATGTACTCACTCATAAGTGGGTTTTAGATGTAATGCAAAGGATAGCCAGGCTACAACACACACCAACACACACACACACACACACACACACACACACACACACACACACACCTCAGCAACTAGGTAACTGGAGAAAGTTGAGAGACCTCCATAGATCCCTCTGGGAAGGAGAAGTAGAGATCTCCTGAGAAAATTTTGATCCTGGGATGTGGAGAAGGATAGAGGAGGAAGGGGAGGGGAGAAGGAAACATGAGAGAATGGCATGGTGAAAGGGTGACAGAGAGGGAGAGCAAAGAAGTGAATATCCTGATAGAGGGAGCTATTGTGGGATTAGAGAGAAACAGGTGCCAGGAAAACACCCAAGAACCCATAAGATGAGCCCAGCTATGACCCCAAGCAACAGTGGAGAAGGTCTAAAACCGGCCTTTCCCTATTATCATATGAATGACCACCCTAATTGCCATTATTGAACCTTCATCCAGCAGCTGATGGAGGCAGATACAGAGATCCACAGCTACTGGTCCAGCTGAAGAGAGGGAGGAGAGATTACATGATTACATAAGGATCATGATGGGGAGACCCATGAAGTAGGCCATCCTGTGCTGGTGGGAGCTCACAGACTCTGAAATAACAGCTGATGAACCTTCATGGGATGGAATATGGACCCTCTGAATGTAGATGACAGTTGAAAGGCATGGGCAGTCTCTGGATCCCGGGTCTTTGAAGCCCATGGTGGAGGGAAAACACCTTTCTCAGCCTTGATACTTGGGGGAGGTACTCCTTCCTACCTCTACTGGATATGCCAGACTGAATTGACCCACCTTTGGATTCCTTGCTTTCTCTGGGGAGTAAACAGGGTAGGGAAGGTGAGAGAGGAGGGACAGGAAAGGGAGCAGCAGTATATATGGGGGAAAAAATAAAAAGAAAAGAAAAGAAAAGAATCTTTTCCCCAGTAAGACCAGTAATAAGTAGCCACATATGTACATGTGCGTATGTACATATATATATACATATTTGCATTTTACACACAATAACAACTGATGAAATAAAGAGACCATGAATTAGAAGGGGAGTGGAGAGGTATATGGGAAGGTTTGGATGGAGAAAAGACAAGGGGGAATGTTGTAATTAATACACAATCTCAAAATTAGACAACAAAAACCGACAGGCCCTGGAAGCAGCTGAGACTGCTGATGCTAAGCTCCAGGAGTGGCTCATCTGATCACCCGATCTTCTAAGCAGAAGAAAGTAGGTCGGGATTCCCCTTCTCGATTCTGTACTGTTCTGCTTTTGTGCATCGCTTTCCCCCTGAAAACAAACCTGTTGACATCTTCGGTGTTCATCACAAAAGTGGGATTTCAGCATCATTTCTTAAACCGAGTCTCTTATTTTCACTATGCAAGCTGAAAAGTAGACCATGATAAAATAAATTTATCCTGTCTAAAGGGCTGACCATCAATACTACCAATATACAACTTCAGAACATTCTGGTACAGCATGGCCCGACTTAGAACTCATGGTTCTTGGTTATAGGAAGAAAAACAGTTCCTCAGAGTCACCCTTGGCTGTTAGGGGAACAGTGACAGTTACCAGCTTGTAAATTAGACAGTCTGAGCTTTTTTCCCCTGACCCCAGCCCCCATCAGACTCCCTGCTGCTCACACTGCAGCATAACAAACCATTAACCATATTGAGTCTAATGTAATGACTCATGTGGCATGTACACGCCTTCCATCACATTAATCACCAGTTGCTGTAATACCCTGTTTGTTAAAACCGAGCAACAATGAAAACAAATCCTCATAACAGGAGCCCTCAATTAAAGGGAATTTGTTTCCCTGTACCTCAAGATAAAGACAAGGGGGAAAAAATCAAATGACAGAGAGATAAAGTAATAAGCATTTGGAAGAAACAAGAAATCAATAATTCTACTTGCTGACATAGTTAGTTCCCAAGATAGTGAATTGTGTGAGAATATTAAAAAGACTAAGATCCCAACTCCTAAATTTGCCATTAAGCACAAGACTGGCTACTTACCACTGTAGTGCACTTTTTCATTTGTCCATGCGCCATACTAGGAGATGTGATGTCAAGACATTAAAGGGTCAGTACCTGAAGCCAAGGTGTTCCCACTCTGGTGATAAGAGAACAGCTTTGTGCTAGCCAGGATGATCACAAAATAGTGCCACTCCAACCCAATCTAGTTAAAGCAAGAAAAAGAGACATTTGTGTCAGTGAGACACTCTCCAGAATTCTGCATCCTTCTCAGATTCTAGATCCTATGTTGGCTTATTGTTCGGTAGTTTGAGTGATACTGCAGGCTAGCCTAGAAATTTCAATGGAAGGAGTCCTTTTGGGCATGTGTGTCTTGGAGGTCTTGGTTAGTTGATTGGTTGCTTTTGGTTCTTATCACTTATTTTAGTCAAAGTATCAAGCTTCACCCATCATTCCCGAATTCCCAGTTTTCTGATATACATACATATGTCTCTGAAACAATCATTTGTCATGGCCATGATATTGCAGTGAACCCAGTTACCTGCCCCACAACCCCCACCCCCAGGAAGGAGGGTGGTCAGCTCCGCTTGAACTGGCAATGTAGCCTAAGTACATAAATGAATGTTCTTGTAACAAACACAGGTAGGTTCTAGCAATAAAATGCCAGTTGCCCCATATAGCTGTCTATACAACTGATCCCATGGGTGATTACAAGTTAGAGAAGTATGAGACAGGGAGGACCCAGAGGAAGACAGTACATAATTCTGTTTGTGAGAGAAAAAAAGCAGGAAAGTCTTGTCAAGCCTGACCTGAGTCTTGGAAGGTAAGTGAGTTTTTAATCCACAGGCAAGGAGATTGCTTCCTGGAGCAAAAGCAGTGAGCCATGAAATAGCCCTGACCACTGTGAGAAATTCTGAATCAGCCCTGTTTCGCCTTCTCCTGTCTTTGATGTCTCTGGATCTTCGCAGGTACTCTTACTGACAATGCCTCTATTCAGAGCTCTTTGCCTGCTGTGTCCTGAGCTGACTCTCCTCTTCCTGTGCCAGGCAAGCTGGATGTTGTTTGGATCTCAGCCACAGACGAAGAAGAGTGTGGCTCAGGGGCTGGGTCCTAAAATACCTTCAATGTCAAATCTGCAAGGTGACCTTTCTGTCCAGGCTCTGCTTATTCTATCTCCAGCTCAGTTGCTTCTGAAGGACAAACCATAGTCCCTACACATCTAAGGACTCACAGAGATTAATTTCTACCTGAACATAAGCTGTCAGTAAACACATAAATAAATGCATAAGGTCACTTCATAAAGCGTTAAGTGTTAGAAGGAAAGTAAAGTGCTCGGGTGAAAATGGAGGAACAATTGAGGAAAGGAGATGGCTGCTTTAGGGATGTGGCCAGAGAAAGGCTGAGAAGCTGACTGCTGAACTAAGATTAAATGACCTGAATGTACACATACCTGTAGATTAGCATCATCTCTGGCACAAAGTGCACGTGATACACCCACAGTATGGCTGAGGGCTTCCAAGAGAATCTTTGACATAGCCATGCAAAGTCAGAGTTTTAGGGAATCACCAGTTCATAATGAGACCCCCAACTTTTTCCACATTTGCCTTAACATTAAGATTCCATTCCCAAGAGCAATTGTTACTATGTGTAAGATATCCACAGTGTTCTGAGAGCCATAACTTTTATAAATGTATACCTACCAGCTCATAGGATTTCAAAATCCTGAAAATTAGATATTGTTGTATTTATTTTATACTTAAGGAATCTGAGCCTCAGGTCAGCTGACACACAGCCAGGTGGCTTCAGTCTAGCAAAGATTTTCAATGTAGACACCTTAATTCCTTCATTTTCACCTATTTTGCCTCTATTGTAATAAACTATGCACTGAGTGGATGGACTATGTACTATAAATTCTTCCCAAAGACTAGCTATGGAGATCCTTTTTTTTTCTTGATTCTTTGTTCATTCTAATTGCTATTAGTGCTATTAAAAAGATTGGAAGAATAGAAGAATCTCCATAATGAAAATTCAATCCCAGGAAAACTGTCATGAAAATGGGTTCCCAGAACAATCACTGAGGGTTCATTGATTCTTCACAAAGTGGCATGACCATCAGCAGTTCTTACTGTTTTGTATCATTTTCTTGAAAAAAAAAAGATAGTAAAATTTTGCTCTTCTATATAAATACTTGGAAAATACACTCCATAAACGTTGAACACATTAAAATGGGAAAGGGATAGTTAAGCAGAGTTTGAAAATTACAAGGCTTTAAACACTTTAAACATGTTTTAAAGATCGTATTTTTGCTAAAATACTATCCATGCCTGTTAGAGAGTTGGATCACAATGTTCTATAATCAAGATGGGTATGGTGGCAAGTGATTACAACCCCAGTACTCTGGAAGTAGGTAAAGAAGTCAGGTTATCCTCCATTGGCTACTGTATGATGATTGGTTACTGTATGATTAGCTGCTGTATGAGTTGCTTTCCTGAGCCTATAAAAAAGCACCATCGACCAAAAGCAACTTGTGGAAGAGAGAGTTTGTTTTGTCCTTCATTTCCAGAGGTATAAGAGCATCACATTGCAGAAGCACAGCAGCAAGCCGCAGGTGCGGTGACAGGAACAGGAAGCTGAGAAACTGTAGCTTCAAATACAAGCAGGAATCAGAGAAAATGAGCCAGAAGTGCCAATAAATAAAGCTCTTTAACTCTAAAAGCCCACCTTTTCAGTGACATACTGCCTCCATTAAGACCACACCTCTTAAAGCTTTCCAAACAGTACCACCAACTGGGAAGCAAGTGTTCAAATGTCTGAGTCTATAGGGGATATTTTTCATTCAAACCGCACCACAGGTACATTGGCTCTGGAGTTCAAGATCATCCTCTTTTGGCTACTTAAAGAGTTTAATCCCAGTCTGAACTACATAAAACCATGATTCAAACAACCAAACAACAAGACTGCATAGCCTAAAAGAGTTTGGGGAACCCACATCAACTCACGAAAATTCACCATGACTCTTCGTATATTAACAACTAGGAGAAGTCTTTCGGTAAACAAACATTTTTTCCTTTGTCCAATCAAACTTGTTTATGATTTAACTCCTTCAATACCATGGACACATATTCCTTAAAAAAGTTCCTTATAATCCACTTGTAAAATGTTGGTCTATGCTCAAGTAGCAAATAATCTTTCCTTACCCAACTCTAATAGAGACATACTGAACAAAGATCAGACTTCTCATCTGAGGACTAACCAGCCTACAGCAACATGCCAACAGACCAAAGACATTTACGTGCTATCCAGCTGGAACCAGTGAAGAATGGCCCACAGTGCACTGCCTAAGATGTCAATCCACAGAACTAATATTAGGATATTTTATTACAAACCAACAGCTGTCCCAGTGACAGTTTTGCTACTGTGATCTGGGAAAAAATCTTAGAAAAATGAAAATTTCAAAGGTTCTGTATTTAATGTTTTAGGCTACAATGTCTTCTCCCATGCTATGTTTTCACAATGAAACTCAATGATAGCTACTACAAAGACCTTTCGGATAGCAGTAATGTGTCTGAAACTCAAATTAATAATTAGTGACATTTCCTGAAATTATAGCAAAAGCTTACAAAGGTACGTGCCTAGATCTTATACCATCATGCCTCCATGGCTTATATGCCCTACTTTGTCAAAACAAACCACTTCGATTACCATAAACCAGGTAAGTGCATGAAAATTTTTTAAGTGGTTTTTAACCTTCACAGATGATTTTGATCTAGGGAACCTTAAAATTAATAAACTGTGAAAGTTGTATCTTCAGTCCTCATTGAATGAAAATGAGCATTAATATCCTGCTGATAAATCATTAACATGTCTCAACAGTAAGAAATAAAACAACACTGTTGCTTTCACCAGGAGAGGCCCAGTTAATTAAGCTGATACTGAAGGTCAGAATGCTGGAACAGGGTTTATGAGGAAGTACGATCCTGCCAAGTTTATTAAATAATAATAATGTGTCCATCAGACAAAGGAACTGTTTGAAAAGTAATAACAGAAATAACAGAGCAGGAGTTTACAGGGGAGAAAGGGGGAGTCAGCTCAAGAGTCACCCCAACCACATCTGCTTTCCAATGCACACAGTGAAAACGTAATTCCCAGATCATTAGGGAGCCATGGGGAGAAGTGGAGAGAAATGCTAATTACGCATTAGCCTGGTTAGCTAAATTCAGATGGGGTAATATAGCATAGATTGATGGAATAAGCCATAAAAATTTAAATTCCAGGCAGGCTACAATAAGTGGCTTTTAAAGGAGCAAGCCAGTTCCTGTTCTCCAAAAGCCACAAACTGGAAGACGGGAATCATATATTCAGGGATCATAAATCCAATCAGAACAGGACTAATCCAGAGAGTAAATGATGTAAAGTTGCTCAATGTTGAGTACAGTAAATGGACCAATGGCCTAACTGTAATGTCTCCCAAATCTAGTGGTTTTTTTTCTAACACCATGCTGCCTCATGGGTGCCAGATTCTAAACTTCCTAAAACACATTTCAAATTGTTTGACTTAGCATGAATTTTAGTGGCTCCATCTTAAATAAAAGTCCTCATTCTACAAATACTGACTAAATCCTAAGGTCCATATTTATCTCCTATCGGTAGCTATGCCTCTAAATTTAAACATCTTCTGTCATCACACAGCATCTCTGTATCTGGAAGGCTGTCTCTCTCCTGCACACAGAAAACATCCTTTGAAAATATTTCTATTGCCAGAAACTCCATAAATCAATCCCTCATCTTGCCCAGTTCAAATACAGGCTCTTTCACTGTTCATTTGCATCAATTACTCCATTGTAAATTGGTCACAACCCACTAGAAGCCTTCCTAGTCCAAAGCAAAACCCAACAAATATTTCTTGAATTAAGTTGAATATATGCTTCATAAAAATTAAGATCAAAGTAACTAGATAAGAAAGTGTCTTATCTATTGCTCTGTCACTGTAACACCATGACCACAGCTGGGAGTTTGCTTACAGATTTGTCCATTATCATCATGAAGAGAAGCAGGCAGGCATGTGCTGAAGCCATGGCTTTGAGCTTTCACCCTGACCCACAGGAAGCAGGCAGGGAGGGAGAGACACTGGACCTGGCATGGGTTTTTGAAACCTCAAAGGTCACTCCTAGTAACATACCTCCTCTGACAAGACCACATCTTCTCCAACAAAAGTCACACCTCCTAATTCTTCTCAAACCGTTCCATGTCTTGGTAACTAAGCATTCAAATATATGAGCCTATGGGGATTATTCTCATTCAAACAACCACGGAAAGCAGCAGTGCCCTGGCTTCCATATGTTTGGAAGATTGGAATGGAATAGAAAAAAATCACTTCTGTTATATCTCCAGCATCTCTTAGATTTACCTTTTACCTGATCATCTTGTTGTTATTCTGTTCTCATTCTGATTCTTGTCTACTTAGTTGATTTTCTATCTGTTATTACTCCTTTCCTTATATACCATTTTCAAGGCTACCATTATTCTTACAACACTGCAATCTCAATCATTCAATCAGAAATCATTTCGTTAGCATCATGAAAACTTACTGAAGTTCTCATCTCTAGTAATTAATGTTAGAAGCTTACACCCATAGTCTCTCTCTCTCTCTCTCTCTCTCTCTCTCTCTCTCTCTCTTTCACACACACACACACACACACACACACACACACACACACACACACACACACACACACACACACACACACACACCATGCTGCTAATATCCCCCAAGTGATTAGGACTCAGTATTCCCCTAGCCCTTGTGGGATGACTAAATGGATCTCAATGACTGGAGAAAGAGGCAGGTTATATGAAAGACAGAGGAGAGGTTAGAAATGTAGAACAATACCGCACAGGTGACTTCTAGAAAACTCTATGTTCTATTAACCCAAGAGGCAACTTGCAGCCTATACCTTATTCAAAAGAATCACAGACCTGAGAAGTCATCAGGACTCTTGAAAAATCTTGGCACCAAATTTCTATGAGCGTCATTATCAAGCTCTTCATCACCACCACCTATCTACTCCCCAAAGTAGGCACATCGGACTACAGAGCTCAGGAGAGTAGAGGCTGAGGTTCAGGGAGAAGAGACCCTGGACCCGATCCTGCAACTAAGGTTCAGTTGGTGAGGAGAGATCTCATTACAGAGGGTTGCCTCAGGCTTATTCTAAGACTCTGCTTCTGTGTCTGTAAACTCTAAGGCTCACCCCCAGTGGTGTACTTCCTACAGGAAGGCATACTACCTCAAATCTCCCAGACAGTGTTCAAACTGGGAGCCAAATGTTCCAATATCTGAATCTATGGGGGCATATTTCTCATTTAAACCATCATGAGTGCTACAACCTTTCTAGCCGTTATTTTATGGCCTCACTCCAGTTGTCTCTATCTCATATTCTCATTAAATACCTTCTGTTCCCTTAATTTATTCTTCCATTAGCAACTTCAGGAAATTAGAGATAGACTTACTACAGAAAACCTCTAAAAATATGAAATACTCCAAATACCCTGGACTAGTCTTTAGACTAGAAGAAAAAGATTTCAATTCCCACTAAGCAGCAGTCTGGTAGGCAGTTATTCATCAACTTGTTTGATATTCAAGACTATTTTACAGTTAAGGCAAATGAAAAAAACCTGTCATTGCATATTTCATACGTATTTTTAAGGACAGGAGAAGGTGTAAATAAATTTTTCTTCAGTACTTCATGCAGAAAAGATAACATGTAAAAAGAGACTTTTAGGAATAAAAGATAAATTTCAATAAGCTCAGAGTATTCACAAATCTATGTAAGAAGAATGCTACCAATATGTTGTAGGTCTAATATGTACCCTGCTTTGATATAAATCTAGGTTCTTTCCAGGTTAGTGCTAATACAAATAATGCTGCTATGAAGATAGTTGAGATAATGTCTTTGGGGTAAGAATGTGCACCTTTTGGGTATATAGTGGCATTTCTGGATCCGTGGAGAGATTGATTCCCAGTTTTCTGAAGAATATCCATACTATATTTCACTTGTACAGAATGGTTGTACAAGTTTACACTCCCATTAACAGTGGAGGAGTGTTCCCCTTGCTCTACATCCTCTCCATCATAGGCTGTCATCTGTGCTTTTGATCTTAGCCATTCTGACAGGTGGAAGGTGGTATCTCAAAGTTATTTTGATTTGCATTTCTCTGATGGCTAAAGATGTTGAGCAATTTTTTAAGTGCCTCTCAGCCATTTGTAGTTCTTCCATTGAGAATTCCCTTTTTACTCTGAACCCCATTTTTTAATTGGATAATTTAAGTTTTGAGCTCTAGTTTCTGGAGTTCACTATATATTTTAGAGATCAGTCCTCTGTCAGATGTAGGGTTGGTGAAGATCTTTTCCCATTCTGTAGGCTGCTGTTTTGTCTTATTGACTGTGTCCTTTGCCTTACAGAAGTTTCTCAGTTCCAGGAGGTCCCATTTATTGAGTGTTCTTAATATCTGTACTACTGATGTTATATTTAGGAAGTGGTCACCTATACCAATGTGTTAAAGGGTATTTACTACTCTCTTTTCTATCAAGTTCAGTGTAGCTGGGTTTATGTTAAGGTCTTTAATTCACTTGGATTTGAGTTTTGTGCAGAGTGATAGGTTTGGATCTATTTACATTCTTCAGCATACTACCATCCAGTTATGCCAACACCATTAGTTGAAAGATACTATCTTTTTCCATTGAATACTTTTGGCCTCTTTGTCAAAAATCAGGTGTTTATAGGTGTGTGTGTTAATGTTGTGGTCTTTGATTCGATTCCATTGATCCACAAGTCTATTTTCATGCCAGTACCAGGGTGCTTTTATTACTATGGCTCTAAAGTATAGCTTGAAGTCAGGGATAGTGATTCCTCCTGAAGTTCTTTTATTGAGCAGAATTGTTTTGGCAATCCTGGGTTTCCTGTTATTCCATATGAGGTTGAGTATTGTTCTTTCAAGGTCTGTAAAAAAACAGTGTGTTGAGATTTTGATGGGGATTGCACTGAATCTGTAGATTGATTTTGGCAAAGTTGCCATTTTTACTGTGTTTACCCTACCTGTCCAGGAGCATGGGAAATCTTATGTGAGGGAAAGGTAACATGAGGTTTTTCATGAGGCAATATTCAAGGTGCTGGCACTGGTTGGTGGACAGCTTGAGTATAGATGAAGCTGTTTTAGTGTTCAAACTACTTTTGATAGGATTTAATTCCTTTCAGAAGCTAGACTGAGAGCTTAACTTCCTTGCTGATAATCCATCTTGAGTTTTCTTTTTGTGAATATCAGTATTGGGCACTTAACACAGTTTTGTATCATCAGTGGTGGGAAGAAACCATTGGCTAGTATCAATTTTGGAGAAAAAAATTTATGTAATGTACTTACCAAAGTAACAACATCCTGTCCTTGTGCTATATTCTACCTGTTAAAACAAGGCATGCTTATGGCTAAGCAATGAAATGAACCTAGACATCTACAAACTAATAAATGCATAAGGAAAATGTCAAAATGAATATATCTGACCAAAAAAATATTGTCATCACGTTTGAAGAAACATGGCTGGCTCTGGAAATCGTTATGTTAAATGAAGTATGTCAGATCCCAGTTGACAAAAACATGGTTTGCCTCATATTTGTAGATTCCAGATTTTAATTTGTGTGTATATATGAGTGTGCACACATGCATGCATGTGTGTGTGAGAGAGAGAGAGGTGGGGGGAATGTATGTGTGTATATAGGTCATGGAATAAGACGATCATGAGGAAGAAGAAGAGGAGGAGGAGATGAGAAAATAAGGAAGTTAATAGGATACATGTGACATGGGAGGAAGGTGGGGCTAATGGAGAAAGGATGAGCAAGAGTAGGAGGTCAAGCATTTAGGAAAGAAGAATGTGAGAAGAGGATCAATGGAAGTGAGGTAGGTATGAAAACACCGTGATACTTGATGCTTTATACACTAATTTTTAAAATCTAATAATAAAAACTAAGTTAACCTTAAAATAATTCAATAATATATAGTAATCTATGTTACATTCCAGACGAGTAAGTGCTAGCCAACCATGGTGGTACACGCATATAGTCCCAGTATATAGGAGACTAAAACAAGAGGATTGTTACAAGTTTGGGGCCAGCATAAATTGTGTAGTGTGGTCAAAGTTAGCATACACTAGAGCATGAAACTCTATATTTAAGAAAAATTAATGTATGAACTCCAGAAGGAAGGAGTCAATGAGACCCTTCTTCAAGACCATCTACCAGATTCAACTATGGCATCACAACATAACCCCAAAGTGTTTGTCACAGTAGGTTTATGTATTCATATTCCCAAGCGCATCTTCTACTTGTGGTTTTAACTAGAACTCTGTTCCTAATGAGGTTTAATGTCTTCTCAGAAGTTTGTGAGCTCTTGTTTCTTTTTCATGAAATTTTGGGTTTCCTGAGCTCTCCCTAAAGCGTTGGTTTTGTTTCTTCAAGTTTTTAGCAGGGTTTTTTTTGGCATGGTTACTGTTATTCTGGACTCTAATATCTTGCCTGATTCACGAACTGAAGTGTATTTTCCCAATTTGTAGCTTCAAGATTCAACATACTTTTCAAACAATAATTTGATGTTTAAATTGGACAATCTTAATAGTTATTGGGGTTTTTTTTTCATTTTCTGAATTGTAAAGTTGTGCAAGTTAGTCACTTATTATCAAAGCATAGGAACATTGTCCTAGATTTTCATTCTTAAAGTTCTGAAATGTTTTCCTATATATTTCATTCCTTAAATCATCTGGAATTGATTTTTTTTCACTTTTTCTCATGTGAAGTTTATTTGTTCCTGTTGTCTAAATTTCAGTGCCATCTCTGTCACACTTCAAGTTCTGTATACGTATGAATCTATTTCAGAATTTGTTTTTCTCATCCATTGTGCTGTTTCTCAAAATTTGTGTCAACACCCCACTGCCTTACATATAGCTTTGCAAATACCACACAGTCAAAGCCATTATTCCTCTTTGGGCTCATCTCAGCTAGTTAGTAAAATATTAAAAATAACTTAGTCAAGTTTGTAATGAAGAAAATCTCCAGTAAATTTGGTTTAAATCTAGGCTTAAACTAAGAATAATATGAAAATAATATCCTTATATATTATTTATTGTCAATCAGGTAGTATTTTAAATGCTCTACATAAACATATGACCTCATTTATTAATGAATATTACCAAATACGTACTTTATGAGAATTATCTACTCCTCAAAAATTACCGTGTTTAAGAAAAATTAACTCTACAATTCAGTAAAATAATTCTAAATCTAACAAACTCAACTAACAAAAAGAGAAAGTACATTTCCCCAACCCATTTTAAATTTGAAAGCAATGTGTCACATGCTTTCAAATTAAGTACATACATTGGTTAGACGTTAATATTTTCTCCTATTAAAAGTTTTTGGGACCAGACATACTTGTGATTTTATGTGTTTGCAGAGTTGGAACTGCATGCCTAATAGCATTTGTTGATAAGACTCAAATCTAAAATGATATTTAAATTCATTACACTTAATATACATATAATACTTTTAGTGAATTCATATAGGACTTTTGGTATACCTGCATTTTGACTTTTGATCTATAAAATAAGGTCAAATGTGAAATTCTCCATCTATAATACCAAGTCTTCTGAAAAATCGTTTTGAAGGGGATGGGGAGATGGTTTAGCATTTAAGAGTACATACCGTTCTTCCAGAGGACACAAAGTCAATTCCTAATACCCACAGCAAGTATCTCACCTACTTTATCTGTTAGCACCTGAATTCACACACATATGTGCACACATGAGTATGCACATATGTGTGCATGGACATACACACACATGCTAATTTTGTTTTGAGTATTGAATATTTGAGTGTTTTATATTTTTGGATTTTCATAATAGAAATGTTCAACTTATACAGTACCTATAGATATGAATATATTAAACTATATATTTACATAATTTACATAGTTACGTATAATTTGATGTTTTATATACATGAACTAGAGAAAAATCTATTTTTTAAAAAAATCCATTCTTATCTCTCTAATAATATCGCATCAATCAATTTTTTATTACTATAGTGATATACCTGGAGCATGATAACTATACACATGAAAAAGATTTCCTTCACTCACAGTTTTGGAGTTTCAAGGGCTTGAGGCTTGTGAGGGCTCCTTTGTTTACATCACATCATGGTGGAAGTATGTATATGAGGAAGACCTCATACTGCAGAACGGGAAGCCAGATAACAATTTAGGGTCACATCACACTCACTCGTAACATTTCACTTTCCCAGAGATTAAAAAAGTTCCATGAAACATAAGCAAATGCTTTCTGATGGCAACTCCCTCGAAGACTGAAGAACTTCTATCCTATTAGGCCTCATTTCTCATAAATCATCTGTCTCCTAATTGTCACATTAAGGACCAAGTCTCCAGCATGTGAACCTTTGAAGCACATTTCCAAACTTCTTCCAAATGATAGAAAATGGAAAATGTCTGTAGTGGATTTATGATGTTACATTGTAGATAATTGTCCCGCCTATGAGTTTAATAAAAAGCACTGATTGGCCAAAGGCAGACAGGAAGTGTGGGTGGGGCTACAAGACTAAGAAAACTCTGGGAAAAGGAAGAGCAGAGCATAAATGCCACAGAGACTCCAGAGTCATCAGACAAGCTAGAAGATACAGAGGACAACTATGCTGCCCTGAAAAAAGATAACGAGCCCCATGGCTAAACAAGATAAGAATCATGGGTTAATTTAAGGATAAAGAGTTAGCAATTTATATGCCTGGGTCTTAGGCGATCAGCCTAAAATTATGTAAGCATCTGTGTATCTCTACGGGTCTGTGGGTTTGTGGGTCTGCAGGTCTAAACCTTGAGGCTAGGCCCAAAAGTCCAGGCCAGAAACGTCTTACTACAATGTTGGGATCATTTTACCATTAATTGCACTATTATAACCAGAAAAATGAATTATCTATGGTGAGTCTAAAATGTAGATCTATGCACACATGCACATTACTATCATCAGATTCAGCTAATAAACCTATCTATTGAGACAACTGGTCTAGTGAGTACATTAACTATTCATCTAGTATGTAAATTTTCTAAATTCTACTGTATATAGATTTGGGTCCTCTAGAGAGTGTCATCTCTGCCTTTCCACAAAACAGTGAAACAGCAGTCAGGAGACTCATCTTTTGTACATAAAACTCCACTGTCTGTGTTCCCATTTCTCTGTCTACAAAAGATAGGAATTGGATTGTGTAGCCCTGGTGTCCTTCCCAGACCCCAGTGATTTTCTAAATGTTTTCACAGGGTGTAAATGCTAACAGAAGATCCAACATAAATCCCCCATCTGAACAGTGTTGCTGTGTCTCCTATAAACTATATACAACTGACATGTATATGTACTGAATCATTCAATGTCATGATTTAATTCTACAAAAATTCCCTGCATGGTAAATACGTTGCTAAAATATGCACAAATAAATGATAAGTTGTGATTTTCAAATCCTAATAAATTCACTGCTCCATCATAAGGATAGTGAAAACATTAGTGACAAAAATATGGTGCTTGTTATTTAAGTTTCTTAGTTTAATAAATATTGATACGTATATAAATGCCCACAGTACAAATTTCAAAGTATATAACCAAAACCTTAAAATTTCCTTGACATTTGAGGATCTTTCAGTAAACTTTTAACTATTCAAAATCAAGCCTGAAAGACTGTGTCATAATTTGCCAAGATATTTTTGTTGGATAATAATTTGAAACACTGATATTGAACCTCTTTTACAGAATTATCTAAGCCAAACTGGCATTCTGGAAGATTATTTTTAACAGATGCCAATTGCCAATGTAATGCAACACATGTTATATCCTTGGTAGGATTTAATAATCAATAAAATATTTATTTATTTATTTAAAATATTTTATCTGTGTATATTCGAATAACTCCCTATGCAATGAGAGAATTAAGTTATAAGGAATTCTTTCTACCAATATGAATCTCCTCTTGCTTTTCTGTAATTTAATATTAACCTATTTGAGAACAGACATCTTTGACAAAATAACGGGGTTTACAATACACTTATTTGTAATATTGTATAACTAGCAATACTAATAATTATGATTAGTAAAACTTGTTGAGCCATTTGTTGAGAGATTTACTTGTCCCAGTAATATCTCAAATATATACCCTAGAGTCAGACCACCTGACTTTAAGGCTGTCTTCCATCTCTTAGCAACTACTTGTTACTTACTCTTTCAGCCCTTCGGTCATCAAAAGCAAGAAAAAAAATGATGTTATCATCTAGATTGTGATGAGGATTAAATAATGAAATGAGGGTTTAGAATAATGTTTGATATATAGTGACTACTCAATACAGTAGCCATATCAATACCATTTGTAATCACTAATTTCCACAAATAACATAGGGCATGTTTCATATTACAATATTCGTATATAGATAGGGAAGATATACATAGACAAAGCACTACTTTATGTTATTCTCCAATGGTAGAGCCTAAGTTTCAGTGTAGGTAGATGAACTCCAGAAGCATAACCCAGGGTAAATAGCTAACATGTATGTAGTAAGCATCAAACACACACCAGAGTATGAGTCTAGAAACTAGGCATACCTTGGTCATACTGGGACTCTGATCTGACAGAATTTACTTTGTACCAGGCATCACAGAAGGAGGGATAGAAGCAATATTCAAATAAGCAAATGCATGCTCAGAAAATTGAGACCGGTTCTGTTTTATAAAGATTTTAAAATAAGGTCACAGCAGAATGGACTTGGATGAAGATGGGGGAGGACTTGGGAAGGGCCCTTAAGTAGACTTCTCTAATAAGGTGATATCTGAGATTTGATCTGAATAATATCACAGGGTCACACTGAAACAATCTATAGAGAGAAGATTCTAAGCAAAGTGAAAAGTGTGGCAAGCTTTCAGAAGAGAAGCAATGTGGGCTGATCATGAAATAGAAGAAAAACCAAAGGAATTGGGGGTAATGTGTAAGAGAAAAAGCTATTATCTATGAAAGAGAGTTGAGTGGAAGAAAGGAGAGAAGGGAGGGAAAGAGGCAGAGTGAGGGAGGGGAGACAGAAAGGGGAAGGAAGGAAAGGTAGAGAAGAGGAGATGGGAGGAAAGAAAAATGTAGCCAAAAATGGGGATGTATAAATTAAAAGATAAACATAAAAAGCAACTAAAAGCTCCTTCCATGATAAAGGTTAATATTAAGGAGATATGAAAATTTAAATGTTTGTATTATACATGGAGTATACTGTGAGACGTATAGGACCTAGAGGCGTCTAAGGGCCTGGAGGCCAGACTGGCCTCAGCCAGTTCAAACTTGTTATAACTGATGCCTTAAAGCATGTGCTCATAGCCTGAGGGCTCCTTCAGTGGACATTTCCTCAAAACCCAACCTGGGGTCTGCCTGGAGCTTTGGCAACAGACACAGAATCCTTATGTGAGATGATCTGGGCCAGCAAGAAATGAGTACGCCATAGCAGCAGATGCCAGCAAAGCACAGCCCTTCCCCCTGGGCTGGATAGAGAGTATATAAGGCTTGCCCCTCCCTCAATAAACTGTTTGCTTTTATCAACTTGCTTCTGAAACTGAGCCTTTGTTCTCCATGCCCTCTATCCCCCTCCCATAAAGGGAACTAACAGGGCCCAGAAAAAGTAACCGTAAATGATAGAGAAAAACAACCCAAATGAAAATGTTGACTCCTTTGCTAGGAGCCCTGCCTCACTGATGTCAGGGTGAATGCCACAATAAGAGTAATGTCTTAGAGGATCTGAGGTACACAGCTGAAGGTGTTTGTGGCCATAAGTATTCAGAGCAGAAGCACCAAGAAGACCCAGTAGGTGAGGTCAAGTATCCCTGCAACTACCCAGAGAGCATAATTCAGGGCCACAACAGCATCCTTAGGAAGGACCAGTCATACTGTGTCCAGCTCCACCTTTAGTTTAGTCTCTTGTACGTGTCTCTCTGGTTTCAGATGGACAGTTCCTCTCCCACTTCAGATCAAGCCCCTTACAGTGTTACTAAATCTGGCAGTCCCTCAGAGCTACTGCTTGAAAGCTAAACTGTGTCACCCGGTCATTGCTTTCTAGGACTAAGTCATGCCGTTTCCACCCGGCCTTGCTGGCCTTCAGCCAAGCCAAGAGTAAGAAGGCATTTCTGAACCTCCAAACAAGCTTGAATCTAAAGTTCAGAACCAAGCTGGGATATAAACTCAGGCCTGAATCCGTGCAACCGTAAGAACAGTTCTTGAGGTGTCGGCTATAGCTTCTGTTCTTCCCCTCCCCCACATTACCTGGAAGCACAGCCAGGTTCTATGATGGCAGCTCGCCCATCTGCTCCGTGGCTCTGTCTGAAACAGAAAATAAATCCTCTGTTCATATGGTTGGCAGGCTGGGTGACTAATTGCAAAGAAGACAAGTGATTTATTGGGAAAGAAATTGAGGTCATATCGGCAGGATTTAAATACTTTTTCCTGGGCCAAGTTTTCAGAATGACTTTAAGAAATGTTCTCTTAACAACTTGGAAGTGTGCTGATAGCCCAATCTGACTCCACTTCATTATTTCCATCAAGCTCCTGCACTTTTGTCATTCCTATATGTTAACTGATACTAGATACTTACAGGTCTGCACATTACACAACATTCTTTTTTGTACTTTTATTTCTCTTTGTGAAATCATATTTATGAGAAAAAAACAGCTCAGTCAAACATAGGATTCAAAATCCTAAGGTATTAATCAATGTTTGAGCCAGTGGCTTGCTAGCAATGTCCTAAGACTAGCCACCACTCTGCCCTAAATTGCGCTATCAATAAGGGTACATTAGTTGCATTCTCCTTGACCAAAAACAACTTAAGAAAAGCTTATTTGACATCTGGTTCCAGAGTCCAGAATAGCAGGGATGGCACAGCCTAAGACAGCAGGAGGAGGAAGCCAGATAATCACATTTTGTAATTATACCAGGACACAGACAGACCAAATTAGACATGGGAGAAGTCTATAAACCCTCAAAGCCTGCCCCTAGCAAGGCTGCACCTCCTAAAAGTTCTGTAGCCTTTCTAGATAGCACCATTGACCTGTAACTAAGTGTTCAAATATCTGAGCCCGAGGTGGAGGGGGGGGGTCTCATGCAAACTCCCACAGTGGGTTAGTATCTTCTCTACCAATTTTCCAAGAGTATTATGAAAGTCAAGCAAGGTAGACCATGACATCCCTGAAATCATAAGGCTCTGTATGTTAGTTCTTACTAGAGATGCAGCCCCCTGAGGTTTTCTAATCTAAAAACTACACTTGAGACTTCTTTGCATAAAAACAATTAAACATTGGAAACATTTTATTTATTCTGGGACAAATGCTTCTTCTCTAAACTTTAGTTCCTGAAATCTCATTTTTTGGTTTTTCTATTCTCTATTACTCTCTCCAAGCCTCAGTTTCCCTACCAGTAACAGGCAAAACGGCACCGCAAACTACCAAGTTCATTTTTAAGATGAAAGAAAAAAGCTGTTTGGGGGTCAAGCACAGTTTCCCTCATGGTGTAACATTTATTTAAACGAAAATATTATCTCCATGAGGGCAGCTATCATGACATGGGAAAGCAGAAGGAACCTTCATACATAGCCAAACTAAGGAAACCCAAATGTGCCAGGGAGATAAGAGACTAAGGATGGAGAAAGAAGGCTTGAAGGTCACGTTATTAGAGATTTGGAACTTTATCCCAATATCCATTGGAAAGCCTCATACAGCTCCAGAGGTAGTTTCTAGAAGCATGGCCAATTCTGAGACTACTTTGGATAGGTATCTTCAGTGATTATATAGACACTAAGACCAAATCCCAATACCTTGCCTGTGTGGGTTATTATCCTCGTTAGCAGGGATTAACCTATACTGTCAGGTGTTTCTCCCATTCTTCTCCTGTGTACTTCTTACTCTAGCTTACATATGCTCTGTACTATAAAACTTCTACTTAGAGCCCATAAATTCCCCCTTTTTAGTTTTGTTTTAACATGTATTAGTTGTACACATCAACGTTCTGTTTTGGCTTTTTTAGGCATGCATTTAACAGACTTTGATCATACCCAGTCCTTCCCTAATCCCAACCATCTTTCTATTCTCTAATTGTTCCTCTTTTACATTATGCCATGTCCTTTTCTATATTCCACATACCAGAGTAAATGTGTTACTTATTTCACTGAGCCTTGGCTTATTTTGCTTAACTGGATAATCTCTAGGTCCATCCATTCTCTTACAAATGATGAATCCTTCATTCTTCTTTGTGGCTAAATGGTAATACACTGAATTTTATATATCATATTTTATTTACGTTTACATCCCTCCATGGGCACCTAAAAAGAGTGCTTCCTTTAATCACTGTTAGCTAACTTATTTCACACTTCATCTTATCCCTTCCCAAACCTTTCTCATTATGGCAAAGTCCTACTCACATTTAGTAACATAGTTCTCTAAAGGTCTCAGTATGAAAGAAGGCATTCCAAACTGTCAAACACAGAAAGACTATGGCACACTGAAGTTGCATCAAGCCTAGCAGACCTACCAGCATAGCCAATGATACTCTGTCTGGTACTGTGGTCATATGAGCATTGTTCTCTCTCTCACTTGACTGGGAGGATCTTGGAGGACACACACACACACACACACACACACACACACACACACACACACACACACACACACACACGCACACACCATAGCATTGTGCTCTGTTTGGTCTACATCAGGGTGAATGAATGTTAAAGAGCAAATAAATTTATTATAAATAAAGGCAAAAACTGAACCTCATCTCTAAGTCCAGAGTATCTACACTTAGTTCTTAATGTGATCATCATTGATATTGGTATCTCTATAACAATAAAACAGCATCTAAAGAAACAGCATGCTCTATTTGCTGTTATTTTTCAAAATACAATGCATCTAATAAAGACTTTCCCATATTTTGCTGTCACTTAAAATGCCACCTACAATATGTTAGAGATTAGCAAGTCGTTCCACAGCTAAGAAATACATTTTCTCTGTGGGGAAGGAAGTCTCTAGCCACTCTTACTGAGTTATTTAAGGAAATCCAAAGCACAAATAATCAACATTACATAAATTACATAAAGTCTATCCTTACACGCTTATTTTCTTCCTGCAGCTGGGATATACAAATCACTCATCACTGGGGCTTTTTGAAACTTTGTACAGGTTAATCTTTCAAATCTAATGTTGACACTAATTAGAGGCTTATCTATATTTTTAAAGCCTTTTTCTAGATTGTTTCAAGCATTATTAGGAACAAAGATGCTTCAGGTAGTTGCTTGGCCTGGATCATATTTTACAAGCAAATCTGGGCTTGTTCTAGAAACATGGGTATTTAAAATACCTTGAAATACATACTGTAGAAAAGATTCTATAGGTTCTTGTAAAAGTAAAAGTTATTATTTAATGATCCATAAGTAGCATTTTAGTAATTTAAGCTAAGAATTGTTACTAAAATCAAGCCTAGATGCTTCTCTCTACTATGAAATTTACAGGCATATTTAGAGTTTGGTGAAACAATACATAAAAGTAACATTTTTATAGAGACATTATCCCAAGGCAAGATATCTCAATGTCTTTGAAATGAGAAACAGTTATGACCTAAATCATCCCCTCCCAATCAGACCGGAGTATAAGTGCTCATAAGAAATCAAGAATGAGTATACGGTAGGACATAAAGAATGAGAAAGAAAATGTATTGTGTCCATTACGTAAGCTGTGAAAAACTATCCACCTGGTCCTAAAACTCAATCGATAATGGCAACACTGACGTCCCTACCAACAGTTTATTAGTGCCATTTCCTCTAAATTCCTGCTAACATTTATATGCACACACTGTTTATTCGACAGCACAGTGGCTGCACTGGATCCTATTACTGTCTCAACTGCAGCCACAGCCCCTGGGTATTGAAGACAAGGTCTTGGTCACCAGCTGCCTCTGCTGCTGCCTAAACCACCTCCACATAGGGAAGCAAATGTTTTAAACTACGTCTCTATCATTCTACTTTACCAATAGAGACTCGGGAGCCAGATTCTAGTATAAAACCCTACTAGCTCAGAAAGACAAGTAAACAGCTGTCCTCCTCCTACACCTCCATCTTAAACAAAACACCAACCAGATGCCCCTCCCTTCTATTTCCCGTGCCTTCCCCTTCCCTCTCTCTCTGACCTCCTGACTTCCCCTCACTCTGTATGGTTATTTTCAGTCAACTGGCGGCTTGCTCCACCTCTTGAGCTATGATTGATTTTATTGAAATAATGCAGTCTTGGAGTCCACAGTGTGATCAGATATCTTGCAACATGCACACACTCTCTCTCTCTCTCTCTCACACACACACACACACCAGAAAAGATGTCAGGTAGTCAGACACTTGGTGACAAAATATCTCCTCTCTTGTACCCATCAGCATCAACCCTTCTACTTCATTTCTACTGCATGTGTGTTTATTTATTTGGTTCACTCAGATATTAAGTTCTCAGGGACCAGGCTCTGCTCTTCACTACTTTGATACTATGACGAAAAGAATGTAGTTGCCTTGCAAACCACACCCCATCCACAGTTTTTCTTGCTGTGTTTTCCGTCAACCATAATCCAAATGGAAGATTCCATAAGCAATAACTTTGTAAGTTTTAAATATTTTCCTCATCTATTTGATTATTGATTATCATTGCAGAACAAACTTAATCATAGATATATTTGTGCTGCAGAGTCTCTACAGTTAGGGGCATATAAACTAAGACAAGACAGGCTTGAGTCAGAAAGGAGGAAAGAATGGTTTAGACTGAACGAGGCTTCACCTCTGCGGATGTGTGAGGGTGGGTGAGCTTAGACAGCGTGATTCCGTGGAATCTGAAGACGGTCTCTGTGGTAGCACTAGGAGCAAAGTCCTGTGAGTTTAGTTAACCAGGGACAGTCCTTGATTTATGACAGATGGGAAAGGAAGATAAATATATAATCTAAGGTTCCCCATACCTCAGGATCATTCTTATTGTATCTTACCCTCCTTCCCAGAATGCCCCGAAGAACCGAAAACCAGACAGTCAGTGAACTCAATTTAACACTACCTATGAGTTCCCCTAATTCTTCTTGGAGTCACTTACAAAACAAGCTATTTGTGTTCACTGCCATGATCAGGGTTTGCTTCTGGGGAGGCCAATATAAACAAGAGAATGTTAAGCCATTGACTGGTGTATTATGTTCTTTGGGTACAAACAACAGATGGTGACTTTAGCTCTATAAATAGAAAAGTCAATGGCCTGATTGGAAAAATACAAGGAAGTTCACAAGGAGTAATGGTTGGTGATATCACAAGTCTTAGGAAATGCAGGCAAGCAGGAATCTCAGCCAGAAATACAGACACTAAACAAGGGCCATTGTGCTTTGATGACTCACTGACCTATTTCCTGGAGGTTTCCTCCTACCAATGGGTTGAGAGTGTTCAAGGAAATGCAAGCACTAATTACCCTGATTTGATCATTGCAGGTTTTGCTCATATATTTGTCATACAGTTCTATGAAGGTCACTTCCAAATGCTGAGAGTAAACCTCCAAAGTAGAAAATGGGACATCATAAACAAAAGAAAACAGCGAGGAAGTTGGGCAGGCAAAAAGGATGAGCAACGGTAATGAGACCAAATTACAAATATACTGACCTGTTACACTGATGTACCAACTTCTCTGAACCCACATTGATTTGACACCAAATTAAATTTGTGATAACTTTTGTTTCTGAGACAAAGCAGGTCTAGTTTATTAGCAGCTATATGTCCCCTCTTTCAACTGATATATAATCTCAATTCTATAATATGTACAATATTTTGTGTAGCTGTGTTTTAAAAGTGTAACTACTCATGCATTCACTACTCCGATCCTATGAAGAACAATCATATACTCTTTGTAGTCAACAACACCTTCTCCACTGCTCCCGTTCTTGATACCACAGCCTAGTTTTGGCTATTTGAAAACAGAGTGTAAATTGAGCCATATAGAATGTATACTCTTTGTTGGTTGATGTCACCCACTAAACATTATTTTTTCACAGTGACAGGGATTTAATCCAAAGTTTTTCATATTGGGCAAAAGCTCTAAGACTGAGCCAAACTCCTATACTAACATAATATTTTTGAGATTGTTGTATATATTAATTATTGTTCTATTTTCATCTTTCTTTTTAATTAACACAGAATAATTACAGATATTTACTAATACACTAAAATATTTCCCTAAAACTACACAATATGCAATGATCAAGTCACAGTAATTAGCACTTACATTCCCTTTCATGGCCTGTTTTGGAAACCTTCAAACACCTCTCTTCTAGTTATTTATAAATAGACAATAACTGGTTGTAAACTATAGTCATCCAATTAAACTATAACTTCTCCCTATGTTACTTTTCATTTTTTATTAAGCATTCCTCTGTATTAACATCTCTGCTTATTCACCTATCAGTGTTCAATGGGCTGTTTTCAACTGAGGTATGGTGAAAAGAATCTTCTCTAACTTTCTTGTACGAATCTTTTTCCGAACCTGTTTTCATTTCTTGTTGAAAGAATTGAAGAAGAGTAATTATGTGTTAAACGCTGATCCATTGTTGACTGAGTTGAGTATAATATTAGAAATGAGGAGGCAGGTGTTTATATACTTATCCAGGTAACTTGAGCTGAGATAATAGTGTTGGCCAGTCCAAGCTGCCATAGGAAATACTAGAGACAAAAGGCTATTTCCTCAAGGTCAGGAAATAGCCTGGTGGAATCTTGATGAAGACTCTCCCTTGACTGTAATCAGCTATTTTTTTTTCCTGCAAAGCTTCACATAGACTGAGCTCCTGAATGTATTTTCTTGCTATAAAGGGTCTAGTTCCACTGGATCAGATCCCCACTCTTATGGCCCCATTTAATTTCGCCTCCTTAAAGGCCCTAAAGTTTAAACACACAGGGGTGTGGAGTTAAAGCTTTCACATTTGAATCTCAGAGGATCCAGCTCACTCCAGGGCAGTAGTATATGACAGAGTCAGGTGCTGAAAAAGGACATGGAATATTTACAAAGCAGATGTAGTTCTCTAAGGGTTCCTGGAGAGATTATCTAGCTAAGTTGCTAAGACAAGGAACAAAATTTATATTCAGATTTGGAGCAGGGGCCCCTGCTGCAGGATAGGGAGTAAAGTGCTTTGTGAGACATAGAGAGGAAATGATTGAGGGGCCTAAATCACCAACAGCACAATAGAGGTCAAGTTCCCTTCTCAGGTCTCAGTATGGAATTCTCACAGACTAACTAGTCTGGCTCCTCCAGCTAGCTAAGGATTCAGCACCTGCTCCCCAAACAGTATTTTTATTTTTAAAACTTTCACCACATGATTATTTAGTGGAAGCAGGCAAGATTAATCTTACCAATAACTTATATAAAAGTATAATTACATTTCCATAACATATAATAATTACAGAAGCAGATTTATTTATTAGTTTATGACCACAGACAAATAACATGTAATAATTCTAAGAAAAGTAGGGGGTGGGAAGACTGACGTCAAACAATCCCAACTTTTCCTGAAATCATCTTTTCTCTTGTGTTTGTTTGTGAGAAGTCAGAAAACTGATGATGATATATATTAAAGGGTTTGAAATTTAGATGATATAGACTGCCAGCTCTTCACTGTCAATGCCTTTTGAGGCTCAGACTTTTTTTCTGGATCTGTAAACTAAAGCAATACAATTGTACACACATCTGAAAAGATGGATTGCACACGGGCATGAACATGAAAATCTACACAAATACACTGCATAATAAGCTTATGATCTACTGGAGAAAGGTAAGGCTATTATGCTTTACTGATTTAGTACAGATATGTCTAGCTCTGTTTAGATCAGCAATTATAATATTAGTTTGGAGATTCCTCAAAAGTTAAAAATAGAACTATCATAAGATAGAGCACACATGGTCACACACCTAGGGAATGCCACACCCTCTGCCTTAATCACGGTTTCTACTGCTGTGAAGACACACCATGATTGTGGCAACTCTTATAAAACAAAACACTTAATGGAATGGCTTACAGTTTAAGAGGTTCAATCCATTGTCATCATAGTGGGACATGGTGGCATGCAGGCAGACATGGTACTAGATAAGGAGTTGAGAGTTTTACATCTTAATATGCAAGCAACAGGAAGTGGTCTGAGACACTGAGCATGGCTTGAGCAATAGGAGACTTCAAAGTCTACAGTGACACATTTCCTCCAAAAAGGCCACACCTACTTCAACAAGGCCACACCTCCTAATAGTTCCCCTTCTTGTGAGTTTATGAGCATCAATTACATTCAAACTACCACACTCTCCCACAGAGAATTTGTACCTCCATGTTTAATGCTGCTTTATTCAAATAAAGCAAGGAAATGAAACCAACCTAATTGTCCATTAACTGGCAAATAAACAATGAAAATCTGGTACATAAGTAAAATGGGATTTACTATTCATCTCCAAGGAAAAATGAAAATAGAAATTGCAGGAAAATGAAAAAGCTTACAATGTATGCTATGAAGTAATGTTCACAATCTCAGAGGACAAACCCACATGCTTTGTACTCCTTCCACATGCAGATCCTATCATGTAACATATGTGAACATGTGAGCACAGCGCAGCATGTATAAAGGAGAACAAGAAAGGGTAACTACTAGATGGTAAGGAAGAACAGAGTTCTGGCAACGGGCACATGGGTCTTAAGTTACAAAGCTAATAGTGCGGCTAATTTTAGCTCTGTAGTGAGTTGTCATGTGTAGTCAAGTACCTAAGATAAAATAACTGATATTATAAGATCCAATGTGAAGCTCCAGTTTCAGAAAGACTATTTTAACTGTGTAGAAGTTCATCGAAATGTATAGACTTTGGGTTTGGCTACTCTTACTGGATGATATATATATGTGCAGATTTTGCTGGTTCTTTGCAATAAAGTTTTAATAACTGAAAATTAAAATGTTTCATACTATGCATTTTATTGGGGTTAAAAAAAATTACCATCTTAGCCATATTTTAAACAAAGACATATAGTGGTAAGTATATTTCCATTGTTGTGAAAGTAGAAAATAAGATAGGAAATTTTCTCTTGCAAATTGGAGACTCTCTGTCCATTTTACTATTTCCCTTTCCCCCTGCCCAAGCTTCTGGCAACCATTCCACTTGGTTTTTCTATGAATCCTACTACTTCACGGAGCTCATATAAGCAGGCTCACACTTTGTTTTTGTGTGAGTGGCTTATTTCAATTATCAGAACACCTCAAAGTGTTGCACCCAGTTTAAAGTACATAATATGATACTTTAAGATTGTTTTTAAACACTTAGTTTTTTAAGTAAGATAAGCGTACAGAGGTGAGAAGACAACTTGTAGGAGTTGGTCCTTCCCTTTAATTATGTGAGTTTCAGGGATCACACCTAGTGTTGGTGACAAACACCTCTGTCCTCCAAGCAAACCTACCACTCCAAATTTCCTTCCTTATACTGACTGATGTTCATAGAAGCAGAATATCATACGATCTATAGATGGATAGTTGAGTTGCTTTTACTTCTTGGCTATTAGGAATAATGCTTTAGTGAACTTTGGAGTATTGCTATTGTCAATACACTGACAAAGTATTCTTTAAATAAATATCCTGAAGTGGGAATGCCTTACCTTATATTAATGCTGCTTATAATTTGTGGAGAACCCTCCATATTGTTTTCGTAGTAATTGTACTATTTCCACTCACCCAAGAACCCATGAGTACTTCAGTGTCTTTACATCCTTGCCCAAACTCATGGAATTGCATCAGTAAAATGTGTGTGTCTGTGTGTGTGCATATTGAAAAAGAAATTCCTAATGAATATAACTATCTCATTGTATTTGTTTTAGTGCTTTAATTATTATTATTTTATTTTAGGTGTATGGTGTTTGTCTACTTGGAGGTCTGTGTACCATGTGCAAGCCTGATACCCACTAGACCAGAGGACAGCATCAGATCCCCCGGAACTAGTTACAAATACTTGTGAGCCACCATGTGAGTGCTAGGAATTAAACATAGGTCTTCAGGAAGAGCAGCCATCTCTTCACCCACACTCACAGTTACTCTATTTCCATTGGTTATTTCATGGCTATTGCTATTAAACATCTTTTCAGATGATTAGTCAATTTTTATTATCTTCATAGATGTCTATTTATATATTTTACATGTTTTAATAAAGATGTTTTCTAATTTTAGAATTAAGATCTAACCCCTAATATGTATGTACATTGAATATTTTCTTATTCTTTAGATTGGGTCTTCATCCGGTTAGTTGTGACTATTGATACACAAGTTTTCCCCTTTTTTTTGTAATTTACATTTACTTTTCTCCTGATTCCTATTCTCTTGAGAATCATTGTCGAGTCCAACATTATAAAGACTTTTATCAATGTATTTATTCTAAGAGTTTTAGGAGTTTTGGTTATAGTCAATATTTTAAGTAATTTTTATATATAGTGTAAAAGTCTAACTTCATTATTTTAAATGAAGATATCTAGTTTCTCAATACTCTTGGTTGGACACAATTTATATTTCATTTACTAAGTAACCTTAGCATGTATCAAAAATCATCTGATCATATACATGAGAATGTCTCTGAGATTTTTCTATTCCATTGGTCTATTTTTAATCTGTCTTTATATAATGCTACTTTCTAATTGTCTTTTTGTGGTACTTTGGAATCAAGACAAATAATAGCTTCTATTCTTTTTCTAGATTTTATTTTTGGCACTTAGGGTCCATGGAGTTTCAAGTGAATTTTATAATGTTTTTTTTTCCTGATTTTCAAAGTGTCAGTGAGCTGTCAATGATATTTAATGTCTCACTATTTACTCAAGAAGCCTCCACTGAGTTCTTGCTGTGACCATGTATATACAAAATGTCAGGGATGTGGAGATAAACAATACATAAAATCCACCTTCTCTGAGAATGCTCATACTTAAATGCATAAACTATATGTAAATATACTTTGACCATGCTAATAATTAAAACTCTACTGGTCTCTTATTATATGTACTTGTGTGTATTGCCTGATTAACCCTCACACTAATACCACTATTCTCCATCTATATATGAGAAAATAAAAGGTTGGACAGTAAGTAACATGCCTAAGATTGTGCAGCTAATTAGGGCAGAAATTCTCCAACGAGCAAATGTATTTGTTAACTTATTGCATGCTATCTGAAGGAGTGCTTCTGAAAAGTCTAAAATCTACATACTGAAAAGAAACTCAGAGCTCACTTAGATGAAATATGTCTGACATGTTTCATGTGAGTAAAATTATTGATATCACTTTATGTGTTATTATGTGAAACCTCCTTGATTTCAGGAAAGATTTTTCTATGACTACTAACTGTCCCTGGCATCCTGATCAAATCTGCAGAGGTTATGGAAAGGCTAAAATCTAGGAGCGCTGGCTTACTTCCTTAATTACTGAGCAAAGTACAAGTGGTCACCAGAGGAAAATAAAATGCCTCCCTTTATTAACTAGACAAATACAATGGAAAAATTATGGTTTCTAAGCAATGTTTATCGTGCAGTAACTCCTGCTACATGGGAAGGAACGATAATACTTAAAAGGGGGGAGGGATAAATTAAAATTTTTAAATAGCAAGGATTAAATATTGCCTGTAACATGAAGCTAAGATTAATTAGTCACAGTACACAATAAAGGGAATTTATACTGTACAAGATATGGGTTGAATTGAGCAAGTGTAGTGTACATGATCAGTTTAGCAATAATTTTGCATTTGTGTGCTTCTGTTCCCCTAACTTGGTGTATACTCCAGAGAGCTCTTTGGCAATTTAATCGGATTGGGGGAGGGGTGGGCTAGGGTTTCTTTTTCTTTGGTTCTACACATCTCATCACCTTCCATATATGCCCCACTGTTTCAGACATTCTGAAAGCTAGGCATAATAAATTTAAAGCTTTAAATGGGAAAAATCTGGATACCAAAGAGATTTTGCTTCTGTTTTTTGTTTCAATTCTCGCTGTCATTTATGTTCCAATAGTAAAATTCAGAGGCAGATGCTCGTGACATCACAAAGACAGTCTGTTTTTGTTCTTCTGCATGCAGGCTTTCGTTTCTAGGATGCAGGTAGAACAAGCAATCAAAAATTAACCCTTTGGGCCCCACAGATGCTTGCTCTGCTGAGGTTAACCATAGTTCAAATGCCTATATTAACGTCAGGTTTTGCTATGCAAAAGCCACATTTTCAATGTATACATTTTTATTTTTTCAGTACAGGAATGGAAACAGTTCTCTGGAAATTTGGAAGTTGGATTCAGACACATAATGGGAATTTAGAAAGCATCAACCCCACTTTAGTGTTGAGAAATAAAACAGATCTATATACATAAACCCATATGCGCATGCACATTTAGATGCTTATGGAAATGTTATGACATTTGATAAGCTTGTACCTTTTATTTGTCAAAAATATCACAGCATTATTTACTTCTTTCTTTCCCCTTACAAGAAACGAAGAATATCTACGCAAACTACTGGTCAGAAATCTACTGAATATAGTGTGTAAAGAATTGAACAAAATATTAAAATAATGTTCCTTTGCTTTCTCTGCATTTTACCCCAGATTGACTAAACAATGTTGTCAGCAACTGAAAAGAAGCTGGAACAGTCTAAGACTACATCGTGTGGGGAAAAAAATCACATTAAATCCAGAGAACAATACGCTGCAAGCAGTGGCGATGCTGAGACATTAAAAAATAAAATTTAAACAGGGAAAGGGAAAACATGAACCTAGGTCCGTCTGCAAGACAGTGCTAAATGTAAACACGTATTCAAATATAAGAGGTGAGAGGCACAGTATTACAGCTAGAACATATATATGCATACATATATTCACTTATGAATATACTGCGACCCATGCAGTTTACTCTCTTCCAGGGCAGATGAACTCTTGCACAAAAGAATATAATATTCTCAGTGCAATACCAGGTTAAATTATACTCATGTGGTGTCCTTCATGAAAAACAGCAGAGGTGCATTAGTATTGGATTGCTGGAATTAACCTTTCCTTGCTCTGATTTTTAAGAGGGCAAGATCAAAGACTAGGTCCCATAAAATCTATTAAAATAAAAACAGAAATTTCTTGGCGCTGGGGAGGAACTCGAAGAAAATTACCTCTTCCTTTTTAGTACAAAGCACTTTCATAAATTCCCCTTTATTTAGATCTGTTTTCATATATTACCTGTAATTCAAGTGAAAAGTATGTTGGGTGATTCGGGGGGGGGGGGGATGGAGTCTTTACATATAGGAAAAATAAAAGAGAAGCAGAGTTTTAGATGAAGCTACCCAGTGTTATATGTACCATTTTCAGATGCTAGACCGACCCCAATCCCCGGCTGTCTTAGCTGAGACCTATCATTGTGCTTATTTATTCCTGTGTATTATCCTGTAATGGTCCCACAGAGATGATCGTCTTTCAGTACCATCTGCCACTAGGAAAAACAAGAACATACACTACACCTGTTACAAGCCTCCCTGCAATCTAAGCCATTTCTCTGGGCAAAATGGTACATGATGTAAGCAGTAACTAGGAACCTACCGGATGCTTGGGAGAAACATAGAGTCCAGATTCCATCAAATTTTGAGTGTGTTAACAGGTATTGAAATCAAATGATTTGTCCATCTAAAGTAACATGAAGTACATGTCAGTCTGAATAACAAAGTTACAGCTGACAAGTTAACTCAAGACCATCTTGGGCTTTACGTTCTGCTGATATAATGCCTTCCAGAAAGACAGGCAGGTATATATGTGACCAGTGACTGAAAAGCACAGGAGTTTCTTGACATTGGTATCTGTGAAGTACATCTACAGTCATAGAATGGCAAACACCAAGTATCATTCTAGGAGGGAAAGGAAACAGTCTTCTCTTTCCAGGTGAAATAAGCAAGATTCTCCTTTGTGCTCAGTGTCCCAGCTCTCAAATCACCTAGCTCTTTGCATTCATCATGTTCTCATTTTGGGGGACAGCCAAGGGGCAACACTGGCTTTAAACCAAATTTCTTGGTGCTCTGCTCCTCAGTGACATATTTTTTCCCTAAAAACCTCCAAGTTCTCTTCCTGCACATGGAGCTTTATGAAAACTATACTAAATAAAAATTTCTGTTTCAGAAAAACAATTATTTGGTGAAAAATACATTCTGCTGTTTTATACATGTTGCTTTAGTACAAGATAGTGTATTTACTTAATCGGAAATGAATCACACAAAGAATCACTTATTGATATCAGTTACTCACAGCTTTAGCATTGTATTAGATGGTTGTGAAGATTATTAGAAGCTGTTAACTGTTTTGAAAGCTGTTCTATTCCCAACCCTTTGTGGACAGCTGAGCTAGTGAGATGATCACTGTAATTTCAAATCATGTCTCATTACTGCAGAAGGCAGCACACCAGTTCCCAATGATATGCTATAGGCTATGAGTCCTATGTAAATAGAAATAGAGGAAAGAGCACAGCAGGCTGGACTTCTGAGAACATGGTTCATGGAAAAGGTCAATTTGACCTCAGAGATGGAAGATGGAAAGACCTTCAGAGAGAGGTGATAGCAGTTAGCCTGGAGAGGTGATATGAATGGATCAGTAAAAACCTAAAAGCAGGGTCGACAGTGTTGTATATGAGCAAGTGCATGCTATAACTCAGGGTATGTGCATATATTAAGACACATTAGAATAAATAATAAAATGGTAGTAGCAGATGCAGTGGAAAAGGACCAAGGAATAAGGAGAGGTACTCAGTATAGAGCTGTCATTGATAAGAAGCAATAAATTTTAATATTCCATGATACAGTAAAACAATGGTGGCTGGCAACAACTGATGGAATATTTTTAAAGAACTAGTAGAGACTTATAAATTTCCAACACAAAGAGTTGACATGTCTGTAATAACACATAAACCAATTACTCTGATCTAACCAGTGCATACACATTGAATATGTAATATCTTATAAACATATGCAATTACTATGTCAATTAAAATATACTAAAAATAAAGAGAATGTATGCATGAGAGAGACACAGACAACTTCATTCATGATATATATTCACAATAGATCTTGAAATAATTGATTTGTGGAAAAACATCAAATTACCATACCATGATTTCATACATTACATGCAAATATCAGTAAAATCCTGAAACCAAAACTACAATTTTGTGGAAAGTTGATTACTTTTGAATAGACAACCTTAGGAACAAGTGATTATCCTGTCTATTAATTAAGTTTGTTAATCTTTCACATTTCTGTTTCTGTATGAGAATTCTATAGAAATGGCTGTAGGATATTCTAAATGTACTTAATATATTGGTAAATCTAAATTAATAAATTACAATAATGCAGTCACAAAATATGTTTAGGCATTGTTAGAGAAATCCCAATAATGACAGTTGAGTGCATAGTAATAGCCAGAGACTGCATACATTATACCACATCATAAAGTGAATATACAATATGAAAAACTCCATAAAGATGTAACATTAGCCAGTGATGAATCTGTACTTTGATGTATAGTACATTCAGCTCATGTCACAATGCCTTTAAAGATAGATATTTAGAGAGGTATGAGTAAATGCAAAGTAGTTCCATTGTGGTTGCAATGAAGGCAACAAGATCTGAGGCTCCTGTGTATATCAGGAATAAAGAAAATGTCCCCACAATGTGAGGTAAAAATAACTCTACTCATAGAGGAGAGACAAACAAAAATATATCTTCCAGGCTGCAGGATTTCACACAGCGATGTACAGATATCATTGGAGGCACAAAATTATCAATGAGAGAAGTCTGGAGCTGAAAAGGCAACAAGATGCATGCTCTGAGCAAACTCAGTTGAATCAGTTCGTTTTCCTGAGTACAGATACCAGTGTCTTTGAAATCCCAAGTGAATACCTCAGTGTGTGCATTCCCAGGAAAGAGAAAGAAAGTAATAGAGAGGTCAGAATTTTAAAAAATGTTGAAGTCTGGGTTGGAAAAATGGCTCAGTAGTTAGAACCACTCCGTGGTTAAGAGTCCAGAGAACTTGAGTTCATTTTCCAGCACCCATGTGGCATCTCACATCATCTGTAATTTTGGTTTGGGGCAACTCAATGCCCTCTTCAGGTGTATGTGGGCACCAGGAAAATACATGATATACATATACATATGCATACACAGGCAAAACACCTCCACACATAATTTTTTTTAAAAGCTAAAGTCATGCTCATTAATTTGCTTCTGCAAAACGTTCATATTGAAAAATAAAATGCTGAACAAGTTAAGTGTATCTTAATGTCTGTATCAATAAAATAAATGTGGTAACAATATCCTCTATCTGCCAGTTACAAGATGCTTGGAAGAACTGTGCTTGAAAGCAGTCTTGGCCATCAGTCATCTGGTCATTGTTCGTGAGCTTTTTGAAGAGAATTTTTTTGAAAAGGCTCCTACAGGACTGGCACTCTAAATCCTTACAACTCCCAAGTGACATTATAGATGCCTCCACTTTGCCAGCAAGGAATCCAAGGCTGAGTGGAGTTACATAATTGTCCAACATGAGCCCACTGGTAAGTGATATTCCTGGATATGATCACAGAGTGTCTAGAGTCCATCAGCAATCCCAATAATTAGCTTTCCAAATCCCATTCTCTTTCCTTTGCCTTCCTTGGTTTGTTTCATTGTTGATGAGCAAGGGAGGTAGTTGATATCTGGGCATAAACATTCCAAGGGAGAGAATCTATCTGCTTAATAAGAGCCTAAAGCTAAACTTGGCGCATAGTAGACATTCATGATGCCTCAATTAATGAAAACATCATTCAGTATGTGCTCATATAGGTTTGTGAAACAAGTGAGCGATGATGGCTATGCAGGGCAGACAAAAATGTGAGCTATTGTAAATGTAAAAAAATAAATAAAACCACTATTTCAAGAACATCCCCAAAACAGTGTAAGTTAATAGAAATTGTCTTAACCAGAAGAGAGAGAGAGAGAGAGAGAGAGAGAGAGAGAGAGAGAGAGAGAGGAAGGAAGGAAGGAAGGAAGGAAGGAAGGAAGGAAGGAAGGAAGGAAGGAAGGAAGGAAGGAAGAAAGAAAGAAAGAAAGAAAGAAAGAAAGAAAGAAAGAAAGAAAAGAAAGAAAGAAAGAAAGAAAGAAAGAAAGAAAGAAAGAAAGAAAGAAAGAAAGAAAGAAAGAAAGAAAGAAAGAAAGAAGGGAGAAGATGGACCCTCCTCAAACACAAATCTGCTGACTTCTGGACCTGGGTCCTTCCAGCTTTCAGGACTGATAAAAGAAATGTAGTTTAAATCCACATTAATTAATAGCACATTAATATTGTTGTAGTTGATTGTAATGCAATAGTCTCACATTAAATCTCTGAGCCACTAGCAGAGCACTAGGAACCTGGAGGTTTACTGCCTAACTGACATCAGCAGAGCAGTTGAACCTGCTCTGACTGACTGCATAAGAAGAGGTTATCCAATCAGACACAGAATAGCTGACCTGAGAAGCCCTTTCTTCTCAACAGCTCCATGAGAGTGCTAGGGGATAGGATACCGATGGTCTAGCTGGCCTTTCCCAGCTTATTCTCTGCTTGTCTAACCCTCTCCTGATATCATGTGTGGTATCGTCTGGCTTCTTTGCTAATAGGTGAAATATCTGTGAAAATGACAGCATTTATGGAGGCTCCACTATCTGTCAACATAGAAACAATCATAATGCCGCTCTATAAAGGTGTTATTACCTATTCTATATAATCGAAGCCAAGAATCATTATAACATTTGTACCCAGATACAAACATGGATGCCACAGGCCAAAATTGGTTTCATTCCCAGCATGGGAAAACAAAATACCTGAGCTTACCCTCCTGTTGCAGCCCAAGAAGAAAGCACAGTAGCCCTGATGGTGTCGCCTGAGGACATCAGCCTCTCGGAGAATAAAAAGAATAGAGATGAAATAAAACAAGGGAGAGACATCCAGTAAGGTACTGAAATTTAAGGGCTGATCCCAGGTTTTCCTAAGACCAAGCCAGTTTCTCAGCATCACCTAACCTTGTGCTTCTAGGATTGTTGGGGAGCTGTGTAGGTGGCCAAGCACCCATTGCCTGATCCCTGGAGTATGAGAAAAGGATCCAATCCAAGAGCTCACTGGCTCACTGATCCATGTGTGATCACCCATCAATGTGGCACAAGACAGGAGTGTGAGAAAGAAAAAAAAAGAGAGAACACACAGGGAATGTGGCTTCTGATGAATCTCACACAACCTCCACTCCGAGGTGGTGGTTCAGCCCAGGAAATAGCAATTTCAGGAATACATAACTGCATCTGGAGCAAGGAAGAAAATAGCCCTCAGGCCCACTCAGAAATGTCAAGACAGATTCAAATTGTTAACCTTTTTACTTCTGCATTTTAAAATGTTTTTGTCAAGACATTTAAATGCTGTCTACCTGCCTTCCTGACAGTGTGTTCTAGAGATTCATTATGTCTGCACTAAAAGCTTTTGCTCTCAGGATAGAAGGTTGGTAGCCTTTCTCCAATGCCTCCCATTCTTCTGATCTGGAAATGATAGAGAAAGCTTCACTACTGGCTGCCCTTGTCCCTTCTGCCCCCCTCTTGCTCTGTTCATCTCTATGTTCACCCAAAGTTTTAGTATATGCTTGCTAGATTTGACAAAATCTATCATGTTGTGTTTTACAAATTCTTATGTTTCATCTTGACTGATATTCTTAAAATGCCTCATAAAACCAGTTTGGCAAATAAATCTCCCTGTTCCAGACAATGAAAAATATTGATAAACACTTTGACTTAGCACAGAACAGCCCACCAAGGCAAGCTATTTTTCCAGGGTCACTCAGTCCACTCACCCCACACATACTATCATCCAGCCCTAGCTCAGGCTTCTTCATGCCATTCAATACCTGGTATCATTGTTTGCCTTTTAATTGTATTTCTTGTCTGCTGTTCTCTATCATACCTGGGAAAAGACTATAAGAGAGAGACGTTATCTCTCTAGTTCCCCTCTACATTCCAGAGCCTTGGATATATAGTTGCCAAAATTTCTAATTGCACATTTATGTAATGGTTAAAAATACTCTATCATTTATTCTGTTTTCCACCACCACAGAGGAGCTTCAGATATAAAGAGAAATAGTTCTATGGTCTTGAGCACACCTAAAATAATGGCTTTTAATTCCTAGATATTGTCCTCTCCATAAATGAATCAAGGTTCATTACAGTACTGACACATTCCTGGAAATGTAAATTAAGACTTGAAAGGAAGAGGGTATGCAAGGTGTTCTTCGGACTTCAAAGCGCATAGTAATCTCACCTGAGACTCTTGATAAAACATAGCCCTGGTTCAGGGGAACTTCCAGTCCAAGACACTGCACTTCTAACCCACTGTGGAAACTGACTGGTTAGATGAATAGTCACAGACTCTAAAAATAACTGCATGGCCACTCAGAAAGCAGTTAATGTTGCCAGGCACTCATTTGTACACAATGTGCACAGTCTCTGATTCTTTCTGCTATTTGTCAGATATGACCCAGAAGGCCCTGAAAATAGGAATACCTTGCTAAAAGTCAGAGGGACCAGAACAGCAATACACATCAGGCACAAGTCAGATAAATTTTGCTTCCAGTCCCATACCACTTTCTTACTCTTTGTAAAACACTAGCATGTACTTAATCTTTCTAGGCTTCACTTTTCTCTTGTTGGATTTCTATAGAAAATTAATGAAAGCATGACTATATAGGACCTACCATATAAAGCAATGCTAAGTGGAGAGCATGCTGTGAAGATTGTCCTTTTTTCATACCATGCAATGATTATTGAGTTCTAGTAGATCTTTGAAATCCCTGTACCCCACCTCGAAAGAGATCTGGCCACACAGAAGGTATCTTGTAGGATGTACATCCCAGAAGAAGCCCTCTCCCCCAAAATAACATACACCTAAGATGAATAAAAAGAATTTTTGGACAAGAGAAAGTGCATCAGTCCAGACACATTGCCCCAAATCAGGCAGACAGGTGTGCAGAAAACACTCCTGCTTAGAGCCAAGGACCCAGGGAGCTAAAAGAAAGCAGAGATGCTTGTGTGACTCCGGGCCTGCCACGCAGACAGATGCCAGCCAGGCTACTACAAAAGCCAGTCTGAGAAGTGTGGTTTGCTTCCTTCTGGAGGACAGTCCTGTTGTAAGACAAATCCCTACTTACTGAACAAATCCTCTTAAACTGTCTGAACATCAACAGACTGAGACCATGAAATCCAGATTACAAACTGCAACACTTACTAGGAGTTTCTGTAATAACTGAGTTTATCTGTGTCCATAATTTCCTTACAGGAATGATTGGTGTGGCTAACTAAGGTCGCATCACCAAACAGGAAAAGGCCTGTTGAGCATGCCTGGCCAATGTAAGTTGCTCAGCTTCTTCCACTTTGTGGACCTTAATATCTCTCTTGACCATCTCATAATGGAGCACGTTGTCTTTCAAGGCAGCCTCATTTACTCCTTAAAATAGACTGATTTATTCTGAGTAGGAGCAGGTATGCATACCCCTTACATTTTTGCTCTTTGGGTAACGTACTTCTCTTCTTTGACCTATTCAAGCTGATTTAATTTATACATTCTCTCTCTTTGTATCATTTGCCAAGATTTAAGTATGTGTGTGTGTGTGTGTGTGTGTGTGTGTGTGTGTGTGTGTGTGTGTGTGTGTGTGTGTGTGTTAATGTACTGTGTCTCCCCATACCTGCTGCTTTGAGTGTAAATTGGCTGAACATAGACAGGAAGACTGTTCTTTGTTACTGTGGTTCATTCTTCAGTGAACATACCCAAGAACACTTGCTCCCAAACTATTTCTGTTTGCCAACCATCAGCCAGCCAGCAACCCACCCACCCACCTGATGGTTGGGGAACGATGACAGAAGGGAAAAGAAAGGAAACTGGGGAGGGAAGAGATAAAATCCAATGACCAATATCCTGGCCCTGTTCCAAACTGAGTAATTAGAGCCTGCCTCTATTTCAAACATTTTTCCATTTGCAGCATGTATGTCTGTATGTGTATGTTGGATAGGGGGAAGGGCACTCCATGGGAAATGATTATTTTTTTCCCTTCTTTCTTCTCACCATAGCTCATTAGAAATAACCTTAAAATTATAAATGAAATCCTGGGGAGATAAGCAATGTCCCAGGGTCATACCTCAAAAGGGTTTAGAGATAAATAACCATGCAGTTTCTAAAGGTCTCAAATGGGATTTTACAATCTCAGAAAACAGCCTTTAAACGCACAGAAAAGGAAAGTGAAAACGAGCACCCCTCCCCCTTATCAGAACAATACAGGAAGACAAGGAATTGCCCTCTGTCACTGCTGATGGCTCCTGCCTGACTCATCCATGGTTTAGTCCTTGACTTGTCCTGCTTCACTGTTCCAAAAACTATCTCTCCAGGTGACATCCGGGACACAGATGGGACCCTGGAGGGTGAAAACATGATTTCTTGCAGCACAGACAGCTCTCTCTTAAACAGATTGAGCTTTAGCCATTTGATAAAGATTGAGGTTTTTATTCAAGAGAATTCAAAGAATTAAGTCAATACATAGCCAAATAACTTTCTTGCCCAAATCTGGCAAGAAGCAGTAGGTACTCTCTAGAAGAGGTGTAAAATACAACACCCTAGTATTTTAATTAAAAGTGATACATTGAAATTTCAAGAAAGTTTACTCAGACATTTATATGAAGCATTTGAAATAACATTATCATAATTATATATTTTTGATTGCTTGCCGATGACTGACTGGTTGTCCCCTTACATGTTATATTCATCTTTTTATTCCCATACTTTGTGTTACATTTCTCTCAGCCCAAGAAGCATCATTGTCACTCTTGGAGAAAGTCACTTAGCCCCTGTCCCTCTGCCTCACATCCAGCTGTCTTCTGTACCTTGGCCCCTTTATATGTGAAGGGATTAAATTTTAAAAGAATGAGAGAGACTCATTTGTCTTCTCATCTTCTCTGCTCTCCTGCTGTCTTAGTCAGATTTTTGCATCATGGTGACAGTAATAATTTAATTGAGGAGATATTCACTGGGCTCACCACTTCAAAGGCTTCAGGGCATCACTCAGCTTGTGTTTCTGGAACTGGAGTGACTTGGAGCATCATAACAGAATCATAGCATATGGGAAGCAAAGAGAAAGGAAGGGTCCAGGGACTAGATACATTCATTTAGCTATGAACCAATCAATGACTAAATCCATTAATGAGGTTATCACCTGCCTTACCCCATTATCTGTCAATAACTTGATCTACCAGTAGGAACTAAGCCTTCAGTGCATGAGCCATTTGGGGGGATAGTTTATATCCAAATCATAATACTTGAAGACTCCAAAGTTTCACAGAGAGGGTAAACACAGCAAAACACAGAAATGCGTCTATGAATGAATTATGTTTTCTTTTAATTTGCTTTTAAACTCAGCATGAGACTTAGGGCTAAAGTTTTAAAGAATTAAAATGGAGTTCAACTCCAAAAAGGTATTGCCTTGTGAGATTCAAGCTAAAGCGTGGTGTCATCAATAAAATAAGGAAGAAAAGCATATATCTTACAACCCAAATCTTATTTGCCTTTCAATACAAAGCCATTACATTTCAAAAAGCTTACAGAGAAAAGAAGATGGAAAGGAAATAGATTCATATGAAGAGGCAGAGAAGCCTCTGCCTGTGCTCTACCAGGGCTCTCACCCAGGAAAGCTGATAAAACTTGCGTGGAGGTTTAGATGTTTGCTGAGCAAAGACAGCCAATAAATCTTTTCCAGATGAAGGCTTGCTCTTAAGCTATCATGTGATCCAACATCTTATTGCCATGGAGGAGTCAAAAAGCCATCTTACACAAAGAAAAATTGAGGAGTTCCAATTCCTCCTGCACAAAAATCCTCCACAATCTCAAAATAGCATATGAGAGTGGTGTCAGAACAATAAGATTCGATTCATTCCTTGTCTATAAATGGGCCTGGTTTTGGGCACCTGGCCACTGTCTATCCTTATTACTAAATCACGAAAGAACTGAGAGGTCCAGCCCCAGTAAACTGGAAAGAACCAAGAAGGAACTGCAGTTAGAGACTTGAATAAGAGGCATTGAACTTAGTGGTATCTTTAAAGCAAGCTAATGTTAAAGATACCAAAGATCCCGTTGCAAAAGTCCATGAAACCACTGTTGAACACTATAAAAATCTTGTTCAGAAGTCTGACATCTTGAGAACACAATGTATTCTAAGTGTGTATCTCCAATGCCTCGTTATGATGTCACATGGGGCATTTTCACTTAAAAGTTTCACAGTAGTGCTGAATATTCTGAAGCATATCCTCTATGTCACAAAATATTGTTGTTACTTTTATGCACTCAAATATTCCCATTACCTTGTATGAAGTTTGCTTGTTAGTATTAATTTTTTTTAGTGAGCTTTCATTCAGCCTTTACTCTGGATATTATGATAGAGTTAGAGATATTTGTTCTAGTGCTAATGTAGAACTCGTTATACAGGAGGCATTTGCTATTGCTTGAATAATCATGCAAAAATGAATAACATGGGACTGAAGATTTGGCCCAGTAGATAAGAGCATTTGTTGGGCTTCTTGAAAGGACCTGAGTTCTACTCCCAGGACCCACATGGCCATTCACAACTATCTCTAACTCCTGTTCTAGAGGATCAAATGCCTTCCTCTGACTTCTGTGAGCACTTCATGTGTGTGGTCCGCAGACATACATATACATACGTGTGTGTGTGTGTGTGTGTGTGTGTGTGTGTGTGTGTGTGTGTGTATTTACGTACCCATACACATAAAATAATATATCCATTTTTTAAAAAATGAATAAAATACATCATTAACATTTTTGAGGTTTTCTGAAAATGCATGTTAATGTTCAGAGCTCATTCATTGGGCAGAAAGGATGCCAAAAAGCCTTCAAAGACTTGGAAAGCCAATGCACAGAGAACTACCAGCATCACCCCCTCTGTGAATACTCCCTACAGAGACACTGACAAGAAACAAATCAGACTGCTGTAGCATTAATAACCTTCACAGAAATGAGTTCCAAAGTCAAAGATGAGGAGCAACGATGGCTTCATACATAAGGAGGCTAAAAGGACAGCAGAAGGCTGGGAGAATCTTTAATTGACGAACTTTATCCAAAAACAATTATGAGAAATGTGCCTCAGTTTACCTACATTTGATAATACTGTATTTTTCTGCTGCCAGAGAAATGGGGATTCCTTAAAAATACAAACTCAGTTCAATTACAAAGAAAAACAGAGTACTCACATTGGCACATTTGGTCATAAAATTACTCATAATGCACACATGTAAGGGAATTAGGACCTTCTTGGCACATACATCTGGGGAGCAATCAAAGGAATTTTCAACCTTTATTGGATAGCTCCAGGGTAAGCAATTTTCCCACCACACCATGTCATCTCTACTTAAAAAAACAAAACAAAAAATCCCATCTCAGCTTGTCAAAGGATGAGTTTTTAATGTATCACTCACATTTTCTAGTATTCTTTTTAAGACTTAAAATTGTGTTGTTTTGTGGTGAGTAAATATCAAAATTCCTTATTACTGACTCTTTTTTTTTCCCCTCAACTGACAATGTTATTCAGTTATCCAACCCTCAGCAGACCACTGGAAATCTGAAAGTTCACTAAACTTTGTAGGGCTGTATTGAACAGTGTACTGACATTGGTGACCACAGTCCTGGCTGCCAGCTACCTTCCCTACACTATCTAATCTTTGTGACTCAGACTGTATTCTGCAAGTCTATAGCATCAGCACTACTGGGGTGCGCATCAGTTATGTTCTCATTACAGTGCCTTAAGGAAGCAGCTTAAGGGAGGATTTATTTTGGTTCACTGTTTCATGGCAAAGAAAACAGAGTGTTAGGACCAGCCCCTGCTGCAGCTTGATTACAACTCAGTGAACCAGAAAGCAGAAAATTCTGGCTGCAACCACATCTGAGCCTGCTCCTATGTGATCCACTTTCTTCAGCTGAGCCATAACGCCTGAAGATTTCACACTACCACTAGTGCTCAATTTCAGGAACTTGTGGAGGACATCATACATGTAATCCATAAAGGGGAGCTTGCTTGAAATACAGACTCTGGAAATACCGACCAACTGGATTCAACTCTGCATGTTGACAGGATTCCCTGTGTTTCTTTGCACACTAAAGCCTGGCCAGCGGGGCTGTAACCTGATTCTAAGAAATACTCCTGGGACTTAAAAGACTGCTTAGAACTGTAGTATGAGAATTCTGGCCCAGACTTTTGGGCATAACCTCAAGGTTTGGATCCACAGACCAGCAGACCAGCAGAACAGCAGAGACACAAAGATGCTTATAGTAATTATACGTTGATTGATGTAAGGCCCAGGTATATAACTTGCTAACTCTTTACCCTTAAACTAACCCATGACTCCTATCCTGTTCAGCCATGTGGCTCAGTACCTTTTCTCAGAGCAACACAGTTGTCCTCTGCATCTTCTAGCTTCCCTGTGGCATTTCTGCTCTGTTCTTCCTGTTCCCAGAATTGTCTTAGTCTGGTATCCCTGTCCACACTTCTTGTCTGCATTTGACCAATCAGTGTTTTTTATTAAACTAATAGGTGGCACAATTATTTACAATGTAACATCATAAATCCACTACATAGAACCACACCCAAAAAACAAAATGGTAAGTTTTCAAGTGGGGTTTGCATTTCTTAGTATTCTTGAGATTTAAGGTGGCAACTCAAAATTGCTTTCATTAAAAGGGGGAATTATATCTGAAGCACAGGTAACAAAGAAAACAAGAACACAGCAGTCACCTGAGATTAATAGAAGCACAGATAAAAAGCTACCACTCCTCACTCACCTCCATTACCCTGTTGGTGTGTTTTCATCTCCACACTCACAAGATGCCACCATAGAGCAAGGAACGCAGCTAACAATACATCTCAAGCCCTACTCAGAAGCTCCTCACTTCTCTGCCCTACCCAGGAGTTGTTACATCCACGTAAAGGAGGCTGATTCTTACATTAGCAAATTATGGATAAACTATCATTGCTCATTCTCATTTAGGTGGCCTGTGTTTGTGGGATGGTAAGATTACATAGTTAGCCGGATGGCAGGTGTACAGTAGGCACTCAGTGAACTTTCAGTGGACTTAGGTTGAACTAATTTACAACTGAGTAATAATAATAATTAACACAGTGCTACTTAAGAAAGATTAAATTAGACCATCCACGTAAAAACATTTTGAGAGCTGTAGTGTGCTGTATAGTCAAAGGTATTATTAAGTTAAAAGAGTATATAATCAGGATCAGATTAAATAGTAGTAGGATAATGTGGTTTAATCTGTTGGTTCTTAATGATGACACTCTTGGGATTGCTTTATGTCTTTTCTTTCAAGACAAAATCAACTACTTAAGAATGCTGACTCCTAGTGAGGAATGCTGGAATCCCTAGCCTTCTCTCACTACCTATACCAGGTCCTAGCCCTAACTTCTCAATTCTGTTTCTTATTCTGACTAATACTCTACATCTTTGGACACCTCTGCTTATATCACAGCAAAACACAAAAGATAATAGGAACAGTCACTGGGAATTCAGCTTCATTGTCCCCAGACTGACAGGTATTTCCCAAAGATCTCGATTGGTTTATTTTTATGTAGCTTTGACAAAATATCTTAACAACATCCACATAAGGAAGGGAATCTTTATTTTAGTTCACAGTTCAAGGTATAGTCCATCATGGCATGGAAGTAAAGGCATGGGGGGCTAAAGAAGTTATCCCTGTCTCAGAATCAGAGACAAAGAGCAGTGGACGCATAAGCCTAGTTCTCTTTCTCATCAACACAGCCCAGGATTCCACCCAGAGAATGGCACCACACACAGTGGGGAGTACTCCCACCTCAGCTAATATAATTAGGGTATATCCAGGGGCCAATCTCCCAGGTAACTCTATACTCTGCCAAGCTGATCATTAACATCACGAGTAACTCTCACAAGAAGGGTTTAATATGAGAACTCTTTACAAAAAAGGGGATAGAGAATGTGTATAACCTTGGGCTATCACTAACCCATATGCCTTGAGAGACAAAGAGGAGGTGAATACTGGGAACGAGAAAATATGTGTGTATGAAGGGCTAATTTAAGAAAAGGTCTGTTCTCTGATCAAGAACGGCGGTGGCTCTGGATGATCCTACAAAAAGGGAACTGAGGGAGACTCAATGGTGCAATCCATAATGGTCAGATTCCAGAGAAAGGAGGAAGAAGGCAAGAAAATAGATCAGGGCAACAAAATATACTCATAAGAGCTCTTTTTCTATGTGCCCCAATGCCATTATTCTCTTCTTAATTATTCCTGCTTCTGCTTTGCTTGACAACATATAACATGAGGGCAAATTTCCTTCCCAAACACAGGCATTTCTCCTTTCTTATGCCTTCTTCTCCTTACTGGAAGGTGAACAAGAGGCCAGAGAAAGAACAGCCATATTGTCATGAAAAGGAAATGGAAATGCAGCGTGATAGCCAAGGATGGAAGCATCAACACATAGAGAGAGACTAAGCTTCTGCTGGTAGCAGACCAGTCTATGACCACATTTTATGTCTGTGTGTGTGTGCGTGTGTGTGTGTGTGTGTGTGTGTGTGTGTGTGTGTGTGTGTGTGTGTGTGTGTGTGTGTGTGTCAGACCTGGGAATCAACCTGTCTCTGCCTGCCTTGCTTCCCAACAGTGGATACAGACATGTACTTCCATGCCTGGTTTTCATACAGGTGCTGAGGATCTTCCCTCATGTTTTCAAGCTGGCCCAGTCAATAACCATCGTGCCAGCACTTTTTATACCAGAAAACTAATCTATTTGGTTAAGTAAGGGAGTCAGATTTCTGTTTAATGTCACCTCCATAATCCCTGAGATTTCCCCCAAGCACCAGATGGGAAACTGTCAGATGGGGCCATCTCTTCCCTGTACAGTATTAGCTGCACACACCCAAATATTGCCTCTTGACAACTAGTATGAATATGTGTGTATGCTTGTAAGTAAGCATATGTGTGTGCTGTGTATAATATACTTGTAGATAGGTATGTATGTATGCATGCATAAGCATGTGTTATAAATAAGCATCTGTGTATATGGGCATGTATGTCTGCATAAATGTATGGCTTTAGATACGTGTGTGTGTGTTTATACATGTGCATGCTAAACACTACACGTTTGTCTTCATATGCCATGGCTTTCTACTGTTTAAGTAATGATTAAGGTTTTATAACCTGGGAGTTGCTCTGTCTCTTGAGAATGAATTGCTTGCTTTTTTGTTCATCTGTCAAACTCTGATTCCTTTTTCTTTTTATCTTCAAAGTTTGGGGACTGACTGTCATTGCTCATCATCAAGTAATATAGATGTGGACAGCAAAGTACTGCCAAAATAGTGACTAATGGTGAATGCTTGGTATGTGCCAGAAACTGGGGTCTGCTGCATACTTATGTTCCTCACTTCCTATATCAGAAACCTAAGGCATGAAGAAGATATAGTCTTGGCCAAGGCCACCCTGCCAGGCAGAAAGCAGCCAGCTTCTTAGCCTTTATAGTCTCCTTTAAGAACCTGGGCTTTTGTATATTAGGGTGTTTCTGAGTATGTTCTCTGATGATGTCAAAGCCTGAATTCTAAACTGAGCATTGTTACTTGGCAGCTTTACAACCATGGACAGGCAATTTACATCCCTGTGCCTCGGCTTCTGCATACATAAAGCAGGGACAGCAATAATACATTTTATGAGAATTAAATGGATCAATGCACAAGCAATACTTCACCCAGCATCTGACACAACACAGTCACTTGATAGATGCTGCTCTTATTATTCGGCCACAGCAGCTACATTCTGGCTCTGCTCAGAAACAAAGAAATGGCAACAATGGCAACTTCTCAGAGGCAAAGTGGAATAATAAAGACACCGGGTACTCTGACCTCAGCAAGGCATTTCCACGCTAACACTCCCTTTTCACATCTTTAATATGAGAATAAAACTTTGTGCCTACTTCACAACGTTTTATGAGTCTTAAGTGCAATAACTTATGGAAAAGATTTATAAACTGTAAAGCACTATATAAATCTGTCCTTCGGTGTCTTTTTCACCCAATTCTCCCAAGAATTCTGGGCAGTGGCCAGAGCAATATCTACTCTTCAGACAGCATTGGAGAAGCACCATTTCAGTGGTTTTGAGTAGCTGTTCAAGTATTTCATAGAGTTCTTTTGATTAGTACAACTTCTCAGCATCTGGGCTCCATCATATCTCAGGTATGATGTCAGGATCCTAACAATGAACACATCTTCAACTATAACCTTGGCATACCCATTTTCAATTGTTGAATCTTGAAAAGTTCAAGTTCTCAACGCAGATGCCTCAACTAATTTATTCACTCCATTTATCAAAGTTCTTTATAGGGGAGGCCTTGGCTTGTCACTGTACATACAATAGACCCGGAAATTTCTGCCTTATGAACTTACAATATAGAAGATACAATTGCAATACAGTGTGCCCAGAAGGGAAATTCAACCTAGGGACATGATATTCTCAAGGGAAAAATAAAATATAAACTAGGACCTGAAGATCATTGGGAAAAAGCAGCAAGTAATTGGTGCAGCTCGCCTACACTGAGGTAGACCAGAATGCCCTGTCTCCAGCAGCATTATGTCTCATTAGTCTTGTCTTTCTGATTAGAGAAAAGTATGTAATAAAAGACAAAGAACTGAGGTAGGATGAGGTAAAGAAAAATTTTATAATCAATCAACTTCAAGTTCATCTAAGGAACACAGGATAGGCTCTTCTATCTTCTATCTTGGGGGTAGGAAGGAGATTTGATTTGATATTTTCTGTAGACATTTTAGAATCTTGTTGGAAAACTCTAAAATTTATTTAGTCTTCCAGATTTTGTCTTCCCATTTTTCTCCCTAAGTTGGTACCTAGATATATGAGTGTATGCGCCCTGAACCTGGGATTCACACATGTCTGCTTGGTCATGATGTGATGGAGTTTGGAAGTAGGACTTTAAGGAGGTGATCAGGTAATAGAAGCAGAGCTCACAGAAATGAGACTGAGTTCCTAAAGTACAGAGTTGTTTCTTGTGCCATGTAAGGCAGAAGCCCTGTTGTAGAATATTGTTTTAAAATGTGTTACTTTTGTTCATGTTACATTTATTTAACTGCAAAGCTGTGTTATAGTGCCTGCCTAAAGCAGCTGATGATCTAATAAAGAACCGAATGGTCAGTATCAAGGCAGGAAAGAAAAACAGAGGTGGCTGGCAGGCAGAGAGAATAAATAGAAAAAGAAATCTGAGAGTAAAAGAAGAGAGATCTAGAAGCAAGAGGAGAGGAGGACACTAGGAGCCACCCATCCAGCCATACACCCAGCCACCCAGCCAGCCAGACACCCCACCAGCCAAGCACATAGCCACACAGCCAGCCAGCCAGCCAGGCAGCCAGACACCCAGCCACCCCACCAGCCAACCACACAGCCACACAGCCAGCCAGCCAGCCAGCCACCCAGCCATCCAGCCACCAGTGACCCAGCCACCTATCCAGCCAGCCACTAAGTCAGCCAGTCAGCCACCCAGCCACCCACCCAGCCAGCCATGGAGTAAAAGTACAAGTATGATTTACAGAAATAAGAGAATAGTAAAAGCCCAGACTCAGAAGGTAGATGGGATAATTTAAGTTAAGAAAAGCGGTCTAGAAACAAGCGAAGCTAAAGCCAGGAATTCATAATTAAGAATAAGCCTCCCCGAGTGGATGATTTGAGAACTGGGTGGCAGCCCCCAGAAAAAGAGCAAAAACCAACAACACAGCTCCATCTATGAACCAGAAAGTGAGTTTGCTAGTTGGGAGCTACTCTGTGTCTAGAACTGTCTGAAATGAAGTTCTCTTGGGCACAAACCATCTTTGCTACTATAATAGTTGTGCTATTATCTTGAGGCAAAAAGAGTGGACCAAGCCAAAGGGCATGGAAACTTAAAGGGACTAGTATAAGATCTACCACCATTTTTTAAGTTTTAAAAAGTAATCTTTAATTAATTTAATAAATATTAAGATAAGTATATTAGAGTTTCCCTTGTAAGAAGCTGTTACATCTTTAAAAACCGTGTGAAAGTTCTTAAAACGTATTATAAAGGGTAGATATTTGTTACAATTGTAATGATGAGATTAAAAAAATATCTCTGAAGAAACAAACGCTGGAGAGATGGCTCAGAGGTGAGTACTGGCTGCTCTTTCAAAGGTCCTGAGTTCAACGTCCAGCAACCACATGGTGACTCACACCATCTATCTATAATAATATCTGATGCCTTCTTCTGCTGTGAAGACATATATGCAGACAGAACACTGTATATATCACAATAAATACATAATTCTTTTTTATAAAATTTTTTTAAAGAAACAAATGCATTTTCTAAGGTAGTCTTGATCTTTTCAGGGATAATCAGAGTTCGCTCTGGAGAGAATTTTATCTAAAGAGAGAGGAAAGAAAGCTAGAGGGATATACGTAGTCAGCCTCATGGAGCTGGTGGTGGGCTGGGCTCAGAAAGCCAAGGTGAGGTTGACAAAGATCTAGAACTGACAGAGATCAGACTAAAATCTTGAAAACTGAATGAATTTTGACCCACCTTTCTCCCCAGACAATGTTGAATTCATCAATCATTGCAAAAATCCAAGGCCAAGGTTCCTACGCCCAGAATCTAGATCACAACTGAGAGGACAGAAGAATTGTATGTATCTTTTCACTCCATCTCACTAAATCTGCAGGTCTCTGCAGCATGTGAAAGACTTTATGGAGGACTTTCCTCAGTTCTTCTCTGGAGGCCTCTTGCTCATTCCAAAGGTTTTCCTGCTTGCCTCCCCAATAACCTGCTGGCCTCATACAATCAGTGTTCTTCCAGCACAGCACAGAGTTCACTCCCACAAACACTACTTCTGAGTTTGAAGTCATCCTGCCTCTTTAAATTCAGCTGCCCATCTCAGACAACGTTCACTCAAGAGACAAGTGTGTCTAGAAATTCTCCACTTACTAGATATTTGTGGGTACCAAAGTCAGATCCTTTGATACAGGAAATCATCTCTGGTGAATCAGCTACCCCATTTGACCTTGTGACTGAAATGTATTAAATAAGTACCAAATCTTCACTACATAACAGGGCTGATTATATGAGTGAGCAATTTCACTTGAGGCAAAGGAGGATTTTATTACCTACCATTTACATTTTTTAAGCTCAGCACTTGGTGGGCTATTGTTCACATTTAGAAAAAAAATGTTATTTGCATGGCATATGGCAAATTCTCAATATGTATTTCTGAAAAAAATAGTAAATGAATAACTGCGTGAAATTTCCTATCTTTGAATGGTTGTATTCAAAATCACCATGAAAATGGAAATATAGCTATAAAAATTGAGGCAAATGACAGAGTAGCACTGATATCTTAAAATATCATGATAATTTTATTTAACCTAGAAGCAATATCTAATGATCTAAAAATCCAAAATTCATTAATTAAGTCAAAGAAGGAGAGATTCAGATGCAGCCCATCAGAAAACTCTTATTTTTTCATACCCAACATAAGATACAGGAAAAATCAGCATTTCTATGAGCCTCTGAATATTTCACCTATAGCTTCTTTCTTCAGAGAGACTGTTTATTTCATGAACAAGGGGTGCTTTATTGGCCTTCTTTTTGTCAGTGCCCTAGGAGCCAAGCCAGTACTCATGTTTCCTTCATCATGTCCTCTACAGCCTATAATTGACTCCCTACATCCAAATCTCCGTCCTCGAACTTACTTGTTGTCTTAATAAAAACAATATTCGAGGACCTGGGTAAGGGCTCAGCAGCACAAGAATTCATGAGTTTCAAGTGTTAACTGGCTCAGGCAATGACTTCCAACCTTCAGTGGACAGAAGGCTGAGAGGTGTAGAGAAGAATTAGCATAACATGGGTCCAGACGATGCAGAGGCTATTTGGTAGGATCACACTTGGAGAACTGCTGATTTTTGGATTCCTTAAAATTCTGGGAAAAAAAAAATAGAAAAGCAAATGTGTGAGACAAGAGCCCCAAAGCACAGGCTCAATCTCTCCAAGGCAAACTCATAAAAGGCTCAACCTCTAATTCTCATTCAACGATTAAAAATTCTCCTTCAATCAGCCAGCCTGATTCTTTAAAAACAAAACTTCTTAACAGAGGCAGAGTAGGATGAAGACCATAAGAGATACCTTGTGTGGTTTTCTGTTCATTCATAAAAATTTCCAAATGTACTGAATATGTCTTCCCAGCCTTTCATAAAATCAGACACTTTTAACACAAAAATACTATATTTAAAACTCCTTTAAATTTATACTCAGTTTTTTATAATCCTTTAATATGTTCAGTTAATTGATGATGATGCCTTTTCTTTACAAATAGTTTAAATAATATGAACTGAAATCTTCCCAAACCCCATTCCTCACTTCTCCCTGATTTAGAGGCAAGCATTATTCACTTGGTATCTTTCAGGTTAATTTTATCTAATTTTACATTGTCTACATGAAGAAATTTGCACTTATTTAAAAGAAATAAGTGACATCATGATGGTGTCTGTATTATCTTGCAATTGTCCTTAGCCACTTCTTATGTTTGGGTTTTCTCAGGGAGTCATCATACATATATTTACTTCACTGTTCCCAATGCTGGATCATCATTTATCATTACTATTTTTTTTTAAAGATACATCACATCGATGTTATTTCTGGTCTTTTACCGGTATATTACTCCTTATGTCTGTTCATAGGAGTGCACATTAAAAATGAATTGTAATAGCTGGAGAGCCGGCACAGAATTTAAGAGTGTTTACTGCTCTTACATAGGTCCCCATTTCCAGAATCCACATCAGGTGGGTCACAAACAGCCTGTAACTCCAGTATTAGAGAATCCAACATCCTCTCTGGCCTCTGCAAGCACCCCTATATAGGTGTATATATACATATGCAAACACAATACACACATAAGTAATAAAAATAAATAAAAATAAAATAAAAATGGGTTCTAAAAATGGCATTGACACATAACTTCTACAAAAGTTTAAGCCAATTTTAACTCTTAGAAGCAGTGTGCTGTATGACCTCAGAACTTTTATTTCTACCTATTTATGTGTAAAGCTCATAATTTCACTTTTCATAATGTTGGATAGCATTCTGTTGTGTAAATGCACCACATTTCACTATCTATTCACAGCCAATGAACATCTAGGCTGTTTTCAATCCCTGGCTAGATCTAGAAAAAATAAATGTATGTTTTCCCTCATCTATATATGTTAGCTTTGAACCTTCTGATACATGTGTTTCACTGGAACACCTAGAGAGGTCATGGAATTATTAGGGGAGTGTGGGGAGGGACAATCTGGAGAGGAGAGGTCCTAGAAAGCACTAGGAAAAGTTTAAGAAGTAATTAAATAGTAAGGCTTAAACTAGGGCTGGGGGAAGCTGTGTAAAGTAAGGGAAGAAGCATAGGGCAGTATAAGTAACTCAGGACCTTTTGAAAAAGACATGGAAATCTATTAAATATTAAAAAGAGTTAAAATGGAGTTACCCTATAACAGGACTATGATGTCCTATAATGTCCTGACTACACATCAGAGGCTGCTGTATATTTTATTTGCAATAAAATTTAAAGTGTCAGGAATAGTTTATCTCTTCTAGAGTTTTTGGACGCTGAGATCCCGTAGACCTGTAAACGTTATAGGCTATTGTCCTTGCTCTTGGATATGTTCCATGATTTGATGGTAAGAAGATCTTATCGCTAATATCACCACACATTTGAGTCAAAGAACGTGATGAAATCAAGCTGGTACAAACCCAGAGGTGTTTTTCCTGTAGCTATACTCACAGTACTGGGAGATGCTATGTATACCACAGGAGGATAAAGTTAACTGCCAACCTTCTCCTGTGAAGTCTGTGAGCCACGACAATGACTGCCCTCGCAGGATGCACCTACTCACCCAATAGCGGCACAAACATTATATAAGATGTGAGTAAACAACTACTTTCTGATTGGATTTGTGTCCTGTTTATGATGAAATGTATATCTGGCTCTGTCTGGCCCAGACCCTAGGACCTTCTAGGTCTGCTGGAAAAACTCATTACTGTTATGCTGCTAAATAAAGTGTTAAACATGACTTGTCAGTATACACATAGCTCAATACATATCTCAATCCGCATCTGGGACATTTCTACCTTACAGAAGATTGTGAGAAACCCACAACTGGCCAAGATGTAGGGAATAAGAACCTAAATGCTCAGCATTAAAGAGAATGTACAATGCCACTACCTAACCCAAAGTTCAAGAATCACAGTGAGAGAAGAAAACAAAAGGTGTCAGAACCAAAGTGGTGGATGATTACATGAAAACATCCTCTGGACACAGTAGGGCAGCTGCACATATGAATTCACAGTGATCGTGACAAAACGTTTGTAAGTCCCAACCAGATCAAAATCCCAGCATGGAAAGTGGAGCTACATATGCAATTCCACCACTGGCTGTGGACTGACTAGCTGTTGGTAAAGTAAGGGTGTGTTTTCTCTAAGACTGAAGCCCCTGATAGTCCACCACACTGCAGTCATCCAAGAATATTTAGGGAATTATAAAACTTAGTCTTGAAGTTTAAAAAATAAAAAAGATAAAAATTGGGGGAAGTAGATGAATGTGGAAAGAATTAGGGGCTGAGATGTAAATAAAACTAAAAACTTTCAAAGTGCTAATTTAAAAAACAGTATAATAACAAGCTTTCCATAAAACGTTTAAAAAAAAGCAGTATTCAAATTCATTCTTATCTCCATATACCCTCTTCACACTGGATAGTGTTACACTTCCCAAGTCTCCATAGTAGACAGGATCAGGTTTTTAACACACTATAACAAGTGTACTTCAATCCCAATGCATTATCTGAATCCACCTGCTGTAGTAAAACAAATTAAATGTAATGAACTACCTTCTATTTTCTCCTTAAAGAAAACTTCTTCAGGAACAGGAATGCCAGTTCTTCAGAGTTTGCCTGGATTTACCAATAACTTAAAAAAGAAATTAACTCTAACATATTGATGATAATTGTTTCCTGGGTGACAGGTGACGTTTTTTTCATTTGCAGTCCTTAGAACTTCCTTCAAATTTTTTTAACAGCTGACACTTGCAAAGAGCTTATTATGTGCCAGACTTTGTACTTCCCAAATCTTATACCATATCACTTTATACTCAATGAAATCACAAGAGAGAAGATCTCTACCTTGTATCTGGCTTATATATATGTATGTGTGTGTGTGTGTGTGTGTGTGTGTGTGTGTGTGTGTGTGTGTGTGTGTGTGTGTGTGTGTGTGTATACACATATATATGAAGGCATAGAGAGATGAAAGTTTCATAGCTGTGCAGGATTACGCACAAACTCAATTACTGGCCTCATAAGGCATCATGGAACTTCCAGTGAAAATGTACTATATTTATAACCCAATTAAATAAATGAGAACTTAAACGTTAACAAAAAAAATTACATGTAGTCCTGAAACTCTCTAGCATAATATGCACACGTTCCTCCCTGTCAAGTTCCCCTCATATTTCAAAGGCAACACCATATTGAACTGTCCTCACCCAAATACCACCACTCATTTCTATCCAAAGACTTAAAGCTTCAAGAAACAAGAGATTTTATGGTGTTTTATCTATAGCTATAATTCATTTTTATCAGTTTTTCTCTGTTTCCATGAAGATATCTTTTTCAGTGAACTACACCCTGGAATTTCATTGTTGGCTCTTTCTGGGACACTTAACCAGGTCTTATTACAATGCTTTGAAGCTCCTCCAACTCAACTCTCTACCTGCTATTTTATCTACCCTAAAAAGGAAAAAGGAAATGGCTTCATCATCCAGCAGTCACACCATTCCTAGCACGAAGCCTCCGTGTTTAAGGTCCCAGCTCCTTAGCTGTGGTGGCAGAGACTGAAAATCTTGCTGTCAAAGAACATCAACAGATTGCGTTACAATCTGTCAATCGCTCTCTAGAGAGAGGAATTGGCAGCTCGTTATATTAAAGAACGCCAATCAAGCATCTGGAATGTAGCAATGCACGTCGCTTTTAATGTGAACTGATAAGTTTTCACCATTTATTATTCTACACTTTTTGACATTATCTTATCTACAATGTCTCTCACACAAATGTGCATTTCACCTGAACCACAATTGCTATTCAAGCCATATCTTGCTGAGTATCCTTCCTGCCTTGGGAGATTTGTCTTTGCAGAGCTACATACTTATTTAGTGCAAAGCAAGAATTACATACCTGAAAATTTTTTATTTAAAAAAATATCTGCATTCTTCATTTGCTTCATGCGTGCAGGATAATTAAAATAACTTCTTGAAACACTTGTGTTTTTGTGTGTCCTATAAAAATAACAACCCTCTCACTTATTTTTTTATATATATATGAAGAATTGACAGAGTCCATGCTGAAAGGTCCTAAAATCCAAATAACTACAGTTTTATGGAGCGCTCATGCTGTGACAAATATTATGGCTCTGTTTTACAGTCAAGTGTCATCAGTGGGATTATCATCCCCATAACAAAGAAGAAAACTAATGTTTGAAGAATATATGGTCTGCACATAGTTCTGTAGCAAGGAGTTCACATACCTGGGGTTGTCTGCTAGTTTGGTTGCATAGCCAAGTACCCCAGGACTGAGTAGCTTAACATAGCAACCGTTTACTTAGCCAACAGACCTTTAAATCAGAAATTGGGCTGTACTCAATTGCTCTCAGCTAAGCCTTGCTCATGAGTCCATATCCGCTAATGGGTCAGATACCCTATCAGCTAGGACATCTGGAATATCATTTATACATTTCTGTCACCAGAAGACTAACAGGTATATTTCCTCATAATCCCAGGCACAATAACAAAGGAAAAGTTTCAGCAACCATACACATCCTTAAAATATATTCTTATTTACCCTTTGACAATTTCATATAGGTACACAATGTGTTTTGGCCATATTCAAATGCCATTTCCAACTCCTCCCAGGTCCCTCCACACACACACCCACCTTTTTGTCTTCTTTTATTTTCTATTTTTGAAATGAATACCATTGGCTCTTTGATAAGGACTTCCTTGTATCTGCAGATCAGTTTAGGCAATAAGGACATTGTAATAACATTAATTCTAATTATGATCATGTGCTATTTTACAATTTATTTGATTTCTCTGATTACCTTATTTAATGTTTTATAGCACTAAGTGCATGGGCCTTTTGTTTCCTTGATTATATTTATTCTTAAATATTTTGGATGTTGTCATAAACAGGATTATTTTCTGGCTCATCATTAGCATGTGTAAATGTTACTAATCTTTGATTTTGTTTCCTATTACTTTACTAGATTTATCTACATGAAAAAAATTTAGTAGTATTTTTGGAGTTTTCTATATATGGCAGATATATAATCATGTACATGTATGTATATGTGTGTATGAGAGAGAAAGAGAGATCATATGCAGAGAAAATTTACATTCTTCATTTCCAATTTGGATACTTTTTTTATTTGTCTGATCCTTGGATCATTTGAGACATCATTGACACATATTAATTGTGTTAGGATGTGATGCCTTCATATATTCGTAAAGTATGCAATGATCAAGCTCCTTCCCCTTCATCCCATACCATCTCCACCAATCACACCTTTCCCAAGCTCTAGGAAATTCTCTTCTACTTTCGGATCAATATTTTGTTTTTCAGCTTTCATTTATGAGAAAGAGAAAAAAAAAAAAACATGTTTTCTTTCTGTGTCTGGTTTATTTCATTTAAACTCTTTCCAATTCCATTTTGCTGCAAGTAGCGGCATTTCATTTTTTGCGGCATGTTTCCCTTATTAATCCCTCCGGTGATGGGCCTCTTCTTGGCTTACTCTGTGTCTGAGCTATTGCTAAGTAGTGCCACAGTTGGGAACAAAACGGCTGCATCACATGGCTGTACAAACTTACATCCTCACGGCCAGAGTATGAGTTTCTTCTTCTCTGTTTTCTTACTCCAGACTTAGTATCGTTTGTTGTTTGAGTGTGTGGGTGGGTGGGTGGGTGGTTGTTTTTAAACAGCTACTGTAGCCAGGAAGCATAGTGAGGAAGTCTATCTGTATTCCCCTCGTGGTTAAGGATAATGAGCTTTTTTAAATGTACTTGTTCATCGTATTTCTCTTTTAAGAAACATAACTGGGTGTGGGTGTGGTTTCCCATTTTGAACTATATTACTTGGATCTCCTGTAGGGCCCTGAGTTCATGATCCATTTTAAATATTAATTGGAATCAGATAAGTAGGTGGTAGACATTGTCCCGTCCTGTAAGTCACCCCTTCACCCTGCTGATTGCTTACTTCGCCGTGTAGAAACTTTCTACTTTTAGACTATCTTGTTTATTAGTTCGGGCTATTGCTTCCTGTGCTTTGGGCCCTTCGAGGAAACCGTTGCCTATCTCAGCATCTCTGGTTTTCTTCTACTGGTGTAGATTCTGGGGTCTTTTGATCTATTGTGAGCTTAATTTTGCACAGAATAAGAACAGGGTCAGGTTTAGTGTACCACACACGGAGCATTGTGAACCACCAGGCATAGATGCATGGGTTTATTTCCTGGAACTCAGTTCTAGCCTATTGACCAGTGCCTCATAAGGCAATCTCTCTGTACCCGCCTTCCATCCTTCTCGCCACCCACCCCGCTCACATACACACTTTTTACTTTGTTTGTCCCATGGGCTGGAAAGGATGAAGTCAGTGCCCAGCGCCTCTTTTCCTATTGGATCCCAAAATGTTGGATCACCTTGCATTTCCTTTTCTTTCATAAAATATTTTTGGTTAGACTTTCTTTCTATAGTGAATAAAGGCAGCCAGGATTCTCATCCTTATCTTGTTGAACTATCAGAAAAATATTCCAGTTTTTCACCACTGAGGGTTGTATTAGCCATGAACCTATTGTGTTACATAAAGTGTCCTTGCTATACGGAAGTCCGTTGCTTCAGGAGTTATCATCCAGGTCTCCATTTGCAACAGCACAGATAAATCTAGATGACATTATCGCAACTGAAGCTGTCTAAACATAGAAAAACACAGTACAATTTTACTTGTGTCTGAAACGCAGCTGAGTGCGCTGCCGCCAAGCTACAACCACAGCTCCCTATGTCTGAACTCTAAAAATGTTGGCCTCATACAAAGTAGTATAGTGACTTTGGGAGACTGGGCATTTGGGGGAGTGTAGAGTTATTTGTCAAAAAAATAAAGTTTACGGTACTTGAGAAATAATGTCCGGAAAATCACAGCACAATGTAATGGTAGATAATAATGTGCAAGTTTGCAATTTGCTAAGACAGTAGATTAATATTATCATCATACATAGTAATGATGTGATATGATAAAAAGGTTAATTAGCTTGATAATGTCAACTAGTCACAATGCATGTATGTACACATGCATATATATATATAATTGTATCTTATATATTCAGTTTTTATATGTTAACTGTAAATCAATAATGTTAGATAAAAATGAAAGAACTTAGAAGACGCACTAATAGATCTAAGGATGTACAACATTTGCCTATCATGAACCAGGCTCTGTATTTGATTTGGAGCACTAAAAATTGCATAAATCAATAAACCCATATTAATTCTGAATCTAAAATTATTCAAAAATCTGCTGGGTGCCTTTTTGACGTATATCACTATACTATCTACTTTTCTTACTCTACTTTCAAAGTAAGGGAAGCTGAACTGCCTGAATGGTGATGGATAAAAATGTTTGACACATAAGCCTGATGACCTGACTTCAATCCCTGGAACACACTGTGGAAGGAAGTACAAACTCCTCAATGTTTTTCTCTAACTTCTACCTGTGTGTCTCAGTAATGCACCTGCCCTAATAAACACACATACACACCTGTGCACATACACAGTGGGCAAGCGATACACCAGAAAGGCAACAATAATAGAATTTTCAACTCTACTGTCTCCTTTTTGCAACAGTAACTTTGATTTTTTTAAAAAAATCAGGATGGCATCCTTATAAACATCTAATTCATTGTTATTCTGGCTTTTTCCAAGAATTTGACAGTTTTCTCTGTAGCTCAAGAACTTCTCTTGGAGGTAATATGTGTAAAAAGCAATTTTATTGTGAAATTCTGAATAAAATCTATCCAGATTCCTATAAATGTCTTGTTCCTTTGAGTCTGAATTACAATTGTTCTAAAAAGTATTGTGCGAACCCATATCAGTACTCACACTTCTCAGGAACAAGAAAAAAACAACTCGTCATCAAAATTAAGGAACAAAATATGAAGCTGTATAGAGAGACACACGCCTATGGTTTCAGTACAGGCAGGAGGATTCACTTAGACCAGCCTGAGCTACAGAGAAAGAATTTGTCTCATGTCTCGAAAAACAATAAATATAAAAGTCTTATTTAGGGTTTCTCTTACGGTGACACTGGGTGGCATCTTGAGCATATGAGACCTCAAAACCTGCCCCCATAGTGATACATCTACCGCAACAAGGTCACACCTACCCCAACAAGGCCACACCTCCTAATAATAGCATTTCTTTTGAGGGCCATTTTCTTTTAAACCATCACAATAAGCAAGCAGAGTAGTTATGACACAGCACAACCTAGAGTTTCCACAGAGAAAACCTTGCTTACAGAACATCTTGTTCTATATAAATTTAAGAGATATTTGAGGCTTGCTGAGGAGGAGTATTAATCTTGGTGTTATCAGATTTAGTATTAAAATAGTTATTAGGCCAATGCAATGACTCAATGGGTAAAAGTGCTTGCTGCCTGGCCTAACAATTTTTTTATTTTTTCATTAAAAATTGTCATCTCCATCACTGTGTCCCCCTGCTCCCCCTCCCCCTCTCAATCCCTCCCAGCCCTCAGCCTTGCGCCTCCCCATCCACCTATCCCCTCCTCCAAAAGGGCAAGAAGTCCCAAGATGGGCCAGCCCAGTACAGCACATCCATTCCAGGCATGTCGGATTCACTCATCCCAAAGTCAATGCTGGGCTGTGTGCTCTCCAGGATCCACAAGGTGAAAAGAAAGAACCAATACCCACAAATTGTTCTTGACTTCCACAAGTGGACCAGAGCATGTATAACCCCCCATATATGTGTGTGTGTATGTGAGTGTGTGTGAGCATGTACATATATATGCATGTATTTATATGCCCCAATCGCCCATATATACCCACAACTTAAGTGTATGTAACTTAAATTTTTAAAGAGAAGATATTAACCCATTGATAAATCTTATTGCACTTAAAGCTCTGGGACGTGAAAACCGTGTGCCTACAGATGAGTTCATTTTCTCACTTACGCACTAAAGAGTGTTACACATTCTAGTTTGTGGGAGTATGGTCGGGCTGATGGTTAATGAGGAAACAGAGTTAACCGTCAAGTACCTGACACAAGCAAGCTCTTAACATACACTGCTTTTATCATGTATCCTTATTGAGCAAACTGTCCTTTCTATGTGTCAAACTGGATCCTTTAGAAAGACATTGCAAAACAAAATAGAAACTAACCCCCTCAACTTCTTCCTTTAAAAATCCATCATCATCTGAGATCTTATATCAGATACTTGTTTGACTATTGGGGTCGTTTCTAAATTTGCCAGCTAGTAATCACCAAGTTTATCCTCTCTGAACCTAGCAGCCTCCTGTTCTCTCCATGGCTGCGTGTCTGCCGTGGCCATTACCTATGTCTTCTTGTGTTTCTGATCTCTCCAGTTAAGAGTAAAAGGTAGATCTTCCTTGTATGTCTTTCTCAAGTGTTTTACTTCCAAGGCAAAGTATTTTTTAAACTTTTTTCTTAATAAATTATTTGTTCTCCAATCAGGGTTCTGATAGCGATTACCACCCCTCTTGCTATAACCAACGTCAGCCATCTACATGGCAGCCATCTGCCTACCATTTCATTAGGTCAATTTTTCCAAGGAAAACCCTCTTTTCTGCATTATGGTAATATACAATACGAGTTTTTAATATGCATAACATGAAACCATTTAATCAGCTGAAGATTAAATTAGTGTCATGTACTCTATACAAACATGTTTTCTTAGGGACTGTTCCAGGTGCGGACTGGAAGCAGAGTTTTGGCTTGTAGTTACTAACCTCTAACTGCATGCCAAGTACTCAACTTGCTGAGGACATGACCATAAACAAAACGTGACCTCTGCCCTCCCAGAGCTCAGCATCTAAAAAGCAAGAAAGATAAACGTCAAACAAGTAATTATGTCTAAATGTGATGACAAGAGTATGTGAGTGCTATCAGACCAAGCCAGAGATACCACCTATAGGATAAACATTTTCCTCTTCACCACGTAAGGCAATGTGACTTAGAGGCTGAGCTGTAACCAGTACCCGTCTACAAACTCTTCATTGGTGTTCATGACAAAAAGAAGCGTGGTCATAAAAAGTTTAAAGACCTAAGGAACATAGAGAAATTAATGTAGTTTTATCTGTTAAATTATAAGTAAAAGTAGAATTTGTAGCCAGGCATGGTGGCACATCTCTTTAATCCTAGCACTCGGGAGGCAGAGGAAGTTGGTTCTCTAAGCCATTTTGGTCTATATAGTAAGTTCCAGGCCAGCCAGAGCTACATAGCAAAACTCCCAAAACAGAACTTGTCTTTTTTATTCTTTCAAATTCATTTTTTACATAGAAAAAAATACTTGCATTTTGAAAATACTGGTCTGTGATAAGTTACTCTGCAAATATTAGCTCTTTACTATGGATGACTTAAGGAGCATCAATCACCCATCAGGGACTAAGCCTTTTCCTTCCTGTCTGCATCTAAGAGAAGTCGGGAGTCAACTGTTCCTCAGTGTTGTACGAGCAAGTTTTTGCTACCACCTTCTGCTCAACATAGATATGAGATAGCATGTCTCCATTTTCTTTCTTTTGCTATAAACTAGAAACAGATGGTTCCAGAGTCTAAAGGTCCACAATGAAAGGAGAAGCAGATTCTAAGATTTCTCCAGCTTGGTCTTATGCTGTCTCAAGCATTGACACAGCCTTTTCACAGCTTACTGATGTATGATGGAAAAGCAGAGATGAGAAGAGAAACATGAGGGGCAGCCCATAGCAGAGCCCTTTTTCTGACAAAGCAAAGCTACTAGTCCTTAGTGAAGGAAAAAAGCTTGTATCTGCATATTAATTATAGCGAACCAAAATATAAGTATACTTAAGTTGCATGTGTAATAAATAAAGCACACATATTTCTTATTGTCATTATAAATTTTGTTATTCTCAATTAACTCTTGCATTAGCTCTGTAACATATTTTTTTAATTTTAAAATACATTTAAAAGATGTGTGTGTGTGTGTGTGTGTGTGTGTGTGTGTGTGTGTGTGTGTGTGTGTGTGTGTGTATTATATGCATCAGGCACATTTAGGTGCCCACAGAGTTCAAAGAGGGTGTCAGATGCCCTGGAACTGAAATTATCAGCAGCTATGAGAAGCACAAAGTGGATGTTAGGAACCAAACCCTAGTCTTCTGCAAGAGCAGTAAGTATTTTTTTAACAGTTCTCTCCAGCCCCTTATTTAGATTTTTGGAAACGGTCTCATGTCGCCCAAGCTGGCCCTAACTTCCGAGGATAACCATGTAGTAGGAGGTTTCTGGTCCGGATTTTTGGGCCTAGTCTCACAGGCCCGCATAGTCACACAGATACATACAATAGTTTTAGGCTGATCGGTCTAAGGCCCAGGCATATCACTTGCTAGCTCTCTACCCTTCATCTAATCCATGTCTCTTATCTTGTTCAGCCATGCGGCTCAGCACCTTTCTTTAGAGCAACATGGTTGTCCTCTGCTTCTTCTGGCTTCTCTCTGGCATTTTGCTCTGTGCTTCCTGTTCTCAGAGTCTCCTTAGTCTGGTTGCCCCACCCATACTTCCTGCCTGCCTTTGGCCAATCAGCCCTTTTTATTAAACCAGTGGGTGGGACAATTATTTACAATGAAACAACACAATCTCCCACATAACTTCAAACTTCTGATTTTCCTGTCTCCACCTCCACAGTGCTGAGATTATAGGCCTGGTGTATACAGTGCTGGGGAGCAAACCCGGTATAGACAGACACTCTACCATCTGAGCCTTACATCTTGCCTCGACAGTTGTATTTAATCTTTTACAGTAATTCTTCCCTACCTAATTGTCAAAATGCTCTAAAATATATCTTATTCTGGATTGCTATGTAATGTGGGAGGTTTTTATATTCCTCCCCAGCATAAAATCCACTTTGTGCTTTTTTTTCTGGAGCCTTATTTATATGTCTATTTATTCCCCACCAAGAGTGAGTTGAGTTTTCAAAACTAGTATCCCAAAGGACAGCCCTGGTGTAAAGGAATTAGTCATTATTTTCATGCACAGAGAACAAAGTTTAGATTCCCCTCACTGTTGGCATAACACTTTCCCCCACACTCCCACCTCTGAGTGCACACGCCAAACATGTTGATCTCACAAATGAGACATTTGCTATCCTAAGTGCAACAAACAGAAGAGGTTATTGTGTTTTGAAATTTGGGAATCTGGAACTTTTCAATTCCGCCTCAGAAAAATCAGCCAAGGCTGAAGCAAGCTGTGCGTTTGAATTTGTTGGCTGAGGACCACCTGTTCTTCGTGAACTCCAACTGACGGATTCTGTTTGCTTTAAACATCCTTCACTGTGACTTCGTCGTCGTATGTATGCACACACGGGACATGTGACAGATGCTTGGGCCTAGACCTGGGGAGGCCGAAAGGGCAAGAGAGGAATAGAAGAGAAAGGGAGAGAGGAGAGAGAAATAAATGTAGTAAGACTAGCTAGTAGAAGAGGAGAAAGCAAAAGACACTGCTGTGAACCTTGTTTCTGTCTGATAGCAAAAGATTTGTGAAGAATGAAGGCCATGGCTACAGAGAAAGCCAGAGGCAACCCTCTTTCCCCTGAGTACTTTACTCCAAATGACCAACAGCATGGTGATCTGAGGTGCACTTGGACTTGGGTACTGCGTGAAAAATACATCTCCCAATTCTTGGAAGGGAAGATCATTTATATCCTAGAGGTTTTCCATGCTCTGTCTTCACCTGGGTGTTCCTGCATTTGCTACCCTACTACTTCATGCCATGCAGGATTCAGACCCCATGAGAAGTTTCCCAAGTACTCACTAGTAAACAATCCCACTCCACTGCTTGATTCTCATCAGATACTTAATGCTAGTTAATGCGGTGTTTATCACTTATCTATTCCGTGGTGAGAAGAGGGATTTTGCTCGGGTTTTAGTGTCTGGTCTATTCCCAGTACCTAGAAGAATGCCAAGAACAGAGAAAGCTTTGAATAAATGCATAATGAAACACTGAACTTATGTTTGTTTTTCTTTTGGAAAAACACATGAAAATATCTGTGGGTTAAAGCATAGATTCCTACCATCAGATCATACATTCCACCATTGCTTCTAGACTGATTTCCTATCCACATTGGAGTCAAAAATTGGCATTTTAATGTATTGGTTTCTAGACTAGTATTCTCATTTCTGCACATATCTACTCCTGCTAAAATTCTAAGAATTTAAACTGTGAATTGTATTGTATTGACTCTGTAAGTAAGTAAATTGGAGTCTTAGGTAGAAGGATCACAAACACAAGGGCATCTTTGGCAACACAGTGAGACCCTCTCTCTCTCTCTCTCTCTCTCTCTCTCTCTCTCTCTCTCTCTCTCTCTCTCTCTCACACACACACACACACACACACACACACACACACACACACACACATACACAAAAACCAGAATAAAAATCAAACAATAACAAAACCAAATATAATTAACAGTTATGAGCCTTGCAGATCTCTAATCATTCAGGTAGGCTTTTCGAAGTAATTCAATCAATAGAAGTATTGCTGCATATTTAGACAAAAAAAAAAAATATGTTTACCGAGAAAGATAAATGCCCTACTGGTAAGAAGAAGTCCTGTGTATTATAAACTTAGAACTGATAATTCTCAAAAGCCCACAAATTATACAAATGTATGTGACTTTTTCCTGTCATTCATTTGCTGCCATAGCAACCTGTCCATTCAATTGTGTGCATGCTACCTTGAAGACACAAAGTGTCATTCTCTCTAAGCTATTTAAAGTGAAGTACTATGTTATTTCTCACTGTGATGTTCTGTCTGTTTAGGTAGAAAGAAAAAAAAAAAAACACTGCCATCCTACACAATTCTGTTAGTTTCATGTTGTTTGACTTGTAGTTTTGAATTCTCTTTTCTGTTAAAGTTTTCAAGTTGTTAAAAGAGACTGGGAAAGACAAGGATAAAGTTAAGATGTTTTTCTTTCTGGTGGGCCAAAAATTAATAAGGTTTGAAGAAATAATCAAGAATATGAGAAGCACATTTCTTAAAAATGCCTAAGTCTATGGCATAGTAAAAAATATGGGCATGCATTTGCAAGAAATGAGAAGAGAGGGGAGTCGGATTAAACCATTTATCTGAGAGATGTTTAAATAGCTGGGTTCATTTTGTGAAGTCTGTGGAGCATCGGAAATGTGGGCACATTTATGAATATGCAGTACATTCAAAAGACAATTTTAAACTTACGTCAGTCTATTCCGAACATGACTATATTGAACCCAAAGGACAGCCAAGCCTTTTTGGTAAGAAAGTAAGTAGTATCTATTGTAGATCATTGAGTCACGCACAGTGGGTCTCTATCTCTGGTGTTTTTGCTTGCTCATCTTTTGGTTTTGTACAATGCTGAAAACATTTCTTAAATTCTTTTTAAATTCCTAATTATTGTGTGTGCATGCTAATGTATTTGTATGTCAGGTGAGAAGCCAACATTCTGTACTCATTTCTCTTTCAATCTTTACATGGGTCCTAGGAATACAGCTCACATTGCTAGGCCTGCACACCAAGTACCTTTACTAGTGACTCTAAAATCCTCTCTTAACTTGAGAGCTGTGTAAAAACAGGCCAGGATAATATTTGGAGTCTAGAGAACTTGGATCCATAAGAGTAATTATAAGTAGTGAAGAGAAGTAAGCCACAGATCTCAAATTCAATTGCACCTATTAATATGGTGATTGCATTCCTACAATTCCTAATGGTGAGGCAGTGACTTCTAGGAAACTTGAATTTCTGATTTTGTCACGGTGGACTACTCTTTAGTGCACTGCCAATGTTGTCATTGTTCATGCCTTACTAGGATGTTTTATCCTGATTTTGTTTGTTTTGTTTTTTGAGACAGGGTTTTTTGTGTAACAGCTCTGACTGTCCTAGAACTTACTCTTTAGATCAAGCTGGCCTCAAACTCACAAAGATCCACTTGCTTCTGTCTCCAGAGTGCTAGGATTCAAGGTGTGTATCATGACTGCCCAGCTTTATCTTGATTTTGAATGTAAAATGATAATGTGACTTTTTATAAAATATTTCTTAAGCTGTGTTATAATGTTATATTAGCATCACAAAATAAAATTATTCCAGATTAGTTCTTTTTGTTCCATGTTTAAAATATCATAGAGTTGCACTTTATATGTTTAGTAAAAGTGCCCTGTAAATTTGCATAGGCCAAGTATTTTTCCTTGGGGAGCAGAGAAGGGTTGGCAAACAGAGTTTTTTCCAATACTAACAGGAGAGAAAGAAAGACAGACAGACAGACAGACAGACAGACAGACAGACAGACAGATAGATAGATAGATAGATAGATAGATAAGTGGTTGTATGTATATGTATACATTATATGCATGTTATATATAATATGTATGTGTACATATATGTAAAACACAAATTCTAGTTTGTATTTAATGAAAACTCAGAGCCAGATACTGGGAAAAAGCTGGAATATCAGAGAGAGGAAACAGACCACAGTCAAATCTCACTCATCCAACTTCTCAGGGTAAAAGCTGTCTTCTAGAGTCCTCATTCTGGTTCCTCGTCACTTCTACAGAATCCCACACCCTCTGCCTATGCCTCCTTAAATATCTTCTTCACCCATTTGTTTCACTTCCAGGTTCAACTCTGTATCATATTCTAGAGTTAAGATTAAAGATGTGAGCTACTACTATTTGGTAGTTAGGCCCTTGAATTTATAGAAGCACAGAAAGATCTCTGTCTCTGGAGTTATGGGATTAAAGGGGTAAGTCACCACTCAGTCTTTCCCAAGCTGGGATTAAAAGCAAGAGTTACCACTCTCTGACCTTCGTTTGGGTGGATCTGTTCTCTGATATCCCAGGCTGATTTTATGAAATAAAAATTTATCACGACATACGTGTTTTACTTTAACCAAATCTTGTTAAGAACCTACCTACCTATATTAACTAATTTAATCAGCATAACCAAATCGGGTGTTTAACATCATGTTCATCATCATCTCCATTTCACATCTAAAAAAATCTAAAACACAGAAGAAATAAATCTAGCAGAAATACATGGGGCACATTCAACAAATGGGATTCAAAAAAAAAAAATCAGGAAATGTATTACATAGATATTAAAAATCCAGGAGAGAAAAGGAGCTTGAAGTCACAAGGGATAACTAACACCTTACAGGAATCTTCCTCCACCCTTAGGAGATGGGCAGCAAAGGGAGGGAGAATGGTGTTATAAGATCCTAGGAAGTCAAAGCAGGAGCCCAGCTTCATGAAGTATTAGTTTAAAGGACGCAATGATTCTGTTACAAGAGACTCCATATAAGCAGAAAGGAACTTGTTGCCTCTGCTCAGACTGGGAAACTATAGAAAGGACAAACAGAAACTAGAAATAAATGAAAAGCCCTGTCCGTGGCCATGGCCTACCAGCTTCCCTTAGTGCCCCGGACTAGTAGAGGTCAACAGCAGAGCATGTAAAATGCCCTGTGAAAAACACAAGACGGTTGAAGTCCTTTTTGTTACTTGTAAAATACTTATTAAAACTGACAGCAAACCTACATATATTTATGAGTTCCCATGGAATGTTTCAATGCATAAATACATTGAGTAACAGTAATTCCAAGGTAATTATACCTATGTACTCAAACATTTATCATTTCTTTTGGGTAAAAAATCAAATAAGATGGTGGCTTTTGCTTCCTCTTTATTTCATTCAACTGTATACATTTTATTGCCCATTCATGTTTAATTTAAGCACAAAATTCAGTTTTATTTAATAGTTCAATCTAGAAGGCATTTTCTTCTTACAAGCGAACATGGCACATTGACAAATACTGATTTACAAAAGCTGAATTTAATTGTCATAGTAAAGGAAGAAGGAAGGCACACTCTTTGTACAGTTGCTCATTTCACAGTTGTACTTCTGAGCACTTAGGATGATGTGACTCTAACCTGAAATGGCTATAGGGTTTTCTAATGCCTAAATTTAGTGACTCTTAAAGAGACCTCACAGGATAGAAAATGCAACTGTGTTCATCCTGTAAGTTATTATAGAGTAAAGATATGAACAAAATCAGCAAGGAGAAAAGATACAAGGGGGCAAAGTCTGGAGAAAAACCAGGAGTAAGCCTAACTAAAAAAGGTAGGGACATACACGGTACCTTTGATTATAATGACATGCGGAAAATGCTGACCAGAAGGGAAGCTTATTAGAGACTGTGCCTGAGATTTTTATAGGTATTGGATCATGTAAAGACCCTCTACCTATCACATGCAAAAATTTCAGCCTCCCAGAAGAAAAGGTGTGTAGTTGGAATTTTCTTTTGGCAACCAAACAGCTTCCCCAATTAAACATGAATGCTCAGTCCTAGTTTAGGCTTGTTGCACTAGTTCTTTTAAGTTAATTTAAGCTGTTCCTATTCATCTACATTTCAAGGCTTTTTATCTTTCATTCATTCTGAATGTTCTACTTTCCTGCCTCTTCCACGTCACCCCAGCATCTCCTTTTCTGTCTTTCTTCCTTGAGCCTAAATCTCTCTTCCTACTTACTCTCTCTGCCCAGATGTTTCAACTATATTACCTCCCTCTGATGTGGGATATCTTTCTGTACACTGTAAATTATTATTGGATAATAAAGAAACTGTTTAGGTCTGTGGCAAAACAGCTCAGCAGCAGGTGAGAATTCCAAGCATAGATAAAAGAAAAGGACAGAGTCAAGGGAGACACTGTAGCAGCCACCCGGAGAAGGCAAGATGTAAAAGTACAGGTAAGCAACAAACTGCATGGCAAAACATAGATTAATGAAAATGGATTGACTTTGGTTGTAAGAGCTAACAAGCAATACGTCTGAGCCATAGACTAAACAGTTTATAATTAATATAAGCCTTTGTGTGATTATCTGGTACTAAGTGGCTACAGAGCTGCAGGTCCGGAGCTCAGGCCGGATGGGTAAGAAGCTTCTGGCTACATCCTTCTTCATAGATATTAAAATTACATAGATATTTAAAATCCAGGAGAGAAAAGGAGCTTGAAGTCACAAAGGATAACTAACATCTAACAAGAAGCTTCTCCCACCCTTAAGAGATGGGCAGCAAAGGGAGGGAGAATGGTGTTATAAGATCCTAGGAAGTCAAAGCAGCTTCATGAAACCCTTCTTCACTACTGGCCATTCAGCTTTTTATTAGGGAAAGCTTGTGAAGAGTGCTATAGGTAGGCAAAGTAAAACAGCCAACATCTGAATTACATAATGAAACAAATGTAGCACATCTTTGCATAGCTAAACAAATACTCAGCAACAAAGGTGCTTAGTACAAAATATGTTTTATAGTTTAAACACAGTAAGTTTTCCTATTTCTAAATGACAGACATTCTCTCCAAATCAAGTTCCTAGGTACCAGCCAAAAATTAACCTTTTTAGGTTTTTCAATAATAGCTGTCCAGGCCCTTTCTCAAACATTGTTCCTCCTGTCCAGATCATATACATATTATTTCAATACACTTAACTATGAGACTCCTATTTTACATATGCTCTTCTCTTAGAACTTTCTATGTATTTTTCTTGTTATTATTTAATATAGTATATTTCATCCTCTGGCAAATTGTCTTAAGAAGGGTTTATACAAATACTACATCCCAACTTATATAAAGCTATATCTTCTAAGATAATTTAATGTTATATAAATTTCTGTCTTTTTCTTGAGTAAGTTCTAGATGCAATTATGTAGTTTTATAATATTACAGTGGAGACATCCAACGGCTGTCTAATTTTCTTTAACTTATATATGGCACAATCATTTCCTTGTTTAAGAAATAATTGCCTTTGTACCCTACACTAGAATATCTTTCCACCAAGTATTCTGGGTCATGTTCTCATGAAATACCATGTTCCCTTCCAATGTGTAACCCAAGAGTCTCTTTCCTAGCAGGGTCTTTATGAGCGACCTTTTCTAGGTTTGCTATGTTCCATGGTGCTGGGTCATCTTTGGGGTCCAGTTGTGTGTTTACTGCCTTTTCCCATCAGCTGCTGATGGCTTTTTCCCATTTCTCTCCAGGTTTCTCTCATTTGTGTGTCCTACAGAGGATTTTAAGTCATCCCCTCTACATCACCCTCCTTCTAATTTGGTCTTAACTTCTATATGTTTTTTAATTCCTTTCTTCTTGTTACTGATTGCCTCAGACACTTCATAGCTGTCTAATGCCTCCTGTTGACCGCTCGGCAGTTGTTGGCCCTTCTTTTGCTTCTGTTTGGTTCTACCCCTTTAATTTTATAGTTGTTACATTATTTCTTTGTATATTGAAATTTTGAATTGTAATTTTAACTGTATATGTAATTTTATTTATTTATTTATTTTATTAAAAAGTGTCATTTTATCTATGTATCCCCCCTGTTCCCCTTCCCTTCCTTCCTCCCAACCCCTCCCAGTCAGCCTTCAGCCTCACCCCTTCCCACCCAACCATCCTCTCCCCAAAAAGGCAAGAGGTCCCAAGGCGGGTCAGCTCAGCGTTGCACACTCACTCCAGGCAAGTCCGATCCCCTCATCCCAAAGTCAAGGCTGGGCTAGGTGTTCCTCTGCAGGGAATGGGCTCCAAAGTGCATGTAATTTTCAACTATTTCCTAGCTAGTTCTTACTGAATTAATATGTGTATGTTTTAGACAGACTGAATCTTCTTCTGTTTGGCAGAGTTTGGTTAGTCTTTTGCACACATTTCTGACATTTAAAAAATTTTAATTCATGTATAATCGTGTATAATTTCTTTTCCCTTTTCTCTCCGAGTTCTCCACGTTCCCTAACTCCAACTCCTTCAGTGCCTCCCTTTTACACAAATTCTATTTGGTGTTATAATAAAAACCTAGAACCAGTGTGGGGATTTAATAAAGTTTCACAAGTTTTGGAGACATCAGAGGGAATCTACCCACAGTCTATGTGGGGGGTTAGTAAAAGCTCCAGAAGTCCCAGAGCTCTAACCACAGTCAGTCTAGGAAAATCAGAGTGGAGATTCAAACCTTTAATCCCAGCACAGGGAGTATCCTGGGAGTGATGTCCTACACCCTTAATCCTAACTGAGTCAAGGTCACTTCAGATTATAGAAGGAATTCCAGGCTCCCAAGCAGGTGTGGTGGGGCCACGCCTTAATTATTGAAAGAGTACTTAAGATGAGGTAGAAACACAGAGAAAAGCCATTCCGAGGGAATCAAGGCTGAGGAAGCTAGAAGACAGCTGGGTAAGATTTGACTGTGGTGTTCATTCCCTCTAGTATCTCCAACTTCTTCAGAGATCTATCCCTGAGTCTCATTCATTCGTGTAACAAACCAGATATTGGGGGGAAACGGAAATATCAGAGATAGAGAAACAAACCACAGCCACCTCTCACCTAGCTAACTCCTCAGGCCTGACTCCATGAATTCTCCAACTCCAAAACTCTCTCTGCTAGGTTGATCAGGGAAGTGGCAGGGAAAGCTGGACTCTTTCCTTCTCTCCCTCTGCCCAGCTACCTTACTTCCACATACAACATTCCTAGAGCTAGGATTAAAGCTGTGTGCCACACTACCTGGATGTTAGGCCTTAAACTCACAGAGGTCCACATGGATCTCTGCCTCCCCAGTGAAGGGAGTAAAGAAAGGCATGAGCCACTGCTCCCTGACCTTCATGGCTTGGCTCTGTAAGTGACTCTGTTCTCTGATATTCCAGGCTGTTTATTAAATATACAATATACCACCACACCTTCTACTCTCAAATTTATAACCTTTTCCCCCTAATTATTATTGCTACAAATATATCTCCATATATATGTATATGGTACTCATGTGTTTCTGGTAACCAACAGCTCTCTAACTAGAGTCAAGGTCCACTGAACCTGAGAGAAACAATACCTGGTACTAGAAACCTACCCAACATTCTGGGGGTACTGAGGTCATGAACCTTAGAAGAGAATCTGCTCTCACCGCTTTGCTAGACCAACATAATTCCTAACTAACATTCTAAGTCCTTATCCTTACACCCACAGATAAGTGGGTTTTAGAGAAAATGCAGACCACCATAGAGAACCATACAGTGAAGAGATCAATGGATCATGGGGAGCCCATCTCCAATAGATACATCAGACATTTTTATCTTGATGGTGGGTTTACTCCCATTCTTACCCATATTTAAATCAGTGGGATTTCCCTGGATCGTATGTTATCCAGAAATGCCAGATATAGAGTTCTCCTGTTTGGTTGTTGTTGTTCAAGAGTTTCCTTGGACTTAGATAAAACATTAGTCTGTTCACAACATAACTCACACGTCCCTTAGCCTTGGACCAGGATGAATCAAAAGACCTTCTAACCCATCTCCAGTTGCCCTTGGTTCCTTTATTTGCCATTGATACTGCAAGGAGTTCCTCTGACTCCCATTGTGTTCTACCCTTTTAGGACATGGAATTTCCTGAGCTAAGTCACCTCTGATTTTCCCTAGATGCTTTACTCACCTCCTTTAATAATTATACCCTTACAGAATGTCTTCCCCATCCAGGGCCCTGTGCCTTTTGGAATTGAATATTGGCTTTTGAGTTCTAAAGTCCACTACTGGTAGGTCTTTCTTTCCTTCCCATGTTTACTCACTCCAATGTCATCCTCCTAACCGTCTATAGATGTGAAATTAAAGCTTATCTCATTTACTTAGACTCCAGCATAGAGTTTGAAGTCTCTGCTTTATAGCTTTGCTGAGACTCTAATTTGAGGATAGTTTTTTTTTTCCTCCCCCTCTCTATCCTCCTAGTGTGTGATTTACAAGGGAAAAAATGTGTGAAGATTTTAAGCTAAACTGCCACTACACTCCTATCCTCTCTACTTCAGTGATAAATTCATTTCTGTAGAAATTGTGGAGGCAAGGAAGAACTGGCAATCTACAGACAAAATGAATAGTCAGATAGGGAGTCTATGCCATGGACTGTGCTTATAAAGTCCCCGAGTCTTTAAATGATCATCTAATGTATTTCTTAATGACTGTTGATCTGGAGAATTGATTGTAAATATTTTTATCTGAGCAATATAAAATATCATCTTTTACAAGCATGATGTACATACTACCAACCCAGCTAATAGTGCAATTCCCTATTTAATTATCTCCGCTGGCATAATAAAAACCACCTACTTACATTATTACACTCATCATAATTAAGTCATAGAGACATCCTGTCTCTGAATTTGTGAACACTATAACCCAAACAAAGAACAGAGGGAGAACAACTTGGAATGACTCTTACTATTTACTGAAATGCTTTTCTCTTACAAGAAGGAATTTGCTTTATATAGGCTGTGTGTGTGTGTGTGTGTGTGTGTGTGTGTGTGTGTCTATGTGTGTATGGCATGTGTGTGTGTCTTATGTGTGGGTGTATGGTGCGTGCATGTGTGTGTATGTGTGTGTGTGTCTGTGTGTGTGTGTATGGTGTGTCTGTGTGTGTCTATGGTGTGTGTGAATGGGTGTATAGTGTATATGTGTGTGTGCACACGTGTGTGTGTGCACACACGTGTGTGTGTGTGTATATGGTGTGTGTGTGTGCTCAGTAGCAAAAGCTCAGTAGCAAAAGCAAACTCTAAGATTTTCTTTTAAATGTTCACAGATGGTTACAAAATCTGTCAAAGAAGGTACCACAAACCTGGATCTGAAAAACTGGGGGTGTAGTTCAGTTGGTAGAGGGCTAATCTACAATGTAGGAAGCCCTGGGTCCATTTTCTTCACTATATACAACTGGGTGTGGTAGTACATGTCTGTTTCCTAGCATTTGGGAGACAGAGGCATGAGGGTCAGGACAACGGGATCTTTGGTTGCATGGTGAGCGTAAAACTAGTCTGGGCTGTATGAGACCTGACTTTAAAAGAAAAGAAAAAAGTGTTCTTCAAATATATGTAACTCATATGTCTAACTCCATTAACTGGTTATACACAGTGACACCGCCCTCAATATCCAAATTGTCACATCTTAATCCACTCTGATTTAGTTGTTACCCTTAACATGCTCCTCCATTAGACCCTTCTTTAGCATCCCATTCTCTTTCTCTTTCTTTCCTTCATCCTTTTTACTTCCTTCCTTCTTTCCTTCCTTACTTCTTTCTTTCTTTCTTTCTTTCTTTCTTTCTTTCTTTCTTTCTTTCTTTCTTTCTGTTTTAAACGACTGTCAGACTTCCCTCAACCCATGATAAGAAGCCCGTGTGTACTGATAAATTACAACTGAATAGGCAATCATTGTCTTTCTTCTAGATTTGGAGTACTATGAGGACCGGCCAGCATCAGTGATGTTCTGAGTAAATAAGCCTCTCTCTGCTGCTGCAACTTCTCAAAAGACATAGCTGGGCAGACCTCTCCTTCATTCATAAGACACACTAGTGGTTGTCATTACTGTAGTAAGTATGGTCAGTACACAGTGAGCGTTAAATAAATGCTTGGTGTCTACATGAGGAGATGTAGATAAGTAGAAGATAGCTTGCTTCTCCCTCACCATTGTGAAAAACCACACAACAAATTATGTGGAAAGTGCCTGGCACAAGGTACTTTGTGACCTCAAAGAGTAGTGTCCTGTTGTTTTGGTGACAAACATCAAGTGGAAAAAAATCTTGAATTCAATACATGTTTCAAAACATAATTTTAAGAGAAATATCCTCTTTCGAAATAAAGGAGTTAATCCCTTCATGTCAACAGTCATGGATAGAAATGAAATAAGCAATTAAATTTTCTTTCACTACCAACATCCTTGAAACTGTACCTTCCAGTTATACAAAACCCCGCGTTAACAATGCACCTGTAGACCTTGCTTCGTTGGCTTGAACTACTGCAGCTAAACATTTCTAATGCTTTTGATACAAAGTTTTTTTTTCCGTGTTATAGCTTGGGGAAGCAAGTGAGGCGAGACAGCAACACTTTGCCGTTGTAAGCAGCAAGAACAGCTCTGAGAAGTGTGGGTTTTCTTTTAGTAAGTAGCTGTGTGTAAAGTGACTGTCATACAGATTTTTCACAATTTCCAAAGCAATTGTGAATTTTATCTGTATCTCCATAATTTTTTCTTATTTGGACATAATTTCCTTAGCAAGTCATTTGTTTGACATTATTATTATTATTATTATTATTATTATTATTATTATTATCATTAATCTCTTCTCTCCAAACTAATGTGAACAATTTTATGATTACTTTACTCCCAGGCTTTCAGATGTCAATGATGTAATTCAGATTTTCTCATTAGTCTCCAGAGATCCATAACATGACAATATATCATATACATGAAATAAATATTTGTGGATGAAATGTGATACCCTATATATGCAATATTGGCTATCAGACCTACATGACTATTGCTAAACATGTTACAAGGCCTTGTTTCTATTGTTCTTCCAGTAGGATTTATGACAAGCGGTGTTAAGCTAAACTCTAGAAATAAGAGGTATTACCCAGGCACCAGCATTTTAGAGGAATGGGATATTTTTAAAAATTCCAGTTACACAGCAGGGCAGATGGTTCAGTAGGTAAAACGCCTCTACTGCAAGCATGAATCAGTTCTGGTTCTTAGAACCCATGAAAAAGCCAGCTCTGGCACATGCCTATAATCCTCATGCTAGGTACAGCAGACAGACAGGTCCTTCAAACTCATTAGCCACCCCTGTCTAACTCAATCAGTGAGCTCCAGTTTCAATGAGAGACTCTGTCTCAACAAGTAAGATACAAGAGTAACTGAAGAAAACACCCAACATTGTTTTCTCTCCACCCCCCCCCCCTCTCTCTCTCACACACACACACACACACACTTATAGAGTACAAGGTAAATAAATGGAGGAAGGACTAAGAGAATTTAACACAGTTGCATTTCCTTCTCCATACGGTCCCCAATGAATATATATCAGCTTAGCAAGTTCCTTGAGCCATGCATGATTAAGAAAATGAATATATCACCCTTCAATTCATTTCAGGCCAGTTTCTAATAATCTTGTTGGATCCATGAAAGCTAGAGCACTCTCTCAAGGATCTGTAAGATACAGCTGTATGCATCATCCCATAGGAGGATTTAGCCTGAGACAGAAAACAGACTGTGGACACAGTGAGATGAAATGGCTACTTCTTCTCTTAGTTCAAACTCCCAACAAGATATCTCTTGCCACTAAATGAATCATCTAGTTCTTGGAATAAGTTACATCTAACTGAGTTCACTGACAACCCCCCCCCCCCCCCCGCAAATCCCCTAACAACCCAAGATATTGCCACGGCTATTTTTTTTCTCTCTAAAAGCTCATGGTAAGACCCTGTTTGTTGGTGAAGACAACACCTACATAACTTATTGAACATGAAGAAGTTGAGCTGTTGCCTGAAAGAGCCTTCACCCCTTCTAACAAGTGTTCATGGTATTGGAAGATATTCTACATAGTACCAAATGAGAGGTAAACACCAATCCAGCTACAAATCCTTCAGTCTAAAATGATGACCTGCCAAAGGAGATGCTAGTGCAGTGGTGTTATAAAAGTTGTGGGAACAACCAACTGCTATCTGATTTAATTTAAGACCCACTCTATGAGATAGAATTTATAACCTGAGCCTGCCCAGGTGGTACAATGGCTAGTTCTGTGTTAACTTGACACAAGCTAAAATATTCAGAGAGGAGGGTGCCTAGATTGAGAAAATATTAAGACATGGTTGAAGGCAAACCTATAGGGCATTTTCTTAATTAGTGATTTTTGGGGAAGGGCCCAGTCTATGATGGCTGGAGGACGCCCTTGGCTGGTGGTCCTGAGTTCTATAAGAAAGCAGGATGAGCAATTCATGAGAAGAAAGCATATAGCAATACAATAACTCCTAACAACATTTTGCTATATTCATAAGTCAGCGTTTTGCTCAACCATTATCAGAGAAGCTGATAAATGGGAACAAAGACAGATTTCAGATGGACAGTGTTCAAAGTGTCAGAGACTTCGGAACAACTCGGTCCTAAGTGGCATGTCTTCATCAATCTCTCCTCTCAATACTTCACTCCAGGTCTCTGCAGAAGAGGAGGCTGAATAATTGTAAAAAGAGTGATGGGGATGGAATGCATCAAGAAAGCAAGGCCTTCTAGACACAACAGAACTATGATGCGCATGTGAATTTAGAGACTGTGGCAGCATGCTCAGGACATGCTCAGGTCTGACCTAGATGAGGCCCCATTGACAAGAGGAGAAGGGGACACAGGTCCCCACCTCTAACCTAGAAGCTATTGATAACTTCTCAAAAAGAAACATTAGTTTTCTTCTACAGTATCTCTCACGGTATACAAAGCACACTTATGGGTACACCTCATGCCAAGCAGTAGATAGCCAGTTTAAAAAAAAAAACTCAATAGTATTTTTGGAGTTCTTGTCTAATAATGCTTTCTCTGGGATATTTCTTAACTTTACAGATCTTTTACTTTATAATATAGTTTCTGTTTTTATGTTTTTTTGAGATTAGTGTGTGTACAACATGCATGTCCCTGCATCTATCTGTTTCTTGTGCTTTTTGAGTCCTTTTTCCTATTAGTTTGGGGATATTTTTTTCTTTTTTTCTTGTTTGTTTGTTTGGCTGGTTTTGATTTTTCAAGACAGGGTTTCTCTGTGTGCAGCCTGGCTGTCCTAGAATTTTCTCTGTAGTTTAGACTGGTCTCAGACTCACAGAGATCCATCTGACTCTGTCTCCCAAGCACCGGGATCAAAGGTGTGTGTCATCACCGGCTTGTTTGCTTCAGTTTATCTTCCTTTAGTTTTTTTAGATGCTTGCTTGTTTCTAATAAGAACGAGAAAGAACGGTTATGGATTCATACGGGAGGAGCTGAGAGGAGCTGGGCGGGGGGGGGGGGGGGCACAGAATATATTGTATGAAAAAAAGTATTTTAAAACACCAAGAAGGATGTGTAAGAATAAAACCAAACAAACAAACAAAGATAAATGTGTTAATGGTTAAGCTGACCCGAGAAACAAATTTAAATTAAAAAAACAAGCAAACAAACAAAAAAAAACCACTGGAAAAACTCTGAGCTCCAAAGAAGTTTGGAACATTCCAAGTACTGCAGCCCTTGGTGACATCAAATCTACACTGGTAACTCGTGATGCTGTGAAAGCTTGAGGGAGTATAATAATAATACTTAGAATAGTGTTCTGGGTTCCCAAGTTATCTGCCTTTAAAAGAAAAAAAACCCAGTTGCTTGCTGCATTTGTTAGTAACAAAACCAATCAGATATGACAAGGCAGAAACCAGAAAATGCAAGGAGTCACTAAATATATGAGAAAGATTCTAATAAATGATGCTTGCTAACATTAAGACCTGTGGGGATTTGGAACTGATGTGTTTTATACTCATTTGAACCTCAACTGGGCATGCTATCACAAGTATTAGTATTAGCTCTAACCTCGTAAACTGAACTTGAAATATCAAGAAACAGGCATCTGTGTACTGGGACACATCAAGGATACCACAGAAATCACAGAAAATGTACAGATACAGTACTTTAAAGATTCTAGGCTTTTTACTATTTTTATGTTTACTTATGTCATAGTTCTACATATGCTCACAGACTGTTGGCATACAACATTATAAAAAATAAAACTGTCTTAGGCTCTAAAAATTGGAGGGGACCACCAAGAGCCTCAAGGTCAGCAACCCTACTACAGTAATCCCAACTCTCCTCTATAACATCCCAGACCACAGGAATACAAGATGGTGTCCATGGTCTGCGGAGGACAGAGTAATAGCCTAAAAAGTTGCCTGCTGAATCCATGTTCTCTTCAGCCAACAAATCAAAGTCAGATATAAAGGAACACCACCTTGTTGTGAACTGCTTTGAACACTTGTGAGAGGCTTCTTAGCCACGTGTCTTTCAGCTAAGAAAGCATTTAATGCGTTCATAAAAGTCAGGCTCATCTCAAGGCTCATCTCACAAGGAAGCATGTGGAACATCTTCTTGTCTCCCTCTCAGTTTTGCTATGACCCCAAATTTGCTCTAAAGTAATTTTTTTCATTAAATAAATAAGATTTCTAATAAAGTTTGAAATCTGAAGGCTGAGAATCAGAATTTGCCTGTGGGTGGAGAACACAACCTCTGCCAGAATCTGGAATGAACTTCATACTGTAGTCTTCATGGATACACACAACGGCTATTCTGTTAACTCCTCCGACTGATTTTTTACATGAATTTTAGAATATATCTTAAATCTACAATAAATACTTCCAGTGTAGGGGTAAGACATTATGTTAATTTGGCTATAAATTGCTCACACATCTCATGAGAAAATAAGAAGTGGGGAGGAGTTGATTATGAATACGTTGGACTGTCTTGTTTCTCTGCTCTGTAGGGTAAAGTCTCAATAAGGATTTGAGATTTCTGAAAGGAGCTTTTAAGGACTCACATAGTGTGGGTCCTATTTCACACACAGAAAGGGGCATACAAGACATGCAGATGGCTTTTAATTATGCACTGCTCCTGATTACACCATTTTGGGGCTGGTTTATTGGCTTTTCTCTCCTGTCAAAAAGCACCAAGTCAGAACATTTAGGTCTCCACTGGCTTGCATTCAAGACACAGTGACTCTTTTAGATGCCAAGACATGACCACAGCAAAGCTGAGACATGAATCAGGATTGCACAGAGCCTTTTAGAAAGGGACTGTCGGAGTCATGTTGTCTAGATACGTTTTTGTACTATCATCCGATACTGCTCCATAGAGAACTAAAATGGTTACGCCGAGGAGTGTTCTCAAAAGTGTCCCAAAATTTCAGCCACTTCCAAGGTGGAGCAGAATTTTGAAGGTACGGTGACCTCCGAGGTTCCATGAAGAGCAAGCTTGCATTTCATGTGTCTTTGCAGAAATATTGTGACAGATTTTACCAGACTCTAGTCAATACATCAAATATATTCCTAGTTGCATAAAAAATACCCAAAAAGGAATGAAATCTCATAAGAAACATACGTTGAATAAGAATCAATAAGAATAGGGTTCTTTGGGGAAAGTGATGAAAATGCTTTCCTTGTGGCAATTATTTGCCTGTGTATTGAAGTCTTGCCTTTTTGGGCATCAAATAGAAAATAAGATACTAAGATACGGCGAGTTGCAAAATGCAAAGTGTTTCATAGAATATATGTAAGGAATACATTTAAATAACTAAACAATTACCACTAGCATTTGTCAGAAAAGACAAGAGAGAAAATACAGGAACGATTGTTTAGGATTCTCAGCCCAAGTACTGTAACATGGTCAGAGGTCATAGAAAGACATTTACTAATACAAAACAATGTTAGAGGACACGAGATTAGCACTCATTGCACAGATTTTATTGGACATTCTAAAGCCAAATAGCTGAAAGTGTGTGGAAAGGATTTATGTGGCATAAAGAATGGTATGAATTGTATTATTAGAAGAGTGTAAATGCGTTCTTTATCAGAACTATTATAGCTGCTCAGAAATCCATTTTTCTCAGACATTAACCCTCCAAAATGAATGTGAATAATTTACCTCTCCTTAGAATTGTAGTCCATCTACGTATAATATAATCCCTGAGTTATAATATAAACTCAGACTTGCCCTTTTCTGAGTTTCTCAGACTTTGACATCAAGCAGAGTCTCTTATTTTTGGAGGTCACAGGAATCAATCAAGACAAAAGTACCAATTTAGTTTTACTTAGTGACATAAGTAAAATGCCATTATCTTAAATATACTCAAACTGATTTTATTTCTCTAGCAAGCAGAGCTTTGCAGATCTGTTGTAACAGGGTTCCAAGTCTTTGCTGTCATCTGTCCTTACCTGTTGGAACTTCTTTCATAGCTAAGCAACATGATTACAAATGTAACCATCTATTCCTGTATATGTGTGGGGGGCATGTGTTTGCATGTGTGTGTGTGTGTGTGTGTGTGTGTGTGTGTGTGTCTGTGTCTGTGTATGTGTGTGTGTGTATGTCCATGTGTGTGTGTGCCTCTGTGTGTGTGTGTCTGTGTGTGTGTGCACATGTGTGTGTGTACCTCTGTGTGTGGTGTGTGTGCACATGTGTGTGCATGTCTGTGTGCCTCTGTGTGTGTGCATGTGTGTGTACCTCTTTGTGTGGTGTGTGTGCGCATGTGTGTCTGCCTCTGTGTGTGTGTGCATATGTGTGTGTGTACCTCTTTGTGTGGTGTGTGTGCTCATGTGTGTGTGCCTCTGTGTGTGTGTGCATATGTGTATGTGTACCTCTGTGTGTGTATGTGTGTATGTAAGTGTGCTCACCCTTATTTAATTGTGGAGGCCAGGATGCCTTTCCACATTATTTTTTGAGACAAAGTCTCTCACAGAGCCTGATAGACTTGAGGACCAACAAAGCCTCTGAGATCTACCTGCAGCCAGGGTAACATAGACAAGAACTGTCATGCCCAGACCTTTTATATGAATAATGAATATCCAAACTCGGGTTCCCATGTTTGCACAAGTACTTTATTCACCAACCCGTCTCCCTAGCTCCAAACCCAGTAACTTGAATGCTTCTGGAGTCTGTTTAAATCCTTACTAATTTAGAATTTCTGACAACTGCTGACAATTCTTAGTCTCCTATAACCTAATTGATATAGATAGCCTTATCAGTCCTGCTAAGACAACTTCATCTCTACCAAAAATAAAATAATTTTCATAATTTTGCTCCCCTACCACATAGTACTAATATCTCTAACTCAAAGTTGTAGGAACAGGAAGACATAAAACATTCAAAGAAGAGAAGTCTATCAACATATAAAACAATAACAAAATATTGTTTTTATTTGTCAATTTGAAAAAACCAGAAGCATTTTAACCAAAATGTTAGAAATTCTGTGTGAAACAATAATTAATTAAACTTGACATCAATTGCTAAAGTAACATAATTAATTTGAGGTGAATCATGAACTACATTGGAATGAATTATAATGATAAAGTTCCAAATAGAAAATAGAAGTGACCATGTAGTAAGCAAAAATTTCTTATGATACAGAATAAATATATTATTTTATACAATCAGTGTAGAAGCAAAAGGATGATATATTGTGCTTCCTCCTAATTTAAATTTCTGTTTCCAAAAATACTTTCCGGGAGAAAGTACACACAACATATATATTTAATCAAGAACTTGTATCCAGAATGTACATGGAATCAACAGATATAAAATAAAAACAAAGCTCAATTTGAACAAAGGAAAATCTTGAGCAAACCTTTTACAAAAGATAAGTCAACCATCCTCAGCTGTGCAAAAAGTACAAGTCAACACCGCTCACCATTAAAATGGTTAAAACTGACACTGAAAATGTCAAGTGTTTGCAAGATGTCAGGCAAGTGCAACTTTCAAGCACAGCTGGTGGGAGCATTCAATTGTACAATCCTTGTAGATAGCCAAGGACTTGTTCATGTAGTCAAAGGTGCATCTACTCAATGACCCAGCAGCAATCCTGCTCCAAGGTTGTTAACCAAGAGAGATAAAATGAAAATCATATGCCCACAAAACCATTTTGAAATAACCTCCAAACTGGAAATAACTCAAATATGTAGTGAAAAGTTTAAATCGCCCAGTTGTGTGTAACACTGCTGATGTAGAAATAAGTCAGATCAGGCCAAATTAGTAAATATAGGTTTTATCTGAGCAGAACATTCCTGAGTGGAAGAGAATGAAGAGAAGCCATGAGGAAAACCAGGAGGAAGAAGTCTTGGGCTAGACCTTAAAAACCGTCCGGGGTAGAGCCTCTGTGTTACAGGCTTTCTTGGGGGCAGGGTTGAGAGGGCACCTGAGGGTGAGGTTTGCAATGAGAAGAGTGAGGCCACAGTGTAGAATGTCAGTCCCTACCTGAAGATCCTGAATATGAATAACAAAGTGAAAGATTTTATCTTTCGTAACTTCTTACTTACCCCTATTGATATGTGTAATAACGCAGATGACTCTCAAAACAAGAAATCAAAACCTGTGCAATTTCTTTATATTAAGTGCCCAAATAAGCAATTAGAGGGAAAAAAAACAGCTGCCTGTGTGTAATAATGGATAAAAAAGCAGACACATGATATCTTTCTGAATAATGGAATGCCCCATATATTTCTGAGGAGCAATTACATGGTGTGGTGGTTTAAAATAAAATGGCACTCAGAGAGGGTGGTACTACTCAGAGGTGTAGCCTTGTAAGAGTGAATGTGGCCTTATTGGAGGAAGTGTGTCACTGTGAGGTTGGGCTACACCCAGTGAGATGGACCACTTTCTGTTGCCTGTGAGTCAAGCTGTAAGGACTCTCAGCTCCTGTTTCAGCACCATGTCTGCCTGAATGCCGCCATATTTACCACAACGATTATGGACTAAACCTCAGAACTGTAAGCGAGCCACCTCAATTAAATGATTTCTTTATAAGAGTTGCCATGGTCATGGTGTCCCTTCACAGCAATAGAAACCCTAAGGAAGACACACGGATATATACAACTATTATAACATGGAACTGAGCAGTTGATATCGATAATATCAAACAGTGAAGTTAGGATCTGGGGACTATATATACAAATCATATCTCAAAAGAATATTTATGAATTTTGTGTTTCCCAGGAATCTATAAATATTTCTACTTCTATAGCAAGTTAGTGTAGAAATACTGACAATAAATTTGATAATCAGTTTCAAAAGCCCTAAGCACATCAGTGATGTCATGCACTTACAGAAGAGCCTACTATTGACATTATGATTTCTAACTGCATTCTGAATACAAATCCTTCTACTCACAGATAAATGTAGCTTCCAGCCATCATGAAAGAAGACAGAGATCATCACAGGAAGCAACATCTGGTCAAAATTCAGAGAACAACTGTGGGTGGGGTGCCCAGCCCCAACTGATACATCTACAGCACAACCCATACATCTATGGATTTAGACAATATCATGGGATAAAGGGGGCTGAGAAACTGTTAAAATCGGAGGACCAGACCATCTCCTGCACGACAGTGCCTTCTATATATGACAGGGAAGCTATACCCATGAAATATCAGTAATATATATATAGACACCTAAACATGACCTGAATAATGACACTATCAGTTGGGGTGCTATCACAGATGGGAAAAATCTCGCAGAACCTGACCTTTCGATAGAGAACTACGGGCAATTAATGTTTACTGAAGAAGTGAGAAATAATCTTCTCCAGGGATGAGCCCTCTGTAAACTATCCAATCCCAAATGGCTAGCCCTTAACACATGTACACAGAAACAACAAACTGTATTTGTATCTGAAATATTTCTTATCCATAAAAAGATATGTAGTACATACAAGGTAATTTTAAATATTAAAGAAAAGGAAAAATTTAAAGCCCTGTACAGAACATGAGTACTGATCTGGTTGCTTTGACAATGACTGGTACTGAGATGACTGTGTTCACCTCTTATAGTCAAACACAGGCCCTATCTAGCTATTTTACCATCTTCAAAATCTTATCCACATGTTCTAGGCATTAAACCAAATCATGTGTTTTGAGCATCAATCAAAGATGGACAGGAAAAGCATGGCTTGGTCCAAGCCGAGACTAAATGGGAGAATAAGGAAATGGGTTAAGATAAACTGCCAACCACCAGGAGAATAAAAGCCTGAATGTATCCTAACTGGACAGGGAGAAGCATATGGAATTTCTTGAGATTCAGAAGCATAATGTTTTTGGTTTTTATATTTTTGTCTTTTTGTTTGCAAAAAATCTCCATGATGACTCTTAACAAAAAAAGACATTCAATTGTATTGTTTTATAAATTAAAGACATAGGTAAGCATATATTGTTATTTTATAAACATGTGACTATGACACAGATACTAAATGGAAATAGAAAACCATTTCTAAAATTCTCATATTACTGTATCCTCCAAGCTTTTCCAAGTAAGTCACATACAGTAACACTCAGTTACTATTCAGTGCGATCTTATGAGTCACTACTGTCCACACTTTCACTGAAGTAAAGAAAGGCTAGCTTGCTTGCCCAGTTACCCAGCCAGTGAATGATAGAGGGAGACCTAAAACTCAGGCATTCTTTTCTCGTTGCTTGAGTATTGGAGGGTTTGACTTATTCATATGCTGGAGCTTTCTCTCACTCTATTGATCTTCTGTGATTTGCCTTTTCAATTTCTTTGCACATTTTCTCAGCCAGGTGTTGTCAAATCCATTTCCATATTAATATATAAAATCCCTTTATAAATTAATGACACTAACCCTTTGTCAGTTTTGCTTATTGTAATGGTTTCTCAGAATATTTTTTCCTTTGTTACTTAATAATTTCGTAATTTTATGCTCATTTAAAACTTTCCAAAACATGTAACTTCCTTATCAAATACTACCTGAGAGTCTTATCAATAAAATACAAACACACAAAATAAACAGCTTGTTTCTCACAACTTTTCCAGGTGCTTTTCACCTATTATAAATAGCTTACATGCAAGCCGACAACACTTGTGATGCTTAAATACAAGGAGAAAAGACCACAGGCCTTTTGTCATGTCAAGGATAAGAGGAATATTCATCTATGGTACAAACCAGAGACATGGATATTTTCTTTTACTGTTTTTCTGTTATATTCCACATCATCTACCCATCATGTGGTGTGTGTGCATGTGTGCATGTGTGTGTGTGTGTGTGTGTGTGTGTGTGTGTGTGTGTGAGAGAGAGAGAGAGAGAGAGAGAGAGAGAGAGAGAGAGAGAGAGAGAGAGAGATGTTGTTTGCTTCTCTCCTTCAACATCGCCACCACTGTAATTACGTCTCAATCATCTACCTTTCTGGTGATATCCAACTATCACCTCTCGCCTCTCCTATATTCTTGCCTTGTGAATATCCCATACTACCTAACAGTCAAGCTGATTATTTTGTAATATACATACGATGGCTTCATTCCCACTTAAAACTTCTCAGGACTTTGCTTTCTCAGTTAAAGGAAAAAGCCAGATCCTAGACCACAAAGTTCTAGACTGGTGCTATGAGCAAACAGCCGCCAATCTCCCTCTTTCTTTTACAGTTTTTGCATTTGCTACTATTCTTCAATTTCCAAGGTCATGTTTTTTTTCAAATACTTGTCAAATATAAGTTGAGTAAATTCGATGCATAAACTGAATATATTTGTATATAAACCATATATGTGTTTATACTGTGTGATGGTAACATCATCACAATAATTATTTCAGCCTGCACCACTCATGTCAAACACAACAGCCCCTGCATATGCTCACATTTCCTTGGTTGCCTACTGCTCCCATTCTTTGAACTTGATCTTTAAATGTTAATGATTTAGTTTTCTTGTCTCCTTGGAGTCAGTTTTGGTCTTGAGGACTTCAACACAAAATGACTGCTAAGTACAGCTACAAATAGCAAGTATATGAGTGGCACATACATATCTGTACTAGTGACATTCTGAAGTTACTGATTCCAAACCAGCTCTAGAATCCCTATTACACATGAGACATATTTTAATACCTTGATTCATATGGTAGACCTTTAATATATAATAAAATATCACTAATTTCATTACTATGTAATTTATCCAAGAAAATTGGGATAGAAAATGTTCAACTATCTCCCAAATTACAAGGTTTCTTTAGCGGTAGAAATAAATAATTTACAAGGTCATCTGATTCAAAACTACAGAGAAATAAATAGATACACTTTATAGATTTTCAGAGTCATACATAAATACAAATATTGAAACTACTATTTGAAGATTTTTCTCTCCTTGACCACTAATTCAAAGACACATTTTATGCCTCTGTAGCACTCCTTAGATGATCAAATGGTGCCATATGTAACTATAACTCAGTTATAAACCATTTACTTAAGAACTATGCATGCCTGCTCTTTTAAATTTAATAATGGAATGCTTCAAGGAGATTGCTGGTCTATCAATAATTCTCTCAGAATAAGCTTGGGAGTGTGTTGTCCTCCAGCAGAGACGTGCCTTCACACCTGTTGTAGGGGACAAAGAAGAAGGATTTTCTATCGTACCACAATTAAATATAGTCTGTTGCAGGGAGAAATATCTTTAAGTCAGTTCTGTTGGAAAGGAGGCTGTATGAATACTTGATTGTCCTTGATCATGCTTTTCAAATGTGAAAAATTTCCATGTAAATGTAAACAGTTTTAGTCTCTTTCTATTTGTTCTGAAAGGACCGGGTATTCATAGTTCAGCAAATGTTGTGGAGTGATTCATTTGTATAAATTTGCCATTAAATTTACCTTTCTTCACTTGGAAAGTGAAGTATTTTTAAGTGTAGGCAGCTTGTCTACATTTATATACAGCTCCATTATGCCAAAGACCTTTTTATGTTTGATGCATTTAAAAGCTCCATCATTCCTACCAGTTAAAGGAGACAAGTTGTTGGAAATTATAGGAAACTGTCGGATCTGGGCACTAACTCGAGAGACAGCTGGCTAGTAAAGTTATCTAAAGTATTTCACTAACTTTCTGAAATTAGGAATTTCTAAATCAATGTCATGATAACATGTATGTCCCATGAGATTTTTATCTCTGTACTAAATAATAAGTTCTTCATAATGCATGCATGAACCACCCTGGTCACCAGTTCTCCTCCCAAGCAGGAACTAGTCCCTGGGATCCCTCATAAACATAGTGGTAATTTTCTTCTACACTCTTAGCTTGTCTCCATTCTCCTTGATTACAACACACTCTATTACATCTACTCCAACCCTGCGTTGTATTACAGGACTTTTCTTCTGCTTTGAGAACCCCTTCTCAGAAACTCACCTTTGTCTTCCAACTGCTGGTACCTGTACACACTTCCCCTCTCTGAGTATTAGTTACTTTACTCATTGTTGTGACCAAGTAGCTACCAGAGCAATTTGAGGAAGACTTTATTTTTCGTTACAGTTCAGAGGAATATAATCTGCCGTGGCTGGAACTCATGGCAGTGGGATCACTTAGTCCATTATGCCCACTAACAATGACAGAAAGCAATTGCTAGAGCCCAAATAGCTTTCTCTTTTTCCCATTTTCCAATCCAGGACCCTAGTCTAAGGGGTGGCACTACCCACATTCAGGGACGGTCTTTCCTTCTTACTTAACCCTGGAGAAACACCCCTCTGTGGGAAATTGTGTTGTTTCATTGTAAATAATTATCCCACCCACTGGTTTAATAAAAAGCACTGATTGGCCAAAGGCAGGAAGGAAGTGTGGGCGGGGCTACCAGACTAGGAGAACTCTGGGAACAGAGAAGAACAGAATAGAATGCCAGAGAGAAGCCAGAGAAGCAGAGGACAACGATGCTGCTCTAAGGAAAGGTACCGAGCCCCATGGCTGAACAGGATAAGAGTCATGGGTTAGTTTAAGAGTAAAGAGTTAGCAAGTTATATGCCTGGGCCTTAGGCCGATCAGCCTAAAACTATTGAAAGCATCTGTGTGTCTCTGTGGGACTGTGGGTCTGCAGGCCTAAACCTTGAGGTTAGGCCCAAAAGTCAAGGCCAGAAGCCTCTTACTACAAATGGCAGCCCAACGTGGGTAAAATATACCCACATAAAACCATAGAAAGCTTAAAAAACAGTCTAGAGCGCAGGAACTGAAGCCCAAAATAGCTTCTGGGCTGTCTCTGAAGTGGCCTGTGGTAAAGAGACTGAGTGGTATATGGGATTAAATTATAAAATGCTTTGTTTACTACATGCAACTTAAGGTGAACAAGGCCAGATGTAGGCAAAGAGCTCTGTATGGTGGATTTAAGGTTTCTGTTCATAAGGACAAAAAGAGAATAGAGTCAAATGGCTTCTTAGTGTTGATGTTTTCATGAATCAGCTCTGTTTGCCTGAGGCAAACTGAGGCTTGGCTTTTTGAACAGAAGCTTCCTGATTCAGCCTTAAAGACAAAACACTTGTGAGTCTTTTAAGAGACCTTTCTGCCTAATACTTAAATGAAGCTAATGAGCAGCATATGGCCAAGCTTTACTTGGTAATTATATGGACCCTAAAATTCCCCAGAGTACCTGGGTTAAAAAGATAAATTCTATGAAATTAGACTAGGAGCTGGGTGGAGCCATCCATCCATCCTACCAACCTTGAATCCTGGCAGATTAAAGGTGTGTTCAGAAACAGAGAGAAATAGAACAATCTGGGTAGAGTTAATCACTCTAGCCAATCAAAGGTGTGGTCAGAGACAGAAAAAGTTAAGAAATAAATATACAGTAAAGACAGTTTTTTGTAAAAAGTCTAAGTGGTTTAGAGTGTGTTGAAAAGATATATACATAGGCTTAGAGAAAGAAAAGAAAAAAAGATAAAGCCCTTAAAAGAGAAATAGAGTAAAATAAATAAATAAATAAATAATAAGCCACGTAAAGATGGAAGATACAATGACTGTCTGGATACTATATGTTATTGTCTTATCTTTAAGCTTCTTGACTGAAAATGACTTAGTAAAAGCTGATAAAAGACAGTTGATTATAAATGTTGTTGGATTAATTCAAACTATATATTTTGTAAATGAGTTGACTTTAAAACTGAAATGCAAAGGTATGCTACTTTGGAGAAGAGGTTTTCTTTTTATTTCCACAGAAAATGAGAGGCTGTGGATTTATTCCTGGATAAAGAACATAAAGTTTGATAGAGGAAGACCCCCTGAAAAATCTCCAATGGAAATGGATGGACCAGATGATTCAGCATTTCAGAACACCTCTGTTGAAGTTTCCTGAGCTCTGTATCCAGAACAATTTCAAGGAGACTGGCTGTGATGAACCAGCCTTATAGATTACTCCACTAAAGACTTGTCCATAATCCTACATTTCTCTTTGGATTCCTATGGGATTGTCGGTGTCCCCAATTCAGCAGGAAGTAGCCAAGAGAACAACATCCACATTCCCAAAACATGGATTATGGATGTTCATGTTTATTTACAGTGCTGTTTATAAGTTGTTATAGATAAGGGGGGGAAGAATATTAGATTTGGAGTTCTTTTTGTTTTAAGAAGAGGAAAGGGGATATGTGGGAGATTGTGTTATTTCATTGTAAATAATTATCCCACTCACTGGTTTAATAAAAAGCACTGATTGGCCAAAGGCAGGCAGGAAGTGTGGGTGGGGCTACCAGACTAGGAGAACTCTGGGACCTGGAAGAACAGAACAGAATGCCAGAGAGAAGCCAGAGGAAGCAGAGGAGAATTATGCTGCTCTAAGGAAAGGTACCCAGCCATATCGCTGAACAAGATAAGAGTCATGGGTTAGTTTAAGGGTAAAGAGTTAGCAAGTTGTATGCCTGGGCCTTAGGCCGATCAGCCTAAAAACTATTGAAAGCATCTGTGTGTCTCTGTGGGACTGCGGGACTGTGGGTCTGTGGGCCTAAACTTTGAGGTAAGGCCCAAAAGTCAAGGCCAAAAACCTTGTGCTACACCCCTCATGTACAAACCCAAAGATATGCCTCATTAATTCCTCAGATGTATCTTCATATAATAAAGTTTGAAATCTAAGTTGACTGGCTATCTGCATTTGCCCAGTCTGTACACTGACCCTTACTTGTCACTGTCTTCTTCAGGCTGGAGATGTTTGACTTCCAATGAATTTGCTCTGAAAATTACTTTTTATTTTCTGTCTAAATGTATTCATTATTTTCTACATAATACAAACAGTGGGTCACCATGCATCGGAGACTACCATTTATGGTAAATGTCAGAAAGAACCCCCCTCAAAATATTAGTACCTATGTTACTAACCTAAGGCATCAGCATGCTTTACTCTCTCAGATTTTCCCAAGATAAAAGATTTAAAAAATAGGCTTACAGAAAAGCGACTCTTAAATATTTGAAGAGATCTGTGAGGCATTGGAACCACCCTTTCCATATCGGCTCATCGGTGACCTACTTCCCCTGAAATGCTCCCGTCTTTTATCCTGCCATAAGGTGTTCATCATTATCAAGATCCACTCAGCCTAATGTGGTTCATTGTCCTCAAGACCTTTCTATCCAACACTCAGACCTAATTCAGGGGCTTTAGAAAACACCTTTTTGGATGCACCCAGTCCACCTATTGTTGGTGTTTCGGATTCATATCACAGTACTGACAATCACTACTCATTAAATAACACATCCATAGTTACACATACTGTCCACACTTACCTGAAATCTGGACTGCCTTACATGTATAACAAACTCTTGCAGATCCATAGTCTCAGGCTCGTATTTTAAGAAACACAACAGTCTCTCATAGCTAAACTTACTTAATTACTTCAATTATTTTGAGTTCTTTAGGAGTTTTGTATGATGTGTTTTGATTCATGTTTACTCACCTCCTCTGGATCCTCCCAGGTTCATAACTTGTTTGCTACCCACCCAGCTTTGCTTTTCCCCTTAGAAAACTCAAGGCAAATTTATTTTGTCTGTATATCTGGGATATACAGGCTTCCACTGGAACATGGTTGACATAGCAGAGCCAACACTTTCTCTCTCTTCCAACAACTATCAATTGCCAGTAATTCCTCAGCTAAGGATGGGATTTCATGCCCGCCTAATGTGGGAATGTCTTTCTGTATGCTGTGAATGTCAATCTTTAAATAAAGGAGCTGTTTTGGTCCATGACAGGCACCGTAGAAGAGGTAGGTGGGGAATCAGAATAGTTAGGAGAAGGAGGGCAGAGTCAGGACAGATTGAGCAAGCCACCCAAAGAAGAAACATGTAAGGAACACAGGTGAGCCACGGTCCACATGGCAGGATTGATTAATGAAAATGGGTTGAGTTAAGATGCAGGAGCTAGCTAGCAATGTGCCTAAGCCATAGGCCAAACACCATGAAATTAATATAAGTATATGATCACTTTTGGGGACCTGAGCATCAGCAAGCAGCTAAAGGGTCTGAGGCGGCAGATCTGTGGGTCTGGACCTCTGGATACCCAGGGTCAAGAAACCTTATTGTAACGCCCAGCCCCATTCTCCATGATGTGATTCAGTCTGCCTTGAGATTTAACAGATTTTCTGCATGCTATTATAATAGCTGTGAGTTCATATGTACAGCAGCCCTGTTGTACCTAGATGTTTCTTTGTCATCCACCAGCTCTGCCTCTTAGACTTCTCCTAGCAGGCTGTGGTCATTATGTGTACATTATCATGTACACTCTCCTTAGGACTGAACATCTTGCCTTGTGTAGCCAGAAGTTTCTGGCTTGGCCTAGCCCCAAAGTCTGGGCCCATATCCTGTAGCCACTTAGTCCCAAACAATCACACAAAGGCTTATAGTAATTATAAACTGTTTGGCCTATGGATCAAGCTCATTACTGGCTAGCTCCTACAACTTAACTCAACCCATTTCTATTAATCTATGTATTGCCACACAGCTCTGTGGCTTTACCTAAGTTCTATTACCTCTTCCTCCCTTGGGCGGCAACCTGCAGCATCTCCTGACTCTGCCCTTCTTTATCTCTGCTTGGATTTCCTGCCTGTCTCTAAGCTGTCTTGCCATAGACCAAACCAGTTTTTTTTATTAACAAATGGTAATGAAGTATATTCACAGTGTACAAAAGACATCCCACATCAGTCTTGTCTTATTCTTTGCATTATAGATGTTAATCTCTATGGCCATCTCAGTGTTAATCATCAACCTCCACAAATAGATGCTTCTCAAATGAGAGCTGAAAGACGCATTAATCTACAGGTATGATGATAAACCCTTAGGAGTTAATGTAATACTGTGACATTTAGCAGAATAATAGTGGTATGTTCTCCACTAGGGCCCATGACCTGTTTATCCACAGGTTCTTGGTACCAGGTATAGGTTTCACCTTATTGAGTGGGATTCATGCAATCAGAAAGTGGTTAGTTACTCCCATCATCCACTGGGCATATCTTGACGAGCCAATCATTATTATAGCTTGTGGGGTTCAGAGCTGGGTAAGACTAATCATTACTTTTCTCTTCTGGTAGCATGCATAGAGCCCTCCAGCAACATAAAAGCTATCCAGTAGAAATAAAACTTCTATGTCAGTATGAGCTTGGTTTCTGTATGTTCCACAGCTCAAGTATGTGATGTCTTCTGCAATAGTGTCTTTATGTCAAATTCTGGAGGTATTAAGAGCCTTGGCAACATACTATAACATTCAGGGATCTACCAGACCTCTCTGGCCAATAATACCTTAATTTCTAGCACTGATCATTTTATTTGTGATCCTCTAGTGTCTTCTAACAAGGGAATTGTTTCCCTGTTATAGGATAACTCAATTTTATGTTTTATATACATACACACATACATATATACACACATACATACATACACACATACATACATACATACATACATTCATACATACATACATACATACATACATACATACATACATACATGGAAGCTTCTACAGTAGCAGGTTTCCTTGTGACTTTTTTGAAAGATCCTTAGAATCCTTTATTCCCTCCTGGTGTATCACCTTCTGTAACTTTCCCTACTATCTCCCACTCTAACTTGACCCTTCCTGTTCCATAATTCCCTTTTAACCTTTTATACCACTGCATTGTTTACCCTTCCTTGAAAGTCTCTCCCTACTACAGCCCCTCACTAATTTTTTGACCTCTATTGTCATCCCAAATGAAACATAAATATATTAATATTCAACATTAGCATCCATAAATGAGAAAAACGTGGCATGTGTCTTTCTTGGTCTGGGTTACCTCTCTCAGAATAACTATTCCCATCTCTATCCATTTACTCACAAATTACATGATTTTATTTTGCCTAACAGATGAATAATATTCCATCGTGTGAATAGAACACATTTTCAATATCTAATTCACCAGGCTGTATCTATTTCCTAGCTGCTGTAAATAGAGCAGCAATGAACTTGGATGTGCTGTTTATCTCCACAGTAGGATATATACCCAAGTGTGTAGCTGAATCATGTAATAGAACTCTTTCTAACTATTTGAGGAATTTCCCTGCTAATTTCCACAGTGGCTGCTCCAACTTGCCTTCTGACCTCCCTACCCCCATTTTAGGTAAGGACTCTGGCCAGACATACTTAGTTAAATTAAACATAGAGAAAATTAAACACATGCTCTACAAGGGCTTGTTTGCCTTAATTGATTGACTAACCAAAATTTTTAAGCATGCTCCATCATTGAAGTAAAATGAAAGCACCATCCCACATTTTTCTTATTCAGTGGCAACCTAAGCTCATAACCTTAAGTCTACCTAAACCCAATTTTTTATAACACACGTTGTATACTCCTTAATACAGGAGCTTCAAATTTCTGATGTAAGTAATGCTTTAGTTAATTCATTTAGTTCCCTAAATTTCATCTTCAGGCTTTATATCTCTGCTGGGCCTTGGGCTTTGCAAGTTATAGTCCCTAAGAAAGAAGGAACTCTAGAGTGATCTTTAAATTTCCATTTCCCCCACAGTAGTCTTTACACTGTGAGAGTTTTGAATCATCAAAGTAGGCCAAAGATTCTTTTAAAAGAAAGATAAGTGTTGGGACAATAGCTTTATATAGCTCCATTCCAGAATAGAGCCTAAAATCATTAGTGGTTATATATTTTCTATAACACAACACACAGAATTTGTTCCCACTTATAAATATATAAAACTCACCCAAAAGCAGGAAGAATTATGTACAAATTATGTGCTGTACTCTAAAATAAGCATATTTGGTACCTAGTTTTGAACTGCAGGCAGAAAATCTACAACTTAGATGATTCTCATTCTCTACCAATTCTCAACTTTTCTAATTTGTCCCACCTTTAATGCTATTTCTATACAGAAAATAAAATTACATTTCTTTCTAGTCAATACAGAGGTCACCACTTGAGATTCAGCCAACAATTCTAACCACTTTGAACTTACATCTTTCTCTTTTTTTTAATTACCGATTCTATGTGCTAGTTCCCTAGGTAACCACTGCAGAAATGAACTCGGTAGTCAAAAGCAAGTATAGCACGTATCACACCATACCAAACAAAAAGTGATTTTCTTCATTTGCTAAAATAAATTTGACCAAGTGTTTTTATGTGATGGCAGATGGAAGCTGCATTAATATTTATGCCGGACATAAAGAATGGCTTGGAAGAAACAGACTTTCAATTGGAGATTCCTCCTTGGAAATGCATGAAAAAAATCAACTTATTTTTGTTTTTGTAGACTGAGCACAGGCTCCCAAAAGCGGGCTTGAGTCCATCCTTTGTCACATTGTCATAATCTGGGCATGTGTTTATTACTTGAACCTCAATTTCCCCATATGTTAGAACTATAGTTTAAAAGCCATCATAGAGATTAGAGACAATGATGCTTGTGGATCGTAATTATTGCTACTATTTCCTGTGTGTTTCCCGTAGGACAGAAATGACGTGATAAGATACATGGTGGACCTCAACTTTACCGAAGAGAAAGCAAGATTGTCTATGGCGTCACAGCTAATGATTAAGTCAAGCCCATGTCTTGCAGACCACAAACCTACTCATTCTCTGGCTCTCAGCTGCCCTGCTAAATGACAGTAGGCACAGTGAAATTTATTATTCTTCTCCAGTTAATGGATTTGTATTGTAAATTTGAGGAGTACCTTGAAGACTTCTAAAGTGTGGGAGTCCTTGGAACCCCTCACATCACAGCACAGCTGAGAAACCATGTTGGCAGTGCACAGCTGTTGTTGTGTCTATGCACAGTGGCTCCAGGAACAACTCTCCATCAAATTCTGTAATTAAAAATAAAGGAACATTTTTATTACACTAAAAGTGGGCTTGAGAACTTGTTTCTTCCATAGCATCTTTTGAACAGATTTCACATGTTTGAAGAATTTACTAAATTATGTTATCTCTCCTTTCTACGGTGGAATTCAGAATTCTTTCTTTCCAAGATATCTTGTATGGGAAGCTTGAGGCAGCGTATGACTTGAATTGATTCAATCAAGCTTCATGCAGTTTATCCAGCTTTACCATCTACATTTCATTTCTAGGGAGCTCTTTAGACTTCCACTCTGACTCACTGCTTACCTCATTATTTCATCTGTTGTCCCCTTTTAACAGTTCTTCAGGACTCACTTTCTGTCACCTATGTAACTATAATTCTTTCTAAATATTTTCCTTTTCCTCAAATTAGCTGTCATGAAAGCAGTATTTTTCTGCCAACTACTCGTGTGATGTACTTGATGCAAGTGGACGTCATACAGAACATGCTAAATACATGGTTTGCTTACTGTCTTCCTTCACAGCCTATTTCCTAAGGCATCAGGGCTGACCTTATGTCTCCTAGTGCACCCAGTGGTGGGTGTAGGTATACATTAGGATGCCCAAGTCAATGGGTGCTGACTAGGTGGCGGTGGCAGTCTGGACCCCAAATCAAAAAGCAAAGACATAGGTAGGAAAGAACTCATGCATGAATGTTGTAATTCATTTTCCACAGAGGAAAGTAGAATGTTAAAGGAACAACTTTTATTATTATTATTATTATTATTATTATTATTATTATTATTACTATTACTATTATTTTCTTTTGTCTTTTAAAACATATCGCTGATTTCTATGCCATGCTTCAAGTAGTTAAGAATTTTTTTCCTACTGAGCTATTTTCCCGAGCTCAGCTCTCTCTTCAGTTTCATTAAACCCTCACCTGAGCATTCCCAAGGCACTTGGCAATACAAATTAATTCCTATGAGGCCAATATAATCACCCGGTGACAGAACTGCCAGGGGTATCAGAGTTTCCCAGGCCAACTCAGTTGCAAGCATTCTTCCTACAGACACACCCTTCAACAGAACCTTAACCCCTTCTGCTCCGATGGCAGCCATAATTACCTACTGATTCTTTAGCATGTGGTCCCATAAACAAGGTTCCTAACATTTCACCTTTATCCAAACACTGCTTGCCCAGCACCCTTTAAGTACTAATTGCTCCCTGCTTCTGTGTTTAGACATTTGTTCTTGCAGAAATCAGTCATCCGTGTCTTCTTTTGAACATCATCAAAACTCTTATCCTTTTCCGACATTAATAAAGTATGAACATTCATCTCTTTGTCTGTACATGGCACCCTCGGAGCTTCAGAGTTATCCATGGGGTTGCATTAGCTACGGTTTGTAATGTACTTGGAAATGCACTCAGCAAAGAGATGATTTCCTACTTTCCCAACTAATTCCTCCTGTCCCAGTTTCCCACCTTTCCGTGAACCCCTTCAGTAGAGAACTATACCTCTTCCTGCATTCAATGAAATCCTTGTAACTGGTTTCACTTAATTCATTCACTTATTGAGTAGGCAGAGAATTTGTGCAAAACTGTCCTGCAGAGAACAAGCATAATGCACTCAATGCCTGTCCCTAAGAATGCAGAGCAAGATGGTGAATATTTGAAATTCAACAAAATTGTTCTACAGTGTAGCCTCAGCTGTAAACATGGAATGAATAAAGGACAGAGAGACAAACACTGCTGGAGAATACTAATGAAAAGATATTGAAATTGAGTATTAAATAATTCATCGTGCTGAGAGAATAGCACAAAAAGAGCAAGCAAAGGGACAAATTTGATCATAAGTAACTACATATTTAAAAAAATAATCAGTCTGCAGGTACATCTACCCCTATACTGATGTACAGTCTATAATGACCAAGAGTGAATTTTAAGCTAAAAAGGAATGCACACAAACACAATGAAAACTAAAAAGGTAAAAACAAAATATTTTAAAGACTTAGAACGTGTGATGTGTTTTGGTCTCTTTATAAGCAAAACAAATAAACTAAGTCTTTTATTTATTTATCTCCCAGCCTGACCAGTTTCCCCTCCCTCTTTCCTCTCATCTCACCCACCCACTTCTCCTTCTTTCTCTTCAGAAAGTGCAGGTATCCCTTTTTATCAGCCAGCCATCAAGTTGCAATAGGACTAGACACCTCCTCCCCTGTTAAGGCTGGGCAAGGCAATGCAGTAGGGAGGAAGGGTCCTAGACGCAGGCAACAGAGGCAGAGGCAGCCCCTGCTCTCACTGCTAGGGAATCCACAAGAAGACCAAACAACACAACTGTAACATATATGCAGAGAGCCTAGGTGAAACCCCTGCAAGTTTTCTGGTCAGTAGATAAACTAAATTTTAATCACAAATAAATAAATAATGAGATGGTTAAATAATTGGTCAAAATCAAACTCTTATTAAGGCTTTCCTAATGCTAATAAAGAAGAAAATGTATATTTGCAGACAACATAAAACTGACTGCTTTTCTAATTATAAATGAATAAATAATCTAAAGGAATACATGAAATAAAATAGTTTGAGGGATTGATTTGTTAATTTTTTTTAAATTTTATGTGTTATGAGTATTTTACTTAGAAGTATGTGAGTGTACTATGTGAGTGCCTGGTGCCTGCAGAGCTCCAAGAGGGCACCAGATCCCCTGGTACTACAGTTACAGACTGTTGTGAGCTTCTGTCTGGATACTAAGAATCAAACCAGGGTTCTCTAAAAGAGCAGTCAGTGATCTTAGTCACTGAAGCTTCTCTCTATCTGCAATAAAAATATTTTAAGTCATAATAATTACTATACTAAAAAGAAAATATTAGATATCTATATTCCAGAAACACTTTTAAATCGAAAAAAAATTATTTTAACTACCTTGAAGTTTAATTCACAGCAACCTTTCTATTATCATACAGACATCATAGCAGATGTCTGAACTCCCACTGATAATTTATCCTCAATCCTCAGTTTTTCCCCTTTCTCCAAACTAGAGAATTCAAACCATTGCCATCTAGAATGCCAAGGAGTGTTTTGCGGAGTACAGCATGCTCATACCACAGAGTATTTAATTACTGACAATCTGGGGTTTTCAACCGAGGCTGCCTCCCTAAGAACATATTTATTTGAAGATAACATGGACTTTCCTGGTTATTATCTTTTCAAAACATTAATATAAGCCAGGAAGACCTTCACCAAGTGTGTGATATGAATATATGAGATTGTTTCCCCAGCTGATGTTGTATCCAAAGGAAAAATAAAGAATATTAAAGCCTAGGAAAAGGCAACATGTTGATAGCAATTAATTGTATATTTCAAAATAAGTAGGAGAAAGAATTCAAAAGGTTACCAACAAAAATGATGTGTGTTTGAGGTGATTTATATGCCAGCTATTCTGGTCTGATCATCACATTGTATATATATAAAATATTATACTTCACAAATACAAACAATAATTCTGTACCAATTAAAATTTTAAGAATAATCAAGTAAAGTTCTCGTTTTTTTTTTCTGCTTCTGTTTCCTTATATTTAAAGTCATAAATGCTTTAGCAGTTGACTTTAACAAACTAAAAGATTCAGTTTGGAGTTTCTTATTAATAGGTTGCTTGAAGATTTCACAGGATTGATGCACACATTTTAAAGAATATATCAAAATAATTAGAAAGCATGGGAAATGTTATACATCTAATTTTATGGAAGAAACTGAATAATTTTTATATTGTTACTAAAGCAGGGTAAATGTGCATATGCATTTTATTAAAATTTTAATAAATGTGACAATCTGTACTACAAACGATAAGATAATCATTTCCTTTCCTATTCCAGGTGATTTTTAATTGTATTAGATGCCACAGGTTCTTTCTCATAGGAATTATTAATCTCAAAAGGTCAACTATACATATCTTTTACTAATATCTTTCTGGCTGGGTAAAGTTGAATATCTGCCTAATGAGCAGCATGCCTGTCGGCTTTCATTTCTTTCTATTCCTGTAGGTTACCCGAAACTCACAGTGCATTTCCCAGGCAATTTGGATCAGGATCCCAAATCTTTCTGAGGTGCCTCCTAGGGTTGGGTGAAGAAGACTGATGGCCTTTCTAAACCCATAGAGGAACCCAAAAGAGCAGTAAGTGGATCAAGCTTCCAACACATTCCTAAATAAATGACAGTTAAGCAGTGTCCTCATCTTCAGAAGTGATGCAATGATCTTCAAGGCACAGTAACATAGATATGGTCACTCAGCCATGGAAGGGCTCAGAAATGGAATTTCTTAAACGTGGTCTCGGCTTGTCCAAGCACACCTTCCTAGCTCACAGGACGTGGGACTTCAAATTGGAGGAAGATGAGCTTACATTCTGATTCTGCTGCTTCCCTCCACCAGGCTTCTATGCCTCAGCCTCATTGTCTATCATGTAGAATTTCTAAAAACCCGGATTGATCGAGGTCATAGTTGTGAAATCATGAAGACAGCCCTTAGCAGACCTACAGCTCTTGGAGCATCTTAATCCCAGTCACTGCAGTTGTGACTGTTCTTTGTTATTTGTCCCTAAATAGGTTATGAATATGGGAAGTTCACGTTACACAGATCCAACCATTGGTAAGTAACGTCCGTGTGACTCCAGACAGGCTAGGGAATTCCTTTTCTCATAGTTTCCTCTGTGCAATGAAATACAATAGTAAAGCCTCTCTTTAGGCTTTTAGGAGAATTAAGTTAAGTTTGAATGAACACTCAAAGCAGTGGTTTGAAAATAAAATAAATATCAATTTTGATCTGTTGTCATTTTTAAATTAATTTTTAGAACTTATCACCCTATTCCGGAATCTAAATCTGTAAGAAGACGGCAGAGAGCTGTGATGTGGACAGTTCAGCAAACATGAAAAGGAAACAGTGCTTCTTGCTTTGGGGTGTGGTTGTTATGGATGGGTGTACGTGTGTGTGTGCATGGTCATGTGTGTCTGTGCGTGTGTGTGCATGTGCGTGCGTGTGTGTGTGCCTGTGTGTCTGTGCATGTGTGTGTGTGTGTGTGCATGGGCATGTGTGTCTTGCATGTGTGTGCATGTGCGTGCGTGTGTTTGTGTCTGTGTGTGTGTGTGTGTGTGTGTCTGTGTGTCTGTGTCTGTGTGTGTGCATGTGTGTGTGCGTGTGCTTGTGTGCCAAAGGTCAACCTCAGGCATCACTCCTCAGGAGAACCCTACATTGGCTTTTCTTTATTTGATTTGGGTTTGGTTTGGGTTAGGTCTTTTGTTGTTGCGTTGTATTGTTTTGCTTTGCTTTGTTCTGTAAGACAGCATCTCTCACAGGGACCTGGAGCTCAGGAATTAGGTTAATTGCTGACCTGCAAGCCCCTCAGATACTCCTTTCTTTTATTTATTTTTTCTCCAGAACTGAATAGCAAGCATGCCGCTGTGCCCAGTTTTTTATATGGGTACAGGAGATTTAACTCAGGTCCTCATGCTTGCATAGCAAGCACACTACGGACTAAGATATCACCCCAACCATGCAGGAGACAGAGCCCTCAGGACGGCGCTCAAGGAATAATTAGAAGGAAGCATTTTAGAAAGTTTTAAACAATCACATCAAGAGAGACAGCTTGAACAGTGTATAAGAAGCTTGTAATACAAGGTGCCATGTTCTAACCCTAACAAAGGATATAGAGAACAGCTGAGACAGGTGCCTGAGAAGTAAAATCATTTTTAAAAACATTCCATTTCACAACGGCCAACCAAAACAACTAAAGCTAACAGGAGGGAGAGGGGGGACATAGATTCAGAGCTCTGGAGTCCCATAAACATGTAAACTTTGTTTAATAGTAAAGGGGAGGGAACCAGGGCTTTCTGAGCCATCTTTATGCTGTCAGGGGCAGACACTAATATAACTTCTGCTCACATCTTAACTCCTTTAAAAGACGTTTTAGTGTCAATACCAGACAGGAGCACATACTCTCAGAATAAGAAACAACCTTGTTAAAGAGGAACCAGGGGAAAAGGCAGAGAAGGGTGTGTGTGCTGTGTATCTTCACATGTGCATCAGATGTGTTTACAATGCTGTTCCTTTGTTTTTAGCTTTTCTTCGGACTGGGGACACTCCAAGGGACAAACCACAAAGCAGTAGGTGGTAATCCCTGGGGTAAAGTGTACCACAGCATGTAGCAGGTGTAGGTCAGGTTTCCGTGAAAGGACAAAGGATTGAAATGAAGATAACTTGAAATAACTTACTATTAAGCTCTGTGTTAATCAGCCCTACCAAATTTTGCTTTGGCTTCCTGCTTGAGCTTTTGAGAAATAAAACCGGATTTTAGTCTTATGCTGAGACCATTAGCCCAGGGCCATGGGAGCTAAATGTAAACCAGGCCAATAAATGGAGATGAATGGCTAGTGTTCCTAGAAAGAACAGTCTAGTTTTCCAGATTTCCTGAGGAAGGAGCTGCACAAACTGGCTTATTTGATTTTTGCAGACGGAAGCAGGTAGCATGAATCAAGCAGGAAGCAGAGCCCTCAAGAGAATGTTCAGAGAATGATTAAAAGGAAACATTGTAAAAATGTTCTAAAATAATGACTTCAAGCAAAATTAGAGATAGGTTGTGAAAGAATAAACAGAGGTTTAATCTCTGTGTTGCTCCTTACCAGTGATATCTTGGACAGCCTTCTACACCTTTCTGAGCCTCCACTGAGTCAGCTACAAAATATGTAAGGAGATGCATTTGGCAGGGTTAAAAATTAAATTATATTAATCTACAGCTTATGTCAATTGCCTAACCTATTTACATATTTAATATGGATGGCCATAATATTTTAATTACAAGCTGCCCTCAAATGAAGATCACTAAGGTTATTTATTCATCCAGAAAAGGTGTTGGGTGGGCACTTATATTACCAAAAAAATTTCTCAAATTCAGTGCTCAGAACTATAGTGGTAGGGATGTGGGAACGACACTTAAGTGAATAATGAGACTGACTTTATTGCAAAAACATGACTCAGTTCTGGAATCATGGGCAGAGCTATCTAATGCCAAGGAGAGGCTCCCAGGTGAGCAAAGTTCTCAGAGCCTATCTCAGAAGGCATGATTGCTACATGGGTTGGAAAGAAAGGAATAATATTTTACATTCAAGAAACTATGTATGCCAAGGTACAGAAATACAAAACACCCTATTCTTTCTAGAGAACCATAAAACTTTCTAGAAACCCTTATCCATTTCATTTGCCATGAACATTTAAAAGGGTGTCCATATAATTTTATAAAATGCAGTATCACCCCACAATGCAACATTCCTTGTGCACTATACAGTGAAGTAATTAGCCATTTTCTCCTACCCATCTCATTTAGCGTTCCCACATGAACACTTCGGTTCGAAGATTTAATTCTCACCTGCAAGGAGAGAACTGGTAGTAGAAATTATTTCTCCCTATCATTCTATTCTCTCTCAGTTCTGTGAGTCGTACCCACTTTTTACATACCAATCAATTTTCTAACATCTAGTAAAAGCAAAAATGTGGTTTTCAGCATGTACACAGTTCACAAACATGTACCTACATATATGCAGGCAAAACATTCATTAACATCAAGTGAAATAAGTAAATGTTGGCAAATTTAACGTGTAACTAAATGTATGTGTATATACATGTATAACGATAAAAATAGATATATCACATGTAGATAGATGATAGATTACCTTTGCTTAGTCTTATAATTCTGGAATACTACATTTTCATGACTAATGATTTATAATCTCACTTAGTAAATTATGGAGACAAAGTTCTATGGTCATAATGTAACACACACACATTATTTCATGCCAAAACATGGATTTAATGTGGATTCTTGTCAATTAAGAAGAGGCATCATCTGCTTTCTACAATGACAACTTTTAACTGAGTTCTTGGATGTTTTTATCAATCATTTAAAGGATGATATGCTGGTAGTCTTTAGTCAAAATCTTGGGATACAACACATCTTTTCTAGACGCATTTAGCCTTAAGAATGCAAACTGTTTGCTAAGAAAAAAAGAACCAACATATCCAAAGGGTGATTTTTAGTTTCCAGACACTGAAGAATACTCATTGCCTTGAGTGTGATGTGAAGTTGGCCCTTCCAGAAGCAGGATGGAGTCATCACTGCAGAGCTATATCAAGCTATAAAAACGAATTCGTTTTCTAGATTGAAAAATTATCCTTGAAAATTGAAACTAACTTACTCACCTAAGTAGTTATATGGTTTAGGACTAAAAATCCAAACTAAATAGGCTCAAATATAAAGAAAAAACCTTTCCCTGTGGGGAAACACTGTCCAAAGGTGACACTGACTTTGGGGTGTGGCTGGCTGCAGGTAACCAAATAGTGTTGGCAGCACACAGTTCCTTCTTTCCTTCTAGTCTATCATTACCTTCTGCTCTCTTGGCTTTCATCCAAGGCCATGCAGTAGTAACCAGCCCAGCCACTTCCAACAACAGGGCCATAAGAAAAGGTGCTGCCTACACCTTTTTCCAAAAGCCTGGGAAACTTTTACATGGGTCTGCATTACCCACCTGCCTACTCTGAACTTATAATTGGGACCAATGGAAAGCAGATTTTTTGGCTTTCGGGACAAGAGAATGTCTTGAAGATACAGCAAGAATCCAATTTAGGCCACAGAGACATAATGTGAGGATGCCAGGGGCTCTGCAAATGTAGTTGATGCTTGAAGAGAGTAGAGCGTAGATAATATGACTAGCAGCCAGTTCCTCCTATATCTGCTACTTCCTAACTGCTGCCAAAGACAAATCAGCACTCCAGAGTTCACCTCAGCCATATCAGTAGTCAGATTTGAAGACTACACAAAAACTAAACAAGGTTTTAGATGTATGCACCTGCACAGCTCTACGGTATAAATGGGAAAAAACTTCAAAACTTCCTAAGAAGAAAACCAAACGATTTACTGGTCTTCATAGTTACAATATGCCAACAGGAAATTACTACTTCATCTAGATATGACCTACATACAGAATACATGTAACATGTACTTCAAATAGGAAAAGCCCCAGCATGAAGCATGTAAAACATCTTTTAATTCTAAATGCTATTTGGTTTGAAGAGCACTTATTTGACTGCCTATAGGAGACAGGAAATAGAAATGGCAGGCAATAGTCTTCAGACAAGAGCCTTGAACATGGCAAAGGAGGAAGGGCGTCAGTTTTTGTTACTTCTCCTTCCCCAGAGCAAAATGGACCATATGCCTCTTTCCACTTCATTGCTCATAATCATCAGAGGCATTATTATGCCGAGGACCTACCACCTCATCTTTTCCTACATTTCTTGGATGTGTTCAACAGCAAATGAAAAGAGCTAATACAAGCAATAGCATTTGGAGTCTTAGTGATGATAAAAGAGTAAACTGTTTATAACCAAATGAAGTTGCTCTAAGCTAAGGAAGACACTGATACTAAGAAGCAATTAGTCCATGGTACATGACTCAACATGAAATTAAATAAGAAAAATTTTGCATGTGTATATATGTATTTAGTGCGTTTTGCATGTTTGTATGTTTGGGAGTGCGTGTATGTGTATTGGTGCAAGCAGAGCTAGTGTTGGGTGTCTTCCTTAAAGACTGAGATAGACTCTTTCATTTAAATCCAGGGCTTACCAATTAAACTGGCCTAACTGGGAAGTTTGCTCTAGAGATCCATGATCTCCGTCTCCTATATGTTAGAGTTACAGACTGGCCACCATGCTCACCCAGCTTTAATAGCTCTTATAGGCCAGGGAATCCAAATCCTGATCTTCACATTTGTCAAGCAAGCACTAAACCCAGTGAGACATCTTCCCAGTCCAAAGACAATTTAAAAAACATATAGAGACGTATTTTAATCTGACTCAAACCACGGAATTTCCACCATCCATCTTCAAGAAAGCTGCTTGAAGACAAGATCCACACCTTAATATCATCACATTTACACTCATTAGCACACTGTAGTTTCTATCATTGGTAGTGGTTCAAAAAATATTTTCAAATATATTTTATTTAATGATCAGAGATGAAATGCAATCATAAATATATTGAGTTGCATTTCTGCAACAATCTGAAGATAAGCTGAAGCCAGGCTTCTATCTATATTATCTATCCATTTATCTTTTTATTGTTTTCATTATTCTGGGTATGCCATCTTGAGCTTAGAGAAAACAAGTACAGCTAATTACATTTGTCTAGTTCACACTATTCAATCACTCTTGTGTCTCTCTGATCCAGGTTTTAAGATAAGGTCTGTACTTACTTTTGGCAGAAATTATAGTAGTGCCCGTGATGTAACTGTATGTGAACAGGGGCTGCTGCCACTTGGGCAAACAACATTCACAGGCCATGCAAAATAGTTACAGTGTATTAGAACGGATTCTAACAACCCACACCGAGAACTTCAGAAAGAACTTTCTACTTTGGTGTATTGCGTTGTATCCTTATAACTGGCCTCTAAACCTGAAATAAATACTCGTCTTCTTGCCCATGTTTCAAATGCCATAGACAGATTGGCACCTCCAGATCAGAGAGCTGAGTACACGGATATAAATAGACGGTGCTGTAAGGAGGGGGCTATTTCTGTAGCTTTTTGATATAGAAACTGAGGTCCACAATCTAGAATTACCTTGACAGATCTCTGCCCTTTGCAGAGTCCTCTAACAATCTGAATAAAGGCAATGTATGTAGGCTGGATCATGAGCTGTAAGTCTACTATGGGACTAGTTTTGTTCTTATAGGATCTTAGCACTCACTTTGGTACATGTGATGGGAATGTGAAGCCATCCCGGTGGATAACAATCCATATAGGTACAAAGCAGACCCCATTATCAGAAGCTGTCCAGCGTTTCACTCAAGACCCAGGGCACCAAACTCCCCAGCTCTGATGTAGCAGGGCCTGCATCCTGGCCCTGGTCTTGCTGAGCTAGTCAAGGAATAGGAAAACAACTTGTTTGATATTTTCAGCATCAAATCTCCTCCTATGGAAAATGGGGACTTTGAGTTAATGATACCCGCAGTTTTTACTCAGACTCAGCCTTTGTCTTATAAATAAATGCCAGGATGCTGCGAAAGATGTAAAGGCTGAAATACAGGTAAGCTTTTAATACAGCAATATATAAATTTTCATAATTAAAATTTCCTGGCTGTCTCCTGTGTATCAGACATTGTTCTAAGCACATATTTTAACCTATTAAATTTACTCAGCCCATGTGGTATTGGGACAACTGTTATCTACATTTTTCAGGTGAAGAAACTGAGGCACAGGAATGCCATGCAACCTTCCTGTGGTCATGCAGTTGATAAGTACAGAATTAAAACGCTGAATTCCGACCCCTACAGCTTAGACTCACAAGTAGCTTGGTTGCTGTCCTTTAAAATTCTCTTTGTTGATACCATGCCCTCAGCCTACAGTACTCTACTTTACCATTTTGACATTTTAAAAAATATTTATCAGATGTCCCAGAAACTGTGCCTAGAGGTAGACCATAAAAAGAAGAAAGGCAAAGTCCTTTATCTTACAAACATGTCTCTAGCAGTGAATACAGATACAGACGCAAGAGAGCACATACATGCAGAATATGTTAGATAGGATATATATTTATTCTTAATACATCATACCACGGGATTTTATCAATCTAAATTTTATTAAGAATATTTAAGATATTAATTAATAATATTGACAATATGAAGAAATACTTTAATACCAGCCTCAGATACCCAGGGAAAGCTAAGTGACTTCTCAGATGACAGATGAAGGATGGATATTTAGCTCAACCAAAGAGAGCACTGATTTATGCCCCAGGGTCAAATGACCCATGTCAGAGTCAAAAACATTTTTAAAAATTAAAATGTTCATCTAGAGAAAGCAAAGGAAGAAAGTGACGAGATATTATGCTGGAACAGCTGGCAAAAATCAGATTATAAACAGCCATACAATGGACCATCACAAAATTAATAATGAAGCTTCAGGGTTTCTATTTCTATAGGATCATCCCAAGGTCCTGCTATGGACCCCAGCGAGATGATGTCACAAGCTCATGTTCTTGGAATCTATAAACAGAAGGACAATAGCTGTCTATTCCACACTGACTTCCTCTACGTTAGAGTTCCTCTCATGGCAACTGGTGTTGAAGTGACCTGGAGGTCGGCTTGTTGGATATTCACCCAGCCTGAGTCTAGTGTCACGTCATGTCTAAGAATGGGAAATTCATTTCAAGACTTACTTCTTGATGGGTATGGCATGCTTGATGAAACTTAAAGGCACAATTTTTATTGTCATTTAGAAAATCATTTCCATAAAACAGGTCGAGAATTGAGAATCATAGATTCCTAACTATGGTGAATAGGAAGAATATTATTATTTATCACTTTTAAATTAGCTTAAACAGTTGGTATATTTCAAGTTAAAGTGAGTAATAAAAATGAAATAGAAAGAAATTTTTCTGATATTGATAACAAGCTTCCAGATCATAAGTAGTAAAACGATCAGTAGCAAGAAAGACAGACATTTTGAATAGAAGTAATCAACAGTCTTGGACACTTCACCAACCTAATTAATAAAGAAGAGCAAATGATGTGAACATATTGAGAACACACTTATATTTCTTGCTGGTTTAACATGAAATGCTTACATCAACAAAGATGACTATTAACACTCCCATGCAAAGGGGGACAAACTACCTACTGCCTGCATTAACTCTACCAGTCCTGAAGATTTGTCACCAAACAGGAAATTTGAAACACCTGAAAACTTAAAACACATATTTAAAAGTCATTATATAAAGACTTCTCCAAATTTGACAGCATTGTTAAATACATACATAGCATGTAAACAATGAGCTGTGAAGCTGAAAGTTATCTCAACATTTTAAAAAATCAAACCTGACTATAATGCAAAAGAAAGAAATTAATTTTTCTTCCATTCACTATAAGAAAAATTCACAAAATTGTTGTCACATAAAATAAAATTTAAAATATACAGCTAGAATAAAAAGCAGGTATTCACAGCAGATGGTCCATCATTTAAAATAAAGTACTTTTTCCTTTGAGAATATTTGTAGCATTTGTCAGATTTTTAAGATGTGTTATTTGGGGCTACTGAGGTAAAGGCCCTTGTTGGTCTTTGCCTCACTGTGTGGGGCTCAGTAGGTAAAGACGCTGGCAAGCCTAATGGCCTGAGTCCAAGTCCCATAACACACACAGGGTAGAGGCAAGAGTCAACTCCTTCAAGCTGTCCTTTAACTTCCAAATGTGTGCCATACAGAATACATACCCACCCACCCACCCACCTACCCACCCCCACATATAATAATACTAACAGCAGCAATAATAATATTTGAAATGTGTTCTGTTTTCTCAAGCTAAGATTCAGTTTTCCTTTCTCATTTGGTACTGAAATTTTTGTATGTATCTCCCCAAATTGTGTTAAGAATGAAACCTACCCGATGCTTGAACATTTTCCCAAGACATTGCCTTCCCCTACTGTCTGGTCTATTTATCCTTTATAGCCTACTCAAATGCCATCTCCATACTATAGTTCTTTGTGGTGACGAGGTGTCCGTTTTCTCAAGGCAAGAAGGTACTAAAATGTTTTAAGCAATTACTCTCTGACCTCTGCGTCATGTGCCCTATGACATAACCTCACTTAATCATGCTTGTCTTGAAAGTCAGGCAATTGTTTTTCCACACTGTTTCCTGCCAATTAAACCAATATGACAATTGTCATAATTTTTGCTACCTATGAATGCTATGGTGCTAATTATATAATATAACAAGTTCTTTTTAAGTGTGTTGGTTAAGGAAAAGACAACCATTCAAAGGACCCATTTCAAACTCACACATGGATTTTCAAAATGTACTTCAGATTAAAAAGGAAGCCTTGTGGGTTCTTTGCCACAGCTACCAACTTTGCAGATGCTACAGTTGTATGGACAAATTATTCATCTATATTAAAAACAAACACCTACATATAATTGAATTCCTACACCTGGGACTAGGGGTATACTTTATTTTCCCATTTTCTGTATGCCTTGTCCTTGGATATATTTCCCTTCTAGGCAGTCCTAGTCAGTTCCTAACATCCCCACTGAGAATGACACTCTGATCCTTAGGGAGTATGCAAACACTGCTCCTGGTCTTCTGCATTACCTTGTTAATCCATTAGGATTTAGAAAAGTACAGCTTGGGGGAGAAAAAAGGAAATAATTCTATTGCCCATGATTTAAGATGGTAAAATCAGATCAGTTAAGGCTGCCAACATAAGATATAATTAACACAGCCATTGTGTGAAGGATATGGCAGCACATATGGTATGGTATGTAAAACTAAACAATGTTTTTTATAATGTGTGAACGTAGATATTCTAAAGTGAAAGATCAAGTAGGAGCCTTAGTTCTGAGGCTGTGCTTTAAGCATGGCCTTGACTGTACCAATCATAGGTTCTATAACTGATGATAAAATTGTCTGTTGACATGGAAAGTTATACCCAGTTTTTTTTTTTTTAACTTTATATGTCAGGTTCTTAATAGTTTCCTAAATAACAAGGAACTCTCTTACTCAGTTGGCATTTTCCAGTGTTTTAATTGCCTGCTGTGATATAATTATTGTGACATTTTGGGATGTTTTTAACATCCTGAATTAAATATTCTGACATCCCACAGAGCACTTCATGAAAACAGTCAAACTGTATTCAAGTCATTAGCAGTCTACAGCTGTCCTTTAATATTAAAATTATTTTCCAACACAAAACACAGATGAAAATTAAAGTATTTAACAACTTTGAGCTCGGGTTAGGTTTTAATTCTATATTACTCTGATTTGTCAGGTAAAGAAGAACAAGGTGACTCAGATTCTTCCATTAAACGTCATCTGAAGAGTCAAGCAAATTAGGGCCACCTCTTGATAAAAGATAATGAACAAAATGTACTGATTTCAAAAGTGCAATTAGTCCTGGATTACACAGCTACGAGTCTGCATCAGGATAATCACAGGAACACCCCAGATCCTTCTCTATTATCATAGAGAGCTGACATGCTCCATTTTATTCTCTTATTTGTTTGTGTAATTTCGTTTATTGGGATATGTTCAGCGCAAATCTGACATCATTTATCTAATTGGTGTATTTCAAACAGCAGATCCTATCCTGAGCCTCTTGCAGCAAGATTCTAAAGGATTTCTGAGGGGGAGCCTAGCTGGAGGCACTGGTATCCTTTTTCATCGGAAGTCTCAAAAAACATCTCCACCCTCAGCACATCTGGGACCAAACCTTCCCCTTTGTATCAGCTACTTTTCCTACAGCTGTGATAAAATACCCCAATAAAAACAACTTCAACAAAGAAGTTTGTTTTTGTGCATGGTTCTAGGATATAGGCCATTATGAAGAGGAAGTCATGGTTGCCAGAGCTGGGGGCAGCTGAGCACTTTAAATTTGTTCAGAAAGCAGAGAGCAATCAATGCTAGCATGCAGTTTGCCTTGAGTGTAGCCCAGCACCTCAGCCTCTGGGAAGGTGTCACTACAGTTAAGGCAGCCACCCCATTTCAATTAGTGTAATCTAGATAATTCCTCAGAGGAATGCCTAGAAGTTTGTCCGCTAGATGAATCTAGATCCTGCCTAGATGACAATATTAAGCATGACACCTTCCCCCTTTACCTTCTTTACCCACAGTTCCAGTATTAGCAAAGGACAGCTCTACAGTTTCAGTTCCTCAGATCCCTGAGGTTGGCATTATCATCAGTTCCTGCCTTATTCTTAGAAATGAAAGCTAATTGATATCTTACAATCTAAGACTTCACGTATAAATGAACTCTAGAACTTCTTAGCACCTCTCCACTTTTGAGTTCAAGCCAGAATCATAATTTTTTTTAAAATTTTGGTAAAATTTTTTTTAAATTTAAAATACTACATAAATTTTAACTACTACGTAAAATTTACCACTTTTACCATTTAAGCATAAGACTCATTAATATTCGGTATATTCCCAGTGACATATTACCACCACCACCATAATCACTTTAGGTTCCGCTAACCTCTTCATGGAACTGATTTTCCTGGGCACTTCATTTCAATGGAACCATACAATATTGTTCTTATACAATATTGTACCTGGCTTATCTCACTTAGAATAGTGCTATAAGGCTCATCTACATTGTAGCATGTGTCAGAACCTCCTTTCTTCTAAAGCTGAACAGTAGTCTATGACATGCTGATGCTACCCATTCCTCTGTCAGTACACACATGGATTGCCTCCAGCTTTTGACTTTGTGGACAGTGCACCGTAAAAGTTGGTGGGCATATTTTTTGAATCTGAGTATTTACCTAGGTGAGGAATTGCTAGATCCTATGGTGATTCATGCTCAAGTAATCAGGCTGCTCATTTTCACTCTTGCAACCTCCATTATTCCTGGAGTAGTAATTTCTTATATTTTGTCATATTATATTTTGTCCTTCATGAATTTCTGAATCTGCTTGATGTAGCTCCTGACAGTCACCTCTTCACCCTCTAACACTGCAGACTTTCCAGTTTCTCAAATCTGACTATCCTCCTGTGTATTGGGCCCTGCCTGCTGACTGTTCTCACATTCTGGAATGATTAATCTTGGGATTTCAAAGAATGTAGGTGGCACACTTTGGGGTATATCTATGACTTTTCCAGAGAGGATTAAGGGATAAATATATGCTTTCAATGTGGGTGGCACCTTCCAGCAGTTGTCACCTACATGCCTTTACAGGTCTCAGCTTCTTCCTGAGGGAATCAGTCTATTGCCAATGCTGCCATCATTGGCCATTGACATCAGACTCCAGCATGTCAGCCTACCAATACGGACTCAATATCAGCAACATTCCAAGGAGCTTCAGCCTTGAGCACTGGATTGAGGCTGTCCTGCATTCAATCTTGTGGACTAAGCAGCTACTGAGTTCTCTGCCTCCGTAGTGTGCAGACAGCTATAGTATCCAATCCTTGCTGTAGAAGCTAATCCAACAAATTATCTTTTATAGTATACACATACATATGCATCCATGTACGCACACATACAATTTTGGCTATATTTCTTTACATTAGTCAGATGTCTAACATAACCAGATGACTAATGGGTCCAGCTCTCGGTTCTTCTAGGTGTCTACTCAAATATCTTGCCAGGGCTTCCTTTCCCATTCACTGTCTAAGGATGACGCTGGTACATACATATAACACCATTAATTCTATGCCTTCTTAATCTGCTTTACTTTTCACAGATCGTATTACACCTGATATAGTGCATTTATAATTGGTAGTGTTTACTTGCTGGGATGTGAAATTCCTGAGGTCAAGAGCAGGACTATGTTAACACTAAGGGCTGCTCAATAACCACTGACAGTGCTTGGCCCTTCCTGCTGCTCTCAAAGGGGGTCCTAGGCTAGAGAAAAGGAATGCCAGTATCAGCTACCCAGATCATTCGCTGCCAACGGTGATCCTAAAAGAAGGTTGTAGTCATCTGGGCTCTTTCGGTAGAAAAGAAGGAAAACGGCGCCAAGATTCTATCCTTCCTCTTTTCCAGTAACTTCTTTGCTCCTTATGAAAGTAACACATTATATTCCTTGTAGGAAAAAAAAAAATCTAGGCAATCACAAAAAAGAAATTAAAAATCATACATAATACATTAATCAAAAGGTCGTGATTTTTAAAGTCCTCTTAAATCTCTTTCAAGGATTTTTCTATACATCTTTCTCAAATACTAGGATCAAATATATATTTTTATACAGGCTTTCTCCCCTAAATGATGTATATTAAAATATGCTGGACATTCAATATTCTTTTATATCATCAGGTTCAAAGGCGAAGTAATACTCATTTCATATGTGTATATATATATATTCACTCTGAATATTACATATTTAAATAGCTTAACATCTTTTTGTATTATCAGCAAGGTGACATTCTTCAAGTTACATCTTCTACTCTACAATGAATGAGCATGTCTTTATATTAAGTTTCTAAAAGCAGAGTTTGGGAATCAGTGGCTATGCAGGGTTTTAAAGATTTTTACAAGTACTGAGAATTTGAACTTTTTCAAGCAGAGTTGAAAAGGACATGTTTTACTGATCCTGTTGCCACCCAAAGCCACTACAGTCACTCAGTGCAATAAGCACCACAGGAATAGACTCACATTGGCTAGATTTAGGGGAATATGAGGAAAAAAATATTAGCTCAGAAGGAAGATACTAATTTGACCAGGAAGAGGAGGGGCACTATAAAACACAGACTTTCCCTATAGTTTTTGCCCCATGCTACACAAAGCAGTGAATGGTAGTGTGGGAAGAACATCATAAACAAATTCTATATATTTTAGCCACACAATGAATATTAATTTTGATGTGAACTGACTACATTTGCTTTTTCTAGGAACCTTGTGTTAACATTTTGTGAAATAGCAATTCAAAGGCTTAATGTATGTACCGCTTATTTCAATACATGGCTTCCAAAGATTTATAGGTTGTTTTATAACTGGAAAATATAGTTTATAAAGATACAGTTGCATAATAGAAGACAAATGGGACAAAGTTTGGCAACAATATCAGTAGCAATAGTGGATGGATACGATTCACATTTCAAAGAGCAGTGATTGTTTAAATGTTTAGCCAAATTCTGCTCAGATTAAACCTTTGTTTAACATTTCCTTGACGCTGATAGAAAGTCTGTACTGGAAAGGAAGAAGGTCTTTCAGTGTTCTTTGCAATTAAACTGATAAACCTCTTCATAATGATGCTGTTTATTTGCAAATATACTTGTAATAGAAGTTTCTGGACTGTCAGGCCTGTGATCCAAACCTTCATACCTGCAGCCCCACAGAAACACACAGAACTTTATATTATTTACATGCTGCTTGGCCTATGGCTCAAGCAGATTGCTAGCTAGCTTTTGCATCTTGATTCAATCCCTTTCCATTAATCTGTCCTGCCACATGGCTCATGGCTTATCCATTTCTTACAACTTGCTTCTTAGGCAGCTGTGCCTCTCTTGACTCTGGTCTCCTTCTTACCTATGCTCAGATTTCCCGCCTGCTTCTAAGATGCAGTGGACAAAAACAGTCCCTTCACTGATGAATGGTATTCCTAGCATACAGAAAGACATTCCACATCATGTACTTAGATTGTAGTAATGGAACCTGTGGAATTCTCCTCTTGGTTGTTTTTTTTGTCTCCGTCTCTCTTGTTTATTTTTGCTTATGGGTTTAAGAGGCTCCAGTCCATCATGACATGGGAGACACAGCAGCAGGACCGTGAGATGATTGTTCTTCCAGAGTCCACACTCAGTAGGCAATGAGTTGTGGTACTCAGCTCACTTTCCCCTTTTTATTCATACTGGAACTCCACCCTAGGTAAAGTTGTCGTCTACATTCAGATCGGCTCTTCTGACCTCACGTAATCCAATCTAGGAACTTCCTTACAGATATAACTAGTTCTGTGATTATTTTAAATCCCATCAAGATAACAAGCGAACACTCGAACAATCTAGTCCAATCAATAACTATAAATCCTTCATCTTCATATGATCATGCAAAAACGCATTTGATTTAAAAAAAAAATTCCTCATAGCCCTTTATAATCCCAACACTTTCAAGAGTGTAAGTGCAAAATCTCTCCTGATACTACAGTTCTCCATACAATTAAAAATAAAATACTACCAACATACAATAGCAAAGAATAAACATTCTCATTCTGCAAGGAAAGAAGGGGACACATATCAAGAAAAGACCAAAGCAAAATACAATTGAGACTCAGCAGAGAAAACACCACATCCTGTACTTCCCTACTGTGCATCTGGAGCTGGTTATGAAATCTAGTAGGCAACAAAACAGTAGGGCATCCCCATCCCTCCAGCTCTGCTGTCTACAGCCCACCAAGGCTCTCTCGGGCTGGCTTTCCCCAGCAGATGTCCTATGGTTCAAGCATCTCCATCATCCTTGAATTTTCATTGTAACGTTGGCTTCACCTTCTCAGCTTCACACAATGCCCTCTTGGTAGCACGTCCCAGATGATCCTCACCCCACCATACACTGCCTGGCCTAGCAGGAACCAACCTCCATGTACTAGAAAGGAGTCTTTCCTAGTTCTTTGTAGTTAAATTGCTAAACTTCTTTTTAATGATGCAGTTCTTCCTTTTTTGAAGCATATTGAAGATTAATTTTCTTACCAAAAATTACACTTTTTTAAGTATGAAATTCAGTTCTTTTAAAATAAAATTACAATTATTTAATCACCAACACAATCCAATTATGAAATATTTCCACTATCTTATAAAATGTTCCTTTAGCTACTTCACCCGTTTAAAATATCATGCCCATTTTTTTTAAAAGCTCCTTTTTGCGGCCCTTCAATTTCCTCCCGTCTTTTTAAAAATGTACATTATTAACTGAAATAGAATCACATCACTTTCCCCCATCCCTTTCCTCTCCCGAGTCTCTCCCTTGTCTATCTTGTCTATAATCTATAAAATCGACTGAAAGCTTTTTCACAATAGCCTGTGAATCCCTACATGACCTGTTTCTGCGGGACCCTCCACCTCACCCCACCTTCCTGTTCATTCTTGCTCACAGATCCCACCACCACCGTAGAGACCCAAAGCCTCCTGACCCCAGTAACTTCCTTTTCCTGAATCTCTTCCCTTCTCACTTCAGATCTTATATTACTCCCTGAAAGGAAGTCTTTTATCCCTGCCCCTACCCTCATTACCGGTTTGTTTTTCTGCAATATTCCCTCACAGAAACGACACAGAAACAAGAGCCAAACAGGAGCTAAGGAGGAAAAAAAAAAATCAGATTCGATTCAGGACTATTTCAATAGGGGGAAAGAGGCCTCTGTGGAATTCTACCCAGTGTTAAAGACAGGGTGGTGGTTTGAATAAGAATGTCCTCCACAGGCTCCTGTATCGGAAGCACTTGGTTCCCAGTTGGTGGCAGTGTTGGAGAGGACCAAGAAGCTACAAGCTCGGTGGAAGAAGGTCTTCTCACCAAGTGCAAGGTTTAGTTTCAAAGCCTCATGCCTTGCCTATGTTCTATCTCTCTACTTTGTGCTGTGTTCTAGCTACCTGCTGCCTCTTCCCTCTCATTTTGGACGCTTCTCTTTTGCCAGAATGAACTCTTCTATAAGTTTCCTTGGTATTTTATCACAACAGAAAAGTGACTATTACATAGAACAACAAATGGGAATTCATCACTAAGAAACAACATGGAAATGAATGGATGAATGAATGAATGAATGAATGAATGAATGAATGAATGAATGAGTACTAAGAGGGGAATACACTGGTAGTTAAGAGAGCTTTGGCTAGGAGTCTTGCTGAAAACAGGCCAGAGTAATTAGACATCACTGGAGATGAGGGAATAAAGAACAATGAACCCATTCAGATGTCTAGCAATCATCTAAACTGACTTGTCAAGAGTGTTTGCTGAAACTTGGTTTTAAAACAAACATACATGGAAGGTCCTAGGAAAAGAGTCGGAAATTTTGATGGAATAAAAGGTCTTTGTTAATATTTCCCTATATTTTACTTTGCACTACTGATTACAATTGTGATAAAATCACAATCTCTATTATTGAATGTCTGCTACCTCCCTATACTGTAATCTCCAAGTCAACCAGGGTAATACCAGATTTGTTTCTATAACCTTAGGACTTGGATCAGGGCCTGACCCAAGGAAGCTCTCAATAAATACATTTCCAAGGGCTCCATGATTTCATGTAGGCCTGATAACAACCCTGAATGGTAACCAAGATCACACCAACATCATATGCACTGCATAGGCAAAGAACCTAGGATTCCAAGAAGTGGGTAACTTGCCCAAGATCAATCACAGGATTCTGAAAGCATAAATAAAATGATGCATTGAACAATTTAGACTGCCTGCTTAATCACAGCTGAGTAATGAATAATGATGTTCGTTGTCATTAATATTGCTCAGCTTTTAAGCAAGTCTCCCAGCCAAGAAACAAAAGAAGTCAACAACTTAGAGAAGCAGAGTTCCAACTGTGCATCCAAATTTTAACTCTTGGAAAAAAAATTCTTGCAAGGTAGAAATTAAAATATATTTAATTACTTCATCTAGAAAGGTCTACCCAATGGCCAACCTGTTATTGGTACACAACACACTAAGATGACTGACGGAAAGAATCCAAGCTGTACCTACTTCAGATTTAATAACTAGATACTGAAAAGGCTGTTGTGAATCAAGGACTCACTAAATGCTACATGGTATGAGGCAGCAAACAAAGATATCACTAAGACACTCATTGCAAATGTGAGGTGACCGATAAAGAACTTGAAACACGATCTCCCATCTTTCTGATTCATTTTTTACATGTAGCTTTTTAAGCTTCTCTGTATATATGCTTTATATAAGCTAGCTCTTTAATGTATAATACTATCTTCCCAGAAAATCCGCCTTCACTAGTGCAAAGCAAAGCAAAACAGTAATCACTGGAGTCAGGTGAATTTAATGAGTCGCCTTTGCAGAAGCAAAATTTAAAAGAGAAACATGGGTGCACAAAAAGAGCGCCTCTTACAGCAATGGTGAATAGCAATGCAAAAAATCATCCTGTTCTTTGGGAGAACTAAACTTCCTAGCTGAATAAATGTTAACTTTTATTTTTGTACTCCAAAAGCAAACTCACTGTGGGCATAAGTGTAGTAATTGACATCCCTGAGGTGACAGATTCTGCACAGACTATTTCTTTCCCAGCCCTACCTTATTCTCAATCTCCCCCCCCCCCTCTAGGCAAGGGATGGATGGACAGTCACTATATGCTAACCACAGAATATATTAATCAATCAACATTTGTTTTGGACTCAGCTTTGAGTTAGTAGTGAGACTCTTAGAATGGGAGCTCATGGGAGGCAGTTTTCTAATAACGTTGATTAATTATTGGCCCACACTATAAATTCACCAGGCACCACACAGAAGAGGCATGCCATTGTAGGCTGCCCTTTATGCCTCCGCGTTATTTAGCTAATACAAAGGTCTAGGAGTGCATTCTTATAAATGATAGAATAAAATACACAAAATAATTTTAAAAAGACAGAAATCTCAACAGATAAAGGCACGAAAGGTTAAGGTTGAAATTTCTTCTTTAAAGTCACAGCAACGGGGTGAGGGTAGAGAAATGTCAGGCAGAGGGGAGGTAAAACAAATTACATTCTCCACTGTAAACAGCTTATGTCAAAATCTCAAAGGTGACGAGAAAGGCCTTTAAAGTCTCAATAAAGGTGAGAAGATATCAATAATTGGGCTTCTATTTATCACTTTCAGGAGCAGGAGATACTTTACAAACTTTAACTCATTAATCCTCACAACATGACTATAAGTCAAGTAGATGACAGTCTACCTTATTTCACACACACACACACACACACACACACACACACACACACACACACACACACAAATGATGAGACTCAGGGGGCAGAAGAAGGGGCAGAGATGCTGCACCATGCCTTTGAAGCAGCCAGAAAGCAACCCAAGCAGTACCTGGCAATTAGAAAATGCAGACATTAAACCCAAAGAAACAAAGACCCCAAAAAAGAAATCTATCATTATAACCCAATTCAAAAGTCTAAGATCTCAAAGTGACTTTCTTCTAATGAGCTTCTGGCACTACAATTCTCTATTCTGTTCTTTCTGGGTGTTAATGAGAATTTTCCATTTGCTGTCAGCCTCCGCAAAATAATGAAGCAGCCCTAATCTACTAATGTCAGGCCCGACCCCATAACTGCTTTAACCAATGAAAAGTGAGGGAGAGAAAATCACGTGTCAATTTGTGAGAATGAGACTTAATGGCTGAGATGTAGTTAACTACATGTACTTTCCCTGTGACGCAGGGGCTGCTGGTTGTAACTGCTCCAGAAAGTTGTTCAAGGTCATACTGCTGGAAATGAACAGAGATGAGATTTGAACTCGGCACCCATTCACATAAACAGTATCCTGTATATTCAAAAATAGCAGACTATGGCTTCAAAGAGGTAGGAAAATTTTTTAAGTAGAAACTTTGTCAGAAATTCCCTTAGATCTTGGAGAAAATCTGGCAGGGCCTAGAAGGGTAAAATTCAGTTACGTAGTTTTATTATTCTCTGTTTGTTCAATGCTTTATGAAATGGGTACAGTTTTATATGAAATAGAAACCTATGTTTATTTTTTAGTGAAGAGCACCTCTATGTGATACCTACCCTGTCTTTCACTCCTAACAGTAACCTCACTGTGAACACTGCTTTGGGAATGTCTGGTGTTAGCTCCCTAATTTTTTCCTCCATTTTGCATGTCACAGTAAAAGTTACTCTTTCCCATGACTTGTGTGAACAGAAGTTGCCTACAAAAGCCACGCCCATGTTAAAGAATCAGCAGATTTATTGAAAGACTTGAAATTTACGACTGGGGAGAACTGGAGTACTGTGAATAGAAAGGCAAAATGATCTCCAACCGTCTTTCGTCTCTTTCATGGTTCCTTCTCATTCTTCTCTGGACCTGGCCCATATCCATAAAGATATTAAGCAAAAAAAACAAAAACAAAAACAAAAAATATCTTCATAATGTATTCTTAGCAAACCACTGGCTTCCACCAGTCCAAAAGCTAAGAGCGTCAACAGAAAACTACAGTCATTTTCCTTACTTCACTATAATCCAGCTCTCTGTTTAGCAATAAAGTGATTTATGGCTCTTTTATTCTGTGATTATAAAAGCTAATGTTACTATTTCCATGGTGAAGCATGTTAGTCGGGAAAGTCAAAGTCTCTGTTCTTGGGCCACAGCAGTTTGGCTCAGAATAAACTTTCATAATCCTTTTGTAATAAAATTTACATTTAATATCAACTGTTGCACAAATCCTAATTGGTCTTATAATAAAAACTCTGAGCCAGATTTTGGGGTAAAGCTGAAAGATCAGAGAGACAGAGGAACAAGTCCCTGGAGAAACTTCTCACCACTACTGAATCCTCAGGTGGAAAGGGGAAGATCCTGTCTCCATGAATCCTCAGACTGATCGCCTCTGAGTCCTCAGACACAAAGAGAGCCAAACTCCTGTTTCCTGTCACGTTATATTCCTTTATCTACCAGCCATATCACTTCCTGTTTCAGCCTTCCTAGTACTGGAATTAAAGGTGTGTGATCCCAAGTGATGGGATTAAAAGGTGTGGGCCACCACTGTCTGGCTCTGTCTCTCTTTTAGACTGGATTGATCTCTGTAGTCCAGGGTGGCTTTGAACTCGCAGAGATCCAGATGAATCTCTGCCTCCTGAGAGCTAGGATTAAAGGTATGTACTACCACTGTCTGATCTCTATGGCCAAGTCTGTGGCTGGCTCTGCCCTTTGGTCTTCAGGCAAGCTTTATTTCTTAGAGGAGATACAAAATATCACCACAATAAACAGTTTAAAATGTCTGTCACCCCATGGAAAAAATTGAACACCTAACTCCCAGTGTGATGATATTTGGAGACAAGCCTTTTGGGGATAGATAGGTCTAAAAGAGGAAAGGCATGACCCACAAAGGAATTAGATCCATATAGAGAGAAACCAAACTTGCTTGCCTCATCATTGAAGGAGTCATGAAGAAGGCAACCACACAAAGCCAGGAGCGAGCCATCCTGAAGGCAGCTTAATCTTGGGTGTCTCAGCCATAAGAAGTCAGTAAGTCAGCTAGGCTATGGCATACTTTGACAATATCCCTTCCTTCCTAGTGATTCTTTGTTCTGCCATTCCTTCCTGTTCTGGAAACAGATGCAAACCACGTCTTTTGGCAGTCACAGTCTCCACTAACACAATCCAACTAATTTTTCTTGACTCCTCTTTACCATTCATCGCTTTCATTGGATTAATCATCATTCACTTCCATTCTGTCTCCAAAGCATGCCCTTCAGTCGACTGTTTCTTAAATGTTCTACCACTCCTCCCAAGTTTTATGGCTGCAACAGCACTCAAGATGACCAGGTTAGACCCCTAATGTGCTTCTCCTTGGGGCCTCCTATGGATGGTTTTCCACAGAGCTGCCAGCATAATCCTTATCAAAGATAAATAACATTATGCTCCCTCCTCTTCTGTTTTCATTATTCAGAAAGAGCGGGCTGATGTTGAATGGCCAGCATAAAATCAATGAACACGAGGCTGGGAAGAGATGTAACGCTACTGATCTCTTAAATTGTGCAAGTATTCTCTAGGACAGTATTTTGTTAAAATAAGGTTTCTTGGCCCCAGGCAGCCAGAGGTCAAGACCCACATACCTGCAGCCCCAGACCACTTAGCGCCTGCCACTGCTCAGGCCCCAGAAATGACTCAGACACTTACATTAATTTCATGCTGTTTGGCCTTTGGCGTAGGCACATTGCTAGCTAGCTCTTTCATCTTAACTCAACGTATTTCCATTAATCTGTCTGCCATGTGGCCCATGGCTCACCTATGTTCCTTACATGTTTCTTCTTTGGCATCTGGATCAATCTGTCTCTGACTCCGCCCTTCTTTTCCAACCTATTCTGATTCCCCACCTACTTCTTCTACTTAAAGATTGATATTCACAGCATACAGAAAAACATTTACATATCAGTTTTTCTCATCCTGTGGGCCAAGACCTTTTGGGGGGGTCACATGTCAGATATCCTGGATATCAGATATTTATATTACATTTCATAACAGTAGCAAAATTATAGTTGTGAAGTAGCAACAAACATTACTTTATGGTTGGGGGTCACCACAACCTAAGAAAGTATATTAAAGGCTCTAAGAGGTGGCAGTATTAAGAAGGTTGAGAACCACTGTTCTAAGACATCCTTATTCCCAGCATGCATAGAAAATGCAGAGTCCTTACTCTATTAGGTAGATTCAAAGCCTGTGTGATTTTCCCCATCACATCTCTGACCTGACAGTTCTTCTAGTTCACTCTCCTCGTCAGTGAATTTAAGGGAAGATTAGAAGACAGAAGCCACAGGAGAACAGTAGTAGACAGGACTGGGCATCTCAATTCCCAGAGTCATTGTTACATCAGTTTTTACAGCTGCTGATACATTGCATGATGCAGTGGCTTTAGTGACAATGGGCTCATATATTTGAGAACTTTGTCCTCGCTTAGTGGAACTGTTTAGAAAGATTAGGAGGTGTGGCCTTGATGGTGGAAGTGTGTGACTTAGGGAAAACTGCCCTCTCGGCCTCCTCGGTATGGTTTAGAGATGTGTGCTCTCAGCTGCTCCTACCTCTGTGCCTTCTCTCCATCATCATGTACTCTCATTCTCTGAAACTATAAGCCTGATTATTTTTTTCTTTTATACATTATATGATATGATAAAATACCATGGTATTTTATCACAGAAATAAAAAAGTTAACTAAGACAAATACCATACTTTATATATAACAAACAATATTCTAAGTCCTTTAGATATTCTAATTTATTTAATTCTCTAGTCTTAGGAACTAGGTATGATTAAGGATACCACTTAAGAGATAAGAAAAGTTGATGCATAAACTTAAAAAAAACCTTTCCTGACAATAGTGACTGGAAAACTGATCAGGAGTTAAAATGAGGTCAGTTGGTCCCCCCATCTGTCTGCTTAGCCTATACAGCTTTTTGATGGTCACTTTTTGGGTCTCAGGTAACTTCATAATTTTTCTAATTGTGTGTTAATTCACCAGGATTCAAGTTCCAAACAAAGCACCACATTGAGATAGCTTGATCCTCATGTCTAGACTTGGCCCAGGGGAAAAAAGCATACCATGTTTCTAAAATTTCTCTTAAGACTGCACAAAGAAGATCTGAAGGAACCCATGGTAAAAATCACCTAAAGCATGGAAATATAAAAGAGTCTCTGCCATACCATTTAGCTTCCATAAAAAGTTTTCTAAGAGTTTCAAGGTCTTCTTCACTCTCCCATATATGTTAAATTTTTATAAACTCTGCAAAAATAATACAAAAGCCAGGGCACAACACTAGTATATTTTACAAAAAAAAAAGGAATCACACACATACACCATACACACACACACACACACACACACACACACACACACACACACACACACGGGGGGGGGGGGGCAGGGGGATATTGAAAAGTATCTCCTGGCCTTTTAATGTGTTTGATGTGTATCAGTGCACTCTGTGAGAACTCTTTCCCTGGGGAAAGATATAAAAATTAAAACCCACCTCTTTTTTGTAGGGTAACACCAACAAACCAGTGTACTATTCCAATAAAGTCCAACTTGGGGAACTAATGAGTTTATCAGGCTTACATACAAGGTGTGGGTGAAGGGTTAGTCACAAGAGTAACACAAAACAGCCATTCCATCAGGGACTCTCACCCCAGCATGGATGATGACTTGCCATGGCTATACAGAGAGGGTCACTCTTCACTTAATCCTCTACAGTCTATATATGTGAGCACCTCCTAAGATCACAAGGCCACACACAGTTAAGTAGGATTGTATATAACCTGTTAGGAGACACAGAGAGAGCAACAGGAAACTCAAGGGAAGGCTCAGGGGCCCTCCCTATAGCCATCTCCTTTGAGGGAAGGTCAGTAGTTAAGAAGACTGTTTTCTGAGGTCACTCGCAAGTTGTTATACCTATTCTAATGAAAGCGATGGTTATTGTGCTGGAAGAAAATCATTTGACAACACACGCCAACAGCTCTACATATAACCTCTTTTACTTTGTCAACATGGGGGAACAACATTTGAGAACATGGAAGGTTAGAAAAGTTTGGTCATTTGTCCAAGGTTATATCCAGTAAAACTAAGACTTCAATGTCAATTTTTCAGATTAGAATTTTACTGTATAATATTTAATGCATAAAATATTAAAATATGATTGAGTTGTATCAGATCTGGAGCAGCTCTTCTGAAGATATGAAAACAATCCTAAGCATATGTAATATACATAACATGCAAATTATTTTATAATAGAAACCTTTGAAGATCAAATTAAATCATAAATGTGAAAAAATACCTTAAACGTTAAAAGTACTAATCAGATGGAATATATTAGGCTATAATTGGTACAAGGATATTAAAATCACACATTGATTATAAAAAACACATTGGCTGGGTGAAGTGTTAAGACTCTCTTTTATAACAAAGCATCATAACCCTGAACTCCAAGTACACATCTTAGGTGTTGACATCTCTCTGATCTCCAGCCCAGACAGGGAAAAGAAGAGAGGCGTTTGAGAAGAAAAAAAGGGTCAAATATTGATGGTGTTTTCCAAGTTGGTTGTTCATGCAACTTAGCCCTCCATCTTCCATGAGAACAAAAAGATCAGAGTGGTTTGGCTAATAATAGCTGTTTCTTTTTACTTCAAATGATCATTTTAATGAAGGAGAGGGCAATGCAGGGAAAGTGATTTTCTTCATAAAATCTAGGGAGAAATACTGATCATGGATGGTGAAGTAAATAAATCTACAATTAATCTTACAAGTCCACATGCACTTGTTTATCAATCTGTGAATATTTAGGCATTGTAGAGATATGTCTACATATATATCACATGTACCACACACACAATAAAAACACAAGGCTAGGACTTTCAACCCAAGAGAGAAAAAGCAAGCAATTCAGATTAAGTCATCAAGTAATTACATGACTCTGCTCAAGTCATTTCATTTCACTTTGCCCTTTAGTCCACCCCCCAGATAGGAACTACAAAGAAAATCCCTGAAAACCAGATGTTACATCAAAGTCAATATTTCCTGGACGCCAGCCTTGCTGACTTCTTTGAAACACACTAAATTTAGAAGTAGCGTGCAAATAACATTGCTCAGATTAAACTTGCTTATTAGTGGTCCAGATGATAATCAAAAGCAAACAGATGGTCGCTTAATGAATGTTATTGGAAGGAAGACATCTTTAAATATAGGATTTGTGTGAAAAGTTTGCTTTTTTCTTGCAAGTTATTTTGATGATTATATTAGAATGTTGGCATCTCTTTTCAGACTATAGCTTTGTGGAACCTCACATAGGCATGTTGGGAAAGATCAAAGCTTTGCAGAGCCAATGAAAGGGTTCTACAAGTCTAGTAAGCAAAACTATGCAGTTAAAATTGAGATCAAAGCCTTAATAGGAAGCATATAGCTACTGTGCCAGACTATGTTATTTCAAAAAACCAGAGACATCAAGTATACTACACTTTTAGAAATCTGACATGTGAAACCAAATCCATACAGTGCTAAAACAAGGAATTACTTGTTTTACAAAAAAGGGCATTCTTTATGGTATAAAATACCCTAAAGCAGGAACTGATGATTTGGGTGGTTCCCCCCCCCAAAAAAAACCATTTAGTGCTCAGCAAGGAATTATGATTAGCAACTATATCTGATCCCTTGCTATATGAAAGACAGAATTAGAAGCTACATTCTAAGCAGCCAAAATAGCTTTATACCTGTCTACCAGAGAGCCAACCAGCATCAGCTCAGATGAATAATGTTGACAAACATTAGTCAAAGGGAATTTACCAAAAAATTTTATACAAACATACTGGTCTTCCTGGCATAAAATATAAAACTGACAAATAAGAAAGCTAAATGATTTTTGTATATTCACTAGAATACCAGTCTGCTCTAGTGGTTCATACCTACTCTCCCAACATTTAGAAGGAAGAAGCAGGACAATCTTGGACTATATGGCAAATTTAAGACCAACCGGTACTAAACGTGACCCTGTTTTTTTTTAAAAAAAAAAAATCCAAAAACAGAAGCCAAACAAGTTATGTATATAGGAAGAAATTAATATTATGTGCTTCAACTAGACAAGAAGTTGTTAGCTAGGTAACTCAAGTGGTAGTGAGAGATTCCAAAGTAGAGGTACATTGCTAAATGTCTCCAACCAACTTTCTGGTTGGAGAAAAATGATCTAAAGCAATTGCATAATTCTAAAGTCATTTATTATTATTCCATGATCCCTCATGGCTCACTGTCAGCTACCAATAACCACTATAAGCACTACTAGACCTGTTCGTGAAAATGTTAAGTAGCTAGCAACCCAAGCACCCAGGACCAAAAGGAAGAGACCAGAACTACTATCAGCACTTTGGAGGTATGACCTTACAGAGATAAAACTTAGTGCTCAGACGCTGCTGGAGGAAAGGCAGAACGACATGCTGAAATCGTGGTCTGTAATAGTGCCTCAGCATGGAGAGCAGTCCTTGAAAGTGTCCAAGTGACTTCTGGTTGGATTCAGTTTCCTGTATCAGACAACACTGTTTGACGGAAGAACAAAGACAAGGACAGGAAGCGTAGCAGACTCCAGTAGGAAGCAGACAAGAGCGTCCACTCCATATTCCTCTTCTACTAACTATTTTTCTTTAGTGCTCCATAATGGAAGAATAGCAGGGAACTGCCAACACTATGAAAGCATTTTCCAGGTCTCAGGCCTATGTTTGGAATCCATATTTAATGAGAAGATGAAAGATAGTATTTTAATAATAGGCAGAGTTATATTTTAAAAGAATAAGTCTTTATACTGCAAAATGCTTTATAATCTAAAGACTTAAAAAAAGCATTTTAAATAATAACCACCACTACTACACATTTAACTAAAAACCAAGCTAAATTGCTTAATTATATTTTTATTCTTTGACATCTTTATACATGCAATGTGATCAACTGTATTAATTCTCACTCCTCATGCATCCTCCTTCCTTCTCCCATAGAAACCTTTGTTATTCCCCTACTCTCAGGTCCTTCCTCTTACTTTGATGCATGTATCCTGTGTGTGACCCACGGAGTATAATTCAGGTTCCTTACATGAATGAGCAGGAGTGGGAGGCTATTTACTGGAGCACAGGCAACTCACCAGCGCCTATGCCACTTAGAAAAGTAACAGATCTTCTCAAGCCAGTGTTAACTGTTAATAGTCTCTCAACAAAGAGTGAGGCCTCCAGGGTTCTTCTCCATCCCATGATGAAATTCTGGTAAGTTCAGTTTTGTGCAGGTAGTTGCTGGTAGTCAAAGCCATGGGTGAGTTTGTGAGTACAATGGTCGTGGCATGTCTAGAAGCCATTTGGGGGGAGGGGGCACTTGCCTCCCCATCCTAGGGATCTTGAATTCTTTCCTACTTCTCTTTACATCCTTTTACTGAATACTGAACTGGGGTGACATAGATATCTCATTTAGAACTGAGTACTCTACAATCCCCTATTCTCTGCATTTTGACCAGCTATTAGAAGCCTTTTGGATGCCAGGCAGTGGTGGTGCATGCCTTTAACCCAAAACTTAGGAAGCAGAAAGAAGACATCCAGAGATTCCCCTAAGAAGAGAAAATAGAGAAGATCATCTTAGAAAATTGGGGTCATAACAGGTTGCAACCAAGAAAAGTCAGGAACAAATCTTGAAAGGAGATGTTTTTGTGAGAGGAGCAAAGAGGGAGATAGAAAGAGATGGATATCTTGATAGAGGAAGTCAGTGTGGATTTGGAAAGAGGCTAGGTGCTAAGGAAACATCCAAGAACTCACAGGATGTCCCTGGCCAAGTCTCCAAACAATAGTGGAGGTGTGCCTAAATAGGACTTCCCCTATAATCGAATGAGTAAACATCCTAAGTGACATTATAGAACCTACGTCCAACAACAACAACAACAAAAAAAAAAAAATAGAGGTGGAGACAGAGATACATGACTGAGCATTGGGCAGAGCTCCTGGTCCAGCTGAGAGCAGGGGAGGAGAGTCTGTATGAGCAAGGGTATAGGGATTATGAGGAAAATTCCCACAGAGATGGCTGGCTGGAACTCTAGGGAGTCACTGAATCAAGAACAGCCACTGGAGATCCATCAGGAAAAGGAACTAGGCCCGCTAAGAGTAGGCAACTTTTGATTGACATGAGCAGTATATGGAGCCATGAGGGGAGAAAGTCAGATTGCATTCCTGTTCATGAGGCACGTTGGAGCCCATTCCATGCATAGGAACACCTAACCCAACATTGACGTTGGGATGAGTAAACTGGACTTGCCTGTAGTGGATGTCAGCAAGGAGCTGACCCACCTTGGGACTTCTCACCCTCATGTGTGGATGGGGAGGGGCAAGGCTGAAGGCTAACTGGGAGGGATTGGGAGGAGGGAAGGGAGGGGGAGCAGGGGATACATTGAGAAAAATGACATCTTTTAAAATAAAAGATTATAACAAAAAATAAGAAGTGACTCTCTGTGAGTCTGAGGCCAAACTGGTGTGCAAAGCAAGTCCTAGGACAGACAAGACTGCTACTGTCTCAAGAAAGTAAAAAACAAAACCAAAATGAAAAGAAGCCTTAGACAAAGGCTGAATAAAGAAAGCACTAATACACACAAGTGTGGCGAAATATTGTGTACTAATAAAATTAGTCTGGAATATCAGAGGACAGAGCCATCTTTCCAGCCTTTATTTTTGTTTGTTTGATTGGTTTTTTCAAGACAGGGTTTCTCTGTGTAACAGTCCTGGCTGTCCTGGAACTTGCTTTGTAGACCAGGCTGGCCTCAAACTCACAGAGATCCTCCTGCCTCTGCCTCCCAAGTGCTGGGATTAAAGGTGTGTGCCACCACTGTTGTTAGGCCTTGAACTCACAGATTTGCAGATGGACCTCTACTCCTGAGTGATACGATTAAAGGTCACCACTCCCTGACCTCCACAGCTTGGCTGTGACTGACTCTGTCCTCTGATGCTCCAGACTAAGTTTATTACATATCTAGTATATCACCACCCACAAGTATCTAGCAGGCAGTTTAACTATAAAAACAATGGCAGCGGGGTCTCTTCTCATGCCTATGATCTCCCCAGCTGCTGTCTCTTGAACCAAGACTATAGTACCAGGAATGCCTTTCAACCTGTGGGCCTCAAATCCTATCAGAATGAGGTTGGTTACCCACAGAACGTTGGATCGGTGAGTACATCCTTCCTGGTCTGTCATTACTGCAGCTCAAAGGGTTCGTGGCTGGGTGAGACAGTTTCTGACCTTCCTTTCCCAGCAGCACGCACAGCATCTCCAGCACTGTGGAAGCTGACTATGAGGGAGGAAGTTTCCATTTCAGTCCCAGCTTGATTTTTCCATGTTAAAATTTGTGGCATCTTCAGCAATACGGTCTCACTATACAGTTCTGGTGGGAAATCAAAACCAGTAATAATAAAAAAAATTATTATTTTTTATTTTAAATTTTCCCATTCCCACCTCTGCTCCCCCTTCCTCCCCTTCTCCTAGTCCTCCCCCAGTTCCTCCACACCCTATTCCCTCATCCATACCCCAGGGAGGGTCAGGAATTCCAAGGTGAGTGAATTCGGTCTGGCATATCCAGCTGAAGTGGGAACGAATCTCTCCCCCCAGTATCAAGACTGGGGAAGGTGTTCCTCTGTAGAGAGACGGCTCCAAGGAGCCAGTTCATGCACCAGGAATAAACTCTGGTCCTGCTGCCCACACCATTCAGCTGTCATCTACATTCACAGGGCTTAGATTCATTCCTTAAAAATTCTTCAGCTGTCATTTCAGAATCTGTGAGTTCCCAGTCACTTGGGTCAGCCTACTCTTGTGGGTCTTTTCAGCATGATTCTGATCCCTTTGCATGTGTCTCCTCCCTCCCTTCAGACGGGCTAGTAGCCTGACCTAGTGTTGAGCTATGGATCGCTGCATCTGTCTCCATCAGTTGCTGGATGAAGGTTCTATAATGGCAACTAGATGTTCATTCATTTGATAATAGGGGATGCCAGTTTAGATACCCTCTCTACTATTGCTTGGAGTCCTATCCAGCTCATCTTGTAGGTTCTTGAGTGTTTCCCTAGCACCAGGTTTCTCTCTAATCCCACAATGGCTCCCTCTAGCAAGATACCGATTTTTTTTGTTCTACCCCCTGTTGCTTCCCGCACTTAACTATTCCATTCTCTCATATTCATTTCCCAACTCCCCTTTGTCCTCCCCCACATACAATTCCAATTTACTCAGGAGATATTGTCTATTTTCCCTTTCCAGGGAGATCTATGGATGCATCTCTTACCTTCTTCTTCCTGTTACCTACCTACTCCATGGTTTGTGGATGATAGCCTGGTTATCCTTTGCTTTACATCTAAAATCCACTTATGAGTAAGCACATGCTATGTCTCTCTTTCTGGGTCTGTGTTACCTCACTCAAGATGATAATCTCCAGAACCATCCATTTGCCTGCAAATTTCATGATGTCACTTTTTCCTGCTGAGTAGTACTCCATTGTGTAAATAAATGTACCATAATGTTTTTAATACACACTTCAGTTGAGGGGCATCTAAGTTATTCCCAGGTTCTGGCTTGTGCTCTTGTCCCACATCCTCTTGAGTACAGGTTGTCATCTGTGGTTTTGATCTTAGCCATTCTGACAGGTGTGAGGTGGTATCTGTTTGTTTTTTTTTTTTTATTTCTCTGATGGCTAAGGATGTTAAGTAATTATTTAAGTGTCTTTCAGCCTTTTCAAATTCTTCAGTTGAGTATTCTCTATTTAGCACTATACCCCATTTTTGAATTGGATTGTTTGAATTTTTTTTTTTTTGCCTCTAGTTTCTTGAGTTCTCTATATTTATAGAGAACAGTCCTCTGTCAGGTGAAGATCTTTTCCCATTCTGTAGGCTGTCATTTTGTCTTCTTGACTGTGTCCTTTGCCTTAAAGAAGCTTCTCAGTTTCAGGAGGTCCCGCTTATTGATTGTTCTCTCAGTCTGTAGTACTGGTGTTATATTTAGAAAGTGGTCTCCTGTACCAAGGCATTCAAGGGTACTTTCCAAGTTTTTTTTTTTCTATGAGGTTCAGTGTAACTGGGTTTATAGTCTTTGGCCCACTTGGACTTGAGTTTTGTGCAGGGTGCTAGATATGGATCTATATGCATTCTTCTCCATACCATCATCCAGTTATGGCAATACCCTTTGTTGAAGGTGCTATCTTTTTTCTATTATGTGTTCTTGGTCTGCTTGTCAAAACTCAGTTGTTCATAGGTATGTGAATTACTGTCAGGGTCTTTGATTTGATTCCATTGATCCACAAGTCTGTTTATGTGCCAGCATGAAGCTATTTTTTATTACTGTAGCTCTATAGTAGAGCTTGAAGTCGGGTATTGTGATGCCTCCCAAAGTTCTATCATTGAACAGAATAGTTTGGGCAATCATGGGTTTTTGTTATTCCATATGAAGTTGAGTTTTGTTCTACTGAGGTCTGTGAAGAATTGTGTTGGGATTTTTGATGGGGATTGCATTTACTGTAGATTGCTTTTGGTAAGATTGCCATTCTTACTATGTTGATCCTACCTATCCAGGACCATGGGAGATCTTTCCATTTTCTGATATTTTTTTCAATTTCTTTCTACAATGACTTAAAGTTCTTGTTATACAGGTCTATCAATTCTTTGGTTCGAATTACCCTGAGATATTTGATATTATTTCCTGCCATTATAAAGGATGATGTTTCCCTGATGTTTCAGCTCTTTTATCATTTTTGCATAGGAGTGCTATTGATTTTTTTTTTTGAGTTAATCTTGTATCCTGCTACATTGCTAAAGGTGTGATCAGCTGTAGGAGTTCCCTGGTAGAATTTAGAATGTATACTATCATTTCATCTGCAAATATAGTTTGACTTCTTCCTTTACAATATGTATCCCCTTGATCTCCTTTTGTTGTCTTATTGTTCTAGATAAAATTTGAGAACTAAATTGAATAGATATGGGAAGAGTGGACAGTCTTGTCTTGTTCCTGACGTTAGTGGAAATGCTTTGGGTTTTTCTTCATTTTGTTTGATGTTGGCTGTCAGCTTGCTGTATATCGCCTTTATTATGTTCAGGTATTTTCCCTGTATCCCTGATCTCTCCAGAACCTTTATCATGAAGAAGTGTTCAGTTTTCCCAAAGTCTTTTCCAGCATATAATGAAACAATGATTTTTTTTCTCAGATTATTTATAAGATGGGTGACATTGACAGTTTTTCATATGTTGAAATGACCCTGATTCCTGCATTTCTGGGATGAAGCCTATTTGATCATAGTGAATGGTACAGGTTTGCCTGTATTTTATTGAGTATTTTTGCATCAATGTTCATGGGGAAGACTGGTCTGTAATTTCTTTCTTTGCCCCATCCTTATGTGGTTTGGGTATCAGTGTGACTGTAGTCTCGTAAAAAGAGTTTGGTAATGTTTCTTCAGTTTCTATCATGTGGAGCAATTTGAGTAGTATTGGTATTAGTTCTTCTTTTAAAATCTGTGTGAATTCTGCACTAAACCATCTGGACCTGGGATTTTATTTTGCTTGGGAGACTTTTAATAACTGCTTCTATTTTATTTGAGGTTATAGGTCTATAGGTCATTTATTTGGTCTTGATTTAATTTTGGTAAGTGGTACCTGTCTAGAAAACTGTCCATTTCTTTTAGGTTTTCCAATTTAGTGTAGTACATGTTTTTGAAGTTTGGTTTAATGATTCTCTGGATTTCCTCAGTAGCTGTTTTTATGTCCCCCTTTGCATTTCTGATTTTGTTTATTTGGATATTCTCTGTTTGGTTTTGTGTAGTTTGGATAAGGGTTTGTCTATCTTGTTGACTTTCTCAGAAAAACAACTCTTTGATTCATTGATTCTTTATATTTTTCTCTTTGTTTAATTTTATTGATTTCAGCCCTGAGTTTGATTATTTCCTAATGTCTACTCCTTATGGATGAGTTTGCTTTTAATTGTTCTGGAGTTTTCAGCTGTGCTGTTAAGTCTCTTTTGTAAAATTTCTCCAAGTTTTTTATGTAGGCATCTAGTGCTGTGAATTTTCCTCTTAGCACTGCTTTCATTGTGTCCCATAAGTTTGGGTATGCTATGGGTCCATTTTCATTAAATTCTAGAAAGTCTTTAATTTTTTTCTTAAGTTCTTCCTTGACCCAGAGGTGGTTCAATGGAGAGATGTTCAGTTTCCATGAGTTTGTAGGTTTTCTGTGGTTTGTATTGTTGTTGAACTCTAACTTTAGTCCATGGTGGTCTGATGGGATATAAGGGGTTATTTCCACTATTCTGTATCTATTCATATTTGCTTTGTAATCATATGTGGTCAATTTTAGAGAAAGTTCCATGGGGTGCTGAGAAGAAGGTAAATTCCTTTGTGCTTGGGTGGGAAAGTTCTATATATCTATTAAATTCATTTGAGTCATAACATCTGTTAGATCCCTTATTTCTCTGTTGATTTTATGTCTGGTAGACCTATCCATTGGTGAGAGTGGGAACTGAAGTCTCCCACTATTAATGTGTGGAGTTTGATGTGAGGTTTAAGCTTTAGTAGTGTTTCTTTACATATGTAAGTGCCTTTGTGTTGGGGTCATAAATATTCTGGATTGAGACTTCTTCTTGATAGATTTTTCCTGAGATGAATAAGTAATGTCCATCCTGATCTCTTTTGATTGATTTTAGTTTAAAGTCTATTTTGCTAGATGTTAGGATGGGTACACCAGCTTGTTTCTTAGGTCCATTTGATTGGAAAGTCTTTTCCCAACCCTTTACTCTGAGCCTGTATCTGTCTTTGAAGTCGAAGTGTGTCTCTTGTATACAGCAAAAGAATGGATTCGATTTTTGTTTCCATTGCGTTATCCTTCGTCTTTTTATAGGTGAATTGAGTCCATTGAGAGTGGGGATACTAATGACCAGTGATTGTTAATACCTATTATTTTTAGTCGTTGTGTGTGTGTGTGTGTGTGTGTGTGTGTGCGTGTGTGTGTGTGTGTGTTTCCCTTCTTTGGGGTTTCCTTTTGGATAGGTATTGTTTAAATCTGGTTTTGTCATAAAATATATTATTTACTCTATCTATGGTGAATGATAGTTTTGCTAGGTATAGTAGTCTGGGCTTGCATCTGTGTTCTCTTAGTGTCTGTACAACACCTAACCAGGACCTTCTGACTTCATTGTTTTCATTGAGTAGTCTGGTGTTATTATGATGGGGCTGCCTTTATAAGTTGTTTGGCCTTTTTTTTCCTTTGAAGCTCTTAACATTCTTTCTTTATTCTGTAGGTTTAGTGACTTGATTCTTATATGTGGATCAGACTTTTGGGTGGGTCTAGTCTATGTGATATTCTGTAAGCTTCTTATATTCTTTTAGATATTTTCTTTGTTAGATTGGGAAAATTTTCTTCTATGATTTTGTTTAATATGTTTTCTGTGCCTTTGAGCTGGTATTCTCCTATTTCTATTATTCTTGGGTGTGGTCTTTTCATGGTGTCCCACATTCCCAGCAAGTTTTGTGTTATGACTCTTTTGGCTTTAGGTTTTTTTGTTTTGTTTTTTTTTTTTTTTTTGACTGACAGATCTATTTCAACTATCAAATCTTCCTCTCCAGAGATTCTCTCTTTCATCTTTTGCATTCTGTTGGTTAAGCTGCATCTGTAGTTCCTGTTCGTTTACTCAGACTTTCCATTTCCAGTATTCCCTTTGTTTTCGTCTTCTTTATTGATTCTATTCAGTTTTTAAATCTTGAACTATTCCCTTCACCTGCTTGATTGCTTTTTCTTGATTTTCTTTAAGGGATTTGTTGCTCTCTTCCAATTTTCTATTTGTCTTTTCCTGTATTCTTAGAAAGCATGTTTTATTTCCTCTTTGAAGGCTTCTATTATCTTTAAAGCATGTTTTATTTCCTCTTTGAAGGCTTCTATTATCTTCATAAAGTTGTTTTTAAGGTTATTTTCTTCTGCTTCTTCTACAGTGGCATGTTCGAGTCTTGCTGTTGTTGAACTCTCAGATTCTTGTGATGCCGTATTATTCTTTATGTTGTTCTATGTTTTCTTGCTCCTTTGGATCAGTGCAGACATTGTCTGTATCTCAGGTATCTGTTCTTGGCCAGGGTGAGGCTTTCTGCTCTTTTCTGCATCAATGCACTACTAAAATTTTTAATAATCTATGGCTTCTAGGAGGAACAGTATCCCCTCATGTGTGGTCTTTCCATTCAAACTGTTTCTCTAAATTTAAATAAGCTTATTAAGTAGTAGGCATCTATCTAGCTTTTTCATGTATCTTTAATGAAATAATAAAAGTCAACAGTCAAAGTATTACAATCAATACTTTTCATTTGCTGTATTGCCTCATATTGTTCCATCTTTGGCTACTGATCACTCTTCCCATTGGCTCTGCTCCTTACACACACACACACACACACACACACACACACACACACACACACCACAACACGACATGAGATTGCTTTTTATTTATTTTGTCTTTGCTTTTTTAGTACTTCCTAACTTTTGAGTACTAAAAGGCAATCCAGGCTGACTGTATATTGTTTCCTGGACTAGAAGCAACCATTTCTCCGATTGCAATTTCATCCTTATGAATGTCTACTTCTTCTTTTTCATGGTTCTTTTTTTCAATAAGTAAACACAAGGTTCCTCTTCCTTTTTACATTAAATATAAAAGAGATTAAAAATAAGATCAAAACGTATTAATTCCTAAAGAATAAAAAAGAGTTTCGCCTCTTCCCTTCTGGTGCTTGCCTGTGCACTTGTGTTGGTATTCATCTTCTCCTAAGGAAGAGGCATTTGCAGGTGGAAGTCACCACTTGATGTGCTTCAGAGCATTCCTAGAGTAGATCATCTCCCTCTGGAAGAGACTCTGCTTTTTCCATCATGCAGGACCTCGAATTTCACCTTATTAAAAAGACCGTCATTTAGAACATCCCAGACTTTAGTACCAACAACCAAACAGAAATTCACAAGTCCCTCAACTCAGATGCTCATTTGAGAGTCACCAGTGTGTATTACGTGACATGAGGATCTTTTAAGCGAAGCAAAGATGTTAATAATATCCCCTTACAGAAAAGAGGGCCTAGTAAATTTTGTGCCCTTGAAGGTACCAAGACTTTCTACTGTCTGGAGTTAACTTATGATGCTGCTCAAAGATTAATTACCCTAAAATATCCTCTCTGGACGTAGGGAGGTTGGGATTGCCTGGGCATTTCTGAGCATCTAAGGCCACAAATGCTTATTATCAGGAAATGCTTATTCTACCCTATGAGTTAAACATTGAGCTACATGTTAGGAATAAGAATACGAGCTATTATCTGGGATCTCAGACTTACATATTAGGAGATGGGGAAGAAACATAGGCAGTCACAAATTTGACAGTTGCATGACAACAACTGTACCATACCATGACAGGTGATGATAGACAGGAAATATCAAGAGCAGCTTCCCCAGCTAGGGGGCAAAGGGACCACTCAAATACTCCTTATACATTTCCACTCTTTGGCCTTTCTTCACAGTATCTAATATTATAGTACTGTATTATCTTACTCACCTACATTGTGATCTTTGTACACTTTTAGGATCATTGTTTGCTTCCTTATCAGGGTTCTACCAGAGAAAAAGATCTAATGTAATTTGTGTGTGCACAAACTTATACACACACACAGAGAGAGATAGAGAGAGAAAGAGAGAGAGAGAGAGAGAGAGAGAGAGAGAGAGAGAGAGAGAGAGAGACTGATAAATAGAAAAGAATTCATTGTAAGAAAAGAGGTCCCAGTAAATTGTCAGACTTTGGTCAAACATATCTATAGGGCAGGCTGTCATGAAGGACAGGTAGAAATACTTTTGCAGTAGCTAATGATACAGTCCACAGGTAACACTCCTTTTCCTCAGGAAAACCTAGGATCTGTTCTTCATGCTTTCAAGAGATTGGATCAAGCTACTTTGCTGTGGAATACTCCTCTTGTACACTGTGAAAATGTATGGTTCTAATTGTTCATAAAAAGTTGATTGGCCAATAGGTAGGCAGGATTTTGGAGGCAGAGAGAAGCTGACAAAAAAAGGGCCAAGTCTGAGCTGCCATCCAAAAGCAAGAGAAGCAGGTCATGAACATGCCATGCTGCCATGTGGCAGAGGGTAGATAAGAAATATAAGGAGTTAGAGCTAGTTAGTAACAAGCCTGAGCTATTGGCTAAGCATATATAATTAATAATAAGTCTGAGTCTGGTTATTTGAACATGGCTGCTGGGGTGCAGAGAAACTCTACACAACTCAGACCATTCAGAATAATATTCTCTAACTGAGGTAGGGACAGCTGATTAAATACATTGGTCACATTTACAAGAAGTATTTCCAGCAACCTCTAGGAAATATTCAAATAGAATCAGCTGGGATTAGAGTTTAACCAAGCTGATGAATATAGCTGCCTACCGCTCACCCAACTCTTCCTTCCATCTGCTCTGAGTGTGGCTAAAATTACAATGAGCTGGTTTTTCCCAGATGCTGTATAGGGTGATCGTCCTATTTCCCTCTTCCTTTTCTTCCACCACTGTACAGAGTCTTCATCTCACCCAGACCTGGCTAGTTGTCGTATGGGGTGGATGTGCTGATAAAATTTCTCCTGAATAAACAATCATACTAATGTAATATGTGTGAAAGAAAAGAGGTTTCCTATAACCATGTGAAAACTGGATGAGCACACACTTCATAGTTTAGGAATTACTTGGGAATCTTAGAGCACTGAAGACTAATAAAGAACTTAGACCCTTAATTCTTGCTTCCCTTTTCTTGATTTAATTGCACACAATAGATATTAGTGCTCAAATCTTATAATCAATAAGGCTCACATTACCTTAAGCAATGTTCCAGTTTTCTTTATTCTTCTCTGATAAACATCACAGTAAAGCAATTTTGGAGTGGAGTGATTTCATCTTATAGGTTATAGTCCATCATCAAGGGAAGCCAAGGCAGAAACTCGAGGCATGCAAAAATTACGGGGGAATAGCGCTTACTAGCCCGATTCCTCTGGCTTTCTTACACAGCATAGGTTCACGGTCCCAAAGTGTCACTGTCCACAGTGGACAGGATCCTCCCACATCAATTAGTACCCAATAAAATACCTCACAGACAGGGACTGGAGGCCAATCTGCTGAAGGCAATCCTTCAACTGAAGTTCCCTCTTCACAGGAGTGTCAAGTTGGCCACCAAAAATAGCCATCATAAACGATTTCATACCCATTCTGAATCAGAGTTTCTTCAACTGGAGTTTGTACAACTAACAAGCCTGACTTGAGAATTGTTGGGGGCATTGTGTGCCTACTGACAAAGTAGGACATAGAGGTAAACAATTTGCAATCCTCCTCTTCGAAGACTATACAACCAACCAAAAAACTGACACGGAAACAATTTCAATGCGATGTGAAAATCCAAGAGGAGGATAAAACCAAGAAAAGAGTTAAGTATAGCAACTTGGGGCTCCATTGTAGGAATTCATACAAGCCATATAACTTCCATGGTCAACAAAGTCAGGAAAGGCATGGCAAACACCATGTGAAGTGAAATTATAGAAGAGCACAATGTGCCTGGAAGAAGAGCAAGCAGGTCCCCTGCGGAAGGAGTGTCAGAGTGTGTGAGAGTGTAGGAGAGGCACAAGAGAAGGAGAGCAGAGTGAGAAACAAAAATATCTTCTGAAGCTGATGAGGCTGCTAGGGAGCTTGGACTTTAGTCTGGAAACTGAGAGGCAGATTTCCAACTGTTTTAGGCCACGGGGCGACTGTATTGTAAATTGATAAAGCACAATTCATAGTCATCTGCCTACCAGCCAGACAGTGAATGCACATCCCCAATGGATATGATACGATCCTGGCCAGAATCTTCAGTAATCAGGATAGCGTCAGGACGGAGAGATTACATATTACAAAAGCAAGTCAACCGTAGCGTCCAACCCAGCCTGTCACCTCACACCACCACATGGCTGCACGTCCAGAAGTCTTCACCTCACACCACCACATGGCTGCATGTCCAGAAGTCTGAGGAAGAAAGGCAAGTTTCTTAGCTAAGTCAAAGAAATATTCCCTCAGATAATCTCTCTCCCCTCCACACATGCAAGCTCTGCACTGCTTCACATGCCAACTATTCTCTCCTCTTCTCACCGTTCGATGCTTGTTTCTCTTGGCTTCTGAGCTACTTATTCTGGTTGTTTTTCCAACTCTCTGGATGACCCTTCTCAATCTCCTCTGTCAGTTCCTCTTAAAGTTGGATCCCCCAGCTTTCTGTTCTTTGGACCTCTTCCTTCTCCTGGTGACTTCATCTAAATTTATTATTTTAAATATCATCTATGTGCTGACAATTTCTAAATTTATATGCCCAGCCTAGACCTCTCTGCTGGATTCCAGGCTCTATGTAATTGCCTGCTTGATATTTCGACTTGAGATGTCAGACATCTCAAACTAAGATGGATAAAACCAAACTTTTTGGCATTCTAAGCCAATCCTGTCCAGTAAACATAAATCACACAAATCCTTTTAAAACATAAATCACCTTACGGCTCTGTTCAAGCCTACCCAGGATTCCACATTTCATCCGAAATGGAGTTAAAGTCCACATAAACCCCTCCAAATCCCTAACTGTCCTGTTCCTTTCTAATATTGGTCCCTGCCACTCTCCACCTTGAAAATTACGTTTCTCAAACAGTGGCTTCTCCTTGTCCTCATATCCATCAAACACCCATGAGTTCCAGAGCCATTGCACGGGCTGTGCCCTCTGCTAAGGAACTTGCATCCCTGAGATGAACTCAGTACAGACCCCATGTCCCCAGTGACATCAACCTTATTCAGCTTATTTAAAACATTAGCACTTGCATCATCAATACTCTTTCCAGAGCACTCACCCACCTTCTCCATAGCACGGCTCATCATCTAATGCTACATTTTTTCTCCTTGTTAATTTGTGATGTGTCTGTCTCCCCTCCCACCACAGAGCAGTAAACAAGGCATGAGGACTCTCTATTTTCTCTTTTGTTTATTGCTCTTCCTCTGGTGCACAAAACAGAACCTGACACAGAAAAGCCAGTACTTTTTTTATTCTTATTAGTATCTATTAATTTTACAAAGGGATTTCATTACTACATACAGACATAAAATGTACTTTATTCATATCCACTCCTTCTGTGGCCATCTTTTATGTTATTTCCTCCTTTATAAAATTAATGAATCAGGGTATAAAGTGGGAATGTAGGGTATGAAGATATGTACCTTTCCGTATAGACTCCATGACTTATTAATGAATTAGGGTAGAAAGTGGGAATGTAGGGTATGAAGATATGTACCTTTCCATATAGACTCCATGGCTTATTTTCTTTTTAACATTAGGTAATAAATCCAGTCTCCTTGGTCTTGCTTCTTTATCTGTAGCAGAGTAATTAGAATTATATGAAAAATATGATAAAATAGACATTCAAGTGGAAGTTATATACTCATTTACTTTATTTAATTTTGTCAAAACAAAGAGTTTATAATAAAATAAGAACTCTATATATTAAGTCATTCTAAGCCAAAATACAAATCATGAAAACAAAGTTTAAAAATATACATTTAATAACATTGTCATTTACATTTTTCATATTAAATTCTCAAACTCCAATACAAAGTCAAGGTCTAGATGTATTTTTAATTAAAATGATGGATTAACTGGTTGTATTTTTATTTCAGGAGTTCATTGATGAAATTAGTACACAAACATTAAGTACATACTCTCTGCCAAGCACTGTTCTAGGCCCCAGAGACACACCAATGGACAAGAAGGATATATATCTTAATATGTTTATTATATACCATAGTTGAGAAAATAAACAAGTATATTAAAACAGCTATGCTATGAGAGAAAAACACAATGGATCAGAGAATCATAGTAAAGATGAGATTGGCACTTTTATTATTTTATTTATTCTTACAGAATTTCATACATGCATATCAACCCCACCCCTGTGCAGTATGAATTTTGGCTCTGAGCCTAGCTCTGAGGTCTGACCCACAGTCCCACATAATCACGCAAAGTCTTATACATATTACAAGTTGATTGGCTCAGGAGTGTTACTTGCTAACTCTACTCTTAAAGTAACCCATGATTCTTATCTTGTTTAGTCACATGGCTTGGTACCTTTTCTCAGAGCAGAATTCTTGTCTTCTTTCCTCTGAGTCTCCCTGACATCTCTGCCTCATTCTTCCTCTTCCCAGAGTTTTCTTAGTCTGGTCGCCTCACCCATACTTCCTGTCTGCCTTCTGGCTAAACAGCATTTTATTAAACTAGTAGGAGGGATAAATATTTACGATGTGCAAGAGCATCATCCCTCACCCCTGATTATTCTTCTCCAACCCCTCCCAAATCTTTATTCCATATCTTACTGCAGACGTCACACACTCTTGCTGGTAGCACTCAGTGTCCAAGAAATATTGGCATTTTTATGCAAAATCTGGTAAAAAATGACAGCAGATTAGAAGCCTGAAGAAAATAAGGGACAACCCTCAAGGATCTGTTGGGAAATAGTAACACCTGAAGAGAAAACAGAAAGGAAACAGCCCTAAGAGACAGACACTGTGTGACGTGTTCAAGACACCAAATGTGCCTGTAGCTGTGAGAACAAAAGGAAAATCCAAAATATGTGATGTTTTAGTTAAGGATCAGAGCATGTAAGGAATTACAGGCACTCGCTGAACTACTATATATCTATCATTTCCTTTTCAAGGACCAAGACATAGATTTTAGAATTACACTACTGTTATTTAATTAATACTTTTGTATATTACATATCAATATTTTATAGGAATTTAAGTAATCTTTCTAGCTTCATCATAATCATATGATTATGATACCTTAAATTTTGTTTTTGAAATTCACTATCAAGTTTGGATAAACTTAATACTTTTTAAACTATAGAATTTTTATCAACTAAGATTTTTATTATTTTGCTGACTTCACTCTTTGAAACAATCTCAAACTACAGCACTAAAATACTGTCTAGTGTTCCTAAGCATAAGGAAGTATTGTTACCTGATAAAGAAGATACAAATATTTGATAAGCTACACTCAGGCAGGAATTCAATGTCAACTATTCAACTATATATATTATACAAAATGTCTTTAAATAGAAATAGTCATAAAACAAAATTGGCTATCAATCAAGTATCTAAAACTCTGTAACCAGAGACTCACAGGCACCTAAACCTGTATTTCCTGAAGAGCCAGAGTTCGTATTTGCTAACTCAATGTTTGCAGTAACTGCTGTGATAACAGAAATTGATTCTGTAGTTTTTGCCCTCAAGCAGACCATGAATTATCAAATATAATGTTACACAAATAAAGAGCAATTCAAGTCATTTAAAAACTGAAAAGTATTGTGCCAGTATATTCCTTAAATGTTACCATCCTGTTTCCACATTTTTCAATGTCAAAACAGCATAAACGTACCACTGCTATCTCATCAAGCTCCTAAAAGGTGAAAGGAGGGATCTGTGCTATTTTTCCCGTCACGTTGTCTGGACAGTCAACCAGAGTGTGCTTTCTCTTTATGCAAAAATCACTATTAACTCTTCTTTTTGATAGATATTATTCTTCTTAATTGCTCTAGGAATCCCTCGTACGGGTCCTCGGTACAGCATCCATTTCATGAAGTCCAACAAGTCAAACTTTCATAACTTAAGTAAATTTACAATTTTCTTTTAGAAATGTTCATCTTCTTTTATTAATTTTCACCTTTTCAAGAGAAATTCACTAATAACTCATGAAAAGTATCAACATACAAACAAAATTAAGTTTTTAAAAAACAAATATAAATGGCTAACTAAGCACTTTGAAGACTTATATTCATTCTTACAAAAATGTCTTTTCAGAGTTAATTTCTTTTTTTTTAATTTTATTAAGCAACACAATACTTCTTAAAATCACCTCCTATTGTAATAATTCTTTCTTATTTGCATATTTGGCGAAACTTTCCTCTGTCTAGCTCTTATCTGTAGTGCTAAGACATTTGAAAGACCTAAATCCCAAGAGCTGATGGAAGTATCACATACTGAAGGACATTTCTTATTCTTTACAGAAAATAGCTAGGAAGCTTGCAAATAATTTTCAAATCAAAGGTTGTGAGAAGGTAGAAAATGGATTCTAACATCCAGTTATTCTAAAGTGTGCATTATTGACGCTAACTTGTGTTTGTCTCTGCTAGGATAAGGAGGTAGAAAAAGATACCAGTTTTCCAGGAGCAAATTACCCAGCATGTCCCAGCATACTTCTTAAGAGCACTTCCTTTGAGGCCCTGGGTTAATAATATCCAGCTTTAGACAAAGAGAAAGAAAAGGAAAGAAAAAGGACATTTCCTCTCACTGTTAAAAAAAAATCCCAGTGATGGGAGTTAAAACTGGAGGGGAACACAGAGGGGGCTGCAAGTATGGACGCAGGGGTACACAATTCTATTTCACATTTTCTTGTATGGTCATCTTTTCAATTGACTGCCATTGTTTTTTTCAGATCCACGATAAGACATACAGTACAAAAACCAATTCAAAAGTTCCTTTATATAATCAAGAGTTAAATATATAGATTTTTTTTATCACTTTAATGTAGCAGAAGCAGAGCTAGTTTTTAATTAACTCTGACTAAAATTGAAAGATTATTTTTACATGTCCTAAGTATTCTAATGTTTCATGTCATTAAAAGTAATTAAACAAATAAAGATAGGAACTGGACTTCTGTATTTTGTCTCATCAACAATGTGAATAATAGGAAATTTTGATCGTTTGTGTCAATGGCAGATTGCTAGGCTTCGGGATGTGGAGTAGACTCAGCTCTTTGGACTACACAGAGATAAAAACAGTTTCCAAAACAATGGCCTAGAGGAAGCTGTTCTGGCTTTGTGTGTGTTTGCTTGTTGTTGTTGTTACAACTTTCTCTACAAAGTTATGTTGCATTTATTGGCTTGAATTAAACACAATAATTTTTTAAACTAATTATTTAAAGTAATGATTTTTTTGAGTGTTTGAAAAAAACACGTTTTCCCTTTTCTACCTTTATTGATTTATACACATGTGCATGCACACGGGCTTCTATCATGTGGTTGTCAGGCTCAGTGGCAAGTATCTTTACTCTCAGACATTTCACTGGACCCTCCAAAAGTTTTTAATAGTCTTCAGATATTAATGAGAAGCCCTCATTATTTCAAGTGAATTAAAGGATAAACTAAAACATAGATTTAAATTGCTCTTCAAAGCAATCTTTTAAGTTTTTTACACTTCATGAACTATTTCATGCATAAAAGCATGTGTCACATCTCACATCCATATGATAAGCTCTCTGAGGTGCCTGTGAAAGTCAACGAGAAACAAAGTAGCTTGATTTTGTCTGAATCATGGTCTCACGTCAGTGTTGATTCCTTTCCTAATGCCACTTGAGCACCATAATCTAGTCACTATTTTTGCGAAATATTAGTGAGAGGTTCTATGGGTAGCAAGTCCTACACTACATGTGAAATGTGTTAGCCTATGCACATGCTTGACTTCTAGATTCCAAAGCATCGCACCTCCTTGACTTAGGTTCCTAACTCATGATTATCTCCCACCTTGTTTCCATCATCTCAAATCTCTATCTCCTTAGTTCTTCTCCATAAACTAAGGATATATGAAGCCCTTTGAGGACACCAAATATACTAGTGGCGTCTCTCTACCCCATCTCCAATCTTTTGGAAGAAATCTCTCCAATTAGGATTTAAATAGAATCATTGGAATTTTGGAGTTTTATAAACATAAATTCTGTCATTGTGTATCCCTGCTAATACTAAGCATCTTCACTTCTTCCAAGGGCTCCTTTTCCCTTTATCCTTCTATGCTCCCAGATCTGACCTCGCCATGGCTGGATGCACTTGGGAAATGTTCATAAATAAGGTCATCAGTTGAGTCAACCTTATTGCTTGTTTATCCTGGCCTTATGCATGAACATCTGGACTTCTTAGGGAAGGCCTGACAAAAATAATATCCAGGGAATTAATCAGTCAGTGCAGTCTTACACTACCCAAAGGGAGGCATAGAAAGGAAGAGAGAGAAAAGGGGGAAGGGGAGGAAGGAGAAGGAAGGGGCTGGAGAGAGGGAGGAGAGAAGAACAAAATGAAATTCTTATGGTTTAAACAAAGCAGTGCAGTAATAACTACACAATATTTAGAAAGATCCTATTTTGTATTATACTTTTAATTCACATAACTTTTATTTGACCCTCAGTACAACTGAATGCAAAATAAAATGCTGACATTTTGCTGCAGAAACAATGAGAAACTCTGTGGTTAATATCCGCGAGAGATTTTCACAAGCTCGTCTTCCCTGAGTGGAGAAAAGATGCTTTTGTTATGCCCCAAAGCCCTACTTCTATGTCTGGCCAATGGAAGCTGCTTAACAAATGTTGGTCAGAAAAAAAAAAAAAAAAAAGATGCATATTCAATACTGAACTCTAAAACATTGTTTTAGTGTTTATTTTTGACATTTTAGGTTTTTTTTTTTTCAGTTTTGCTTCACCTAGATTTACCCAAATGTGTTTGAACAGTGAACACTAATTTTCAAGCGTTATCTGTAAATAAAGAATAGTCTTTCATGGGTCAAATTCCAGGAAATGTTGCCATTCACAGTGAATTAAGCCAAAGAAAACTCACATTGTTCCATAGGTTAAAAAATATTGTTAGACTTCTCTAACATATGACAGGTCCTGAAGATGCTCAGATTCATTCTGTGGTCTAAATAGTTCTTCTCAGAATGGGAATTAAAGACAAAAGTAGAGAGCATAAAATATTCCAAGTTTTGTTATTTCTTGGCATTATGGGAATATTAACCAGCTAAGTAGTTTGGAGAATATTATGGCTCAAAGTTTTCTAGTAGCTTATTTTTCTCAGATAGGGCAAAATCGGTTTGCCATCTTTATCACATTTTCAAGATATAAATACAACTCTTTAGTTCAAATATCAACAGCTTTTCTTAGAGTTTAAGAACAGAAAAAGATCTTGAACATTACTCAGTGACCTAGTTTTATAAGCACAGAAAGGTCCAAGAATCCTAAAGCATTTTGAACTAAAAAATCTGTTTTATATTTTTAGAAGCTTTTGGAAAGCAAATATTTAAAAAGTTTCATTCCTTCAAAAAATGTTGACAATAGTCAAATTATAAAGTCCACCTAAATGCTTATAAACAAATGAAGGATTAAAAAAGTGATATACAAAGACAGACAGACACAGAGAGGGAGAGGGAGGGAGAAAGGGGGGGAGGGAGGGAGGGAGGGGGGGGAGTGAGAGAGAGAGGTTTATATCCAGCCACAAACAAGAATGAAATCACATCTTCAGGAATTGGAGATTATCATGCTAAGTGAATAAACTAATTCAACGACAAGATGGACCATCAAGGGATGAATAAAAGAACATAAAAGTGAAAAAAAAAAAACCTACCTACTAGGTCTATGGACGGAAGGGGAAGGAGATGAAGCTTAGGGTAAGAGTGAGAAGTAAATGTGATCCTTGTGTGTTATAAGCATATAAGGAAATGTCAGAGTGAAGCCCTTTGCTCTTTACAGGTCATACTTGCCAATAAAAATGTTAACAATGATCTTATTCATATTTAGATTTCTATTTCATCATGCACAAGTTGGTTAACTCTGATTCCTTAAAATAGACCTCAACATTTCTGGTTTTTAAATAGATTAGTAGTTATGATTATTGATTTTTCTTAGTACAAAAAAAAAAGAAATAAAGAAGCATCAGAGTAGCATCCAATAATCTAATAATTTCTTTATCTTTGGGCTGTAGATATGGCTGCTTCTGTAATGCCAGCTGTGTACGCATGAAGACCTGAGTCTGGATAGTCTATGTAAACAGCTAGCATGGCAGCTAGCTCTCTTTGACCATCATTCAATGGCTTCTCATGACTTCTCATTCATACATTCTCTCCTCACACGTATGCTTTTTGAGATTGGATCTAATTCTGTAGCACAAGCTTGCTTTAAACTTGTAACAGTCCTCCTGACTCATCCTGCTGAGGGTTGGAAATGCAAGCATGAGTCACCATGCTCACCTTGACTTTCCCTTTTAACATCTCAAGTGAACTGCAGAATCTTTCTGCTCACAACATAAATGCTATTCACTCCTTTTTCCTATTCTGTCCCTATAGCAAAACCCAAATGTTAATCTTTAGTTTTTCTTTCTTTATACTCTATCTCCCCAGAAAAAGCATCTACTGTCATAACTGCCTTGATCAAATCTACGTGGATAACATCATATTATACCTTCACTCTTGACCCCTCCCTGTTTATCCAGCTGACTCTAGACATACCTGTGTGATTGCCACACTATTTTGCTCTCATTCATCATGAATGAAATGTCAGTCACTGCTGACCCACTGTAGCCTCTGTTCATCACCCTCCGTCTTTATAAATAAAATAAACAAACTCCTACATTAAGTAGAAAATCAATTGATTGTAAGACTTTGTGGACTAGCGCTCAGGATCATTAAAAAGTATGGAAGAGCAACCTCAAGAGAATCAGCAGAAACCAAGAACTATATCTCTACTACAGGCCCAGACTGCCAAGAATGCTGGCCTTATGTCGCCCAAAGCAAATGCTTGCTTTCATGCCTATAATTCTATAACCCTGCAACAACAATATCTAACTGTCCGTTGATTCTTTCCGTTACTCTTTAGTGAGCTAAAATTACAGACAAGAACATCTGATAAAGCATATACTTATGTACTGCTTATACTTTGCCTCTTATTGTCAAATATAAACATATAAATCAATGTTATCCACAGGAACTAAACAAATAGATCGATGTTTTTCTCTTTCTCTCCCTGCATCCCTTACTCTCTCCCTCCCCCCCCCAACATATACATACCTGCATATATACATGTACAACACGTATCTTAGAGAGTCTGAAAAATTTCACAACCTTCTGTTCACAAGTTGGAGGTTCAGAAAAATCCAGTAAATGTTGCTCCCTTCTACATCTGAAAGCACAGGAATCGGGAATATTAACAGTATAGTTCCCAATCCGAAGACAGGAAAAGACTAGAGTTTCAAGTCTTAAACAAGTAAATGGAATTTTCTTTCCTCTCTCTCTTCTCTATTTCTGCCCTCAACAGACTGGACGTTCTCACAGATCAATCTCATATCACTTGGCTTTTCCAAGTTCACTGACTCTAATGTTAATAACATTAAGAAAAACTCTTAATTACATACCCAGACATAATGTTCAAATAATACAACTATGGTTGACATATAAAATGCCAAATCACAATAGGACTTTATTGTATTTTGCTGTTTTTAAAAATATTAACTGTCCAGATGACAGGCATCCAAACTAATACATATCTTTCTTTCTATAAGACTAACTTATCTTTGAACACCTGGCTTTTATTAATTCAAATCTGCTTAGAGCTAGTGGAAGCTACTATAGAGATCCACAAACTGCTAACTATGTGGAGAATGTGTGGCCAGTCCCAGTTAGTACATCTATGATACAACCAGCACACCTAAGGCTAGGGACAATTACAGAAGAAGGGACAGAAAGACTATAAGAATCATAAAAAAAGATACATGCCCCATGATAATGCCTTCTAGACATGACAAGAACTCCATTTTCTATTATCCACCCCTCCCATAGTCCTTGCTATGTGTATAGAAGATTAGCAGAAGTAGACAGGGAGAAGGAAGGTGCTCACTCCACTCTATTCTATGCTTTACATAAATTTCCATCAAAGCCCCAGTATGCACAGACAACAAATAATACTGATTGAATAAATGATTGTATTTGCTGTCACTCCTCTGCTCCATTCTCACAAAAAGTACACATTTTTATAAACCTATCTTTTCTAACACTCTTAAAACAGTATCTTGCCATCATTGTCTATTCCAGTTTCTCCATCACTGATAATTTGGGTCCTTTGTGTACTTCATAAAGGCATACCAAGGTGGTAAGGCACTGAGATCCATCTTTTTCTCTGCTCTTCTGCTGAGAGTCCTGGCATATGTCTCCGCAGAAAGGTTATCTTCTGTAATTCTCACGTCTTTCAGGTGGAGTAAGAAGGGCCTTCTCATGACTAAACTTACTTCCATTCTTGAGTTATTCCCTACTTGAGTTATTATGATTCATTAAAAAGATAAATCAAAGTCCTATCCCCCAAACTTATTTTGAAAGTTATCTCGGATGTAATTAGTAAAATATTTTAAAGACCAACATGTGAAATCAGAGACACACAGGGAAAAGACCATAGGATAATAAAAGTGGGTATTATAGTTAAATTCTCATAAGCCAAGGTTCTTTAGAAATTGCCAACAAAGCCCCAGAAGCTGGAAGAGGCAAAGCAAGACTCTCTCTGAAGTTTCAAAGTGAGTATGGTCCCATCAGTTATTTGATTTGCTGACTTCTGGCTTCCAGAACTAGGGGATGGCTTGTCACATACAGATACTGTGTTATAGTAGTCTTTGAAACCTTATACATATATCTAATGTCTTTTTATTTGTCATGAAAGATTGATAAAGGGGCAGGTACAGACACAGAGATAAAGAACAAGTATAATATCTTGCCCATTGTCTTTAGAAACTACCTTTCTTGATACTTCATTTTCCTCCCATCATTGAATAGACATATTCAATTGCAAAATATAAATTACATTTTTGCTTAAGAAAATAGTTTCTATGCATCTAAGCCTATACGACTTGTGTGTGAGCTTGAAAACAATAACATTGTAAAAATCATTTTTCTTTATTTTAATTATTTATTGTGTGTGAATATATATATGTATATGAGCATAATGAACTATGTCTACACAATTATATATAGGTATCTATGGGAGACAGAAGAGGGTGTGGGAGCTTTAGTTACAGGTGGCTAATAGTCATTTGACTTGGATTCTGGGAACTAAACTCGGGGTCCTCTACATGAGTAGCACATGCTCTTAACTACGGTGCTGTCTCTCTAGACCCTTTTGCAATTATTTTTAAGCTCAATATTTTTACTTTATAGATAGCTCCCTTGTTGCCTGAAACATAAAACTATTCATTCAAAATAAATTTAGAGAGTTATATAGTAATGCCTGTCTAAATGTACTTTTGTATTCAGGTATTCAGTGGATAGTAAGTTCATTTCTAAGCCCCAGCTCTGAAAATGAAAAGTTTCTATACCTCAAACATTCCATGATGACAGAAAGTTATCTATGAAATCTTCCCTTGTCTAAATTTGCATTCTGGAGGGGAAAAAAGTAACATGGGACACAGAAAATTAATAGCCAAGGAAACAATATGACATATCATGTCAAGGCAGGACTATATGTCTCATTGGTCATTCAACACGAATAATCCCACCAACATGGAGAGAAGACTATTTCAGTAAAGCAAATAAGACAATGAAGTCAAATTCTATACTTCGTAATGGATATGACACTGTGACCATAAACATGCATTGCATCAGCATTACTGAGTTATTAGAATTGCCAAATGCATCATTTTATAACAAAAAAAAGTCTTCAAAGGAAAATAAATGTCAATCAAAGATTGTTGTCTTTTACATGAATGGAATCCATGACCTTTGACCCAAAAGCTTTAGAAATTAATCATTTTAATAAAAAGCTTATCAGAGGCATTAATTTAAATGCAATATTTAATAATTATTTTAAACTTTTTAAGGAAGAAAATCATTCAGGCAAATGCTTTGTTTTTATGGTGTTCCCAAAGTCAGGCTTAAGCTAAAGCCAGTAGATGCTATCAAGCAAGTATTGGGGGGAGGGGCAGGGAAGAGGCTAGTCTTTTCCATGTACTTCAAATCAATCTCTCTTTTTTAAAATGAATATTGCTAATATAGAATTTATTTTTTAAAGTATGCCAGTGTGATGCATTTTCTATTTCAGTCTATGACAACTAAACTTGGTTCTAAATTTTTCAATCATCCTGCATGGGAGTTTTAGAGAAAAAAAAAGAAATTATATAGATGTATAAAGTAAAATTGAATGCTGGATGTGCTCCATGAATAATTCCAGAATTTAGTAGGAGAATTAATAGACAGTAAATAACATATACTTACAGCCATGACTCTAAAATATATAAAGTATTTGGGATAAAAAGCATAAGTACATCTAAAGTCTCAGATTATTTCAAACATTGTTTTAAAATATTAGGTGTTTTAAAAATGAATTACATGTATATCACAGCACAAAAAGTAAAAATCAGAGGACAACCTGCAAAAATCAGGTCTCTCCCTATGCAGCACAGGTCCTGAGGATCAAACTCTGGTCATCAAGTTGGTAGTAATAACCTTTACTGCTGAGCTATCTCACTGGTCCTTCAAACTATTGTTTCAGTCACTACTACCTGGTGAATTTTACCAAGTTCCTGCTCTATGCACTTTGATAGGCTACTTTTTTTTAATTCTGTGTCCTTAGTGCCTTTTTTATAAAATAAGAAGCTTAGCATTTTCCTAATGTTCTTCTCCAAAGGAATTGAGCAAATGATTCAAGGGAAACTATGGAAATTAAACACAACTGTTGGAAGATGTAGGAAAATGTGTGGTTGGCTCACAATTCTTCTCTTCTCTAAATACTTGCCAGGTTTTATCACAAGTGGAATATATATTGTATCTCACTGTCTTTGTGCTTGGCCATGGAACTTAACTGTAGTAATGGAATATGAATAAGTAACTGGAATAATGGATGTGACTAAGGAGAGGCTTTTACATGATCTACATTGTCTTGCTTGCCTTCAGGTATTTCTGTCATTTTCATGATGAGAAAGAGCCCCATTAGTCACAAATCCAAGAATAAGACATATGGAAAATACATACACCTCTCAAACCTCTAAAACCTATAATAGGTCAAGCTGAGAGAGAAGACGGACACAGAGACACAGATAGACTGAATGTTGTCATAAGTCATAGCTGTTGGGAGCTAAGTATTGTCCAGCAGAATTACAGCAGTATATAGGACTCTACATCCTGGCTCAACAGGTTAACTAAAGGGAAAGATTGACAAGAGAAAAGGCCAGCACTGCAGTTTGAAAAGTGTTCTAATTACGAAAGCCCATGTCTTCAAGGAGGAACTAGAAGAAGGCAATAGAAACTTTAATAACTAAAGCCAGGTGAGAGCTTCGTGGGTTACTGTGGGCCTTTGAATGGGATCTTAGGATCCGAACCTCTCCTTACTGTGTTGTGTCCTGATAATAAGATCAGTATTTTAATTGGCAATGCATTCTGTTATTCTGTTCACTTTGTCTAGAATTAAAAAATAATGGGTCCAGCTGATTACAGACCACAACCTATGAAACTATAAGCCAAAATAAAATTTTTCCTTTTGAGCCAAAATAAAATTTTTCCCTTTGAGCCAAAATAAAATTTTTCCCTTTATAAATAGATCATCTCTGATGTTTGTTACAGTGTTAGAAAGCAAACTAACCCAATCTATGAAAGAATATTTTCTCCCAGTTTTTATAATGCTTTCTTATTAAACATATGCATATATAACAAACTTCCTCATATATCTAAGGAACCTGTAAATATGAACATGAGAAAAAGATTTTTTAAATAGAAGACAGTAGGATCCCAGAAGAATCAACCAAGGAGAGAGAAGTTAACGTTAAAATCAGCTTAAAGACTATTCTCAGGCATGTTTAACAGGAAGGTGTGACATAAAGCAAGCACATGGTGCTATAAAAAGGGCAATCACTTCATCAACAACGTATCTATGATTAGTAAAAGCCTGTTTTTGAACTAATAAGAGAGTCGTTACTATGTGGATTACACTGGTTTTTTCACAGTATAGAAAAAACAACTATGAAACTATAATAGAAAAAGTTTTAAATCAGAGAGTAAATCCCTGTTGGGAACAGAAGAAGAGAAGAAGAGGGAAGGGGGAGAGCTGTCTAAATAAAAGAGAATTTTCCAGAGCAAAAATAGTGTTCAAAATGAAAGTTCTTTTAAGTATTCCATGTAATGTATGAGTTACTTTTTTATCTATTCAGATACAGTATTAAATTTCAAATAAGTATTTAAAGAGTTCAAGAGATTTTTGTTGTTATTGTTGAATGATCTTTAAAAAAATTAAAAATTTAATTGGCACAAAACTTTAACTTTTCAGATGGCTACCAGACATGGCAAGCACACCTCAAAGTTCTAAATAAATGATTCTTTAAGAGTAAATGTAGAATAGAGACATTTCAGATAGAAAGAACCATCTCAGAAAATGTCTGCAGGATATGTTCCTACTACACGAAGAGAAGGGAAGTCATGAGATCAAAGGGTAATGGTTTCTGACAAGCTTGGCAAGGCCAGGAAGTACTATCTGGATCATCTCCCTGGAAGACAAAAATGTCTGCTAGATGAGTCTTCTAGGAAAAGAGAAAACTCGTGAGATTTGTAAATATCCTCAAAAATCATATGGATTTTGTTTAGGATTCATAATGCATGAAGACGTCAAGGGAATTGGGAACCTTGAGAAAATGAGAAATAAACTACTTGACTGTTCAGAGAGCACCATCAGATGTCAGAAGATGTAAACATTTATTTTTGTTGCCAATTTATAGGATCAACCTAAAGAAAAATTAAATATGGTTAGGGAATGGACGCTGAAGGTTATCAGACTGTGAAAGTATAAAAGATGAGAAGTGGGAAATGAGTGGGTAAGAATGAGCAGGGAGAGAGGAAAGGTAAGGGTGGCTTTAAAAAGTACAAGTTAAAAAAAAACCAGCAAAACTTGTCCTGATAAATGGAAAATCAGTAACATCCTGTGCGATTATTAAATCATACATTCATGACGGAAACAAACCATACATTTCTTAAATGTCATCGTGGTTTGTTTGTGCTGCTGTGACAACTGAAATGAAACCTATGAGCAGAGGTGGTCTCCCTCTGAAGTTTCTCTCGTTCATCCTGGCTATGGATAATAATGGTCTGCTGTCAGTTGGCTCATGTTCCAGTCTTTGTGTGTCCAAACTTCCTCTTCTAAAGACCCCGGTCATACTGGACCACGACATAGTTAATGACCTCAGTCTTACATCCAAATTGTCATAGTCTGAGATACTCAGACTATGAGTGTCACAAGAACATGGGGGGGTGTTTTAGCCCATAGCAATCACGAATTTATTTTTACACGCACAGAAATAATGATATAATCTTTAATTAAAGGTATGTTTTATCTTGATCCAATGTGTTACTTACTGTTTTATATTATTATGTTTTATTCTATTATTATCTCTTAGAAGTCTGTTTTGCTTTTTTGTTTTGTTTTTGTTTTGGTTTGGTTTTGTTTGTTTTTGTTTTTGGAATTTTGAGACAAGGTTTTCTGTATAGCTTTGGAGTTTTTCCTGGAACTCTGTAGACCAGGCTGGCTTCAAACTCCCAGAGATCTGCCTGCCTCTGCCTCCCAAGTGCTGAGATTAAAGGTGTGTGCCAGCTCTGCCTACAGGCCCTGTCTGTTTTCTAATGAGATAGAAAGGGGTGGGTCTGAATGGAGAGGCAGGTAGGAAGGAACTGGAAGGAATAAAGGGAGGAAAAACCATAATCAAGACATTATAGGAGAAAAATCTATCTTCAGTATCGGAGAACAAAAGAAAAGCATATTTTCTTATGAAATGCAGTTTTTAAAAAGTCAAGGAGACATTTTATTCCAAAATAATATCCAGCTATAATTAGCGCTTAAGATTATGGATGTCTTATACAGCTATTTCTCTATGTTTCCAGCTGAACTCACCAGTGTAAAAAATGACTAAGTCATTCCTTTTTTTTTTAAGACCATCTTTTAAGAGGATAAGTTGTCTGTTCTATAAGATGTTCCATTTCTGACCAGCTGCTGTCCCTTTGCAATCACCTTTACTGTGGTGAGTATCTACCTCTTTCAGAGTATCTTAAGGAATTTACTTGTCCCAGATTGTGGAAATTGTGGTGGTACTAGGATTATTGACTTTTTTCAGTTGGTTTCAGTTGGACAAATAACTCATATTTGTCAATATGGAAGGAAGTATTTTCCTTTAAAATAAATAGGTAGTTTATGAAAATATTTTAAAGTGATATAATCACCCTGTTCCTGGTGTTAACCTGGTGATTCCTAGCTATGTCTTTCTTGTTATATTTATTTAAAGTTTTATTATTATAAACAGATTAACTATTCATTAATTTAGTTAATTATATCAATAAATTCTTGTGGTATATTTTTTTAAAAACAAAGAGGCAGTAAGTAGCTTGATAACATGTAAAAAGTCAAAATCCATAACTAATGATAGACACTATGAAGGCTGCTGCATGAAATGTGCAAATTGTTTGAGGTGTGACCAAATATGGATACCCTTCCTGACCACAAGAATAGGATACTCCATTGTTTTGGACCTGAGGCAAGGCAACATCACAGCACTGAATGTGGAAGAGGGGTCTAATCTCATGGTACCAAGTTGGGGAGGGGCGGGGTAAAGACAGAGGGAGGGAGGGACGGAGGGAGGGAGGGAAGGGAGGAGAGAGGGAGGGACAGAGGGAGGGAGAGAATTTGCTGGTGTAACAGGCTTCCTCCTTCTCTGCTTTGTTCCCTCCAGGTTCCCATCACACTGGATAGTAGCATGTAAGTTGCAATCCCACATGCAAACGACCTTTGGAAACTCCTCATGGATACCCTCAATGGTCTATCTAACTAAATCCCAGGTGTCTCTTTATCCAGGCAAGTTGACTAGAGTTACCATAACATTCTTGGAGCGATAGATAACAGGTGACCAAAATGGTTACTGAATTTTTATGTGATGTTACTTTTTGACTAAAATACATTTTGTGATAAAGTATATATCTTAAATATAGACATTTTGATATTAAAGCACTCAGCTTACAGTAATACATGTTGTGCTTATGTAAAAGATTAGCTTTATAGTTGCACATAAATTCCAATTTTATTTAATTTGCAAAATAAAATCATATTACATTTCAATACATTTTGTAGTTTAGTTTGAATTGAGAAAAAAAATCAAGAAAAACCCATCCAAAAATACTAGACATTTTGAATGTATTATTTTCATCTTTCTCCGTTAGTGCTTGAGAGCAGTACTATGAAAATGCTACCTCAGCAATAAGTTGCGCCTAGTTCCAAAAGTACCAAACAAGCATTTGAATCTAGGGATACACAGTAGAAAACAATTCTATTTTTTTCTAAAGCACAGAAAAGCACTTTTGAGGATCTTTCCTCAAAGTGAGTGCTTGCAAGCCTGACAAATTTTTGGAATAAAGGTGTATCCTATCTTAGTATCTGAGAGCTCCCCAAGTGCGTGATGTAATTCTTTCATTAACTGCATATGAGTAACTTGACTCTTCTTACTCTCCCTGTTTTTTTGTAGGATTTGTCTGGGCAGCTATCTAATGCTACTAAGCCAAATTCTTTCTTCACGTACTCCTGCCAAGTAGTGCCATACTTGTCATCAAGATGTGAGCATCTGTTTCACATTGCTGTCATTCAGGCAGAATTAGAGGTTCAGTGCCACTTGCATTTCATTCTCGTTCTTGAAGAGTAGAAAACAGGCAAATGCTTCTCGTTTTTCCATTTTCCCAATTACAGCTTTGTGGATACATTAGCATTATCTTATTTGATCGGAGTAAGAGAGCCAGGCAGAGTGAGAAAGTTTTTAACATATGAGATTCATTGAAGAATGGAGAAAATGAGGAGTCCCTAGCAGTTTATAATGGCTTCCACAGCCCAGATCTGTTCTGCCCAGTACAATAGTCTCTATGCCTAGAGGACTATGAAATGTGCCCAATCCAAGGTGAACTCTTTGTAATTTAAAATGCACATGGAATTTCAAGCAATATATTAAAAAAGAACAAACGTTATTTCATTAATAACTTCTATATTGACTATATGCTGAAATGATGAATTTTTAGAGGAGTGAGATTAAGGCATTCTTAAAATTAATCACTTTATGTTTTAATGGCGGCTACAAGAAAATTTAAAATCTCAGGTTCTGTTTATTTCTATTTCACATAATATTTTTAATGAATATAAGCAGTTCTCATGTATCATGTACAATGCATAGCAGTTAGAATGCTCAGGGAAGAGACAGAGATATGTCATAACATTCTCAATGCTATTTCTATTTTGGATGGTTTATCTGGAGAAATAAGATGTTTTTGTTGCTGAATTAAAAGAAGTGGCCTGATGTCTTAGGGGTTTTATTGCTATCAAGAGATGCCATGACTGTGGTAACTCTTAGAAAGAAAACATTTAATTGGGGTGGCTCACTGACAGCTTCAGAGGTTCAGTCCATTATATGGTGGGGAGCATGGGAGCACGCAGGTAGATGTATTGGAAGAGAAGCTGGGAGTCCCATATCTTGCAGGCCACAGGAAGTCGACTGAGACACTGGACGGTATCTTGAGCATAGGAAACCTCAAAGCCTGCCCTCACAGTGACACACTTCCTCCAATAATGCCATACCCACTCCAACAAAGCCACACCTCCTAATAATGCCACTCACTCTTTGTGAAATTATGGGGCCAATTACCTTCAAACTACCATACCAGACAAAAATAACTTAAAGGAGGGTAGCTTTATTTTAGTTTACAGTTGAGGTGACACTACATTATGGCAGAGAAATCATGGGGACAGGAGCAGCTTGCCTCACTTCACGGGTAGTGAGGAGAGCTCATACTCAGCTCACTTTCTCCTTTTTACGAAGTTCAAGACTCACATCCACACAGTGGTGCTGCCTCTTTTAATATGAGTCTTTCACCTAAGTTAACCTAATCAAGGCAATCTCTAACAAGCTTGCCCAGAGGCTAGCCTGGTCAAAATAATTCCTCACAGGTGTCTCTGATTTGTCTCCTAGGTGATTCCAGATCCTGTCTCGTTGACAACACTATTTAAAAAAAAAAAAAAATTCATCTGTATTTACCATTTAAAGCAGAATATGATTGGGCATTGTATTTCCATTCATAATCCTTGCTGAATTACAAGACCTAGGGAAATGTACAGTTTTGTTCTTGATACTTTGGAAACAAGCCACATGGGGAATTTCTCTGTTGTTTATTTTTTATTTTTAAATAAGTTACTTGTTTTTGACTGTCTGGGCATCTATATTCTCTTTGGTTTTTTTTTTCCTGGTAATTATAACTTGATATTTCTCCCTTCTTGATTTCCAGTCCATGTTCTTTGAGTAAAGCTGATCCATGATGCTAGAGTTGAGCATATGACCCAGATTCAACCAATCAGAATATTCCACTCCCACAGTCACATTAATTGGCTCAAGAAATTGCTAAAATTGGTTAGACTGATAGACTGGCTCTAGCAATTTGAGTAATTACATTTAAAGTAGTATTGCAAATCAGGGGGTTAAGTGCGCAACTATCCGTAGCTATCTTTGTCAGAACAAGGCACAAATAACCCAAAAGAGAAACAATTAGAGGAAAGCGGACGACAAAGTCAAAACAGATTTATTTCAAGTTCCTGGATCCATTCTACAGCTAATGTCAGTCGGCACTTTTTGTCAAATTTTTAATAAGTTCCTTTCTTTAATGAAAAAGAAATTAACTTCTATCTTCTATCTTTCAAAGCTGAGAGGCCTGATTAATCTGGAGGAATTAATAGAATTAACACAACATTCAATAAACAATCTGATTTATACAGTCCAACACACATTCAACAGGCTTTGCGTATGTTCGGGTAAATGCAGTGGATGCTGGTGGGCAAAACAGGAAAGTTGTTTACTAACATTATTCACTATTCATCCGTCCAGCAAGCACTCACTGAAATTCTTCTGTGGCAGGATAAGAAAAGAGAAAAATTACAGGTGGTAGGCACTGAGACTCCTTACTTTCTGAAGTACTCATGCACCTATTGTTAATTAGTCTTCCAGTTTTCAACTTCCCACTGGTTATACCACTTCTGTTAAATTGTCTCAGTTCTTTCTTGGGTCCTCTCTACCATCCTACCTGCATGTGGAATTGTTGCTTTCTGGGTCATTTTGGCACTCATCTCTGTGCTTCCTCAACGCTGGGATGATTTGACCTTCCTCTTAAATTAGATTCATATTTCCTGGATCACTCACCCTCTTTGTTTTGTTCTTTGAGACGGTCTCAATCTGTAGCCCACGCTGGCGTTGAACTCATAATTCTTCCACTTCAGCTATCCAGTGTTGAAATTATAAGCATACACCACCTCGTAGGCTCCTCCTCTTTGCTGTAAAGAAGTCTGTCTCACAACAGTATTCGGAAAGATGATTACTGGAGGTCAATGTTTCATGATTTTGCAGTCCTGAAAATCAATTCACACAGCTGACTACTGATATGACACATCTTAGAATTGATGATCATTTTCTGACATAATTTCAAAGAAACTGTTCCGCTGTCATTTGTTGAGAAGCCTACTTCTCTCATTAATTTCTAGAATTTTCTCATTACTTATAGGCTATAACATTCTCATTATCATATGTCTTAGAATGAAATTATTTAATCTGGAGCTACATTCTTTCAGCTCTGGAAACATTTCTTTCACTATTTCCTAAATACTGTTCCCTCAGTTTACCTATGGCCTTTCTGAAATTAATGGCAGTCAGATGGTGTACCCTCTATATTCATCTTGAGATCTAAAATGCTACTTTAAAGTCTTTTCATCCTTAACTCTCCATGATTCTTTTGAACTTTAAATTTTATCTAACATGTTTTTTATTTCCACGTTTTGTTTTCTCATTGTTTTCTGTGACTGCAAAATCTCCATTCAAAGCAAGTCCTGTTTCCATGATGCGATGTCAGTCATAATTAGAACGTCTCTGTTTCCTGCAATGCCTCTACTTTTCTCCAGATTCTTTTCAGCTATTGATTTGTTCTCGTTGTGTCTTTCAGGTTGGGTTCTTTCTACAAATGGCAATGCATGAAGCGACTAAGGGCTTTCAGTGTTGAGGGCGAGTGCTATGTGAGTGAGAACATTGTGATGACCGCTTGTTCTTGGCTTTACTGAAGAGTAATGAAGCCAAGGCCAGCTCTCCATTGGAGTATTTGTGAGTCTTTTCCACAAAACTGTTGGGTTTTTCTTCCAAAGGTCTCTAACTTCCCTGTGAAAGGCACAAGTCTAGCTTTATGATTTCTAAAATTGAAAAACTAGCAAACTTTGACTTTAGAATCTGTGCTCAGTGTGCGTTAGCCCCAACTCGATTGCACTCAACAGGCTCAAATCCATAAACTTTTTTTGTGCAGAGTAATTGGAGACTGAAGTCAAAATCCTATTATCAAAAGGATTACAAAATAGCTGTCAGACCCATAAATGATGCATCTTTCTGCTTCGTCAAGGCATTTGGCAAGTAAAATAACATTAAAAGAAATTATGCCTTAGTTTTATATCAGAAATTTTAATATGAAAAAGGTTGCTGAGCAGTGTTGGTGCACACCTTTAATCCCAGCACTGCGGAACCAGAGACAGGAGGATCTTTCTGAGTTCGAGACCAGCCTTGTCTACAGAGTGAGTTCCAGGACAGCCATGGCAGTTTCACAGAAAAACCCTTCTGCCATCTTTACATTTACAGGGCTAGCACTTGTGGTACAACACCAGTGATGTCCCAGTAAATTCCCCAGACTCTTCCACCAGCGCCATCCCCACACTATGCAGGCACAGCTCCAGTCACACACATCTGAAACAGCCTCTTTCGGTGAGTCCCTGAAAACCAAACTTGTTCACACCATCTCCATTCTCCCAGTCCTGTCCTGGCTACAGAGGCACAGTCCCTGTACCAACCTAGCCTGAGGCAGGCTAGAATCTCACATCAGATGCATAACCAACAGAAGAAGTCTGCATGCCTATGCCACATAGAAAAAAATACAAGCAATATGAAGGACCGAGACAACATGATCTTCCCCCCACCCAAATCCATTAGCTTTATAGAAATATTCTCCAATGGCAATTACGTGGATGAATCCCAGGACACAATTCAAAAGAACAATTATAAATTTGAACTAAGATTTCAAGGTGTTTTAAGACAAGAACAAAGAACTCAATGCACTCAGAAAGGATAGTTAGTAATAAAGCTTTAGTAATGCCAAAGTAAACACAAATATAAAACCAAATGAAATGAAGACAACCTACTGGAAACTGAACTCAGTAAAGGTATAGAAATATTAAAGAGCAGATATTTATATACATAAACATATACGTGTGTGTATATAATACACACATATGCATGTATGCATAATAATAATTAAATTGAGAGGTACAGGAGTTAGAAGGATGAACAGGATGGGTGGAAATGATGTAAATAGAATACACTTATTAATTCTCAAAAATTTATCAAAAAAAAGGTCAAAAGAGTCAAGATTATGATAAGGAAATTGAACTCTGGATTAGGTATCTTACTTGCAAGCACTGTGACATACATACATTGCTTATTCTCTTAGAATCCCAGTTCCTTATCCATAAATATATAAGTTATCCCAAGTAATCTTTATTTCTTCTAAACTAATAGTGTAGGTGCCATAGATAACATTTGTATGTAACTTTGATACTGATCCATGCAATTCAACTAAGTTGGATCAAATTGCCATTATGGAGCCTCTAATACATGATACTTTATTAAAACACTGAAAATGAAAATGATAATAATGCATCAGTCTAATGGACAGAAAATGTGGTAATATATCGGGTCCTGTTATCATGCCTGGATGTAAAAGACAGAAGATGGCAATTGTCGCTAAATTCAAGTACCAATCTCACAGGTGTATAATTTTACTTTTTAAAAATTGGAAACATCCTCACCCTAATTTCAGTACTGGTTATACTGGCAGTTTATTATCAAAGTCTGCAAGTAAAGTAAAATTATGTCTAACTATCTCATATTTGTTATGAAGATTAAAGGGATATGTCAGTAATGCTTTTAAAATATCCAATAGATGCACCTATTTCAGATCAGAAGGAATACAATTTTTGAGAAAATACCCCAAGATGAGTGACAGAATTTGAGTAGCTATTCAGCCTGCTCTTATGTACATTCAGGTCAGCCTTGTGATAGAAAAGAGTCAGATATTGCAATCCAAGAAAAGCATTATATTACCACTATATATCTGTTTCCTGAATTATGATTCTCTTTTGAAATTTTACGTTGTTCCTGCAAAATATCCAAAAAGCTGTTGGTGACACTTGAAAATGCATTAAGAAAACAAAATAACCGATTTTGTGCATCTTTAAGATTCCGATGTAGTACTGATAACAAATGAATTACATGAATAAATATGATATGATACTGTCCATAGTCTATGTTCTCATAAGAACAAAGCAAGACTGTGAAACCTTCTGTTCATGAATACAAATGGATCTAAGGTATCTACATGTCTAAAATGATATGATATGTGAATGATCAGAAATTTTGTGTACAAGGGTTTAGCCAGAAGTTTCTGTCCCACCAACAACTTCCAAATACCAGAGGCCACTTCCCAAATAACTGACTCAGAAGTTTAATATTATAGTAAATTCTGGGCCAGCAGCTCAAGCATATTACTAACTAACCCTTAACTAAACTTAAATTAGCCCATAATTCTTATCTATGTTTAGTCATGTGGCCTGGTACCTTTTCTCAGTAAGGCATTCTCATCCTGCTTCCTCTGTGTCTGGCTGGCAACTTTTCCTCTTCCCAGCATTCTCTTAGTCTGGTGTCCTGTCTCCCCCCCCCCCCTCCCCAATACTTCATGTCTGGCTATTGGCCAATCAGTGTTTTATTAAACCAATATGAGTGACAACTCTTTACAGTGTGCAACAGCATTATCCCACAACAGCCCATGTTCTAAATAACTGATTAATCAAACTTCTACCTGATTTTTAAAATTTCTAACTTTAGTCGTGAATTATTAATAGAGTACTAATTAGATATAATTATACAATATGGAATGATACAACCAGGATATCCCTGAGTTTTTTCAAATTTCCAATCAGTGAAATACATTATAGTTCAGAACTAAAGGAAATAAAAGTGTGATTATATAAACCAGATACTCAAAATAGGGCTTATCAGCACTATTATGCTTTTTATGATTAATTAAGGTTTCTGTCACATTTTATAATTACAAATATGTAACACACAACTGTTTCAATTTTATTAAATTGCATATATTTTTGTATTATATGCTGATAAACATATAATTGAATAGGTACTTTACCATCCTACTAGATTATTTGCTTTTATAACAATGTAAAAGAATAGCATTTCACTTTAGGATAGTATTTTTGAAAATACGAGTCTAGTGATATATAATTCTGAAATTTTTATTCTTTTACTGTGGAATACTACTGTTTCTTCTTCATTATATCTTGCTTTCCTAAAATTTAGCTTAAATTTCATTGCTAAGTGGTCAAAAAAATACATGAGTGATTTGCTAAGCAGTTTAGCTTTGTCTAAGAAGTCACAGCATAACTGGGTGGCTGTTCACTGAGGTTTGATTTCAGGAATGACACTAATGCAGTCACATCTTTCTATAGTTGATTTCTTAATACTCTTCCATTCACATTCTGGGCTTGCTTATAGTATTTGCTTTGATCAACAAAAGAGTGGTAGGGAACAGAAAAAAAAAAAAAAAAGAACATTTGCATGTTAGTACTTACCCTCTTGTGATTCACATGCTAGCCCTACATAAACAAGTTCCAGCAATGGCAACCCCAGACAAGATTTGCACAACAGCCCATCTGACCTGTAAATCTGAGAGCAGTAAGGAATGTCTGTGCTTTCAAGGCACCATTAAAGACTTACTTATTATATAACAACAAATGAATGGTACAAGAGGTCCAGGGAGTACATAGGACAAGACCGTCTTTTTACAGAATGTTAACATCTTCAAATCATACACTTGTTGTAATATTAAAGTCTGTTGCAGCTGACTTCTTAGTGTAGGAGACAATCTCGGATATTACTCTTTCTTCTGTTGGATTTATAGATATTCTAAATATTCAACAATATTCATTTTACTCATCAAATAAAATCAATAGATAACAATTAAGTGTCATCTGAGTGTCAGAATAATGCTGGATGCTTAGGATGAAATGGCTTGACTGCTATATGTTTATGGGGGTGATCACATACTTGCTATGAAAAATTCTTTGCTCTTGTCAGCAACACTGATTCCAGTTATGTGTCGTTATATACAGTCATGGTCCCCCCCCCTTTTTTTTATCACAAATAGAAATTTGTTCTGTTCCTCTTTTAATTTCCTTATTATTTGGAAGAAACTTAGAATTTTTCCTTTTCATGTGACTTACACATCTTCCTATTGTGTTTCATAATATATTACCCATATTGACACTGGGCTTGGCCATGTTACTTGCTTTAGCCATTGAGAACTAAATGTAATCTATGTTGAGACTTTAAAAACGCTTATGAGCCTGGTGTAGGCAGATCTCTGAGTTCAAGGCCACAGGGCCTGGTCTACAGAGAGAGTTCCAGGACAGCCAGGGCTGTGACACAGAGAAGCACAACAAAATGCTTATGAATAGTGCGCATAAGCTCTTGGAACCACATGACAGCCACCATGTGAACAAGACAGGGCCAACCTCTTGAAGAGTAGGGATGGTTTCTGTGATCCAGATGACAGCTATCACTCAGAAATGCAACTGTCTAGCTGTCAAACAGCAGGCCACAGCGCACCAGGCAAAACCACATACAAGTCCAGTGAAGCCTAGGACAAATTATTTCCTAGAATCACTAACTGATGTTTAATTATACATTTTATTTATTTGTGTGTGAATGTAAATGCGCACGTATGTGGAGATGGATGGTGCTTGTGCCACAGTATGTGTGGAGGGAGATTAGAGGAAGCTTGGAGGAGCCAGTTCCCTCCCTCCACTACGGGGTTCTCAAAGATCGAATTCAGGTTGTTAGGCTTGGTGGCAGGTACCTTTACCTGTGAGCCACCTCACCATCCCAAAGTTGATATTTTAAGTTGTTAAGTTTTGGGGTGGTCTGTTGGGCCCCCAAAGCTATTTAATGTGTTTCTCCGCATCTCTGAGCATAAATGCCAGGTAACAAATACATAATATTTCTCTATAAATTCTGGATGGCTTACTAGCTTTTAGTTCACTGTTACTATACAAAAATGGCTCTGGTACAAGAGAGAGAGAGAAAGGGAGGGAGGGACGAAGGGGAAACGGGGGGGGGGGGGGAGACAGAGAGAGAGAAGTAATTTGAAGTATATACTTAAAAGAGTCTCCAGGATCCACCCTTAACAATTACAAAGCGTTAAATCTCATGCCACTCACTGGCACTGTATTAAGGTTAAGGAAGGGGGAAAAAGAAGTCTGGGCACCAAAGTCTCAGTGAGCCATAAACCTCCAAGAGTTTACGTTTCGGGGAGTACGTAAAATTTTCCTTCTGGAGTTCTCAGCCAGCTTACCATTATTTATGGCGAAAAGCCCCTTTGTCGTTTCCCCCCATCTTTGCAAATGCTATCACTCGTCAAGGTCTCTTCGCTTCATAAACTCGTGTCCCTGCACATCCTTCACTGAATACAGTGGAATGAATGACTGGCTTGCTCCTTCCCTTAAGAGTGAAGAAAGACGACAATGACCCTGAAAAGTTTGCACCGAACTCCACGCGCTAAGTACCTGATAAAGCTAAAGACAGGCCAAGGCAATGCCCGCCAGGCGTGCATTTGAGCGAAGGGAGCAAGTTGGCTCACCCTACCAGAAGCCAAGCTCAGCAAGTCTTTGGCCAGGCTGCCAGCTGGAGAGTGCGAACCGCAGCAGGGAGAGCGCTCAACGCGAACGGACGGACTACAAAGCCCAGAGTGCACAGCATCGCGCCTGTGAGCTCCGCTCCGGGACCCTCACGCAATGGAGGCTGGGAAATGAAGTCTTCGGACCCCCGGAGCCCCACGCGAAGGCAGAAGTGCTAGTCCGCTCCTTCAGCACGCCGGTCCCCGGCGGGCCTCGGGGTTTCTCGCTCGCGGTCGGGGGTTTTTGGCGGACGGCGGGAGCGGTATGGTTCGCCTGAGTAAACTCCGGGGGGAGGAGGGGAAGGGAGTGGATAAGGGGGCGGGGTCAGCGGAAGCGGCAGGTTGCTTCCTCCTCCTCTCCGCGCTCCCTCCCCACGCCTCTCCCCGAGGGAGCGGTGGGAGGGGGGGGGGGGGACGGGAGGGGAGGGGGAGGGCCGAGGGAAGGTAGTGACACGTGTCAATCAACCCCCCCCCCGCCGCGCCCCCCCCCCTTCCCAACCCCACCGCCCCGCAACTCCGGGGGGCGCGCGCTCGGGGGCTCGCGCCGAGGGCTCGCGCCCCTGCCTCGTGCCTGCGCCGCTCGTATGTAAATGAGGGCGCGTGACGCGGGACGCAGATGGACAAGGGAAGAGAGAGAATGGCCGCTGCCGCCGCTGCTGCCGCCGCCGCCGCCGCCGCTGCCGCTCAGTGCCGGAGCCCTCGGTGCGCGGCGGAGAGGAGAGGATTCCGGCGGGAACTCGACTCTTGGCGCCACCGCCTCATGCACTGTGTAGGTAAGAGAGACACGGGCCGGGCCGGGCTCGGCGCCGCTGGTGCGGTTGCCCGTGGAGTTTGTGGCTGAGGGGTGTAGTTGGAGCTCCGGTTCGGGTCAATGGGGAGCGGTGGGAGCGGCGGCGGCGCGGCGGCCCCGCCGGCGGCGCCTTTTGTCTCGGGGGCTCCCTGCCCGGCGCGGTTCGCGCCCGCCCGCCCTCCCTCCCTCCCGCCCGGCTCCGGGCTCCCGAGGAACTGTTAGTTCGGACCGACTCTCCGAGCTCCCCGCGGAAACAGCCCGCCCGCTCGCGCTGCCCCGAAACTCCGCGGCGCCCCCGATCGTCACCCGCCGGTGGTCCCTGTCACCGCTGCTCTCCGCCCCGGGGCGGAGGGGACCCAGAGGCGGAGGGCAGGTCCGCGTCCCCGCCGGACGCTCACACACCCCCTTGTTGCTGCCCCGGGGGGCTGGCCGCGTCTGCCGAGTTCCCAGGGACGCCGGACCTGGGGGGCTGCGGGGCGCTCGCGGGGCGGGGACCGACCGGCGAGGGCCGAGGGTCGTCGGGGGGCGGCGCCCGAGGGGTGGGGTGGGGGCGGCCGCCTCTGCCCTCTCGCGCTCGGCCTCGGATCTGTGTGTACCCCTTTAAGAAGGAGCCGCTCGAGCGCTGACGGTTGGGATTTGAAGTTCTTCCTCCCTCTTTGGAAGTCTGGACGGATTCGGGGGTGGGGGGGTGTTGCTATGACGACGACACCCTCCCCGTGTCGCGCCCCCCTCCCCTTTTCCTTGAGATCGCCCCGACGACTCTGGTCCTATTTCGCTGTCGTGTGATGGACGCGCATCGCCCTCCCCACCTCCCATGCATGTTCAAATGCAATTTCAGTTTTCCGATTCCTTGGGGTGTGTGTGTGTGTTGGGGGGGTGGGGGGTGTTCCTGACTGGTTTAGCTTCAAACTTCCGCGCTCCGGGCTGTCATTCAGCGTGCTGCTCGGGATAGCGGGAAGTACTGGGACTCCCTACCCTGTTAGGATCTCTGCTTTTCCCCACCCCGAGTGAGAGACGTGTCCCCTGAGCTGCTGCTCGGCAGGTTGGTTCGGTGCACTAGAGGGGCTGACCCGGGTGGAGGGGCCACAGAGCGCGTGGTTCTGCAGGGGTGGCCGGGTAGCGTTTGGGGTGGGGGGGAGAAGATGGGGATGGATGGGTGGGAGGTTGGTCGCGTCGGTTTTCTTTTCTGACTAGTGTTTAGAGTTGAGGGTAGGTTCAGGTCCTTTAAGAAGACAACTCTCCTACCTTGTTTCCATCCGTTCTTGCGCCACCTCGCGCCCTGTGCCCCTACCCCACCCCTCTCAGATTTGTTTGGCTTGAGCAAGGGTCTGTCTTGTTTTCACAAGTGAGAAAGATCATAGCAGATTAAACAGTTTCGGTGCCATACAGAATAGGATGCATATAGGAAAACAGAAGGGGGGGATACTCTGATTTGAGGACATTTAGGTGGTGTTTAAACAGTTTACTGTTTTATGTCACCTGTATAAAATGTATTTTGGTGTGACCTGTGGCAAAGTTATAAACAAAACAAAACCTCATACTAAATGTGTTGGTACTTGTACTTCATGAACACAAAATGGACCAGATTTGACAGCTTCTTTTGTGAGGATGTGTTCCATTGAAAACCCGCCTAGAAATTGTCTAGTTCATTCCCGTGGTGTCCCAACAAATAGCACTGACAGCATTGCAGTGCCGGCTTACAGTATTACTGTGTTAAGTTTTAATAAGGCACACAGTGATTTGAAGATGGCCATGTTTTACAGAATGTGTTTTCATCTTGTGTCTTTAACTACATTTAAGTATGGTTTCGAAACACAATAATACATGTACTTTTGAAAGTCAAATTTTAATTGAAGTGAAACATTAATGGGAAGTGAAGTTAGAGTCTTGAATATCTGATATGTACTTTCAATATTATATACAACTATATTGTATCATACATAAAGATAATGTTTACCTGGGCAGCAGCTGTCTTTTGAGAAATATTTCACACAGTCCTAGTTCTTTTTCAAGAGACCTACTAAAATCTATCTCGTATATTCTTTTTGCCACAGTTATTTTTAAGTAACAAAACCCTTCTAAATAGAATATGCACCTGTGGTTGGGATTTTTGGGGGGAGGTTGTCATATTTAAATGTGTTGTGAATAGGTGTTAAAAGTCATTGTTTTAAGCTACCATTTGCTATGATGTGTACTTTGCAGAAAAACTTTTCTTGTTCTTTATATGTATGTATATTCGGTGTAGATGTATAAATGTATACATTTCTGTATTGAATAGTTGGTACTCTTATTGCTTGAAATACTTTTTAAATAAATATTCTTCTAGCTTTTGAAGAAAAAAATCATTCAAAATTCTTGGTTTTCAGTGAGAGTTGGAAATCATAACCATCTTCGGGTTGTACAGCTAATTAGTATTACTTCTTTAATGATGTTTCTTGAAGTCTCTTCATTTACTGATTAAACAAATATGATTGATCTTTTGCCATGTATATCTGAAAATATTGGGAAGAAATCATACTGTCAGAATGATTACAGTAATGAAAAGGGAAAATGTTGAATCCATCTAGAAAAATGTTTACTTTATAATTATGGAATTCATGTTCCATAGCTAGATTCACTTTGATTGATTCCTATTTTTGTTTCAAATTGGAGAATGTGTCCTTCAAGCTCTGTCCCAATTGATGACTCTATAATGAGCTTTTTATAGTTTTCCTATACTATAGTTTTGAGTATCCTCATATAAGAAATGTTTGAGTGCATATTGCATGGGGTATTATTATTCTTGTTATGAGAATTATACCAAACATTATGACACAGTCTCATATTTTATAGAGTATGTTATTAGTATCTACTAACTATATATATATATGTATATATATATATATAGTTAGTATATATATATAACTGAGCTTTGGGTCCTTATGGAATAAGTAAAATTACTAATGATTCATAAAATTAAAAATAGTTAAGTATAGTACAACATAAATGTATTATTACAGTTTAAAACATTGTTCTGACTTGAAATGTAATTAGAATATTTGATCTTGGGACAGGATAGTTTTTTAAAAGCTTTATTTTGGTACAATTTGCATCTTAAAATATTAAAGGATAAGAAACTAATGTTTACTCTTGCCCATATTAATCTGTTTGTTTTCAGCTTTGTTGTATTTTTGTTATTCTTGCCCTAAATTCACACCTCCCCCCACCCCACCCCCCACACACAGAGGGAGAGACAGAGACATAGAGAGAGACAGAGACAGAGAGACAGAGAGATGAAGTTTGAGAGTATTTTGGAGCCCCAGGCTCTTCAGTATTTCAAAAAGCAAGAACACTGTTAACATATACTATTACCTACTTTATACATCATTTTCACATTCTTTGTTTTCTCTGTCCATCTCCTGTTTGTCTTCTTGTTCAAAATTCCCTCTAAGATCATGAAATGCACTTATTGGTTATCATGTCTCTAGACCTTTTAAAATAGGGATACTTCTTTAGTTTTTCTTTGTATTTCTTGCCCTTTACATAAAACAACAACAAAGAGATAGGGCAATATTCTATAGAATGTCCATCACTGGAATTTATTTTCTTGTGATTAGTTTGTTGTGAGTTTGGCAGGAATACTACTGAAGAAATGCTCTCTTCTTCCCAGTACACCATGTCTTGAAGTTCATCATGTTGGTATGCCTCAACCATAACATTTGGTTAAGATGATGTTTACTGTATTTCTCCCTGAAAATTATTCACCATTTTATAATTTGTATGCAGCTTAAGGGAAAGTACTTTGAATGAAGAACAGGGTATAATCTATAATCTCATCAAAATTTCTGCCATCATTTAAAACCTGTCTATATGCTGGCTTTGTTCCTTCTTTGTAAAGATTGATTTTCATTTAGTTAGTATGATTTCATGAATTTTTATTCAAAGATAAAACATTTATGACTGTCATTATATTATCAAATTGTGGCACATTTGACTAAACTTAAAGCCTCTCTGTGTGCGTATATGCCTATGTGCCGTGCTTTTGCTTCACAAAATACTCCACGTTTATGTATATCATTGTCCCGGGTGTGGTATTAGTTATTTTACCAAAATGACCTCCAACCTTTTAAAGGAAAAATGAATTTAGATACTAAAACTTAAGCAGCAGATTTTAGGTCTGCTATAATTCCTGTTATTTTTCAAATATATATATATATATATATATATATATATATATTTATATATATATTCTTAAGACTACAAAATAAAACAAGGGAAAGATTGGCTTAGAAGTATAAAATAGTAGTGTCTTTCCTATATAAGACTTGTTCAATAGTAATTGAGCCAAATATAAAATTTTAAGTCTTCTGATAACTATATTAAATACATTTTATTTAGTCTATTACCTCTATTAAAAATAGTATCTTTTTTTGTTAATTCACATAGACATTGTTGAGTTAGGTTCCTATTCATCTTTGAGAATTGGATGTTTTACTTTTGTAGTACATCTCAATTTGATCTGTTTAATTGCAATACATGGACATGGACCTCATTGGATGGTTTAATTTTCTTGGTTTGCATGGTACCATTTATCTTAAAAACAAACAAACAAACAAACAAACAACAAAAAACAAAACAAAACAACTCAAGTAAGTTCTTGAACTAGACTTCTGAGTTTGGAACCTAGTGGCACCATTTATCAACGGACAAGGTTCTCTTTAGAACTAGACCACTGGAGAAGAAGTTTGTTGATTTGTGCTAATACATTTCTTCTGTATAGAAAGTACCCAATAAATGCCAGCTATTGTTCATGATGGGTTTGCTGCTTCAGGTTTCTGATTTTTGCCAATTAATTTTGGTAGGAATAGTGCTGCATAATTAAAAAAGATTGTGTAGCAGCTACCGTGAAAACAGAGTTTAAGTGATCCTTACTTTCCAGTTCTCTATAGCTATAGTGTTTTAAATCATGTAACTTAGTACAGGCTTTCTGTACAAGAGAGCAAAAGACACTTACCATTCTAAATTCTAGGGGATCTTTGTAACTGACAGAAGAAATTAGTTTGTAGTTCATTAAAACCTCTTTATCACCAAGTATGGTGATGCGCACATTACCTTTCATGCCAACACTCGGGAGGCAGAGCAGGACTGCACAGCAGTAACCCATATCAAACATAAGTCATAATAAAGCACTGTCACATTAAATCATCTTGAGGTTGTTTTTTGTTCATATGAACTCTGTTTTCACTTTCCTGTTATCTTGCCATAAGTTCCCCTTGTCATTGTTAGCATCTAAAGATGAATGAAGAACTTGGAAATCTGTATCGATGGCTACTGATACTGTGGACAGCTGTCAGATGTTGGCTGAACAACTTGTTTCAAGCACTAGCAAATATAATATCTATTGAAGTGATGGCAGTTAAGATTCTATTAAATACATACCTTGTGTAGTTAGAATCTGTGGTGCTGATGAGTAGTTGAATAGGTTAAGAAGTGTTCAAGATCCCCCCCTTTTAAAGGCATCTTGAATAATTTTGTATGTGAAAAATTAAATTCTGTGTACTCCTGGATCATTTTGTACTTGGAAGAGTAATGTTCTCCTGTCTTTGAGACTAAGGAATGAATGAATTTTGCAATATTTTTGTAACTTTTTTTTTTAACTGGAGGGCTGCAGGCAGGTCTTTTTTTTTTTTTTTTTTAATTATTTGTGCATGTGTATCCATCATTCTGTATTTATGTCTCTCTCTGTCTATGTTTCATGAGTGCAAGTGCCCTCTGAGGCTAGAGGGGGTATGGAATCCTGAAGTCACAGGAGATGATCATGAAGCCCTTCTGGAAGAGCAATAAGTGCTTTTTAACCACTGAGTCATTTCTCATAGTGCAGAACTGTACTCCTTGGGCTGGCTACAAGTATGCCATCTTCCCAGCTTAACAGCACACATGATTAGTTGCTGTTAGATGTCCCAATATTCTTCTGACCTCCATTACTGGGTCTTTAGTTCTCTCATAGTACAGTCTTGGGGAGTGGGAGTGACAACAAAGATGTGCAGGTTCTTTAAAAGTTTTAGTTGTATAGTATTTTTCTCCATTAGTACACTAATCTCACAGTTAAAATATCTTACTTTGTGTGTGGTTATAGTCTTTTCTTGTTAATGCTCTTTACTTTTGATATACAGATGACCCATAGAGTCGGTAAAAACACGATTCTCTATATTGTCACAAAAGTGATACATACTTAGCAGATACCATTTACATTTTAAATTTTGTTTTCTATGACAAGCAATACACAGTATGATATTCTTGGTGTGCTAGATGGTAGCTTGAGTTACAGCTTCCAGTTAGCCACATATTCATTAGGGTAAACAATTGATATGTTTGCAGTGTGTTTCTACCATATTATCAGTAAGTTACCTGAAATATTCCACCCTTTATTATTTCAAATGTTTTGAATTTTGATTTTCATAACTGTGGGCAGTGTGTTCTTTAACATTTAAACATTAAGCTATGATCCTATAGTAAAGAATATCTATTGTATATAAACTAGCATTCATCAAGAACAAAACATGTAAGCCTACACCATTGAGACTCTCACATAGCCTTATTATAGTATAGATTTGGAATTAAATCTATAATCAATTACTCTCTTTAAAAGTTTTTATTTGTAACATAATCTAGAGAAGAAATTGTGATGGGTCCAATGCAACCTGCTGCTACTGGGAATGTAACAAAATATGCTACCTTTACATTGGAAGGACAGCAGATTGTTCTTAATCAAAGCTAAGTACAAATTTTGTATGAGTTTTTGTGTTTGCTAAAAATAAGAAAATAAAGTGAGAAATTTTTTTTTCCTGTATCTGTTTTTCTTTTGTAGTTGGCAGTAACCTTATCCTGCTTACATTTGCTTTCTTGGGTTTCTTTCTTTAATCTGCTGCCAAGTTATTACTTTCCTTGTAATAATTCATAGATTCGGTTTTTCTGATCGTGCAAGCACTTGGGCACATTGAGATAAGATTCTGGTTTATATCAGTATATGCATTACTGATTTTACTGCCTTCCAGTGTAACTTACAACTTAAAACATACAGTAAGTCATTATTTGAGCAGCTGTGTTAATTTCATAGTTCGCAAGACATTAATTTCTTCCATTTGTCTCTTTATCAAGTAAAGGCTCCTGACCATATTCAAAAATTTAGTCATAGACCCTAAGACTTTGTTTCATATTGGTTCTTTAGACCACCATCCGTTTTTCATTTGCTTTTATTTATTACATATTGCACCTAATTCTTGGGTATCTTCTAACTTAGATCCTTAGTCACCTTTAAAATGTAACTTCAACCTAGATTCTTTCATGAATAATATCTTGAGACATTTCTCCATTCAGATTGGCTCTTTTCTCCGCTAGTTGGTGCGCACGCGCGCGCGCGCGCGCGCGCGCGCGCGCGCGCGCACACACACACACACACACACACACACACACACACACACACACACACACACACACACACACACACACACACACACACACACACACACACTGCAAGCAGTTTAGGACTGCCGAGGGAGAAACAGTCATTCTCAGTGAAGAGCACACCAGTTGCTTATCCAATACCAAATGGTCAGCCCTAAAAACATACATACAAGTAATATTATAGGGCCTAAGAAGGTTGTGTTATATATTTAGGTACATGCACAAACACATACACACAAAACAACAACAAAGAAAAAAAGAGGCCATAAATTTGAAAGAGAACAGGGTAGGAGGACGTGAAGATTTGGAGGGATGAAGGGGAAATGATGTAATTTATAGTCTCAAAAAGTGAAACATTACTAAAAAGGTTAAATTAAGAAATAACTTTCATATCACTTACCCATCAGCTTCTTAAACTGAAAGACTTAATAAACTAAGCTATCAGAAGCACAGCTGGATTTCCAGACCTCTTCTGAATACAAGGAATCTCTACCCCAGTGAGACGGATAAGCGAGGGTTGGTCCTATGTGGAAAATAACTTCTAAGATGTGTCATTTCAGTAGGGAGCAGATATAAAAATGTTGTCAGTATTAGTGATTTTTTCTTTTGAAAAGACTAAGTACAGTATTGGAGAAGCTCCAACAGAAGCTCCCCCCTAAGTACTTCCCCCTAAGAGTGTGAGCTCTTTGTGGGGTTCTGTTTAATGTGAGTTACACAATGTAAACTGAGTCTGAGTGTTAGATGTGGTATAAGCTAGTGGAAAGAGAGGAGGAACGATTAATTATTTAACAGGTCTAAGATGACCAGGTTTCACAACTGAGGGATAGCAAGGATTAGGACTCTATTAGCTATAAAGGAATGGTTAATAAATATTAGACTTTGTCAAGTTAGAGCAGTAGTCAGTTGAGCAGGCTTAAACAGCCTTCTTCCCCATCCAGTCAGTTATAGATGTACCAGAGAAGCACAATGTAATCTGAGCAAGCTCACTCCCAAGGGCCATCTGGTTTCGGCTGTAGCTAGTCACCCTTGCTGTTGCAATGCAAAAGCAATACCAAGATGAATAAGCATGGCTGGGTTTCAATAAGAACTTATTTTTATAGACAGGTGAATTTGGCTTGAGAGCCATAGTTGGCTGATTCTAGAGTTGTAAAGATGCTATATAATCTAATTTAGGGAAGAGTCTGAAAGTGGTAGTGTAAGCAAATACAAATAACAACATATCCTGAAAATATTTAGCATAGGATCACTGAGTATAGCGTGGGCGTGGAGCAGGACTAAATTATGGTCTCGAATGAGAAGAGATGTGAACCTTTGAAAATTTTTGTTAATAGGTTAATAAACATGATCAGATAAGTCAGTTAATTTTCTTTTTGAACATCTATTGTTGGTAAGGATTTTTTGTGCTTTTTTTGTTTATAATAGAAACTCAATTGAACTAGCTACTTAAAGTCAAAACTAGGAAAATGAGCAGTCTACAGTGTACTAATGAAAACGATGGATATCCAAAGTACTTTTGGGTGGCACTTTTTTTTTTCCTGCCTGGACTTTCAACAGTTTGAAAAATTAAGTCAGGTAAAAGATGAAAGCCTAAATATCATTCCTACTGTGAATGAGGCCAGTGTGGAAGAGAATGAAAGGGCTGTCAGGTGCTTTAGGGGAACACTGCGTACCCCGTCTCTCAGCCTCATTTCTCTACATGACTCTCTCCAAGGCAAGGGAAGCAGCACTGCTCAGTGACTTCCCAAAATCACTCCTCAGAAAAGCCATGTCCATTTTCTATGAATGAAGAGAGGTTCAAATCCTATTCCTGAAGCATCTTTTCTTCAGGAAGCCAGGAAGGAAAAAGGTTGTGAAACATGTACCACTTGAGTTTTTAGGACTTTATTTTTGTTGTTGATAGATTGCATCTGTAGATAAGTGTATCGGAAACATGCAACTCTTAACTGTATAGAAGACAAGCTTACATGTTCTGGATATTTTTCTGGACAACCTTTTTAAATTTTTAATAAATAAATAAATACACTTTGTTTTTCTTTGTAAATTACTAATTAGTTTTAGCTAGGACTATTTAAGATACTTTAAAAATACACCTTGGGTTGGAAAAGAGGTGTTTTCCTTCTATATTATAACTTTCAATTGAATTTTTAAGTTTAGAAGGGTTTAGTATAAAAGAATGGAACATTCTTTCTTTTATTTTTGAGATTCTTTTTACCTTTTAATTGTGTCTTGAGGACTGTAGGTGCCCACAGAAGCTAGAAAAGAAAGTTATATCCCATAGAGCAGGAATTACTGATGAATGTATGCTACTTGATGTGGGTGCTAAAAACTGACAGAATGTGCTTTTAACCACTGAGCCATCTCTCCAGCTCCAGTATTTAAATAGTAGAAGCAGGTTTGCTTGGTTCCACATCTAATCATGTGTTCCATATCTATGGATTCAAACATAATATTTGGGAAAATTGTACCATTTTTGTTTTTCCTAAATAATAAACTGTCTGGGTCTTAAAACCAGTGTTATGAGGATACTGAAAGATAACTATACTTTGAAAAATAGATTACTGTTTTCATTAGCTTTGATTGTAGGTGCTTATTTAACTTAGTCGCCGGTGATTATCTTTTTGAAAAATGTCATCAGGTATTCTATGTCTGCTTTCTCTTTTTCTTCTGAATAATCAGAACCACACAAGACCAATCAAAAGTAGGTGCCCACATTGGGTGAGGTTTGTATTGGCATAGCTATGTTCTGTAATAGTTCTTAATAGGATGTCTGAGCTGATGGGATGAAGAAATTAGCCTCCTGAGTTGATGGGTTTCTGTGTTAGTGAGCATGCTGTTGCAGGATATTAGAGCTTTATTAGTATGGTATCTTTGGAAGAGGGTAGTGTAGCCAGAAATTTCTTGGTCCTGCATAGCCCAGACAAATATCTTCCACTTGTGGTCCTGCAGCTGCTTATAAAATAATTACTCAGATGCTTATATTAATTACAAACTGTTTTGGTCTATGGCTCAGGCTCATCATTAACTTGCTCTTACAACTTAACCCTTATTAGTCTATGTATCATCACATATTCCATGTATTCCACCTGTGTCCTATTACATCTTGCTTTCAGGCAGCAGCTCACAGCATCTGTTCTAACCTCACTTTTCTCCCACCTCCTGTATCTCTCTTGGATTTCTCACCTGGCTATGTCCTGCCTTGCCATGGACACAACAGCTTCTTTATTAACCAGTGTAGCAATACATATTAACAACATACAGAAAGACCATCACACAGCAGGGTGGCCTAGCATAGCAGAGGGTCTTTTAATTTTAGAAAGAGATGTTCAAATCTCAGCAAGGAGAAGGACATAGGCTTGGAGTAGGATTTAGCCTTCTTTGTATGAGCTTGGGACCTTAATAAGTAGCAGGAGAGCAGGACAACATCTGTGCTAGACATACAGCTTGGTGTTATATGTGTGGAGGCTCAGGTGGGGTAAGGAAGACTCCATGCAAGGGAAATATCTGAGTGCAGAGTTTCAGCTGTGTCATAATAAGATCAGTGATCATAAATGTGTCTTTAAGTACAAAGTATTAGAACTGGAGTGTAGGAGGTAAGTTGGAATTTTAGTGAAGGTATTTTATGGGCTGTCAGGCAAGAGCAGGTATGGAAGTTATGCTTGTAAAAAGGGTGCCAGGTCTTAGAAACAGGAGCATTATATATTCGGGGAAAGTGGAGGTAAGAATAGTACTAACCAAGATGTGTGGGAAGATTGTCCATGCTATGAAGAAAGTCATGAGAGTTGATTACATCTGAGGATGCTGATTGAGTAAATAAATATTAAGATATTGGGAGCCAGGTGGTTGGTTTTTGCTGTTGTTTTTTATTGTATGAGAAATAAGCTACTAGAATGCTATCTGTAAATGCACTGGAAATGTAGTATTTTGTGGACTCATTAAATAGGAATAAGACAAATATAGAAATATGTGTGTGTGTATACATCTACATTAAAGCATATGCTTTAAGATTTGTTGCTGAGAAGGGACCTGGAAGCATCAGTACAAAGAACATGGGCAAAATTTGCCATTTTTAGTGTGCTATGTATTGTTTTTTCATTCATAGGGATTGATTAATAATTTCCCATTTTTAATGATAGTTTTCATGACTATATTTTTGTAAAGAAAATTGAAGGATTTACTTAATTTATGTGCCAAGTTTAATGATGAGAAGCTTCTTAATGTTCCAATGAGAATAACATAAACATTTTATAATCTTCATTAACAAATTTTAAAACTTCAAACAGAAAAGACGTTTTCCCTTCCCTTCCTAATAAAACTGTATTAAAAAATATATTTAAGTACCAAATGTTCTAAAACTCAGAATTCCACTTTGAAAACAATTTTGAAAGTATCTTGCTGTATACACACATCTACACACATACACACAAAAAATGAAAATTGACTTTAAAATTAGCTTTCAAAAGCTTTGCACTTTCCTAGAATCATACAATTCGTAAGAAGTAAATGTAACTAAAGTGACTTCATCATATTCAATTATACAATGACATACAGCATTCACAGGCAAAAATTATTTCTGGGAAATAGAAGCAATGACATCTGCACCCCTAGGAGACAATTCATACAGTTTCGCAGACTGAACAAAATCAATTCAAGTTGCACCAACAACCTGTGAAGAATCAGGTGACACTACAGAGCCCTTCCATGCTTTCACTCAAATTCATAGCTTCTTTCACTAATTATTAATTACATGCATATATATGTGTGTGTGTGCGTGTGTGTGTCTGTGTGTGTGCAGACACACATTCCTAAATATAACCTGCTCAGTCGATATAATGTCTCTTGTATATATATTTTTGAGGCTGACCATTTGGTCACTGGACAACCATCTGTGAAAAAGTCTTAACTGGTTCCTCATTAACCTTTAGATAAAGGCTAAGTTTATAATTCGGCTTAGAATGCCCTTACACTGCTTTATTCCTTTTTCTTGTCATTCTACACTATGTTCCTTGAACAGTTGCATTAGTAATACAATGATAGTGGTATAGTGTTCATAGCAGCTGATACTGACCACCCACTAATACTTATGTTGGGTAGTATGTGCTTTACAGTATTAGGTCTTCGAATCTTTACGGTCATCTTAAGTAATATCGGTATTATAATTTTTAATAGCATTGAACATCTGAACATCAGATCCTTAAACATTGCCTGTAGATTTTGTTTTCTTAGTAGCTGTTCCATTGCTATTTTGTAAACCTTTTAAAGATACAACTACATAAAATAAAGCATGAGATCATACATTTATTTCTCAGTGAAAAAAGTGAACATATGCCCTCAAGCACTACAGAACCTCTAGAACCCCTCTCATAGCTTCTTATTTCCGTCTCCAAGTGCACACAGGATGCTGATTTTGTAACAACAGATTAATTTTATTCAGTTTAGCATACTTTCTTTAAATTGAAGTATGTAATATATATTCTTTTGTGTTAATTCAGTATTGTTTATGTATTTTTGATTTTTCAAAATTGGGTAGCTCTATGTAACAGCTCTGACTGTACCGTAACTCTCCGTAGACTATGCTGGTCTCAGGCTCAACAGAGATCTGCCTTTGATCTGCCTTTAATCCCGTAGGTAGAGACAGGTGAATCTCTGTCTGATTTATTCTTAATGTTTACTTGTAGATAAGTATTCATTTTTAGTGCTCCATGTAAATACTTCATAAAGCTTTCTTAAAGTATTATGTTCATTATCCTTTTCAGGAGTACTTGGCTTGCTTCCAGTATATATTGTTAGAAATAAGGCTTTCATTGGACTAGATTCACTTCTTGGATTCCTATTAATCTCTCCAGGCTTGGTAATTTGTACTCCTCTGTTCCTCTGTCATAAACACTTTTGCTATGTAGCAACTGTATTGCTTATTTCACACCAGGTTTGTATGTGTGTTTGTGTGTGTGTATCTGAAACTGTAAGGCCCTCTGCCCCCCCAATAACTCTGTAAGGTGCCTTGGTCCTAGTGTTTCTATCATAGCAGTAGAAAGCTAAGATAGGCTTTCATGCTGGGCTTTCAGTTTCTTTTATCTGTTGTTAGGTGTTGACTATTCTTGGTTGATACTGGCTGTTACTTCTCTTAGGTTATGGCCATTGTTTCAGAGGTCCTTTATTAACAATTCTCCCGCATCAATTAAATGATAATTGCTGATGTTCTGCCGCACTGTCTCCTTCCTTTTAGTGTTTAGCCCGTGCATTCTTGCTCATCTCAGAATTCTACTTATTATCTTTATTCCTTTTCTTCCCCGCTAAACTGTAACCCCAATGTGTTACAAGACCCATTAAAACATATTTATATAGATATGAAGACTTTCTTTATCATCAAATCTTATTTCAAAACTTACTGAAAAGATGTTGTATTAAGTATATAGTTGATTCTTCCCTCTCTTCAATCTACTCTAGGACATGTATAGTTATAGGTTCTTATTACTGATTATTTAGGTATGTTTTTCAGCTTGTGGAATGAGACTTAAGCCCAAACAGAAAGTGCTTGGTTACAGTAATGAATTTTTGTGCCACTACTGTACCAATGGGCATATTATCTTGCCAGGGTAGTCATTGTTGTAACTCAAAGGATACATGACTGTGTAAGATTGGTGATTACTTTTCTCCTTTAGGAGCATGCATAGCATCTTCCAGCAATATGAAAAAGCCAGCCAGTAGGGCTGAATTTTCCAGGTGAGTGCCATCTTGATTTCTCTGTATTCTAAGCATGAAATATGTAGTGTCTTCAGCAACAGAGTCTTACCATCAATCTGGAAAGCAACCAGTAGCATTGGCAATAGCCTGTAAATGTTTGGGGGAGGGCATTCTATAGGACCTTACTTGCCAACAACTGCAAAAGTAGCCCATTCTTGGCGCTGGGCTTTTTATTTGTGGCATCTAGTATGAGCATTGTTGTCCCATTTGGGGATTTTAAGGTAAATAAAACTGTGTGTGCATGTGCACGCACACATGCATATTCTTCTACAGTAGATTTCCATGACTAGATAGATGTCTTTAATGTTAGTTATTCTCCCCATATTTCCTCCTGTTTTGCCCTCTCATCTCACTCCCCACTTATCCCCACATTTTATTTTTTTCCCTCTATCTTTATACCAGTATGTTCTACTTCCCTTCCTTTGAAATACCATCCCCATGGCTCCCTGATTTCCTGACCAATTCTTTTTCACTGTAGTCTGTGCTACTTGCTATTTGAGTGGTCTCTTCAAAAATAATTCTAACTGTATTTTATTATAGCAACAGAATAGTAACTAATATACCTTTCATCCTAACTACACTGTCCTTTTTGCTTTGTATTTTTTTTTAAGTATCTTTCATTTAAATCCAGAATTAAATGCCAGGACCAGACATGTCTCATTGTCATAAAAAAACTTTATGTTATTAAAACATCTTAAATGCAATATTATGTAGATCCCTGAAGTGTTTGAAGATCACCTGTCTATCTAAAATATATGTTTGACTTTGAAGGCATCTCTAACATGACCACAAGTTTGATTGTAATAGGTGACTATTTACCTGCATTTCTTTATTATCCTAAATAGCTTGCAATAATAACCTTCAAGGACTAGAAATTTACATTACATTGTTAGATGAGCTGTATAGGTACAATACCTTGAACAAGAGCAGAAATGTATGAACAGTAGGTTCTAACAAAAATAACCTTACATTTGTATCAATATACAAAATCCATACCAATATAAAATATCTAAGACTAGTAGTTGCTTTTTTTGGTTCAAAGATAAATTCAATAATCTACCTTTTTATCCTATCATTTCTTTATCTTCCCTTTAAAAATTCCAAATTGTCTCACCAAATCCGCTGCTGATGACAGTGAACTATAAGGCTGGTTGTTACTATGTAGCATGCCTGAGCAGAGAACACAGGCAGTGCACAGCCTGAGGACAACTGTTACTGATCAAATGTAGTTGCGAGCTGATAGTATGCGGTAGTTGCCTGAGCAGGTGCTGAGATGGCTATCCTAGTTTGGCAGCAGCCTCAGGAGGGGGGACCAGGGAAGCCAATAAGCCAGTGGGAAAAGGAGTCAAGGAGCCAGTTATCTGAAAGGTGGACACACACGACACGGAAATGTGGGAAAGCAGCATACTTGATAGGTGGGAAGTGACAGTACAGGGCTGCCTTTGGTGGTGAGGGGCTAATTCCAGCAGTGTTTGCTGGCACCTGTGGAGTTTGGGCTTGTCGACACTGCTGTATAGAGGCTGCAACGGGAAAATCCCAGACACTATCAGAGGGCTTGGGAAAGAAAAGGAAAAGCTGGTAGGTGCAGCTCCATGTGCCACTCTGGTGGGTACTGGCAGCTGCAAAGCCATGGGCAAGAAGTTTTGTTGTGAATTCATGCTCCCAAATTTGGACGGCAGGTGAAGTGTTAATCTAATTAATATTTATTAATTTATTATCTCATTAATAAAAAAAAGGGAGATACCAGAGAAAGAGCCTGAAAGATCAGAGAAGCAGGGGACGGCCACCAGTCACCTCTTAGCTCTTTGTTTCTCAATCTAGAAGGGCTGAGATTCTCTCCCAGCCCCCCTACTACTTCCTGTACCCTCAGTCCTCCAAACCTCTGTGGTTAACTTTGGTCGGCTGCTGACTAGCTCTGCCCTCCGATTTCAAGCAAGCTTTGTTTGTTAGGACATAATCAAAATATCATACAACACATTCACACAAAACTCTCTAAATGAAATGCAATGAAGAAAAAAAAGTTTTTTAGAAGGTCAGAAAGGGAGCACAAGAAAGTAGGATTTTAATGTGACACTTCATTTTTGCCCACGGCTGATTTTTGTGCTCTAGGAAAAAAGATTTTCTTCCTCAAACCTACTTGGAATATATTAGATGTCTATATTTTTCACACCAGAGAGCTCTGGCTACCTTTTCTAAAGAGAGGCTTTGTTTATTATGACTCTTAGCTACAGTTTTGGTGGGATTTGTTACACATCAAGCAGAGTAAGGTTTTCATGGGGTAGATTTGGATGCTAAGTAACAGAATACAACTTCATGGTGTATGGAAATACTAATAACTTTCCTAAAGTATTTCTGACTTAAAGTACTAAAGTTAGGAAAATGTCTTAGTCCGTGTTCTCTTGCTGTGAAGAAACACCATGCATGTAATTGGGACATGCTTATAGTTTCAGAGGTTTAGTCCATTATCATCATGGCAGGAAGCATGGAAGCACACATGTAGACATTGTTCTGGAAAATAGCTGAGAAGTTCTACATCTGGATCTGTAGACTGCAGGAAAAGAAAGCCAGTGGGCCTGGTTGGGGCTGTTGAAAACCTGAGCGCTCACCTCCTGTGATACTTTCAACAAGGCTACACTTCCTAATCGCTTCAAACAGTGCCACTCCCTGGTGACCAAGCATTCAAATCTGTGAGCCTTATGGGGCTATTCCTACTTAAACTTACACACAGTATGATTTTTATTATATTAGTTCTTTAAATATCTCTTCTTCCCAGTGAGTCACTTTTTTTTCCTGTTGTACTGTCCTTCCTCATCGCTATACGCGTCTGTCTTTGGTCCCCTTTCTCCCAGACTCTTCCTGCTCTCATTCACATGCCTTGTGTTACATTCTCCTTTTTATCCTCTCCCCTTCTTTAAGATTTACAGTTTTTCCTCCTTTTTTAATCATCTCATTTCTATATTCATATCCCTACACTTACACACGTGTGTGTATACATTTATATCTACATACAACAGAAGACAATAAACATGGACTTGTTTATTTGACTTAACATAATGATCTTCAGTTCTTGCCATTTTCCTTCACGTCATGATTTCAGTTTTCCTTTTGGCTATGTTAAATTCCATTGTGTACGTGTATTTCATTTATTTATATACCTTTAGGATAGTTATATTTCTTATCTATTATGAATTGGGTAGCATTAAGAATGGAAACACACATTTCTCTGCCAACTTATAATTCTTTGAGCATATACTCAAGAGTGGTATACTGTATTCTTGGATCCTATGGTATTTGTAGTTTTTTTTTTTTTTAAGAAATTGCCATGCTGACTTCCATGGTGACTAAACCAGCTTACCTTAAAGCCAGTAGTGTGTAAGGCTCACCTTTCACTACACCCTCTCCAGTATTTGTTGCCTTTTGTTTTAGTGATGAAATTCTGACTTGCAGTGGGATGGAATTTTAAGGCATTTTGATTTGCATTTCTAGGCATTTTGAGTTGCATTTCTCCACTGGCTGTAGGCATTAAGCACTTTTTCAGATATTGGAGACTTGTACTTCTTTACTTTGAGAATTGCACATTCAGTACATTAACCACTTATGGATTTGAACCAGGTGTGTGTGTGTCACCCCTATAGCTTAGACATTAATGCATAACTGGTACAGACACCCCTCCCCCATTTCTGTAAGATATATCCTCACTCTAGTGATTTCTTCCTTTCTTCTACAGAAGCTTTTACATTTAAAAAAACTAATTCTACCTGTTTTTACTTGGGATTATTTCATGTGGCACTGAGTCTTTTTCAGAAAATTGTTGCCTATACCTTTTTCTTTTCTTTTCTTTCTTAAGTTTTTTACTTATGTTTGCCTCTCTTAGTTTCAGTGTTTGAGACTTTATGTTGAAATCTTTGATTATCCCAGATTCTTTTGTTTGGTTGGCTGTTTGTTTTGTTTTTTACTTTTGTTTTGTTTAACCTCAGTTTATGTTAGCCAAACCTGGAGGTGGGGTAGAAAGACTTCATTGATTTGGCTTGCCTACTGAAATGGTATAACAGTAAGTACAGTAGGCATGTTAACTATACATATTATTGAGGAATGAAGGAACAAAATTTTAAGTAGTCAAAAGAAGGGATGCAGAAGTAAAGACCTAACAAGTCCCCCACAAAGGAATGTGTAAAGTATTTGAGGATAGACTTGAGACAGGATAATAGCATCTGCTAGTAGTTTATGATTGGCTAGTGCTGAGAGAAGTTATTCTACATCAAGTATGACTAACTCTAATTATTACTTTCATTAAAATTATATTCTAATCTTCCTCTGTTTTACATAAATTTGCATACATGTGTATTGTTATTGATTACACCTACCAGGCAGGAAATTAGGATCATTTGATATGAACTCTTCTACAAAATGTCCTATTTCTATGACCATATGACATTTATTCTCCAAAAGCTTTTTTACTAGAAAGTAGCTTTTCAATATGTACATTATTGGTGCTTTTTTTTCTAAACATTTATGTCCTCAGAAAAAGCTAATTTTAATTTTGAGGATCATGGAATTTTTAGGAATCTGTGAACATGATGAGAATCATTTTGTTTGGGGGATAGTATGGTGTAGTGATGGAGCAAGAGCATGTGTTTAAAGAAACATGAGGTCATGGGTTCAATCCCCAAGCACCGCTAAAAACATTGGCATCCTTTATAATTAGGGAAATGTAAATTAAAACTACTTTCGGATTTAATCTAACCCTGATTAGAATCCTAAAACCAAGGTTAGAAGGAAAACAACTGATAACAGGTTAGAACAGGATACTGGGGGAAGCCCTTATTCAGTATTGGTAGGATTACAAACTGATACAGCTACTATAGAAGTCAGGGTGAATTCTCAGAAAACTAAAAGTAGACCTATTACTACCTATACCACTTGTTAACATATGCCCAAAGGACTTGACATTCTAGTCTCACAGATACCATAGATCTGTGGTACTCAACCTGTGGGTTGTGTCCCTTTTGGGGATTCAATGACCAATTCACAGGGTTTACATTAAGTAGCAAGAAATGAAGATGTTTACATTAAGTAGCATGTTAAAATAGTAAATTACTTATATGACGTAGCAATGAAAATAATTTTATGGCAAGGAGTCAACATAAAGAATTGTATTAAAGAGTCACAGCATTAAGAAGGTTGAGAACTACTGGTTTAGACAGTGTTTCAGAAATGATACAGATAACTGAAATATCAGAAAAGGACTTTAAGGTAATTGCAATTATTATGTAGTAGTATGAATGCTTTGTCTGCATTACAACTTTATGCCAGAAGAGGGCATCATTCCCACTCTAGGGTTGTAAGCCACCATGTGGTTGCTGGGAATTGAACTCAGGATCTCTGGAAGAGCAAGCAGTGCTTTTAACTGCTGAACCATCTCTCCAATCCCTAAAGATTTATTAATTTTTTTACAATTAATATATTAACAACTTTGGCACAAAAGTAGGCAATATGACTATACAAATGGTTCTGTCAACTGTTGCAGATTATTTTAAGGTGTGTTGTAGTATGAGGTTTCTGGCCTGGACTTTCCGGCCGAACCTCAAGGTTTAGGCCCGCAGACCGGCAGTCCCACATTCCTACAGAGTCACACAGACGCTTTCATTAGTTTTTGGCTGATCAGCCTCAGGCCCAGGCATATCACTTGCTAGCTCTCAGCCCTTCATCTAACCCATGTCTTTTGTTCAGCCATGTGGCTGGGTACCTTTCTTTAGAGCAGCATAGTTGTCCTCTGCTTCCTGTGGCTTCTCTCTGGTGCTCTGCCTGGCGGTCTGTTCTCAGAGTTTTTCTTAGTCTGGTAGCCCCGCCTACACTTCCTGTCTGCCTTTGGCCAATCAGCTCTTTTTATTAAACCAGTGGGTGGGACAATTTACCATGAAACAACACTAATACCCCTACATATTCCCTTTTCTCTTTAAAACAAAAGGAACTCCAATTCTAAAATTCTTTTCCCCCCTTATCTATAACAGCTTATAAGCAACACTGTAAATAAAGACAAACATCCATAATCCATGTTTTGGGAATGTGGGCGTCTTTCTCTAGGCTACTTCCTGCTGAATGGGGACGCCTACAGTCTCATGAGAATCCAAAGAAAAATGTAGGATTATGGATAAGTCTTTAGTGGAGTAGTCTCTAAGGCTGGGTCATCTCAGCCAGTCTCCTTGAAATTGTTTTGGATTCAGAGCTCTGGAACTTCAACAGAGGTGCTCTGAAATGCTGAATCATCTGGTCCATCCATTTCCATTGGAGATTTTTCAGGGGGGTCTTCCTCTATCAAACTTTATGTTCTTTATCCAGGAAGAAATCCACAGTCTTTCATTTTCTGTGAAAATAAAAGGAAAACCTCTTCTCCAAAGTAGCGTATCTTTGCATTTCAATTTTAAAGTAAACTCATTTACAAAATATATAGGTTGAATTACTCCAACAACATTTATAATCAGCTGTCTTTTATCAGCTTTTACTAAGTCATTTTCAGTCAAGAAGCTTAAAGATAAGACAGTAATATATAGTATCCAGACATTCTTTGTATTTTCCATCTTTGCTTGGCTTTTTTTTTTTAATTTTTATTTATTTATTCTATTTCTTTAAGGGCTTTTTCTACCTCTTTTTTTTTTCTTTACGCCTATGTATATATATTTTCAAAACACTCTTTACCACTTAGACTTTTTTTTTTTAAAAAAAAAAAAACTGTCTTTACTGTATATTTATTTCTTAACTTTTTCTGTCTCTGACCACACCTTTGCTTCTCTAGGGTGATTGACTCCACCCAGATTCTTCTATTTCTTTCTGTTTCTGAACACACCTTTAATCTGCCAGGATTAAAGGCTGGTATGATAGGTGGATAGCTCCACCCAGCTCCTAGTCTAATTTCATAGAATTTATCTTTTTAACCCAGGTACTCTGGGGAATTTTAGGGTCCATGTAATGACCAAGTCAAACTGCCATCTGCTGCTCATTAACTCTATTTAAGTATTAGGCAGCAGGGCCTTTTAAAAGACTCACAAGTATTTTGCCTTTAAGGCTGAATCAGGAAGCTTCTCTTAAAAAAGTCAAGCTTCAGTTTGCCTCAGGCAAACAGAGCTGATCCATGAAAACATCGACACTAGAAAGCCATCTTTGATTCTTTCCCTTTTTCTCCTTATGAAGGTAAACCTTAAATAGATCATTTACAACCTTTGCTTACATCTAGGCTCCCGTGAGACTTCAGGAATGAGCCATTTTACACCTTAAGCTGCACTCCAAAAGCCCGCCATTGTAGCTCAAGCCGATAGGCCTCACCAGGGTGTCTCTGTACCACGGCTCATGTGGAAGACACAATTCAGAGGCTGCTTTTGGCTCTAGACCATATTTGCCACACGTTGGGCTGCCATTTGTAGTAGGAGGTTTCTGGCCCAGACTTTCGGGCCTAACCTCAAAGTTTAGGTCCACAGACCCACAGACCCGCAGTCCCGCAGTCCTACAGAGACACACAGATGCTTTCATTAGTTTTTGGCTGATCAGCCTCAGGCCCAGGCATATCACTTGCTAGCTCTCTACCCTTCATCTAACCCATGTCTCTTGTTCAGTCATGCGGCTCGGTACCTTTCTTTAGAGCAGCATAGTTGTCCTCGGCTTCCACTGACTTCTCTCTGGTGCTCTGTCTGGTGGTCTGTTCTCAGAGTTTTTCTTAGTCTGGTAGCCCCGCCTACACTTCCTGCCTGCCTTTGGCCAATCAGCTCTTTTTATTAAACCAGTGGGTGGGACAATTTACCATGAAACAACACTAATACCCCTACAGTGTGTTACTTTTGTTTATGTTGTTTGATGATATATTGTGTATCTAATAAAGCTTGCCTGAAAATCAGAGGACTGAGTCAGCCACAGATTTAGCCCCAAAGGTCAAGAAGTGTTGATCCATACCTTTAATCCTAGTTCTCAGGAATCATAGACAGGTGGATCTCTGATTTCAAGGCCAAATAGAGCCAGACAGTAGTGGCACACACCTTCAAGCCCAGCTCCTAGGACCCCAGTTTCTCTGCTCCCAGTTCTTGAGAAACACACAGGCCTTTAATCCTATCACTAGGAAAGTTGAAACAGGAAGTAAGATAGTTTGATGGAGAAAGAAAGATAAGGCAGGAGGAGGCAGGAGTTCAGCCCTTCACCTATGCCCCCTTTTCCCTTTTGGCTGAGCACTGAGAGGCATTCAGTCTGAGAATTTGTGGAGATAGGATATATCTCTTTTGGCCTGAGAAGTTAGCTTGATGAGAAATGACTGTGTCTTGTTCCTCTGTCTCTTTGATCTTTCCCCCCAATATCTGGCTCTGGGTTTTTAATTATAAGATCAAGTAGAGTTCATGCAGTTGTTTAACTCTTGAAGCTGTGTTACTGTGTCTCTCTAAAATACCCGTGGTCTAATAAAGAGCTGAACAGCTAGTATCAGACAGGAGAAAGAATTAGGTGGGGCTGGAGGGCAGAGCAGATAAATAGGAGAAATCTGGAAAAGAAGAAAGATCTAGGAACCAGAGAGGGAGGAGGATGAAAAGGACCAGACACCCAGGTGTGCAACCAGCAACAGAGTAGGAAAGAAAGATATACAGAAATAGAAAAAGGTAAAAGCCCAGAGGCAAAGGATAATGGAACAGTTTAAGTTAAGAAAAGCTTGCAAAAAACAAGCCAAGCTAAGGCTGAACATTTATAAGTAAGAATAAGCCTCTGCATGTAATTTATTTGGGAGCTGGGTGGCAGGCCTCCCAAAGAACAAAACCAAAAGTAAACAGAAATCACACAGACACACACACACACACACACACACACACACACACACAAAGTCAAATGGAAATTCAGGGAATAAAGCCTTGGTAATAGTAATGAACAAATCTGCAATAGTAGACAATTTTGTCAGTTTGACAATTAGAGTCTTGTGGAGAAGAGGAAATTCAATTGAGAAGATGATTTCATCAGTTTCATCTGTTAGCCAAATGTGGACCATTTTGTTGATTAATGATTGATGTAAGAGGGCACAGCTACTGTGAGCTACTGGATAGATTGATTGTCCTAGAAACTATAAAAAAGATAGCTGAACATAAGCCAAGGATCAAGCCAGTAAGTAGCATTCCTCTGTGCTTCTTACTTCTGCTTCAGTTCAAGTTCTTGCACTGACTTTCTTTATGATAGACTAGAACTGTAAGCTGAAATAAACCCTTTTCCTGCTCCAGTTGCTTTGGATTATGGTCTTTATTTATGGTAATAGGCAGTAAACTAGAACAAAGCCTTGCAAATTTATTAAGGAGCATCTAAATTGTCAATTAAAGAACCAGTGAGATTTAAAATGAGTCAAAAGAATGTATTATGCCTCACAATTTTTTTTTTCAAACACAAAGGCAAAGTAGGATTATTTCAGACTAACATTAACAGAATTACTTATGGCATATAAGGAATAGCTTGTGAAACAGAAAGTTGAGGGTATTTAACTAACCTTAATGAATTTCAAGACTAGATGGTCAGAATGTCTTTGGTGCACTAGCTTTGTAAACAGTTATGTCCTGATATGTCATAGTTCCAGGGAAATATAGGAGTCTCAAATTGTTTAAAATCATTGATATGGAAAATAAATTATGTGGGAGATTATGTTCCATTGTAAATAATTGTCCTACCCACTGGTTTAATAAAAAGTGCTGATTGGCCAAAGGCAGACAGGAAGTGTGGGCGGGGCTACCAGACTAAGAAGACTAGAAACAGGCAGAACAGAGCAGAATGCCAGAGAGAAGCCAGAAGAAGCAGAGGACAACCATGCTGCTCTGAGAAAAAGTACCCAGCCCCATGGCTGAAAAGGATAAGAGTAATGGGTTAGATTAAGGGTAAAGAGTTAGCAAGTTATATGCCTGGGCCTTAGGCTGACCAGCCTAAACCAGTGTAAGCATCTGTGTGTCTCTGCTGGTCTGTGGATCTTTGGCCCTAAACCTTGAGGCAAGGCCCGAAAGTCCGGGCCGGAAACCTCCTACTACAAATGGCAGCCCAATGTGGGCCAAATATACCCACATAAAGCCATAGAAGGCTTAAAAATGGTTAGAGCCCAAAGCAGCTTCTGAGGTGTGTCTCTCACGTGAGCTGTGGTACAGAGACGCCCTGATGAAGCGTGTGGGCTTGAGCTACAATGGCGGGCTTTGGAGTGCAGCTTAAGGTGTAAAATGGCCTGTTCCTGAAGTCTCACAGGACCCTCAATATATGCAAAAAGTTGTAAATAATTTACTTAAGGTTTCTGTTCATAAGGACAAAAAGGGAACAGAATCAAAGATGGTTTCTTGGTGGTGTTTTCTTGGATCAGCTCTGTTTGCCGGAGGCAAACTGAAGCTTTTTAAAGAGAAGTTTCCTGTTCTGTAAGCTGAAGATGGATGCCCCAACTTTATAAAGGAACTTTGGGTGACTGTCCAGGCAGATAGGTGTCTTCTCTGTCATTTCTAGTTTTTGGAAGTTGCTTGCACTTCCTGGTTATTTATTATTATTATATTATTTCCTTCTTGGGTCTCTAAGGTAGTTGCAGATGAGATAGTTACAGTTTTCTAATGACAGTTTTAGAAAAGAAACTTTGAAGTTAAAGCTTATAAGTTTAAGAGACATCAAAATAATAGCTTTTAGTTAGAAAGGAAGTGAATTATGTATAATCCTTTGGACTCATCAAAATAGGATAATTAATGAAATATTTTCTTGGAATTGTCAATTGTTAATGGACTGGACATTACTCATTTATTGTTTGTATATATTGTATATAATTATTGTACCTATTGTATATGGTTTTTCTTATGTTAGCTATCACCTTCTTTTTTTAATTTGACACAAAAGGGGATATGTGGGGATTCAATAAAAGCTTCAGAAGTTTTGGAGATTTCAGAGAGAATCTACCCACAGTCTATGTGGGGATTTAATAAAAGCTCCAGAAGTTCCAGAGCTTTAACCACAGTCAGTCTAGGATAATCAGAGAGTGGTGATTCAAACCTTTAATCCCAGCACAGGGAGTATCCTGGGAGTGGTGACCTACACCCTTAATCCCAACTTTAGATTATAGAAGGAATTCCAGGCTCCCAAGCAGGCAGTGGTGGGACCACCCCTTAATTTACCAAAAGAGTATTTAAGACAGGATAGAAACACAGGAGGGGAAGCCAAGCCAAGGGAAGCGAGGCTGAGGAAGCTGGAAGACAGCTGGGTAAGATCTGACTCTGGTGTTTATTCTCTCTAATATCTCCGAAACTTCTGAAACTTTTATTGAATCTCCACAAAATTGACTCTTATTTTGAATTTTTTCATTTGAAAACATTTATTTTTGAGGATTTTATACATTGTATTTTGATATTCATCCCTTTCCCCCAGAGCTACCCCTTATTCCATCCTACCCAATGTGTGCTCATTTCTTTTTAAATTGTATTTACTCCTGTAACTCCTCTCGTATCTCCCTCACACCTCCTTTTCAAAATTCTTTAATTACTATTGTTTTACACACACACAATCTGACAAGTCCATTTATTGTTGTTCATATGTATGTGTTTAGAGTTGACTATTTGGGATTGGATAACTGTCAGGGTGCTTGTCCCTGAAGAAGATTAATTTCCTCTTTCAGCAGCCTTAATTGCCTATAATTCTTCATCTACGGTGTTTCTTTGTGAGATTGTCCCCATCCACTTGGCGTTTGAACTGTAGCTGTCATTTTGCATTTGTTGTTTAGAAAACCATATTCTTGAGACTTCACATGTACAGCTTCCCTGTTTCCATAGAAGATTATCTTGCAACAGATATCTTGGTTCTCTGGCTTATACAGTCTGTTTTCTCCTTCCATGATGTTCCCTGAGCCATAGGTGTGTAAGTGGTGTTGTAGATGTATCAGTTTTCACAGAGTAACCCATGGTCGCTTGCTTTCTGCCTTTTAACCAGTTTTATAATGGTATCCATGTGCTTCAAAAAGAAGCTTCTTTATTAAGGGTGAAAGCTACTCTTATCCCATAAGGATAAGTATTTAGAATGTAGTTAGAAATTATTCGAGTTTAATAAAGTAAATAGTCCCAGACTTTACCAGCCACAAATATACAATACTAGGCATGAATTCCTTTAAATCTAATTATACGGCTGTTGGAACTCTTATGATCTTAGTGCTACTATTAGACTCTTAGAGATGGCTTGCCATGCTGGCCATCGGTGTGAATTGTAGGCTTTAAGCAGGGCCGGACTGATCGTTGTCGTTGTTGTTGTTGTTGTTGTCGTCGTCGTCGTTGTTGTTGTCGTCGTCGTTGTTGTTGTCGTTGTTGTCGTTGTTGTTGTTGTCGTTGTTGTTGTCGTTGTTGTTGTTGTCGTTGTTGTTGTTGTCGTTGTTGTTGTTGTTGTCGTTGTTGTCGTTGTTGTTGTTGTCGTTGTTGTTGTCGTTGTTGTTGTTGTCGTTGTTGTTGTTGTTGTTGTTGTTGTCGTTGTTGTTGTTGTTGTTGTTGTCGTTGTTGTTGTTGTTGTCGTCGTCGTCGTTGTTGTCGTCGTTGTTGTTGTTGTTGTTGTTGTTGTTGTCGTTGTTGTTGTCGTTGTTGTTGTTGTTGTCGTTGTCGTTGTTGTTGTCGTTGTTGTTGTTGTTGTTGTTTGTTTGTTTTTCCCTTGGCAGGTTCACTAGCACCCTTTGCTACTACAGGAGCTAGTGCTCGGGGCGAAGGCTTCCAGGTTAGCTATAGCTGTGTTCTTCAAAAGTCCAATGTCCAGAACATGTGGTATCTTCAACAGTAGGGTCTTACCTTAATTCTGGAAGGCAACCACTGACAATGTCAGTAGCCTTGTTTTGGGAGTCTCTTGGATCCCCTTGACCAACAAGTTAAACTGACATTTTCCATGTCTGGTACTGAGGTTTTTGTTAGTTGATCTGTGGCTACTGGGGGAAGCATTATCACCACATGTGAGCTAGCTTTATTCACAGTTTAAGTATGCATTTAAGTGATTATAAAATAATATTTCCCAGTAGCTTTTCCAAATATCTTTTGTGTTACTTCCTTCTCCCTCCCTCAACCTCTGTATGCCCCCTCTTGTCACTATTTAAAGTCACCCCCCCCATTTGTGACATTTCCCCTGTGTAGCACTTATGTCCATCTGTTCCCCTCCCTACATCTTCTCTTTTTAGCACCTGGTCCCTTTTTACTTTCCTTGTTTCAGCATTTTCTCTAGACTTTGTACGCAGACCCTAAAGAGCCAGAGCTCGGAAAGAGAACATGCAGCATTTCCATTCTGTAACTGGGCTATCCCACTCATTATACTTGTACTAGTTTCATGAATTCACCTGTATATTTCATTTTTATTTATAGCTGAATAGTATTCCATATTGTATCTGTGTACATTTTCATTATCTATTTTCCAGTTGAAGAACATTTAGGTTGTTTCCATTTCCCACCTATTGGAAATAGAGTGACAAAAAATGAGGCTGAGAAATCATCTAACCTCAACTTCCAGTGTATCTAAGAAATGGGAATCTTTTTGTAGATGAGATTATCTTTTTCTTCCTAGAGGAGGAATCACATTTTGAACAGCTTTTTACATTTTAAGAGGGACACAGACTGTACTTTAGACAAGAAGTCTAAAGTGTATTTTAGACTTCTTAGCATAAGTAATAAAGGAAAGAATGCCTTATACTTGCTGTTAAGAAAAACTGTGTGCTAACTTAATGAAATAAATACTAGTTCTTTGTCAAGCCACATTTTAGTTATTTTGCTTGAGATATTCTGAAGGAAAAAGATGCATTCTACAATAGTTAGGATTACTGATGGTACATTCATTTTTATACTTATTTGAAAGATAATAGAGCTTGCTTCCCTTAGGCAAGTGTATTTTTTTCTTCTTTATCTCATGTTAATAGTTTTAACTAAGGTAAGGTTCAAAATGGACACGCAGTTTTCACAGAGATCTCTACAATAGATTAAAGGTAGTAGTAAAATGTACATATAAGTGAACAAGAATCCAAGCTCTAATCAAAGCTCTATTAGAATATTCTGAGATAATAACACTGCAGCTCTAATACTTGAAAAAGGATAAAATACATGAAGTTAGGAATCTAATAATTTATGCATGACTTTTATTAATAATGTCTATCATGATGGGCAAAATATGTTAGAAGGCACACTTGACATTTAGGAGCATATTATCCCGGTGATCCTGATATAATCAAATGAGCCCTCTAAAAGCAGAGAATTTCCTACCGCTAGTGGAAGAAGGGGAAATGAGATACTTACATTTGTATGTAGTTACTAAATAAACTGTGCTGGTTAATGGTGCTGGGAACTGAACACAGAAAGGCCCTATGCAGGCTAGGCAAGCACTTTATCATTGAGCTATATCTCCAGTCCCCAAATTAAAAATTTTATCTTTTCAAAAATTTGAATATTGGAGCATATAGTCAAATTTTTGCTGAGTAGAATTCATGTTCCAAATGTATAGAAGAGACATAAATGCTGCACAGAGAATTCTTTCAAATGGATTGTCTGCATAACTACAAATAATTTTCTTTTTCTCTCATCAAAATATATGTTCCTTGAGATTGTCTTTCTGTCCCCTGCTCCCTTTCCCATGTCTCCAGCTAGCAAGTTCTATTATTCTGGGGAAAAAAAATAAAAGAGATATAACAAAAGGAAATATTTGAGGCATTAAAGATAAAGCTACCAGAAACTTACACTGAGCATTACATGTGAATTGAAAACATCAGAAGACTTTTATTTGTACTTAGTTATATATAAAGGATGCTCTTCATTGCCAGTTCTGTTTAGCATTAACTAGAAGCCAAAATAATGCTGTAAAGAATTATAATTTTGGTTTTTCATAGGTAGTTTGCTGGAAATTTGCAAGAAAAACTAGATAAAATATTACATTTGTAATCCCATCATTTGTAATCCCATCTCTTGCCTACTAGCTGGTCAACCACCCCACCTACCCAGCATGCTAACCTGAGGTCATAAATTAAAACATAAAATCCAAATGGGACCACCAGATAGAAACTGGAATTTAGAATTATAAGGTACTTTACCTGTAATCTTTTTTTTAGAGACCCTTAGAGTCAGACTTCTCCCCTACCTGTCATACTGCTCATTGTGTGAACCTTGGAACTTACAAGTTTTTAAGCTAGACCCATAAAGTATCCCATAGGCTAAAACAAACTATCATCTCGCTCGTCCACAACAAGAAAAGTTGGGGTAACATCAGACAAAGATCCAAATACCTAGCCACCAAAACAAGACCGGATAGCCATATAAAAATCACTTCAAACAGCATAAATTCAGGTTAGATTTTAATATCCCATTGAAAACATACAAATGAAAAATCACTAAGAACATGAATAACCAATATGATATGTTTTACAGAAAACATCAACTCCAGTTCTCCAGAAAAAAGCAACTTAGCAAATGCACAAGATAAGGACTTCAAAATAGCAATTATAAATATGTTCAAGAAACTTAGAGGATATAACTAAACTCCCAAATGACCACAGAAATACACAGTTGAATGAAATAGTGAAAACAGTTTGAGATATGAAAATAGAATTTAATAGAGACAGAATCTTTGAAGAAACACCTAACTGGAATAAAGCTCAAAATAAAAAAAAAAAAAAAAAAAAAAAAAAACTTAGGAAGTAAAAGAAAGTACTCAGAGGAAAATCTCACCAACAAATTGAATATAGTGGAAGAGAATGGGAGGAGTGATATGTAGGGAGAACACAGTCAGCATGATGGAACTGTGGTTGCTATTACCAGTAATGTGCCTAGACATGTGCACTACCTGCTTCCTACTGAACCAGCTTCCAGTTTGTTGATGTACCTGGTGACTGTTGACTCATGGTCATTGATGCTGTAGGCCAATGAGAAACGGTAGGAGAGGAGAGGGTTGGTCTCTAGCTGCCAATGGGAAATCTGGAAGGGGATATATAGGTTTGCCCCATATCTAAAATAAAGGAGTCTGCCATTCTGATATTTGTTTTAAAGGAGTCTGTATCTACTTCTCACCTGACTCCTGGATTCTGTGCCTTCTCATCTCCTCTCTCAAGTGGTGCCCATAACAATGATATAATTGTAAGGGGGGGGGAGAGGTGGATCTGAAGTAAATATAGTCAGGATACATTATGTGAAACTCCCAAATAATAATATTATGTTGGGAAAAAATGAAAAATTAAAATAAGAAAGAAACCAGGAACAAAACATTCAGGAAATGATAGATAGATAGGTAGGTAGCTAGGCAGGCAGGCAGACAGACAGATGATAGATAAATAGACAGACATAAATAGATAGATGATAGTAGGTAGATGATAGATAGATAGATAGATAGATAGATAGATAGATAGATAGATAGATAGATAGATAGAAGGAAGAAACTCAGATTAAATTCTAGATTTCAATGAAATAATTGGGGAAAAATTCCTAACCTAAAGAAACATGAATAAGTGTAGAGAATAAAGAAAGGATATTGAAAGGCAAAACTATCAGTTGTAACCAAAAAAAGAAAGACAATTTTTAATAAAAATAACTGAGAAATGTATGTTAGTTAATCCAGTTCTACAGAGGGTACTAACAACCAAAAGGACACAATAAATAAATTGATAAATTGACAAATTGACAAATAATTCCAGAACAGTTAGTTGAAAAGGTCTGTGGGTGGGGGGGGGAACCAAACAGTACAACACAGTGACAAGACTCCACAGCCACCTGGTCCACAGCTGACTAAAAGGTGAGTGCACCCTGATCCCCAGGCCATGCTGAGACCATGGACTCCAAAGCCGAGCACAGAGATACAGCCCCTGGCACTCTACCCACACCCAGCTCTGCCCTAAACCAAAGAAAGCTGGGAATGATTCCCCAAGTACAATCTCCAGCAAAACACAGCTGGAGGAACATCCCACAGGCCAAACCCTGCCCCCCCCCACCACAAACCGCTTTATCACACACCAACAACTGAAGACTTGGCAGCTCCCCTGTCTACAGCTGACTAAGAGTAAACTAAGAGCATATTAAGAGCAACCATTGGGACAGCTGAAGACACACAGCCCCCAGACTGACTAAGAGCTGACTAAGAGTGTACCAAGGAAGCAATGGGCAGACACCAGTGCAAGAATACATATAACAATATAAAGAACAGCAAGACACCACCAGAAGAAGCTGGTGTTTCAACATTAAGAGCTGAGCAGAGCAATGAAGAGGAAAGAGAAGGAAACAACATTAAAAATAACTTTATGAAGGTAATAGACGCAAAGAGGATATAAAAAACTCCTTATAGAAATAAGAATATATATATAATATAGAAATAGAAAGCAAAGCAAAACAAAACAAAAAAACAAAAAAAAAATTGGAAGAATTAACAAATCCCTGAAAGAAAATGAAGAAAACCAAGAAAAAAGAAAACAAACAGGTGAAAGAAACATCCCAAGAATTAAAAATTGAAATAGAAGCAATGAAAAAGGCACAAACCAAGGCAAAGCTGGAAATAGAAAACCTGAAGAAACAAAGAAACCGGAACTACAGGTGCAAGAAGCATAACCAATATCAGGCAAGAGATGGAAGAGAGAATCTCTACAGTGGAAGATTCAATAGTGAAAATAGATACGTCAGCCAAAGAAAACACTAAAACCAAAAATGTCATAACACAAAACATCCAGGAAATCTGGGACACCAAGAAAAGACCAAACCTGAGAATAATCAGAATTGAAGAAGGAGAAGAATACCAGATCAAGGGCACAGAAAATATATTCAACAAAATCATAGAAGAAAACTTTCCCAACCTAAAGAAGGAAATGCCTATAAAGATACAAGAAGTTTACAGATTAGACCCCTCAAAAAAGTCTTCTCGCCACATAATAATCAAGCTACTAAACCTACAGGACAAAGAAAAAAATGCTAAGAGCTGCAAAGGAAAAAAGCCAAGTTCAGTATAAAAGCAAACCCATCAGAATAACACCAGGCGATTCAGCTGAAACAATGAAAGCAAGAAGGTCCTGGTCAAATGTTATACAGACACAAAAAGAGCATGGCTGCCAACCAAGACTACTATATCCAGCAAAACTGTCAACCACCATAGATGGAGTAAACAAGATATTTCATGACAAAAACAGATTTAAACATTACCTATCCACAAATCTGGCCTAACAGAAAGCACTAGAGGGAAAACTCGAACCTAAGGAACCAGATACACTATTGAAACCACACACAAATGATAATCCCACAGAAGAAAAGCCCAAAGTAGGGAAATACACACATGATTGATGTAGGAATGTCTTTCTGTAGGCTGTGAATATCAATCTTTAAATAAAAGACTGTTTTGGCCCATGACAGGCACCATAGGAAAAGGAGACAGAGAAATCAGAATAGGTAGCAGACAGATCGAGCCAGCCTCCCAAGAAGAAACAAGTAAGGAACACAGGTGAGCCACAGTCCAGATGGCAGATAGATTAATGAAAATGGGTTTATTTAAGATGAAAAAGCTGTGTAGCAATGTGCCTGAGCCATAGGCCGAACAGCATGAACTTAATATAAGTGTTTGAGTCATTTTTGGGGATCTAAGTAGTGGCGGCAGTCTGGACCACTGGCAGGATGGAGCCAGAAACCTATTACAACATATGATACCACCAAAAATAACAGGAAATAACAATCATTGGTCATTAATATACATTATTATCGATGGACTCAATTCAGCTATAAAAAGATACATCCTAACACGATGGATACAAAAACAAAATCCATCCTTCTGCTGCATACAAGAAATACACCTCAACTTCAAAGTCAGACACAGGCTCAGAGTAAAGGGTTAGGAAACACTTTCCAATCAAATGATCCTAAGAAGCAAGCTTGTGTAGCCATCCTAATATCTAACACAATACACTTTCGGTCAAAAAGAGACCAGGGCAGACATTACTTATTCATCTCAGGAAAAATCCACCAAGATGAAGTCTCAATTCTGAGTGTTTATATCTCCAACATTAGGGCACTTGCATATTTTAAAGAAACACTACTAAAGTTTAAATCTCACATCAAACCCCACACACTAATAGTGGGAGATTTTATTACCCCACTTTCACCCTTGGATAGGTCAACCAGACAGAAACTCAACAGAGAAATAAGGGATCTAACAGATGTTATGACCCAAATGGACTTAATAGATATATACAGAACCTTCCACCCCCAAACAAAGGAATATACATATTTCTCAGCACCTCATAGAACTTTCTCTAAAATTTACCACATACTCGGTCATAAAGCAAATATCAATAGATTAAAAAAAAATAGGAATAACTCCTTGTATCATACCAGATCACCATGGTCTAAAGTTAAGAGTTCAACAACAACAAAAATCACAGAAACCCTACAAATTCATGGAAACTGAACATCTCTCAATTTCACCACTTCTGGGTTATTGAAGAAGTTAAGAAAGCAATCAAAGATGTCTTAGAATTAATAAACATGAATTCACAACATACCCAAACTTATGGGACACAATGAAAGCAGTGCTAAGAGGAAAATTTATAGCACTGGATGCCTATATGAAAAACTTAGAGAAATCTCACACAAGAGACTTAACAGAACAGCTGAAGGCTTTAGAACAATTAGAAGCAAACTCACCTAGAAGGAGTAGATGGCAGGAAATAATCAAACTTAGGGCTGAAATCAATACAATAGAAACAAAGAGAACAATACAAAGAACCAGTCAGTCCAAGAGTTAGTTCTTTGAGAAATTCAACAAGATAGATAAACCCTTATCCAAGTAACTAAAAGGCAGAGAGTATACCAATACTCCTCAAACTGTTTCATGCAGTAGAAACTGAAGGAACCTTGCAAAACTTTTTATGAGGCCACAATCACTGATTCCCAAGCAACTCAAAGATGGCAACAAAGAAAGAATTAGAGATCAATCTCCCTTATGAACATTGATGCAGAAAACACTCAATAAAATACTGGCAAACCAAATCCAACATCATATCAAAAACATCATCACCACGATCAAGTAGGCTTCATCCCAAAGATGCAGGGATGATTCAACATATGAAAAATTATGAATGTCATCCATCATATAAACAAACTGAAACAAAAAAACCACATGATCATCTCCTTAGATGCTGAAAAAGCCTTTTTCAAAATCCAACACTCTTTCATGATAAAAGTCCTGGAGAGATCAGGAATACAGGGGAAATACCTAAATATAACAAAGCCAATATTAAGCAAGCTGACAGCCAACATCAAACTAAATGGAGAAAAACTTAAAAGCAATCCCACTAAAATCAGAAACAAGACAAGGCTGTCATCTCTGTTCTTATCCATTCAATATAGTTCTCAAAGTTTTGGCTAAAGCAATACGAGAACAAAAGATTAAGGGGATACAAATTGGAAAGGAAAGTCACACCATCTCTATTTCAGATGATATGATCGCTTACATAAGTGACCCCAAAAGTTCTACCAGGGATCTCCTACAGCTGGTAAACACCTTCAACAATGTAGAGGGTACAAGATTAACTAAAAAAAAAAAAAAAAAAAAATCAATAGTCTCGTATATATTAAGGGTAAAAGGACTGAAAAAGGAATATGGGAAACATCACCCTCTACAATAGCTGCAAATAGCATTAAATATCTTGTCATAACTCTAACCAAAGAAAGAGCAGACCTTTGACAAAAATTTTAAATCACTGAAGAAAGCAATTGAAAAGAATATCAGAAAATGGAAATATCTGCCATGCGTCTGGATAGGTAGGATCAACATAGTAAAAATGACAATTTTACCAAAAGCAATCTACAGATTCAATGCAATCCCCCATTAAAATGCCAACACAATTTTTACAGAACTTGAAAGAAAATACTCAACTTCATATGGAATAACAGGAATCCCAAGATTGCCAGAACAATCCTGCTCATAAAAGAACTTCAGGAGGAATCACCACTGCTGACAGTAATAAGAACAGCCTGTACTGGTATAAAAACAGACTTGTAGATCAATGGAATTGAATTGAAGACCCCCAACCTTAATCCACACACCCATGAACACATGATTTTTGACAAAGAGGCCAAAAGTATTCAATGGAAAAAAGATAGTATCTTGAACAAACGGTTTTGACATAACTGGATTGTAGTATGCAGAATGCAAATAGATCAATACCTATCACTCTGCACATAACTCAAATCCAAGTAGATCAAAGACCTCAACATAAACCCAGCTACACTAAATTTGATAGAAAAGAAAATGGGACATACTCTCCAATGCATTGTCACAGTCGACCACTTAAATATAACACCAGTAGCACAGACACTAAGAACAACAATCAATAAGTGAGACAACCTGAAAGTGAGGAACTTCTTTAAAACAAGATCACAGCCTACAGAATGGGAAAAAATCTTCACCAACCCAACATCAGACAGAGGACTCATCTTGAAAATATATTGAGAACTCTAGAAACTAGAGCCCCAAAACCTAAATAACCCAATAAAAATGGGGCTCAACGCGAAACAGGGAATTCTCAGTAGAATTACAAATAGCTAAAAGGCACTTAAAATGACTCAAACATCTTTAGCCATTAGAGAAACGCAAATCAAAACAATTTTGAGATACCACCCTACACCTGTCAGAATGGTTAAGATCAAAAACACAAATGACAGGCCTATGCTGGAGAGGATTGGAGCAAGGGGAACACTCCTCCATTGTTGGTGGGAGTGTAAACTTGTACAGCCACTCTGGAATGCAGTATGGCGGTTCCTCAGAATACTGGGAATCAGTCTCGCCAGTGATCCTGCAATACCTCTATTGGGCATCTACCCAGAGGATGCACATTTGTATCCCAAAGGCTCAACTATCTTCATAGCAGCATTATTGGTAATAGCAAGAACCTGGAAACAACCTAGATGCCCCTCAGCTGAAGAATGGATTAACAAACTGTGCAGGCAAATTGATGAATTTGGAGAATATCCTCCTGAGTGAGGTATCACAAGCCCAGAAAGATAGGCATGGGATGTACTCAGTCATAAGTGGACTTTAGACAAAAAGCAAAGAATACACAAGCTGCAAACCACAACCTCTGAACAGCTTGGAATTGGAATGAACTTCAGAGAGACATCCAAGGAGAAGGCTGAAGGTGGACTGGGAGGGATTTGTAGGGAAGGGTGGGAGAGCAGGAGGATACATGGGGGGGGGGGAAGACCTTTTTAAAAATAAGCAATTTAAAAAAACTAGTTTGACCCACATATAAAAACAGTACACCAGAATAAAAGGAATTAATAAACTGTCCAGTAACTACTCTGTATTAACAATCTTGATTCCTTGATAGAAAGATTCAAACTTTAATTTAGTTAAAAGAATCCATCCGTCTGCCTCCAATAGACACACTTTACCATCAGAGACAGATTCGAGTAAAAGGATAGTAAAGGAATTTTAAACAAATGGAATTAAGAACAAAGTGAGCATAAGTATTTTAATATCTGAATAAAATAGACTTGAAATCAAACTAGTAAGGGATAGGGAGGGGCCCTTCACAATTTCTAAAAGAAAAAAATCCCATGGGGGATATTACAGTTCTAAACACTTCTGCACCAAACAGACCACTACTCAGTTTCATAAAAGAAAGAGCATTAGAATGAAAATTACAGATATATTTTAACAGACATAGAAAATGACCTCAGTAACCCCCTCTGACCAGTGTCCACACAATACATCTTGAGGAAGACAAAAATTAACTAAATGGAAACTCTGGAGTTAAAGGATATCATTAATAAAACAGATCTAATGGACATCTACAGATCATTCTACCCAAACAATGAGGAAGACACTTTGTTTTTCACATCTCATAGAATATTTTCTAGATCACGTATTAGGACACAAAGCAAGATTTAAGAAACATAAGAAAATTGCAATGATATCCTGCATTCTCTTCGTATGACATGAGTTAGAACTACTTATTAATAGCATTAGAAATGGCAGAAATAACACACTACTGAGTGAAAATTGAATCAAGAGAAAAATCAAGAAGGAAATTTAAATTTTTTTAGCATTGAATAAAAATGAAAATACAGCATATTAAAGTCAATGGCACATGATGAAGGCAGTCCTAATAGGAAAGTTTATAGCACTGAATGCCTACATAAATCAAGCTGGGAAGATCTCTTATAAAATAATGTAATACTATACCTGAAACACTTTAGAAAAATAACTACTACAAACCATTCAAAATGGAAAAAAAGAAATCAAACTTAGTGCTGAAATTAATGAAATAGAAATGAAAAAATATAAAGAATCAATGAAATTCAGAGTTGATTCTTTAAAAAGATGAAAAAGATTGGTGAACATTTTACAAGAGTAACCTTAAGAAAAAGAGTGCAAATTAATAAATTTAGAGATGAAAAGGGAGACATTATAATAGGGCCTGAGGAATTCAGATAATTATAAGGTTATACTTTTAAAGTCTATAATCCACTAAACTAGAAAAATGTAAAATAGGCTAATTTTTAGATATATATGATTTACCAAAGCTAAATCAAGAAGTAACTAATTAAAAATATCCATAATATCTAATGAGATAGAAATGGCAATCAAGTCTTCCAGCTGGAAAAATCCCAGGGACAGATTAACTAAGCACAGATTTCAGCAATACCTTTAAAGTAACACAAATACTTCTCAAATTATTCTGCAAAATAGAAACTGAATAAACATTTTCTATGTTCTTTTTACAGAGCCAAAACAAGCAAATATGGACCAATATGACTGTTGAACATAGATGAAAAAATTTCAGTAACCAGCTTGCAAACTATGTTAGTTAGGATTTCTTTTACTGTGAAGAGACAATATGATCACTGAAACTCTTACAAAGGAAAACATTTAATTGGGGGTGCTTACAGTTTCAGAAGTTTGGTCCATTATCATCATCGTGGTACATGATGGCATGCAGGCAAACATGGTTCTGAAAAAAGAGTTTAGAGTTTCACATTGATCTTCAGGTGACAGGAGACTGAGTGCCACTTTGGACATAGCTTGAACCTGCCCCCACAATGACACACTTGTTTCAACAAAACCACACCTTCTAATAGTGCCACTCCTTATGGGCCAAACATTCAAACACCTGAGTCTATGGGGACCATTCTACTCAAACCACCACACCAACCAAATTTAAACTTAAAATAAGAGAAGATAAAAAGATAAAAACCACACCAACCAAATTTAAACTTAAAATAAGAGAAGATAAAAAGATAAAAAGTTATCCACTGTGGTGGAGTTGGAGTCATCCTAGAGATATAGTGATGATCCAACATGTATAAAACTGTAAGTATAACCCACTGCCTAAGTAGAGTAAATGACAGAAACCATATGATAATCTAATCAAATGTAGAAAAGACCTTTGGTGAAACCTAGTATTCCTTAATGATTAAAGTCACAGAGTCCCGGGGAGACTAGAGATATGAGGGATACACTTCAGTATAAAAAGACAAATATATATGTCCACAGTTAATATCACTTTAAAGAGAGAAATTGAAAGCATTTCTACAAAAAAAAAAAAAATCAGGAGCAAGTCAAGGATGTTTACCCCATTCCTGTTTACTAGACTGGTTGAAGTCTTTACTAGAGCAGTATGACAAATGAGAGAGATTAAGGGAATACATATAGAAAAGGAAAAAAAACCCAATATATCCTTATTTGAAGATGATATGAATTATATACATAATATATCCTAAAGCCTCCACCAGGAAACTTTACATCTGATAGATCCGTTCAACAAAGTAGTATAATACTAAATCAACAAAATCTTCCTTCCGTTAGCCAAGCAACATATTGAGAACAGAATAAACTACCATTCACAGTAACCTTAAAAAGTCAGAATCAATCTAAGGAAGACTTGTATAATCAGACATTGAAGAAAGAAATTGAAGATAACAGAAGATGGTAAGACCTCTCATGCTTATTAGTTGGTAGGATTAACATTTGAGAATAGCCATCTTACCAAAGCACCCTATATATTTGACACTTTCTCTATCAAAATACCAACATTGTTCTTCTCAGAAATGGAAAGTCTTAAGCTTCATATGGAATCCCAAAAAGACCAGGATGTCTTCAACAATTCTGTGCAATAAAAGAACTGCTGGAAGTCTCTGGTTTTTATTTATACTGCAGAATTTTACACACACACACACACACACACACACACACACACACACACACACACACACACACACACACAAATAGCATGGTACTGGAATAAAAACAAACACATTGGTCAATAGAGTGAACTCAAGGATTCATATATAAGTCACCATACCTGTAGACACCTGATTTTTTTTTCAGATGAGACAGAGAAGACAAAAATACACACTGGAGAAGAGGCAGCATTTTCAAAAAATATTACTGGACAAATTGGATAAGCTATATGTAGAAGAATGAAACTAAATTTATATTTCTTAACTTGAAAACAATCTTAGTTCCAGAAGTATCACAGACATCAACATAAGACCTCATATCCTGAATCTAACACAGAAAAACAGAGAATATGTTTAAACTTAAAAGAACAGGGAAGAACTTTGTGACCCAGGATCCCAATAGAACAGGCATCAAACCAATAATTGACAAATGAACATTAAACTAAAAAGCCTCTTTACAGCACAAATGCCATCATGCCAGTGAAGAAACATCTACAACATGAGAATTTCTTCTTTAAGTAATTATGCATCTGACGTGAGCTTAGTATCTTAGATATGCAGAAAATATAAAACAACATCAAGAAAACCACATTGAACTAGGCATTGAACTAAACTGAGTTCTCAAAATATTGAAAAATAACTATTGAAATGTTCAAAACTTAAGACATCAGAGAAATTCAAATGAAAACTATTTTCATCTTAATACCAGTTATAATGGTTAAAGAGCTACATGTGAAAACCAAATTCACACAGACATATAAAGTATTTGATGTCCACAACTTTTCTTGTATAAGACAAGAAAAATCATAAAAACACAAAGTTTAATTGTAACATACAAATACAAAACAACTGTATGAAGAATGCTTGTGCATTATAAAGTTGATAAGTATTACTTAGGATATATGAAACTATAGGCCCAAAACCTAATTATAAAGAAAGTGTCAGATGAATTATCCTGTACCTCAGTAATATAGGGAACATCAAATTAAAATGTCAATTTTATAATTATATGTTTGAGAATTGTTTTATATTGATTTTAATGAAAACAGTAGGTCAGACTTAAATTGACTTAATTTCATATCCCAGAGCCACCCAGTTCCTCTTATAAATTTCTACCTAGAAGAAAACTCTAGAACATATCAACACTGTGTTCTCACCTTTCTTTTATTCTGCATGCCCCATTTTCCTGCTTCCTCTGTGTCTGACTGGTTGACAGCTTCCTGGCTAGCTGCTCCCAGGATGGCTCACCCAGGGTGATTACCTCTCTCCCTTGTTCTTTTTGGAGCCTAGATTTCTCCTCCTACTTATTTTCCCTGCCCACCAGCCCTGCCAATTCCTCTACTGCCTAGCTGTTATAGGCTGTTGAGCTTTTTATTAGATCAGTCAGGTACCTTAAGCAGGCAAAGTGAAATAGCAGCACGCCTTTACATAATTAAACAAATGCAGCATAAACAAATGTAACACATCTTTACATAGTAAAACAATTATTCTGCAATACAAATGTAACACATCTTTACTTAGTTAAACAAATAGTATGTTCTGTAACATGGCAGAAAGTGCCTTTAACCTTGAGCTATCTCAAAATCCTGAAGCATATATTTGCAGAAAATTTTCGATATTGGAAAACAAGGGGCAGGGAGTAGTGGAGTAGGAAGTAGGGTGGGAGAGCATGACTAAAAAACAAATTACAATAATCTATGTAAGAAAATGCCATAATGAAACTTACCACATTGTATGTAACTCCAAATTTTCAGTTAAAAGAAAAAGAAAATCATGATTATGGGCCATGGACCCTGAGAGACAGAAACTAGTTATGAACTCTTGGATTACCTCAGCTTTGTACTAGTCTGTACTTTTCAAACTATACTACAGACAGGATAGTCCTTCACGAATTCACTAGTCTCACTGATTTGGGAAGAACCAATGGAACAAAGTTAGCTCTTTGAAAGGAAGATTGTTTAACTCTAAGTAGACCAGCCCAGAGTGGAGAGAAGACCCCCGTTAATAAACCTGGGGACTTGTTTAAACAGATGCACAAATAGAGAGGTGCTAATAGGATATTTTGAAAAATTGGGTCTCAACAGATTGAAAAATTTGTAGGAAATGGATAAATAGCTAGACATGTGGCTTGTAAAAATTAAGCCATCAGGATAGATTCAATCTAAACAGATTTACAAAGAGCAGTGATATTGAAGTACTAATAGTCTGCCTACAAAGATAAGCCCCAGAAATGAATGGTCTTATTGCTGAATTCTGTTAGACATTGTGGTTACTAATATTGTCAACTTCATAGTATCTGGAACTACTAGAAGATATGCCTGTGAGTATAATTGTAAGGCATTGTCTAAATTAGGTTAAATGGGGTGGGAAGAGCCATTATAACTGGAAGGGGGAGCTAGAGTTCATTTCTCTCTGCTTTCTGACAACAGATATGTTGTGATTAACTTCCTCAAGCTCCTCTACCATGACTTCTCCACCATGATGATAGATTGTATTTACCAATGATAGATTTTATTGTATTTTACCTGTGAATGAAAACAAATTCTTCCTTAAGTTACTTTTGTTAATGTGTTTTATCATAGCCACAGGAAAAGTAATGTAGTCCTGTGGTGTCTTAATTATAGCTTGTTGCTGTGAAGAGACACTATGACCAAGGCAACTCTTACTAAAGAAAACATCTAATTAAGGGCTTACAGCTTTAGTGGATTAGTTCATGATCCTGATGTGGCAAGCTGACAGACATCTTGCTAGAGCAGTAGCTGAGAGCTTTATATCTTGGTCTAAAGTCAGCAGGCAGAAATAGAAACACTAGGTTGTGTGAGCTTTTAAAACCCTGAAGCCCACTCCTAGTGACACACCTCCAACAATGTTACACTTTCAATCCCTTCCAAACAGTTCCTTGATAACTAAGCATTCAAATATATGAGCCTTTGGGGGCCATTCTCATTCAAACAACCATAACTTGTGAAGAACTGACACGAATGCTTTTCAAATTATCTTGCCAAAACAGAAAAGGAAGAAGACTGAACTCATTCTTAAACATATTAAGTAACACACAATATATAGCCTTTATATATATATAACCATATATGTGTAATATATAATACACTGATAGAGAAATTTATGATAAATAAGAAACAACTGAAGGCATTTTATTTATCATACAAGACAAGGGTGTCCACTATCGTGTGTGTCCCAATGAGATTTAGTGGAATTGCTTACAGAAGCTTTTAAAAGAAGGAAAGACAACAAATTATTCTTAATTGCTGATATGATCTTATACTCAAAGGACTCAACTCCACTAGAAGCATTTTTGAACTGATAAAATAGGATAAAGAAACAACATACAAAATTTATAACTTTTTTATGTATCAATAATGTACATGTTGAAATGAGGAAAACCATTCATGATAGCCTTTAAAGAAACCAACCATGGAAAAATTTAAGGAACGAAAATCATCTATAAGAAAACAAGGAGATAAAGTATAAAATCATGGATCAGAGAAATTTATGTTAACATGGCAATATTTTCTTAAAGCCCCATACAGATTATGTATATTTACTGTCAACTATAATTGCCAATTTTTCAAGTAATTGCCATAAGGAAACTTTCTATTCTGTATGTTAATTACAAAATAAAGTAAAATTTGGACTGCAGAGGTGATTTAGTAAGGAAAATGCCCAAGAGAGTGAGAGCCAGAGTTTGGACTCCCAGCATATATGTGAAAGACAAACTCAGAAGAACAAATCTGTAATCTTGTGCTAGTGGGAGGAGACAGAGGTGACAGGCAGCTGGGGTGCTGCTCATTGCTAGTACGTATGTGCATGTGCGTGTGCACGTACACACAAACATGCACACTATCATAAATTATGGATATATACTACCATACACACAAATGAAAATTTAAGAAAGCATTGCAGATATGCCACATTCTTTCTTTTCCAAAACTTTACAACTTCATTCTTTTCTGACTTCTTAGAAAAAGAAACCAAATCAAATAATGTGTATAAGTTAAAATCAGTAGTCATAACACTCATGTAGAATCAAAAAATAACCTCAAAAAGACAAAGTAATCTTTAACAAAAAGATCATGCTGAAATTTTCAGAATTTCTGATTTAATACATATATTAGAACCTTAGTAACAAAAGCTACAGGGGTAGTGACACAACAGTAGATGTAGACAAAATAGAGTAGAGTGACACAACAGTAGATGTAGACAAAATAGAGTAGACTGGGGTCACAGAAATAGTCACTAAGTAGCTAAGCCATCCAATGGAACAAAAGGCACCAAAATCAACTTGGAGAAATGAACAGCCTTTTAATCCAATGATAATAGGAAGATTGGGCATCTGTATATTGTTATAGGGAGGTCAGATGAGGAAGTCAGAACTTTCTGTCTAAGTTCTTGGGGAACAACTAAAAACAATTATAGGTGGACAGAAAATCAACAAACAAAAATTTACGTAGTTGAGGATGTCATTGAGAAAACACAAGCATATGTTCATTTTAGGGAACAGTGCAAGAAGCTTGCCAGTGAGAAGTGTGTTAGGTTAGTTGAGACATTGTTTTTTTATGGCTTTACATGTTAGTGAGGGAGAAGTATGTAGTGTGATCATTGCCTTTTTTTTAATGGTATGCCATATAAAGGACTATAGTCACGCTTTCAGTGCATGGAGATCACTGATTTGACACTGGGATATGTATAGAGGGATTAATTTTGTTCTTTCAGTCAAATACTTATCAGCAGAATTCCTTCTACCAGACATCTGATTGGACTTTAGAGCACTGCACATTCTTTGGGGCTTTGCAGTTGTCTGTGGTTTTCAAGGTCCTGAGGAGTGGCTGAATGAGAATGAAACATAATTCTAATTAGTCTTGTTAGTAAAAACTTGGAGTCAGATATTAAAGTGAAAGCTGAAAGATCAGAGAAGCAGAGCAGCAGCCACTAGAGACTTCTTACCTCCATGAATCCTCAGACCAAATGGGGGGTGGGGACAAATAGACTATTTCCACCCACCTTATATTCCTGCAAATGCTGGGATTAAAGGTTTGTGCACTACCACCTGGCCTCTGTGGTTATCTGGTGGCTACTCTTGCCCTCTGATCTCTAGGTAAGCTTTATTTGTCAGAATACAAACAGAGTATCATATAACATAGGAAGGAAAAGCAGTTTGTCTCATTGTATGTAACATAAAGAAGGAATAATGAGAGTTGGCCATGGTCCCTAAGGCCTGACTTTCTGATTAGTAACCCTTTGTTATATGTAGAAGAATGAAATTAGATCCACATCTCATCCTGTACAAAAATCAATTCAAACTGAATCAAAAGCCTTAAAAATTAAATATTTGAAACTACTAGAGTCAAACATAAGGGAAATGCTTCAAACTATAGGGATAGGCATTAGTTTTTTTCAATAGGACTCCCAGTAGCACAGGAAATTTAAAAAATGGGGGGCCCCCTCTGGAAGCAAAGGAAAGAGTTCCCCAGAGTGAAGATATAGCCTGCATGAGAGGAGACAGTCTTTGACAATTGTTCTTATAATTGGGGACTAATATTCAAAATATATGACAAACACCAGACTTAAACACCAAATAAGCAAACAATTTCAGTCAACTGTTGTATGAGCTTTCTGGCCCAGACTTTCGGGTCTAGCCTGGTGGCCTGGACCTTCAGACCCATAGTCCCGTAGACCCACTGAAACACATAGACACTTTTATTAATTGTACGCTGATTGACCTGGAGCCCAGACATATAACTTGCTATCTCTTCTTGCTCTTAAACTAACCCATGATTCTTATCCTGTCCAGCCTTGTAGCTCAATACCTTTTTCAGAGCAGCATAGTTGTCCTCTGCTTCTTCTGCCTTTTCTGTGGCATTTCTGCTCTGTTCTTCCTGTTCCCAGAGTTTTCTTAGTCTGGTAGCCCTGACCATACTTCCTGTCTGCCTTTGACCAATCAGCATTTTTTATTAAATTAGTAAATGTAATATCATAAATCCACTACATATCCCCTTTTCTCTTTTTTAAAACAAGAACCCCAAATCTAATTTCCTTTGTATATTTTTTCACTATTATCTATAGCAACTTGTAACCAACACTGTAAACAAAGACAAACATCCATAATCCATGTTTTGGTAATGCGGGCATTGTTCTCTAGGCTACTTCCTATAGGGGGATTATGTTGTTCCCCTATAAATAATTGTCCCCGCCCATGAGTTTAATAAAAAGCACTGATTGGCCAAACACAGACAGGAAGTGTGGGCAGGGCTACCAGACTAAGAAAAACTCTAGGAACAGGAAGAACAGAGCAGAATGCCAGAGAGAAGCCAGAAGAAGCAGAGGACAACCATGCTGCTCTGAGAAAAGGTACCGAGCCGCATGGCTGAACAGGATAAGAGTCATGGGTTAGATTAAGGGTAAAAAGTTAGCAAATTAAATGCCTAGGCCTTAGGCTGATCAGCCTAAAACTATTGTAAGCGTCTGTGTGGCTCTGCCGGTCTCTGAGTCTACAGGTCTAAACCTAAAGGCAAGGCCCGAAAGTCCAGGCCAGAAACCTCTTAATACAACTTCTGCTGAGTGGGGGTGTTGGCAATCCCATGGGAACCCAAAGAAAAATGTAGGCTTATGGACAAGTCTTTAGTGGAGTAGTCTGTAAGGCTGGGTCATCTCAGCCATTCTCCTTGCAGTAGTTTTGGACACGGAGCTCAGAGGAAACTTGAACAGAGGTGCTCTGAAATGCTGAATCATCTGGGCCATCCGTTTCCATTGGAGATTTTTCAGGAGGTCTTTCTTGATCAAACCTTATTTTCTTTAACAAGAATAAACCCACAACTTCTCATTTTCTGTGGAAATAAAAAGAAAACCTTGTCTCCAAAGTAACATATCTTTTGATTTCAATTTTAAAGTCAACTCATTTACAAAATATATAGGTTAGATTAATCCAGCAGTATTTATAATCAAATGGCTTTTAGCAGCTTTTACTACTTCATTTGTAGTCTAAAAACTTTAAGACAAGACAAAAACATACAGTATCCAGACACTCTTTGTAATTTCCATCTTTGTGTGGCTTATTTTTTTTAACTCTTATTTCGTTTTTAAGGATTTTCTCTATCCTTTTTCTTTTTTATTTTCTCTTTAAAGCCAACCTATATTTTTAACACACTCTAAACCATTTAGACTTTTATTGAAAATGTCTTTACTGTACATCTCGTATTTCTTATCTTTTTCTGCTTCTGACCACACCTTTACTTGGCTAGGGTGCCTGACTTCACCCAGCTTCCTTTTTTTTTTCTTTCTGTTTCTGTCCACACCTTTAATCTGCCAAGGTGTGGCTAAGGATTAAAGGCTTTGCTAGGATGGCTGACTGACTCTTCCCGGCTAACAGACACTTTTTGATAGAAATAAAAATTGCCATCAAATATATGAAAACATGTTTTGACATCTCTGTCTTTCAGAAAAAATGCAAATTAATACTACATTATATCATCTCATTATATCATCCTAGTCAGGGGGCTGTATCAATAATTTAAAAAAATGTTGATGAGTGTACCTTGAAAAAGGAAAACAGTATGGCAGTTTCACAAACAAAACTATCATGTCCTTCAGCTATACAACTACTGAAAAAGTCAATCAGCATAAAATGCATACCCACATACTTGTATTAGGTAACAGAACTTATAAAATAAATTTCTCTCTCTCTCTCTCTCTCTCTCTCTCTCTCTCTCTCTCTCTCTCTCTCTCTCTCTCTCTCTCTCTCTCTCTCTCTCTCTGTGTGTGTGTGTGTGTGTGTGTGTGTGTGTACAGCCTTAGGGTTTTTGTTTCTGTGAAGAGACAGCATGACCATGGAAACTCTTATAAAGGAAAAATATTTAATTGTGACTTGCATTTTTAGAGGTATCATCATGGTGAGATATGGTGGCATGCAGCCAGACATAGTGATGAAGAGTTAGCTGAGAGTTCTACATTCTATTCAGACAACAGGAAGTGGTCTAACAGTGGCAGTATCTTGAGTAAAAGAGATCTCAAAGCCTACTCCCACAGTGACACACTTCCACCAACGAGGTCCCACTTACTTCGACAAGGCCATACCTTCTAATAGTACCACTCCCTTTGGGGGCCATTTTCTTTCAAACCATCGCAATATATATAAAGGAAATTTATTAGAATAACTTACAGGCTGTGTTCCAGCTAGCCCAACAATAGCTTTCTTTGTACAGCAGGTCAAAAACTCCAGTAATTGTTCAGCCTACAAGGCTGAATGTCCCAGCTGGTCTTAAGTTCATGCCAGATTCTTGAATAAGTAGGCTCTAATGCCAGTGAAGGAATGGACTTGCAAGCAAGGCAAGAGTTAACAGGAAAAGAGCAAAATATTACTTCCATGTCATTATATTGGTTTCTACCAAAGGGCATGGATGAGATTAGAGGTAGGCCTTCTCACCCCAAAGGTCTGGATTAAAGGTGTGTCTTCCCACCTCAGAGGTCCTGGTTTAAAATGGTTTCTACTTCAAATTAAGCGAAAATCCCTCAAAGATATTACACTTGAGTTTTGGATGTTAGTTAATTCCAGATGTAATCAAATTGACAACCAAGAATAATTATCACAATATCCAGTGTTTATTGGAGCACAATTTATAAGAGCCAGGTTGTAAAGTCAACTTTGGAACCATCAAAGGTCAAGACATAGAGTATGTATGCACATATACATACTCCTACATACGTACACACATACAGTAAATATATTATTACATTATGTAATATAATTGTATACACTTACACTATGTAATATGCTATAAATCCATATTATTTAGTCACATTTGTAGACAAATAGATGTAACTATACAATTAAGCTAAATAAGCTAGAATGTCTTAGTCACTGTACCATTGCTGTACAGAGATACTGTGATCAAGGCAATGTTTCTAAAGAGAAAAGCAAGTTTAATTGGGGTATGCTTACAGTTTTAGAGGCTTAGCCCATTACCATCATGGTGGCACACAGGTAGACATGTTGTTAGATAAGAGTTCTGTATCATGATTCTTAGGCAAACACTGGGCCTGGCATGGGCTTTTGAAACCTCATAGCCAATGCCAGTGACACACTTCCTCCACCAAGGCCATGCATGTTTGAGCAAAGCCACTCTTACCAGTCCTCTCAGTTTCCACTCCCTGACCATTACTATTCAAACTACAGCATTTCATTTCCTGCCTCCCCCATAGGCCACTAGCAATATCATAATGCAAAATACATTTAGTCCAACTTGAAAAGTCCCCATAGTCTTTTAGTTTCAACACTATTTAAAAGTCTAAAGTCCAAATTCTGTTCTGAGACTCCAGGGTATCTCTTAACCAGAACTCTGTAAAATCAAAAAAGCAGATCACAAATTTTCAACATGTAATGACACAGAACATACATTTTCATTCCAAAAGGGAAGACAGGGAACATAGTGAAGAAATACTGAACCAAAAGACAGAAAACCATCTGGGCAAACTCCAAATTTGTCATCTACATGTCTGATGTCAGCACACTCTTCAGATCTCCAACTCCTTCCAGCTTTGTTGACTGCAAAATACTTCTTTCTTGTATTTTTCCACACCCTGTTAGCAGCTGTCATTGGGAGATCCCACAACTTTGGCATCTTCAGCATCTTGAGCATCTTGGGGTACTAATTCCAATATAATTGAGGCTTCACCTCCACAACTCCATACATTGGCTGCTCTGGGCCTCATATTGAGCGATATGCTTCAATAGCTTTCCTTAGCCACAGGGAGAGATTCCACAACCTCATTCCTTTTTACAAGATAGAAGCTAAGCTGGGATAGGGTCTTGTCCTGAGTTGATCACTTCTTCACCCCACTTTAGCATCAGGTTTAAAAACAAAACAAAACAAAACAAAAACCTTTATTTCTTTGAGCACTAGACTTATCACCATTGCACTTCTTTGTGCTCTTCAAACTGTAAATTTTGTATTTCTCTTTGTCCAGCTTTCTCCGTTTTATTATAAATCTTCATAAGAATGATTACTAATAGCCTCATGACAAAGTCAATATTAGGTGTCTTGAAGTCTATTCTGCCAATGCTATTAATCCAGTTACTCCATTAATCAACTCCTCAGTTTCGCTTCAGACAGATTTTTAGGGCAAGGGCAAAAAGCAGCAATATTGTTTGCCAAAATATGACAAGAATATTCTGTAGGTTACTTACAGTAGCACCCTTCCCCTTTGAAACTTCTTGAGCTTGCTCCCCACAGTTTAAATCAACACTGTCTTCTAGTCTGCTAGCTCAGAGAGGTTGAGTAGCATCTAGCTAACCTCTCATAGCTGGCATCTCCCCAAAAGCCCTTCCTTTTGCTCCATCAAAACAGAAAAAGCCATGCCATTCAGAGCCCCTCCCTACTACTTCTAGTGTGTCTCCTACCTCTTCCAGATTCCCTCTGATGCTCTGATTGCTTTCTGTCAAGTAGTGGCTAACTCAGCCTTCTTACCCCAAAGTTAATTCTATTTAATTAATGCAAATCCAAACTCAGAGTTCACAGCGTGATCCTCTGACTCTCTGTTACCACTTCTGTCTTTATTACTGTTCTATTGCTGTAAAGAGACAACATGACTATAAGGCAATTCTTATAAAAGTAAGCATTTAATTGGCAGCTTGCTTCCAGTTTCAGAGGTTTAGCCCATAGTCATCATGACATGCATTATGGCAGCATGCAGACATCGTACTGCAAAAGTAGCTGAGAATTCTACATTCTGATACACAGACAGCTGGAAGGAAGAGCCAAAGAAACACTAGGCCTGGCATGGACTTTACAACTCACCCCAGTAATACAATTGTCCCAACAAAGCCACACCCAGTGCTTTCAAACCGTTCCACTCCCTGGTGACTAGGCATTCACATATATGAGCCTATGAGGGCCATTCTTACACCACAAAAGCTAAGACAGATATTATGTTTTATCTTACACTCAGAATCTAGATTTTTAATAAGACAAAGTAAAATGGAGGGTACTAGAGAAATGGAATAATTACAGGCATAGGGAACATATTTTAAAGATTAGTTTTGTGTGAACGTATAATTCACATACAGGTATGTCATGAGGAAATCTGTACAACTACTGTATAATAGTAAAGGAAAAGATGCATTACAAAAATATTTTGCTCTCTGAGACAGGGAATGAGGAAGAACATAGATGAAAACAGTACAAAATGTGCTTTTCTCTTTGGAAGGTGAGTACCATGTCACACATGTGGATGTCAGTTCTCTTCGCCATGTTGGTTCTGGGGATCAGCTTCAGGTCATCAGTCTTAGCTTAAAGTGCCTTACTCACTGAACCATCTTACTGTTCCTGTATGCCTATAGTATCTGCATTTGCATTCAACTTTTTGTGTGTGAGTTCACAAATGTGTGAGTGAAGTCCAAAGATTACTCAGTTGCTTTCCACCTTAACTAGGAATGGTTTCTTCTCAAACCTGGGTCTCTGACATTTTTTAAAAAATACCTTTCATTTTATTTGTCTCTAGATATTTTGGATTCCATAGTAATTTTTGGATGTAATTTTTTTCATGTGGTAGGTTTGTTTTTTATCTTGCCTTTTATTAAAAATAAAAATATTAAACTGAAAGCTATAATATGTATTCAGAGGACCTGGTTCAGACCCCTTTCTGCCCTGTGTTTGCTTCTGAGTTTATGTGGCCTTAATGCAGTTTAGAGGTCTTGTTCTCCTAGTGTTCCACCCCCTCTCTGGCTCTTAAAATCTTTCTGCCTCCTCTTTCAGAGGGTTGATAGAGATAGGTGCCTCCCCCTAAGTGTCTGGCTGTAGGTCTCTATTTTTTCCACTTGATTCAGGAGGAAGGGTCTTTGATGATGGCTAAATAAGGCACTGATGTATGAGTATAATATAATATATTATTAGGAGTCTTTTTTTTTTTTTGACCAGTAGTAGTTGGATTTACCATAAGTCTCTGGGCTATCTAGTCTCTGGGGTGCTGGTCACCCAAACAGTGTCAGGTATGAGTTATATCTTATGGAGTGGGCCATTAGACAAACTGGATTTTGGTTGGTTATTCCTACAAGCTTTGCGCCACCACTAACCTAGCGTATTTTGTAGGAAGGATAGACTATAGATCAAAGGTTTTGTGGCTGGGTTGGTGTTTACGCTTCTCTTTTGGTAGCCTGTAGAGTACCTTCCGGTATCAAAGATAGTAGAACATACAGGTATGTTGTAGTAGAACCAGCTGCATCTTTCCATGTTCAGTGAGTTGTGTGGGTGTTGTCTTTAGCAGTGGGGTCTTGCTGTCAGTTTGTGGAGAGAAACCTATTCTCTTGGCCACAGCCTGGATTGTTTGTAGACTTCTGTGAGACTCCTAACCCAGTCCTGGAACTAGAAGCTTTGTTGGATGACAAGAGATGACCACTTATTTGGAGAATAGTGAGGCCATCATTCGGATGGCCTTTATATGTTTTAGGAGGTTTCCAGTGTATTAGGCCTCTATACCACTCCTCAGATTCCTCTCGACTGTAGCTCTTTCTCCCTGCATTTCCTCTCTCAAGCTGTTCTCCTCCCTCCTGATTCTCCTGTTCCAGTCCGTTATAAAATGTATTCTATTCCCCCTATCAGGGAGATCTGTCTGTTGCCCCTAGTCCCTACCTCGTTACCTACTCTTTGGATTGTAGCTTGGTTTTCATTTATTTAATGGCTAATATCTACATATAAGCAATTACACACTATATTTATCTTTCTGGGTCTGGGTTACCTCATTCCGGATGATTTTTTTTTTACAGATTCATCCCTTTGAATAAATATATAAATAAAATGAACATAAAAAAAGATTCATCCCTTTGCCTAAAAATTTCATGATATCATTTTTCTTTAACAGCTGAGTAATATTTAACTAGGCTACTTGACCAGTAAAACTTAACCAAGAATCCTCCAGTTCCATATGCCCAGTGCTAAAATTATAGGCATGTGCTACCACACCCAGCTTTTTATGTGAATGCTAGGGGTCCAAACTTGGTCTGCATGTTTGTGCAGCGAGCACTTTATCAACTGAGCCTTGTTTTTATTCTTGCGTTCAACTTTAAATGGAATAAACATTACATCACAGATTTTGAGCCTAGATTGACAACAAAATCTAAATACAAGGAATAAATAATTTTATGTTAATAGAAAAGAAAGAAAATGGGATACATAGTTCAAAGGTATGTAAGAATGGAGGAAATAGTTAAAACTTGACATAAAGAACAAAAATAGATTATATCCTGGGTTAATCTCAAAACACTGGTAATGTAAATTAAATGACTAAACTCAGATACCTGGTGTAGTTTGAAATATAGGTAAATTGTAAAATGATTACTGAAAAGGGACAGTTATGGAAAAGGTAATAAAAAGATATTAATAACCATGTAGTATTAAATGCTTGATATGTTTTGATGCCCAGACTGCCAGAACTAAAATAGGGTTCCTATTTATAAGGTTATATATGATGACAAACTCTTGAAATGTTTAACACAAAATTTATCAGTTATCAAAGGAAACAGAAGCCCACAACCTTATAGAAGATTTACATGCTTTACTCAACAATTGATAACAAACCAACATAAGGAGCCAGGATTTTTAATAGTTAAAAATGACAATGTTAATGCAATGGAACACTGCCTTTAAAGCTTTGAATATATATCCCGTTCAAGTATTTTGAAAATTATTTATATAAATGAAGTGCCAGTAAAGATCAGGGGTTTGGAGTCAGATTGAACATTTCCTTTTACTAAAATGCAGAGAAGCTAACCAGTTTTAAAGAGAGAGAACTATTTTCATGCCGTTGGAAATTGATAAGCTTCTTCATGTCCCATAGGTTTAAACAGGTATTCTGAAAGTCAGTAATTATTTTAACTCATATAATTTACACACATAAAGTTGTAGGAAACAACTTTAAAGTAGTATTTAGAAATTTATAGATTTATAAATTCTGTTACAAATGGAGAAATGCTGAATATTAGGATGCTAATCAAATTGGAATAAAACAATCTAAAAACAGAGGACAGGAAATCAAAGCAGAGCAGAAATTGGTAAGAAAGTGAGCATAATAAAGTCTGGAGAGGTAGCTCTGCAGTTAAGAACATTGACTGCTGTTGTGGAGGACTTGGGTTCAATTCCCAGCATCCTCAGGGTAGCTCTTTCCTGTTACTCCAATTTCAGGAATCCAACACCGTTTTCTGGCCTCCACATACACCAGGTTCTCAGGTAGTAGTATATAGATACGCATGTAGACAAAACATAAAACAAATTTTAAGATGAGCATAATAGAGAGCATAAATCAGTCCAAAAATTGAAGAAGCATCTACTGAGCTTTATTGAAAACATTAAATAAAAAGCATCAATGATGATATTGTGACATTAAATAAACATAGAGTGAAAACTATGCAGATATGTGTTGTTTGATAGTAGGAAAGGGAAGACTATTCCTACATTCAGCAGTGTCAAAACATGTACAAGGGATATTTTGTCTTAATTTTAAAATTCAAATATTAACACATTATTTTCCCCTTTTCTTTCTTCAACCCCTCCCATGTCCTCCCTTACTCCCTCTCAAATTTATACTTTTTAAACATTGTTTTTGTTGCATATATATTTATATATAAATGCAATCTGTTCAGTCTATTGCTCTCATATGTTTTTAGAGTTGATCATTGGTATTGGATGACTAATTAGGGATCATGCCTAGCAAAGACTATTTTTCCTGCTCTCAACATTTCTTAGTTGCCTATTTTGAGATGTAGTTCCATGAGATTTCTCCCTTCCATGTTGTTCTGTTCAAGTCATGTTTAGGTAGCCATATTGGTGAGGTATCATACTTGAAATTTCCCCATTGTTTCCTCTGAGATTTTGTAACAGGTTTCCTGGTCCTCTGGCTCTAACAATCTTTTCTCCCTCCCCTCTTGCATGATGCTAAAGGGAAAACAGTTATAAGCCAATTTTATTGGTAAAAATTCAAAGAAAATACCATTGTCAGAAATCCAATCATATGATACTCAGTATCCCTAGGGATGAACATTGATTTGACATTCAGAATCTGTTAGGAATGTTTGTTGTAGTAAGCGTTTTTAAAAATCATTAGTTCAGTAATTGAAATAAATCTGATAAAATAAGTAACATTCATGATAAGAAAAAATGCCTGCCAAGTTAGAAATACAAAGAAATTTCTTTGAACCAGTTTTGCTTTGCCTATATGTTCATTTGTCCAAGGATGACTAATAGGGGTTGGGTGGTCTATATGGAGGCCTGTGCCTAGGGGTGTCAGATTTTTCATTCTCTCGGCAAGCATTGACCACCTACAACTCTTATGTCACCTGGATTTGTCGTCGTGCTGAGTTTGTTCATGTAACAATATTGTTAAGAGCTCGTGGGTGCAGCTTTCTTGTCATATATAGAAGACACTATCTAACATCGGAGGTCTTGGTCTTCTAGCTCTTAAAATCTTTCTGCCTCCCCTTTTCCCTGAGCCACAGATATTGTTGTTGCACTGGAGATCTATCTGTTGGATTTGAGTATCCCATAGCCAGTATTTATCTGTATTTTGACTAATTGTGAATCTATGAAACAGTCTCTATTGCACGAATTCTATTTGGTATTGTAATAAAAACCTGGGGCCAGATATTGGGGAAAAGCTGAAATATCATAGAGAGCAGGCACAAACCACAGCCAATTCTCACCCAGCCAAGCCTCAGGCCTGTCCCCCCTATCCCTCTGACTCGCACCTCTAAATCCTCAGCTAAAATGAGAAGTCATAGGGAAAGCTGAACTCCTGTCTCTTCCTACCCAGCTATCTTATTTGTTGGTCCAACTTTCCTAGAGATAGGATTAAAGGTGTGTGCTACCACTGCCTGGCTCTGTTGAACCTTGAACTCACAGAGGTCCAGATGGATCTGTCTCCTGAGTGATGGGGTTAAAGATGTGGGTCACCCTGACCTTCATGGCTTGGCTCTGTGGTTAGCTCTGATATTCCAGACTCTTTTTATTAAATATACAAAATATCACCACATATCTGTTGCAAAAAGAAGTTTCTTTAGTGAGGGGTAAGAGATGCCATCATTACTTGTGTGTATAAAGACAAGAATTTTGAATACAGTTAGAAATTATATTGGCTTAGGAAACTATTATAGGAGTTCCCCTCCCATCTGTAACCCCTCTATCAGTGGAAAGTTGGCAAATTTTACAGTACCAGGCACAAATCACTTCCTGTTAAGTTGGCTTAAGTTCAGTTTGGGAGCTTTGGTTGCCCTGAGCTTGCTGATCCAGTCATTTTGTGACTTGTAGGCCCTACATCTGGATAGAACTACTGACTGTTTTCTCCCTTGGCAGTTTGCATACTGTCAGAGTTGATCCTTAGGGAGAAGGCATTCAGATTAGTTCCAGCTCAATTCCTAGAAAACCTTTTGTCATGTGGTATCTTCAGCTGTAGTGTTTTACCTTCAAGTTCTGGGAGGACTCCCCTAATCAGCAATTCAAAAGGAGGGTTTCCCTGTCTGGAACCAAGGTTTTTGCTAGTCTATGGCTTTTGCGGGACCATTATAACTGAGTGGCATAGCTTTATTTAAATTATTTATATAAACACATACACATATAAATATACATATATGTGTAAACATAAAATGTTTCCTTGTCTTTTCAGTCAGCTTTCCTTCTGTCTTTAGAGTCCTTTGTCCCTCCTTCTCTGTCTAGCACCTTTTCACCTTTCCACCCCTTTTTCAGATAAAGACCCCCCCCCATTTTCCCATTTCCCTTATATAGCACCTGTTTTCTACTGTGCCTCTTTTTGTAGATTTCCCCATCCCCCATCCCCTTGTATCTGCTCCCATTTTATATGCTGGTTTCCCAGTATGGGTTTTCCAGACTATGTATTCACATCTAAATATTTAAGCTCAGGTTCATAAATAAAACATGAAACATTTGTTTTTCTGAGTCTGCGTTACCACCTCATTTGGTATAATATGTCCTAGCTCCATCATCTAGTTACCTGCAAAATTCATGATTGAATTTTTCTTTATAGCTGACTAGTATTCATTAGTGTATTTATACCCCATTTTCATTATCCATTTGTCAGCGTAGGACATTTAGGCTGTTTTCGTTTCTTTGCTGTTGTGAATCGAGCAGCCATGAACATGGCTAAATATCTGTGTCAAGTCCTTTGGTCATATGTCACAGAGTGTTAGCTGGGTCATGTGGTAGATTTACTTTTCCGCTTAGAGAATTTTTCACTCTGACTTCCATATTGGTTACATAATTTTTGCAATCCCACCAACAGTGAATGACTGTTACCCTTTCCCCACATTCTCTTAGGCAGGCATTCTTATCTCAAAAATTAGATTATTCTTGACAGTACTTTAGTGTGAGTTAATATATGCATTTAGTATTCTAATTGACAGTCACTATATAATTAGTACACTAGTTAGTTCATTTTAAACTGGGTGAAAATAAAACTTATACTATGGTAAATTATTTGCTGATTGATATAGAATTTACAAGCTTTGATCATAAAGCTATTCCGGGAGCTAATACACTTTTCTCTCTTCGAAAACACAGGTTTTGAGAGTATTTTAGAAGGGCTTTATGGACCACGGCTACGAAGAGACCTCAGTTTATTTGAAGGTAATTAAATTTTTTTCTAGCAAAACTATATATTAAACATAAATTTATGATCACTTTTAATTTGACAAATTTAAATAAAATAATCCAAACATTCTTTGTTATTTATTTAATTGCATGATATGTATTCTAATTTTTTGGAAGGCAGGGTGGCTGCAAATAGAAAAATGAAGTTTAATATAATTCATTTTTATGTATCTTTTATTTTATAAATTGCATATCCTGACCTATTCTTAAATTGGTTTTAAATTTAAAAATTACAAAAATGTTAAATCAAACTAATCAAATTAAGATACTTAAATTGAATTAACTGTTCTGTAAAATAAATATCTGCCAAAAGCAATTACTCTAATTTTTATTTTAACTTTTTAAAAGTTTTCACAGAAGTTTATGATGTATGTTCAGCACATTCCTTACCCAGTGCCATCTACTCTTCATCTTCATTCCGTTCCGTACTCACCTTAGTCCACTTCGTTCCCTAGACAGTTTCACTTCATACATTATTTTATCGATATAAATTCTAGAAACCACACGTGAGGGACAATAGACAATTTTGTCATTCTGAAACTCAATTTATTCAAGATGATTAACCTTGATATCCATTTTTTTTTCTGCAAATGACCTAATCTTGTTCTTTATGGCTAAAAAGAATCTTAATGTTTAGATCCTACATTTTATGTCTTCATGTTATTGGACACCTACATTGGTTCTATGACTCAAGCTGTTGTGGACAGTGCTGCAGTAACTGTGGGTCTACAAGTATCTCTGTGATGATGTTTTATTTTTGTTTTTGATGAATATTTTTTCTGGTAGTTATCTGAGAATGATCTGAGTCAGTTTTGTCCACATCCTTAGCCATTATTGACTTTTACTGTTTGTGCTTTAACCAGGCCTTCTTTTGCCACAGTTAAACATTTCTAACCAAAAAGCATGTTGAGGAGGAAAGGGTTTATTTAGCTTATGCTTTAGCATTGTTGTTCACTGGAGCTCAAACAGGACAGGATCCCAGAGGCAGGAGCTGATGCAGAAGCCATGGAGCCGTGCTGCTCCCCATGCTCAGCCTGCTTTTCAGTATAAATCCCAGGACCACCAGTCCAGGGATTGCACTACCCGCAATGGGCTGGGCCCTCTTCCATTGATTACTAATTGAGAAAATGCCTTACAGCTGGATCTCATGGAGCCCCTTCCTCAGCTGAGGCTCCTCTGGTGACACAGACCCGAGCCAGTACAGTTTGTTGTTATTGTTGATTTATTTTATTATTTTTAATTATGTATAGGTGTATGTGTCTACATGTACGTATGTCCATGTAAGTGCAGATGCCCTCAAAGGCCAGAGGCATTGAGGCACTGGAGTTACAGATGGTTGTGAGCCTCTTGAAATGGCTGATAGGAGCCAAACTCAGGTCTTCTTGAAGAGCAGCCATCTTTCTAGCCTGTTACTTGTTAATGACTGCCGTTTTGATGAGTAAGATGGAATCTCTGTAGTTTTGACTTACATTTCTCTGATGGCTATTGAGGTTGAAAATTTTAAAAAATTGTATTTGCTATTTGTGTTTTATCTTCTGAGAACTGTTTATTTAATTAGCCCCTTTGTTAGGTAGTTTAACTTATTGTTGGTTAGTTTTTTGAGTTATTTGTATGTTCTAAATATGAATCCTCTGTCAGGTAGATGGCCTACAAAAGCCTCCTCCCATTCTGCAGGCTCTCTTTTTAGACAGTTGTTTTCTTTGATTTGATGATTTCCCATTTATCATTCCTGAGAGACTGGAATCCTATTTCACTGCTTTGCTCAGATTTATTCAGGATTGTGAATGGAATATTTAGGGTTCTTACAGAGAGTCACACAACCTGCAGATAAGGACATTGTAACTTCTTCCTCTTTGATGTGCATTTTATTGCTCTCGTTCTTTAGAGAATGCTTTGAATAAAAGTGGCAAAGGTGGACAACCTCGTCTTATTGTTGAGTGTTTCCCCACTTATAGTTTGGGCTGTAGATTTGCCATATACAGCTTTCATTATGTTCAGTTACTTTTAGTCCTAGTCTTTGGGACATTTTTAGTGAAAGGATGCTGAGTTTATGGAAAGACTTTTCTACATCTATTAAGAGGGTCTTGTCATTTCTGTCTTGAGTCCACTTATGTGCTGTATCACAGTTACTTGTTTTTCTTTTGGATGGAACTTAGGTATGTTTATTTCTGAATTACTAATTATAAAACTAATTCCTGAACTGTCACTGGCCCCATTAGAACTCAGTGTGCAGTGGCTCCAGCTGGCATTCATCTCCTCCACAGCCTCCTCTCTACAAACCCTTTCCAAAAAAGAGCAGAGAACAAATACATACCACCTGGCTCCAGCTTTAATCAAATGCCCAAGCAAAGAAGAGCACCCAGGTCATTTAGCTCTTGTCTCCTTTCTCATCCTAGGCCAGACTTTCGGTAAGGCTTCCCTTTCCCAAGCCCTCATCATTTTCAACAAAGATGGAATGGCACCCCAGTATTGCTGTGATTTCTTTTTCTTAGTCCCAAAGACTCTTGGATTTGGGATCATAATATGCTAGAGTGTGAAGGCAAGTCTGAGCTTTCAAAGCCAAGCTCATAGAATCTGGGCTGAGGGGCCAGGAAACTGTCTCAGGGTTTATTTCGTTCCTTTCAGTTGCCTGGCTCTACATCTGCATGAAAGTACACAAAAGTCTCAGAGTGAGATGGGAAGGAGGGAACCCAGACTCCCACTCAGGGTCTGAATCCTTCCAGCAAGGAGTGACAACTGGGAGGTCCAGACTTAGGAACAGGGGGAATTCAGGGTCTCTAAATGCGCAGAGGGTGCTGCCAGGAAAAGGAAGGAGCTGGTCTAAGAGCACCCAGAAAGAAGACAAGACTTATCACCTGTCTTCTGCTTCCTGGGACTCCACCACTTTGTGACCTCATGAGTTCTCTGGCTTATCTGTCCTTCTCTTAGCACCTACTCAACAATCTTTGTGACAAGGCCCCACTGCCCCAGCTAAGGTGGCAGTGACTTATTCCTTGGAAACTTAACCAATGCTTTTTCCAAATTGAATGTTCTCAGCCCCAGATTTACTTGGAAAGATCCCAGATTAGCTATGCTTAGATTTTGACTAGACAAGGAGATTCTGTGATACCCAGTTAACCAAAGATAATTCAAAATCCCTGAGCATCCAAATTGCCCTGATTGATTGAAGAACACACTGTTTTCAAGATTTTATTGGGCCAGGAAAGACCCTAGCTAGCCTAGATTGGTCAGAAAATGTCTGTGGTTGAATGGCTGTGTCCAGAGTCAGTCGCTGTTGTTCCTCCAGGATTTCATAGACAGAATGGATAAATAGAACCAGATGCATGGGAGGTGATGTCATCGAGGTGCGCCTCGGACAGAAAGACTCTGAGTGATAAAGTGAGGCTGGTTGCCCTTGCAGCTGTGCTAGATATAGTTGAGGCACTCATCTCTTTCTTATTTTCATAATGGTGATGTATCCTGCACTACAGGAGGAATCATAACTTCAGTGGTCAAGAAGGACCATGCCATAGTCACGCAATCCCACTCTAGTCAAAATGGTAAATGAGCTTATGCTCAACCATGAATGGGATATTTCCTTGTCCTTGTCCATTTCACCCTAGAAGAGGTCTTAAGACTCTTGCATGCAGTCAGCAGCAATAATATAGGCCTCCCACTAGATGAAGTACATACAAGGCTGCCCTGGAGCTTCTACATTTGGGTAGGGGTGGGGAAACAGAGGTTGACATAGTTTCAGGGTTTTTCTTGACAAATTTCTGGGGCCACCTCAGCCTAATCTATTGGAATGGGTCACTTCATGGGGTATTTTTTTGTTGTTGACTACATTGTCCAAGTGGCCAGTGCTAAGTAAATCAGTCATGGCAATAGTACATTAAGCCAGCTCAATCTGAGGTCATAATTTACTGTTACTTGTAATGTTAGTAGGGTGTGATCATACATTGAATGTGTTGGAGCTGTAACCATTGAGATGTTGTTCTTGAGGTTGGTGAGCTGATGCATGTACCATTGACACCATTGGAGCTACAGATGAGGATGGTGATGAGAGAAAAGAGGGTTAAACACTTCTAATTGCTGCTCTTTGTTGCTGTCTCTCAAAGGGCCAGAATCCTGAGGTTTTAAAGAAGTCACACTTTGTAGCAGCAGCAAGACCCACAGGAGCCAAAGATGTGGGGCTTCATTCTCATCATGAGAGTCCTTAGCTGATTTCCTCATCATCCACTAGACCTGCCAGGGTACATCATCATGTACTTAGAGGAAGTCATATTGCCTTTATAGATAAACATACGTATCTTGCGTGAAGCCAGCTTGCTTATGGTTAATGATTGTGTGTTCTGGATTTAATTTATAAATACTATATTAATAAATTTTGCATCTTCATCAGTTAGATTAGCCTGTAATTTTCTGTTTTGTTCTCTATCTGGTTTTGAAATTGGTAGAAATGACTTCATAAGAAGAGCTTTGATAGTATTCTTTCCTTTTCTGTCATATGGAATAGTTTGTGAACCATTTGGTGGTAGTTCTTTAAAGGTACTGTATAATTTTACAATCTATGTGGACCTAGCTTTTGAAAGGGGACTTTTTTTTAATTACTACTGGTACTTCAGTACCTTTCTTTACTATAGGTCCATTTACATTATTTTTATTTAAGTTTGATATATGCATCTAGAAATGTATGTTTCTTGTATGTTTTCCAGTTTAGTGAAGTATATTTTTAAGGTATTTCCTAGTTATTTTCTGAATTTCATTAATACTAGTTCAGATTATTTTCCTTTTATCTCAAATTTTATTGATTTAGGTCTTTCTCTTTCCATCTGCTTAAGTGTCTTAGGATTTCTATTGCTGTGAAGGAACACCATGACCACAGCAACTCTTATAAAAGAAAACATTTAACTAGAGCTTGATTACAGTTTAGAGGTTTAGTCCATTATTATGATAAGCAGCATGGTAGCACACTGGCAGACATGATACTAGAAAAAGATCTGTGATTTCTGTATCTGAGTCAGCAAGCAGCAGGAAGAATGACACTAGGCCTTCCCTGAGCCTCTGGAATCTCAAAGTCCACCCCAAGGACACACTTTCACCAACAAAACCACACCTACTACAACAAGGCAAACCCCAATAATGCTACTATCTATGAGTCTATAGGGGCTATTTTCATTGAGACAACCACACTAAGGATTAGTCAGTCATATTTATTGGGCTGGAGAGATGGCAAAACAGATATGTTCTGTTAAATTACTATTGGGTGTTAAATAAAGTAAGGGAATGTGAAGAGCAGAGGTCTGGATAGGGGTATATATATTATGAATGCAGTTTGGCCTGGTGCACATTGTTGAGCCCATTAACATTCCTTCTGGGTCCCCAGATGCCTACCATATCCCCTACCATATCCCTAGGCCTTCTTTGCCTCAGATGCTGGTTACACCTACCAAGGACTATTCAGATGCTCTTCTCACTTACAGACTATATGCTTTGGGAGATCAGGTTATAAATCAGGGTCAGCAAGTAGGCTTTCTTCATAAGTACAATCACAGATGCTGGCCACAGTGTGGACAGTCTTTCAGGAATAAGATTGCGAATGCTAACTTTGCCCTTGAGCAGTCCTTTGCAAAGTTGAGTCTAGGTCTTTGAAACCTTAGTATGTTTACCTAAAGACTCAAATTTCTACCTTTATGGCTGATGACTACCATGTGATTCTGATTCACTTTCTCCTGTAGTCAAAAGTGTTCTGCCAGTTTTCAGTGCATAGTCCTCTGACACTTTTGCTGAGCTTGCTGAGAATGTCAGTACGGAAATCTTTTTAACATGGTCTTACCTGGCTGCTCCAGGTAGGTGCTGAATGCCAAGGAGAGAAGTTTTCCTGCCATCTTCAGTCTCTGCCAGTGTGCATCCTAGTCTGGCTCTCCCTTCTTTTCTGCTTACCCGTCTCATTAGTGTAAGTGTGGCACAGGTTTTCTAAGTCCCTCTGCCTTAAGCTTTTGATCTGACCATCTGCTGTTGGTATTCCTTTCACTACCAGCCAGGAGCTCCCAAACCAAGATGTCCTGCCAGGGTGGACTTTTCAAAGGCTTTCTCTCCTACTTTGTAAAATTCCTTGTTTTATTATGTAACTGAAGCCAGACATTTGAGCATCACTTGCCTTTCTGATAACCATTGTCCAACTTTCCTGGCTGTTTTCTGGAGTCTATTAGGTCATGCTGTGTGTCAACTCAAGGAATAAGATTTTATGTGACCAATTTAAGGGACCAATTTAGTGAGTGTCGTCAGGTATTTTAGTTTTAATTTACTCTTCACTTGTTTTTGCTTGATGAATATTGACAAAGGAAATTTATACACTGGGTTTACTGTCTTTTTGTCCAGGCATTTCTTCTGATGTAGATTAAGAGCTTCAATGTTTAGATAAAAATTCTAAAAATATATGTTGGCTAGAAGTGAGGAAACAGATTGGGTTTTTTTGCTTTTTCCTTATTTCTATTGAGTTTGGGGAAGTCCCTTGTGCCTGTGATGATACATTTAAGTTTAGCTCTGTGCTAGCATAGGTTCTGAAAAGAGTAGAGCCTTTATTGCAGTTCATCAAAGGAGGACAGGCCTTGGTAATTTTGGCAGTAATAGTTTTGGTAATGACTAACTATAGGAAAAATGTGTTTTAATTTAACAGGACTCTATCAGTGTTGACTCCCTCTGCTCCTCCCACTCCCTCCCCTTGTCTTCTCCCTGTCTGTCCCTCGTTAGAAAACAAACAGGGTTCTAAAGGATAATAATAAATGTAATATAAAACTAAAACACACCAAACTGATTGAAACAAACAGAAGGCAAAAAGCCCAAAAGAAGGCACAAGAATCAGAGGTCCACTTGTTTCCTTACTCTATCCCGTAAGAAAATAAACACACTGGAAGCCATAATATATACCCAAGGGAACTGTGCAGACTCATGCGGGCTCTATGAGTGCTGCTGAGGTCTGTGAGTTTAATCATGTTCATGTAGAGGGCCTTGTTTCCGACTGTCCTCTTTCCCTGTAGCCCTTACGCTTTCTGCCTCCTCTTCTTCAGAGTTCCCTGAACCTTGATGAGAGCATTTGAAAGGTACATTCCATTTAGGGCTGAATATTCCAAGATCTCTAACTTCTACACAATGTCTGGGTGTGGGTCTCTGAGCTTGTTCCCATCTGCTGTAGGACAAAGCTTATCTGATACTAGCTGAACAAGGCCCTGAATTGCGAGTATAGTAGAATGTCAGTAGGAGTTATTTTATAGCTACTTTTCCTTCCTTCCTTCCTTCCTTCCTTCCTTCCTTCCTTCCTTCCTTCCTTCCTTCCTTCCTTCCTTCCTTCCTCCCTCCCTCCTTCCCTCCCTCCCTCCCTCCCTCCCTTCCTCCTCCTCCTCCTCTTCCTTCTTCATTTTTAAAGAAAAGGATACTTAGTTTTCTTCATAAGTTCCTGGGCTATCTAGTCTGAAGTTACTGGTCACCCACGCAGTACTGGGTATAGGTTCCATATCACAGAGTGGGCCTTAAGTCAAATCAGATATTGGTTGGTTACTCCCATAAGCTTTGTACCACCAATGCACTAGCATATCTTGTAGGCAGGACTCTATTGTAGATCAGAGTGTTTGTGACTGGTTTTTGTTTGTTTCACTTTTGGTAGTGCACAGAATACTTTCTTGTACCAAAGGTGTTAGCATGAATGGTTGAAGGCTCTATGTAGGTACCAGCTTGACTTTTCCATGTTCAGTGAGTTGTAGAGGTGTTGTCTTCAGCAATGGGGCCTTACCATCAGTCTATGGAAATCGATCTGTTATCTTGACAACAGCCTGGGTTGTTTGGAGATTCCCATGGAACCACGTTTGCCAACAATTCAATTAGATGTAACACAATCCCAGGTCTTAGAGCTTCCATTGGTGAAGAGATGACCAGGTGGTGCGCTGTCTCACCTATTACGGTGATTTCATTTAGATGGCTTCATGAATGTGTATATCTTAGGAAGTTTCTACTCCATGCTATTTCTCAGGCGGCCCTTAATTTTAGCTGTCTCTCCGCATAGTTCCTCCTTTGCTCCCATCCCCACTTGATCCTATTCCAGCTCCTCCTCATCCATCCAAAACCATCTTTTCCATTTCTCTTTTATAATCAGATTTTCTGTCCCTTCCACCCCCTCTCATTTTTTGCCCTATACCTAACCTCTCAGAGTCTACGGGTTATTATTTACTTAGTAGCTGATGTCCACACATAAGCGAATATATACCATATTTTTTTTCTAGGTCTGGAATATCTCATTTGGAATAATAATTTTTCTAGTTCCACCCATTTACCTGAAAATTTCATTTTTTCTCCCAAAGGCAAGTATCTATTCTTGGGTTGAGAGACAACTAGGTTTTTTTGTAATTTCTGGCTGTTACAAATAGAATAGCAGTGAACATGGTTGAGTAAGTATCTCTGGTAGGATGAAGCATCCTGTAGGTATATGCCTAAGATTGGGATAGCTGGAACTCGAATCAGGTCTTCTTATATATTAATTCTACTGATCCCTGAGCTTGGGAGTTTTTTCACCTCCTGATATCCTTTCTAATCTCTTCCTTCAGTGTCCTGAAGATTTTAGTTTACAAGTCTTGTACTTGCTGTTTAGAGTTACCTCAAGATGTTTTATGTTATTTGAGGCTGCTGTAAGATGTACTGCTTCCTTGACTTGTCCCTCGGTCCACTTACTGTAGGAGTTACCTCGTAACTTTCTAGTCAAGGACTGTGTTGAGTAGTTATGGAGAGAGGACAGCCTTGTCTTGTTCCCCATTTAACTGATGCTGTCTGTAGACTTGCGGTAGACTGCCTCTACTGTGGTTAGGTATGTCCTTGTACATAATTCCTCCAGGGCTTTTATCAGAAGGGGCGTTGGATTCCGTCAGAGGCCTTTTCTGCATCTGACTAGGTAATCATGTGATTTTTTTTTTGTCTTTTGTTTGGTTTATTACATTTTTGGTGAATTACAGTTTTTGATTTACATATGTTGAACTATAGCTGCATCTCTAGGATGAAGCCTACTTGATCACGGTGGATGGTTTGTTTAATGTGTTCTTGAATTTGGTTTGCATATATTTTTATTGAACATTTTTTTATCTATGTTCACAAGGGAAATTGGTCTGTAATTCTTTTTTGTTGGGTCTGGTCTGTATGTGGTTTGGGTATCAGGGTAATTGTGATCTCATAAAAGAATTGGGTAGTATTCCTTATTTTTCTATTATGTAGAATGATTCAAGGAATTTTGGCATTAACTTTTTATGAAAATGTTGTAGAAATCTATACTTAAACCATTTGGGCTTGTTTTTGTTGGGAGAATTTTTTTAATTACTGCTTCCAATATACTTGTGGTTATGGGTTAGTTTAAGTTGTTTATCTCCTCTTGATTTAACTTTGGTAATGGTATTTATTGAGAAAACTATCCATTTCTTTTAAATTTTTCAGTTTGGTGGAGTACAGGATTTTTATGTGTATCCTCATGGTTCTTTGGAGTTCCTCAGTGTTATATTTATTTATATTTGTTGTACTGTTATATTCACTTTGAATTTTCCTAATTTGGCTGTTTTCTTAAGGGTTTATTGATCTTACTGATTTTTTTTTTCTTACTGATTTTTCTCAAAAAAAAAAAAAAACAAAACAAACAAAAAAACAAACCCAATTCTTTGTTTTGTAGATTCTTTATGTATTTGTTTCTGATTTCAGCCCTCAGTTTGGTTATTTCTTGCCATCTACTCCTGTTTCAGTTGCTAGTATAAGATTGTTTTTTCTTTTTTGTTTTTTATTTTAATGTGGACATATAGTACTATGAACTTGCCTCTTAGAACAACCTTCATTGTGTCCCAAAAGTTTGGGTATTGTTTTGTATTGATTTCATTAAATTCTAGGCATTTTAAAATTTCTGTCTTCACTCAATTTTCTTTTAATACAGAGTCGCTCAGTTTCCATAAGATTTTAGGCTGTCTGTTGTTAATGATGAATTTGTGGTAGTCAGACAGGATATGGGGTGTTATTTCAATTTTGTTGTATCTTTTGAGACTTCTTTGTGTCCAAGTATGGTCAGTTTTGGAGAAAGTTCCATGAACTGCTGAGAAGATGATATATTCTTTTGTGTTTGAGTAAAATGTTCTCTAATTATCTGTTAGGCCCATTTAGTTTATAATGTTAGTTGACGCCAGCATTTCTGATTGTTTTTTAAATTTTAAAAAGTTATTTGTTTTTCATATATTACATCTTAACTGCAGTTTTCTTTCCATTTCCTTCAGCTCCTCAAACCTTCACTCTCCCCCAGATCTACTACTCTTCATTTCCCTTTAGAAATGAGCAAGTCTTTAAGGGATAACAACCTAACAAACTACAATAAGACTAGGCTTGATGACACAACTCAAAAGTAGGCAAAAGAGTCAGGACCCCCTCCCCCACACACATAGTGTCAGGAATCTTAAGAATACCAAACTACACAACCATAGCATATATGCAGTAGACTTAGATCAGTTCAGGCTATGTGATTGTCACTTCATTCTCTGTGAGCCCCTATGAGCCCTACCTAATTGATTCTGTGGGCCCTGCCCTTCTGTCTTCAACCCCTCTGGATCCTGCAATCCTCCCCCCTCCCCTTCTGTGTGGTTCTCTGAGTTCCACCTAATACTTGGCTATGAGTCTCTGTGCATCTGCTCCCATCATTGCTAGATGAAGCCATGGTCGTACTACCCTGCATGCTCTTGATCCTGTCTCTGTTTAGTTTTTATCTGGATGACCTGTATATTGGTCAGAATAGAATACTTAAGTCTCCCATTACAGTGTGTGAGGAATTTAAGCTGTAGTCGTGTTTCTTTTATGGATTGGGATGCCCTGTGTTTGGTGACTAGATGTTACAAATTGCCATGTCCTCTCAGACTTTTCCCTTGATGAGTGTAGTCTCTTTCCTGTCTCTTCTGATTAGTTTTGGTTTGAAGTTTGTTTTCTCAGAAATAAAAAATGACTGTTCCTGCTTGCTTCTTAGGTCTATTTGCTTGGAATATCTTTTTCCATTCTTTTACCCAGAGGGGATGTTTATCCTTGATGTTAAGGTGTATTTCCTAGATGCAACAGAAGAATAGATTCTGTTGTTCAAATCCATTCTGATAGTCTATGTCTGTATTGGGGAATCGAAACCAGTGATGTTTGGAGATACCAATGGACAGTGTTTATTGATTTCTGTTATTTATTTTCTGTGCTTAACCTCCTTAGGTTGGAGTTTTCCTTGTAGTGCCTCCTGTTTCATTGAATCTGTAGACAGAGATTGCTTACATTTGTTTTATCGTGAAATACTATCTAGGTCTGTTGTGACTGAAACTTTTGCTGGGTATAGTATTCTGTTTTGGTATCTATGCTTAAAGTCTGTAACATGTCTGACCAGGCCCTTCTGCCGTTTGGAGTCTCCATTGAGAAGTCAGGTGTAATTCTGCCTTTATATATTATTAAATCTTTTCCCCTTGCAGCTTTTAGTATTCTTTCTTTGTTTATACATTTAATGTTATATGTATTATGTGCCAAGAAGACTTTTTTTTCTAGTCCAGTCTACTTGGTGTTCTGTACCCTGATAAACATCTCCTTGTTTAGGTTTGAGAAATTTTCTTGTTTTAAACATTTTCTGTGCCTTTGACCTGGGTTTCTATCCTTTCTTCTTCCTCTTATTCTTGGTGGAGTGTCCCAGATTTTCTCCATGTTTCATACCTTTGAGTTTTTCAGATTTAACATTTTCTTTGACCTAGATACCCATTTCTTCTCTAGTTGTGTTTTCAGTGTCTGAGATCTGAGGATCCTGGTCAAGTTCCCGAATTTACCTCAGTTTGGGTTTTCTTTATAAACTAGTTTCCACTTTCAATTCTGGAGCTTCTCTTTTTTAAGTTCGTTTCTTTCTACTTTGTGTTTTCATAGATTTCTGTAAGGGATTTATTTATTTCCTCCTTAATGACTTTTATTATATTTATAAATGTTATTTTAAGGTTTTTTTTCTCCTTGTGCTACAGCTATAGTTTGATAGCTAGGGCCTGCTGTGGTAGGGTTGCTGAGCTCAAATGGAGAGAGACCTGGTATCCTGGCTGTTAACAGGGTTTTTACGTTGGCATTTAGGCATCTGGGTTTGGAAAGATTTTGCATGCTGACATTTGCTCTCATCTTTATTGAGTGACTGTTTTGTTCCTTGGTTTCTGTTGTCTTCTCTGGTTCTTTAGGAGGATGTGATGACTGTATGTTGCTTGTTAGAAAATTTCCTGGCATCCTGGTATATGTGAAAACTACAGGTTTCAGGTAAAACCTTTTTCTAGGTATTAGGATCTGACACTTAGAAATGGCATGAGCTTGGAGGAGCATGGCCGAGAGGGACCACCACAGGGAGGGAAAGCAGAGTTCCACCATGATCTGCTCTGTCCCTGAGAGCAGATGTGAGATGGAGGTGGGACTTAAAGGAGTGAAGCTGTGCTTGGGCTTCTACCATTTTAGTCGTTCTGTACTGGTATCTCATGTTCCCATGATGTGAATCCCTAATGACATTTGAGATTAACCGTACATATGTCACATATGTAACTGAATCTTTATATCTGTGGGTGGGGTGTGTTATGACATGTCTTAGTATTTAGATAGAAATAGAACCAGAGTTAGGAAGTACTTGTTTTGTCTCTGTTTTCTGGAGTGGATGATAGAGAACCATGTGGGCTGGTGTTTTCTGTTTTAGAAGATGTTTGTTTCATGCTTGATTTATTTTTAATGGCTTCAGCCTCCCTGGAGTTCCTTGATTGAGATTTGGTTACCCTTGCTTTTAGAGGAATTGGTCATTTCATCTAAATTTTCAAATTTCTGGGCATAATGTTATCTGTAACATTCCTTTATTCTTTCAATATCTCTAACTTCAGAAGTGACTAGTCCAATTGAAATTGGAAAGGTTTATAGGTTGAATTATTTTTTCAAAGTACAAACTTAATTTATTTTTTAGAAATACTTACAGTACAAACTGGGGGGTATATAACAAATGCTGGAATAATTAGCTCTTGGTAGTGTGAATTGTACATAATTTTTATTTTTCCCTTTGTACTTCTCTTTAGTTCTTCAATTTTTTTTTTATACAATGTATTTTGGTTATATTCTTTTTCTCTTTTCCAACTTCTCCCAGATTCCTCAACTTCAAAATCTTTCTGTGAAAAAAACAAAACAAAACAAAAGCAGAACCAAAAAAAAAAAAAAAAGGCACAAAAAAAAACCACAAACAAAACAAAACACGTGGAGTCTGTTTTCTATGTAGTTTCTAAAATGTTTCATAACACAAATTGGTGTAAGCATATAAAATTGTATTTGCATGCACATGTGTGATGTGTGCATGATGCTAGATAAGCCCTCTACCACTGAGTTTCAGCTGTAGCCATGATGTTATTTTGTAGCTGCATTGTTCAGCATCTTTTCCAGATAGCAGTAAACTTAAACCATTGTCCAGTGAACAACATAAAATAAAATCTAGGTTTTTACTCTGCACTGAAGTTTCTTTGATAACTATAAATTTATATTCTGTGAGTAAAGTTTACTAAAAAGAATAAAATGCTCGAAATAAAGTTGTATCTTTTGAACTAACATGTATTACATGTTTTTATTTTAACTTTTCCTACAACCCTAAGATGCAAGTAATTGTTCTCTTAACATTCCAAAGAGACTGAAGCCTGGAAAAGCATATTTGCTTGGGGTCAAGTTACTATGTACGATGTCCCTATACAACGCTGTTTCTCAAAAGTTTGATAACTTCCAAGTCAGAACAGATAAAAATGACTGGGATCAGACTTTAAACACTAAGACAAACCACAGTGGAAAAGTTGACCTATATCAGTTTTTACTAGTAGTTTTTTTATTGCCTATTTTATTGTGGGTATTTTTGATGGGTCCTTATTGTAAACCCTGACTGGCCTAGAATTAACTATGTGAAAAGGGCAGCCTTGAACTACTGTCAGTCTGCCTGCCTCAGATTCCCAAGTACTAGGATTACTAGGATACCGCCATACCTATTTCTATAAAGGTATATTATTTAAATATTTTTGAGCCTCTGTTTTTACATATTAAAGTTTTGAAATGGTGATAATTTATAGATGAATATTTGATTGTCTTATTTTGCATGGACTAGTTGCATTTTTATATTTAATGCCATGAAAAAGGAGAAATTTGGTCTACAGTTCATTTTTAAAAACATACTTTTCAAAGATTTCTAGAAGAAGAAAAAGAAGGGGAAAAAAAAACATGCTCTACCACCATTGGGCTTAAAGTTGGAATTGTGTACCAAGAAATTAAGAATACTTATAAACAGAACTATATCCTTCTGAATGTGGCAACATATAATCCTTTAAGTGTTTATGTAGGTAACTTATTTTAGTTAATACTTTTTAAAAGAACTTATACTAAAATGACTAGTCTGGCCTCAGCATTGCATTGCCTCAGTTTTTATGTTACAACTTGTAATTATTTTAATTTAAAAAAATTGCTGTACCCGTGTCAACATACATTAGTATTGAAATGCATTGAATTTATGCATTTTTAATTTAAAAAAAATTTTAATGCATAAAAATATCCATATGTGTTTTGCCATCACCCATGTCTGGGTGTTATGTGTGCCTGATTCCTAGGCAGGTGAGAAGAGGGCATCAGATTCACTGGAACTGGAGTTATAAATGGTTGTGAGGCACCATGTGGATCCTGGGTATTGAACCTGGGTCTTTTCGTAGTGCTGCCAGTGCTCTTAACCCCTGAGACATCCCTCTATCCCCATATAACAGTTTTTAGTTAGTTTTGTTTGTTTGTTTTAGATATTTCCTAAGTCTTTTAGACATTTTTCAAAAATCTCAATGTTATATTTTTCTCATAAAGATATGGTAAAATAAAAATCTGTGGTGAGATATTATATAAGGATTCCTTGACTTTTCAAAACTGTTTTTTTCCCTTTTTGTATAAGTGGTGTAGGTCATGTTTTACAACACTAATTCCACATTTTAAAAGTAGCTCTGAAATCTGTGACTGACTTAGAAGTAATCTGAGGAAACTTCACTCCAGTCTATATATGAGGACCATGTTTTCTCTCTTACTCAAAGTCCCAGGGTTAAATCTAGAGCAAGTTCTTGTGGTAGGTGATGAAAGATGCTGACTGGCGGTGGTGTGTGTGTGGGGGGGGTCCCCATTTGGTGGTACACATCTGTAATCCTAGCAGTGGAGAGAGGAGAATCTCCACAAATCCAAAGCTCTCCTGGTCTCCACAGTGAGTTCTAGGCTACCCAGACCCTACAAAGCAGGACCCTGTTTTAAATGGGTTATACCTTTTCTTTCAAAGTCTCAGCAACGAATGATACATACTTTATCATTTCATTCCAGGATCCAAAAAGCATAAGCTTACATAAATAAAGTTGTATGAGGATCCGTTCTCCACCCCTAGTTCCCAAGAGAGCGTGTGTGTCTTTTTGTGCATGTGAAGATCAGAGGGTAACTGTTGGAGGCAGGGTCTCTTGTTCTCACTGGTGCACTTGCTACTCCAGGCTAACTGGCCACAAGGCTGCAAATTGTTCTCCTATCTTACCTCTCATCTCACTATGGAATTAATAATATTACAAGTTCTTGACTCTACATCTGGCTTTTAAAATGTGGTTTCTGGGGACTAAACATGAGTTGTGAGATTTTACATAGCTAGTGCTTTTACCCTGTGAGCCAACTCTCCAGCCCAGAAATCTAATTGTTAGATTATTTAAAGTTTTTGTATGTGAAGCTGTGCATAGAAAAGTCACCATGTGCTGGGGGTGGGGATTGGGGTGGATTGGAGGGGTGTGAGTGCATGTGCCTTTATCCCAGCACTCGGTGATCTCTGTGAGTACAAGGCCAGCCTGGTTTACAAATCAAGTTCCGGGGCAGGCTCCAAGGCTACATAGAGAAACCCTGTCTTGTAAAGAAGAAAGAAAGAAAGAGAGAGAGAAAGAGAGAAAGAGAGAGAGAAAGAAATAATGGAGGGAGGGAGGGAAGGAGGGAGGGAGGAAGGAAGGAAGAAAGAAGAAACGATCTTATATTAAGTAGATACTTAGTTTTCTACAAAATAACCTTATAAAATCATGTTTGGTGGTACAGGATTTATTTTAAAAAACAAAACAGCATTTAGTTATTCATTGTTGCTAATAAGTACTTTGTAATATTTTCAGTTGTCTGCAAATTGATTAGGAAATATAATCCACATTAAATACATAAGCAGATTGCCCTGAAAAGTCATAGCTATTAAATGTGCTCCAGCCTAGATTTCTAGTCTTCATGTATCTTCCCATTATGTGTGTGAGCCTTAATATTTATGTGCTACATTTTTGTACAATTTCTTTTGCTTTCTTGCTACAGATTTATATGGATGTCCACTGTATGCTTGATGTAATAGGCCCTAGGAGTGACTTTACTCAGTATTTTTGCTCGTTAGCATTCCAGAAATGGTACACTTTATTTTCTGTGTAACTTATCAGAGACGTGTCTTCCTATAGTACACCAATAGTTTGCATTAGCCATTGTATACTATCTCAGATGGTAAAGTTTTTAAAAATCAGTGCATCTATTAAATGTAATTAGAATGACAGCATTACCATACCTTCTTAAAATGTCCTTAGCAGATAAGTGACTTCATGGTCTAGAAACTTTTTTAACATATTAGACTGTTGGGTTGTAAGAACTGGTATTCAGAAAAAAATGAAAGGGATTTATGTTAGATTTTTATTGTCACTAATTCACACATGTTTATAGTGTGCTTTGATTATATTTCCACTGCTCATGTCATTCTCACTCAGCCTACCTCCCACTAAGCCTATCTGCCCAGTTTTCCTTACCTAAGTTTTTCATGGCCTTCTGCATTTAATTAGAGTTGCTTGTATGTGTTTGGCTTACTTACTTGAGCCAGGACAACTTAACAGTGTCTACACTACTACAAACGGGACCTCCCTTCTGCCCTGCCAGCATCTACTAACTGCCTTTAATTCCTCATGGGGGAGTGAGGCCTAAGGAGGCCCTTGCCATTTAGGATGGAATGTGGATAGGCTGAGCTGAGTCTTTTGCAGGTAACCACTGCCTCTGTGAGTTCATACATGCAATAGCTCTGTCATGTCTAGAGTACAACACTTCTCTTCATAGTCCAGCTCTTAAGTTTAGCTTCCTTCAAGATGTTTTCCAAGTCTCAGGGTGGAGGGAATGTGATCTATTTGTCCCATAGGGCTGAGCACTTAAAGTCATTCTCAGCTCTTTTGGGCAAATTATGAGTGTCTGTATTAACCATCTCCACTGTAAATGGGAATACACTATCTGTTTGCTCCATCTTTCTGGCCCGTAAACTAAACTTCCAGAAATGAAAAGGTCTGGCTTCATTTTTGATCTACAAATGGACTGCTACTTGGCTTTCCATTTTCTCAAATCTGGGTGTTTATGACACCCTTTGGTCCTTTGGTCAATTTCTCTTTGTTATATTTTCTTTTATATTGTACAAAATTTTATTTCTTCCTTTTATCACCCTTTCAGGTGTGACTGTCATAATGAAAATAAAAAGAAATGAATAGTGATGGTTGGATCTTTGAAGGGATTAGATGATGCTTAAAATTCTACTGTTGGAAAATTATAAATTTATAACCAGCTCATTTTTCTTTGTACTTTATCGCATGGCCTATTGTTTGTTTTTCTAGACATCAAAAAGTAAATTTGAAAGACTTTCTCCCCTCACTTTTAGTAGTTAGGGGCTTTTTTGTTTTGTTTTGTTTTTCCTTTTACCATTGCTGTGGAAGATAGTGATTTTTCTGGTTTTAATAAAGTTAGTATATTTAATGAATATTTTCCTTCTTTTAAAGACTGTGAACCAGAAGAGCTGACTGACTGGTCTATGGATGAAAAATGTTCATTTTGTAACCTACAGAGAGAAGCAGTCAGTGTAAGTTTTAGTAGCATGAAATTATTTTTAAATGATCACACACTTGTAACACGGTTCTTTTTTTTTTAACTTAAATTGTTCTGATAATTTGTGACTCAGTGAAAATTTAAATACTTGATTTTGTTGAATGAAAAGAAAAGAAAGAATATGTCCAACATTTAGTTTAGCTTTTAAAATTTATTATTTTTTTCTTTTCTTTCTTTCCTTTTTTGTTTGTTTATTTGGGGGGAAGTTGGTTTGTTGTTGGTTTTTTTTTTTTGGTTTTTTTTTTTTGTTTGTTTGTTTTTGGTTGGTTGGTTGGTTGGGTTTGGTTTGGCTTGTCTTTTCTCCTTTGCATTTATTTGTTATTAATCTCTGACTCATGAACTTTGCTTTAGGTCAGGTTGGTGTTTTAGATATCCAAGGGTGAGCTTGGAGACCTGGTTTATTATATAGGACCACACTACAATCTGGTTTCTTAGTATTTGGTAGGAAGGGGATAGTAAGCTATTTGTAACCCTTTCAGTACTTTAAAGTCTTTGGCTATCAAAAATCTATCCTGTGTTGTTGATGAAACATGTACCTACTGTAAGAGGAGACATAGACATGTGTAACCAGCATCTTCTTTTCTAGTGAGAAATCCTGATTCCTTATCTCTTAGGATGAGGAGGGCTGAGAAAAAGTTGAGAATCTTTTAAGCTCATCTGCTTTGTTAAAGCTCTGGCATGATTACTTCCCTGGCACGCATATAGTAAAAATGTCAGCAGTGCCTGCCCACCCTCACCCTCATGTCACAGCACACACATATTTTACCATAGTCTTGATAAGAAATAAGGTTATTTTGGTCTCTGTTGGAAGTACATTTTTTTGTGTGTGTGGTTTTTTTTCTCCTGAATCCTATCAGATTTTATATTCTTTTGGTATAATTTGATATTTTATATAAGGCAGAACAACTGAACATTGAAACAATTTTGACATATTTAGTTGGAACTCAGGATTAAATGAAAATTAACTAGGTGTGTTGCTGTCTTATAATTTTAGGATTGTATACCATCTCTTGACTCTTCACAGTCCACGCCAACAGAGGAGCTATCATCTCAGGGCCAGTCCCACACTGATAAGATTGAATACCAAGCAGAAAATTACCTAAATGCACTCTTTCGAAAGAAAGGTAATGCTCACATGCTTTATCGCTTAAATTTTACAATGTTTGAATTTTTCTCATGGAAAACCTTTTTTTTTTTTTTTTTTTTTTTTTTTTATGTCAGCCCCTACTTATTTTTAACTACTTCTTTCTTTCTCCTTAAGGGACCAATAAGATTATCAGTTCTCTTGTGCTAGCCATTTGTTTTCAACATCCTGTTCTCAAATTTCTCCCTAATAGGCACCTTTCAGAATAATTTTGTGCTTCTGATTTCTATTATTTAATGCTATTCTCAAATCTTAAAAAATTGTTGGGTGATGAAATTAGAGATATGTTATATTGCAGACCTATTTCTAATAATGTATCTTTTACATCATTTGCCAGCTGACGTACTGCAGCTTGAGTATTCATGCTTGACACTAAAAGGTCTGTATTGGGGGCTAAAAAGATGGCTCAGCAGTTAAGAGCACTGACTGTTTTTTCAGATGGTCCTGAGTTCAATTCCCAGCAACCACATGGAGGCTCCCAATCACCTATAATAAGATGTCGTGATCTTATGGCCTGAAGGGACACATGCAGACAAGAATACTGAGTACAATAAGAAATAGATAAACCTTTAAAATTAATTATTAGTTAACAATAAAAAGTCTGTTCTGTATTTGTCTGATGTATTTCAGGCAAATGGGTCTTGTTTTACTTATTCCCAAGCTTGACACATATCTGTAAAACTACTTAAATAAAGTATAGAGTCCCTTTGTTTTGTACCTAACCATTCCCATGGTTGTAGATTGTCTTGAGCCCACATGTGGATGTTTGCAGAAAGGAACACTTGAGTTGGTGTGGGAAGAGATTACCTTCTCTTCTCTTCACGCTCTAGAGACTGAGAAGCACTGTTGTTCTTCCTGTCTTGGCACAGATTCTTCTTTAAAGTTAGGTTCCAGGATATATTTTCTGCTAAGTTGATAACTTCACACTTTAAAATTACTAAATAGTAATATTGAAAGTACTGTTCATCTTTGAGTTTTTCATTTACTTGATAACTCCTTGAAGTTCTTTGGTTCAATTATAAGAATCCTGATTACAAAAATTACTAATATAATTAAAAGGCCTCAAGAACTACATTAACTCCCCACATAAGACTGTGGGTAGATTCCCTTTGAAATCTTCGAAACTTCTGAAACTTTTATTGAATCCCCACATATCCCCTTTTGTGTCAGATTAAAAAAGAAGGTGATAGCTAACATAAGAAAAACCATATACAATAGGTACAATAATTATATACAATATATACAAACAATAAATGAGTGATGTCCAGTTCATTAACAATTGACAATTCAAAGAAAATATTCCATTAATTATCCTATTTTGATGAGTCCAAAGGATTATACCTAATTCACTTTTTTTTTTTTTTAATGTGGGGAATTCAATAAAAACTTCAGAAGTCCCAGAGCTCTAACCACAGTCAGTCTAGGAGGATCAGAGAGTGGTTATTCAAACCTTTAATCCCCGTACAGGGAGTATCCTGGGAGTGGGGACCTATGCCCTTAATCCCAACTGAGTTGAGGTCACTTTGGATTATAGAAGGAATTCCAGGCTCCCAAGCAGGCAGTGATGGGGCCACCCCTTAATTTACCTAGAGTATTTAAGTTTAAGGTAGGCATAGAGTGAGGGGAAGCCAAGTCAAGGAGAGCGAGGCTGAGGAAGCTGGAGGACAGCTGGGTAAGATCTGACTGTGGTGTTTATTCTCTCTAATATTTCAGAAACTTCTGAAGCTTTCATTGAATCCCCACACATTTCTACCAGCCTCGTCCCACTTCTAAATTTTGCACAGCTTCCCTCTGCAGTATCACTAGCTAGAGGCCACAGGGGGAAAAGGTTCAAGCCTAGAGAGTCACTTCTGACTCAGTTCTCCATCTCCTCTGATCAAAACAGTATTCAAGGAGAGGTTTTGTTACTGTTATGCTAGCAGTAAAGGCACTGGTGTTCAGAGTTACATAGCACGTCTCAGTTCATGGCTTTGAACAAAAGAAGAAATGGAATCTCAACATCTAAAACAGAAATAAATGAGACAAAGGATGTTATGTCATGAGCACCTCAGTTTTATTTAAATTGAGTAGTCTAAAGCAGAACTATGAAAATGTTGTGTATTTGTCATAGATTTCTATTTCATCTTAGAAAGCTATTATGTATCTAGTATTCTTTTTCTTTTTCCAAAATTAGTCCCCTTATATAGGATACTGCTGCACATAATTTTGGAATAGAGGATTTCTCTTACTTTTTAAGCCAAATTCAAGTTGGGCAATATCTTGTAATTAGAAGCAAGTGAAAACTTGTTCATGGTTGACGAGAATGGGAGAACGATGCTTTAGAACAAAGCAAACTTTTACTAATTTCCTAAATGAATTTTGTCTGGAGTTCAACATAGAACAGAATAAAATGAAGTCTCATGGTAACAGAAATTTAACTTTTGTACTATAGTCTTCAACTTCCAGAGATAGTACCTGTAATATCTTAGTTCTTTAGTAAAGATTTTCTTTCTTTTTCTTAAGTTCGGGCTGCTCAGGAATTCAAAATCCTCCTGTCGCAGCCTCTCTAGTACTTGGGTTACAAGTATATACTACCACTAAATCTCTTTATTTTTTGTAATTAAAATATAATTATATCACTTCCCTCATTCCCTCTACACTTCCCATATACTTTGCTATCTCTCAAATTCTTGACCTCTGTTTCTTTGTTATGACACATACACATGCATGTGTGTTCTGCACCCCCTCTCATACACACACACACACACACACACACAAGCAAATATACACACACTCCTAAATATATATACACCCTGCATAGTCTGTATAATGTCACTTGTATGCATATGATTTTAGGACTGACCACTTGGTATTGGATAGCCAATTTGGGACTCTTCTTTATAGGAGACTGTTTTCACACTCAGAGCATTCTTTGGTTACCTATAGGGTGTTTTTTGACCTGAGGCCCCACAAGATTCCCCTTCTGTATTAGCATGTCTATTGGTATTGTCCTTGTTCAGACCATGTTGATGAAACTTTATTGGTGTAGTTTCTCTGACATTTTTAGGAGGTGAAATTTCACAGCAAGTTCTCTGTTTCTCTGGTTCTTACAGTCTTTCTACTCCCTCTTCCATAATGATCCCCAAGCCTTGGGTATAGGAATTGTGTTGTAGATGTATCAGTTGGGACTGGACTTCACAACTCTGTATTTTGATAAGTTTGTGGTTTTCTGTAATGGTTACTATTTATTGCAGAGAATTTTCTTCATTGAATGGTAAGAAGTACACATATCTATGAGTATAAGGGTAAATATTTTAGAATGTAGTTGGATTATGCTGATTTATTAAAGAAGAAATTATAGGTTATCAGTTTTCCTTCAAGATCCATGACTTCACTAGCCCCAGATAATTGACTATGTTTCCAGTACCAACCATAAGTTCTCTCTTGTTGAATAGGCCTTAAATCTAGTTAAAGAGCTGTTGGTTACTACCAAGGTATATATGCCACTGTTGTATGCTTAGAGATACCAGGGTATACTGGTCATTGTTGTAGTTCATAGGGAGGGATCATTGGTGAGTGGGACTACTGTTGTGGGGCTGTGCTTTTATGCACTGTAAATATTTGTCACTTGTATTGGTTTAATAAGATGCTGATTGGTCAAGTAGCTAGACAGGAAGTAGAGGTGGGGTAACCAGAGTAGGAGAATTCTGAGAACTGGAAGAGCAGAGCTGTTGCATGAACTCTGATAGTATTAAAAGAAACTCAGAGCCAGATACTGGGGATAGGCTGAGATATCAAAGAGAGGAAACACCATAGTCAGATCTTACCCAGCTGTCTTGCAGCTTCCTCAGCCTCACTCCTCATGGCTTCTACTGCCTGAATCTGACTTTCTATGCCTGCCTTAAATACCTTCTTCGCCCAGTTGTTTCACATCCAGGTTAAGATTAAATAAAGGTGTGGACCACTACTGTTTGATAGTTAGCCTTGAACTCACAGAAACACAGAAAGATCTCTGTCTGTGGAGTTATGGGATTAAAGCCTGCACCACCACTGCCTGCCTGGGAGCCTGGAACTCCCTCTGTAAGCCAGGCTGGCCTCCAACTCAGATCTGCTGGGATTAAAGGCATAGGTCACCACTCCCAGTCTTTCCTGTGTTGGGATTAAAGGTGTGAGTTACCAGTCTCTGATCCTCCTGGATTAACTGTGGGTAGATCTCTTCTCTGATATTCCAGACTGGGTTTATTAAGTATATAACATATCACCACACAGAGCAACAGATGACAATGAGACACAGAGGAAGCAGGATGAGAATGCTGCACTGAGCAAAGTGATACCAAGCCACGTGGCTAAACATAAATAGAAATATGGTTTAACTCAAAGAGTTAGCAAGTAATATTCCTGAGCCATAGATCAGTCAGCTTTAATTAATATAAGCTTTTGTGTGGTTAGTTGGGACTAAGCAGCTGCGGGACTTGAGGTCTGCATGTCTGAGCCACAAACTTCTAACTACAGACTACTGATAGCTTGCATGTCACCTTTGGTACCATGAATGCTAGTTTTCAGGGAGAGGTTTTCAGGTCAGAACCAGTTCAGATGGGTCCTGTGTTCAAAGTATGTATTGTCTTCAACAGTAGGGATTTACCTTCAAGCTCTTGGAGACAACCATGGATAATAGCAACAGTCTATGTTTGCTGATTCTCTTGGACCACCCTGACCAACAGCTCAAAGGGAGGTTTTCATGCCTGATGTTAGGAGGCTTTATTAGGTGGCTCTTCTGGGGACATTGTCAGTCCAGATGTAAACATTTCATTTAAGCAGTATATATACACAGATTTACATAGAATATGTATAAATGTAAATAGATGTGTTTCTTTGTGACTTTTCTGACACCCTTACTGATATTTTTACCTTCTGTCTCCTATAGTAATCTTTTCCTTCTTCCATAATTAAAGGCCCCTCTAAGAAAATATTTTTGAATGAATGAGTAATTAATAAGATAAATTTTGTTCAATTATCTAAATTTCTCTAAGCATTTACTAGTGTTAGTGCTTCATTTGATTTACTTAAAGAAGTGAATTATTTAGCACCTATATGCATACAGCTTTCTTTTCCTGTTTATAGTTAAGGATCACTATGTGTGCATAGCAACCTTTCTTGTATTTTGCTTTTATAGTACTAGGACACAGACCCAGACTAGACTTAGACTAGGGAAGCAGGTCTACCAGTGAGCTCCAGCCCTACATCAGGTTTTTGTTTTTCTTTCCTTTGTTTCTAATTCTCTTCTACTTTTTCATCTCTTAGATTTTATTTACGAATAGTGTATGTACACACACATACATGCATGTAATCAGGTTTTCATCTCTTAGGTTATATTTAAGAATACTCTATGTACACACACGCATGTAATCAGGTTTTCATCTCTTAGGTTATATTTAAGAATACTATATGTACACACACACATGCATGTAATCAGGTTTTCATCTCTTAGGTTATATTTAAGAATACTATATGTACACATACACATGCATGTAATCAGGTTTTGTGTATATAAACATACTCCTGTCAAACATTTCCATGTATACTAAATTATATTTTGGGTTTTAGGCTCACATTTTTTGATCGCCTAAAGTGTTAAAGTCATTGTTCTTTTACATAAAATCTTGCCTAAATTGGACAAAATATGTACATAGTAGCTAGTCATATTGATGGGTATATAATGATATGAAAACACTTCTCGTCAGCTCTTTCCCTGCTTTACTTTTTACTTCCATATATTTGTCCTCAGCAAACATTTAACTATTATTCTGGTATGGCCGATGGTCCCTCAAAAAATGCATAATGATGGGCACGACCGGTGGTTTGGACTCTATTAATCAACACATTCTCCTTAAATTTAATGATAGTCAAATTTTACATGTAAAGTTCCCATGTCTTTTCTGTTCATACTCTTGAAGCCCTCTATACTATAGCATGAAATAAATGTTAAGTCAGTTCATTAAACATGGGTTATAACTGATACAGAATATGATTTCTCAGTAACTTAATTATTTATATGCTTATTGCTTTAATCTAAATTTAGACACCTTTATGTTAATGTAAATTGACATGACTTATTTAGGCCATAAAATTTCTTTATGTGGCGTTACAACCATAAGATGCTCACTGTCCTCTTAATTTCTTTCTACCTTTTTTGAAATTTACTTTTGTATAGTGGTGGGACTAAAAACCAAGTGTCTTGAGCATATGAGGCAACCACTGTTCTGAGCTACAGACAAGCCATGAGCCTTTAATTTCCAGAACCAAGCGTCTGCCTTGGACTGTTTCAGCCCTACAGCTTTTGATTGTTAATCTTTTCTCCCCCAGAAGCCTATTTTACCTGGATTTCTACTGCCTGGTTTCCTCTTTGTTCCTCTGGCCCTGAGCACAGTTTGTCTCTCTCCCATTTTCCTCCTGTACTGAAATCTATAAGGAAACGAAGAGAGAGTGAATGTGTACATTAGAGTAAAGAAAAAAATATGATGATTTATTGTATGTTTATGAGTCCAATTGTGCTACCATGTTTACGGGTGGTGGGAGGTAAGCTTGCAGGCGCAGGTCCCCTCCTGCCTGGGGATCACATTAGGTCATCAGGTGTGGTAGCAAATGGATTTTTTCACTTAGTGTTCTTATTGGTTCAGCTTTTTCCATTATTCCAAATTCATCCTTGAAATGTTCTCTCCGGAAGGTAGAACTTCAGCCTCTTTTTAATTTCACCAGTTTCACTACATACCCAATTCTGTAGTTTCAAGCTCTCGGTTTTGATTTGTTATTCATTGCTGGATGACACTTAGGGTGGTCATTCATTATAGGGGAAGTCCTGTTTAGGCATCCCCTCCACTGTTGGTTGGAGTCCTAGCCAGGGACACCCTGAAGGTTATTGGAGGTTTCCCCAGCACCCAGCCTCTTTCCAACCCCACAATGGCTTCCTTTATCAAGATACCCATCTCTCTTAAGTTCCTTCTGATCCCAAACTGTCAAAGGGTTGTGATTTACAATCTGGATATTCTTTGCTTTTTCTCTAAAATCCACTTATGAGTGAATACATCCCATACCTATCTTTCTAGGCCTGTGTTACCTCACTCAGGAGGATACTCTCCAAATCCAAATCCATCCATTTGCCTATAAATTTTAGGATGTCTTTCTTTTTTCTTTTCTTTTCTTTTTTTTATACTTCTGAGTAGCACTCCATTATGTAGATGTAAAACAACTTGTTAATCCATTCTTCAGTTAAGGGGGTTGTTTCCAGGTTCTTGCTGTTATGAATAATGCTGCTATGAACATAGTTGAGCTTTGAGGTATGAATGTGCATCCTTTGGGTATATGCCCAATAGTGGTATTGATAGATCCTTGGGGAGATTGATTCCCAGTGTTCTAAGGAACTGCCATAATGCTTTCCAAAGTGACTGTACAAATTTTACACTCCCACCAATGATGGAGAAGTGTTCCCATTGCTCTGCATCCTCTCCAAAATAGGCTGACATCTGTGTTTTTGATCTTAGCCATTCTGACAGGTGTAAGGTGGTATCTCAAAGTTGTTTTGATTTGCATTTCTCTGATGGCTAAAGATGTTGAGCGATTTTTTTAAGTGCCTTTAGCCATTTGTAATACTTCTAGTAAGAATTTCCTTTTTAGCTCTGAAACTCATTTTTTTAATTGGGTTATTTGGAATTTTAGCCCTTTGTGTCATGAGTTCTCAATATATTTTAGAGATCAGTCCTCTGTCAGTTATAGGGTTAGTGAAGATCATTTCCCATTCTGTGGGCTGTCATTTTATCTTAGTGACTGAGTCCTCTGTCTTACAGAAGCTTCTCGGTTTCAGGAGGTCCCACTTATTGATTGTTCTTAGTGTCTGTGCTACTGGTGTTATATTTAGGGAGTGGTCACCTGTGCCAAAGTGTTGAAGGTTATTTCCCACTTTCTTTTCTATCACATTATAGATAGTTATAGGTAGCTGGGTTTATGTTGAGGTCTTTAATCCACTTGGATTTGAGTTTTGTGCAGGGTGATAGGTTTGGATCTCTTTACATTCTTCTACATACTACCATCCAGTTATGCCAGCACCATTTGCTGAAGATACTATCTTTTTGCTATTGGATATTTTTGGCTTTTTTGTTAAAAGTCAGGAGTTCATAGGTGTGTGGGTTAATGTTGGGTCTTCTATTCGATTTCATTGATCCATACGTCTGTTTTTATGCCAGTACCCAGCTGTTTTTATTACTATAGCTCTATAGTATAGCTTGAAGTCAGGGATGGTGATTCCTCCTGAAGTTCTTTTATTGAACAGAATTGTTTTGCCAATCCTGGGTTTTCTGTTATTCCATATGAAGTTGAGTATTGTTCTTTTAAGATCTGTAAAAAATTGTGTTGGGATTTTGATGGAGATTTCATTGAATCTGTAAATTGCTTTTGGTAAAACTGCCATTTTTACTATGTTGATCCTACCTATCCAGGAGCATGGGAGATCTTTCCATTTTGTGATATCTTCTTCAGTTTATTTCTTCAATGACTAAAGTTTTTGTCAAACAGGTCTGCTCCTTCCTTGGTTAGAGTTACCCCAGAATATTTAATGCTATTTACAGCTATTATAAAGGGTGATGCTTCCCTGATTTATTTTTCAGTCCTTTTATCCTTAATGTATAGGACAGCTATTTTTTTTAAAGCTAATCTTGTATCCTGCTACACTGCTGAAGGTGTTTATCAGCCGTCTGAGGTCCCTGCTAGAATTTTGGGGGGTCAATAATGTATATGATCATATCATCTGCAAATAGAGATAGTTTGACTTCTTCCTTTCCAATTTGTATCCCTTTAATCTTTTGTTCTCTTATTGCTTTAGTCAAAATTTTGAGAACTATGTTGAATAGATAATGAGAGAGAGGACAGCCTTGTCTTGTTCCTGATTTTAGTGGGATTGCTTTGAGTATTAACTAAGAAGGATAGATAAATTTAAAAATGCAGCAACTGCTCTGCATGGCAAAATGAATTTTACAGAGATACGCTGTGATTAAAAGAAATTTTGGGCCTCTGAAATTGTGACGCTATAAAATCAGATAGCAGATGAAGTCTTGGTTATTCATTCTTTCCCACTTATTAATTGGTATTTTGTTCCCAAGAACACATGAACACATACTCCAGTCAGTTGAGGACATTCTTTAAAAGTGATCCATACAAAATCAGACATCATGAGTCCATGATTCTACGATTTTTAATGAATTGTTATGTGGATTCTCACATGAAATTTCCCATCTGGTCTGGCAATAAAAACATTTTATGTAAGGGTTTTGACTTTGTATAGGGTGGTAAGCTCTATAGATGAAGCCCTATAGTGAAAATAGTCATTTCAAATTCAGTTTATGGAAGATGAAGGACAACTACAAAATATGTGCCCTGCAGCAATGTGATCCAGTAGGACCAAATCTTTCTCCTCCCCTCTCCCCATAGTATCTTGCCAAATAGCATCTTTAAGTCATGATTTAAATAGTCTATACCTGGTGTTTAGTTGAGTAACCATAAGCCAGTTTGCTGGTCAGCACTTGAAACAGCAATGATTAAAAAACTGAGTTCTTAGTCACCTGTGGATTCTTCTCATGTTTGACAGCACAGCTCAACAATCAGAGAGCTCAGTCTTCCTCCCCTGAAGATTATTGAACCTCAGCCTGAAATGTATTAGCTAATAATTGAAATAAAAGTTTAAACAGCTCACTTTGAAGTTAGGGAAAAAATTAAATTTAGAGCATTAATAGATATATCTAATATAAACAGCTGTTTAGCAGTGATTGGCCATACCTAAAATCCAAGTTTGAGTCTACTTGACTTATATGAGGTCAGTAATTATGTACTCTGCTTTTGTTTTTGAATTCTTAAAAAATTATTAACTTAGTCAGGTGGTGGTGACATGCACCTTTAGTTCCAGCACTCAGGAACAGAGGTAGGTGGATCTCAGTGAGTTAGAGGTCAGCTTGGTCTACAGAGTAAATTCCAGGACAGCCAAGACTTACCCAGAAAAAAACCCTGTCTCAAAACAGCAACATTAGTTCATAATTTGTTTTCTGCCACGGGATAAAAATAAGTGACAATTTTCTGATATTATTTATTCTCATGTGACCAATTACAGTAGACCCATGTGATTGTTTTCCTATCTTTCAAAGAAACCTGTTGTTAAAAGTTGAGATTCTTTCCTGACATAAATTATATTTAGAAACCTCTAAATCATTTCAGGCTAAAAGAGCAGTTCTGCATCCACTCTAGGAATAAAAATATAGAAAATAATATTTCTGCATCCATCACAGGTCATCACCAAGTGTAGTGTACTGGATATCCTTGGTCTCTTAGTAATCACAGTATACTGGAAAGTACATTATAAACATGAGTAAGATGTCATGGTGAAACCATCTCAGACATCTGATATATACTAATAGAGAAACCGATCTTTCTGCCCCCCCCCCTCGAGCTATAGAGATGGGGTATATAGATGAACTAGTTAGAGCTGCACTCTCAGGGCTTTTATTCTCTGTGTGTTGACCACAATCTACTGCATCTGGTTTACCAAAGAAGCCTCTTGCAGTGGTTATACAGTGACCCACCGTTTTCAGTTTCTTACTGTCACATAGAGATCTTATCAGTGCAGTTTTGTTACAAATGCTGTAATGTGAAATTTTCACATCTTACTTAGCAACATGATACAGTTAAACTCTGTTTTAAAGGTTTATCTCAATTAAGTTTCGGTATTTCAGAGATTCCTTATTTTCTAGCTTTCTCTTATTTAGTTATGCAAGGAACTTAAACTTCTTGTAATTTGGTCAATTCTGACCTTTTTAAATGTGACTAACAAGTTTTGGAAATTACTATCTTGCCGTTTAAGATTTTCTTGTAACTGGACTATTTGGTATAGTTTAATATTTTCTGCTGACTAACTGTATATTTTAACCACAAGCCACTCACATTGTTTTGTAGTTTTGTTGACTTCTCAGCCCCTAAACTTTGAAACAAGTAAGTTATCTGTGCTTATATACGGTCCATGACACACTTTCTATAATAGTATTCATGCGTTCAGCGGTTATAGAAGAAAATCAATGAAGCACACAGCTTCTATTACATGGAAATATACCTATACTGATATGTGTGAGTACAATAAGTGAGAAAGGAGGGAATCGCTCTTTTTCATGGAAACCCCAGTTTTACGAATGCATAGAAAATGAAAGAAATAGAAATGTTTACAGTAGCGTCATGATAAATACTGTATTCCATAAGTGTTATGGCCATTAGGAAGGGGGCATACTTTGTATCGATTGCAGCTGTAATCTTCCTTCTTCAGAAATCAGAACAATAGAAATGTTTACAGTAGTGTCATGATAAATACTGTATTCCATAAGTGTTGTGGCCATTGGGAAGGGGGCATGCTTTGTATTGAGTGCTCGGCTGTAATCTTCCTTCTTCAGAAATCAGAACCCCCAAGCTGATAACCTGCCATTAAGTATTTTTCTCTAATAGCCTCCCCCCCCCCCCCCCCCCGGGCAGTGATTTTGCTTTTCAGTGACCGTTGTGAGGAGGTAAGGAAGTGCTGTCATTTTTCTGTGGACTATAGTTTTTATTCTGGTTACTTTAATTTTTTATTTTTTAAAATGAAACTATAATTACATCATTTCCTTCTTCCCTTTCCTTCCTCCAACCTCTGCCTGCCCACTCGCGTTCATGGCCTGTTTTTCTCTTATGATTAGTATGTGTTCTTTTCTGCCCTCTTTTATGTTCCCTACACTAGCTGTGAACTCCTGGCCTCCTGCTTTAGTCTCTTACGTAGCTAGGACTAAAAAGAACAGATCATGTTAGAGTCTTGATACTTGATTTTTAGTAACAGCCCCCATAAAAACAAAAAGCAAGTTTTAGTTAAGAAATAGCTCTGTGTCTTTGCAGCTCTTTTTAAAAATACTTGTTGGTGATGATTTTTTTGTTTATCTGGAGTCTTAGGAAGGATTGAAGATGATAAGTTCAGAAAGCAGTGTTTGGAAGGATATTATTGGCAGATAGTCAGTAGACAAGAGCAAGCACAGAAATAGTGTTTTTGTTGAGTATTAGGCCTCACCCATTGTATCCTTCATTGTGCTGCTGTAGCATTTGAACCCTGGGCGTGGGGTGTGTGTGCTTGCTCTTTTTTGTTTGTTGTGACCAGTATGTGAATAGTACGTTTAATTTCTATGGTAGTCATTAAACTTACCTTGTTTAGAATAGACTTTTTTAAAACCCCTGTTGACCTTCCTTCACTGTTGTTAAAACATAGCATTTTACTTGACTAATCATTGGTTAGTCTAAGAGCAAGAGTTAGCAAGTGATATGCCTGAGCTATAAGCCAAATAGCATGTAAATATAAGACTTTGTGATTATTTGGGACTGTTGATTCAGAAACTGTCACAACAGGTCCTTTATTTTGATCTTCATACTTTCCCTGTAGTGCCCTATCTTTTAAGGATGTGTCTGCAAATTTTCTGTGTACACGTAAATTTTTGTACATTTACCTTTGGCTTTCAGATTTTTTTTTTTTTTTGTCTGTCTTTAATGGCTTCACCACTTAACCTGTGCTTAAATGCTAAGTCTCTTAACAAAATCGATGTTACTTGCTAAACATATATACATTGTAGGAGGAATTTTAAGCTCATTAAATTTAAAGCTAAACTTATTTCCTGTTGTAAATCTGTTCTTTCTTAGTACCCACTAATTAGGTCTATTGATACCTTCTAACCCAAAATTAAAATCAAAGTTGTTTTTCTTTTTTCTTTAGAGAAGAGTTACTAAGAAGTATTAGGATTACTAATAAGGCTGCTATGAACAATCTCAGACAACATTTTGAGCATGTATTATTCCTCTAGGGAAAATTCGTGTCATCTTGCAAGGTGATAGGGTCAGTGTGTACTGAAAATGTGTTGATAGAGCTTCGCATTTTCATTTCCTCCTGTCACTGACATGTTAGTCCGTGTCACTGTGCTGCTGTCAGGTACCTATTGTGGTGGTTGTGATTTGACGTTGTTCTCAGGAAGTCGGTACCTTCATTCTCAAGTGTCTGCTGAAGTTATTGGTCCACATTTAATTGAGTTGCCTGCTGTCTTCAGTGCTGTGTAGGTATTATTCATAAATTCTCAACAGAAGTTCTTTGTCCAATAATTGTGAATGTTCTGTGTTTACTGAATATTGATTATTTTACTAAAGTGCTTTTTATGCCTTGTACTTGAGTTGTTGGGTAGTGTAACCTTATAAGATTTAGGACAAGATGGTTTATCTTTTATTTAGTAATAGGAAAATTAGATATTCGCACCCCCAGAACATGAACATGACTAAGAAACAGGAGCTCTGAAAGCTTAAAATAAAATTGAAAAATGATTATAGGACCTGTAAAAAGTAGTGCTTTATATTATCTACATAGTCTAAAAAGGGATAGAAATCTGTTTTTAAGATTAGACTTCTTTCTGGGGCCCTGGTGACAGCCCACCCAAGAAACTGCTTGAGGACCATGTCTGAGAATTCTAAGTTGAGAATAATAGAAATACATAATCCTAAATTTTAAGTAACCTTACTGCAATGTCTTGTTACTGCAGAACAATATTTGCCATTAAGGCAACCATGACTAATAGAAACAAGCCTTGACTGAGAGTGAGTCTCTCTGAATGAACTGTTCAGGGGATTATAAAAGCATTCAATATATGCCATTTTGTATTCTAATTATTTATATTAATTCTGTTTCTTATTACTTAGTTTTTAGTCTGGTACTATTTCTAGTTGATAAGCTTTATCATAGACATGTATGCACAAGCAAAAACAGATTATAGGGTTTTATAGCTTCAGACATCTAAAGGGAGTCTTGGAATAGATCACCTATGGATAAAAGAAAAAAATACCTTAGATTTCTCCTTGTGATAATTGGGAACTTTCCAATAAAATTATATGTATACTCTCCCAGCTATGAAAAACTAATAGGAACATTGTTTTAGTTTTCCTTTCAAATCAACACAGACAACATTAGAAACATGGACAGAAAGGGAAATGATGAATCAGTCACTCACTGTGTCCTCTCTTACAGTGAAGGTATCCTGTGGACACTTACTGTCTCAACTTGGAAATAAATTCAGATAGGAACTCAAATTCATTGTCTTTGAAACAAGTAAGCTCAGATTCTACAACAATCTCAATCTCTCTCTCTCTCTCTCTCTCTCTCTCTCTCTCTCTCTCTCTCTCTCTCTCTCTCTCTCTCTCTCTCTCTCTCTCTCTCTCTCTCTCTCTCCTCTCTCTCCATTTTTACATGCCTTTCAAACTGTGAACTCCAGAATCCAATATATTGGAATTTGGAAAAATATCATGATAATTCATTCTAGGATTTATATTACTGATAACAGCATTATCTTACTGTGGAAATAAGCTGGTGTTGGAAGCTCTGTGACTATCTGTGACTTGATTTTTGAAGAAATACAATTAGGTTAAATCCTGTTTAAGATTTGGTAGATTGAGAATTCTAATTGTCCTGTAAATCAAGCCTAGTGATGTTCACCTGTAATCTTAACACTTCCAAGGCAAAGACAGACAAATTAGGAGTTCAAGGTCATCCTTGCTGCATAATGAGTTTGAGGCTGATTGAGCTACATGAAACCCTATCTCAAAATTATATATGGTAATATGTTCATATCTGTACAAGAATGTATATATGTATGTGTATATACATACATACATACATACATACATACATACATACATACATACATACATACATACATATATGGATATTCCCCCGTCTTTTTATTTTGGATGACTGACCTTGTATTGGTGTCTATTTATTTTGCAATATACTCCCTGATATTTGTGTATATACACACACACATCACACATGACTTTTGACTGAGTTATTTTTGGATATATATTGAAATATATATATATATATATACCCATACATATATATCAAGTATATGTTTGTGTCCAAAAATAACTTGAAAGCCATGATTGACTAGATATTACTTCTCATCTATTACTGTCATTTCTTTGTTTTTAAAATGTAGAGGTAGGGAGATGGCTTAGTCAGTGTCTGCCAGGTATGTATTAACACCTGAGTGTTTGGATCCCTAGCATGCATGGAAAAGCTGGGCATGGTAGCCATTGTAGGAGGTAAGTTCCTGGAGTTCGATGCTCAATAAACTTAGTCAAATGAGTGAGCTCCAGGTTCAGTGGGATTCTCTGACTTAAAAAATGAGGTGGAGAGTGATCACATATGACATCTCGTATCAACCTTTGGCCTCCATTACATGTGTATACACAAACACATACATGCATCAAGCATATACATACACACGAGTATGAGATTGTTATGCTACACATTGCCATATGAATGTTTACTCTGTTCAGTCAGCTATATGACTGTCCACATTTCTGTATTAACTCACTTATATATAATAGTAATTCTCTCCCCAAATGGATAGTTTTAACTATTATTGTATATTAAGCCTCATTTCATTCCATGTTTTTCTTATTATTCAACTACATTCTAAATGTTTATTTGGAACTCTTGAGTAGTAGTAGTTGTACATGAAAGTCAGGGCTAACACAAATTCTTTTCTAATGCAGCAAAAGTCTATAATAGTTGTCAATGGCTAACTTTGGTTTTCTGTCATGGGAATTCGTTTACTGAGAGTTGGATTCGTATCTAGAAGAATAAGAACCCTACTGTTGCTCTCTAGATCCCACTTGGCTACCTTCCTGTCTTTTCCTTGCTCTACCACAGTGGCCTATAGTGTATGATTTACTCCTTTTTTAGGGAATATAGTGCAAAGTAGCCAGACACCTATACCAGACCATATGTCAGTCATCCAAAATAAGAAGATGGGGAGTAAGTTACTTGATAAATAAAAACTACTTCATTTGTTGTCCATAAAAATGCACATTAAGTTTAGCCAGCGGAATGCCTGGGGGTGACTAGTTACTTTATGAATTAAGGTTCTTTCACCCAGTTTTTATTATATTTTTTAAAAATTTCACATGTATACTATGTTTATATCATTTCACCCTTTCTTCCCTCTTACCCTTTCCCCCTTTCAAGAAACATTATTTTTCAGCCTGAAGAGAATAGAAACTTTAAAATGTTTTCATTACATGCTTAATACTTTTCATTATGGAGGAAGAAAGTTTACTGAGAGGCTTGCTTGATAGTATCTGGGAAGTGTCATCCGAAACTGCCCTGTGGATACCATAGTGTGAGTTAGAATTTGGCCTGTAAAGAGCATTATATATCACCTTCTTGATTTGCCAAATTGACATTTCTGCATTTCCAAGATCAGGTATATATCTGTGGAATGATATAACTTACACTTAAATGTAGAGTTATTGATAACACCTCTTTCTTAAAGTTTTGGTCATATTTATTAGTGAGTAAAGAGGATTTTGAAAGCATGGATAAAAACAATATTATGTGTAGCACTGTGTTTCTTGTTATTCTTTATTCTAAAGCAGTTAATCTTAACCTGGAAGTCATGACCACTTTGGGGGCCAAACAATCTTGAAAGGGTTACCTGAGACCATTGGGAAAACACATATTGATGATGGTCTTAGGAACTGAGACACCACATCTCTGTTATCTCCAAACAGGTCCATCCACACACAGATAGGCCCACATATGAGTACCTGTTATGATGAAACCACTCCAACCCTATCATATACACCCTGAACAAATACAGGTGTATGTGACAGGGTCAGCACCATAATGTACTTACACAGATTAGTCACATGTAGTATTGGAGGTAAAACAATACTTCATGAATTATAATTACTGGGTAAATGTAAAATAATGTATTATAAAAAGAAAATCCGTACCAAAGAAACTTAATCTGGATGTTGATTGAGTTTTTTGTATATTTAGCTGTGGTTGATGTGAATCCTGCCCCCTTATGATAGTAACAGGTATGTTTTTTTTAAAAAGTTAAATTATAGGAAATTTTAATGAATTGTAGAGAGTAAACTATGCCAAATATCATCTTTTGTATTATTAAAGCTATTGTTATATATTATTTTCATTAGAAAACCATCCCATGACAATGGATCGTGTAGAGAAGAACTATAAGAAAAGAAAATATAGTGAGGATTTTTTACAGTGTGGTTTTACCTCAGTAATTACAGCAGGGATTGAAAAACCACAGTGTGTTATTTGTGAAGTCCTATCAGTCGAGTCTATGAAGACAAACAAACTGAAATGTCATTTTGATAGCAAGCATTTGAGCTTTGCCAGAAAGGACACCAACTACTTTAGAAGCAAAGAAGATGGACTCAAGAGAGCCAAACTTGACACTGGTGGCAAGTACCATAAAGAAAACCTAACAGCCATCGAACCTTCCTATTTGGTGGCACTCAGAATTGCCAGAGCCATGAAACCTCACACCATTGCTAAGGATTTATTGTTGCCAGTGGCTAAAGACATTGAGCAAGTTATGATTGGAGATGAATTTGTTATGCAGTTGAGTGAAATTTCCTTATCTAATGACACTGCCGGAAGAAGAATAGGTGATGTATCTGCTGATACTTTAGACCAGGTAATCCAGGAAATTAAGTCTTCTCCACTTCCAGTATTTAGTATCCAGCTTGAACAATATACAGATGTCGCAAACTGTTCGATTACTGGTTTATGTGAGGTATATTAATGATGGCGACATTAAAGATGAGGGAAACCTTTTGAAACATCAACTACTGCATGTGATGTACTTGATACAGTTGGATCATTTCTGAAAGATCTCTTGGGAAAGGTTTGTGGTGTTTGCACAGATGCTGTTCCAGCTATGCTAGGGTGTGGATCTGGATTTCAATGTTTGATATTGAATGAGTCATCAAAACTCACTGTATGATTCATCTGCCACAAGAGTTAGAAGAAGTAATGAAAAGAGTTACAAGTTCTGTCCGCTTTGTCAAGGCAAGCACTTCACACAGTCAATTGTTTTGAGACTGTGCAGTGAGTTGGATGCACCAAAACTCTGCTGTTCTGGACTGAAGTGAGATGGTTGTCCAGAGGAAAAGTATTAAAGCATGTTTTTGAACTTTGTAATGAACTCAAAACATTTTTTAATCAGAAATCAAGACCACAGTTTGAAGCACTTTTCAGCAATAGAAGTAAATTTCAGAAAATAGCTTACTTGGTGCATATGGTTGCCATCTTGAATCTTGAATGAGTTAAATTTATCGCTGTGAGAATCTTGATTTGTCTGAAAAGATCTGATCATTCCAAACTTCAGCTTTGACAAAAAAAAAAAAGTTGGATGAAAATAAAATTTACACGATGCCTGTCTCATCTGCTTTCTTTTTTCCCAATCTACTTAACACTCCAGTTTTACTTGCCTGAAGCCCACTCAGTCACAGTTGAAGATGTTCCTGAGACAGCACAAGAGGAGTTGACTGAACTCATTAGCAGTGATAAGCAGGAACCGCGTTCTCACTGGATCATACCCTGTTCTGGCTGACACGGTTGTGCTGCCTTCTTCTATCGCCAACAACATATCTTTGTGAAACAGGGCTTTCCAGCTTGTTAGTTATCAAGTCTCAGTACGGAGGTAGACAGGCTGTTGTGCTCTTGCAAGACTGCCTTGAGAATTTTGGATCTGATGAGAAAGAAGCAATCTGAACCTTTTCACTGATGTTGGGTTTTTATACATACTGCCCCAAAACATAGCAGTGCAGTTTACTGTTGTTATATTCTTATATTCAAATTGTTACCCATGCTGTATCATGCTTCAAGACAAAATTTTATTTATTTGTAATTAGAAATAAATATTTTACTACATGTAATTACATAATTTTGTGATTAATCATTATGCTTTAATTATGTTCAACTTGTAACAATGAAAATGCTTCCTGTATATCAAATATTTACATTATGATTCAGTTCATCACAGTAGCAAAATTACAGTTATGAAGCGTAACAAAAATAACTTTATGGTTGGGGTCACCACAACATGAGGAACTGTCAAAGGGTTGCTGCATTGGGAGGGTTGGGAATCACACTGTTCTAAAGGATCTCTGGTGCCATCTACTGAATGATGGTTTTTTTTTTTTTTTTGTTTGTTTGTTTGTTTTTTTTTTTTTTTTTTTTTTTTTTTTAAGGTAGAACATGAAAACAAAATACAGATTTTCACTTAATCTTTAAATTATATTTTCATTAATAGACCTTCTTTTTTATTCTTTTCAGATGGGATTTGACTATTTAGCCATGCTAGTCATGAACAACTTTAAATTCTCCTGCCTCAGCCTCTTGAGTAAAGGATTACAGGCACATACCACCACACCTAGTTTAATCAGTTCTTTGTAAATGAAGCATAAAGTTCATTGTTCTCGTTTATTTTCTCCACTCACCTTCAATTTTTATTAAGAACATCTTTCATTCATACTGTATTTGATACAGTTGATAAATCATGTTGATAAATATCATGGCCAAAAGCAACATTGGGATAAAAGGTCTTATTTCAAGTAGCAGCTCATCCCTGAGAAAAATCAAGACAGGAGCTCAAGCAGACCAGAAACCTGAAGGCAGGAACTTAGGTAGAAGCCATGGAGGGGTGCTGCTTCCTGGCTTGCTCATCTTGCTTTCTTCCAGCAATTAGGACCACTAGTGCAGGGTGGCACTGTTCACAGTGGGCCCTCCCACATCAATTACCAATCAAGAAAATACAACACAACACACTTGCCTACAGGTCAGTCTTGGAAGGTGCATTTTCTCATTTGAGGCCCCCTATTCCCAGGTGACTCTAGCTTAGGTCAAATTAAGATAAAACTAAACTTAAATACATATCTAAAGTCCATAATTTGCATCAGGGTCATTTTACATGTGTGTTATGCAGACATGCTAGATATACTTGTAGGGTTTGCCAAAAGCATCCTGACTTATGTGCACTTTTAATTGAAACAGCTCAGTAGATATCATATCTTTGGATAAATTTTTTCATATGGTAATACATATTTAAGGTTCCTCCATATATTTTGTATTGCTTGTTAACGAAGTAAATCAGAATAGTATGACTAGAATTAAAGAATTGTTCATCACACTTAATAGGACAAATGTGAAGTGTAGACATTGATAAGAAAAGCTTTTGAAAACATCCAGTAAGTAATAAAAATATTATTTCTAAACCAGTAAAAGGGAAGATAGTGAGGAGAGAGAATATTGTGAAAGAAAAACTGACAGGAAGATGTAAATGAAAATGTCAGTTATCTAATCTGTTAAGATGGATTATCAAATATCATATAATACATTACTTAAATGTTTTTCATAGAGGTTTCAGCACAGATTGAAAAGCTAGACAAAAATAAAGAATGGTATGGGCTTAGAGAGAAGTCTCAGTGGTTAGCATCCTTGCTCTCGCAGAGGATCTGAGTTTGGGTCCCAGTATTCTTACAGATGTTACTCCTGGCGTTTATGGGCAGAGGCATTCCAATAAACTAACCTATACACAGACATGCAGGCATGAATACATCCAATTATAGACAAATGAATCGTTAGAATATAAAGAAGTAAGCACTGAGACATTCTATTCATATATTATAGCATATTAACATCAAACATAATGAAGACCAAATGATTTCTGAATCTGTGAATCAAAGTAATAGAGGCTAAAAATAGCATCCAGAAAATTATGAAATGTAAAAATATCATAAAGAGTTTAATATTTTAGTTAATCCCAACATATCAGGATTAAGGAGTTGTGCTCTATGGCCCCTATTTTTTTAATTTCTGTACCCAGGAATCTAGAAACAGGAGAGACACTGCCCACAAAGAAGGGTAACTGCCGTCTTTGTAGCCACTGTTACCTGAGTCATGTAGACTGCAGAAGGTGTCCTCTATTCATAATAAGGCTTGCTGCATTTTGTTTATGGAGATGGTGTTCTGTGTTCTATTAATATGTAGTTTTTCTGTAACTGATTCTCAATTGTTGGCCCAAACGGCAGTTCATAGGATAAGCTCCTCTATTTTGTTATTGAGTCCTTTTTATGTACTATTGAACTCTGATATCATTTTGTTGATGTTGGGGAGGGGCTGAGTAATGAATCTTCTTTCTTTCCTTCCTTATTCCTCTTTCCTTTCTTTCTCCTCCTGATAGGATTTTGGGCGGATCTGGCATGGCTTGATTATGAGTTACCTGGTTATCTGGAGGGGTCTTGTGGGAAACATGATGCACGGCAGATAGCAGGCGACACTTATGAGCTGTTGCTATGTAAAAGGACTTTATTGTTAGAGGAAAATGGTTATGATTAACAGAGAAGGCTGTGGTAGCACAGAAGGAGGAGGGGTGTTTAATTTGCTTGGAATTGGCTTTATAAACCAGGCTGGCCTCAAATTCAATGAGACCAGCCTGCCTCCGCCTCCCAAGTGCAAGAATGAATGGTGTGTGCCATCACTGCCTAACTAGTTTCCTTCTGATGCTGTTTAATGTGCCTGTTTTGTCCTTTTGACATCAGGTTGATAGCCTACTGAGTGATTTAGAAGTATAACTGCTTTTGACTTGAGTTGGAGAAGAGTTAGAATTAATTCTTGTTTAAATGTCTGATGGCAAAATAGCTCCTGGACTCCCCACCCCCCATGGTTTTGTTTCTACTTGCTTTAAGTCTACTCAGACTTTGTTATTTCTTGGGTTGGTTAGCCAGCTTGTGTTCTTCTAGGAATTAGATTATTTTGCCTAGGTTATCTAATATATTAAGGTATCATTTTTAGAGTATTACCTTATATTTCTATTTTTTCTTAAAGTCGGTGGTGTTATTTTTCACCCCATTTTTTGTTGCAAATTTTCATTATCAGTCTAGTTAGTTTTATATTTTTTTTATTTTCTAATTGATGAACTGTTAGTTTCATTGGTCTCTATTTTTCCATTCTGTACTTCATTGATTTCTCCTCTAAATATTTATTTACATCCTGCTTGCTTTGACTGTTTTTAATTCATTTTCTTTTAGTGTGGGACATGAGGTTATTAATTTGTATTTTTTTCTTTTTATATGTTTAGAGCTATAAACTTCTAAGCACTGTTGGCTGCATTTCCTATCTGAGAGTATATTGTTTTGTTTCATTCAAATTATATTTGCTTATAATGCTCTAACTCTTTGTGTATGCAAATGTATGTGTACATGCTGAAGGAGATACCTGTGTATGGAGGCAAGTGTCTCCCTTTGTGACTATATACTTTATTTTTTGAGACAGGCTTGGTTTACTCAGGAGACCTCAAGTGTCCTGTCTCTTCCTCCACTGTTGTGTGGATACCAGCTGTCACCATGCACAGGTTTATGTGGGTGCTGAAAAGGGAACTGGAGTCTTGATGCTTGCATCATGAGCCTATTATCAACTGGCCTGTCTACCCATCCTTTTAATTTTTTTTAAATAATGGTTAGCAGAATGTTTAACATTTGTGAATTTTCCAAATTCTCTTCTGCTGATTTGTAATTTTACTCTATTGAAGTTGAGGAGGACACACTTCAAATGTTTTTAATTTTTCAACATGAGAATTGTCTTAACATTTAGTCTTCCTGGAGAATGTACACACGTGTACACTCTTGTTCTGTCACAGCATTTTGTATGTGTGATAGAGCTGGTTTGTGTGTTCATCTTGCTGATCCTTTTTCTATGAAGTTTACTTATCTTTTTCATCCTTTTTCTTTAAACCTGTTTGGAGTCTTTGATCTTAGTGTATCCATTTTAACAACATAGATTTGAATAATTAATTTTCAGATTCATTCTTCATGTCTCTGGTACTTTGCTAGAAGTGTTTAGTGTACTTACATTTAGTATAACGGCTGATAACTGAATTTCTGTCAGTCATGTTGTAGTTGTTTTCATCATGTATTACTTCTTCTTTGTTTTCTTTTGCTTTTATTATGACTTTCTTTTGTGTTATTTTTGTGATGGACCATTTAATTCTGTTGCTGTATCTAGTGTTATTCTTTCAGATATTTTTTTGATAATTGTCATGAAAGTTACAGTTAGCATCTTAACATGCAATAGCCCTGTTGGAGTGAATACCAGCAACGTTAAGAAATATTTAAGAAGCTTCTTCCTCGTGTTCCCACTCTCTTTTATTCCTTTTATGCTATTAGTGCTGTCCTGTTTCATCTTTGTCTAGTTTTTCTAAATGAGATGGGAAGAAGGAAAGCATAGAAACAAGCTTTCATACATTGATAGCTTCTGACAGAAACACATTTGTTTTACATGTTAGTGCTATGGTCACCACACTTTTTACTCTATTTCTTTTTGGCCTCCATGACCTCTGATGGGAAGTTTGTTTTAATTTGATTGAGTCTCTCTTGTATGGTTTATTTGTATTTCTCGCTATATTCAAGCATTATTGTTTCCCATTGTTTTCTGGCATTTTGATGTGAATATATCTAAATATGAACCTGGCAGCGTTTACCCTGATTCCGGAGTGTGTAGGCTGGGGCACTGTCACATTTTCAGATGGTCTCTCTCTTGCTCTCCTGTCCCCTGCGGCATGTTCAGGGTCCATGGCTCCACAGCCCATGTTGCCATCATCTTTACTTCCTGTCTCTCTTGCTCTTCCTTCTTCTAGCTGTGTGAATGATGTCACAGGTTATTGACTGTCTTTAGAGTGAACTTTGACTTTAATTACTGTTCTTCCTCTTTGTATATGAACGGTTTATTCTCTTTGACTCCTCCAACACTCTGACGCTGCTCCTGAAAGGCTGGTTTAGCTTTTGTCCATTCAGTACACATTAAGTTTCCTCATAGACATTTCTTACTGAACCAAATGTGGATCATAGTTGTTTCTTGTATATCCCATAATATTTTTAAAGTGACGGTATTGTATTATTTCTTTTATTTTTGAATTATAGTGTAATTACTTTCCCTCCCTCCAACTTAACACCCTTATAACGTTTTTCACTCTTTCAAATCTGTGGCCTCTTTTTTTTTTTATTAATTATTGTTTCATAGATATACATACGTATACACACTTACATATATGGATGTACATATATTCTTAAATACGTAAACACAGTCTGCTCTTTATGTTGCTTGTGTTTTCAGGGCTGACCACTTAGTATTGCGTACCTAGTTGGTGTGCTCTTTCCCACTAAAGAGTATTTCTCCCACTCTGAACGTTTCTTAGGAAACTATAGTTCTTATGTAGGCTTGAGGACTCTGTGGTCTTTCCCAGTCCACTTTAACCAGGTCTATTATCCTTGTTCAACACATGTTTAGGTAGTCATGAAACTTCATGGGTGCAGCTCATTCCTAGGAGGCACAGCTTGATCCTCTGGCTCTTTCTATCTATCTATCTGTCTGTCTGTCTGTCTATTTATCTAAAAATCTACATATGTATCTATCTACCATCTGTCATCTTTCTATTATTTTTTATTTGTTTTTACATCCTAACCACCATTTCCTCACCCTCCTCTTCTCCCAGTCTCCCCCCCCCAGCCTCCCCCTTATCTACTCCTCCTCTTCCATTTCTCTTCAGAAAAGGGCAGACCTCACAGTCCTAATGAGAGTATTTTAAATACTACAGTGTGACAGTGTGGGAGTCAGATGATCCCCATTGCCAGACTTGTTTGATAACTCCTGTACTATTTCTCTAAGGTGGTGCTCTTTGTTTTGTTACCCACTGGCATTTCTGCTTCAATGCCAATTAATAAAGAGGTTTTCTTAAATGTCTAGACCCATAAAACTCATTCTTTTCCAGTGTTTGTCTAGGGGGTGTGGAAAAGGATGAATTTTAAAAGTTTGTAGTCCCAGCTGAGAGTGCTGAAATGCTGTGGAGCCGAAAGCTGAATCAATAACTGTATGTCTCTGGATCGCTGGCTAATCCTTGGAGGTTTCTGTTTGGTTTTTTGTTTGGTTGTTTAATATTGCAACATCACCTTAATGTTGTAATATCACTGTGATTTGATATTGTAACATCACTTCTCCCTCAAAAATAAAATCCCAGGCCGGGTGTGGTGACATATGCCTTCTAATCCCAGTACTGGGAAGCAAAAGCAGAGGATGCTTTTTGAATTTGAGGCTAGCCTGGCCTACATAGTGAGCTCCAGGCCAGCCATGACTGCATAATGAGACCCTATCTTTAAAACAAACCAAAAATAAAAAAGCTTGGAATATTAAATAAAAGCAAACAACCCATAGGAAGTCCACAACATTCAGCAGCATCAAACTATCTTCCCAGAGTGTGTATTTCTTAACAGTTTTTCTCATTTGGTCTTTCTGAATAACCACTCCTTACTTTGATCAAATTTGATCATTCTCATTCCCTCCCTCCCTCCCTTCCTCCCTCCGTCCCTCCCTCCCTCCCTCTCTCTCTTCTCTTCTCTCTCTCTCTCTCTCTCTCTCTCTCTCTCTCTCTCTCTCTCTCTCTCTCTCTCTCTCTCTCGTTGGGAGAATGGATGTGAGAATTTTTAATAATCATGGCTTAATAGCTCTTACTTTAAAAAATTTCTTCCTTTAGCTTATCTCCTTTTTCATTTTAATTTAATTAGCAAGGACAAACCAAGGGACATTTATGTTTTACTTAGAAATTTCCCCAGTAGATCTTCAACATTAAGCACATTATATTTAATTTGGAAGTTACTATACACAAAATAGATTTGCTGTTACCTAATAATTACATACTCCTTTTTCTGGTTTCCAACATCATTTCCTAGTTTTCCTACTTAGTTTCCCCTTGAAGTTGTTTTAGGCTCTCGTTACTATTGCCTTCACAGTTTGTGGCCTGGTTCAAAAGTTACCTCTTTAATTTTTTATTACAGTAGCATTCCACAAATATGTAACAAAACTAAAATATTTATTTTACAACAAATTACCTCCAAAATTTAGCTGTTTAAAACTATAAAGATATATTCATTCACACTTTTTCTGGGTCACAAATCTGAAAATGACTCAACTGAATGGATTTGGCTCACAGTTTTTCACAAGCTAAGTCAACTGGGATTCAGCCTTTTGAGATTTTGTTAATCTGGAATATATACATCCAGAATTTACACTGTTGACTTTTGATGGTTCTTTGCTCATTCTTATGAGCCTCCCATGGAGCTGCTCACTTTTCTGAGGAGAGAAATAAAATGGGAGAGGCTAGAGAAAACAGAGTAAGGACAGAGCAAGACAGGTGGCAGAATATGAATGTAAGTGATGGGGAGTACCAGTTAACAGTTTTGTGAGGTGGAGATGTCAGTCATTTATAATCTAATGTCTAATAACAAACTTCCACAGTATGCTGCTACTCACCTAGGCTACCCATATTGTAACATGGAGTGGACTACATAACACTAGAATACAAGACAGTACAGGAATCATTGACAGCTATCTTGAATCAGCTAGCATATGAAGTGTGTTTCAGGTATTTTGTTTAGTTAGTTATGAAAAATAAAAGGCAAAAAAATTAGTTTATCTTGGACAGTAAACCTTTTTTCTAGGTGGCAACATTCTCCCCCCCCCCCCCAGCCAAATGGTACTTTTTCCTCAGTACATATGGAGGACTTCTTTCTAGACCACCACTGCTATCACATCTTAAAGCTAGGATCCATTTCTGCTTAAGCCTTATATAAAACAGCACGGTGTTTACATATTGAAGAACCAGAGTGCCTCCATTTTAAGGTTTGAAGTCATCTTAGAGTAAAAGCAAACTGGCTTGGTTCATTCCTTTTATGATTAAACCTGTTTCTCAAGGATTGGGTTATTTCTCACCTGTAACCTTTACTACAAATGATTCTGTAGTGACTGTTCCAGGAATGGCAATCATGTTTTTGTTCAAAAAGTTATTCATAACCATTTTGCAACCCTACCTATGTTTCCAAAGGGTTACATAACCACCTGCGACTTCTTGTTATGACTGCCTCTTGTTATGAATACCTTGTTATGCCCATCTTGCAACCATGTATTTGTTTCAGGAGGTCATTAGTACTAACTTGTTATTCTTATATTCTGCTTCTGTAACTTCTCCTGTCTTTCCCACAAAATCCCTCACTTGGAAACTCCCTGTCCTTAAGCTATAAAAGCCTTGTTTTCATCTCCAATGCTGACCTCAGGGGAAGGCTGCCATGTCCATGAACGAAAAGCTTGCTTTAATTGCCTGCTTTAATTAATTTGGTCATGATGATTTGGGTCAATAATCTCCCATCTTTGGAAGTAACAATATAATCTACACACATTCTTTCAGATGCTACTTGTCCATAAACCTGAGCTTAAACCTGCATAGATCTTAAGTGCTTTCTTTTTAAACATATGACAGCACAAGCAAATTCAGAGTCATATTAACTTCAACGGCTGAGAAATATCTCTGTGTCTTAGCCTTTCTGACCTGTATATATTCCATAGTATGCCAGAAAAGAGACAACAAACACGTCACTTAATGAACAGTACAGAAGTTAAACTTAGCTTTAAACTCAGACTTAATACTAGTTGTTCAATGAATTTATTTATTGGTGAATAGTACTAATCAATATTATTAGTATTATTAATAATACTGCAGAGATTTTTAAACAAAAATCTTTAACTCTACTACCATCTTGTAAACAAATAATATGTAGCAAAATTTGGTGTTTAAAGGTGAAAATTTTTGTCTTCCAGTTTTCATGACGGTAATAATTCTATCTGTAATTTCTGTGTCCAGTGAAAGAACTATTTATTTTGTTTTAATTAGGAAGCATGTAGCCTCTGGAGATTGTGTATTATCATTTTAAGTATGAAAACTACTTACCTGATATATAAAATGACCCTTAAGTCTATTCCTGTTTGCTTCTCTTATTCTTACAGACTATCACCTCCAATTCTTACTGAGTCACATGTACTGAGCTGTTTATATGCCTGATAGAGTTTTACATTTTAGCTTCATTATCATAACTCCTGCATTTTATGATGAATCCCTATTATGACTCCTACACTATTTTATTGCTACTTTAATAAACAGAAGAGAGAGAACATTGAGACAATATGTGGCTAGCCACAGTTCACAAAGGTTGCAACAATTCCCACCTATCGATGGGTCTGCTGGTTCACTGTCTGATTCTAAACAGTGAAGGTGAAGACCAAAGTGCTGCTCTTATATCCCATGGTGCCTTCTCAAATGCTTTTCCTAATTGAAAAGTATCTGCTTTGAAATAAACAATATGTTATACAGTCTTCCCAGCAGCTCTTTGAGAATGTGTCAAGATTTGATAATTGTCTACTGATCCATGATTGGATTTATATTAGCTTAAGTTGAATTTTGCTGCAAAAAAGTGATAACAGACGTAACAGGAATAGGTTTCTTTCTTTCCTCCCTGCGAATTTTAATATTTTCAAATCTTCCTGTATTGTCATGAACCTATTATGATAAATACTCTTGGGACAATTTTCTTTTGTCTTTTTAACAGTTATTCCAATGAATACTGAACAATGAAACTAGGGAGCATTACCCCCTATTCTCATATAGCTCTGGGCCAGACAGACCTGCGTAAGTAAGTGTCTGTAGAATAAAGTTTGTTTTGAAGAATTAGGAAGCCTTCCAAAGTATGACCAATAGTCCTTCGCAGATTTTCGTTCTTTCTACCTCTGAAGGCTAGAGTAAATAAAGGGAATCAAGTGAGGCCAGATATGTGTGTAAACAAGATCACCGCTAGGCCAAAGTATCCTGCTTGTTACTCAATATTTATCAACAACCTGCCATTATTCTATACTTGACACAGTGAAGTCATTTGGTTGATTTTCCCCCCATCTTACAGGTTTCTTCCAGAAGAAAGTGTGTATCTGAAGTGTGTGTCTGTAAAACTTTACTACAGTTTTAATTTAAATAGCTGTTCAACATTATTTATAGGATCAAAATCTTCAGTAATAATTAATACCATTCTTTTATAAGACACTCTTGTTAAAAACTTGCTTTGATTTTTTTAATAAGTCAAATGCCCTAATTCTGGATAGCTTTCAGCAGCTCTACAATTTTTTGACCGGTTTCAAAACTTTATTGAAATGGTCAAGCATTGCAATGTGTATATATTTTGAAAACTGTTAAAGATGTGACTTCAGTTTGTTCTTAGACAGCTCTTTCTGATGAAGTATACTGTAGTGCAGAAGTATTGGTAAAACAAGAACAATTTGCTCCATGCGCATACATACATCTGTATACAGAATGCTGCAGAGACTGTCTGAATAAATACTGAGCACAGAACAGAAAAGTTATATACTTATCACAATGCTACATTTTTTTCTGAAAATATCAATGTATCTTACTATTTGAATTGTAGAATCTATTTTCAACTCTTAAAAAATTGTGAGAAGTGAAAAGAATGCACTTGTGACAGGATATTAGCAAATGTTAGATCTTGATTGCTGCTGTGTATGTGCTGTGCTTGCTTGTTCTTTATAGTGATAATTTCTCTATGTCAAAGGAAATGAATCACTGATGACATTGAGGATAATATATGAGACACATTTGACAGAATGGTAGAAACATTTATCGGTAGAGAGTTCAGGTGTCTACTTAGTCTCTGTTGTATATTATATATTACCTACCTTTCCCTCACATATAAAGTCTGTAGTCAAATACTAAACTTAGTCTTAATTCTAGTAGAATTTTGAACATTTAACTATGGAGGTAAGTCCTAGTCAAATTCTTTGATCTGTACTTTTGTTTGGGATAGAAATAAATGAATTTTTTTAAAAAGTCACTTTTGGAAGAAATGCAAAATCACATTTACATAATTACTATTTCTAAGTCACAGAGACTGCTGTCCACAGTAGACTGCTGTAGATACTGCTAATGTCATTTCCTTGTAAAATTCCTTGGTTGTTCATATATGTCTTTTAATGATACTACATTTCTTTCTTTCCCAGATCTTCCTCAGAACTGTGATCCTAACATTCCCTTAGTTGCTCAGGAATTAATGAAAAAGATGATACGTCAGTTTGCCATTGAGTACATTTCAAAAAGTGGTAAAATTCAAGAAAACAGAAATGGTTCAATTGGAGCAAGTCTTGTATATAAGAGTATCCAAATGAACCAAGCAGAGAACTGCCTTCAGGATGAGCAGGAAGGCCCTTTAGACCTCACTGTGACTCGAACACAAGAGCAAACTGCTCAGCAAGGTAAGTTCTTTGTTTAGCATGTGATACAGTCTTCGTTTTAAAATATTTAAACATGAGTATGTTTTATGTTCATATGGGAAGTTATCTTTCTTTCCTTGATTCATTTATATGGCATAGACCAGAGAGGTAAAAATTAAAAACTTTATTGTCCAATTTTCAAAGATTTATCTTTAGACTTTTTTATTTAAAAGTTGTTTTTTTTTTTTTCCATTTTACATAGCACCCACAGTTCCCCACCTCCTCCTCCTCCTCCTACCTTCCTTATCCCCTCTTGTCTACCCTACATTCACTCTTCTGATAGGAGAAGTGAATGGTCTCCCATGAGGAGTCCACAACCAAGTCTGCCATATCAAGTTGAGACAGGACCAAGCCCCTCCCCCGCTGCATCAAAGCTAAGCAAGATATCCCTCTATAGGGAATGGGCTCCAGAAAGCTAGTTCATGCACCAGGAATACATCTTGGTCTCACTGCCCGGGGCCCCAGCTGCCCAAGCCACACAACTGTTTCATGCAGGTTCCCCATCTATCAGATTAGAGTCCCTGATCTCCTACTAGCTTGGCCGTGGGAGCCATTATAGGGTTAGAGAAATTTCCTGCTTCAAGGAAAATTCCCAGAAATTTACAGGGATGGGTCCACCTAAGACTCCTAGAAATAGTGGAGAGGCTGCCTGAACTGGCCCTCCCCTGTAATCAGATTGATGACCACCCTAACTGTCATCATAGAGCCTTCATCCAGTAATCCTCCTTATTTGGTCCCTAATTTTAGACTATGTTAGTTATGTTTATAATAAATATTTACTTAATTGTCGAAAAGAAAGGTGAAATATAACTGCAATATAAATCTTAAGAAAAATATGTATCTGTACTTTTACTTTTGGATATTGTGAAGCACGAGGTTTTTAAATTTTTATTTGCCATCTATATTTTATATCTCCTCCCCTTTTTACAGAAGCAATGTAATATTCTATAGGCTAGAACATGAACCGTGGTAAGTGACAGACCTATGGTTGCAAACAGGAAAGGATGGCAAAAGAAAAGAAAATTGAAACGTACAAACATTAAGTTCAAAATCCTAAATACATTTCATCAAATTGAATACAGTAAGATATTACACATGTTCACAATCTCAGCACTTAGAAAGTAGAGGCAGGAAGATTAAAAGTTGAGGATCAGCTTGAACTTCATGAGACCTATTTAAAAAAAAAAAAAAGAAAGTGAAATCACAGTAAATACGCACCAAACACTGATAAACTGTGTGAGACCTTACAGAGAAGATTATATAACTTTTTGAAGATCATAAAATAGGATTTCCAAAGCAAGTGCTTATATTTCAACTGATTAGGAATGTTTTTTTGCAGATGTAATATCCAATCAGCATTTTACTAGTTTGTCGATTTTGCTAAAGTGAAATGTCTTCCTGATCTTAAAATTGACAAGAAAGTCTTAAAGAGAAAAAAAAAAAATTGCTGCCTAGTGGCACACTCTAATCCCAGCACGCAGGAGGCAGAGAGTTGTAAGCAGCCTGGTGTACAGAGTTCCAGAGCAGCCAAGGCTATAGAGCAAAGCCCTGTCTTAAAAACAAACAACAGCAAAAAAGAGTAAAAAAAACAAGGTATGAGAAGCTTGCTTGTCAGCCCCTGAAGGGTTTATAGTGCAGTAATTAAAACTGGGTCCTTTTGGTCAGAATATAAGTAAAAGCTCAGTAATTTCCCAGGAATTACTGAAATCTTAGTAAAATACAGATGTCAGTATAAATCACTGGGGAAGACGTCCTATTCTGTAAACGTTTCAAGGCAGCTGGTTCCGCACCTGGAAGAAGGTTGGCAATTCTCCCTTACACTATTCATAAAAAAGTTAAGGAGTAAATGTGAAAAGCACATTTGCTGTTCAGAGCACTGTACAGGATAGAATTTTGACTAATGAACTTTCTAGAATGTTACTGCTTGAATTAAAATTACAGCCTGTGACCTTTGCAGGTCTTTGATCATTTTATTCTATAATTACAAAATTAGTATTTATAAAAGTCACGCTGTTGTGTGAACTCTAAGTGTTTAATTGCACTCTTAGTATAGCACTGTTGCAGTTACTCTTTGTTGCTATGATGAGCAGGAAGCAGGTATTTGACTTACACCTCCTGACCGTTGAGGGACATCAGGACAGAAAGTCAGTTAAGCAGGAGCAGAGGCAAAGAACTATGGTTGCTTGTTTTCTATGGCATGTTCAGTGTGCTTCTTAAATAACTGCCCATAGTAGTCTGGGCCCTCACACATCAATCATTAATGAAGAAAATTTCCCCACAGACATTCCACAGGCCAATCTGATGGAGGCAATTCCTCAGTTGAAGTCCCCTCTTTCTGTATCAGTTAACAACCAAGATTCACTGTCACAAGTTCACCTATGCCAGTTTAACTTACACTCAGTTACTTAGTTTCCAAATGTAAGCACTAACCAGGACGTAATTCTGTCTACAATAGAATCTATTCGATGGACAACCACAAATGCATTATATATTTTAGAGTAGGTGGCAATCTGCCTTGAAGAATGCTTATTCTTGTAACTTCTCACATCTTACATATAATAATACACATTTACAACTGCTAATCTTAGCCTCAGTTATCATAAATAGAGGAAAGAAAACAGATACTGGTTTAATATGTGTATTTGTACACAAGCATGTTCTAATGAAGTAAGACAGAAATAATCATATGAGCTATTTCTGCAGAGGGTTGTGTGGCCTCATCTGCTATTTATAACTACCTTACTCATTCTGTATTCCCTCCATCCTCAGCAAGCACCTCAGCAGGTCTTGATTCTTTCATTAGAGTAATGACGCATAGCTTTGTTTCATTCCTGAAGAGTCTGTGACCTTTGTCATTCTGCCTAGATTTGATTGTTGTAATTTCCCATTGACTTTAATCATAGGACATGGTAGTACCAGGAGACATCCTAAAGGATCTTCTACACTACAGGTGTAATCCAGTTGCCCTTTGGTAGTCAGGATCAGTCACCCCTATAATACCCCTCTCCCTCTCTCTGTCTTTCTTTCTCCCCCCCTTTCCTCCTCCTCTTCAAAGATTGATGTGTGTAGGTGTTTTTGCTTGCATGAATGTCTATTACTATATGTGCATTGCCTGCAGAAGCCAGAGATGGGAATCAGTTTCTGGAACTTGAGTTACCAATGATTTTTGGTCACCATTTAGGTGTTGGGGACTGATGAAGAGCCAGTGATCTTAAGCCCTGTTCCATCTCTCTAGTCCCTATTGTTCCTTTCTTATTAGTCTGTAGAATTAAGAGCATCAGAGACAAAATAGCTAGTAGGCAGCCTTAGCTTCCAGTCCAGTGGATGCTTATCGTATCTCCTAATAGAAGTACTCCCTTCTCTGGAATCAGAGTAACAAGAACAGGAAGCAAAAGTTTTCCTAGTCAGCCATTAGGGGCGATAGTGAGTGGAACTTTCTAGTTTCCACCCCTTGATTCTTGAACCCATTAATCCTGCTATAGGAGAAACAGTACCATATATTGGACACTGGTTCAAAGCATGTATACACACACACACACACACACACACACACACACACACACACACACACACACACACACACACACACACATACACACATACACACATACACTGCCTTCTAGATAACATTCCCCAGTGCTCCAAACTGTTGCCACCTATTTAGTGCTGTAACTGTTTAAAAGGCCATTTCACCACCATTCTATCAAGCTAACTGCTTCAAGATTGTGGGGAACATGGTATGACCAGTAAAGTGATATTGGGTACACTGTCACATTTCTTGGCTGTGAAATGAGTTCTTTTGTCAAAAGTGATGCTGTGTGGAATATTATACAAATGAATGGTAGGTAGTTTGGACAGAAGCATTATATGCAGAATAGAAAAAGTCAAGACCAGAATATATATTTACTCCAGTAAGGCTAAAGCATTACCCTCTCCATGAAAGAAGTCGTCTGATGTAGCTAATCTACTACCTAGTCACTGACTGGTAACACTAAGGAATGGCACCATATTAGGGGCTCACTGTTGGTCTCTGCTACTTGAAGGTTTGGCACTCAGCAGCAGCTGTAGTCAGACCAGCCTTGTTGAATGGAAGTCATTGTTAAGCCTATGTGTAACCTCTATCTCTCCAGCATAGCCACATTGTTCATGGGCCCATTGTACAGTAAAAAGCAAAGATGACGAGAATGAGTTATACTGTGTACTTGCTAAAGTAATCTTTAGATCAGCATTTATAAGGGATAGAAATAACCTCATGTCTTTTGTCCATTTAAAGAAGTCTCTCCCTGTACTTTTTCAAATGTCTTTCAGTCATGCTTCTTCAAGTCCCTTGACTATCCAGTCAAGACCAGCGAAAGCATGTTTGCATACTTCGCATCATAGAAATGAATTGTAGCTTTATGTATCTTTGATTTTTATGAAACTACAACTATTTTCCTCTATCAGTTAAATACCATGGTTAACAGCTGAAATCATTAAGACTTCCCCTAAGAGTAGAGTAAAAAAACTACAGAACCAAAGACTTACTAAACAATACACTGAGTGAAGAGGGAAGGAAGGAGTCGTATGTGAAGAGATAGTTAAAGAATGGCGAGAGAGGTAAGATGGGAAAGACCTAAGGCACTTTTAATGATACTGACATCACTTTGTGTCAAGCAGTGAATGTGACAGCTTCATTACTAGTGATAACTAACATTTTTATAGAATTTAATTTTAAATAGTTTCTTTGTCCAGATAATATAAAATAGTTTGCTTTTCATTTGTATTCACTGTCTTTCATGCAGTGAGTCATTATTTGTTTTGTATATTTAATATTTATGATAGATAATGTGGCTTTTGAACTCACATCCATAGCGGAGTATAACTGAACTTCCTGATTTGCATTGTATAGCAACTAGAAACAACTAGAGTATTGTGAGGAATTGACAGATGTTTAATATTCAAGTTCAAGTACACATTGATGGTTATCTTGACATTTCTTAAGTCTTTTAAGATTTTTAGAATCCCAAACAATAAAGGAATTTATTAAAAGTCACTTTTAGCTTTTGGGGGGAAGCTGCTAACACTCTTTCCCAGATGATCATCACTGATATCAGTACTACTCATTAGTTAGTAAGAATCTGCTATAGATAGTGCTGTGTGCTGCTTATATGTGCTATGTGTCATATACACTTGAATAAGCCAGTGATGGGTTAATTGATCAAAATAGTAGTTAGTGAATTACAACTATGTCATTATTTTAAGAAATGAATATTATTAGAAAAATCTCTTCATTAACTAAAGAGCTTAAATAGATTCTACCCCTACTTACCCTTATGACCCTACTGGATTGATGGTTTTAGACTAGGCAAATTATAAGAAAGTGACATATAGTACAGAATTGACATACATAAGATTCTGTGAACTTGTAAACAGCAACTGAGCAGGAGATGATGCTGAATGATGTGTAGATTACCATAGAACTAAATTCAGAGGAACAAACCTAAAAAGAGACAAAAATCATTACGACTTTGGAAGAGTAGAAAACAATTTTGTTTGGTGAAGAATTCCTTTTCAATAATTTGCATAACGAGGACAGTTTGTGAACAATTTTTAATTTTTTTTGGAAAGCTTGATATGTTGTTGATGATGAAATTATTCAGTGTGGTTGTGGCTTAAATTTTCAAATATCAATCCACTTTTGAATTTATCTCTAGCAGTATGATACGTACAATTATCTATATGTCCTTATTTAAAAGTTAGTTGCCCATATTCTGAATATTTTGCAGTACATTTTGGTCCCAGGCAATAAGATTGTAATGTTAAATGGCAGCCTGCAACTGCTACATGAGAACAATGCTGTGTTTATTCTGAGGGCAGGGCTAAGACATGCAGAAAATTAATATTCTATTGACTCATGTATTTCTAATTTGTTTTCTCAGATAGAGCAAATGCATATCTAGAAATATAGTAAAGATCTTTTTAAATCTTTTAATTTCTCTTTGACTAATTGCTGATGCCACCAGCAATTATCTGTTATTTTCACATAAATTGTATACTAAATGCACTGTTTTTAATTATGAATATTTGAAGTGCACATGGACCATTGTCTAGCACTTTAACTTGTAGGTGTAAGTTAGAGAAGGTCATTATAACTTGAGCATGAAGTGACATACGGTAAAGTTCTTGCATCATCATTGTTGCTAAGAAGGAAATACAGACATGGATACTAAGAGGTGAATGGAAAAATAAACTATAATACATTAAGTATATCATCACGAGACCATAGTGAATACACAGTTTTCTTATCTAATGAGTTAGTCATTGTATTTTGAACATGTCCATACATGAAAGAGCAACACCAGTAGATAGATCCACCGTTTGACAGGTTATAAATTATCCCTAGGATGAAGGAAATGCTCTGTCTCCATTTCTTATTTTCCCAATTTGTCTTCCTTACCTACTTCTTACTACATTTTTTTTCCAGTTTGGAGAATACTAGAAGTGACATTTAAGAACTAAGTACAAGTGATTAGATGCATTAAAAAATACAAGGTTTTGGTGAAAACTAAGCATAAAATTAGGGTGAGTGGGTAAACTGGTCTAGATACTTGAAATAACAGCTTTTATGTAGCAAAAACTTTATCTCCTTCCTTTACTCTTCTGATCCAAGTGTTCTATAACTCAACACTAAGTTTCTTTCAGTTTTTCAGTTTTTTATTTAGCAAATATTTTCTGAGCCAGGCAATCTTCCAGACAGAGTGATGTACTACTGAATAAAATAGATAGGCTTGCTGTGTAACTGTAGCAACTAGAAGGTGGCCTGCTAAACGGTGAATAATGCATACAAACGATGCTGTCATGGAAACCTAGACTGATGACAATCCACTGAGTCCAGTCCTAAGATTTGACAAGAATCAGTCTGGCTCTGAGGGGAGAAACTCGGGACTTGATAGGAAAAAGAAACCAGCTTGGGTAGAGCCTCAGAGATGAGGAGCTGATAGAGTCCCCTGCTCCCAGCCCTCTGTGCTCCACTCTCCACACAGCTAATCCTCCAGTGAGTTCCTGTCTTCTTCAGAATAATACTCAACATTGAAACCATGGCCATGTGGCCCTGTGTGATGTCTGCTCCCTCAATTTTAGCCTGCTTACTCTACCCTCGCCATTCCTAGCTAATTTTTTATGGCAGCCCTTACAAACCATCCTATTTAAAGCCTTCTCCAGTACATCTGCTTGGTTGTTCTCAATCTCACCTTCTTCAAGATCCTATTAAATAACAGTTCTACACCAGTAACTCAAAACTGCCTATTATACTTGGTGTGGTTGTCAACACCTATGTAATACTAGTGCTCAGAAGGCTAAAGCAGAAAATCACAAGTTAGAGGCTAGCCTGGACTAGTCAGTAAGCTGCACGCTAGCATTTTCTGGGTAGTAAAGATGTATGTGAATGTGTGAGCACATGGGCTTGATCCCCTCAGCCCAACCTTCCCTGCTTTATCAGCTTGCTTGGCAGTGACTTCCTAGGCAGCACTGTTGGCACTGGTGGTTGCATTTTGCAGGTTGGATTTTCTTACTTATTACTAAGCACCATGAGAATGGGCACTATGCGTGATTTTTTCCTTTTTTTTTACTACCATTCTATCACACTGTTTTGTACATTATAAGCACTCAGTGCATGATTATTTATTACACTAGAGAAGGTTATGAATATGATGTTTTATTTATTCATTTTTATGTTTCCACAGACAATTATATATGTGGATTGATTTGCTTACTGTAAAGTCAGTCCATTTTCTTTAACCTTTGTTCGGTTTTTAATGTAGTTCTTCCATGATTCCTCTCCAAGGCCTAACTTTAGAGATGTATCTTCCTAGCACTATTTCTTGTTGGGTATTAAGTTTATTCTGTGCTGGCTTTACCCCTTAATAATTCTGCATCATTATGTCTATGATAACTACATTTTAATAAAAATGCTAAAATGTCTGTGTTATAGCTGTTACTGTTCCTAGTTCTATGTTGTTATGTAGTATCTTTATATGGTCTGAAATATAATGTAGGCACAGATTCAGCTTTCGTCCATTTCAGCAGTCTAAAGTAGTGATAAATAATTATTTAGCTCTCACTATCACACATCCTGCATTGCTCTGGAATTCCCAAAGTGCCTGCCTTGAGGGAAAACAATCATGGACACTGCACAATGGTAGGAAAGTGACCAAAATTTGATTTTAAACAAATGATGTATTTGTTCATTTCTCTACCACCTGGCAATACCAGCTCTCCTCTCCTCTTCCGTATGAGTGCCTTCCCCGTCATGTCCCGTTCCAAAACCTTGACCAGATAACTGCTGAGATTTGTCATGAGTACAGCAGCAAAATAGGACAGGAAACTGGAGCGGCTGGTGTTCTACTACAACATAAAGTTTTTTTCTCTTGCAATAATTATAGGGGATGGAGTGTTAGATCTCTCTACAAAGAAAACCAGCATAAAATCTGAAGAGTCAACCATATGTGGTCCTTCTTCTGAAAGTGCAGTTGCTGGGTAAGCAATATCTAGGAAATAATATTCCATATTAATATAAATGGCTTCTTGCAGAGAGTATTTAATTCTGTGCTGAGCAGAACTGACACAGTTTCCTTCAGAATGTTGTCACTCATAAGTTTGTCTCTCTCATATTTTCATTTGTCCTTTCGCTTTCTTTTTTCTTTCTGTTAAAGAAAAGTTATCAGAACAATCACCAAACTTCAATTCATGGTACCAAAATGAACTATCAATTTAATCACAGGATACAAACTAAGAAGCAGGACAGGCGAGAGAATCTGAAATACAAGAGGCAGTTTTAAGGGAAATATGCAATTTTAATATCTAGTTTTTTAAAATAATGAACCATTTCCAAAAGTGCTGCAGTAGCTAATTTTAAAACTAGCATATATGTTTGCAGTTTTCACTTTAGTGTGGTGGCAGACAACTTAATATTTATATTATCTAGTAATCACCACAAAAAAGTCCTTTCATGTTTTTAAAACTGTCACTAAATTAACTTAAATAAATAGTCACTAGTGAAATGCTATTCTGTTGGATTGGGGGGGTTGTAACTTTTGCATCTTCTCATTAACTGCATAGAAATCTTTTTTGTCCCATTTAAATCTAAGATAAATTTATTTCAACTTAGGCTGTGAGAAAGCTGGAGTCACAGATGTAACAGACTTTAGAAGATTACAAAGTTACATTTGAAATACAGCAACATTCTAAAATTAAATTATTCATATACATCTTTTTTCAAATTTTAAGTTTTTATGTAGAGGAAAATGAGTCTGTACAACTGAGATGTCTGTTTGGAAGTATTGTTGCTGCTACAGATTTCCTTTAGATGGGTTGACTCTTTTATTACTTGTTTAGCGGTAACGTCACACTTCTACTGACAAAAACTCCTTTAGGATTTGGGTATTTTTATAATGGAACTCTTAATTGTAAATAAAAATTATGTGTTGCTCTGCAAGCAGCTTTCAGAGGAAAAGCAACATCATGAGAATATTTTTACAAATACTCGGTTAGGACTTTATGTTCTTGGAAGGTCTGCCCATTGAGGCCACCGTATCATTGACACACTGTCCTACCAGGACCGTAGCATTTGCTTTGATAAGGAGTAACTACTACATCCCACAGACCTAACGTGTCATAGCAGTGATGTTACCTAAGCAAGGAGTATAATAAAGGAGTGGCCCCTCCCCTTCCATAGCTGTGTGAGAGTCTCTCATACATCAGTTTACCATCGTTTCATTCCATCCATCCAGGAGACTACACAGGAACAGAGAGGACTATGTGGAAAGAAGTGCTGAGTTTGCAGATGGTTTGCTCTCAAAAGCTTTGAAAGACATTCAGTCTGGAGCACTGGACATAAATAAAGCAGGCATACTTTATGGCATACCTCAAAAAACTTTACTTCTCCACTTAGAAGCCTTACCAGCAGGGAAGCCTGCATCTCTTAAAAACAAAACTCGAGATTTCAATGATAGTTACTCATATAAAGACAGTAAAGAAACTTGTGCTGTGCTGCAGAAAGTAGCCTTGTGGGCAAGAGCTCAAGCAGAGCGCACAGAAAAAAGTAAACTCAACCTACTTGAAACCTCAGAATTAAAATTCCCAACAGCTTCCAGTTACCTCCATCAGTTAACTCTACAGAAAATGGTTACTCAGTTTAAAGAAAAAAATGAAAGCCTTCAATATGAACCTTCAAATCCTCCTGTACAGTTAAAAATTCCTCAACTACGAGTAAATTCAGTTTCAAAATCACAACCGGATGGTTCTGGTCTGCTGGATGTCATGTATCAAGTTTCCAAAACCTCTTCAGTCCTTGAAGGATCAGCTCTCCAAAAACTGAAAAATATCCTCCCTAAACAGAACAAAATAGAATGTTGTGGGTCTGTAACTCACTCAAGTGTTGACCCTTACTTTCTACATGGGGACCTCTCTCCTTTGTGTCTTAATTCTAAAAATGGAACAATTGATGGAACCTCCGAGAACACGGAAGATGGATTGGAGAGGAAAGATAACAAGCAGCCCAGGAAGAAACGTGGCCGCTATCGGCAGTATGACCATGAGATAATGGAAGAGGCCATTGCGATGGTAATGAGTGGAAAAATGAGTGTTTCCAAAGCACAAGGAATTTATGGGGTACCTCACAGCACTTTAGAATACAAGGTAAAGGAAAGATCTGGAACACTGAAGACGCCTCCCAAGAAGAAACTACGATTACCAGACACTGGGTTATATATGACAGATTCAGGGACTGGCAGCTGCAGGAACAGCAGCAAGCCTGTGTAGATTACTGTTAGAGAGAGAGAGAGAGAGAGAGAGAGTGTGTGTGTGTGTGTGTGTGTGTGTGTGTGTGTGTGTGTCGACATACACACATGGAAATTACAAATGCTCACTCTGACAGGAGACATGAAATTTTACAGTTCAAAAACCACTTACATGCCTTTTGAAAAAGTTTTATTCAGGGTTTTCACTGTGGACAGAATTATAGAGTTACTTATTAATTCTGATAGTTTGTATTTAATCCTTGTATAAATAGGTGAAAAGATTCAGGTTTTCTTTAGTAGTCAATAGCATAAAATGTGGGAAACAAGTAATTGTCAAGTGAAACATTTTTATTGGTAAAAGAACATTCTAGCCATTCAGTTGAACCATCTTATAATGGAAATATGATATTAATAGTTTGTGAACACTTTTGTGTAACATACCTACAAGTACTGTGAGTATGTCAAAGAACCAATCAAAGTTAAATAGTTATCTCTGTATCAAGAGTAACTAATAGACACAGTATTAATACACTACAGTGCATCCTATGAAATACAAAATGCACTAGAGCGCATCACCAGGATAGAAGAGAAAACCTCAAAGGATATGTATAGTAAAATTTAATATTTATCGTTTAATTGTTGATTTAGCAGGAGGTTGGGGTTCTAAGTATATAATTTAAATTTAAAAGACTGACATAATTAACCCCAGCAGCTATAGAACCCTTTAATATAAGATGGAATACTAAAAACAGAAAGTAATTTAAATTTAATTATTAAAGTAATTTAATTTTTTTTAATTTGAAAAATAAGCTAATGTGTAAGGTTAGAAAAGAAAGTTGGAATGCAACTTAGAGCATGTTTATAATGTGCACAGAACAAGCTTGAGAATGGTCATTTTGGTTAAATTGTGCTGGTTAGTTAATGTTATGACTACTTTAAGGATTGTGACACACTCCTATTGAAAAACCTCAGTGTAACTTTAATATATTTGCTGCTGTGACATTTCAAAACATTTTCAGTTTATCAAAATGAATGACAGATTTCATTTTGGTGGGTGATACATTATCATTTGCTAATAACCAAATTTACAGTTTGTTCAGGGTCTGAATAGATTTACAGATATTTAACACTGAAGCTGTTTTGAATTTTCAGTAATGTAAACTCTTTACTAATTGGATACTGGAAGCTGGGCAGTGCATTTTAACTTTTACTACTCATATGAGACCAGTAATTTTTATAAAACAGTTTTAAAACTTTGGGTCAGAGTATTCATATAGGTTTATGGCATAGGCAGTTTTGGTAGTAAAGTGTAATAAAGCATGTACCTCCATGTAAATAATGGAGATTTGCTTTATAAGATGAGAATCCTCCTCAGTGCCCCTTTTCTCTTTTAGAATTCAGGTTCGGGTCATTTTTCCTAAGCCACTTTTTCTAAATCCAAAAGGAATTCTTACAGCTGAATTTAAAAATGAATGCACCTTGTCAAATACTTGTGTTTTACACTTGTGTTTGTATGTGTTTAATAATCACATGAACATGTGATTCTTCAGCTACTAAACTTTAAAACTGCTTACATGTATTTAAAGAAATTGAAAAATAAGAAACTATATAACCAGGTAACCACTTGGTCTCTGAGATATATTGAATATGTTCAGCTGTCAATGTTACCTGCATACTAGGGTATGAATCCTCTTCATCTTTTTCTTTTCCCAAGAAAATATACATAATAGATTACAAGACAGCATTTGTCAGGGTCATCTTCCTTTTTAAAGAATTAAGCCATATTTTGTGAGGACCGGAACATGGATTATTTATTATATTTCCCCCTCTTCCTTGAAGAACAAAGTTAAAAAGTAAATGCTTCAAAAAAAAAAAAAAAAAAAACAATTTTCTTGACCTCTTTATACAGAATTTTACTTGCAAAACTTTGGGAGCTCGAATGCATTACATAATATTTATATTGTATTGAGCTTTTTTATCCCTCACACTATATTTACATTGATAAATTGATTGAGACGTTTATAGTAAAGGGAAACGTACAGAACACTTTTATATCATTTAAAAGATGACCTGACCAAAAACTTTACAGGATTCATATATCAGGGATCATTTTGCTATTGACTTCACAGTGATCAGTAGTTTTATAGGTAATATTATAGTTAATTTGCAGCATTTTAGTACTTGTATTATTTATTTTTGGTCAAATAGTAAATTAAAATATTTTTTGATAGTTAATAGGTAATGATCAACCCATAACTTTTAAAAGAAACATAATGTTTGTATTACTGAGTTGAATTTTTGATTATACAAACTAGGAAAGGCAGGGAAGTTTATGGGTTCCCCTCTCCCCTCTGGTTCTATTAAGATGTCCTTTATGTTAAACTTTCAAAGTACTTTATAAAATTAGTTACCAGTTACTACTTAATTGACAGATTCTGAAAAGTCCAGTTTCAGCTGACTTTAATGAATATGAAAGCAACCCTTATGTGCTTTCTACTTATTTGAATGTTCCTCGAGTATTTTATATTTAAAATTAAAAAAAAAGAAGGTAAAGAAAAAAAACAGTGCCTCTGTTTTTAGAAAACTACTGCTCAGTAAAGTTGTTTAAACCATCTCTGGTAGCTTATGACAATTTTATATTAAACTGTATACTGACTTTAGTGAGACTGACTTTTTTAGTTGTTTACAGTGCAGATACTTGTGTTTGTTTTTAATTGCAGTATTTCCATTGTCGCAGTAATTTAGTAAAACTCTGTGGCTGCCTTGATTTTGACAGATTTTGTTAATATAAACTGATTGTTAGGCAATTAGTTATATTTATGCATAAATCAATTGCACTATAATTCATGAATTATTTATTACAATATTTTCTAATGAATTCATGTATCTGTCTTGTGTTGTACATGTACTGTAATTTTGTTCCTACTTTGTGTTGTTATATATCTAAATCTGATTGTATGAATTTTAATTGTTCAGTTAACGTGTTTCTAGGTTGTAATTTGTAGTAAAGCACTTCAATGCTTTTGCACTTAAATTTACAACACTGTCAGTGTGTGGTTAATTTGCTCATTCAGTAAAGAAAAGAAAAGTAACCTTTGACTGCACTCAATTCTTTGGTTCCCTGTAAGAAAGGTTTTTGTTGTTTTTTTAATGGTATTAGAAATTGATTTTCAAATAAATATTCAATAACAAATTTCTAACAGAAAAGGTGCATAGTAACAAATAAGTGTGATGTTTGGGCTTATAAACAAACAGGAAAGAATTAGAAAGAATTGGTCTTAGAAAAAACATGAGAGCCAATTAGACTAAGGTGGCCTTTAACCTCAGCACTTAGGAGGCAGAGGCTGGTAGTCACTGTTAGTTCTAGGCAAGTTTAGTCTTCATGATAAGGTCCAGGCCAGTCAAAGCTACATTGTAAGATTGTCTCAAAATTGCAATTTTATGATCTATATATATACTTACTTGTTCACTCATTATGATTTTCTTTGAAATTCTAAGGTGGAGAAAAGAGAAAGAAAAAAAAATCTTTGAAACCAAATAAGACTATTTTTAAATTCTTTAATTTATTAATTTAGTTGCCCACTGTAATACATAAGATCTGATATACTAATCTATTGTTCATATTGATAGGTGAGTGCCAGTAATCACTGGTATTTTTCAACTTCTAGTATAAAAACTAGCAAACTAAATAGGAAAACGTCTTTAAAATACACATTTCCTTCCAATGTCAGAAAAGGCATATAGAGGTCAGTGGTTTTCATATTTTCTGTGAGATTAGTCAAATTGAAATTATAACATTTTTATATTACTTAACACTTGCTGATTTTTGATCATTTCCATTTTGACAGGGCTTACTTATTTTTATGGTGGGTTTTGCACCCTGAGCTTTAGACATGCCCGTAAGCACACACTCTCCCAGATCATCACTACTTCTTTACAAATCATTTTATTAACAGAAAAATGCCTTTGAGCATTTTAGAAACTACTAAAAAGATACTAAACTTTGAAGTATATAACATATTCTGAAAGTTTTTAAGCTCTCCTATTTATTATTAATAAATATGCTTAGCAGGCCTTAGCATTATTTTAGAAACTGTTCAAGTATACTTCTTAGGGTATGTTGGCTTTCTTTTGCTTGTCTGAAAACATAATTTGAATTGCTCAGAAAGGATAGAATTAAGTAATATTTAGTAACCATCATTTGATGTTGCCTTTGTTCTACATTTTTAAACTTTTTGACATTGAATCTATTTCTTATCATTGTACACTCTACCGTTATAAAATTAATTTTTAAAAATATTTACAAAAGGAACCAGTACTGGGCTATAGAACTTCTTTTGTCTAGAGGTATCACTGAACTTAAAGATCTTTGTTTAATTTGATTTATTTTCACTTTGTTTGCTTCTATGTGTCAAAACGTGTGCTGATTTTCTTAAAACATTTGTAATCTAATAATTATTTTTTCTCAGTGAAATTTTCATCATATGCTTAGAACTTGCTTTGGCAGTTTTTACTACTCAGACAACATAATTGTATAAACCTCAGTAAATCATTGTGAATATCTAGAGAGGAAGTTATTCCATTGTCAGGTAATAATTTAGAATATTGATTTCACTGCTTATTTTAAAACAAAATTCCCTTAATTTTTAATACCAAACACATACTAATCATTTATTTAAAAAAAAAAAAAAGCACATTCTTCAGTTGGGTCAGTTGTAAGTAGTATATCCCAATTATAATCCTAAATAACATTTTTCAGACTAGGAACAAATGACAGGCACATAGGGTTAGGAGAGAAGGGCTGTTCCCACTACAGAGTTTGGTGATGTTTCATTAAAATGGATACTTTTCTGAAACAGAATTCCTTTAATATATTTTATTCTTCTTGCTGCTGGTATTGAATTAAAAATATAGGCCTCTATATTGTTGATAAGCAATCCTGGGTCTTAGTTAAAGTTAGATGTGTATTAGTTTCTGTGGTGGGGCGTTTTCAAGCATTTGAAATTTAGTAATTAGGTAAGTAGTACTTTTAGTTTTCCTGTGCTTTTCCATAGTTTTTAAAATCAGTTAAAAATAGATTAATTTTTAAATAGCTTCCTTTTTCTTTTATATTCTTCCTAGGTTAAAATGCCTGCAGCTTAATATGAGAAAAAGATACTCTTACTTATATTAAATCTAAATTTGATAACTTTCTTTATGATTATGCAGAGCTCTCTTAATATTAAATTTCTTTTTTAGTATCTACCAGAGTATTTTAAATAAAAATAAGGTTTTACTCCTTACTTTCCTTATTTGCATTAACATGGACTGATAATTAATAAATATGGCAAAAAGTCCTATTTTACAAAAAATTTTTATTTCTTCTGAAGCACTTTTTATTAAAGATTATTAATATATACAAAATTCTCAATATTACCAATGTGTTAATGTAATAATGTATAAACATCAGCTTTTGTATTCCAAAGGCTTTGCTTTGACTTCTGTACTTTGTCATAGGTAATTACTTACCAGTGCTTCATACTTTTTCTGCTAAACAATAACCAAGATGCCCTTGCAGTTCCGTCTGTAGGAGTCAAGAGTGCAGCAATACCAAAACCCACCATTCAAACGCTGTCAAGAATTATAACTCCTTATCATGGTATCTTTGCTGTAATTCATTTTTTTGTTTGATTTTATTTTTAGTTCAACTGTTGATGCAAAATCAGAGGAAGCTACTAAAATGGAAAAAGGAAAATCAGCATTAAGCAAAGTTTTGGAATCTTTGTGCATACATCACCATCAACAAGTTTTGGCTATGTTGAAATTTCTAGTCCAAGAGCAGAATGCTGTTTCTATTTGCTGTTGTAATTCATCATGTACTATGTCTTCAGAATCTCAAAAAACCCTATTTGAAGATGATTTGCATGGTCTGTCCTGTAGCTGTGAATATAGACTGGCAGAAAGAGGGTGTTTACACAATGAGAGACAAAGCCCTGGTTTAGTGCCTCTGCCAGTCTGTATTAAAGAATTACATTGTTTGTCTTGTCAAACTGTAACTGTTGAGCACGTTAAGACAGTAATGAATAGAGGTATTGAAAACAGTTATAATGCACACACATGCTGTTATGGACAGTTAGCAAAGAAACACTCTACACAATCAGCCTTTCAAGGTCCTCCATTGTCAAGGGAAACTTGTGATCTTTCAGTCAGTCTTAAAGATGGCTGTAGATCTCGAAGTCCCTCGCCCCCACCATTATCACCTGTGGAAACCGGAGGATTTGAAAAGTGGAAAGACATCGTCTCAGAGCTTTCAGCCGTAGAAAATAACAAACTTGAGACAGGCATTAGCCAGCCTCCATCTCTCATACCAGCTGAGATATGCATTCACAAATGTGGCCATGACAACAAAATAAATAAAACTAACAAGTCTGGTAACTCTGATTCTGTGCTCTTGGATGCCAGCAAGAGTTATACTACAGGTTATGAAAAGGGTGAAACAGCTGCCATTTTTCAAGATTTAATGGATCGTATTAATGAAAAATTAAAATCAATAGAAACCACAGATACATCGAACCTCATAAAATTACCTAGCACTGATTGTGATTCAGATAATGATTGTAAATTGAGAGACTTAATAACATCTCTCTTACACAGTGCTACAGCCAGTGATTATAGTTTTATGGAATTACTGCGTCAACATGATAAAAAGGTAGAAAATAAAATTATACAGACAAGATTTCGAAAACGTCAGCAAACCTTATTTGCAATGCACAACTCTCCTGATTCACCTCTGATCAGAAGACAGTCTTTACAAATAAAAAGAGAACTTGCCAGTCTTGATGAAAACTTTCTGAGAAAAAGGTGCAGTGAAAAAAATTCAAGAAAAATGTCATGCAATGATAAGATGCTTTCACTAAACAAAGAATTCCAGCCTTGTCAAGAACCTTTTAAAAATTCTAAGAGCTTTCAAGATGAAAATCATGCAGAAGCACTATCTTCACCAAATGATGTAGCACCATCACTGCTGGTGCCGCTTGAGAGTTTAGACACTAACATGACTTTTGATCAGTTTTCAGAAGACTTTAAAGCAACCTCATCTGAGAAAATGAGCCAGAGAAAATCACCAGAGAAATCTACAGTTGAAAAAATAACTGTACAAAATAATAGGGAAAATACAAATCTAGAAGATACCCAAACACTTTTGAGAACTGATGCTCCTACTCTCTTGAGCAGAACTAAACGAAATATTGTGCCTCCAGGGTGGTATTCTATATATGTCACAGAAAATTCTGTTTTCAAAAAATTCCCTGAGGGCAAAAAAGTATCAGACTCTGCTCACAGCAAAGATCCAGTCAGAGATCCAACTGAAAGTCTCCAAAACAGAGACTTGAACAAAATTGCAATGAATTCTAATTTGCAAGTTGTTGTAGAGCGTTTGGAAGACACAATAAATATGGCTCAGAGGTCTTGGACTAATCAAGCACTATCTGAAGGATGTAAAACCTCTAAGAAATTGATAGAAACAGGTGGTAAAGACCAAAATGTAGGGGCAGATTTTACCTATACTTTAAGTAGAATGGCTTGTAAAAATCAGGGTTTATCAAAATCTATAATACCATCTAGCAATAAGAGAAGTTATGGTATGCCTGTAATTGATTTGAATAAGAGACTTGATAATCCGAAGACAGTACCCATTTTAGAAAGTGGAAGCTTGATATCCACTGTTGAAAGTGTCCCAACAAAATGTGAAGGAAGTGAAAGTTCTGTTTCTAACTATTCTAGTCCTATCAAACTCATGTTTTTATCTGAGATTAAAAGCAGTGAAGGAGTCAAATATACTTTAACTTCAGTGAGCACATCACAATCAAATACTGAGTTTGCTTCTCACAAATATAAAACCCATCAAGCAGTTGGAAGAAAAAGAGAAGCAAAGGAAGACATACCAAACACTAACTTTGAAGATTATATTTCTGATCATGATATTACCTGCCTTCAAAGCAAATCAAACAAACTTCACTGTGTTCAAGAAGCTACACCATCATCTGCAGAGTTAACTAATGGTTTAAACAGTGATAAGCCACAAGAAGACCCTTCAGGAAAGTCCAATGGTGCTATTGACTTGCCGTATAAAAGAAAGCCAGGTAGGCCTAAAAAAATTGGACCACAAGTTGTGAAACAGATTAAACGGCCAATTGGAAGACCACCCAAACCTAAAGCTTGTCAAACAGATGTCAGTGTTGGCCAGAATGAGTCTTTTAGTACTGGAAAAAACAATTCAGAGTCTGTATCAGAAGTGAAAGAAGGTGTTTATAGGAAGAGTATCATTGTCACTGTTGTTTATGGAAGGTCAAGAAGAACTAAGAGATGTGTTTCTGAAGGGAGCGTGAACATCGGCAACATGTCATTGAACAATGACATCACTGATTTTGCAGTTAACACTGGTAGCCTCAGAAATCCTAAAGACTGTAAGACTGGCTGTGGTGAACATCTAAGTGCTATGTCAAGATTAGCAACTGACTTTGAATATGTTAGACCCATCAAGAGCAAATCTGTGATCCCTCAGGCTTCCAAGAACATTATTAGACCAAATCAAAAGTCTTTGCCAATTGTTAGGAAGCCTGGTAGACCTGCAAAAGTGAAAATTTCTGGTATATCTGTGACTGTTAGTAGAATTTCACCTCAACAAAGAGAAGTATGCCTTAGCAGCTACTTACCCCCTTTAGAACAGGAGACTATGCTAGAGAAAACTTGCCAAGAAGAAAAGCTTGACCAACAGTGCAGTATGTTAGATAAGGTCAGACACATTGAGACTGATGTGTTTAAGAATGAGTCAAACAGTACTGTTGCTTCTATACCTCCAAAGCATTCAATCAGGGCTAGAAAACCTTTGCATTTCTTACATTCACTTACATCTTCTGGCTCACTTACTTACAAAAATGCTCTGCTTCATAAATCATGTAAACTTAATTTGAAGAAAGGCAAAAGTCCAAAGAAAAAATATAGGCAGTCAAGTTTTAAACTAGCTTCCAAAGGTATTCCAGGATTTAGATGTTCAAGGAAAGCGGAAAAGTGTTTGGAAGATAAAAGATTAGTTCCCATTTCTGAGGGATCCTTGGACCCTGTTATTTCATCCAACCCTTTACTCAGGTGGTGGGCTACTTCTGCATCAAATGACTCCTTGTTAGAGGAGCTGAACAATAGATTTGAACAAATAACAAACGCATGGGTGCAAGTGAGTAGAGATGAAGCTCAATATCCCGTCCGTAGAACAGAGCACACTGAAGGGGATGGTTTCAGAGCAGCAAGCTCTCTGGAAACCTGTCTGCTAGAACTTGAAGTCTCACCTGTAAAAATGCTTTTTCAGAAAAAGTACAATTTGAATGAACTTTGTACCTGGTTTATGCAAACAACAGAAACACAATCCCTTTCACTGGTTAGAAAAGCAAATGCTCGAAACCCTTTGGAAGTGATAAACACCAAGGGCATTAAGTTAGGGGTGAAATGCTGTGGGTTTAATGCTAGCCCCTTCAGGAAGCACTTTAAAAAATTTGCAGTCTCTTCTCCTTCAAAGTCAGCAGGGAAGTTCCGTATACTACAGAAAATGGTTGGCTCACCACTCTTAAATGTGAAAAGAAACTTGACACTAGCTAGGTTGAAAAGGACTGAGTTTAAGAGTTTACACTGTGAAAGGTGGAGAAGAGAGGAAAAGCCACACAGCCACAGAACAGTTGATTGGAACTCAAAAAGAAGGAACCTGAGGTTTTTCTGCCAGAATCAATTTTTAACTAAGACAGAGGGGGAGACAAATGCAGAGACACCATTCAGTGGAAAAAGCACAGGAGGTAACCATTGGGCATCACCACCAGAAACCAGGGTCAACATTCCTCAAGAGAGGGTGGCAGTTCATGATGTCACAACACATGCTAATTTAGAGAGTAAAGTTAAGTCAGAAACAAAGGAAAATGGAAAAGGTGGTGGCCAGATTGATTCGGAAAAGGGACAAAGACTAGAAAATGTGTTTTCTGATAATTGGAGGTCAAAAACTTTAAAAGACTGTAGAATATTTTTGAGGAAGATCAACTGTCTTGGCTACAGAAATACTTTTAAGCTAAATACAATCATTTATTCTCCTGAATCTGGCAGTAATGAGGTACAAGGAGAAGAATCAAAGCGTTTTAATTTAAGGTCCCATTCGGCAAGGCAAAGTTCCTTTAAAAGGCAAACTAAAGAAAGAGAAGGTGCCAAAGCACATAGTCCTGCAAATGATAGAGTGACTCGTGGACTTGACCGTAGTAAGCATGTTAGCTTTGACAAGAATCCTGATAGTTCTGAGGCTCTTAACAAACTAAACAAAAGAAAAAGACCACCATGGAAGACCACAGAAATGTCAGCTAAAAGGCATAAACGACAGTCTTGCAACAGTGGACAAATGGCAAACTATTGTACAAAATCCCAACTAGGTAAGTTTTTCTCTCCTTAATCTTAGTTTCATTGTAGGTGCCTTGAGTAAAGCATAAGTAGAAAAGGAACATCTAATTCGGTTTTAATTCGTTTCTAAAATATTTGAACAACCTCATTTCTTGGCACCTAGTATGAAACTCATGAAATTAGGTGCTTCTAGATGTGGTGCACTTTGGCCACTCAGTGTCAAACACAAGCAAATATATTTAGAAGAGCTTCATGGAAATCAGCTAACTACAAATAAACTACTGCAGGCTAATACATGCTTATTCTCCTCAAAAATAACTATGATAAAACACAGAAAACAGCTAAGACTGTCTCGTTTAAAGACTATAACACTGTACTCTTAGGCTGTAAATCTTCCACACTAAACTGTTACTCCATTACTACTTTGTAAACCTGCTGCAAGACTGCTTATTTAGAAAACAGATTGAATTTTTTCTCAGTGATCAGCAAGTATGTTAAGTGGACTCCTAGGAGCTCACTGTGCAGATATGAAAAGGAGAACCCTTTATGTAGCTGAGCAAGTTAGCATCATGTCAAATTGAGAAAGCAAACAAATTAAATGGTAGTGAGGGCCCTTATTAAGTTACACTGACCTAGCATGGGTACCCCAGGGAGGTTAGTGCCCTTTTGAATGTAATAAAGTGATAATGTGAACATGGTAGTTGCCAGAATAGCCATTTTCATCTGCTTATGTGGAAGGTGCTGGACAGTACAGGATATTAGAAGGGTGGGAGACTTTATAGATTACTTCCTTACTATGAGAGAATGCCAGGTTATATTTAGAAAGAATATTTTATGGTCTGTGTTCATTTCTACATTGAATTATTTTTAGGGAAGTCTTTGAGGGCTTAAGGAAATATTAGTATCTTACCAGAATCAATAGCATTGGGTCTCATTAAAACATTAAACGTAGCAATTAAGTTGAGAAATTTTTAAATAGGCTAATGGTTTTATGCGTGCCCCTAATTCAATAATTTTAACGTGCATGATTAAGTACTATGTAACATATGATGACCAAAATCTCAGTTATCTAGTGCAAAATGCTTAAAGGAGGTCAAAGTAGAATGTCCACGTGAAAGGTGAATGAGAACTAGAAAGAGTAACTTTTTTGTGGTCCTCAAGAAGGCTAAAAATAACATCAAATGCTTTGTCAGGAAAATACCTAAAATATGTTTACAAGTTTCACAAAGAATAAAATATAGTTCCATTTCTTCCCTCTGTTTCATCTTCATCTCATGCTGTTATGGATTTTCAAATGTAATCTGCGTTCACTTATTTTACAACAGAACTGTATTTTATCCTGGCAGCCTCTTTCTCAGTGTATTTTCCTTACAATAAAACAGTTTTACTTTAATATTATTTTTCGCCCTGCCAAACATAAGATTACCCTAAAAGAGGAAGATGGAGAATATTTAAATATTACTTTTGCAAATTAATTTTAAAATCCGTTTTGAGTATTTAAAAAATTAACATCATATGAAGAGTTGTTTTCCATATTTTCTATTTTAAAATTTGCTAGTACTGTTTCTTGTTCTGCTTAAAGTTTTATTCATCTTTACTGATAACTTTCCTTATTTTTAACATTTTTTTAATTAACAAGATCATTATTTTTATAAAATTGTATTTATAACAATATTTGTTATGTTTATGTGGTTTTAAAATGTTTCTTACAGTGTTGTGGTTTTTTTTTTCTCATTATTCCTGGTAGTCCATACTTGTTTTTTCCTTTTTGGAAGTAACACTAAACTCATCAATAGTTTTATATGTGTTTTTCTTTTTCTTAGACTGGTGACTGCAGACTTGAAAGACTGTTAACCACAGGGCTTTTCTAGAAAAAATCTTGAGCAGTATATATTATGAATTTTGAAATATTTCTATTGGTGAAAAAGAATTGTCTCTATCATGAATGCTTTGCCTTTGTACATATTAACTGTCCAGATGTGTTTAACACATAAGATTTCACTGCATTTGCCATACTCTGTACTAAATGTAGACACGGGAAGAAAGGCAAATGTGGTTCTCTCCTATTGTATTTCTCCTATTTAAAGAATGGCTACAATATGCTTTTAGTCATGTGGAAAGTTCAGGAAGTTCTGTTTCATATAAGTGAGAAAAGACGTACCCATTTATATAAATAAAGTTATTTTATATGTAAGCAGGAAACAGTGGTTAATGTCATGGGTTTTGCTCTTAGAAAACTAAGGTTTTTCTCATAGAAAACTAAACACGTTTTGAAAGCTGAGTAATGTGACTTGGAAGAAATAACCTGACGGAACATGAAGGAGGGAAATGGAACTCAGATGTGTCCAACATTGCTACATATGTAGTGAAACTTGAAAGAACCTCACATACTTGAAGATAACATGTGGTGTGAGGAGTTCAGATAGAACAAAGTAATGCAGAACATTTAGGCAATAAAGATAAAGAAAGTTGGCTTATTTAGAACAGTGAGCAATTTGTCAGAGGTAAGGGACAAAACAGATATGCAAGTCAATCTGAAGGTATAAAATCAGAAAGACAGTTGCTGGGGGAGGCATTGTTCAGATGGTGAAGTCAATATCAGTTAACAGGGAAAAAGAGTTTTAAGCCCTAACAAGAAAACTAGAAGATAAATTTTATAGAAGTCTCTGAAATAAGTAAGTGTCTTATTAAAATAGAGGAATGAAGGGAAACATCAGAATTGAGCATCTGAGAACCCTTTAAGGGTTTTGCTTTTAGCTTTAGGGGTTTAGATGTAGTTGGTGGGATTTCAAAAAAAAAAAAACAATGTTAAACAAGGTAGATAATGTGTGTGAGTCCTGTCAGGAGGAGAGGCTTGAATTAAGACAGATTAGCAAATCAGCAAAGGTGACTGGGGTAGGAGAGATTGATTCCTCTCAGTGATCCCAGAGTCACTTCAGAGTACAGGAAATGGGTGTGCATGGCGTGAGCCTTAGGGAAATGGTCAAGAGATAAGCAAAGAGGAGAAAGACTGAAGGAGATTGGTTTTGTTGTTGTTATTGTGGGAGTTTTTGATTTTGGTTTTCGGAAACAGGGTTTCTCTGTGTAACAGCCCTAACTGTCCTGGAACTAGCTCTGTGGACCAGGCTGACCTCCAACTCAGAGAGTTGCCTGCCTCTACCTCCCAGATGCTGGGATTAAAGGTGAGTGTCACCACCGCCCAGCTGGTAAGAGAGGAGTGTAGATTGTACTTAAGTCAGTCATGATGGATGTTGAGATAGTTCCAGTCAATGCAGTAAGGAGCTTTCCTACTTGTGAAGGGAACACCTGTGCAGAGTAATAATAGACACAAAAGCCAACTTCAGTGTCTGATGCTAAGTGGTCAAAGAGGAAGTGAAGTAAATGAAGTACAGAAAACCAAGAAGCTGTAAGTGGGCAGGAGGTAGAAAGGTAGGTAGCATTTATTGAAATTAAAGTTATTTAAATGTCAAAGCTAGAGAGAAATAAAAAGGCTGAATTGACAATGAGCCCTGGGATTAATTATTAAATATAGGATTGGGGGAGGGCGTGTTAGAAATTGTTCTTCACCAGAAGTTCCTATTTTTGTTAAAGTGGAGAGGCAATAGGTGGAGATTCAACTCATGGGCAGAGTGTTGAGATATTCGAGTTCATGTTTTAAGATTCAAGGTATTCAGGGTCTAGAGGATGGCTTGGTAAAGTGTTTACTATGGAAGCATGAAGACATGAATTTGGATCCCTAGAATCTTTAGAAAATCTGGGAACAGAAGTACATCTGTACCTCCAGCACTGAGAAGGCAGAGAAGGGTGGATGACTGGAGCTCACTGGACTCCTCTCAGACTAGCCAAGTTATGAGTTCCAGTTTGTCAGGAAACCTGTCTCAAAAATAAGATGAACAACTATTAGAGGAAGGCTCCCGGTATTGACCTCTACTTTCACATGCATGTACACAAACATGTACATACACTGAGAATAGTGTGGTAGGATTGGGAAGCATGACATTTGAATAGCCGTGTCTGGATATATAAGTTTAATGGTGGTGCATTCTCAGCGGCCAGGTGTGCTCTGATTTATCATGTGTAAAGCAGTAGGTCAAAGAATGACAACATTTTGTGAGTCAGGATCTCTATGATCAAACTGATAGTGAAATCTCTTCTAATAATGGTACAAACCATGGGCACTGGAGAAGGAAACAAGCATTTTATTAGATGTAGTTTATATGTATATACAATGCTAGAATTTGAATCCAGGGCCAAGTATGTGATAGGGAGGCACTCTGCCACTGAGGCACATTCTAGCCTTAAAATAGGGTGTGTGAAGGGCCAGGTGCTGAGGATTTTTAGATAATATTGACTTAAATGTACTGTGACCAACAAATAGTACCACAGACTTTTTAATGTCCAGAGCAAACATTTCCATTCGTAATTGGTTAAAAACCTGGATATACGTACACTGACTTTGGACATATGTGACGAACTTAAGACTAAACAACCTACTATGTGCTGAAAAGTACTATGGACTCAATTAATCCTAAAATATTAAATTTTCTATAAATACTCAAGAATTTGGACTCTTACATAATGTAAAATACTTATATCAGCTTCTATTTTGTCTTCTGTCCTAAAAAAAAAAAATTTACTGAAATTTTTCATTTATTTTGCATTCAGAAAGCTGCTTTAAAAAAAAAAAAAAGCTATCACTTATGGGCAACTTTTATGTGATAGATCCCTTCAGCTAGCTACCTGAGATCAGGGCTGAAACTTTAACCCACCCTCTTCAGTACTCTCAGAACGTTCAGTCACTTTGATGATTGAACACAAGATGTTCTTTCAAGTTTGTGGAGTTGAGGTGCCACATTGTAGGGTAGTCTTAGACATTGTAGTTAGTATTATTCAACTTATAATTGTCACATAATGGATAAGCTCTTGGGTTCAAGGGGGTTATTCTAATTTTAATTTTGGTAAAGCATTCCTATATGGCTCAGTCACCTGAGCTGTACCTTCTGTACAAGCTTCCCAAGGTGAATTCCAAGGAACATCAGCATTATAACTCTGGCAGCAAATATGACTGGAGTGCATTAGTTTTGCCTCTTGTTTCCCCTAAGGTACAGTTCCTTCTGAGCATAATAAGCTACATTTTCTAAACTTTGTGTGTCACACTTTTTGTATCAATATTTGGAAGCACTTCTTTTCTGAGAGTTTCAGAAAAGGATTTGACTGTGAAGATAAGTTATGTGTTTAGCCCTGTTCTTCGTGAAATAAAAAAATATTCAAATAACAATGACTATGGTAACATACAACAGTAAAGTAATACTGTGGAAATACCATTAAAACCAAGATAAATCACATTCTGGTAACTGGTTTTGCTTACTAGATGTTTGCTCTGATGACTTTACTATTGCATTTTTTTATAGGTTCCGGCTAGAAAACAAAACTTGCGGCTAGTTTTAAAGAATAGGTTATAAGAACTTGTGTTTCCTCCCGCTCTTCCCTTGCATCTCTGACGTCACATTTGGTGTTGTGTCTCACTGGAACAGTGTCCATCCTTACCCAGCTGCATGGTGTTGGGGTAGCCATGGGCCACAGACTTTATCCTCTCATTCCAGAGTGTAGCCCTGTATCCTCTAGCTGAGGTGAGGTCAGAGGTCATCTCTTCGTTCATGGCCAGCTGCTGTCATTTGTTAGAGGCTGACCTCATTTCCTCATATGACCTTGTTACCTCACTCAGCAGCTCAGGTAATCTCTGATATAGTGGAGAGCAGATACCATCACCTTGACCTTATTAATTATAGTAATACTCTGTCTTTCATATTTACTTTTCTTCTTTTTAAAGTTAAAAAGTCCTTTCTTGAGAGGAGCATGGCATGCTTGCTGTTTTACACAGGCCAACGTTGAAATCCCACCAGTCAAGCAAATGGCTGTTCAAAACATGGCAGTCAAACACATTCCATGTTTGTTTCTTCACTTAAGAATTCAGAATTTGGACTGGGGACATGACTCAATGGTTAGAAGCCCTTGGGAAGCTGAGGAGAAACCCAAGTTTTAGGCCAGACTGGGCTACATAGCCAATTCAAGTCTCAAAAACAAGTGTGGTGATATATTGTATGTTTAATAAAAAATAGTCTGGAATATCAGAGGACAGAATCACCCACAGAATGAAAGTCAGGGAGTGCTGACCCATCCTTTAATTCCATCACTCTGGTGACAGAGATCAGTCTGGGTCTCTGTGAGTTCAAGGCCTAAATTAAAGCTGGCACACATATTTAATCCTAGCTTTAAGGAAAATTGAACCAGGAAGCGAGATAGATGAGCTTGGAAAGGAAGGAGTCAGCTTCCCTTGAGGACAGAGAGGCTTGGAGTCCGAGGATTCCTGGAGACAGACCCACCGGAGGAGGTGGCTGGGTAAGAACTGGCTGTGGTTTGTTTCTGTCTCTGATATTCTAGCTTTTCCCCAATATCTGGCTCTGGGTTTGTATTATAATACCAAACAAAATCAGTGCAATAAACAGGTTTGTCTTCTCTGTGCTAGCCAGTATACCAAACGTATGGGAAACAATGGGAAATATAACCAGATGCAGTTTCTACCTTCTTTTTTACATTTATTAAGGAAGGTAGATATCAAGCAAATTATTTTCAGAACTCACTAGTAAACTCTCAATTACTGTGAATGCTATGAGTGTTATTATACAGAGATTCTGTCTGATCTAGAAAATGTCCACTAATTGACTGCAAAGACAGAATAGGAACTAATTAGACCAAGCAGCAGGGAACCAGTAGGATCAGAATGGGGTGGGGTGGATAGATCAAGTTCCCGCTAGGGCTAGGTTACAGAAAAAGGCATGGCTACTGTGTTTCAAATCAAGAAAAACAAAACAGATATGGTAAGGTCTGAAAAGCAGATAATTAGAGTCCCTGGTGCCATAAAGTACTGATGAATTCCCACTCTACACAGATTTAGATTGCATGTGAATAGGATAGATATATCCTAAAAGGATCTCTGTTTACATTGTGATGAACAGGTGGTAGAGGGCATACAGTGGAGGCAGAGAGCCTTATGATAGCTCAAATGAGATGGTTCTTCCTTAGAACAAACAGTAGGTCATAGTCTTTAGCATACATTACAGTCACTGGAGAAACTTACCCAAAGAGATTACTGGGCATCATCCACAAAGTTGGCTTTAGTGTATGTTGAGTGGGACCCAAGTGATGCATTTGCTCTTAATCTAGGCGCCTCACTATGAGAACTATTGACCTACAGCGTAATGTTACAAAGATGGGAAGATTCTTTATTAATGTTAGCATAATATTGTAAATTTTTCTCTAAATACTTGAGGCATATTCAAATTTTGCTGATATATTTTCATTAATTGAAACTTAATTTATATTTTTAATAATTTTATGAATAAAAATATTATGCAGCTAAAGTAGCCACACGTTTTTCATTCCCAAACTCAACATTTCAAAGAATTCCACACTTAAAATGGCCATCTGAAGCCGTGAAGCTTGCCTTAAGTGCTTTTGCACGTTAATTATCAATTACAGTTCTTTGCAGTGATCTGCCCCAATAAAAGAAGGAAACAACTCTAAGAGTTGAGGTCAGGAAACTATTAGCTTTATCCATCCTCTTTAAAACTCATGTCCTTTTGCCTGTCCTTTCTCATCTGATATCACTTTCTTTCTGTTTGTTTGTATATTTCATCTATCCCATAGATTATTTCAGACTTTGCTGTTCAGTTTCCAGATAGTTGAGATTTTTATGGATCACTTAGTGATTTCTAAATAGTTTACATCAATGCAGTCTTTCTTAATTGACTGCATTTTATTTATTTCTGTTCACTTACATGTATATGTGGATGGGTGGTCATGTGTCCGCATATGGAGGTCAGAGGACAACTTGTGGAGGTCAGTTCTCTCCTTCCAACATATGCACCCCTGGAAATCAAACTCAGGCCATCAGGTACCTATGGAGCCATCTCCTTGGCCATCAAGCTCCAGGATCCATTTAAATCTTTTAAAATGTCTGTCCTTGAAAATGGTGTAGAGGATACATCTGTTGAGGACCCTGTGAATGCCTGCCATCCAAGTTGGTAAATAAGCCTGTGGATGTCTGTTCCTCAGGGAGTGTCAGTCTGCAACTCCGTTGTCTTCGTGTTTATTCTCTCAGCCTCACTTGATGGATTTTGAAGGACTGTATTAGATGCACATATAATTAGAACCATTACTTTATTAACCTGATTTCTTTTTCATTGTGGAAGTATTCTATAGCCTGTTTTATTCTGTGGTCTCTGGCTCACTCTACACTATATTTATGGTATATCTTTTCTGTAACTGTTTTCTTCAGTTATGCCTTTATATTTAGATGGGTTTCTCTTAAGTAACATATGGTTGAGACCTCAATTATATGGACCACAAGAGAAGAAAAAATAATAGGCTAAATAGAAAACAGCTTATTTAAACTGAATTATATTAATAACAACATAAAATATAAGTGGCATAGTAAAAGGCAGGAATTATCAAACTGGAAAAAAAGATTTAAATGGTTGTTGTACCTTTGGAGGCTGAGGCAAAAGGATCCAGTTGGAGGCCTTCCCGGCTGAATAAAGTCCAGCCTTCAAAGGTTTGAAGGAAGGCTGGGGGTATAGTTTAGAGTGCTTACTCATATGGGTGATAGCCTGGACTGAATTAACAGGACCATAAATAGAATTTAAAATGGTGCTGTTAGATTTACACTAGATGTTCATTCAGTTATCACTATCAGATATTATATCACTTCATGAATAACAAATTTTACACCCTAGTCCCAGAATCCCCTCCCTCCATCTTCAATCCACCTCTCTTCAGTACTCACTCAGAAAGAAGCAGGCCTCTCAATGGGCATCAGCCGGGCATGGCTTAATAAATGCCATTATCTCCCCCCATATTCAGGCTGGGCAAGGGGGCATGAGATAAAGGTTTCCAAAAGCCAGCCAGAGTGCCAGGGACTATCCCTGGTCCCATTCCCAGGAGTCTCACAAATAGACCAAGTTATACAACCGTCACATATATACAGAGGGCTTAGGTTCTTCCCATACAGGCCCCTGGTTGTTGGTTTTGTCTCTTGAGTTCCCATGAACCAGCCTAGCTGTTTGTTTCAGCCGTTTTCCTGAGATGTCCCTGATGTCCCGATGGCACCTACAATTCCTCTCCTCAGCAGGACTCCCCAAGCTAGGCCCAGTGTGTGACTGTGGGTCTCTGAATCTACCTCTCTATCAGTCACTGGATAAGGCTCTCCAAGGACAACCAGTGTAGTCACCAATCCGATCACAGGGAATGGCCAGTTGTGCTCTGCATCTACAGCTGCCAGGAGTCTTAGCATGAATAGCAAATTTTGTAACAAAACATTTCCACTTTTCCCCAAGCCTTTGTGCTGTTGCTGTCATACATTTTACTTCTGTATGTGTACAAATTGTATAAATACTATTTTTCAAAATAGTAATGCTATTCCTATTTTTCCCTTGCATAACATAATGTTCCATTTTTGTTGCTATAACAAAATACCTGAGATGGACACTATAAAGGACAGAAGTTTATCTCATTGCCTGGGAGATTGAAAGAACAAGCAGCCTCAAGTATTCAGCCTTTGTAAAGGGCCCCCGAAACCTGGGTCACAGCATGCCAAGAGGCAGAAAATGAAATAACCACCTACAACAGGTGGATCTTGTGAAAAATACATCTCTTCTGTGGATAGTGTCATCCAACTGGAAGGTTCACTTCTGTTGCACTTCTAAAGCACATGAACCCTTGGGAACAAACAAGCTATGTCCAGTTTGTAGCACACAGTCATCTTTCAAGTGGATGCTTTTTAAATAGAACTGTTTCATGAATTTCATATTTCTGGTACATTTTTTTTACAAATCAAGATTTCCATCTAAAATTACTTCATTTTTCCTGAATCTTTCTTGAGTCTCCTATAGTGCAGTTCTTCTATGGGGTATTTTCACTCATCCCTTTTTCATGTGTCATCTCTTTTTAGAGGGTACCTTGTTAGCTGGGCACAGAGGTGCCCACCTGTATTCCAGCTCTTAAGTGACTATGGGTTTGAAGGAATATAAGTTCAAGGCCAGCCTGAGCTATTTGGACTGGAGATGTGGCTAAGTGGTAGTGTACTTGCTGAGAATGTGTAAAACCTTGAGTTTGATCCCTAGCACAGCAAAATATTTTTTCATGAATATGGATTTCAAATTTGATTTTCTATTAGTATTTTTAAGATGCTTTTTACCTTGCTTTTCCTGAAATTAAATCTAACTTAATCGAATGTTTGTCTTCTGCATGTTAATTTTCCCTTTGTTGGTGGTTTCACCATGAAGAATCTTAGCATTAGTCTCTACTTAGTGCTTGTTGGACACCTTGAAATATGAGGTCACTGTTTCTTCAGTAAGTTTCCATCTCTTTGCTTCTGTGATGTGTCATTTGTCTTCTGCCCACAGGACAAATACTCATTCAGTAGTTACCTCAATTTTCTTTGTTCCACTGTAGATGGTGTTGACATCTCCTAATTACTTGTCTAGTTGCCAATACCACCCAGGTTTCCCAACTCACAGATGCCCATCACCTCCAGTTCAGACTCGGTGCCCATCATTTCTGAATTCTCAACTTCTTGACCTTACAGTGTATTTCCAATACTTGTATTGACATCCTTTTGTGCTAGTCTTATATGTTGTTTGGCTGTCCTTGTGGACTAAATTTTTGTTAGGAATCTATCTGTTTTGCATCCATGATAACATGTATAACATATGAGACTTTGTGTATTTTATGTTTTGTGCTGAATTTTTCATATATTACATGTTTGGACTGAGAAGTACATCATTATCTCAAGTCTAGTTTTAAGCATTGCTAGGGAATGCCAGAGTAACCTTTAATCTACGGCAGTGGTTCTCAATGGGGATGAATTTTTATTGTCATATTTAGATGGTACCCTGGGCATCGCATCTGGCAGGTAGAGGCCAGAGGTGTTGCTAAACAACCTCCAGTTCATAGGGTGTCCCTTCACAAAAAAAGAATTAGGTGACTCCCAAATACCATGATTGGAAAGTTCTCCATCGACACAATCTTAACACTCATGAAGACTTCTAAAAGACCGTAAGTCTGATAGGTAGAATTGTAAATAATATACAAATGTGTATGGCCTCTAATTCTGCACCTGGTCCTCTTCATTGAAAGTTTCATGGGAAACTTTCATGCCCCACTCTCTATCACGTCTAGAGACCCGAGAGACCCTAGTGTAGCTCTGGGGTATACACAACTTACTCATTCCTGCTGCCCAAAACTTCTCTCAGCATCTCAACTGTCTTTACTCTCAAATATTTCCAATGCCTCCTGGGTCCCTCTCCCAATCATGCAAATTGGAAATCTGCAAGGTGCCAAGTGTGACGTTTGTTTTATGTAGGAACCAATCATTCTGTCTTTTGGTTTAAACTCTTTCAAAGCAAGAAGACAAATCTGGTTCCTATTATTGTGAACAAAAAGCAGAAATCCCAGATTCTTTCAACAAGCATTTGCCAGTTATGTACTTACTGCTGGAAAGAAATGCTGAACAAAAGAGCAAGGATCTCTGCTCTCCTCATGTTTGTATTCAGTAGAAGAGAAAACAAAACAGAAACATGAAGCAGTGGTGAGCTGTGTTGAAGATGCTGAACACTAGAATGAATTTCTTGGGGAGTAACTTCAGGTTGAGAGATAGGGCATCTTTTGTGAACTGAGAAAATCGATTGGGTTGAGCTAAAATAGCATTTACAAACAACAAAACATGAATGAAGACCTTGAAGGAGAACTTGCAAAGTGAGAAGAAATCCTGGAACTTTTCGTTTGAGAAATCCCAACCTTTATCTTACAGATAAAGTGGCATGCATTGAGAAAGGCAGCTAGATAATGTATTTGGTCTCAAAAGGCCAAAAACAGTTTCAGAAAAGAAGGGGGTGGCAGTTAGCTTAGTCTGCTTGGGTTAACACAAACACCACATACTTACAGCTTGAATAAGTCATTTATTTTCAGCTCTGGCGGCTTGGAGAAGTCCACAAGGTCCAGCAGAGTTTGCCTTCTGGTGACTGTTTCCTGGCTTACAGAATAGTATCCTCCTCGTGGAGCTCTTACATTCAAAGACTCCCGTATCTCTTCCTCAAAGGAGGAAACCAGTCTGTCTAGTCTGTATTTATCTTAATTACTTCCCAAAGGCCCTATGCCTGAGGGAGAGACATAGCAGGGGCTAACAGTATTGAATGTTGTCTTAAAAAACAAGATGAGACCTTAAAGGTGGACTGACTCACCAATGTGATGGTAAGAGGTGGCTTGATAAGAAGTACTAATTTTAATGGAATGAAAGATAAGTTTAATTTACTGAATGAAGAACAAATGAGATGGTGATACCAAGTACAGGATTATTCATTTAAGCCACCTAGGTCTAGAGGGTTAATGAGAACCATGAATTGTAGTAAATTCGTGTTCAGGGTTAAAACTGCACTGACTCAAACCATTATGGAAACATCCAACTAATAAAAGTGAAAAGACCCACCAGCGCTAAGGCAGAAGGGGAGTTTAGGAAAAGGTAAAAAAACTGAGTGAGAGCCATTCTGTTTGCCATAGAGGAGTATTAAGATCACTCCAGAGAAAACAGGTTGGGAACAGAGTGCAAAAACACGCTAGGGCATGGCAGGACCTCAAGCTAGTGTTATTTCAAACCCTCAAACTTGTGTTCCCCATCTTTAACCCATAAGCACAACTGATCTATCAGGAGCCACACCTTTAAAGAAAATTCACTGTCCTTCAGAAGTCATCAACAGCCCACAATCCCAGTTTTGTGTAAGAAGCCCACCCACCATGCTAGAATGTTGACAGGCTTATCTTGTGCAGGAAAACAGCTCCAAGTTGGGTGCTGCAGTCCTGTCATACCAAGGAAACACTGTTACACTTACACTTCACAACCTCTGGCTCTTAAAATCTCCCCTTCCACTTGTGTGTGTGTGTGTGTATGTGTGTGTAACATTGCTCACTGCACAAGGAAATATCTCTGACGTGGTCTGAGAGTTGTACTAATCAATTGGTATAAATAAAAATTACTATATCCATTTATCAGAACAATTCATAGATCCTGTGAGATACCTAGCCATGGGTTCTTGACAGTATACAGTACCAACAGGAATGTTTCCTCTGATGGATCAACCCTTAAATCCAGTCAGAAAGCAGATCCATAACATATGCCATTGATGCCTTGATGCATATCCTGCCACACCAGTCATTCTTGTATTTAACAGAATTCAGTTGGGTAAAACTACTGATAACTAGCCCACTGCCAGTGCCTTACCTAATACATTCCAATGAGAGAAAGCCAGAAAGGAAGAAGCTTCTTGGTCAGTACCAAGTTGATTTCTCCATGTCCTGTTGCCAGTGTGTGTGGTGTTTTCAACTATATGGTCTTGATTATAATCAAGTACAGGTGGGCAACCAAGAACAATGACAATAGGCTATATACTATTTCAGGGAACAGCTTGAAGGGGAGCATCCCCCACCTGTTACTAGGCTTTTTATTTGGAAACCCATGGCTTCTAGGAAGAGCATATCCCCTATGTAGGGTAACTCCAATTAAACACATGAACATGTGTATGTGTATAAAGCTTATAATAGGTTACAGTAAGTCTTTTCAAAAGATCCTGCATTCTCACCCAAAACCTGTCCTCCCACCCCTCTTCCCATCTTTCTCTCAATAACTGTGTCTAATCGGCCCCTCTCCTTTAAGACCCTTTCCCCCTTCCAACAGTCTTTTTTCTAGTTTCTTCAATCCTACAGATACTACAAATTAAATACACAAATCCAAATGTTTGACAACAAGATCCATATGAGTGTTTTGCTTGTTAGGTCTGTTACCTAGCAGAATAGAAAACTAGTACTTTATTGTAGGTTTCTTGTGGATTTCTATAGCATGGTTTACTCTTAACACTGACATAATACACCAATAATAATAAAGCACACACTCGTAGTCTAGTCTGACAGGCTTTGTGCCACCTCTATATGAAAATTTCAATGTGATCTCTCTAAAACTTGTTGGAATAAATCCTATCTAAGATTCTGTTTCTGTAACACAACTTCAAATGGATATTTTGTAAAGGAAACAGGGCCTCTTAGCTGAAGAGTGTGGACTTCAAAGGGAAGAGGAGAAGAGACAAAAAACAACCCTGAAACCATGAGAGAACAGGCTCAACAGCTGATCTAGGCACTACACAAGAGAGCAGTCAGGACCCAGTCACCTCCCAGGAATCCTGACACCTTTAAACTGTAGACGGCTGGGGACCAAGCACACATGCTTCTAGGACGTGAATCATAAACAAGTGCTATCAAGGATTAGAGGCCATAATTATTAAACATCAAAGTCTTGGCTCTTAACATGTTTTCCTGCTCTTCCAAATAATTACATCAGATTATAATCAAGTCAAAATCATGCTTTATAATTCCCCGATGCCGTATCATTGGAAATGTATACTTAAAATTAAGACAAAAACACACACACAAAAATGGTATAGCCTACTGCACTGTGTCAGTACCTACCTAGTTTAGATCCTGTGGCTCTCCTGTATTCCCTTAACACACAAGTTAAACTTTCTTACCTAAAGACATTACAGGAAATCACACACTGGTATACCAGATTTTTACCATAGGAAATGTGTATCCTTTGATTTTACAATGATGGAACATTAGCTCACATTTCTTCAGGTACTACACTGTACACAGTAAGTGGCCCATAAGTTTTGCATACATTCTATGCTTGACATAAATACATGTAATCATACGATCACCATTACGTGGAAAGACGAAAAAAATGTGCACTCAGCAAAGTGTAGGATCAGAACCAGGGATCTAAAAACCCTCCACCTCAAATTAAGATCTTCATCCTCCAAGACCCATTTTGAATATTTCTACCTTAGTTTTCCCGCGCTGCTCACATTACCTTTCCTCTTTAGTCCTTACTAACTTATTACATAGTTTTATTTTTGTTATTATTTCATGAATGCCTTCTCTGTGTGTCCTTATAGAGCTCCAAAGGTATACGTCACACATGACATTCCTCATACACCATACAGATCTTGATTAAGGTTTTGCAGTCACCATATAGGTCTGCTAGTGACCATGTGTGGGCTCCTCAAGGAACTGAAAAGCTTTGCGCTCTAGCACACCAAAAATCCTTCACTTGAGTAACTGCTTAGTGAAGGTTCTCTTACTAGCTTTGTGCAAAATTTGACTTTATATTTGGATAGGCTCATGAAGACAATAAGCTACAGATTCACCCTCGGCCATATATATTAATAATAATATTTTTAGAGGAAAGTAAACAAGTCATCTAGAATGTAGAATTCAATTGTTTACTTTAAGTTGGATGGTGTCAGGCATATTACAGTCACTGAACAATTCAAAGCTTGTAACAAAACTCCAGCCTGCCTGTGCATACAGTGACTTCTCACTCCCTTCCAAGAGACAGAACTGGATCCCATGTCTGACTATGCCCTAACATTTTGCCCACTCTGTAACACTAAAAGGTATGAATCAGACTCTTTATTTAGCTGCTGCTACAAAGAAGTTTCATGTACTCAACAGAGCTCTCATAAGGGACTATTGTTGCCTACAGCAAATAAACCTCTATCTCAAGTATTGTGAGAAATAAGTAGTGGCTATCAACAGGAGCATCATGACAGAATTATAACTAAGGTAGCAGATGGTTGGAGAACAAATAATACATGATGCTTCAATTCACTGGTTGTATAATGGGCAAGCCACTTCTCTAGGATTTAGTAGATGGTGACTACAAAAGAGATTTTTCATACAGAACCTGCCCAACATGTTCTATAAATGATATTTTCAGAAATATAGATCACCCCAATATTTACTGTTTCTTTGTTGGCTATATAATGACAGTTTATTTTGAGCCTATGTCACATAACTAACAATGCAGTTGACTGTCTATATGCCACCACAACACTACTAATGAGCAATCCCAAATTAATTTAAACCTAGATTATTCTTAGCATCAGAATTATCAGTAATCATTATCACAAACAACTGAGGTTCCATGACCCTCAAAAAACACATTACAAATACACATGCATACTCTTTAAACTGCCTTGGGGTCTGTGAGATTACTAAGACTGAAGTAAGTGAGATGTCTAAGTAGCCATTGGAGAGACTCAGTCTCAGTCAACCCTTGCTTCCATTTAGCTTCTGCTTCAGAAAGAGGAGGAAGAGACCTGACTTGACTCCTCCAGCTTCTTCCTTTGACCAAAATATTAGGTGCTACACATTTTAATTGATATATTTAGCTCCAGATTTTTTTAAGCATTTTAAATGGCTCCTTTAAAGTTTCAACTTTTCATACAAAAACAGACTGAAGGATAATTTTGCCTTTATAAGATCAAACACTGAAAATTAGCATCTTTAGAACTTGGAAGTAGTATATTTGGATTAAACATATTAGTATGTACATTAATAGAAATAACAGTAAAGATTTCTTGTATTTTCTGTACACAGAGACAATTACACACACACACACACACACACACTTTGGTGCACTGTCATTTATGTAGTAACAGCACTTTGGGAAATAACCTTAAAGGCATTGTTGTCAAATAATGGCAACAATTTATGACTATGATTTTTCTATTTTTAGGTTTATACTTGATATGTTTAGCTACCAACCCATTTTCACTGACAAGTTCTTATAGCTTTCCTTACATCCTCAGAAAGTTATATGTCAAATTCTTGCTTTAAAATTACAATCAGTTTAGAAAGAGGCACATCAATCACTTAGATCACTTGCCAAACATATGATATCTTGGGCTCAATCCCTACTTAGTACCAAAACAAAACAAACACCCTTCAGAACAAAAGTGGTTTTTATGCTAGAGAGATGGTTCAGCAGTTAAGAACACATATTACTCTCAGAGGACCCAAATTTAAGTTCCGTATTCAAGTCAGGTGGTTCACAAAGACCTCTAACTCTAGTTCCAGATGATCTGATAACCTCTTCTGAAAGAACTATAATCATATGTGCACTGAACTCATATGCACATACCCTGACACAAAAACACATAATTTAAACAAAATAAAATTACAGGTAATAAAAATACCATTTTTATTTTTTTTAAGTAGAAATCCTTATAGCTAAGAATAACACTGTCTTGCTAACTGGAAAAAAATGTGAGATATCAAGTACCTCAGTCTAGCAATATACCAAACATTTTTCCAAATTCAACATTTCTGGTAATAGTCATTTAGATCTTTGTCATTTATCAAACAAAACATTTTAAATATATTACTATTTTAAAACTTCATGGTTTTGCTTTTACTTAGTCTATTTTTATGGCTAACAAGCTAACTTAGTTTGTTGTTTTGCCTAGTATCTAATTATATTAATTGAAACTATGCTTTTAGTAGGTCTGAGCATGGAGAAGAACACTGAGACAGCCAGTGGTGTTCAAATAGTCTAACAGATCTGGTTTACTAAATAACTGTAAATTGTACAGAAATCAGAAATAGGCCATAGTGCCTAGTTCTATCAAGTCACTTACATCGAGATACCTCAATAGTCTCATTACCAATAGGAAGATTCATAGATACACAGCTGGTAAAGGATTAAGAGAGTTGTAGTCCACTTAAACTAACAGTTAAGTCAAGTGAGTATAAGCCTAAGAGTAGGCAGGCATTACCCATAAAGTGGAGTAACTCTTCTTCTGGACTCAAGTTTGCAAGAGATTTGAGGAATTGGATTATTCTAGGCATGCCATTCTACTTTTGCTGAGCAACTGCCACATATTCAGCACTGCTTTATCTCCAGAGTTAAATGTGCCGATCTCCTTTCTTTAATCTAGAAGATAGCAGACATGACATAATAGTAAGAGAACCAAGAAAAACTCTGTTATTGTTTTCCCAAGTATTAAAACAAGTTCTGAGATATGAGATTTGAGTCAGGCTCTGAAACATGGAAAGGTCTGATAAAGCAGAGTGGAGAGCAAGGTTACCTTTACCTAAGGGATGAAATTCAGGAATAAATGGTACTATGCCCATTAGTACGTGAAGATAACTGTCTTCCATGAACAAGAAGGCATGCATTAGGGAATAATATCTGGCCAACCCACACTAAGTCCAAATAAGCCATCAACTCCATTAATGTAAAAAAGAAGATAAGAGATCTATGTAATTGGCAAGCAGAATACTAAGTATCCTGTGGGTGCTGCCTCTACTCCTGTGCTAAGCTGGCCACCAGATAATTTGACCAAAACATGTCTACTTTTTCTTTCTTTTTTTTTTTTTTTTTTTTTTTTGGCCTACTCCTAATGATTAAAGAAGGTTTCCAGTTCCACACCAGTTACAATATGACATATTTGCACTTAACTTTCAGAGACTCAGTTTATCACTATAAATATACAAACTTGATTAGCTATGAAATTAAAATGAGATAATTCCATGTGATTGAGCTAGAACACATCAGGAATTGGCAAGTGTTCATTCTCTCAAAAGTATTCTTGATGCTAAAGGGTTTAACATTCCAGTAAGTTAAATGCCTTCCTCACATAAACTAATGTAGTGCAGTGATTGACGTCTTTTTACTGGGGTATCTGAGTGAACACCTCAAGGCATATTTACACATGGCATAGCTGATCACAGTTCACTAAGGCAGCATACAGAACAAGAACTGTCAGGATGATAAATACTTGGCTTACTTGCTATAGGGTGCAAACAATATTGCAAGCTTTTTTTCCGCATGGTTGAAAATTTGAAATTTAATCTTAAAACGTCTTTTTTTTTTTTTTTTTACAGAGTACTACAAATGAAAACTGATGAGAAAGTGGATTTGTCTGATGAGAACACAGCAAGCTGCCCATTGAGCCCCATTAAGATGTGCCTTAATCATCCTATTGAATGGAATCTAACATCTCTAACAAGCTGTACAGTTCATAACCAAAATCTCAAAACTGAAGAAAAATAGTCTGCAGTCCTTGCACAATCTTAATTTTGTATGTCAATATACTTTCTCATGAAAACCAACTGATCCTAAAATATTTCTAGTCCTGTGATCTGTCTTTATATTAAATCGCTAGCATTAATCATTTTTATTATAATTCTGTTTTTTACACACAAGCATTACACAAGACCATTGTGGAGTTTTGCAACAAAAGCAGATTTTGATGTTTCCTTTTATTGGTGAATTTTTTAATGCCCTCAGTTTGAATATGTAATTGCCAGTACTATTTCTGTGCAGTTTTGACATATACAAACTCTGTAATTTAGAAAGCTAGTATTGTAAAAAGGTGCGTGATAATGACCTGACCCATGAACAGTTGTGTAGCAGGTGGGTACTACCTACCTCGAAGCAAACTGGGAAAGGCAAAAGTATCACTTGGAAATCTATCTCTTCTAAAGTTATATATGTATAGAAAAAGGTTGATTAGCTTATCCAACAGCATGTTTTCATTCCATTCATAAAAATAATTTAGGTTATTGTTTTTTCTATAATTTAAACCTCTCATCTGTGGGCCATAAGAGCAATGGCACAGTTGCATGTTTACGCCTCAGCAAATCTGTACCTCATGGAAAACAAGAACACAGGTTTAGTTAACAATTTTGAATGGAAAAAAACAAACAAACAAACAAAAAAACCCTGTTTTTATACCTATTGTTCTTATTGTATTCTAGCAGTTTACTCCAAAGCTTACAGGGATATCCTGTAGAAGCCAGATAATATTCCTTATTAATGCTAATAATGCAAAGTACAGCTGCAGCCATGGGTGGTGTCTAAAATCAGAGTAGATAAGACTACTACTAATGGTTTAGTGATTAAAAGCTGGTTTTCCTGTGTCAGAGAAGCAAGCTTTGGTGTAGTGTCTATATAATCATAGCTTCTTTCCTTTTGGATATTCTGCACATATACAAATGAGATCATAGTTCATTCATAAAGATGCCTCTTTATATCATGTTACATACCATTTTGGTCCTGCTTGCTTCCTATTCTCCATGAATTTTTTTATTTAAGATAGGAATATAATAGAAGCTCTAACAAAAAGAACATGAGACACAGGAAAAGATACAGAGCCAAGATATGAAGAACAACAGGTTTTTTTTTTTTTTATTGGTTTATAGCATTTACATATCTGCCTTTTCCTTTTGCTTAATAAGCGTTCCCGCTTTGTAATTCTGACTCTTTTTCTGAGCTCTATAAAGCACATATTATGTACACAAAATAGCCTTTTGGTTCTAAAAACCAGCAATATTACCTTCACTACATCTCAGAAAACCAGTTGAAATAAATGCCCTCTGGCAAATAAATTTAAAGAAGCACAATTAATATTAAAAAAAAAAAATGCATGTTAGGACATTTTTACTCAAAATAGAGAGAAAAGAAATAATAAAAGGTTCTCACTGGATATGGTAAAATAAAAGACTACTTTATATAAGCAACTTTCAAAACATTTGTCTCGTAAGTGACAATTTTAACAGTTAACAAATTAATGGCAAAAAACAACCTGCTCATAAAGCAGTACACAAAGATAGCATGTTATAACTTTCATTTCTTATTAGTATTGCTTAATATTCCATGTAGATTATATCTTGAGGTGCCCAAAACCAATGTATCTTCATGATTAATGTGTGTGGCTATCTCCCTAATCCAGAAACATTCATAAGCAAGTGTATATGGAAATATTTAGGAAAAGAAAATTATCCATTGAGGTAAGATTATCAAATAAAAACAGTATAGGAATCAGACAATTTCAAAGCCATTGTTTAATGTAAATAAGGAATGCTTTAGTTCTCTAGACCAGTCCTCAATTGGAATAAACAGCTTTCTGTGTAGCTAATACATACTTCACCCTTCAAATACCATTTGTTTGGTGTCTGACACTGTCGTCTATGTTAGAACTACTCTATCTATAAACTTCTCAAATATAAGCTAATGGGCTTATTATAAATCTTTCCAAATGTCATAGTTCCAGAGTTCACCTAGGGAACCTATTTAAGTCTGGATCCACACACACACAGATGGATCACGCTGACGGATGCCAAAGTAGTGTGGCATCATGCCATGTTTCCAGAAACAAGAGCAGGCATTTCTTATTTACCACAGTAACTATTAAAGCAAAAAGTAAGCACAACTTGAAAGGACTCCATACTCATCCTCTTAACTTGGATCTTCATTAAGAAACTGTGCAAGATTAAGTTTACTTTTCTCTAGGGCTGCTATTTTGGCTCGTCTTGGTAATCTCATCTTCATTTCCGATGGTGGTTTTGGAACATCATGATCACTAAACAGATATTGAAAATACATTCACTTAGATATAAGCTTTAAAAATCAGAATATAAATAAAACTTCTGGTTTCTCACATTCTAACAGTGTGTAATTGATAGCCTGAGTCTTTATTAACTAAGCTTAAAACTAAAATCCCAAGCAATAACCAAAAAAACATTGGCTGATAGTTGCCCTGCCACATAAATCACAAAAAACTAACCAGTTTGACAATTTTTAATCTACTGTCATATAGGGAAAGAAGCAAATGCCAACCTTTTATAGTGAACCTCGTAATTACATAGAGACCACAACAATATGTCCAAGAGTTTTGGGATTCAAGTGAAAAACAGTACTATGTTCTCCTAATACAGCTAGTAAATTAATAAAACATTGCTAAGTCCCCTCAAAGCACTTTAACCAGGACTTAATCTAAGAAGATCTGCACAGCCTAATACCAGTGAATAAATGGATGCAAGACAGACACAGACTTTTCAGGCTCCAGCATGGCTTGACATTGACTGAGAAGAAGCACTATTGAGACAAGCCTCTAATACACTAAAGTCACAAGCAGAACTGCAACTGAAAGAATCCAAATGTTATCTACACCATAAGAAAGAGTCATCTACACAAGGTCAGGTAATGAGAATACATGGAAACTGACAACACGTTAAACTACTACTATTTACCAAAGTCACAGATTTTTACTATCTTGTAATATAACAAGTTTCTCTTACAAGAAAATTATAATTTTCTACTTCTGAGCAAAATGAAAGTTACTGGCATCTTGTGTCTTGTAGAAGGACAGTGTACCTTTCAGAGTCACTCTCAGGGACCTGACGTCTCCTATTGGTCTTACATGATGCTGGAACTTTTCTTCGTCCTTTAAAATAAGGATAATTTATTGGCAAAATTTTTAGTGGTTTCATGTTTCTAAATCTAGTTTCCAAGCTACCTAAATCTTTACTTTCAGCCTAACAATCTTCTTCAGCACATTTTATTCCTAGCCACCTTACTGCTCTCAATACACCACACTGGGAACAACAACCAAAAAAAAGACTAAAATTTCTATAAAATTCTTTGGATGAGCAGTACAAATACCAAGGAGACAAACACATCTCAGGCTGATAGCTCAGTTGGTAAAGTGCTGGCTCTGTTAAACATGAGGACTGGAGTTTAAATGCCAAAACCCACATACCAGGCAGCTATGGTGGCGCAAGCACCAGGCAGGCAGGGACCCACAGATCCAAGTACTAGGCTCAGTACTTGGGACAGCTCCAGACCAGTGATGACTCTTATCTCAAAAACAAGTAGGCAGTGACCAAGGAGCAACACCCAAGGATGTCCTCTAGCTTCCACAAGCATACTCATGCGCACATGGGTGATTACACACATACATGATTTCCTCTTACAGCAGGGGTACAGTGTATACAGAAAAACTAACAAAAAGGTTACAAAGGCAAACAAATTCAGTCAATGAACAGCTCTGAAATAGAACTTTATTTTTATTATATATATATTTATCTTTGAAGCACTACATTGCCTAGCTAGACTGGCCTCAAACTGATGGGTTCAAGCTCTCCTCGAACAGCTGCTATTACAATCTGACACTGTCATACCTGACTTCAAATTTAAACAGCAAGATACTGTCTGCTTGTAAAATACATAAACATATACTTGGAAAGTTCAAATGTTTTCGAAAGATAATTTAATGTTTAAAATTTAAAGGGCCTCTATACACCAGAGCTTACTTGTCAGATTATTTTACAAGGTTGAGAAGGACTGGGGAATGTAGTAATGTAGTTCAGTGGTTTCAGTGACCATGTAAAATAGAGCATAGTGGTACAATACCTATATTCCCAACCTGTAATCACAAGTTCAAGGTCAATAGTGAGTTTGAAGCTGCCTAAGATATACAAGAACCTGTTCTAGGAAAAAAAGAGAGACATACTAAATCTGGCCTGCAGTGTTCTTTATTTCTAAGAAGTAAAATGTAGCATTGCTACATTAAGTTTGGACTATTTTAAAAAGGGGGGTGGAGTTCTCATACTTTATTCTTTAAAAATAATCTGATCAAAATCAATTGTTCATTTGACAATTGATTTGAAAATTGTATATGCCCTATTCACTGTTACATATTTCTCCTCATAGTTTATTTGCTTTCACTAATGTATTTATTCCCAGGAAGACATCCAAGAATATGGAACTGATTTAGAACAATATCCAGTAATTGGTGTTTAAATAACTGGTTTGTTATGAAACAATATTATGGCCAGATCCTATTCTAGAAAAGATTAAATATACTTAGAACAGAGCCATAAAGCTATTTTCAATAATTAGAATCATGTTTGGCTCATGGGTGGGACTATTAGTGTTCTTGATGGTAGGTCTGCTTGGATGTACTTTCTTATTCTTCTGTAATAAGCATGCATTGCTTTTGTAATAAAGAATTAATAAAACAATTTAAAAGGCCTTGAATTTCAGATGTTTTTCCATGTGGTGCCCTACTAGTAAACATATATTACTATACTGTTGGATACCCCTTGGGAAACTGAGTTGGAAAAAATCAAAAAGAAAGAAAGAAATTAGATGGGGTAAGGAAGTAAAAAGAAAAGCAGAAACTTAGGGGAGGTAAAAAATGTTCATTCATACAAAAGATCCGAATACCACTAAAATGCAAAACCGTTAGTTAACCTTTTTGTTTGTTTGGTTTTGTTTTTTGATACAGGACTCTCTACATAGCCCTGGCTGTCCTAATACTCACTCACTATGTAGACTAAACTGTCCTCAAACTCAGAAATCCACCTGCCTCTGCTTCAAGGGTTGGGAGACTAAAGGCATGTGCCACACCTGGCAATTTAAACTATTCTTAATTTACCTACAGAGAATCCTTAATTGTATAATCTTTTGTATATTTTTTTATTCAAAAACATCTAGACAATAATGATTTTACAATCTTCAGAAAAATCAAGAATTCCCATCAACCAAAAAGAAAGTAAAAGAAAGTTAAGCATATCTAAGACATTCAAATATTTTTATTCCTAAGAAAGTAAAGCTTGCAAAGTTAGTATCTGAACTTGAACATAATTGTTAAGATGTGGTCAATCTACACACTACCTCTGTTAGTCCTTCGTTGTGTAGATTTCGATGCTTCAGCTCCTGCTTCATCCCTCAGAGGAGTCATATATTCTATACATGGAATCATACAAAAATACAAGCAAAGACAGTCTTGTTTTTAAGTGGTCCTTTTATCTCACATAATACAGAAAATAATCCTGTTAGCAGATACTATAGGTTACAATAAATCACCCTTCCAAAAGTCTAAGTAAATACTACAAAATGAAACTCCTGGCAGGATGGTAAGAAATAAATGTACTCAAATAAATTGAAAAGTGGAATAAACACATGTATAATAGCTTTTCCCAAGAGACTAAAAAAATATTTTGTTCATTTCTGAAATTCAATCAGAATAAAAATGAAACAGATGAAAAATATAATTTTATAGATATTCAGATGTAATTACCATTTTCATTCTGAAGAACATTTGTAGTCATGTTGACATCCTGTGTTACTGCAGCTTGGTCAAATTCTTTACTTCCTCTTCCTAACTGAATCTTGACTTTCTCCACAGCTCTCAGACATGTCCTATCTGTTACTTGCTGGAGGGGGTGGGGGTTAAAATAATTAATCTTTTAAAAGCTATATGTCAATATCAAGTTGTTTGAAAACAATCTTAAATCACATGAAATCCATGAAACAATTATAATAGATAACATTATTTAATACATCCATCTAAATTCAATTCTGATAAATATGAACACAAACTACTCAAGAGTATTAAAAATTGCTTTACCTCCAGAATCTCCTCCAATAGAAGCAGGAGATCTTTTGTAACACTGCTACTGAGTTCTATAGAACTCAAAACTTTTGTATAAACCCGATTTTCTGGTGCGCATGGACTTGTTAAGATCTCATTACAAATTTTTATAGCCAAGTTGTCATGTACTGTTAAGACCTAAAAAATTAAAAAGAAAAAGCTTTGTAAAACAAAAATGCTTTCATTATAATGCAATTCTATATATCAAACAAAATATTTCTACGTTGCAAAAGTCTCATTGGCAAAATGTCTAAACCTAAATTTATATCACCCTGCCTCAAAAAAAAAAGCCCCTTCCTTTATTAGATATAGTGGGCACTGATACTAAAAGCAGGTCTACCCCCCTTAGGACTGAAGCATCCCCGTTGTTGAAATGTCTTTTAAAAATAGGCTTTTCTAAACTCACACCACTGCCTTTAAAGGTCAGTCCACACCCAATGTACAGGAACCACAGCAGAGCTCATTTCACAGTCAGTCCTACAACTCCGGTATCCGGTACAATCAACTGAGACTGCTATTTAGACACCAGTCCAATCTGACCCAGCCTACACTGCTCACTCCAAGAATTCTATGAAGTGTACTTTACTCACTTAAGACTGCAGACTGTTCCTGCATTTTACCATCTCTTTTGCCTCTCAAGAGTTCTCCAAATTGCCACACTAATTCACCTCATACAACCATCAGTGACCACTCAATGAGTCTTCCTGGTAAGTAGGTCTCATCCTATTAGCCCTTTAATACGAAGTCTTAAATATATGCTGCATGTAGAGCCAACTGCAACCTCTGCATAACTGCCAACATGCAATCCATCTTTCCTTTCAACTCAAACTATGTCTCAAATCCCAACCAGCCCAACACAGCCAGGTGTGATGGTGCATGCCTGTAATTCTAGCAACCTGGGAAGCTGAGGCAGAACTACAAACTCCAGGCCTGCCTGAGCACTTAATAATGGCCTATCTCAATAAATACAAAGAAGCGGGGATATAATTCAGCAGTAAAACAGTTGTCTAGCATCGACAAAATCTTAATTCTAATTTCCAGCAATGCAAATAAAATAAAACTAATGATATACTCACCGTTCCTGTAATATATCTTATACTTTTCTAAAGTCCAAAAGCACTTGATGGCTAATAACTGTTTCTCAACATATTCTGCTTACTATGTTTTGTAATATAATTTTCCCAATAATATAAAATGTTTTGACAGAAAAGTCACTAAATAACAAAAAAATCACTTCACCATGCAAGATGAAGAAGGAGAAAAGCAATTAGGAAATTATGAAGTTTTACTATCTTATAGGTTGTAAAGCATGGCACTGATTATTTCCATTTTCATGATTTCTCCACATTTTCCCAAAGATCTTTTCCCCCTCTTGGAACTGCTTTATAAACCAGAAAAACAAAAACCTCAAAATATAAATGTAACTCATCATGATTTCAAAGAACCCAGAAGATCATTAAGTAAACAATGATCTTCACGCAGTGTTATTTGCCACCCACAGGCTAACATACACACCTGATAATCTTGGGAATTCTTTCCCTGAGGATTTAGTCCACTTGGTCTTGTCAGATCAACAAGCAACTCAGCAACATTTGTGATATCTACTTCAGCTAAAGGAGATGATGCCGGGGCACTGGCCAATGTTTGCAAAGTTGGAATAAAGGCTTCTTCAAAGCATTCCTGATTAGTCCTATTGAAAAGCAATTTGAACTTTCAGTACAAGGTCAAGGACATCTGCTTAGCTGAAGACTTCAGATCGCATTAACCTTTTAGGTCCTTCCTAACTTCAAGTTTCTGAGTAACGTGATTTGATCAAAAATGGAAACCAAAAACCCCATTTACAAGTATATTGGCAAAAACTTATTTGAGAGCAACATTGAATTCTAAAATATACATAAAATTTATCAATTGAAGATAAGGTATACCTCCATGCATGAAAAAGAGAAAAACTCTGGTTATATAAAATTTATCTTACAATCTTACCATTCATCTACTAAAAGAGGTGTATCAGCAGCAATATGGCACAGATATAATTCAGGTTTGCATGGCTGAATCTGACTTCAAATAAGATTTTATCAATCACTCAATACCTGCTTGCGAAAGCAAACATGGGGAAAAACACGCCCAGACAATGTCGAAGTCGCGCATCATCTTCAGTCACAGGATTATACCATAACAGAATAAGACGAGAGAGAATCTTGCTGCTGACCAGAAGCCCAGAGAACATCAGTTTGGCTAGTCCTTCTGCAGCTCCTGTTCTGAGTTCAGACACCTAGTAAAAATGACAATCAGAAAGTTTATCTCCAGTTTCTTCTTAAGGTGATGTGATAAAATAACTTCAAAAATTATTAATTTTATTGTAAACTTGATAAAAAAGAAAGATCACTGCAGGTTTGAAACTAGCCTTTCTTACAAAGTAAGTTATAAACTAAACCTGGGCTACAGAATAGGGCTATCTCAAAAATCAGAGCTAAGATAAAATACAGGATTACAATGTACGGTGCTCAAAGCAAAGTTTTGTATTTACATTTAAAAAAAAACCTCAAATCAATAACCTAAATTATATCTTACTGAACAAGAAAAGAGCAAATAATCTGACTGTAAAGCAAACAAAATTTAGAATTAAGTAAACAATAGAAAATATGGAGAAAGAAAAAACTATAAATGACTATCACATGAAAATAAATGAAAAATTTTCCATCAAAATAGTAGCAAAGCTAATTCATTAACAGAGTGAAAAACCTTTGTGTCATGAGCAAGCAGAATTTATCACGGAAATGCACAGGTGTTTCATATGCTACATCTGGTACACAAGTAATCTTGTGTACCATTATCAACATATCAAAGAAAAGAAAATCCTTTATGGTCATACTGACTGAAGCAAAAGAAGCCTTGACAAAATTAAACATCTTTTTATTCAAATACAGAAAAATAGCCAGAAGTTTAAAAAGTAGAAAGTAATCTTCTCAAAATAATAAAGGGCATTTATGAAAATCTTATAACCAATAACACATTTACTACCAAGATTCACAACTTTCCTCCTAAAACCAGGAAAATGACAAGGACATATGCTTCTGCCACTTAACACCGTACAAGAAGATGAAGCAGAGCAACTGAACAAGAATCAAAAGGCACGGTATTAATATTGTACCTATTCAGAAATAACATGGTTCTACACAGAAAAATCCCAAGAATCTCCTTTCCAAAGTTTCTTGTGAATAAGCCGATTCACTTGAGCAAGGTTGTACTGTTACACATACAGACACATCTCAGATGAATTTCTGTTCTAGAGCAGTTAACAATCCAAAAAAATTTTTTAAAATCCAAAATATACTTAAAAATTTTTTTTTAAAAAAAATACTCATTTGCAATAGTATCTGTTCTAATTTCATTTCTGTTACTGTTATAGAAAATACTGTGTCAAAAGAACCTTCAATTCTTTGCACACCGATTTGATAATAAAACTAACTATAAGAGATGTAAAATTTAAATTTTAAATCAATATTTTTTTAAGATAAAATTGTCAAAGGTAAACTCGAACAAAAATTAGAGCTAAGAACATATACATGCTGCAAATATCTTTTAACTGTAGAGCTGAATGACTGCTTACCTCACTATCTAAGAAATCAGAAAGGAGCTTCAGAACATCCTTAGCTGTGGCAGTCTCTTCAACATCCTTTGCTTCTTGTTCATCATCACTGCTTATTTCTGCACCTTCACACTGGATGGTCTTAACTTTCTTAGTTTTGAATGTTTCAATCCCAAATGTCATCAGTTGGTCAAAGACTGCCTTTAAAGCACTGATTTTTATGGTGACATCATCAATTTGCAAAACCTACAATTAGACATGCACCCTCCAGATCAGCAGAACAACTTAATTCTACACCCTAAATACAACAGTATCTCTTCTTAGTTAAATTTCAATGAGTGTTACGTATACACACAACAACACTTTTCAGAATTATAATTAAAATTTTAATTTGAAAAAAAAAAAACCATGTTTCTCATAACACCTGGAGCTTTAGTCCTTAAATCAATGTTTGCAGAGATAAGAAGTTCTGGAGTCAGAGTCTGGCTGGATTATATTATTTGGTCCTTTCATAAGAAAAAAAGAACTCAACTATAATAAAATTTTATCATTGTCTAGTATCCAGAAAAACTGTATAGTTAAATATAAACTGTTTTCTCTGTATCAAAAACAAAACAGTACCTTTAAATAAATTTAAATTTTTGTTACAATGTTAGTACTCTTAAATTCCTTTAAAGCAAAATTTTTCTCCTCATTAATAAATTTAGACTACATACAATGGATTCAGTTGTCAAGTAGACGCTTCAATAAAGTAGTTTAGGGAGCTAGGGAAATGGTCTAGCTGGCTAAGTGCTTGTCAAACATAAGCATGAAGTCCTCATTTCAGATAGCCAGCATCCACATGCATAGCAGGTGTATCTACAGCCCTATCACTAGCCTGACAGACAAGTCAATCCCTGGTGCTAATTGGCCAACCAAACAAACCAAATCAAGGAGGTCCTGGTTCAGAGATCCTTGTTTCAAAGTCAAACTAAAGAGAAACTGAGACTGATATCCAAAATAGGTATCTGCACATGTACACAAATAGTTTAAGTCTATCTTAAGAAAGACAAAGCAAATTCCAAAACTATAGGGGAAAGGGATCCTATTATGAAAGATTAACTATATTATTCAATGTAACTTGACCTTTAAAAAAAAAAAAAACAAAACCCTCCTCTGTGTTGGTCAAATTGGTGCAACTAGAAAAAAATGACTTATTTTTCAAACATATCCACTACATGTTTTGTGAATCTGCCAAACCCAAATTATCTTAGCAATACTTACTAAGATGGCTCTGGAGACTCCATATATGCTACTCCTCAGCCTCCACACAGTTTCCTTATTTTATATATTATTATATGCACCAATAGCTACCAATATTCAGTCCTAAAGGGAAATTAAGATAATTCCCCTCTTCTGCTTTTCTAAAAAAATCTTTTTACATTATATCAATTTTTATTATTAGCACTTAACAAGGTTTTTTTTGCCAATATAAACATTTCACTCATCTAAAAATTATTCAATGAAAACCTTGAAAATACCTATTTAAAAAAAAAAAACTTATAGAGCTGGGCGTGGTGGTGTATGCCTTTAATATCAGCATTTCTGGGGACAGAGGTACATATATCTCTGAGTTCAAGGCTAATCTAGTCTATAAAGCAAGGCCAGGACAGCCAGGGCTACACAGAGAAAACTTGTCTCAAAATATCAAAAACAAAGTTTAAACAAAAAACTTTTAAAGATACAAGATTGAATCTACTCAGTAGTTATCTTCTTTTGATCATGGACTCTGTTCTTTTGTGTAAACTAAGAAAAGAATACATAAGAAATAAAAAATAAAACAACAAAATAAAAATCACAACTCAGAATAGTATACAAAATACAGGCAAACTTCAGAAGTTTCTACCCTTCAATCTGTTATCATTCACAAATACTTTTCACTTTAAAAACATAGCCAGATCCATCAATTGTATTAAATAAGGTAGCTTACTAGATTGTTGGATCCCGAGCTAACAATATTTATATGGACATATTAGGTGGGGTGGGATTATGCACAAGAAAAGAAAAAAAGGTGTTAGGAGAGCATAGGACACATGTTGACATTAAAGCAGAAAGAAGGTTTTAAGAAGTAAAAGGGCATGGCATGGGAGCGTTGGGGTCAAAAGAATCAAAAGAAACAGATTTTCTTCCCTGAATCATTCATAGTAGAAATCTGTACTTTTAGTGAAGATATGGATGTCTGCAAACTAAGTCATTGGCTCTCTTCAGTAAGACACTGAGAGGCCTGAGGTGGAGAGGTTGCTCAGCAATTAACAGCAGTTAGTGCTCTTGCAAAGGACACAAGTGCAGTTCCCAGCATCCACGTCAGGCACCTCACAACCAGAGGTAACTCAGCTCTTGGGGAGTCAAGGCCCTCTTCTGCCTCCATGAGCACCCACATACATATATATGCAGACAGACATACATAGAAAAATAAAATCATTTTTTTAAAGGAACCAAGGTATTGCTAAGGTTTGCTCTTCTAACTTTCCTCTATAACCCTGCAGCATATGGACGACACAGCTCCTGCCGCTCCCCTCTTCTCATTCTTACTCCTGTTGCTGGCTGCTATGCTCTAACCTTGCTCATAACACACACTTACTCTTCACTGTTTCCCTTCAATAATGCAAGCTCCAGCAGCACACTTGAGCTGGTTCCCTTCGTCACTCACCTATTATATTTATCCTAAGCTAAGAACACTAATAGCACATAGTATGCACTCTCATTTTTTTCTAAAAGGACATCTTGATAAGATATCAAAATAAAAGCTGGATGCGTAAAGGTTATCGACAATCATCAATAAGCATCTGAACACCTCCAAAATACTAATATATCACGATACAGAGAATTTCAGGAAGTACACACATTATTTTTGTCACAAAATAAATCCTACCTGTAAGAATAACATAAAGTGTTTCCTTGCAAAATCCTGATTCTGTAGTCCACAGCATCCCAAGCACAAAACAGCCAAATTTCTTACTACAGGATGAACACTTATTATTCCAGGAAGAATCTACAACAAAATAAAAATTAAAATAATTTGGCCAAGGCAAAAAATTTACAATGCCCTACTAAAATCAGTCAAAATGATTAATTTCCATATGACTGTGAAAGGCGACTTCATTTCCATATTATTCCATATTAAAGAAGAAAGTTTTAAAAAAGAAAGTTTTATCAGTTAAAAAAAAATGAAAAGGGGTAATTATAAAATTGATTATACAGAACACAGTCAGAGCAATTTTCCTATTTCAGTATGTAACACTGCCACATCTACTAAAGCTGATCAAGGATTCCCAATGCTAACAAAATGAAACAGAGCTCCTTAACACAATGTGTAGTCCTTCCTACATTCTCATTTCTGACACATTTCACTGTGTTCTTAGCATGTTCAACTGTCTGATTTTGATGCCTCCCACTCAGTATATAATTATGTCACTTTCCCCCTTCCTAGGTCCCTCCCATCGTATGCTCCTGTTCCCTCTGAAATTGATGGCCTCTTCCTGTTACTGTCACACCCACCGGCATACATAAACATAATTTCAGTGTCTACTTTTAGCAATGCTGCCTCACTTGAGCAGATCCAGAATGGTCATCTGTATCTTTTGTGTTTTACCTACATCATATTTCAAGCATTTCTTAGGTAATATGCATTCAATGAACATATGCTAAGGGAAGAGTTTATATTTTATTTAAAAGACAGTGACTTTATAAAAATAAATTGCCTTTATTTCTCAACTATGTAGTAGTCACTATAGACATACATGGCTCACTATATTTATCAGATGTTTTAAATGGTAGTCTTCTAATTGTTTTAAGTGCTAATGAACATATTAAATGCTAAGGTAGAAGAGTATAAGGCCTAAGGCCAGCAGTGTACCAAAGAGTTAATGATCCCATTCATGGTGGCACCAATTCCAGTTGAAATGGACATCTGCTTCAACAGTTCATAGCACAAAGTAAGACACTTCTGTAATGTTTCAGCATCATTCTGAAATAAAGAACAAAATATCCAGCAATAGTAAGAATACTTTTTGCCTAGCTCTTAAACAACTGCTTTCGTGAGATTTTTTCCTATGGTATATTATCATAATCTGTTCCCTAGGCTATTTTATCCAACTACACAACTCTATTTTTCATTTATGAGATAGCCAAGTTTAATAAGTTTCCTCCTAGACTGAAACATTCCATCCTAAAGGGAAGCTCCTTAAACAAAAAATAAACAACACAAAATAGATTCAGGAAATCACTGAAACTGACCAAAATCACTAGGCCCATCCCTGCCAGAGTAAGTAGTAAAAGCTGAAAAGATTTTCAGACAATCCACCTGCAAAGACACTGACACCACCAGACCAGCTGCCTGTTAAGATTAGAACAATCGAGGCACCTGGAAAGGACATTCTCCAACCTGATGTTAGAGACTTTATAGCGTGCTCCAAGTTCCCAGCTTTGTGAGCTGTCACCAACTCTAGGGTGGGCTTTGGTAATTGATGCAGATTTCTGTGAGTCATTTCTGTTCCGATATGTAACTCCTCACTCATATTTCTGAAGTAATATCTAAAACCCACTGGTTTACCAAGTTGAACTTTGGTGGTATCTGTATTTGGTCTATCACAGGATCAAATAATACCCAGGTATTTACAAAATTTCAACTTCTTATATACAAGTACTATATAACATTCCTTTTTGCATGTTCCACAGGCTCCTCAAAGTCAAAACTAAATCATTACCAAGTTTCTAACACATACAGTCTATCATTATGGTATCACTTACCATCACTCTCCACCTGTCAAAGGAAAAAAACACACCTAAGAATCTCTTTTGTTTCTCTCTTCTTCCTATTACTAAACTTTAAGTAACTCTGACATATATCTCTTCTATTTGCATTCACCATCATTTCATCCACAGTGCCACCATCTCAAGCTATACTTCTAGAATTTGCCAAGAATTATGACTATCTAGACTTTTATCACTCTCTAATCTATTTTCAAACAATACTAACTCCTCTAAGGCAGAGAACTACCCTTTAAAATAATCCTATATCTACCATTATCTCTGACTAAGGTAAATTCTTTAATAATGACTGAGGCCTTACATTAATCTGGCCCTTACCATTTCCTCTGATTTATGTATTACCAATCCAATTCTCTCTCCATGCAAAACTAAAGCTTTAAAGTACACCAAGCACATTTTGAAATTCTGGGCCATCATACATACTATTACAACACCTACATCTGTTTACTAATCATTCAAGTGGAGAGACAACACAACATGCACTGAAAGTATAAATTTATAGTAACTATTCAGGTTTAGGAGAACAGCAGCACTTGGGGGTAATTAGAATAATAAATTCACATTTGTAAAGTTCTTGAAGGGATAATCATCTGACTAGCCTCATCCTTTTATTTGTTAAGTTCTACTATGTGTGATGGTTAGTTAATCTTGTACCAACTTGATTGGGCCGAGAATCAGCTAGTAAACCTTAGTAAAGCATACCACTGGATGTGTACAATTAAAGAAGGAAGGGAGATCCACTGGGAATACAAGTAGCACCATCCTACAGGCTGGAGGCCTGAACACCACCACAAGGCAGGAAAGGAAAAGACTTAGGCCTTCTACGCCCTCTGTCAGTCAAGATGGGAGCCACTCTGTTCAACCATACCCTCTCAACCCTAATGTGCAGACACCACTGAAACTGTGAACCAACACAAACCCTCTTTCCCTCCCAACTGTTTCCTTAGCTAGTATCTCAATACAACGAAAAGTCTAACACATTAATTTTATTCATGTCAGCTTAATGATTTCTCCCTCTGGGAAAACGTACGTGTGTGTGTGTGTGTGTGTGTGTGTGTGTGTGTGTGTGTGTGTGTGTGTGTGTAAACCATGCGTACGTGTGTGTGTGTGTGTGTGTGTGTGTGTAAACCATCCCAACCTCTATATATGTATGTGTATACCTCTCAAAATTTCTAGTTTCTTGATCACATCTATTACAATAGAATTATATTATAATAGTTATGGCTCTCAAATAGGATAAAAAGATGCTCAATGGAAGTCAAGAGATATTTTTTTTTCTTTATTGGGGCGGGGAGGGGGTTGTTGTGGTCCAGGCACAGGGCTAGAAATCAAACATAGGGCCTTGCATGTACTAGGCAGGTATTTTCATTACTGAGCTACTCCTCCATTCCTTGGATTTTTAAAACAGGGCCTTACATATGTAAGCCCAAGATGGCCTTGACCCAGAATCTTGGCTCAAAGCACTAATATTACAGATACATGGCATCACACTTGTCCAAATAGTTTCTCAATTTGAAATTCTTAAATTTTATTTTGTTGTTTCTCAAAGTTAATACAAAGATTAGGCACAGATTGTAGATAAGTTATTGACTATAAAAATCAATGAGACATTCTCACTGGGATAGTGAAGTGTTAGAATATATTTATGGCTAGAAAGTTTAAGGATACACAATTAATTCTAAAACTTTCTTATACATGGTATAAGCTTTCCTACTCTGCACTATCTTAAGCACTCCCTAAATCAAAAGTGCAATTATATGCACATTCAATACAAAGACAGGATCTCTAAAAATACAAAATACTCAAAGTGATATATTCTATCATATGCTAAAATAAATTCATGACCAAAGATATAACCTTTTAAGAGATAAGCTATCAAATGACTAAGTTATAAAACATAAAAATATCAGTTACTAAATATCAAGTATTTCATTAAAAATAAAAAACAAAGCTGTGACTGAAATGAAAAGTCTGCTCAGTAGCTGTAAGTACTTGCTGCTCGTGCAGAGGACCAGATCCCACTTCTAGCACCCACACAGCAGCTTGTAACCACCTCAAACTCTAGTTCCTGGGGATCTGATGCTCTCTTCTGACCTCTAAGAGCACCAGGCACACACATGACATACATGCATACATACATACATACATGCATGCATACATACATACATGCATAATACATACATACATACATACATGCATGCATACATACATACATACATGCAACTAAGATACTCATACACAGAAATAAATTTTTTAAAAAAACATAAAAATAAATTTGAAAAGATAACAAAGCTGTTTGGTCTTTTTCTAACCATTCATATGCACTTTTACCAAAGAAGATACCAAATCTCAGTTAAAGTATTTCTTTACCAAAGATGTTTTCTCCTAGCAATAAAAAAAGTCATAACCTTTCACAAAAGGGAAAGACAGATGCAATTCCTTTTTAGACCATTTAAGAAAAATAAATAAATGAATAAAACGTCTAAGTAAAGCACCACAAGACTAGTTTTCCCAAGAAGAAAGTATTCAAATTCCAGGAACAAGCATGTCCAAGGTCCAAAAATGCCAGGCCTATTGTGGTAGCATATCACTTTATCCTCAGCAAGAGGGAGATGGAGGCATAGACGAGTAGATCTCCATCAGTTCAAGGCCAGCTTGGTCTACACAGAGAGTTCCAAGCTAGTCAGGGCTACATAATGAACTGTCTCAAATACCGTAAGTCTAAAAATATAACCAAGTTTCAAAATTAGTTTCTTTTTTCATTTTAATTCATGGTATAGTCAAAACTCCCTCCAAAGTAAACACAACCTGGCAGTTTAACAAATTTAAAAATATATAATTGTAGTTAAAATCTAGTATGAAAAATGACACATACCTTCTCTGTGTGGACTTCTTTAATTTCAAGTTGCTCGGTCTCTTTTAACAAGTTTAGTCTGGCATCTTCTAATGTTCTTATCTCTTCTTTTAATTTTGATGCTTCATCAAAATCCTGTACAGCAATGCAATTTTCCAAAGCTTCTTTAGCCTCAATAAGCTTAACTTTTATTTCAGCCATCTAAAAAAAGACAGAAATTGATCATTTACACAATTAACAAGAAAATTTGTTACAATATCCCAAAGACTCAGGATTGAAGCAACCAAGCAGAAGATTTCATTTTTCCTGAGACAGACATAACAAGTCTGTTATGATCTGCATACCCTTTTAGTGTAACACTTAATAACTTGACTTGATGAGAACATTTCCAGGCAGTCCAGCAAGAGGCAGCAATGACATCACTAAAGCTTGTCTTTAATTTAGAAGAGTCTTACCTTGAGTTCCTTCTTTCTTGTTTCAGACAGATCGACATCAACAGTAACGATGGGTACACGAATCTCTGAGATAATTTCTGTGACCTGATAAAGTTAAAATTCAAAATACAAGCTATAATCCATGTTTTATATCAGCAAATAATAACCGACTACTACATCAAATTCTAAGCAAATGTCATGTTTGAAAGACAGAAGAATTACCTAAAGTCACACATGCGCTACACAATCCTAAAGACTATGTTGATTCATTTGATTGGACTTGGTATCGTCTGAGAGTCATCTGAGGTGTTTCAGATACTCCAAGTCAGTGACAGCCCAGTAATAAAAGACCTGGTGCACAAGCAATACTGCCTGCCTGGAAAGATCGGTTTAAAATGACTGTGCTTGAAAATAGATGGCATATAAAGGTTAATCTAATAGCAACCTGGCTGGATTTGGAATCATTTAGAAGAAACACCTTTGGACATGCCAGTCAGGGTATTTCTGAAGAGGTTTAACTGAGGGAAGACACAACCTAACTAAATAGGGACATCAGCATCCACAGGTAGGAGTGCTACACTGAGTAAGAAGGCATAAAGGAATGAGAACCTTACTGAACACCAGATTCACCTCTCTGCTTTCTGTGGACAAAATGTGACTGACTGTCTACCATAACTACAACTTTTCTCAACACTGTGCCTGTATCAACAACAGACTGTACCTCAGGCCAAAACAAATCCTTCCTCCCTCTATTTCCTTCCTGGTCTCTTCCTGTCAGTTTCACAGAGACTTTTCCTGTTGCTGTGACAAAACAACTTAGGGAAGGAACCACTCGCTCCGGTTCAGTCTGAAGCTAACTGTCTACCAGAGAGTGGGTGGAATGGCAAAAGGAGCATGAAGTAGCTAGTCACACTGCACTATAGTCAAAAAGCAAAGAAAAGTGAGTGCTGGTGCTCAGTTCACACCCTCTGTCAGCTCAGAACCTCAGCCCATAACATAGTGCCACTCACATCACCCAATCTAGGAACTATCTCACAAGCACAGCCAGATTTGTCATCTAGTTTACTGTAAATCTTGTCAAGTTGACATGAGTAGCCATTACAATAGGCATTTGGTCATAGCAGCAAGACAGCAACTAATACAAAAACCAAACAGGAAGACTGAATAATTGCCAGGCCCTGGTGCACATGTCTTTAGTCCCAGCACTCAGGAGGTAAAAGAAGAGAATCTCTGTGAGTTCAAGGCCAGCCTGGTCTACAAAGCTGGTTACAGGACAGCCAAAGCAACATAGAGAAAACCTGTCTCAAAAAAAAACCAAAAACCAAACAAACAAAAAAAAAACCAAAAATCAAATAACTGAATATTCTAGTCAGATGCATCATTTGACTAAAAAGTAATAATTTTAAGTGATATAAATACTAAAGACAAAGTATCCCTAACTCAATATTTTAAAAGTAGGGAAAAAATGAGTTATTATATCTTAAAATTACTCTCTATAATGTAAAAATTTGTGCCTAAAATTTTAACTTTCCCCAGTTCTGTGTAAGTTAAAACAAAAACAAATTTTCTTCTTCCTGTACCCAATATATAAGTAATAAGCAATGATAAGGACTTTCAGAGCCACTTGAAATTCATAAAACAGTGCCTCCCATTTGAATAAGCAAATCCTAGAAACCACTAACTAGACAAACACATTCTGAACTAACCAGCAAGAAAACAGCTTGGTTTTATTAACAATACAACCTATTTCTTGTTGCTATTCCCCAAAGGTTAGACCTCATTTCTCAAACTACTGTAGTGCATTCAGTTGACTATTGTATCTATCAAACACTTTATGAGCATTAGTAAAAGGTTTCATTAGTATTTTGTAGATTAGTATAATAGGCTAAAAACTTGCCCAAAGCCACAATTGAGGAATACATAACTCAAGTCTTCCTTCAACAGATTAGTTCCTAATAATTACGAAAACCTCACCCTTCTTGTCCCTTACTCCCATACCTGCTGTACTGACTCAAAGTAACAGGAATGCTAAGAAGGGGGGGGGGGGGGGTCCTCAAACTCTGTATCAGAAAATGTACCCTTCTTTTTCCTTTTTGACACATATTGGACAACACATCACTAACACAATCAAAAAGAAAAGCACTTACAATCTGTATCCTTTTATTATCATCTAAGATGATGTGGAGGAGTATCTCAACAATAAAAGAAACTAAGGATAATGGGGTTGTAGGCAGAATAAGAGTCTCTTGCAAAATAGCCAGTAGGCGTTTCCTGTAATAAAAAAAAAGATCTTTCTGAATTTAACTACCACCAAGACAAAATACATTTTACATATTTTTTAAACACCTTTTTTAATTTTCTGTGTATGTGAAAGGGCACACTCATGCCTGGAACTAAATGTGGAGAACAGAGAAGAAACTGCAGAAGTTAGTTTTCCCTTCTACCCTGAGAGTTCTAAGAATCAAATGAAAGTCACCAGGTTTGACAGCAAGCACCTTTAACCCCTGAGCCATCTTGCCAACTGAAAATACATTTACCCTAATGTTTCCCTTTACATTTGTTTTAGTTTTTACTTCTGTTTATAAGTACAGGTACAAAACTCCATACACACACACTTTACGTTAAAAAACAAATTCATATTCTGAAAACTTATTTAAAAATACACATATAAATTATATTTTAATGGCCTGATCTTAATTGACAAAACCTCCCCCCCCCCCAAAAAAGAGGTAAATCAAACCAACTAGATACCACTACTTTTTTTCTCTGCAAAAAAAATATTTTAAGCCAAAAAAATCAGAAATTACTTACTCTGAGGTAATCACACTAGGGTCAGATACATATATACCCATAGAAACACACATACATATGCAATCATGTGCCACATGATGATGTTTAAGTAGACATTCCATGTATGTAATGGGAGTCCCAGAAAATCATAACAGAGCTAGAAAATATCTAATGCCTAATGATATAGTATCTCTAGTAACACGGTATATCAACGTATTTCTCTGGTGATGCAGTGTAAACAAACATACATTGCCACATATATAAACATACAGTAGATGCAATTATATATAACACATCATACTTAATGTTAAATGACTGTTTCTGGTTTATGTAATTAACATAATGTGTGCTTTACCATCACTGTAGAGTACACTCAGCACACTACTACTTACTATGAAAGCTGTACTTGCAATGGCCTCGGACATATTTTGTCATCTTCTAATTATACCAAAAGACTGCAATAAACAATTAACCCATAACATTTAAATGTATATACTATGCTTACAAACCAACAGAATCACTTAACAACACTCTCTTCAGAATATACTCTAACATTAAGTAAGTATAAATGTGTAAATGTTTCAATATACAGAAAGAGGAGTAAATTTTTATACTACTTCTAGGATACACATCCAGTCATATTGTAACAAAACTGTACTTAAATATAGGGTATCCACCAGACAGTCAGGAAAGACTGATAATGCTGCCCTCTACACAAGACTTGGCTGTAACACTCATGAACTCATAGCAACTATGGTGACCACTTGAGACCTTCCTGTCAACATTCCAGTATAGATGGGATAGGCCCTACCTCCCACCGCCAGCTAAGAAACTACAGGCAATTGACAGATACTAGGCAAAGGAGAATCAGTTTTCTGGGGTGCAGCTGGTAGTATGCTGCCCATGATCTGATGGATGGCCACATGGTCATGCACATGCAGACAACACTAATGGGGCTCAGTAAGTTATAAAGGGGGGACGGGAAACAGAGGCTCAAGTAGAAGGAACATGTTACGGATGAAAAGGAGTGCAAGAGTCAAGGTAGATATAATCAAGATACATTGTATATACCTACAAAATTACAAAATTATAAAATAAAAATGATTCTTTAAAAACCCTGATAAAGCATGTATCATCCTCATCATGAGCATAATGGAAGGATGAGTATGTAAAGAGGTTTAGACAAACACCTAAAATTACATTTTAGAATTATCTTTTAAAAATTAAACCAAGGTAGGTTACTAAACAAATGAAATTAAAAGAAATTAAATGTCAATATTTAGACATACCTTCCTCCTTCTTCACTGGTATCCAAAGATTTTATAATTAGAATCAATTGCTGACCTATAAATTCTCTGGTCATCAAGTTTCCAATGTAGATAAAATCCCCTTTCTGTTCCTCATTGACTACTGGAAAGCTCTGGATGTAACTAAAATGAGTAGAATATTTTTAAAAGGTAGATGTAACTCAGTGGAAGAGCACTTATATAGCACATAAAAGGCACTACAGAATAGTGTAATACCCATACTAACAAATAATTTTACATAAAGTTCAAAAAAATAAAAACCCAAAATCAGTTCAGACATAATATGCTATATTTTCAAAAAAAAAAACTTTACATGTGCTTTTAAAACAGGTAGAAAAAGAGATCCGAAAACGCACACCTCATTATTAGTGTCAACTCTACAATGGCTGATGGGACTGGAGAAGCAATGGAGTTTTAATCTAACTTTACAGTCAAGAAGAAATTGTAACTGTCTTAGTTGGGTTTCTATTATGATGAAAGACCAGGAAGGAGCCACATTAGAACCCATCCCTGACTCACGCAGGGCAGGAACTGACTTGTTCTCCATGACTTCCCCAGCCTGCTTTCTCATAGAGCCCAGCACCAGCCCAAGAACGGTACCACCCACAGTCAGCTGGGCTCCTCCAAATCAACCATCCATCAAGAAAATGTACCGAGGGTTGCCCACAGGCCAATCTAGTGGGAGCACTTTCCCAACTGAGGTTTCGTATTCCAAATGACTCTAGGTGGGGTCAAGTTGACATAATTAGCCAGGACATATATTAAGACAGATAATTTAGGGAATAAAACTTTAAAATTATAAGTTGTTTTATTTTTAGTATGTTATGAATCAAAAAAGACTTAACATTATACTAAAACTGGCCATACATCTCCACCCTATGATTCTGAAACTAGTCCATGCACCTGTTTTGTACAGCTTACGAAAAATAATTTTTAAAATTTTTATCACATATGAATATTAGAGAAAATTCAAGAAAAAGTCAGTAAAGTTTTGTCAGGGAAAGTCACACTAATCAGTTGCTACTCTTGAGTCACTGTGACAGGGACAGTAATGCCTCAACTATACACTTCACTATACTAATCACAGAACAGATTCTTCAGAAACCCTCAATGAACACACCCATTTATACCTACTTGAACAAAATAGTTTTTAACATTTCTCCAACAATAACTTTATATAAGGGGGTGATGTGATTGACACGTGAGCAATGAAAGTACTGTTCAAACCAAAAGAAAAATTTACCTCAGCAAATACTCTGCATACACCACAGGCTCTGGCAAAATCTGCTCTAAAAACTCTTCACCTTCATCTCCTTTTGATCTCAAATATTCACAAAGGGTGCGCCAGTACAAAGCAAGTTCAGGAGTTAGTGTGTCCACTGGAATCAACTTCCTTCATTTAGAGGAAAGACAGGAGGAGAACATTATCTTTCCATGCAGCTGAACAGCAGAACAGGAATGAAAATAAGATGTGGGTCTCTTCCAATGACTAAGTCATTAACTGACCCACCCAAAAGGTTATGAAAAGAAGGAAAAACCCTTAAGATTAAGGAAAGGCAAAAGAGTTAACCAGGCAGGAATGGATGTTTGGGGATGTTTTCATAGAAATGTAATGCAGAGCACAATTACTGAGTCAAAGGGCACAAATGAAGTCAAATCTGAGGGAAAAGATCCATTAAGAAATAAAAGAGCAGTTAAAAGGCACTGATGAAATCCACATCACAGGGAGGGAATCTAATTTTAATTGTGGAAGTTCAATTTGAATAATGAAGTTATCATATACCTGCCATCATCACTTTTACAGATTTTGACCAGCTCACTGAAAGGAGTCACTGAGAATAAGGAATTGAGAACAGAGATGGCCACATCAGAAGAATTTTCCACATCTAAGCGATGAAGCAACTCCAGGATACTCCCTTCGGTGAAGCGCAGCCAGCCTTGGAGAAGATGCTTCTTCACTGCTTTTCTCACAGCCTCTGTAAGTCATTGAAAACAGATAAACAATGCACAGCTAGATTTTTCTTCCCCTCCAATATCCCCCATTTTTATTAACTTTTATTGAATCAACGCTAATAATGATTTACAAAACAGATTATAGGTAGAACAAAGCATGCTAACCAAAAAGAAGTATTACTAAGTCGTGATAATGCTTATTTCAAAATACAAATAAATGGGAGTTCAGCAGTAAAACCCTAACTCCTCTATAGAGCCTAATGAAAAGATTCTTCATATTGTCTTCTCACTGAACATCAAGCATCAGAATGAGAATCTGCTAATTCATTTGTTGACTGACTTCTACTACATGAATTCTATTTGCAGTATTGAAATCACAACATACTTTATTCAACAAACTATTTCTTATCATTTAAAGGCAGTGGTTCTCAACCTTCCTAAAGCTACAACCCTGTAATACAGTTCATGTTTGGGTGACCCCCCCAACTATAAAATTATTTTCACTGCTACTTCATAACTGTAATTTTGTTATGAATCATAACGCAAATCTGTGTTTTCCCCCAAAGGGGTTGTGACCGACAGGTTGAGAGCCACTGATTTAAGGGCATCCTAGTCGGTCCTCTAACAATATTCACAAACTCAAGTTTGCTTTCTTGGTACAGGAAAACTGAGATGAAATGACTTCATGAGAGCCAAGAATTTTTAGAGCATCCTTCTTATAAGCAGATTCTCTAGTAAACAGATGACAGGGTGGAACATGTTTCTGATGCACAAAACACATTTATGTTGGTACAGAAAAACACAGCAGAACTGTCAAGATGGAGTAAAAAGAAAGATTCTGTCAGACTTCTGGAAAGAGCAACTACATAGAATACAGCACAGAAGTCTGAAAGAAATGCCTTGTTTCTTCAAAATGTGAAGGTCCTTAACCCCAAAATGTTTAATCAAATGTATGGAAATGAATGACAGTTCTATCAACTTCAAGTCTGACTTCAAAGTCCAGTGTTTACAAAGATGTGTGTCTTACCTGACCTGTCATTAAGACCTTGTTGAAGAATAAGTACTCTCTGAGCAATGGACATAGCTCTCATATGAACTTTTTCAGCTAACACCTTAAAAGATAAAAGACATTCATTAATCTCAACACACTTTAGAGATCTTCTGAATACTGAAATCTTCAATAAATTAACCTAAATGTTTTGTTTGTTAATATGTTTAATATAAGAATACTCTACCTAAATTATCTATATTCTTCAAAAAATATCATTGCCACCAAGATTTTTCCAAAATACCAAAAACATGCCTTCTGACGATATCGGACTTATTTACCTGATAAGCCAGCATTCTGACAGCCTCCTTTACATCCTTTGAACGTCCTACAATTTTTGGCAAAGTCTTTGCTGATGGTGCAATACAGGATAACACTGCACGTCTAACTTCTGGATTTGAATCATTTTCAATCAAAGTAATATATGCTAAAAATAAAGCAATATTAGAATTGTTTTTTAAGTCACAGAAGTGTCCACATTTTAATATTTCATTTTTTAATAACAGAAATACCATGTGCTACTCTATTCACTTTTAATAGAAAAAAAGAAAGAAAAAAAAACCTTTCCCTCTGAAAATGGAATTAAAAAACAAATAAATATACTGTGACTGGAGATTAAAAATGAAAACCACCCCAAAAGTCAAAGTGAGGAGACGATGAAATTAGGCAATTTATTTTGATATGCTTTTTGTAAGGACCTATCATTTTAATTTATTTTAAACTTTATTATAAAAATGTTACCCCCCTCTGCAAAAGTCACACCCCAAAATTAACCAAACTATACAACTCAATGAACTTCTATACAGTTAGTCACTCAAAAGGGAAGCTATGAAGGTTCACACCAAGAATAAGTAGCTGTTATAAATTCATGTGTGTAATATACTTCTACCATTGTTTGAGTGTACTCCTCCCTTTTATTAATAAAAGTTTCTGACTATACAAGGGTTTGTTAGATATTGGCAGTAGTCTCATACATGTTTAGTGGAACTTTTGACTGCACCGAAGTCACAATGAGTGATCCATTTGTCCAAGTACAAATAATAACAAATACTAGATAGAGCATCAAGTTCTAAAATGTGCTGAAACTAAAGAGGATGTGGGTCAATGCACACTTTTGTCCCATTACTGAAAATATTAATAAGTAAGTAGCTTCTTAGAATACTTTACCTACTCTTAACAAAAGTGGAGCCTATGTAAATCTCTCTAAGTATAACACTACAAAACCCTTTAATCTATGCACCAAAACCATGTATAAGAAAAAATGCTAACACTGCGGTTTTGTTTTGGTTTTTTGTTTGGTTTTGTTCTTTGAAATAGGGTTTCTCTGTGTAGCCAATGTTGCCCTGGAACTCACTCCACAGACTAGTCGAGCCTCAAATTCAGGAAATCTGCCTGCTGTCAGCAGGCAAGAATTAAAGGCATGGCACCACCACATATGCTTCTAATACTGTTTTTAAAGCAAAGTAATTGCAAATTAGAAGGGCCTTTAGCATGCAGAATAAATTTCTTTAAAACAAAACATTAAAATAGATCAGAAATAAAAATATACCACCCTAAATAAGTTCTAAAATTAGGAATAATTTTGAAGAAAAAAAAAAAGACAAAATTATAGTATAACTCATCAAAAAAAAAAAGGTAGACAAGATTTAACAATGGCAAACTGGGTAAATAGGACAATTAACCCAAAACTCACTGTAATTATCATCTCTGAAAGAAGGGGATACAACTGTAGTCAGAGCAAGGCAGAGTTAAAGCTCTGATAAAAACCAAGCAGAGTGCATGCAAGGTAAGGAGACAGGATTCCTGGGGCTTGCTGCCAACTTGAGCTCTAGATTTAATGAGAGATGCTGTCTCAAAAAATATGATGGGGAGCAAATGAGGAAGACATCTGACTCTAACCTCTGGCTTCCATAGGAATGCACACACACACATGTACACAAACAAAATCCAAATACTGAAAAATTTAAAAAGTCAACATACTAAAATTAGATTTAGAAAACTATACATACCATCAATTACTGGGCAGTCTTCATCCTTAGGTTCCTGGAGTCGAGAAAGAGCCAAAACTGCTTGTATTCTTACATTTGGAATCTTATCTTTCAATCTAATAAGCATGGCTTCATTAATTTTATCAAACAAGTCATCATCAATTTGGGCATTTTCTGGCATACTCCCCAGAAGTTTATTAATGAGCTGGCATACTCTAAATCTGACTGCACTGTTGTTTGCTTCATGAGACTATACAAAAAAAAAAAAAAAAAATTAGTCAATATAATCTCAAGTGGTCAAAAAAACATTTGCTATATTAAAAAATAAGCACATTCTTCTCTGTGGGAAATTTTTACTTCAAGGCAGAAAACATTTACAACAAACATGAGAATTCAAATAGGCAGTTAAAAAATTTAATGCTGGAGTTATCCTTTTATCTTAATGACAGTTAAGATTTCCTAGAAAAGATTTATTCACCTATGTTTTCACTATCACTGATATTTTACAGTGGTAAATGACAAGCAGGGAAAACTGTCTTCATTACTTCCCTTCAAAATACTAGTTTTCACAGTACCTTTAAAAGAAAAGCAAACAAATAATTTAAAATGCCACCATCTTCCTCTTCTTCCTGATCAGTCTGGTGAAATGAAGTAACAAACTTGGCTACAAAGTCCACGACCCTCTCCACAGCAGGTTCGCGTTTATAGACCACCATAGCATATTTAAGGCAATGAACAAACTCCTCCTGAAAAGGTATTTTATCATCCATCTGAAAGACAGAAGAGACGCCTCCATAAGCTGCATTAATAAAAATTCTTTATTCCAACACTGCCATAATACTGCTGAAAGCTTTAGCCTTAAGTTAAACTAAAATCCTTTTTTTGGGAAACTCTCAATTATCCAAACCAAGAAAAGGGAAAATAAATCTGCACAAACTTCAGCATATAATTTGCACCTCTGAGAAAGTACAACGCATAAATTTGGACAATGAAAAAATTCTCTCATTGTTTTTCTTTCAACCCCTTTGGATTCTCGATATTTTTCTTTCCACGTTAATGCAAAACAATCTTCGGCAGCAACAACCCAAAAAATTAACACTGATTTTTCTATTTATTTTATTTGGTCTTGCAGCAATTTCCTTTCGTTGTAACTCCACAACCTATTCCGTATCCTTTATCACACTGATACTTAACTTTTCTCGAACTTTAAAATAATTTATCCTCCTCAAATCCGCTGTCCTATGATCCCCTCTAGAATCTGATTTAATCTCAGGAGTTGGCTGAAATAACTTGGTCGTATTTCGTACAATGAACTAGAGACCCCAAAGGAAAGAGAGGCGTCTGAGATTGACTTCGCAGTCTAACGCTCGTCTCCAAGTCATTGCCAAAATAAGGACAACGGGTCGAGACCTCGGGCGAGCCTCCGAGCATCAGACCCCCAGGTCACTCCGAGCCCGGAAGCGGTCGCCTGCGAGGGACCAGGCCGCTTACCGCGCCGTACGAGCGGCTCAGTGCCACCACCAGCTTCGCCTGGTTCTGGTGTGGCTGCTGCGCCAGCCGAAAAGCCTCCTTCACAGAAAGCGACTTCTTCGCCGTCATGGCTCCGGGACAAGAACGGTCCGTGGGTGGCAACGGCCCGAAACCCGCACGGCCTCCGTTTCCCTCGGCTTCCCGCCGTCTAGCCTCCGAGCATCCAGGACGCGGTTACCGCCGGAGTTTTCAAACAACTCTCGCGGGAAACGAGATCCCGCGGGATTTTCGCGAGAGGCGGGACCCGGAAGTCCAGACCACACTATCTCCGCCCCTCTACCCGAACTCCTGCTGTTGGTACGCAGGCGCCGGAGGTGTGGCCTCATGCTTTCCCAGCAGGAAGAGGTGTTTCTGTGACGATGAGACGTGGGCGTGGCCGGAAGTGGTGTCGTCAAGGAGACGATTTGTAGCTTGCGATCAGCTTTCTGATTGGAGCTCACCGCATCTGGTGGCAGGCAGTGAGGTTCGAAAGCAGAGAAGACCCGTGGTCTCCGATCCTGCTACGTGACGGAGGAATCCGAGAGTAGGAAATATTTGAGAGTCACGGAGGACCGTTTCTGGGGTCGGGTCTGGACGAGGGCTCCTGCAGCCCTTTGGACGTGCAGTCTGGGAACCTGGGAAAAGAAAGGCAGGGTAAATTTAGGCTGCAGCCGCATGGGGATGCTCTAGCTTTTCGGGTCTACCTTACACACCTGCATAACAAGTCTTTAAGACGAAGGAGATCGCAAATTATGCAAAAAAAGGGGGGGGGGGTCCTGGTTAAGACCTCGCACTGGATATTTAAAATTATCTCAGAACGAATGCGTCAACTGGGGTTTAGGACACCTTTTCAAAATGTGAAATTTACTTGACGTATTGCCGTCTATAATGTAAATCTACATTGGTGAAGTGTATTAGGAAGACTTCATCTTTTTCTCTACCAGACTTTTCTTCCCTTTGCGTACGTGTATCACACACATTGTAGCTGTATATGGAGTTCATGCCTCGGGCATCTGGTCCCTCTGGTTTGAAGTTCACTGGTGATCCTATGACTGTTTTTCTTTTGCTTACCCTGCGGTTAATTATATATCAGTTTAACTTAATTCATAATTCAAAGAACTTCCCCTGCACTTCAGCATCCTCTGCGAAGATGGAACATTCTTCTAAATGTTTGGAACTAGAACATTCCAAAGCTTCTTGGATGCCTTTCGAGTTACTTTTTCCCTTTTACCACCCAGATTTATGTGTGTGTGTGTGTGTGTGTGTGTGTGTGTGTGTGTGTGTGTGTGTGTGTGTGCGCGCGCGCGCGCGCGCGCGCGAGTGTGTATAAGTGGATATATATATCCACATGAATAAATGCTTGAATGAATGTATCCATTGTTTTATGCTTTAACCATCTAAATACCCATAAATGCAACTGGATTATTATTATTATTATTATTATTAAGCTTTAGCCATATATACTGATACTAACAAAATGTATTGACTCCTTGCATGTGACAGACACCATTCTAAGCTCTTTTCCATGTAATCCTTTATTTCTTTGAAGGTGAGTAAAGTGAGACACAGACGTGGCGCCGTGATACTTCATCCTGGGAATATGCTATAATTATTCTCCTGCTTTATTCCTACTTCCTAAAGTTTTAGATACACAGTTTTCTGGCTAGAGTGATGAATATGGTGGTGTTAAGTGCCCGTAATTTGAAATTGGAGAACTGGAGAAAGTAATCCCATGTTAATCACTGGGAGGAAAAACAAGCCAAGAATGTACATTCTGAGACAGAGAAAGGAAAGGAGGCCGAGAAACCACTAGACATATACTCAGTATACATCATTTAAAAAGATGACTTACATTTTTCGTTTGTTTCTCCAGTGTTATTTTCTCCTAGTACCACACTTCAAATGCTTGGTATGATCTGTGGCTGGCCAACATACAAAACTGTTTACTTTGGGGATCACCAGAGAAGTTGGGGAGATAAGTCAGTGGGTAAAGTGCTTGTCGGACAAGCATGGGGAACTGAATTCACATGTCCTGCACCCAAATAAAAGTCAGATGTTGTGCCTATCTGTAACCTCAGCTCTTGAGGGTGTGAGACAGTGGATCCCAGAAGTTTACTGTCCAGACTGTCTGCCAAAATCAGCTCCAAATTCATTGAGAACCTGTCTCAAAAAAAAAAAAAAAAAACATATAGCCAGTAAAAGTACCCAGCGTCAGGCTCTGGCCTAAATATGCATGTACCACAGGCATGTTTAAAATAAAATTTTAAATGAATGATAATAAAATGAAAACCTGTGAGTCATTTGTTTTTCATATAAAATAAACTGACAAACTAAAACTTAGAACACAAAAATGTTTTGTGACACTTTGTGCCTTTAAATGCCTCTGTTTTAGATGCTTGCTACTTTTATTACTTTGATAATAAAACTGTCTTTTATAAATAGATCCTTACAGTATTTTATCTGGCCATTTCAGTGAAATATAGGGAGTCTGGCCACTAGAGGTCAGTATGACTGTTTTGATTAGAGTTGTGAGTTTTAGTAGTGAATACTATATGGGTTTGGTGTGTTGTTAGCATTATAACCTGAAAACTTTTTCAATATGCTATATTAAATTCAAACAGCACAATCTGATTTTTGGAAAGCTTACATAGCTCTGGACTCTTATTCCTTGAGAAAAGACAAATATATATAGGAATAAATGCCATGTTTTGATAAACTTTAGATAACAAACACCAAACAATGTGTTGTGAGATTATTGAGTTCCGAATTTTAGATCAGTCATTTTTGAAAACTAAGTTATATGTGAAAATGTTTAAATGAGGTTAATTTGTTTTGATATGAAAATATACACATGGATTATAAAAGAAAATAGCAATGGGATCGCTGTTATATGTGTGAAATTTATGTCTTCTAATACACCTCTTTTGTTGCTTATTCAAAAAAGGAGAGGCTGAGATAGCCTTTTGAAGAGTACTTTATCCGTATATGCTGACACTAACAAAATTTATTGACTCCTCTAAGACTACTTTGAGAAATCTTACTTAAAGTATACAACAAAGAATTCTTTTCAGAATGAAGTACATAATGTAAACTAACTTTGAGAGTATGTTTGTGTCTGTTGCTTAAAGATGAAATCATAAGCATTTTGCCTTGTTTTGCTGTGTTCCCATTACGCTACTGTTAAAGAAAGTTGGTTTCTTCATAATTCTCATTTATTCTGTCTGAGAGAATGGAATGTCTGATCCGTGTCTCTTTAGATACACGTTACTCATTGACTCCTCTGTCCTTTACATGCTTAGAGTTTTCTTTTCTTAGTGTGAAATTGTTGCATATGTTTTAAACTGTTGACTTAGATTTCTAGTGGTATGTCAGACTGTCAGTCATCAAGATTTTGGTCAGCTTTACTAATTGTGAAGAAGTTACTGTTCTTTCTTAGATAACCCTTACTTGATAATAACATTGTTTCTCTTCTGTTAAGTAATATTTAGAAGTTTGTAAGTAAAATGAGTTTATCATTATTTGATTCGTCTCTAGATTTACATTTTGTCGCACAAATAAATGAGACTCAGGGATAGATCTCTGAAGAAGTCGGAGATATTAGAAGAATAAACCCACAGTCAGATCTTACTCAGCTGTCTTCCAGCTTCCTCAGCCTCGATTCCCTTGGTTTGGCCTCCCCTCCTGTATTTCTATCCTGTCTTAAATACTCTCTTGGTAAATTAAGGCGTGGCCCCACCACATCTGCCTGGGAGCCTGAAATTCCTTCTATAATCTAAAATGACCTCGACTCAGTTGGGATTAAGGGCGTAGGTCACCACTCCCAGGATACTCCCTGTGCTGGGATTAAAGGTGTGAATCACCACTCTCTGATTCTCCTAGACTGACTGTGGTTAGTTAGAGCTCTGGAACTTCTGGAACTTTTATTAAATCCTCACATAGACTGTGGGTAGATTCCCTCTGATATCTCCGAAACTTCTGAAGTGTTTATTGAATCTCCACAACGTTTAATGTGTTTCCTTGTAGAAGGAGCTAATGGAAGTTATGCTTCTCACACACCCTAACAGCTTATACAAAATTAATCATATGATTACTACTTCAGAGGTCACTACAAGAATCTTGACACCTAACAACTCTATTACCAGTATAGATCCCCTAAAACATTCAACAAACACATCTAAAGGTATAAAGATTAATTATTTAGAATTGGGGTCATAAGAGATATGCTCTTATACAAATAATTTTGGTAGTTAAAACAAAGTGAATCAGTTTTGTATTAACAAAGGAATAAAATGGCCCAAAATCTTGGCCAGTTTTGTGACTATAAGAGATATTCACAATAGCAAAGTTTTCCTTAGTCTATAATATAGAAATGGGGCCCTTTGATTTGAGTACTTCAGAGGCAGAGTCAGGTACATGTCTGAGTTTGAAGACAGCTTATTCTATATAGTTATAGGTCTGTCAGGGAAATGGGGGAAAAAAAAAACTATAGTTTTGCTCATCATCCATTTTCTTGAAAGCCCTAACATTAGATAGATAGTAATGTTACTTAGTACATTTAGTCCTTAACATCATATCTCTAGTCTTATTCACAGGTTGTTCGAGATAGTCCCATTACTGAGACACAATTTCAAAGGGCATTGAATTACCTATGGAAAACATCAGATCTTTGAACAACAGCTGTTATTGACAGTTAACAGATCATAATTATTGCAAAGCATCTCCACTGGCAGACGACAGAGACAACTAATGATCTTGAATTACCAAGTAGATAGATACATTGTCACTGCCAACAAAACCATGTACACAAAGTGTTTCTCTGTAGCATCACTACTAGTTGAGACCACTAAGAGAATCTACTTAATCAGCTGGCCTAGATGAGGACCTTTCTATTCTTGGGCCAGATGTGAAGGAAGTTTACTGGTGACTAGCACTTTCACATGAGCTGGTCCTGAGGACTAACAAATCGTCCTTGTAAGTGATTGTGCACAGCATAATCTGCAAGTGTTGGTCGGAACCAAACCTTATACTGAAATTCATGAAGAGAATGTTTTAAGTTTCTATTTACCAGTGTTAAAGGTCTGAGTTCTGCCTTGAATTGTCACCTTTTTCTGGTCCTGTGCTATTTTGTTCTAAAGCACTGGTTTTCAACCTTCCTAACATTGAGACTCCTTAATACAGTTCTTTATGTTGTGGTGACCCCCCCCCAACCATAAAATTTCTTTAATTTCTGCTTCATAACTGTAAGCTGTTGTTATGATCATGTAATATTTTGGAGATAGGAGTTTTTTAAAGGGGTTTCTACCCACAGGTTAAGAACCCCTGTTATAAGACTCCATGATCCCCAACCTAACACCCCTTGAGAGTCCTTCCTGTCAGGTTAAGGACCTTTTAAAATACTCTAAAACTTAGAAACCTTTAGATTCCAACTCCTGCTGTGTCATGCTGGACTCTTAGAACAAAACAATCCAGTTCACAAACTAAGAGACGCTCCAAACTGGAACCAATTCTTGAGTGGCCCTCTTTGGCCTCTTGTGGGGTCCCATCTTTTCAAAAGCCCCTTAAAAGTCCCAGCCAGTTCTCTGGGCATCATACAATCTAAATGGAGCACTGTTTGCCACCAGACAGCTAGGCAGAACTTGGAGTAGACCTTTTTCCGAACATGGGTATGTAAATCATTTCCCTAACTGCTCTGATTCTCCTTGCTCTGACCTCCTGACAAAGGGCTTTAAACTTCCAGCACTGAATCTGTTGACAGTGCTTTCCCACACTGACCTCAGAGGCAGTTAACAACCTCCTAATGGCTTCATGATACCAGTAAGCATTTGCTGTGATACTGATGTTGCTTATTTGGAAAAGTGTATAGGGGCTGGAGCTTTGACTCAGAGGTCAAGAGCACTTGTTATTGCAGAGGCTCAGGTTCAATTCCCAGCAGCCACATGGGGGCTTAAAACTCTCTAACTCCAGTTCCAGAGGATCCAATACTCTCCTGACTATCCTAGGTACCCAGCAGAACACTCAACATGTAAATACAGCCAAAAAGTAAATTTGGAAAGCAGACGCCTTCTCAACCAGATACTATTCCCTGACAAACTAAATACCACCTACTACTTAATGACCCGAAGATCTTGTCATCCAACTAAAGAATGTAGCAGCTGAGCATTCCCTTGTCAGAAATTGTTTTTAGGGGGGAAATTGAATTAACCAAAATAATTATACAAAGAATTGATGTGACACCTTTTAACAGTTCTTGATTATTTTGTATTTGGGCAGGGGGAGGTGGGAAGTGTAGTTTTAAACCTAGCCTAGCCTTCTCCAAGCCTAATTACCTCCAATTACTTCATGAATACTCTGAATCATAGGCTTCCACCAGACTCTGGCTAATTTGGCCTATAAGATCATACCCTAGATTTAAACAGACTTCTGCAAGGAATATGTTTCTTAAATATGGTATAAAGATTTTTTCAAGAGCAAATTAACATTCAAATTATGGAAAGAGCCAACTTTCACCTGATCTAGTGTTTTCAGTATTAGTTGTAAAATGGTTAAATATTTTACCTGTATTAATTTCCTAGAACAGAAGTTTGTGTTTGCAAACACTCCAGAAATTCTCTAATTTTAAAGAAAATTCCTATGAAACTGTTCTGATGTGAAGTTAAGAGTTTTATTAGCAGTATGGTTTGCTAGTAGATAATCTTCCCATATTTTTTGGCTGAATAAAGATGGCATATGCTCTTTTAAATCTGTCCTGCTATGTTTGTTTGAGTCAAAACTGGCATCATCAGAAAGAATATGAACAGGACTGTGAAGTCTTTTTAATATGCTAAAACAGATAAATTTATGTGTGATCCCGAATAACTGGATAAATGGAGTCAGAAAACAGCTTACTGAAAGTATATATTCTCATTTTGGTTTTTGCCTTTTTATATTATCCACATTGTGTGCAAAAGCAAGTAAAAATTGAAATATAGCAAATCTTAGGAGAGTAAGGCTGCTGAGCCATGCCTGTCCTGTCTTCAGGATAAAGGAGCACATTTTAAGTAGAGAAGAGAAGAAACAGGACTCATTCCATCAGAACCCAAATTTGAAAGCACATTTGTTTTTTAATTTTAACTCAAAATGTACAAAATGAAAGCCTTAAGCTGTTGTGTATTCTTATGTACTAGAGGCGTGGGTATTGGAATTAATTTACGACTCTCACAGTCCTTTATGTTGGCTTCTGAGTAAATGTATTCACTACAAGTAGGATAAAGGAAAATCATGCCACATTTAAATAATTAATGTATGTATGACTATAGTTCTCAGTAAGATAGATAACAGGATGTTTTAACTGGGTGACATAAGATATCAAAATGTTTTGTCTTTCTTAGTAATAAGCAGTATTTTGTTGAATCAGTCCAGATACCTTGAGTTATAGACATCCATAATCATGTCATACTCTCATCTGTTTCCTTAGAAAAGGAAAAAGGCCATATTCTGAAGGAGTAGCAGTAGGTTGTTCTTCAGTAACAAGTTCATGGGAGAGACAGTGAGGTTTGGGATCAGGAGGTCTTACACAAGCTAGTGGCTCCTTCAAGCAAGTTTATTGAGAAATTCAGCACCTTGCACACTGTGTGCAGTGGGGATGGGACACAGTCAGCAAGAAGTGAATCAAGCAAAATTGCATACAGAGAACACAAGATCCCTCAAGTCCGTCACAGACCAAACCTTGGGACTGATTCTGCCAGTCTCTGCAGGAGGAAAAGTCAGGTTCCCAGGAACTGAAACCTTAACTCCTTAGAGGCCCTGAACCTGGCATCAGATAGACCCTGCCAAGTCTGCCTCTGGGCAAGGACACAAAATAGTTGTTCTTTCATTGGGTATTCTGAGAGCTTTGGATTGGCCTGGCTCTCACCAGATAGGTCCAATCCAAGCTAATTTCCTACCGTGACTCCTGTCATGCACATACCTAAAATTTCCCCTGTAATGAAAATTGTTTCAGTATTAGAAATTTAGAGCAACTAAAACCTTAGAGCTGACTTGCTGCTTTCCTACTGATGCGTGCATACTAAAATGACATTCTGCTTGTGACATCAGTGTTAGCACAGTGTCAACTCTTTGAGTTGTCTGTCTAGTAATAGGAGTACCTACTCTAGTTCAGACATTGGGAGTGCAAAAATATATAGATTATGACACTTAAGAAAATTATTTTTAATGTGTGAACCTATATATATTGCCCCAAGTTGTTTCTGCCCTCTTGTGTCACATTAAATGAACCTAAACCCTTATCTATATACTGGTCCTTTAACCGTTTAAAAATGGCCTGTGATGGAGAACCTTAAATAAGATGAATAGAGCAATCATCCAAGTGTAGTGAAGATTCACGGAGAGATGCACCCCGATAAGTAAGTGCTATAAGTAGTACTCACATACAGGAAAAGTTGTGTGCCAATTTCTCATAGCACTTACACGTGGAAGTACAAATTGGAAATGTTTTGTGTAGATGGTTGTGATCTGTGGAAAAGCCCAGTAAATAGATAAACATCTTGGACCTCATGACAAGACTTTGCAAGCCATTGACATACCAGTCCACCAGATGAACTTGAGCTACAATGATTAACTGGGTATTTCTGGTGTGCTAACCTGATACCAGAAGGAATATATATGTTTTAACATCTTTAAACAGTGTTTAGTCCATGATATCTAGTTTAATAATTGTATAAAACTGGCCAGGCTCTTTCAATTGTTTGCAAAAGTAAAATAAAATGCTGGCATGACCAAGGGAGACAGGACAAGGAGACCTCAGTGAACTAATGTTTACTGCCTAGCATCTCCTATGAGCTGAGAGAAATGGCCAAGTTATACCAATGAGTTATAAAAATAAATGCCTGATTTGAGATAAAATATAATAGATTATATAATTGAGTAATTAACTAAAATAATAACAGCATAGCAGGAAGATGTACTAGGGTTACATGTTGACTCAAACTGGGTGAGTCATGTAAAAACTTAGATGACTGGAATGTGACAGGAGTATTTGGGGATTGCTTAGGGGAGTTAGACCATATTTAACCAGCAGTCTTCCAGTGGGTCAGGATCTTGCTTGGTCTAACAAGATTGAAGGAGTTCCTAGGAAACATAGTGATGTGACTCCTTAGATAAAAGCAGGACCCAAAAGTTAGTGGGTAGCTTCAGTACTTCTGTTTTGGGGTAGAGAGTAATGCTTGTGTCACCTGCTAAGCATATGCCAAATATTACATTCCCATCTATGTGTGCAACAGGACTTGGCAATCTAACAGCAATTGTTTTACAGTGAATTAATTGGGCCGTCGTCCAATAACAACAATTTCTTTTTATGAATGTTCCAGAAACGGTGCAAGAATTTGACAGTCTTCACCAATATGGCTGTATAGATTGACTTAGGATTGTACCTTTAATAAACCAATGGTTTGACAGAGTAAAAGAACTCTGACAACATAAGGGGCAAGAACTACATACAGAACCCAAATTCCTTTATTCATCAAAGGCTACTATTAATATTGACCCCACCCAATGAATTTAATGGGAAAATTTAATAAATTGTGTTATTTGTTAGACCCTAGATTTCTTGAAATGAAGATGACTCCATAGTGGTATGAAACTATGATTCAGAGTCAAATTCCCTTTTCTGAACACCTCTGTTGATTATTTTTACTTACTTATTATATATGTATATAATTAGTATATATAATGTTTCTTCAGATGTCTCAGGCTGCCAAACTGTCCAATCAAAATGAAGCATCTAGCACAGACTTTTTAATCTCTAAAGGGAAGGAGTGACAGGAAAATATATAGGCTGCCCAAATGAATTTGAATACCATAGAAATGATGACATAGGGACACATACTAAGGACAGTTATCTTAGAATCAGACTTCACTGGCTCCTCTGTCTTCTGGTAGCCCTTTGAGTGCTGGCAGCACTGGGCTTGGATTGATGCGGGAAGCACAACATCCCTTCGTTCATGCATAGTTGTCCCAAAGTCAGAATTGTTGAAGGGTTAAAGGCTAGGCCTGGGTGAGCAGAATAGAGACTTCATTGAAGACACATGGTCCTGAGCCAAAACAACCCTCATTAACAATTACATCATTTCTAATTCTCACAATGCTGACTTCAGTTGTACACAGAAGTAGTTGAGTTTTGTTGATCCTTATTTATGGGCTTTTAAAGTACTTATTTTTCTTATGGAGGTAAAGGTTGAGGTATTGCCCATGTGTGTATATGTCTGTGTGTTTATTAATATATATACATATATATTTAGCTGCATAGCCAGCAGTGTTCTGGCAGCTGAGTTCATTTGGTTTCCACGGAAGAAAAAGTCTATAATGGGGCTAAAGAGATGGCCCCATGGTGAGAGTATCCTTGCAGAGGACCTCTCAAGTGACTGACAACCTCCTGTTAACTTTTATCTCCAAGGGATCCAGTGTTCTGTTGTGCACATATGCAAACACAATGTAAAAATAAAAAAATGTAGAAAAAGAAAATGTCTACAAATTTAGAAGGCGAGTGCTGCTTTCCAGACTATTCAAAGGCTCTAGTGAAGTACCCTTGAAAGTGGAGGTGGGAAGCAAAATTGAAAGCAAGAGAATTTTTTGAAAGTATATATTTACCTATCTAAAGCTAGGCAACTAACTCTTCTTAGCAAAATCAGGAGACTTATTTTCCTGAGAAACTGACCTACACAAAACAGAACTAAATGACAGTACCAAACGTGGTGATGTGCTATGTTGAAGACAGGCAAATGAGAGTGTCATACATTCTCTACCTGGCTATTGTGGGCCTATATATCCAGACCTACCCAACCTATCATGCCCTTAATCATGTACTTAAATAAGTACTTTAAAAAGCATTTGGGAGGCAACAGAGACAGGTGGATCTCTGTGAGTTGGAGGCCAGCCTTGTCCACAGAGCTAGTTCCAGGACAGCCAGGGCTACACAGAGAAACCCTGTCTCAAACACACACACACACACACACACACACACACACACACACACACACACGAAAAATATATGGTGAAAAATAACAATATCCACTGACAACCGAGAACTACCAGACATCTGAGGAAAGTCCAACATGAAAGCTGAACATAAAACTGTCAAAGAATATAGGATATTCTCAGAAACGAGAGTGCACCAAACTTTTTCTTTCGGGCCACCAACCACGTCACGTTCAGTCTAGCTTCCGCTGGTTTCTGTCTAGCTCTTTTAGCTAATTAAATTAACCTGTTACTCTGTATTCACCCTTTGCCTTGGGGCTTTTTCTTTTTCTTGCCTTTTGCGTATCCTACCTTCACTGCTTTTCAGTCTGGCTGGCTGGCAGCTGCTTGTTCCCCACATTCTCCTTTCCTCTTCCCTCTCTGTTTCCTCTCGAGCCTAGATTTCTCTTATTTATTCTCCCAGTCTGCCAGCCCCAGCTGTCCTTTCTCTGCCTAGCTATCGCCGTCAGCTCTCTACTAGACCAATCAGGTGCCTTAGGCAGGCAACGTGAAACATCTTTACACAATTAAGCAAATGCAGCATAAACAAAAACAACACACCCTGACACTGTTAAAGTGATATTCTGTAGCACAAATATAGCACATCTTTGCACAGTTAAAATAATATTCCACAGCAGACCATACTACATTCATGAAATGTAAAGTAGAAAGAGCAGTTAGAAAAATAGGAACCAGATTTAGCATTCTGGATCCCACCTCCCCACAGGGTTTCTCTGTAGCTCTGGCTGTTCGGGAACTTGCTCTGTAGCCCAGGATGGCCTCAAATTCATAGTTCCATCTCCCTCTGCCTCCCAAGTGCTGGGATTAAAGACATGCACCAAAGCCACCCAAATAGCATTCTGAATCTTAATGTAAAAAGTTTCACAAATTTTAGAAAAAGTAGAGCATAAAGGCAGAGATATTGTAAAAAGGAAAATTATTTCAGAATGAAATATTCCATCTGGTTACTGGCTTCCAAAATGATAACATAAAGGACAGTGTCTTAGTTAGGGTTTCTGTTGCTGTGACAAAATATACTTAACCAAAAGCAAGTTGGAAAGGAAAAGGTTTATTTCATCTGAGGACTGTCCAGTCACACTCTATCACTAAGGAAGTTCAGGCAGAAATTCAAGGCAGGAACTGAAGCAGGAGCCATAGAGAAATCCCCTGGCTTACTCAGTCTGCTTCTACAACCCAGGACCACCTGCCAGGGCTGGCACCACCCACAGTAGCCTAGACCCTCCTACTTCAATCATTAATCAAGAAAACACCTGACAGAGTTGCCTGTTGGCCAGTCTTCTGGATGCACTTTCTCAACTGAGAGTCCTCCTACCCAAATGACGAGGTTCATATAAAGCTAAGCAGGATAGACCTGATGGGGAAAACGAAGGTCTCTGAAAAGTCTTATAAGTTGCCTAGCACAACAGGGTTTTTTTTAGTTTATTTTTTGTCTCAGATATTTTTTCAGTTGTTGTGATAAAATAACATGACCAATGCAACTTTAAAAACCAAAGCATTTAATTTGAGGCTCGTGGTTTTACAGGGTTAAACTCCATGGGTGTCATAATGGGGAACATGGCAGCAGGTAGGCACAACAGTGCAGCAAGTATCGGTTTACATCTGATCCACAAGCAGGAGGCTGCAGGGAGAAGAGAGAGAGAGAGAGAGAGAGAGAGAGAGAGAGAGAGAGAGAGAGAGAGAGAGAGAGAGAGAGAGAGGGAGAGAGAGATAACTGTGAATGGTGTGGGTTTTATATTTCTGCTCCAAAGAGACCACACCTCCTAATCCTTCCCAAACACTTCCACCAACTGGGGACCAAGTATCCCAATATATGAGATAATGAGGACCATTGTCATTGAATCCACCACATTATTATATTCAGTCTGCTAGACTTAAAGAAGCTACTAAACTATCTGAGGGGAAATCAAGTTACACAAAAATGGCCATAGTTGTAAAACTGTAACACTTTTCAAAGTGATTGTGTCGTTTTGATATGTGTATTTACAAACATTCTATATTCGGTAAATATCTAAGTACATAATAATGTTTGCCAAACACTATTCTAGTCACTGAGGCTGTAGCAGTACATGAAACAAATAAGAATTCTTGCCTCCAAAAGTTTACATTTTATGTTAAAAGTTTTTAGTTCATATTCATCGTGTTACCTTTGTTTTAAAATTAGCATTCACATATCAGCAATAAAGCTAAATTAATTGCCACAGTTGTATGTCTATCAAAAATATGTGCTTCCCCTTTTGGAATAGAATTATGAGAAATTGCCATCCAACAGGAATTCTATTTCTTAGACCTCACAGCGGCTAGGGAGCGCCTGTAACAATTTAGTTTAGGTGGGATGTCAGTCTTAGAGAACAAATTATCTTAATATCTTTACATTTATATATATGCGTGAGAGTATATCTTTGTGTGCCCACATGTTACAGCACACAGGTTCTAGGCAGAGGACAACCTGCAGAAACTGGTTCCTTCCTCCAAGTGGATTCCAGGGATCAAACGCAGGTCATCAGTCTTGGAGGCAAGCACCTTATTGGCTGAGCTGTCCCTGACCTGCTAACCGGAGATTTATTCATGACTGGATTTTTTTTTTTAATTTTTATTTAAGAATTAAAAAAAAAAAATTCTACGCACTAACCACAGATCCCCCTCCCATCTCTCCTCCCACTCCCCACCCCACCCCCATGCCCTCTTCCAAGAAGGGAAGGCCTCCCATGGGGAATCAGCAAAGCCTGGTACATTCATTTGAGGCTGGATCAAGCCTCCCGCCCTCCCCCTGCATCAAGGCTGAGCAAGGCATCCCACCATAGGGAAGGAGCTCCAAAAAGACAGTTCATGCACCAGGAATGGATCTTAGTCCTACTGCCAACGGTCCCTCAAACCAAGCTACACAGCTGTCTTCCGCATGCAGAGAGCCCAGTCCAGTCCCATGCAGGCTCCACGGCTGGATTTTTATCCCCATTTTTTTCCTTTGTTGCTTTTTCTGATTACCTACAGATTATCACAAGCCTTGAGGCACGTGGAACCACAGGATGACAGCCCCTTATTCATTTAATAGGAAAACGGGTCCCAAGGACTAGAGACTAGGGCTTTATTGTGAACAAAAATGCAACACCATATTAAACTACCAAACTATAGGGTTTAGCAATTAGAACTACCTTATTAGTATACTCACCTTGGTAAGATGGCAGGTGTTGTTTATCACCTTAAATGTTTATCAGATGACTAACATTGAATAATCTTCTATTAAGAAGCGGTCATTTCAATAGCAGCATCTGAATAGCTAATAAGCATATAAAATGTGTTTAACATTGCTGATCATAGAAATGTAATTAAAGCCACAGTAAGATGCTGGTTTGCCACCACCAGAATAAAGTGCAATATTTAAAGTATTTGCAAACGTACATACCAGAATGAACTTCCATGTATCTATATTGGTGGATGAGTAAAATGATACAGTCACTAAATTTGATGTTTATCTAACACAGAACTATTGTGGTTGGTATTTTACAGTTATAGGAATGTCAGAATAAGAGAAGGGGGCAGCTACTGTTTATCCTGCCAAAGGACAAAGCTAACAACTCAGCATATTGTTAGACCCCCGATGCCAACCCAGACCCAGACTTCACTGCAACCCTAGCTATTCTAGAGATCTTTAAAGATCCAAAGCCCGAGAGATACCTTTAAGGGTCAAGAGCACTGTTTGCTCTTCCAGAGGATCTAGGTTCAGTTCTCAGCACCTATATGGCAGCTCACAACTGTCTGTCCTAGGCAATCCAACACACACATGGAATACAGACATACATGTAGGCAGAACATCCACTCACATAAAAATAAGTTATATTTTTTTTCAAAAAAAATCATAAGAAGTTATATAGCCAGTAGTAATAACTGTTGCTGCCCTTGTGTTCATGATTCCTACAGTCCCTAGTGAAATTCTAATAAAATTAAGCTGATGAATGGGAGGGGATGTGATATGGGAGAACTATGTTCTTCCTCATCCAGTGTGATGTTTAAGTACACAGTGGTTCAGAATTTTGTTTTAAATGTCCAGGTGTGGTGGTTATCTGTGGGCGAGAGAACTGAAGACTGACATCATTTTGAAGGAAACTTCATCTTTTCACACTTGAATATTGTATCTTTTAAACATATTACCTATTACCAAAAATGTTTCTAAATGCAATAGTTTGTGAATAATTCCTAAGAATTGCTTGGCCAAGGACGACATAACTACTGAGCTACAACGAAATTGCTACAAAGGCTCTCACACAAGCTGGTGAATCTGGTTGCATAGTGATCATTTAACTTAGGAAGTATTTGTATTGAAATCCTTCCTTGGGGCTTATAAAGTTTTAGAGGTGTTTAGTTATAACAGTTATTAAAATCAGTGTTGAAGTGAAACTGAAGTAAGATTAGACTTCTGAATCACAAGCATCAAATGGAAAAAATAATTCTAAAATATTCAAGTTTCTATTGTTTCATTTAAAATATCAGAGTAGCAATTATATAGTAACTATATATTAGTAAAATGTAATATTCCAAAAGCTTTATCAATTGATTAGTGCTGTGGGAGCTCAAAGCTCTCTACCTGGCATAGTCTCGCCAGGGCTACCTAGGGTTCAGACGTTATAACTTGAGCCAAGGCTTGAAGGCTGAGAGCACCGGAATAGGAGAAACATTACAAAGCAAGAAGACACAGGAGTTGCCAAGGCCTGCTTGTGTCGAGAAACAATATTCAAATTAGTGTTTGCAGTGCTCAGCAGCAGTGTGACTGCTGTACTGTATTGTAGCCTCAGGGGTGAGAAGCCACAGAACTAACTCATTTAATCAAGAACCTAATGATTTGAGGGTTTGCTGAGACTTGAGGATCTCTAGTTTTACATAAATGCTCTTGGAGATATGTGCGTGTGCCCGTGCGTGTGCGTGTGCGTGTGCGTGTGCGTGTGCGTGTGCGTGTGCGTGTGTGTGTGTGTGTGTGTGTGTGTTACAGTGACACTATAAGGCAGTTGTCAGATCTTAAAAGAGAAATTAAGAAATAACAATTTGGGAGCTGGAGGATGACTCAGAGATGATGAGCACTGGCTGTTGCAGAGAACCTGGGTTCAATTCCCAGCATTCACACAGCAGCTCTCAACCATCTGTAACTCCCTTCCTGCCTCTGCAGGCAGCAAGAACACAAGTGCTTCAAAGACATGCATACAGGCAAAGCATCCATACATATTAAATTTTAAATTTATTTTAAAAGTTGTAACTATTTAAATATTCAACTGGATATCAACTACATTACCAGTACTTAGTTGCATTTAAATACTTGCTTTCTGTTCAGTGAGGAACATTTGTTACAAATTTAACTAGAATGTTTCTGGTCCATTCTCCTTTGGGTATTGGAGAATTCTGTGTATCTGATTTCTAGAGAAAGACCAGAAACAAAGCTATAGTAATGCCAGATTAGCTCCTCCCCAGTAATCCAAAGTCAAGTTTACTTCCCAAACCTGTTGTTTCCTGTACTGGGAAGGTGTTTGCGCCAGTGTGCCTGCCTCTCCTCTTTTCACTGGGCTTCACCCTTATTCCCTTTAGCATAACTTTAAGTTAGGAAGCTGGAAATAACGCTGCTACCAAGCACTTTTAAGCACCTGCTTCCAAACAAATTGCGGTGACCCTAATAATCATATTAATATTTTATATGACCCTATTGTATTTACCTAAACACACTTCATTCCAAAATGCCATATTCTGTATGATGTTATATGAATATGCTTAATGAAATCTCAGTCCAAATGTTGTCATTTTGTGACAAGGTGGGAGAGAAGATTGAGAAGCTATGCTTAGAGTGCTTGTACTTCAGGAGTCAGCTAACACACCCAGTCCCAACACATATTTTTAAATTAGCTGAATTTCTCAACATTAATGCAAAGAAAAGGTGAAAGGGATGAAATTACAATTAAATACATGATTAACTTTATTGAAAGGTAGTACTCAGGTGCTTGCACATGTTAGGAGACTCATCAAGAATATGGCTATTGAGACACACGTGTGTTCACACCCAAATACCATGAGTTACAGGGCCATTGAAGTGATTATCCAAAATGGGGAGTAATTTTTGATTCAGTTCTGGTTCCATGAAGGCTAATTTTCTTCTCATTTGCAGTGGTTGAATTTCTATAAAAATTGGTGTATTATTAAGGCCCTGCAGATGACATTCTATATAACTTAGAGTTAAAAGGGACCTTATTTTAGTACATGGCCAGAGATTCTGTCCCGAGGAGTTCTAGGGTCTCTTGGTGACTGCTATGGGTCCTATGCACGCCTGGAGAAGTGGGTAAGAATCCACAGTAGTGTTGGTGGTCTCTCCATTCCACACTCTGGTGTTAAGTTACCTCACCTATAAAAATGAATATTGTCACCTCCAGTATGGTGGGTCAGACAGTCCATAAAGTAAAATATATTAGCCTTGCAAACTCATGATAATGACACTACTCAATTCACACTTCAGAAAACTATGACCCGGGTTTTATCATAATTTCCAAAGTCCACTGTTTAAAACCTAAGAAAGCCAGAAAGAATCTTGGTTGTTTTGTTTTGTTTTGCTTTTTCTTTGTCAGTGTTGGTGAACAGCAGACAAATTTTGCATTAACGCTAATTAAATATTGTCTTGGGCGCAGTGGGGGGGGGTTGACAGTTGTGTAGCTTGGGCTGTATGTGGGGCCTCTAGCAGTGGATTTATCACTGATGCATGAACTGGCTTTTTGGAGCCCATTCCCTGTAGAGGGATGCTTTGCTCAGCCTTGATGGGGGTGGGGGTGGGAACTGGACTTGGTCCTGCCTCAACTTGATATACAGACTTTGTTGACTCCCCATGGGGGGACTAACCCTCTCTGAGTGAAGGGGGAGTGGGGTGGTGGTGGTGAGGGAGCGGGAGGAGGGGAAGGAAGGGGAACTGTGGTCGGTATTAAAATAAAAAAATAATAATAATAAAAGAAAACAAAGGATTTTGGTTCTTTCGCTCGCTACCTCCTTCCCAAATTGAAAAGGCAGCAATTTCAAAACGTGACAGGAATCAGCCTCGGGTCTGTCCGAGGTAATGGCACAGTTTGATGGGCTGCCTCACTTTAACTGAATAGGCTTGGCTTCACTGCCCCACCTGGTGATCTGATGTTCCTTGTGCCTACCCGCTATCACCCTCTCTACTTTTTCTGTGTTGCTAACCCTTTCCCTACTATGGGTTATGTAGGTTTTTCTCTCTCGTTTCGGTCACTGTCGGCCATGGACTTGACTTTGCTGGAGATCTCTAGCATTCAGCACTGGGCAGGCTCCCGTCTACGTGGTTCTGAGGCTCCAGTGCTGTCCCAGGTTGAGCTCCGGATCCCAACCTCCTTGAATCAGAGTGGTTAGCCCCCTATTCCCACCCCCTGCCCCTCAACATCCCGCCTTCAACCTTCAACCTCCAAGCCTCAGGGCTTCAGGTATTTGACCCCCAATCTCACCTGTCCAATTAACTACCAATTCACGGGATTTGGAGATGTTTTTATTCTGACTCGCCGAACCGCAAGGACTGTGGCCAGCATTTTTTTTTTTTTTTTCTTTTTTTTCTTTTTTAGCCTGGGCAATCCACCTCCTGCTGGATCGCTCACAGTGGAGTTGGGAGTGGCACCCAGTTGCCCACGAAAACTATCGCCAGGGCAAACCCCGCAAACACCCCTCAGAAGCTGTCCTCTTGCAGGTTTAACCCGCACCCTCTCAGAAGCATCCGCAGATCGTGAACCCCACGTGCAGAGCGCCAGCGCCACGCTGCAGGGTGCGGGTGCCCGTGAGCCAGCTAGCCCAGAACGAGCACGAGCAGAGGAAGGTGGGTGCGCGAGTGGGCCCGGGAGGGGGGGGGGGAGACACCTCCGGAACAGGGAGCCACGCGGCTGTGCTGGCAGGACCGCAGTGCCACCTCTCCGGAGAAAGCCCTCACGCCCGCGCTCGCACGCACGTGCACACGGCCAGCAGGGAGAGCGCGAGCCAGAGCTCTTCAGCGCAGGGCGCCTTCAAGCCATGGCATCTACCCTCAACAGCAAAATCCACCAGCCAGGAACCTGCGGGAGCTCTCAAGCCGACGCCCGCGCTGGCCCGGGCTGGAGAATGGACTGTGACCCCGAGATGCACGTGAAAATGTGCAAGAAAATCGCTCAGCTCACCAAGGTAAGGCGGGGCGCTGAGGGCGGACCAGCTGTGCACCAGGGGCACCCGGAGTAGGGGAGGGAGTGTGGATGCACCCCAGGGGAGACCCGCATTGAATCTCGACAAACTTTATCTCGGAGACTAAGGGAAGCTGTCCTATATCTGGGTGAAGTGACCTTCTGGAGGCAGCATTTGGAAGTAGCAGATAGAATCCTTGCCAAAGAAACTCCCACAGCCTGCTTGCTGGGCAGGTGGACTGTGCTTTCTCAAGGTTAGAGTGTGAGAGGGTGTGTGTACGTGTATGTTGATATTCTGGAGTGTGGTGTGTGTGTGTGTGTGTGTGTGTGTGTGTGTGTGTGTTCTCTATGCTCTACAGCTAGGGAGATCGTGTGAGCCCTATTTAAACACGATTCATTTATTCCTTCATTCAACAAATATTTGTGTCATTTGTTGAGTGTGAGCAGCCTTGTGTGGCATTGTGCTAATCCTGGAAGACAGCCCGGGGGACCTTACTATCAAACTGACTGCAGGCATGTGTATGAGCATTAATGCAAAAGTGGGATTCAATATATAACTGTGGGAATGGAAAGACCTTGGGAGGTCAGCGAGCCTATCTCCCCACTTCATTTCAAGATTCTGTTCAATATATCCAGGCTGTGTCTGAGATGTTACCAATGCAGGCTGTTGATCCCTTGCAGTTTCCCAATTAGGAACAACTCCTCGAAGATTCCCTCCACATGTCCATAAACAAAAAGTATCCCTCACTGTCTTTCCTATAGAGTTTGAGTGAATTAGTTATTCACTTGAGATTTTCCTTTTGGCCTAACCCAATGCTTAGCAAGAGCAGAGCAGCTCCTGGGTTATTCAGAGTATTATGAAGGATGCGTTCTCTCATTCTTAAATATCTTATTCTTACTTTCCATACCTGCATCCTTACTGCACAGCCAGAAACAGATCTCCACCAGCTGTCTTCTCCTGCCCTGCCATTAACTTCTTCATATTCTGTGCACATGAACCTGTCTCCAAACAGCCAATTTTTGGAAGCCTTAACTTGTACCCTTATGTGTAACCCTAATAACACCAATAATAAAATTTAAGTTTATTATCCAAAATTTATTTAAGTACTTACACGGGTACTTAAATTATACTATAAGGTTCCTTCCCTGTCCTCGAAATGATAAAATGTTTCTGAAGGAAAGCACGATTTGAAATAGCAAGAGATATTTAAATCACGTAACAATAGCTGCACATTCAAATTATGAGCTCTGTGAAAGTAGAAATAAAGAGTATGCCGCCGTTGTGTAAAGAAACAAGGAAAATGTTATAAAGAAATTATCCTTGAATTGTGATACTGATTTACTGTCACACTAGGAGTGCCTGCTGTACTTAAAATATTTAATCTTTTAAAATAGTTTCATTATTTTTATTTTCATGTACATTTGTGTCTGTATATTTACTCCATTGGGTGCTTGCACATGGAAGCCAGAAGATGTGACCTCCCAAAGAGCCGAAGTTACAGATGAGTATGAGCTACCCAATGTGGTTGCTGGGAATCAAACTTGGATCCCCCAGAAAAGCAGCAAGTACTGTTAACCACTGAGCCACCTCTCCAGTCCCGTATACTGAATATTGGTGCCATAAAACCTAGGCACCTCCCATCTTGGCTAAGAGAGTATTTTGGAAAATGGAATCTTAAGTGAGAAAATGCTTTCATAAGATTTCCCTCTAGGCAAGTCTGCAGTGCAATTTTTAATTACAGTTGGAGGGCCCAGCTGACAGTGGGTGGTACCATCCCTGGGCAGGTGGTCATGGGCACTATAAGAAAGTAGTCTAGGCAAGCCAGTAAATATCTCTTCATGGCTTCTGCTTTAGTTTCTGCCTCCAAGATCTTTCCCTGATTTCCTGGGATGGTGGCTTACAAGCTGAAGGATGAAATAAACCCTTTCTTCGAGTTGCTTATCTGATACACAGCAATAGAAACCCTAACTAAGACATGGCCCTTTCCTCTGTAGCATGTCAAACACATAAGCATGCCAGGCCTTGGGCAATGATTTTATTCCATAATGTTTATGGATTACCTATTATTTGCTAAGTCATGAAGACCCCACAGTGTAGAAGGCGTACACCACCCCTGGTACATAATCAGCAATGTTTCTCAGATTGTATTTTCCATTACAAATGATGACTGATTCTTAATATGTAGTGCCTCTCATTACCACTTTTCACCGTAACTGACTAAAGTAAAATTTTTGTATTTATTAAACCACTCTTCTTTTACCTACGATTTGTGTGATTTTTATTTTCTACATTTGCACATTTGATATTTCCATGAGTTTTTCTTTGATGGGTGAATTTAATCCAGGTGATCACTGATTTTTTTTTTAATCATAATTTGTGGTTTTCCTTTACCGTTATTTCTTTTGGCTTCCTTAGTCTCTATGTTCACGTTCAGTAAGATAAGTGAAGCGATCTATATTCTCTTACTAGTTTGAGTGCTTGGAGATTTATTCAACGCAGTCTCAGAATTGTCTTTAATATTTCAAAATACTTACTTAGCTATGACGTTTCTAATTGGATTTTTCAACAACAGCGACAACAAAATCTTTCTTCACCTGTTAGTGAAATTCAACATTTTTAGTCAATGATCCATAAGCAAAGTTTACTTGGAGAACAAGTCCATTTCTTACTTCCATCTGAAGTTAGTTCCTATTCACACCCCCATCAGTTACTAAGCATACTTTCACTCTTTTCTGGGCTTTTTTCAAAAGATTTACTTATATAATTATTTTTGTTTATGTGTGTCAGGATGCGTATATACACACACGTTTTGTGTGCGCATGCTGGTGGCCAGAGGAACATGTCAATCTTGCTCTCTTGATGCTTACTTTTACATAAAATCTGTATGTGCTCATGAGGCACTGTGCCCTGATCCAAGTATGCAGTAAGTAAAGCTCATCTCAGGATAGCTGGTGTCTCCATCATCCAGTTCTTTTGCGGTGAGACTATTCAAATTCTTTTCTAGCTGTTTCAAAAGACACAGTTATTTGTTGTCCGCGATGGTTGCCCTGTGGTTCTCTGGAACATTAGAAGGCATTCCCCCTAACCCAGCTTCACCTCTGTTTTCAGTAACCAGCTCTCTCCTTCCTCTTTTACTGCTCTTCGTCTCTACTAACCACGGCTCTACCTTCATGAGAGCAATCATTTTAGCTGCTCCACGTGTGTAAAAACATGCAGTATTTGTCTTTCTGTGCCTAACTTACATCCAATTATAACAATGCCTTCAGGCTCCTTTCCTCATGTGGCAAATGATAAGACTTTATTTTATGAGCTGATGGTACACGGCCATGTATAGACAGTACATTTGCATCGACCAGCGGACATCGAGGTGTATTTCGTGTCGTGGCTTTTGTGAATACACATTCATGCCTCTACTTCCCTCTTGTTTCCTTTCCTGAAATGGCTTTGTCTCTAAAAGTTGGATCACTTTTACCTTCCTCAAGAAAAAAAAAAAAAGCCTTTGAAAACCTTTTTTAAAATTTATTTTTTAAAAAATTTCCCATCCGATCCCTGCTCCCCCTCCCACCCCTTCTCCCAGTCTTCTCCTAGCCTCTCCCCTCCCCCTTCACTCCTCAGAAAAGGCAAGGAATCCCAAGGAGAGTCAGTTGGTTCTAGCATATCCAGCCCCGCTCCCCCAAGGACCAAGGCTGAGAAAGGTGTCCCCCTGCAAGCCATGGGCTTGGAAAAGCCACTTCATGCACCCGGGATAGACACTGGTCAGATTGCAACTCCAGAAACTGCCCGTGTCTTTCGGCTGTCATCCATAGTCTATATTCAGAGGCCCAGATCTATTCCATGAAGGTTCGTCAGCTGTCATTTCAGAGTCTGTGAGCTCCCAAAAGCACAGGATGGCCTACTTCATGGGTCTCCCCATCATGATCCTAATCCCTCTTCTCATGCCATCTCTTCTCCCTCTTGTCAGCTGGACCAGTAGCTCAGTCAGCTTTCAGCTGTGGATCTCTGCACCTGACTCCATCAGCTGCTGGATGAAGGCTTAATAATGGCAATTAGGGTGGACATTCATGTGATAATAGGGAAAAGCCAGTTTAGGCTCCCTCTCCACTATTGCTTGGAGTCCTACCTAGGCTCATGTTGTAGGTTCTAGAGTGTTCACTGGCACCAGGAAAATCCTTTTTATTTTAAATGTGTTTATTATGTGGTAACTTATTTTTCTTATCCATCTGTTTCTCTAGCAGTTGATATAGTAACTAGTACAATATAGAACCTTCCTAAGTTTGTTAAATTCTATTAAAATTTCCTTCACTTATGGTGGTGGAGAGATATAGCTCAGCAATTAAGAGTACTATCTGTTCTTCAGAAGACCTGGGTTGATTTCCAGAGCTACATGGCAGCCAGCCATCTATAACTCCATTCCCAGGGAATCTTATACCATGTTCTGGCCTCTAAGAGTATGTTTTACATGTAGTACACAGTACTTACATGAAGGCAAAACAGCCATATGCATTTAAAAAAAAAAAAGAATTCTTCCAATGTATTTGGTTAAGATTTCTTTCATTATGCTGATTACTAAGAAAATATAGTAATATGTCTCCTAAAATATTAAATTAATTCTTAATTTTATGTATAGAAGCATAATGCTAGTAGTCTAATATAAAAAATCAAATGATCCAAAATTTAAAATTCACATGAAAATCACCTGGAGAACTTCTAACAACATGGTCATTTGCTGGGTACTATAGCACATATCTATGATCCTCACTATTTGAGAGGTTGAGGTAAGGTAAAGGCATTGCAAGTTCAAAGCTTGCCCCAGCAACATAATGAGTTTCCTAAGCAATTTAGTTAGCCTTGTTTCAAATTAGAATTTTAAAAAGCCTGGGGTGTATGCCAAAGGTAGTGTGCTTGCCTAGCACACACAGGCCCTAGATCAATCATCAGTGAACCAGTGAGACACACACACACACACACACACACACACACACACACACACACACACACACACACTGCTAGTTATAACATTTACAACTAAATGCAATGTCGAGCCTAAACTGGACCCTACCCTGGTGATTTGTCATGAGGCTTCCTAACATAAGAGATATTCCCAGACAGTGCCAGGCAGACCTTGGGCCTAGCAGCTGTTTGACTTCCTATCCTGAACCTAGGGCACTGTAGAGGGTGAACACAGCCCAGTAAACGGAGGAGTGAGCAGCAGAGCAAGCCCTTGTCTGGCCTTGGGAGCCAGGAGGTACCATGATGCAATAGGGTCCATGCCTTTGCCAACAGTATCCTGTGGTACCCGCTGCCACTTGAGCCTGGTTTTTCTTGGTTTAAGGGAGTTGCAAGTTTTATTACACCCTCCAATTTGACTCCATCTATTTCTCTGAAAATATTCTTGTGCTTGTAGGAGCTTGTCTGGAGACAGATGTTTAATCAGTTGTACTTTGAAAACTGCAGATCTGTTTTAACAGGCCCACTCGGTTAGAATCTTATAATTTGATGCTATAACTCATGATGTAAACACGTCTGTCGCTCACTATCCTTTGCATTGTACCATGAAGTGCTCTCTAAGCTGAGTGTCCTTGAACCCTACTGAGAGGTTTCAAGTGTGCCTCGCTATTTTGTCCTCTCTGTTTCCCCGTATCTCCACTGCACAGCCTCCTTCAGGCTCTTCTCCACACAGCAGCAACCAGAACAATCACAAAGCCTCCTACGTTGCTGGTAGATATACAAAATAATATGGACACGTTGAAAAATGGCCTCAACTGTTTTCTAAATAGTTAAACAGAATCTTATAGGATCCAACAATTATGTTCCTGAGTACCCAAGAGAAATGAAAACACCCGTACCCATGAAAAATGTTATGTGTGTTCATAGAAACATTACTTATATTGCTTAAAAATAGAAACAAATTAAATGTCAACCAAGGAGTTGGTGGATGAAATATACAAAATATAACCTTACACACACACACACACACACACACACACACACACACACACAGAGAGAGGGAGAGAGAGAGAGAGAGAGAGAGAGAGAGAGAGAGAGAGAGAGAGAGAGAGAGAGAGAGAGAGAGATTGCTAAGGGTTTTCTTTTCGCTGTTTTTTTTTTTTCTTTTTTTTTTTTTTAAGAGTCTCCCTATGTATTCCTGGCTGACCTATGACCCACTGTATAGACCTGGTTTGTATCAAACTCACAGAGATCTACCTGCCTCTGCCTCCTGATTGCTGTGATTAAAGGTATGTGCCACCATATTTGGCCTCAGGGTTTCATTTGAAGGTAAGGAATGTTCTGAAGTTGAATAGTGATAGTTATGTTACTCAGTACAGTGAGTGCCATTTTACTATATAAAGATGTTACCTACTATACAAAATCTTCATAAAACTATTTAAAAAAGAAACAGAAAATGGAGTTGTCGATCTCCTTTTAAAATGTGATTCTGAATCAATTCCTTATGACTTTATCTCATAAAAAAATCAGTTTGCTTCTATTCTTCATTTCTACCTCCACCCCCAAGTCCAGGTTTTTACCTCTAGCCCTCAACTTCTGCTGTGGTGTTCTCTATGATCACCCTCATCCCTCACATTGTGGCAAGAAAATTCTTTTAATAAAAACGAAAGCATGCAACTATAAAATTTAAGACCTCATAATGCTTTGTTTTGAAGTGAAATTCTCTTCAAATGTAATATGTTCATCTATAATAAATTATTTACCATAGTCACTTGAAGTGGCTCTTTCTCACCTCTAAGTGTTATCTCTTATATCACAACAGCCTTCTTTCAGGTCTCTGGACTATAACAATACACCTACTGTGTTTGAATGTGAAATGTTGTCCAGAGGCTGGCTAAATACTTGCTCACCAACTTAGGTACTCTTTGGGAAGGTCATGTATCCCTTAGAAAGTAGAGCCTTCTTGGAGCAAGTCGATCGCTGGGGGCAGGTCTTAAGATTTTATAGCTAGACCCTACATTGTTTGTTCTCTGTTTGCTGAGTGTGAGTGAAATGTGACCAGACATCTTCCCGCTTCCTCCTCCATGCCTTCCCTGCCTGGTGCCATGTTTTCTACTTTAAGTTGCTGTGGGGATATGTTTCAAATATAATAAAAAAAAAAATCAGTCGGAGATAAAGACTGGAGGGGGTGGATCTGTCCTCTGATATCTCAAACTGTTTTTATTGTATTTGAAACATATCCCCACAAGTTGCTTTTGTAGGGTATTCTATCTCATAGGAACTTAAAGCTAAGACGCATACCATGACACATCTCTATTATTTTTCCAGTTTTGATTCCTTTTATATGAAGACTGAGAATAGTCGTAGTCCTTCATGCTTCTAAACGTCTGAACCCACTGCTAGTCTTTGTACACCTACACTGATACCGTATTGGGTTATTTGTTGGTTTGCCGTCTGTGTTGTTATACGCTTGTCATTATTAGGTCTCTCAGATGCCTCAACAAGGGTTACCTTTTCACATAACCCATGTAAACTTGCCTTAAATTACATAGTTACAATAATAATTGAAGCTGATTCAGACAACATCCCCCAAAATGGATAAAGGGTATCCACTTTTCTAAATGGGGATTGAACGAGGACCTGTGAAAATTATTTGTTGCTGTGCACAGAAATAAAATACCATGTTAATAGTGTACTAAGGGAGAATTGAGAAAGCCTGAATAATCTGAATGATCACAACGTTTCCTGGAAATAGTCCCTGCTAGCATTTTGGGTAATTCCAGTTTCTCTTCACTGTAGTCAATAACACAGACTCTCGGCCTTGGCAGGCTTGCCAGAGTCTCTCCTGGAGATCAACTCCATTAGCAGAGCTCATCTTTGTCACAGGTAGGTGAGTGTGAAGATCAGGAAGACTGGAAGGAAACAGCCTAGAAAGAGAAATGTTTAATGATGCTTCAAACAATCCAAAGGAAAATGTCCTAGGAGTCTAATTTGTTTACTATAAACCTCTCCCTTAAAAAAGACATTTATTACAACCATATTTTCTCATAATCTAAACACAAGAACAGACCTATGAGAGAAACACTCCATAGTTACAGAGACAATAGCGTCATTTGGTTGGTGGTGGTTTGTTTTGACATTTGAGACAGGGTCTCTCTATGTATCCCTCATTGTCCTAGAACTCACTGTATCAGACTGGCCTCCAGCTCACAGAGATCTACTGCCTCTGCCTCCTGGGTGCTGGGGTAAAAGCTGTGCCAGCTGACAGCATTACTTTCAAACTACTTTGACATAACTACAACCCAGGCTGTTGCTTCACTAGAACCTTTCTGAAGCTACTTAGTGTGTATGTTGTGAACTCCAGGAAAAGAGACTATACCTGGAATGCTCCTAGGTAAATTAAAGTAGCAGAGAAACAAGTGGTTTTCTCATATTTCAGAGGCCCACTAGAAGCAAACATTAGTATGTTAGGACACACCTTTAATCCTAACACTCGGGAGGCAGAGGCAGCAGGATTTCTGAGTTCGAGGCCAGCCTGGTTCACAGAGCAAGTTCCAGGAAAGGCTCCAAAGCCACACAGAGAAACCCTGTCTTAAATCCAGCTTTTACTATAATACCAAGTAGAATTTGTGCAATATCTGGGGGAAGCCATTGACCTTGGTCTTTCTTGAAAGCCTTTTTCTTAGCTGTAAAACTTTCAAAGCAAGCAGCAGAGAGACCCACTTTCGCATCTTTGGTATCATCGAGAACAGTGTTTTTCCCAGACTTCTGTAACGTGGTTTTTTAAAAAAGTTTTTCCCAAAACTATATTCCCCTGCCTGCTGAATTCCAAACGAGCACTTGTGTAGCTTTGCTCCCTGACCTGTGAAGCCTGTAAGAGCGTTCAGTGGTCTTTTCTTGGTGGGTATTGTTTTCTCTTGATACTAACTATAGAAGATTGAAAAGTCACCCAGAGGGAGGGAGGGAGGGAAGGAGGGGGGGAGGGAGGGAGAGAGTGAGGGGAGGGAGGGAGGGAGGGGAAGGGAGGGAGGGAAGGGAGGGGAGGGGAGGGAGGGAGGGGGGGGAGGGAGGGGGAGGAGAGGGAGGGAGGGAGCATGTTAAATCCCTATGAATGCTGCTTTATTGAAAGAAAAGAATATCTGCAGATGTAATGCGGCAATGAGATGAGACAGGCTTGTATTACTTGACTGGGCCTTAAATCCCATAACGTGCCTCCTTATAAGAGAAAGACAGAAGGTTTACTTAAGACAGAATGGGAGAAGGTGCAGAGGAGGAGGAGGGCATATGAAGACTGAGGCAGCATTGTGGTGATGCATCACAGATGGAAGAATGCCTGGAAGAGGCCAATAGCACATTGGCCCTGTGAGGCTCCGAAGAGAATGAATCAAGAGTCATGTGGACTCTTGACTTTGGTTTCCAGAATTTGGAGAAAATTAAGTTATTTTAAACCAGCAAGTGTAGGGTGGTTTGATATGGCAACCACAGAAAACAGACAGTCTTCTACATCTCTCTACCATCACAGAAAGATGCTACTACTGGAATTCTACTGAATTCTCGGGAATCATCAGAATCAGCCATGGTTGGAGAATTCACATTTTAAGTGTGCTCTTAGGGAATGCTGCTGACTACAGACAGATCGTTCTTTGAGACAATCAAGGACTTTGTTGTTATTTTAATGGTTATTTCTTTGCTGTGGTTTGTTTTTGTTTTAACCTTCTTTCTCTTTAAATCACCAATATCTTCTAACACACTGCTGGGAACTCACTCATCAGTGTGAAATGATGGTTTAGAATTGCAAGATGAAGTGTTTAATGCATCCTTAGCACCACCATTGATGCCAGAGCCTAGAGAAATACCAGTAAGATCCAAAGTAAAGAGTGAACATGTAGACCAAATTCCTATCCAAAAGGGATGCTAAGTCGCTCCCGGGGGCTAGCCCACTGTAAACACCAAGAGATGCACAGATGGCAGAGGTCCTCAGCCATAGCTAGTACATCTGCTTTAGAGCTTCGCTGAGCTGTTCTCCTTTAGACATATAATTTGGAAGTGCCTTGTGGAGTAATAAGGGATAATAAATATGCTTCTCTGTGAAGAGGAAAATCTCTGACTAACAACAGGCTTTCATCTTACTATGTAAATATGCAGATTTGGGCCCAGAGCAAAGTAGTTCCTGGAAGTTAAAAGATTTAACTCAAACCATTCTCTCCATCTTTCTCTTCAAGCTTTTACATGGGCATTGAACAAACCAGCTTGAAGGATGTTAGCTTCTTAGTTTATGTGTCTCTTGGTTTAGTTTTACATTTTACAGATGAAGCTGTGATGGATTTGTGGCAGAAACAGTTTTAGATGCTGGCACATAGATAGGTGATAGGGAGATAAGGGCTAGCGCATTCAAATTTTGAAACCTAAGTTCATCTAGATTAGAGTTTGGTTAAAGCCGAGGTAGTGAAACAGAACCTGTTTCTGGTTTTGTTCATTTTCCTGCCAGGGTAGTCTGTCCTTGAAAAGCATGCCCCTCGAGCATCTGTTGTTCCTTGCACTTGCAAGCTCATTAATGGCGCGTTCCCAGAGACCCAGAAATAGCAAATTCCATTAAAAGGCTTATCATTAAATACAATGCTCCTCTTTATGTAGGAGAAGGATGGCCTCCGAATAAGAGTCCATTAGGGCTCTGGGCTGGAAAAATTAGGTCAGCTTTCTTTTAAGGGAGAAATTAATACAGCAGGCAAGAGCTAGCAATACTGCCAACATTCATCTTGGAAGGCTTTTCCTCTTTGTGCTGCCAAAGTGCATTCATCCAGACTTGCTATACCTGCCCTCAGCCACTGGGAGCAAGGCCCATGTGTCCTGCAGAAGACTATCAAATTATCTGATAACAACCTAAATAAATATGAGAGGGAAAATTAGAACCAAGTAGAGGCTCCCTCCACCCCCGTGCGTGTGTGTGTGTGTGTGTGTGTGTGTGTGTGTGTGTGTGTGTGTTCTAAAGGTAATCTAAACCAGGCCTTTGAAAATCAAAAATAGCCAATAACTGTCCTGTCTCTTCTTTGGAGGGTCCTAATGTCAGTTTCATCACTAGGAAAGAGCAGTGAGGAGAGATTATTTTCAATGTAGAGCATCAGGGTTTAGAAGGACTACCCTTAGACAAGCTGAGGAGACCGTGAGAGGAGACCTTGAGAGGCGAGGCTAACAGTCAGGAGGAAAAGATGCCAAATAAAATGAGAGGTGGGAAGCGGATTTAGAAACGTCATCAATATGGAATCTCAATAGTGTAGGAAACACATGAATGAGTCAGGCCCGTGTCTGTAGAGGGAGAGCTGTCCAGCTATGTAGACCCAAGTAGTGGGAGCTTCCATAAGACAGAATGAACAAAATCCAAAGGAATTGACAGAAGTAGACTCCAAATTTGGAATGGAGACATGATGTCCCAACTTCACTGTTAGCAAAAGCACAAAAGATAATTAAGAAGCTTGTACAATATTTAATCAGGTGGGTACCTTGTAGACTGGACAGTTATGCTAGTTTCAATGATCAAGTATGTACTTCCTCTTATTCCCCTCACCAACCCAGAGATCCTTCTTTATCCCGTTGATGATAGGCTTCTTTCAGAGACATAACTTGTTCTCTGGAACATGAGTGTGGACACAGCCAGAGACCTTAAATGAGTTTGTGTGTCCTAACCACTGCCAGGAGAGAAGCATGCTGTCAGTGGCCACTGTGCTACCACCTTACCCTAAGGCAGATGACCTACATCCAGCTCCAGTTTATAGCTAGAGTCCAGAGAACCCGAATCAGTACTGAGAGCAGACCATTGTCCAACCACTGCTAGCCTACATGAGCATAAATGCTGCTCAGGGTCTAAATCATTGAACTTGGGGAACGCTTGGTGCATGACAGCTTACTGCTCGTCGTTGACTGATGCTGTATTAAGTCTAGAGCTCAGAAAAGATGTCTAGGTTAGACATCTAGTTTTTAAAGTTATCAACTCACAAGAGATAGTGTGTTTATTTGTCCTGTTATTCCTTTACTCATCAGATACAGATTTATTCTGTAGTTTCTTTAGTGCAGAAGACACTAAGGTCCTGATGGAACAGGTCTTGTGGTGATTTTCCCCGAAAACTGTTCAGAGAGATAAGAATGCTATAGAAAGCTGAATGTTTTGGACTTCTGGCCCATGATAAAGCCCCAAGAGAAGGAACATGAGACTCAGAGTAAAGGTGGTACTTCAGAAACTAAGGAAGCAGAGCCTTATAAAGGAGAGAATGCTGACCGGGGCCAACAAAGAGATGAAATGGAAAAAAGAAAGTCAAAAATCATGCTGTTCATTGGTGGTTTTACCATCAATAAAGTGATGAGCTAGAATTGGAAGAGCCTGGTGTAGAGCCAGATATACAGGCAACAATAAGAGAATGCCACAAAGTGTGTGGCTAAAGCAGCCAAGTGTTTATTTCTCATTACTCTGAAAGCCAAAAGCCTAAGATATAGGTGTGGCAGGGCGGTCTCTGTGAGGGCTCTCTTCCTTGCTTCTTGTTTCTTTACCCGGTCTTTCCTGTGTATGCACTTAGAGAGAAAGCAGCTCTAGGTATTTTCTCTTCCTACAAAAGGACACTACTCCCACTCTTGTGACTTAATTTAACCTCAGTTACCTCCCTATGGGGACCCTCCCAACAAGGACCACATGGATCGTTCAACAGGTAAAAGGCACTTGCTGTTTGCCCCGAAGTCTGATGACCTACACTTTATAGGGGTAAGAAAGATACACACAGTGGAAAGAGAGAGCTTAGTTCCACAAGTTGTCTTTTTACACACACACTCTCACACACACACACACACAGGGTCGGGGGATCATTACCTCCCTTACAACCTTGTTCCCAAATACATCATACTGGAGGTGGTTAGGGATGTTACATATGAATGGGACTATGCGGAGAACAGTTCAGCCCATCACAGCATGAAAAGACTCCACTTCACCACTTGACCACCAGGTAGATGGGTTTCTGAACTTACCCAGGGCTCCTTACCTTATCTGTTCATTATACCTGACATTCAGCTTTCTCACCTGCCTCAGGGTTGCTGCAAGAGAAACTGGAATAACACTCCTTCAGTCACCAAGCTGACACTTTGTTTCCTCATTGCTACAGTTGTGGGGACCCTTCCTTGAAAAGAGGGTCTCCTGCCTCAGCTGCTCTTGTTCCTTCTGGAAAAGGGAGATATCTATACCCTTTAACTTGCTGCTCCCTAGTAGGATTCCCCAAGTATGCTTACTGTTTCAAGTTTCTGTAGGCCCAGGCTGACAGCAAAGTGCATTCCCATCCTGAGCTCCTTTGCTGCTGGCCTGTGGCCCTGCTTGGGGGCTAAGCATCACTATTGTACTGGCTTTCTGGCCCGGACTTTCTGGACTGGCCTTGTGGCCTGGACCCACAGACCCACAGTCCCATAGTCCCACTGAAACACACAGATTCTTACAGTAATTTTACACTGATTAACTTGGGGCACAGGCATATAACTTGCTAGTTCTTGCTCTTAATCTAACCCATGACTCTTATCCTGTTCAGCCATGTGGCTCGGTACCTTTTCTCAGAACAGCATAGTTGTCCTCTGCATCTGCTGGCTTCTCTTGGCCTGGCATCTCTAGGGTATCTGTGACATTTCTGCTCTGTTCTTCCTGTTCCCAGAGTTTTCCCAGTCTGGAAGCCCTGCCAACACTTCCTGTCTGCCTTCAGCCAATCAGTGTTTTTATTAAACCAGTAGGCGGGCCAATTGTTTACAATGTCACATAATTCCACTACACATCACTCCACACTTAAGGTAGACAGTCTTAGCCCAAGTACTTTTGACATTTTGAGCCAACTAACTCTTTAGAGTAGGTGCTTTCTTGTGTATGGTAGGAAGTTCCGCAGAATTGGCCCTGACACTGATATCCACAGCCCTTTCTCACCTGGGACAACCCAAATTGTCTAGAGACATTGCCAGATTTCCCCTGGCATGATGAGAACGGCTTATCCAAGTCAACCAATGAGAATAAATGACTTTGGGTGAGGTCCTTGTCCATTCAGGGCTGAAATACTCTTGGCATTGACTTTGAATAACCCCAAGTTTTCTATAGCAGAGGCCCAAAACAAGTCCCAGAGTCCCCTGGAGGAAAGGCAATTATTTCAGGAAGATCATACAGCTCGAATATGCAGCTCCTGCTTATCAGCCAGAGCTTCCGAAAAGGACCTAAGGACAAGAGTCCCATTCTCTCAGAAGCCCTTCAGAGCTTCATGTGCTGTAGCAATTAAAAGAACATTTTATACCTAGCTAGCAACAGTGAACAATGTTACAAATATAGCCTGTGTCAAGAAGATATGTCTTATTGTTGGTGTACTTGAAAAACAGAGAATAGTAACATCCAGGGTACCTTGGAAACCAGGAGGCCTGGATCTGGGTTGAGCTCTGGAACTTTCACTAGAACTAGAGACTCATTTCTTCATCTGCAAAACTGATTAAGACAGCAGTGGATTACTTTCCATATCCTTCTTCTTTATAGGAGATAACTTGTGTATGAATTCTTAATGAAGTAAGCATTTCATTAATACTGAGATGTTTCGGGAACCCAGTGAGTTCCAAGGGAAGGATCCCAGCTGTGTAGTCACAATGGAGTCACGTTGGCATTTGCCAGGATCTATCTGGGGACTCTGAAAAGTTGCCGCCAGATTCCTTAGATTCCTCACCTAACAAGTGTTGGAGCCTTGGCTGATAGAATAGTAACTAAATGGCATGGTTCCTGGCTGTACCACAGACAAAAGCTGGAGACTTTAAAATGATCTTTAAGGAGCCTGATACCAAGGGTTCTTGAGCTCTGATGGTTTACAGTCACACCCCACCAATATTGCAGGAAGGTCTGACATTCCAGGTTTCTGTAGTTGTCGTGCCTGGTCATGGAGACTACCAAGGGACAGTGTTTGCAGAAGCAGGACAGCACATGGGGAGAACAATCTATCCACTGGGCTAAAGCAATGCTCAGAAGCACTGGAAGGGACTGGGAGAAGGAAAAAGTCATCTGCTTGAAAATTTCAACAGTGAGTAGTGCTGAGGCTCCCTCGCAACACTCCGTGAAGTTCCAAGTCACACTCCCTTGAGTCTCCCGGAACTTGATACTAAAGCTGAAGTCAGGCTCGCAGTGCTTCAGAGAAAAGATAAAATAAATTTTAAATGCATGATCCTTAATCTTGGACAAAATTCTGAAGTGGCCAAAAGCAGCTGGTTCATTTTCTCAATTCTTTCATTTTCACTTGTATGGGGCTGCATCGACTTTTGCCCCAACCACCTACACACAGACACCAAAATCAAGTAAATCACCATGGTATGTGGCAGTGCTGCTTGACTGGAGGTGCCATTCAAAGGACAGAGCTGAGCGGTGCGTGACCATCATCCAGGTCTCATCCCACCGGCCTCCAATGAATAGCCACCAAGAACCTTATTATTACTCCTTTAATTTCACTGTGGAACTCCTTCACTTAGGCACTAAACACGGCAATGCACATTTCTATAGATGCTTCCGAAGGTTCTAGAGATCATACCATCTTGCCTTGAAAAAAATTGCACCTGTCATATTTCTAAAATAGATATAAAAAAGGGTTGGAGAAAGCCAAGTATGTAATATCTAATATCAGACAGCTCCCTGGCTTTTGCTATGGAGGGGATCTGGGCTTCTGATCTTTTCTCCAGTACATTATCAGTGATGCCTGCATTGATACAATCATTTATCATGAAACATTGCTGCTTCTAAAACAGACATCATTTTTAAAATGGCATATATGTGTGTGTATGTGTAGTAAAAGGTTTCTTGCCTGGACTTTTGGCCTGGCCTCAAGGTTTAGGCCGGCAGACCCACAGAGCTGCAGACCCACAGAGATACACAGATGCTTACAATAGTTTTAGGCTGATTGGCCTAAGGCCCAGGCATATAACTTGCTAACTCTGTACCCTTTATCTAACCCATGACTCTTATCCTGTTTAGCCATGCAGCTCGGTACCTTTTTTCAGAGCAGCATAGTTATCCTCGGCTTCTTCTGGCTTCTCTCTGGCATTCTTCTCTGTTCTTCCTGTTCCTAGAGTCTTCTTAGTCTGGTATCCCTGCCCACACTTCCTGTCTGCCTTTGGCCAATCAGAGCTTTTTATTAAACTCATAGGTGGGGACAATTATTTACAATGGAACAGCATAATCCCCTTACATGTATGCATATATATAGTCCTGTATACATATATGTATATAACAACATATATAACCCAATATGTGTATATGTGTTTATAATTTATAATTGCAAAACAGAGCAAGCTTTAGTTCTTATATGACTAGGGCTAGGAAGGACAGAGATAATTATTTAGTGTTTTCCCCACGTCCCTAAGTTGGAGACTACTGGGCAGAGAAGCTGCCCTGAGGTTGAGAGCTGGGTTTAATAGCACAGGGCTTTATTTAGAGTTCAATATTAGTTCTGTTTTTCACACATTGAGTTTGAGGTTCCCATGAGACACCCAGGTCCAAATGTCAAGGAGGGGAGGGTTATTTTTAGTGATTATTTAAGTGAGAGGTTATGACTGAGTTATAAATTTGGGAAGAATCACTATTGATAAACACACACACACACACACACACACACACACACACACACACATTTTTAGTCCTGATTTTAGAGTGTGTTGCAGACTGGGAAGCTGAAGATGATATTTCTCAGAAAGTGAATTTCAATTCTGGTCATAAAGTAATTTGCTTTCAGATAAGGCAATTGTTGTTTATATCACATTTTGCTATGAGATTTAAAATTTATAGCATAACATCAGAGAGAGCTGTGTAGTATATTTTGCAACCCCATTGCTTATCTCCAAAATTTACCAGTGGATGTAAATACTGCCTTATCTGGATTAATATCTACTCCCTAAAGCTTACTATTTTATAGAAATCTCAATATCATTTCATCTATGTTTCATCATAGATGTATATACATAATTATATACGTATATTTTATGCATTTATAGCAGATTTCTGATCAAAGATGACTCCTGTGACCATAGTCTTGTGTATTGCTCATTCTCAGATATTTTACTACTTATAAGCAATATATTACATAAGGACTCCTAGAAAGCCAATTAAGGTGACATATGGAAGGATCTGTCTGAGAAGGAGGGTTTCTTTTGGTCAGTAAAGGAAATCTTTCCAACTTCCTATGGTGCACAAAAACCAACTACAACAACAGAACTCCTTCTCCAAAGCCAGCAGTGCTGAGGTCAAAACCTTCCATTAGCTGGGAGTGAAAGGAAATTCCTTTATCCCAGCATTCAGAAGGCAGAGGCAGGAGGATGCCACATCACAAGGCAGTCTGGGTTATATAAGGAGACCCTGTTTCAAAAACAGGGGGAAAAAAAATAAAGAAATTGAAGAGAGAGGGAAATGAGGGTAGAAGAAGTAGCCAGTGAAGGAAACGATGAAGACAGAAAGCAAATAGTTAATTGAAAAAATAAAACTGTTTACAAATATTTGCAAAAATCATTTTCTGCATATGTGTGACTTTGATTTTCCATGGCTCCCTGTCACCTCAAGGAACAAGATCCACTGGGTTAAAATAGAATCACAAAAATGTAATCAAGTTTTTTTGCCAGCGGTGGAGATTAAAGTATAAAATGTACAGTGGTCGTGAGGATACGGTAGGACACAGACCGTTGAAATTGGAGAAACGCTTTTCAAAAGCAGTTTAGCAATGTGTCTGGTGACTCTTAAGACTGTTCACAATTCATTCACATTTAAAGTCCTCCTCTGGGAATCTACCATAAGACGAAAAGGAAAGAAAATCTTTGATGCAGATCTGTATTATACCTTTACAAGAAAGCACTGAAAACATTTTCAGCAGTACGTATGAGTAGTACTAATATAAAGTACATGGTGGAACCTTTATATCAGCATTAAGTGTGATATTAATGAAGAAAGACACATTGTACCGGTAAGGTAAAGATGAATAACTAAAGGTGAATATATACCAAGACCATAGCTATGAAAATACGTATGTACAAAAGAAGCCTTGTAGGAAATAGAGCCCAATAGTGGTGTGATTAATCCTTTGTACTGCATAGAGTGATTTTTATTCTACTTTTGATTTTTATTAAGGCAATAGAGCCATTTTGTCTTTCAAGGTGATACGTTGTTTTTTTAAGTAGTTAATCATTCTAAACTGACACTGTTGACAATAAAGGCAGGACAACTAGGTTGACAATTTCAAAGTTGACAGTTAAGTTTCAAATTCATTTTCTTTATGTTTGTTTTTAGTTGGGTATATTTGTTCATTTTTAATTAATATTATTAATTTGTAAAACAGTATTTTCTGTCCATGTATCCCCCTGCTCCCCCTCCCTTCCCTCCTCCCAATCCCTCCCAGTCAGCCTTAAGCCTCCTCCTTCCCCATTCGTGCATCCCCTCCCCCAAAAGGGCAAAAAGTCCCAAGGTGGGTCACCTCAGCCCGGTGCATCCACTCCAAGCAAGTCCAGTTTCCTCATCCCAAAGTCAAGACTGGGTTAGGTGTTCCTCTGGAGGGACTGGACTCCAAGGTGTCAGCCCATGTACAGGAACACAGTCTGATCCCACCCCTCTAGGTTCCACTTACTACCCATGCCAATCGACAGTTGATTATAGGAGGAGTCCTGTTTCGTCACCCCTCCACCACTGGTTGGAGACTTGACCAGGGACATCCTGTGAGTTCTTGGAACTTTCCCCAGCACCTAATCTCTTTCCAACCCCACACTGGCTTCCTCTATCAAGATATCCATCTCTTTTTTCTCCCTCTTTGTTCCTCTCACTCAACCATCTTCTCTCATGATTTGTTCTCACCTCTTATCGGTTGCTATCCGTTATAATCCCAATTTGCTAAGGTGATCTTCTCTATTTTCTCTTCTGAGAGGAATCCCTGGATGTCTCTCTTAAGTTCCTTCTGATCCCAAACTGTTCAGGGGTTGTATTTTGCAGATTGGGCATTCTTTGCTTTTTGTCTAAAGTCCATTATCACTTTATCCCATGCTTATATTTCTGGGCTTGTGATACGTCACGCAGGAGGATATTCTCCAAATCCATGCACTTGCCTACAAATTTTAGGATGTCATTTATTTTTATTTTACTGCTGAGTAGTACTCCATTGTGTAGATGTACCACAGTTTGTTAATCCATTCTTCAGTTGAGGAACATCTAGGCTGTTTCCAGGCTCTTGCTATTAAGAATAATACTGCTATGAACATAGTTGAGCTAATGCCTTTGGGGTACAAATGTGTTTCCTTTGGGTATATGCCCAATAGTGGTGTTGCTGAATCCTTGGTGAGATTGATTTCCAGTTTTTAGATGAACCACCATACTGCATTACAGAGTGGCATTACAAGTTTACATTCCCACTAACAATGGAGGAGTGTTCCATCCTCTGAGCATAGGCTGTCATCTGTGTTTTTGATCTTAGCCATTCTGACAGGTATAAGGTGGTATCTCAAAGTTGTTTTGATTTGCATTTCTCTGATGGCCGAAGATTTTGAGCAATTTTTAAAATGTTTTTCAGCTATTTATAATTCTTCTGTTGAGAATTCCCTTTTTAGCTCTGAACCACATTGTTTAGTTGGGTTATTTAGGTTTTGGGGACTCTACTTTCTTGAGTTCTCTATATATTTTAGAGATCAGTCCTTTCTCAGATGTAGGGTTGGTGAAGATATTTTCCCATTCTGTAGGTTGTCATGTTGTTGTATTGACTGTGACCTCTGCCTTACAGAAGATACTCAGTTTCAGGAGGTCCCACATATTGATTGTTCTTAGTATCTGTGCTACTGGTATTATATTTAGGAAGTGGTCACCTGTGCCAGTGTGTTGGCGGGTATTTCCCACTTTCTTTTCTATGAAGTTCAGTGTAGCTGGGCTTATGTTGAGATCTTTGATCCACCTGGATTTGAATTTTGTGAAGGATGATAGGTTGGATCTATTTGCCTTCTTCTATATATTACCATCCAGTAATGCCAACGCCATTTGTTGAAGATACAATTTTTTCCATTGAATATTTTTGGCCTCTTTGTCAAAAATTAGGTGTTCATAGGTGTGTGGGTTAATGGTGGAGCCTTTGATTAGATTCCACTGATCCACAAGTCTGTTTTTATTCCAGTACCAGGCTATTTTTTAGTACTGTAGCTCTATGGTATAGCTTGAAGTCAGGGATGGTGATTCCTCTTGAAGCTCTTTTATTGAGCAGCATTTTTTTGACAATCCTGGGATTCTTGTTATTCCATATGAAATTGAATATTGTTCCTTCTAGGTCTGTGAAAAATTGTGTTGCGATTTTGATGTGGATTGCATTGAATCTGTAGATTACTTTGGGGAAAACTGGCATTCTTACTATGCTCATCTTGCCTATCCAGGAGCATGGGAGACCTTTCCATTTTTGATATCCTCTTCAATTTCCTTCTTCAGTGACTTAAAGTGTTAGTTAAACAGGCCTGCTCCTTCCTTGGTTAGAGTTATGCCGAGACACTTAATGTTATTTGCAGCTATTATAAGGGGTGATGTTTACCTAATTGTTTTCTCAGTCCTTTTATCCTTAGTGTGTAGGCGGGATATTAATTTTTTTTTTGAGTTAATCTTCTACTATGCTGCGTTGCTGAAGGTGTTTATCAGCTGTAAGAGTTCCCTGGTAGAATTTTGGGGATCACTTGTGTATACAGTCACATCATGTGAAAATAGATAGTTTGACTTCTTCCTTTCCAGTTTGTACCCTCTTAATCTCCTTTTGTTCTCTTATTGCTTTAGCTGAAACTTCGAGAACTATATTGAACAGATAGAGAGAGAGAGGACAGACTTGTATTGCTCCAGATTTTAGTGGGATGCTTTGAGTGTTTCTCCATTTAGTTTGTTGTTGGCTTGCTGTATATCACCTTTATTATATTTGGGTATTTCCCCTGTATTCCTGATATCTCCAGGATTTTTATCATAAAGGAGTGTTGGATTTTGTCCAAGGCTTTTTCATCATCTAAGGAGATGATCATGTGGTTTTTTTTCTTTCAGTTTGTTTATATAATGGATGACATTAACATTTTTTCATATGTTGAACCATCCCTGCATCTCTGGGATGTAGCCTACCTGATCATGGTGGATGATTTTTTTATATATATTGTTGGATTCCGTTTGCCAGAAATTTATTTCATATTTTTCAATCAATGTTCATAAGGGAGATTGGTCTGTAATTATCTTTATTTGTTGCATCTTTGAGTGGCTTGGGAATCAGGGTGACTGTGGCCTCATAAAAAGAGTTCAGCAATGTTCCTTCAGTTTCTACTATATAGAACAGTTTGAGGAGTATTAGTATTAGTTCTTCTTTTAATGTCTGGTAGAATTCTGCACTGAAACCATTTGGTCCTGGGCTGTATTTACTTGGGAGTCTTTTTTTTTAAGCTTCAATTTTCTTTCTGGTTATAGGTTCGTTTAGGTCTTTAATTGATCTTGATTTAATTTTGCCAAGTGGTACCTATCCAGAAAGCTGTCCATTTCTTTTAGGTTTTCCATTTTAGTTGAGTATAGATTTTTAAAGTATGACCTGATGATTCTCTGGATTTCCTGGGTGTCTGTTGTTATGTCCCCCTTTTCATTTCTGATTCTGTTAATTTGGATACTCTCTCTGTCTCTGCCTTTTGGATGGTTTGGGTAAAGGTTTCTCCATCTTGTTGACTTTCTCAAAGAACCAACTCTTTGATTCATTAATTCTTTGTATTTTCTTCTATCTTTAAGGGAGTGTTTAATATCCTCTTTTAAAACGTCTATTATTTTTATAAAGTTGTTTAAGGTTCTGTTTCCTCTTCATTGCTCGGAGGTTGATGTTGTAGAGCCACCAGCTTCTTCTGGTGGTGTCTTGTTGTTGTTTATATTGTTATATGTATTTGTGCACTGGCGTCTGCCCATTGCCTCCTCAGTTCACTCTTAGTCAGCTCTTGGTTATGAGCCCTGGGGCTGAGTGTCTCTAGTAATTGCAGGGGCTGCTCTTATTCGGCTCTTAGTTGGCTGTAGGCCAAGTAACTGTGTGTCTCCAGTTGGTCACAGGGATCATTCTTAGTAGGCTCTTAGTTGGCTCGTAATTGACTCTTAGTCAGCTGTGGACCAGGAGGCTTCGGTGTCTCCAGTTGTCAGTGTAGTGATGCAGATTGTCATTTGGGCAGGGTTTGGCCAGTGGGATGTCCCTCCAGCTGTGTTTTGTTGGGGGTTGGGCTTGGGGTGGGTGGCCTCTCCCAACTTTATTGGTGTGGTTGGGGTGCTGGGGGCTGTGTCCCTAGGCCAGGCGGGGTTCAGAGACTATGGTGTTCACTTGACTTGAGGCTGAGGGTACCGTTCACATCTTAGTTAGCTGTGGGACAAGAGGCTTCAGGCTCTCCAGTTGTTTGCTCAAATCTATTTTCATACACAGTTCTTTTTTTCTAGTCTCTTCTAACTTCTTTTTTCTTTGTGCTAAAGGATTCCTGGACTACAGTCCAATGGACAGACATGTAGAGGTACAGCTCAGAAGGTCTTTAACTCCCTAAAACTATGGACTATATGTATCTCTTTTGTGAAAATAAAATTTTCCTTTGGCAATAATTTTTATTGTAGTATTTTTACTTTTCCATCTTGATTATATGTCACTTTCATGAAAAATAGAATGATTTTTCAGAAGTCTGTAGGAAGATTGAAATATAAGAGACAACGGCATTAGCTAAATAATCAGGCAGCAGTAAATTAATCCCAAGGACTATCAGCACACCAAAGATGTTGAACTCTTTTGAGGATGTCCTAACTGGTACCCAGATTATCTATGGAAATCAAGTGTTACTCAGTTAGATAGGCAAGAAATTTCTAAAGACTAGTTACCCCATTCTAGGACTGCGATAACCCCCTTTCCCCCCCCCCCCCAGAATATGGCACGCACATCAGGGAAGAAGAGTGCACATTTCAGTGTCAAATAGAGGATCTCACCAAGTGACTGTCCAAATACTGGCATATATTATTCTAGTAACAAAAAACACCTATCATTTCTACGTGTACTTCTTTCTTAAATTTTGCTTTAGAGCTGTTCCCTAAACTTCTCAATTGACATTGCTTCTCTGTTTCACATCTCTAAATTAAATCCCATGCCCAAAATGGAGATAAACAAAAGGTTTACATTGCCCCCAATAATCTTCTCTTCTATTGCCAACTAACTCCATGTCCCTGCAGCTCCTCAGCTGTCATCTAACATGCCAGCATTTTCTTCACCCCATTGCCACCTGGGATACAAATGCCTTCTCATGCTTTATGGCCCAGTGGAATGTCACCACATCCAAGACAGCCCTTTCTCTCACCTGTCCTCCATCACACTGTCAGTCATAAACTTCCCACAGAACATTACCCAATAAATAAGTCTTATAAAACTGAAGGGGGAAATATAAATTATTTTATTATAGGTCAACAATTCTTAAAAGTTTTAATTTTTAAACTTCCTTTATTGGAGTCATAAGAGAGCTTTATGAAAATGTAAAGTTACAAGAGAGTCCCCTTCTCCTACAGGAAGCTCTGTGTGGGTTAGTTCTCAAGGGTCTGTGTTGGTACTAAAGTTCAAGAACCACTGGGCCAAGGAAACATAATGGCTTGAGTTATGTGTTTAGTTTCTAGTCCTAAAGCTACTACATATCACTATTCAAACCACTGCCCAGAATGTACCTATTTAATAACATTTTCATCAACACAAAAGTTCTTTATAATAACAAAATCCAGTTACAACAAAGAATCACAGATATACCGACAACTGCTGTGGAACACAAATGTGACTATGTAATCCTCTTTTCCTCCAACTAAATGGAAATAGTTGAGAATCTAAAAACTGGGAAGCATAGAGTTTTTGCAAGGGAGGACCTCAGAAACCCAGTGTAATAGCCTTGATGATATATTTTTTAAAAGTTTGGTGTGTGCAGATTTGTGGGGAGATATATCTCTGGGCCAAGATAGAAAATATATGTTGACTGTCATGTAGGTCTGACAGCTGTAAAAGTATAGAAGGAAGGGGATGCTTGATGGAAGAATCTTCAGCCAGTGGTGTGGAAAGGATTGGCCAAGTATTGGCAAGGCCTATGAGAAGTTCCTGGCAAAGACTAAAGATTAGGTGATTTGTGTAAAGCAGAAATAGACTAGTTTGGGTATCACTAGTGGGCTCAGTTGTTATCTAGAAACAACAGGAGGTCACTATCTTGGTGTGCATATCACAAAGGTGCGGCACACTGAAGCTGACACCTAGAGGCATCCATTCCCCACATCAGGTTCTGGTAGCATTCCTTTGTGCCACCATAACTTGTTCAACAGAACAATTAGGAGTATACAAAAGTCCAGAAATATTTCCAGATTGTTTTATAAGGCATTATTCCTCCAATGCACATCTCAAAGCCCCAAACTTTAATTCATGGGTACTAGCTCTAGATCTTAGCTCAGAGAGTTAGAGAAGGCAAGATGAACTAGGCAGATAAATAAAGAAACTAGAAGGATGCAGAGGTGCCAAATTGGTTAGGCAGGTCTAACTGATGAGGGTCCGAGGTTGTCTACACTCATCTATCTCACATGCTTATCCATCTGTCTCCCTCCTTGAGAGAACTCCTGTTTCGCTGTTCTATTACTGTGAAGAGACACAATGACCAAAGTAACTTTTAAAAGAAAGCATTTAATTAGGGGCTTGCTTACAGTTTCAGAGTTTTAGTTCATAGTCATTGTGGTGTCAAGTGTAGAGGCAAAGAGCAGGTGTGGCACTGGACAGTAGCTGAGAATTCAATTTAATCAACAGGTTGCAGACAGAGGGGAGATGGGACCTAACATGAGCTTTTGAAATGTCAAAGCTCACACCCCTTCCAGCAAGGATAGACCTAATCCTTTTCAAACAGTTTCACTAACTGAGGACCAAGCATTCAAACACATAACCCATTGGAGGCCATCTTCATTCAAACACATGACCCATTGGGGGCCATCCTCATTCAAACCATCACATTACACTCCCCAACCCCGTGGGCTTATAGTCGCATCCTAATGCAAATGCATTTAGTCTAACATCAAAAATCCTCGTAGTCTCAAAAATCACTTTAAAAGTCCAAATCTTCTGAGATTCAAGATGGTCTCTTAACTGTGACTCTCTATAAAATAAAAATTATAAAAGAAGGTCACATAATTCCAACATATAATGTACAGAATACACATTACCATTCCAAAAAGGAGGAAAGGGGGCATAGTGAGGAAATAGGGAACCAAGACCACAGAGCACACTACAAATTCTGTCTTTGATGGATCTTCCGATCTCCCACTTCTTCCAGCTCTATGGGCTGCAATACTTCTCTGCACCTGTCTTCAGCTCTCTTTGGCAGGTATTCCATCACTCTAGCACCTCCCCCATGTTGGCACTGCTAACACAATTCAGTCTTCAGAACTTCACAACTTCACATAGTAGCTTCTCTGGGACTCATGCAGGGACTCCCCTGCCATATGCCTAGACTAAATGGCTTTCCTTAACCACAAAGGAAGATTCCATAACTCCTTTTCTGTATCCTTCTTGACTATAAACCCAAAATCATATAGCTGAAGATGCCATGTTCTTCTGTCTGCTGGGACCGGAACCTGACCCATTCCAAGTTTGACATTTGTATAAGCTTCATCTTGTTAATGGTTTCTTATGCTGCATAGATTTTGGTGTGTGTGTGTGTGTTTTTTTTAAATATATATATACAGGATGAGCTGGGTGAGGTCTTATCTGGAGGCTATCTCTCTATTTAATTTAGCACCAGGCTTTTTTTTTTTTTTTTTTTTAACTTATGTCCTTGAATAGAGGACTTGACTCCAACATTACATTCACTGGTGGTCTTTTTCTTTTCAGACTGTACATTTTATAATTCTCTTTGTGCTACTTGCTCCCTTTTGTTGTAGATCTGAACTAATAACTAAGTGACACAGTCAACTAGGCCATCTTGACTCTCCTCTGCCAACAACATTAATCCAAAACTCAATTTAGCCTCATGGAGATTCTTAGGACATTGGCCAAAAAGCAGTTGCATCTTTTGCCAAAATATCCCAAGAATGCTCTCCACCCTGGCTGCTATCATTCCCCTCCCAAACCTCTTGACCTGGATCTCCAGTTCACATTGCTCTTAGCACTCTTGTCTTCCAAGTTTATACTAGGATGGCCCATTAAGCCCCAATTAAAATGTCCAAATGCTTTTTTAGTTCAAAGTCTTCAATATTTCATATTTCTCTAAAAAACAGCATGGTCAAGTGTGGCATGGCATTACTCAATCCTTACACCAACTTCTGTTTTAGTTACTGTTTTATAACTGTGCAGAGACACCATGACCTAGGCGACATGAAAAGAAAACATTTAATTGGGAGCTTGCTTACAGTTTCAGGGCTAGTCCATGCCCATCATGATGGAGAGCCTAGAGGCCAGCAGGCATGGATGGCAGTAGTTGAGAGCTCACATGTGATCAGTAAGTTGCAGACAGAGAGAATAAGATTAGGCGTGCCATGGGCTTTCAAAACCGCAAAGCCCATCCCTAGTGACACACTTCCTCCAACAAGACCACACCTCCTAAACCTTCCCAAAAACACTTTACCAACTGGTGGCCAAGCATCTGAACATAAGGACCATATGGGGGTCATCCTCATGCAAACCAACTTCCCTTTCCAAGCTTATCAAGTTCTTGCTTACTGTTCTACCTCCTGTCTCAGTTAGAAGATCATGACATAAGCTGGGCCGATCAGAATCTTCCTTTAGATCAGTCTTCAAACCCTAGGAAAGAGAAATTTTCTTTCTACGTAACTCGTGAAACTATTAGTAGCTGTCTGTATGCTATATGAAGAGAAGTAAATCCTGAACATTGTTAAAAGGAGGTGTTCAGACACTAGCCCCTCCCTGAAGCTCTATTGGGTACCAGCAGCCCTTTCTCTACCTCTAGGGCCTTCCTCTGACACTGGATCAGTGCATCCCTTTCACTTGTTGTAGAGGGCGGATTTTGAAGATGGCCCCAAATTCCCAGTCTGATCGAGGTTCCAAGTAAACTGCTCTGAAGAGAAGCAGATTATCTAGGCCATCCAACTTAATCACATGAGCCCTTAAAGCTGAGCCTAGATATTAAAGATGGGGAAAACAGACTTAAAGTATGAAGAAAGATTCATAAAGTGAGATGGCAAAGCTACATACTAAAGGATGCAGTGACCCTCCTGGAGCTGAAGCAGTCTCTCCTAATTGATAGCTTTCAGACCACTTAGGACTGAATTAGTGGAACTTCTGCCCCCAATTCCTCTAGATAAAAGCCCATCCATGCAACCTCTTGATTCCTTTGTCTGCAAAGCCCTGAGCAAAGAATTCAACCATAGGATATCTGTACTTCAAATATGCAGGTCTTATTTTATGTGGCTACACTGGTCATGTGTTAGCAGCAGAAAAGCAATACACTTGAATTTATTTTATTCACACCTGAAGAAGTCATGACTAACAGAAACTTAAGTTCCTTTCACTGCTGTGTGGAGACTCCTGAAACTCTTGCTCTGTACTGCTTTCCTTGGCCGTGTATCTGTTTGTATGATGTCTGCAGTTGGCTAGAGTGAGTTAAGAAGACCAAAATGTATTTGAAGTGGGGCTAAGGGAGCACAAAATAACTTGGTTCTGAAGTGATCTGAAGTGATCTGGGAACCACTGAAAAACGAAGGGAAAGGAGGAAGTAGCTGACTGTGGATCTGAAGAAAAAAGGCCTGACTAATTTCCTGGCTTCCCCTGCACTTAACAGCACGAAGTGCTCCTCATAAAGCATCCAAAGGATATGGGCTCTGTCTCAGATACACTGTCCTTCCTGAGGAGCCATCAACCCTACATACTCCTTAACACCTTATAACAGCCGCCCTTTGCTCTCCCCCACCCCCTCTCTTTTTCTCTTGTTTATTTGAAGGTACTTTATTACAGTAAGAACGCTTAGCATAGGATCTAACTTTTAGCAAAATTTTAGGTGTGCAGTACGCTGTTAGCTACATGTGCAAGGTTTACCACAGGTCTCTTAAGTCTTCTTGCTTGGTGGAAACTTGTTTTCCAGTTATTCCAGCTCCCTAGTAACCTGGAAACCACCATTCCACCCCTACTTTCCACAAAGATAACTTTTAGATTCTGCATAAGTGCAACTATACACGTTTTGTCTTTCTGTAATTGGTCTGTTTCATTCAGCATAGAGAAACAGGTCACAAAGACAGGCCATCCATGCTGTCAAGGACTGATCTCTTGAACTCTAAGTACAACTTCTTTAGATACTTCATTTCTCACTCTCTCCTCTTTTCCAGAACTTCACCAAAACATTTCCTTCTTGGCAAAGCCCTCCGTGACTGCCCTGTGTAAAAGTGCAACTTCCTCTCTGGATTATCCTTTCCAACTCTGTTCTTTCTGTCAGCAATGACCGCTGCCTAGCAACTTGCTTGTTCTTACCAATTTCACCTGTACTTATTTATTTAGTTAGTTAGTTCTTGACTTCCTTATAGAAGGCTAGCTTCACATACACACCAGGGCTCACGTTTGTTTTAAGCATGCTATCTCCTCAATACAGAGAACAGTGCCAAGAACACACTGGCCACTCAAATGTTTACTAAAGGACTAATCAAAAGGGAGATAGATGTGTGCATAAAGAGAAATATGTATCTTGCTTCTTACAAATAAATCGGCAGTATATATATTTTAGAGACTCAGTGCAGCCTTCATTTTCTCTAGTGCCAGGAATCCAGAACAAGAGAGTGAGATTTGGCAGCATGACAGGAGAGACTGCTGGGATGGGAAAAGAAATGATGAGACAGAGCAGGGATCCCTGCAATGTTTGCTGCTACAAAGCACCTGGGGACCTGAAGGCTGGCTCTTGATGACAGTTAGCTTTTATAAATATTAAGTAAGGACAACCATAAAACCACTCACTCATCCAGCCTCCCATGGAGCATCTGCAACTCTTTCTTATCTGTCTATTGTGACCCAAATAATAAGGCCAGCCTGATAGCAGCCCTCTTTCCAAGGTGAGATGATAGATTCACTTCAAGGGAGAAGTGTAAACAATAGCCCAGCTGGGCTTTCAAGGCTAAGGCGAAACATCTACTTATGTCTTAGGCATGTATGCCTAATACTCATTTTCTGTTTTCTTTATTGTATTTCCACTTGATGGAAATCCAATTATTTGTTGTTAAGCATATGTGCTTTTGAGGAACTTGCTTTATGTCCGTCATCATGCAGAGTACAGAAGATAGAAAAATGAGCAAGATTTTTTTAAAAAAAAAAACTTTCATTTTTTAATCCCCTTTCTATCTCCCATTAAAAAACAAACAGGCTTCGAAGGGGTAATAAAATAAAATATAATAAGATAAAATAAAGACAAACATAAATAGGACAAAGCAAACAAAAGGAAAGAGCCCAAAAGAAGACACAGAAAACAGCCCCGTACATTCAGGAATCCCATAAAACACACTAAGCTGGAAGCTGCAATATATTTGCGAAAGACCAGTAGGGTAAAGAGAGAGAGGAAAAATACATTTAAATAAAATAAAAATAACAAGGTGTAAATATTTAAAACCCCACATGATATCATGAGACAAGAAACCTCCAAACATTCCATGAGTGTATTTTCTGTTGGGCATCGACTACTGGGCACAGGGCTTTGTTTTCCCCACTGAGATTCCCTTGAAGGAAACTAAATTTTCACTTGTACATGGTTATCAATTAGGGATTGCTTCTCTGTTAGGGATGGGTTTGTTTGTTGTTGTTTATTTTGAGACACAGTCTCTCTACAATAATCCTGGGTCCTAAAACTCACTGTGTACACCAGGCTGTTCTCGAAGTCACGAAGATCTACCTGCCTCTGAAAAGGGAGCTTTTTAATAAGAACAGGTTAGGCTACATTTAACAGAAAAGCCCCAAACAACAGCAACTTAGACCGATAAGAATTGATTTTTAATATTACACGAAGAAAACCTAGAGAAAGAAAGTTACAAGTTGGTAGACTGTTCATGGTGTTGGGAGTCTATCTATTTATTGTTACTCTTTGCCATGCTCCATAGCCTAAATCCATTCTTCCTGAAGTATGCTACATGACCAACCTGGTATCTTCCATGAGTCTAGAACAAATAATATCTATGGAAATGCTGTATAGTGTCACAGTGATGGTTCTCTTTCCTGTGGGACCCATAGAGGCAGAGTCCAATATCTATCCTTGGACAAGATTTGAAATTCACTTGCCTATAAGAAGAGCCCCACCCACGGTCAGTGACATTGAGCAGGGACATTAGGGGATCATATGAAGAAGAACCAGATTCAAATCCAGCCCAATAGTATACTTACTTGAATCCTAGTTATCTATGAGACATTGAAGCTACCTACCATAACACAGAGGCTACCGCCTATGGTTATGTAACAGTATTCCAGTAGAAAGAACTGTAAGATCTGTGAGACAGTTGAAGTTCATAGCTCAACTCTCTGTGTGACCAGTAGCAAATGAATTGTCCTCATAGGACTGAGGGTGTAGCTCGGTGATAAAGTACCTTCCCAGCATACATGAAGCCATTGGGTCTCTGGCATGGAAAACAAAACAACCCATATGTATTATGTGTTACAGTGAGGTTTCTTGGTCCTGGGCTGCCTAGACCTATAGACTTGCCACGCCAGACCCCTTAGCCACTTGTCGCCGCTGCTCAGGCCCCCCAGAAATGACTCAGAGGCTTATATTAACTTCATGTTGTTTGGTCTATGGCTCAGGCACATTGCTAGCTACCTCTTACATCTTAAATCAACCCATTCTCATTAATCTGTCTGCCACATGGCCCGTGGCTCACCTGTGTTCCTTACATGTTTCTTCTTTGGGCTTCTGGCTTGTTCTCCTTGACTCCACCCTGCTTTCTCCTACCTATGATCTGATTTCTCCTCCTACTTTTTCTATGGTGCCTGTCATGGCCCAAAACAGCTCCTTTATTTAAAGATTGAGATTCACAGCATACAGAAAGACATTCCCACATCAATTATGTATTCTCCTTGTTTCTCAGTTTACTAATGTGTAGAGATAGAATAAAAACCATTGTAACTGTGTGAATGTTGTTATAATTGGTTGATGTCATATCGAATACACCTGCTTCACTTAAGCATTATTCCCGGCACAAAGAAGCATTAAATACATTTATTCTAATCATAAAGACAACACATGGATCTAGGTACTTGTTGCTTTGAGACAGATATCTTTAGCTTCTTATGCATGTCCCTGTATTGGTCTGCCTGGCAAAGCCATTCTTTAGTATCACTAACAGGCTTTGCCTGGTAGATACAGAACAAGGTCATAGGTTATTTTAATTTATATCCTTCCGGTCCTTATACTCAACAGTCAGTAGGGGATTCTCTCCCACCTCAGTCACAAGAAAGGCTCTGCCTTGTTTGGTTACATACCTATCCCATTGCCAATCTCTGTAGGGGTACAGTTCTCTCATGGACCCATCTTGGAAAATTCGCTAACCTCTATGGCTAGGACTTGTGGTCTGCTGGGCTCTGATTGCATGTTGATCATTATGTCTTTGGGGACATAAAACAGCTGCTGCTCCAGATCCACCCACTAGGTCATTTTACATGACTTCCTGGTTAATTGTCATAAGTATTTGTTGTGGAATTTTGAGCTCCTGAATACAGAGGCCTTGGTTTCTGTGTCTATGCATCCCTCACCGCCTACTGTGCTGCTTCTTGACAGGAAGGACTTTGATAAGTGGCTATTGAACTAGAACTGACTGGTTTCTGCCTGTGAGCTAGCTTACAGAATACTAATTTTGTAGACAATGTCCCGGGAGATAGAGTGGGGTTTCTTAAAGTTTCTTAGACCTCAAAACTAAGATCCTTATCCTCCTTATGAGGAAATTTGAAAACCAATAGAAGGAGCCTCGAGAGGCCAGAAATAAAGGACCAGTCCAACTATGGTTCTTCCGTGTGAATCGCATGACTATGTGGAAACCAGTGACTTATGGCTGATAGTCACCTCATCTACGCAATGGGAATGATGATCCTGGTGGAATCTTTTCGAGACACATTTCTCTTTCTTCTCTTTCTTTTGAGGATTTATCAGCTTCCTTTGGACCTCTGCTGTAACATCTGAGCAATGTTTTACTCATGTATCATTTTTGTAAAAGGTCATTGTGTTTATCTGGCACAATTTATAAGTTTTGTGGCTTCCTTTCTACTCACTATAAAGACTCAGCTTAGGAAATAAACATTATACTGATATTTTTTTCTAACAAGGTGAAGGATGTTGGCAAAGTTACGTCATCTCACTCAGCTTCGGTTTCCTAATTGGTACCCAACAGAGCTAGAACAGACTTGGTAAAAGGCTAATTCTAAGTTTAGCCCTGTGACATGCCCCCACACAAACAAACAAACAAACAAAAACAGTCTTACTATCTCCACTTTTCCCTCTCAGCAGCTGAACCATCTTCAGCTTCTGCTGAACACACACACAAATCTAGAGATGTTGATTTCTGGCCTCTGTGTGGCTGACTATAAACACAAACCTAAGAACAAGCGAGAGGAAAATGAGCAGAGGAGAAGTGTGCACCTCCAGACCCTTCCCACTCACGCATGAACGGCTTACTCAGAAAGCCTCTATTTCCTCCTCTTCAGAATGACGACAACCATAGCAGTGTCCTGTAACAAAGTCTGCAATTTAAGGTCGGTTAAAAATGGCATAACAGAGTAGCCACACTCCAGAGCTTTCGATCTATTTTAAACAGTCCGTTTAAAACAACACTACCATTGGGGCTGTTCTGAGAAAGAGAAGAATAAATTTTCACCTTCCTTAACTAGTACAGTTAGCAAAATCATTTTAGAATGGCCTCACCTGAACTCTGCCAATTTTAGGATTAGAAACCACTTTAACTCAAGACCACATAGACCACAGAATGAGGATTTATTGCTGCTTAAGTGGTACTTCTGTTCATTTTTTTAAATTCTTACTCTTTGTGGGGCCTGCCACCCAGCTCCCAAATAAATACACGGAAGCTTATTCCTTATTATTAATGCTCAGCCTTAGTCTGGCTTATTTCCTGCCAGCTTTTAAAAAAATTATCCTGTCTACCCTTTGCCTCTGGGCTTTTATGTTTCCCTATTTCTGCACACCTTTCTTTGTTTCTTACTCTGTGTCTTGCTGAATAGCTGGGTGGCTGGTCCTCTCTCCTTCCCTCTCCGGTCTCCTCCTCCCAGATTTCTCCTTCTATTTATTCCATCAGGCCTGCCTATCCTCTCTCTGCCTTGCTCTTTCTTAGACTAATCAGGTGTTTTAGACAGGCAAAATAATACAGCTTCACAGAGTTAATAAAACACAGCATGAAAGAATGCAACACATCTTTACAACATTAAACGAATGTTCCACAACGTAAACAAATATAACACATCTTAAAATAATATTCAACAACACATTCCCGTTTTCTTTAACAGTTGTTCAGAAACAGGCACCGGAGTCAGAACAGAATGGAATCCTGGTTTGCCCGTGTTCCAACCCTATAACCTCATGCACATTACCAGTTTCTCTGATCCTCAATTTATCTGTCTGTAAAATTGGTATAATGATAAGATTTTATCTTCTGGGGTTCTTATGATGATCAGATGAAAGAAAATATATGAATATGTTACCACAATGTCTTGAAAACCCTAAGGGATTGTTAATTGATAGTGTAATTATTAGCCCTGCTATCAAGATCATCACTACTGTCTCAGCACCAGGATCTCTTCAGCCTTGTAAAACTGATTTGATGAGCACCCCAGACTTAGGAAGCTCACTGTAAGCAGTCATTCATCCTTAGACTCTGGGATTCTCTGAGCATCTGTGCAGCCCAGCAGGAGTTTCCTGCCGCGCACAGTCTGTGTTCTAAGGAGACCAGCTGCCTTTACATTTAATTCTCAGGGTATGTATGTCACCAGCAAAATGATTAAATATGATGATTCCCGTGCCTATGACATTGCACAGTTGGCGTTCCCTCAGGAGCTAAGACACCTGAAACACAAGGGAGCAAATGGGAAAAAACAAAACTGTTGAAGTGAGAATAGATTCTTTTTTTTTCACAATTCCCGCTTATAGATTTGCTTCTAGATGGTGAATGGGAAAAATGTGACCAAAAGAGCCTTAAAAATGGAAAGCTCCTCTCTCCACCAATACATCAGACGCAGGCAAACAAAATCTCTTCACACTTGATTGTTTCAACTCTATATCTTTCAGAATTCATTTTCACACCTCATTCGCCCATTCAGGACCGCATGCCTGAATAACTGTGGTCTACTAGGTGATGAGGCTACACTAATTAATAGCAAAAAGTCCTTGCTAGTACCTCCTCCTGAGGGCCTACTTACAGAACCAGATAGTCTGTTAGTGTGTGACATTTGGACACAGGGATGATTAAGTTGTGACCGTGCATCAAAGCCAGCGGGTTCTGCATTTGATGAGTCTCCCATCTACAGTGTTCTGTGTTCAAGTGTGGTTGATGAACGAACTTCAGGGACCACTAATGAGAGAGTAGTAGCCCCTGGCCTTAGAAAGAGCACTCTAGATAGGCAAGGGGTAGAGAGAAAGTAGCGTGAAATAGTCACAGGTAGGGCTTTTGGGGGAATACTTGCAGAAATTTCTAAGCAGTGTCAAGAGCAGGGATGCCCTTCAATTTACAAAAGCCAAATGTCCTTATTAATGCTGCCTCATTCCTTCCCTGGAGAAGTCTCTGTGAGGTTGAGTTCAGGAACTCATTTCTGAAAGCACAAGGTAGCTACAGTCAACATGAGATCCACTATTTTCTGTGGCCTGTGGTTAAGGAGCACCTTTCATGCCTCATTATGTCTCAGCAAGACTCTCCTAATCCCTTCTTTGTGGAACCAATGGCCTTAATGCAAAAGCAAACAAATTCACAGTAATTAGACTGCTCAAATCCACATAGACCTGGCTGTTTCTCAGCAACCAGGCAGAAGGCACACTGAAGCCAAACCTTGCAAAAACAGGCCTTAAAATGTGGCCCCTCCTTGTCTGATTTATTTCTTCTTCCAGGACTTTTTTCCTGGGTGTATATACTCGAGGATTACAGGTATAACAAAACATATTGCCTCACCTCAGAAAAGAAACATTTTCTTCCTGGTTGTATGTGAAGTTCATCTATCATTAGTGGAGTCGAAAAATGTCTAAGAACTAAACAGGAGAAGACAGATTAGGTGACCACATCTGAAGATACCCAGCTATGTTTTGTTATCTCCTTGACCCTTTCATTGTTGTTGACATGGATTTGTGTAGTAAGAGGTTTCTGGCCCGGACTTTCGGGCCTAGCCTCAAGGTTGGGACCTGCAGACCCGCAGACCCACAGAGACACAGACGCTTACATTGATTTTAGGCTGATCGGCCCAAGGCCCAGGCATATAACTTGCTAACTCTGTACCCTTCATCTAACCCATGACTCTTATCCTGTTCAGCCATGGGGCTGAGTACCTTTTCTTAGAGCAGCATCGTTGTCCTCTGCTTCTTCTGGCTTCTCTCTGGCGTTCTGCTCCGTTCTTTCTGTTCTCAGAGTCTTCTTAGTCTGGTAGCCCCACCCACACTTCCTGTCTGCCTTTGGCCAGTCAGTGCTTAAAACTCATAGACGGGACAGTTATTTACAATTTAACATCATAAATCCACTACACATTCACATGAATGAAAGCATGTGTTCACAATTGTAAACTGCACTACATTATGAGCATCAGCTTTATATACATTTAACATTTTTTAATTCAATCTATTCTTGTAGTTGTTTATTTTTATTTTTTTTTTTAAGTCCTTGACATAGTGGGCTGGCAAAGCCTATATTTCTACAGATTTTCCTGGCCATCAAAAGATGGAATGACCCTGAATTTAACCCAGAGAGGCCCCTTAGTTTCTGGAATACAGGTTAAATGAGCAGCATCTGCTGTTATCCATACATTGAATGAAATTTAGCAGAATTCTCTACTGTTGCTCGTGGGGCCATATATGGCCAGAGCACAATAATCCAGCATTGACTGGGAAAACAATTTGCAAAGGTGATCTACATGTCATAAGTGCACTTTTGAGCTCGTTAAGTGATGTTTGAACAAAGATATGTAGCTTGAAACATGCTATCTATCTGATGGTTTTGCAAAAGATACACTAAACAGATTAAAAAATGTTTAGAAAAATTGTCCCACAGAATGGTAGAAAAATCATTGAGCATGAGCATTAAAAATATTTGTATTTATCCAACTATGAAGTTTGCCTTTAAGCTATTTGTAACTGAAAAATGCTTTGAAAAGCAAATTGTTGACATTCTTTGTTGTATCCTTTATATAACTGCAAAAGTGGATACCTATTTAAGCATTCAAGCAAAGTCTGTGCATCAGTTACTTTTCTATTGAGATAAAACAGAATGAGTAAGGCATTTGTTGTAGAATATTATTTTAAGGTGTGTTGTTACTTTTGTATATATTGCATTTATTTTACTCTGTGAAGCTGGTTTACTTTGCCTGTCTAAAACACCTGATGGTCTAATAAAGGACTGAGTGGCCAATAGCAAGACAGAAAAAAAGGATAGACAGGGTTGGCAGGCACAGAAGATACAAAAGGAGAAATCTTGGAGGAGGAAGAAGTAGCCAGACAGACAAGAAGGACATCAGGGTCAGCGACACAGCCGCATAACAAGCCATGGAGTAAGAGTAAGATTTTCAGAGGCAAACGGTAGCTAAGCTAATTCAAAAAAATATGGCAAGGAATGAGTCAGTGTAAGGCCAGGCACTTATAGTTAAGAATAAGCCTCTGTCTAGGTATTCATCTGGGATCTAGGTGTCAGGTCCTCCAAAAAAAGCAAAAGCAACCAACAACAGGCATCTTATAAAAAGAAGTGGTTGTTTGGGGTTTATGGTTCAAGAGTGGTGGAGTCTATCACTGTCACGGTGGGGATCATGGCAGCAGGCAGGCAGGAATGGTGCAGGTGCAGAAACAGGCAGAGGGAACGGTGGGAATGACATGAGTGTTCTGAAACCTTAAAGTTCTCATCCTCTAAGGACACGCCTCCTCCAACAAGGCCACACCCCCTAACCCTTCCCAAACAGTTCCACTAGCTGGGGACCAAGTATTTAAACATGAACTTATGAGAGTCGTTATCTATTAAAATGCCTCAGCCTGCTTTTAAATTTTAAATATATAAAATTGTAATGTAGCTAACTGAACTTGAAGGGTGTTTTCATGATTAGTTTATTTATTTATTTGTTTGTTTGTTTGTTTGTTTATTCATTCATTCATTCATTCATTCATTCATTCGTTTATTTGTTTGTTTGTTTGCTTGTTTGTTTAGAGTGTGTGTTCATGCCATGTTGCACATGGAGGCTCAGAGGACAATTTTTAAGAGTCAGTTCTCACCTCCCAACTTGTTGAGGCAAGGACTCCCATTTCTACTGTGGTACTATTTATTCCACAATAGCTGGCTCTGAAGCTTTAGAACAATTCACCTGTCTTTTCAGTTTTTTAAAAAGGAGTGCTGGGAACACAGATGTATGCCATCATATCAGGCTTCTTACATGGGTTTCAGAGCTCAAGCTCAGATCACCAGGCTTGCACAGCCAGCGCCTTCAACTGCTGAAGCGTCTCTCTGGTCCACACAATTCTGTTTCTATGCTTGTAGTTATAGGTTCTTATGACACTGCTTGGATGCTTCACCGTGAAGGTGTTAAGCTTTCTGTTTATTCATAATAGAATTATCATTTGTACATGTGCACATTGGTTGATCGGTTTGTGCAGCCAAGGGAAAGCTCTAAACAAGCCATTTGAGATCTGAGGTGGACAAAATGGTCCCTTTTCAGGTTTCACATCTTTTACAGCTTATGAAATTCCATGAAAGGAAAGGAGTCTGTTTCAAGGTCTGAGTACTTCAGTGGCTATAATTAAGAGGCTTGCTGAGAGACTGTCCATAACTTTCAACTGAGTCTCTTTCTAAATTGGTTTGGAGAGTAGTTTTCAATTACTGAGAAGCTTATATCTCACAGTTCAATGACATATATCAGGCATCTAGCAACAGCTCTCTGATGGGTAATAACGAGATTTCAATTAGCATCTTGGATCCATCTAGAAATTTATTCCAAGCTTATTTGCTTGAAGGAGTCCAGACTTGTTTGGGACTTGTTCTAACCTGTTTTCATAAAGGAAAGTTCAATATGTACATGACCTTTGCTTTTCTGAGCAGCTCAATACCTAAATCCAGCGTTCCTTCTGGAAAATCAGCTAGTTTTCTTTTTTGTTTTTTTTTGTTTTGTTTTGTTATGAGATAGAGAAGGTTTCTCACTGTAGCCTTGGCTGTCCTGGAACTTGCTCTACAGACCTGGCTAGCCTAGAACTCTCAGAGATCTGCTTGCCTCTGCCTCCCAACTGCTAGGATTAAAGGCGTGCACCACCACTTTCTGACAAATAAGCTAATTCTCTTTCCTCAGGTGGTGCTCAGAAAATTCAGGCTTCTCTCTTTGTACAGCTTGATGAGTCAAGGGTTTAGTGACAAGAAATAGAAAGGCTTTTTCTGTGTCCCTTTGTCCTATACTGTGCTCCCAAGTTGGGGTGGCATGGTCAAGGACAGAGAATACTCAGGCTACTCCCCTCTCCTCCACATCGTGCCTGAGAGTCACTGAGGTCATTTTTCCTTGCTGGCAATGTTTGAGTTCATATCTCATTCTTTAGCCCTGAACTAATCTAGCCTCCCATCCTCAGACTCCCCCCTGCCACCATACATCTAGACTGCATATCTAGATCACTAGTTCTAAAACTTATGATGCAGACTGTTTTTCTCTTTATAGTTCCCAAGAGGCTGAGTCTCATGAGAAAAACCTTTTGTATAAAATGCACAGTACAGATCATCAAAGTATGCACTCTGTGTGTGCGTCTTTCAGAGATCTCCGGGGCAAGACCTATACGTCCCTACGTTTACTGTTTCCTACCTAAACAGACTAAAACGTAAGCTCCTTTAGGGGGATGTTAGACCCCACTCTCTCCTAGCTATTGCTTTGTTGCCATGAGGTGATGCCATGACGTACATTTAGTTGTGGACTTGCTTACAGTTTTAGAGGGTTGGTCCATGAACCTCAAGGTAGGGAGCATGGTGACAGTAGGCAGAGCCAGCACACTGGAGCAGTAACTGAGAGCTCACATCTGATCCACAAGTTGCAGGCAGAGAGGAGGAAACTGGGCCTGGCCTGGAATTTGAAACCTCAAAGCTCACCTATTAATGACACTTCTCCTCCAACAGGGCCACACCTCCTAATCCTTCCCAGACAGTTTCACTAGCTGAGAACCAAGCATCCAAACAGATGAGCCTACTGGGGCGATCCTCACTAAAACCACTACTTCCCCTGCCTTCCTGCCCAGTGTTGTGGCTTGCTGTGCTCCTTGTTCTGCCCCCGTTACTCTGGCTCTTTCCATTTCACATTCCTTCCATCAATGTATAAAGGCTTCATTTTTTCATATCCTCATCATCCTTTTCTTCTTTTTTATGGTATATATTCTAATGGAGATACAACAGCATAACATAACATTTTATATTTAACATTTCCCCAATTATTAGAGATTGTAAGCGCATTTTCATGTGCTTATGGGTCAATTTCATCTTTTTTAAACATAGAAAGGTGAAAGAAAGGAGTTGCCATGAAATGAGATGGGGAATGTTGCTGAAAGAGCTGTTAATGAAGGCAAAACATAGAATTAGATTCAGACACACATTGGATCTCTAAATTGAGATATTGGCAAACAATTCATGAGTTGCAGTTGAGTGGCAAATCCAACAGCATAGCCAAAGAAACTGAAGAATTGCTAGTAAATAGAGAGTGCACATCTCATGAGATTATTTGGAATCCCAAGGAAGGCTTTTAGAAAAGGGAATCATCTTTGGCCTGAGCTCTGGGGCTATCACACTTGAAAGATGGGAAATGAGGAGGAACTGATTAGCCAGGGAGATGAGGATATGATACGGTCAGTAGGAACGTGTTGCCAGGAAAGATGATACTCCAAGGGTGGAATAATGTTGCTGAAAGTTCAAGACTGACACGTAGGTATTACTAGCTCAAGTGTGGGGGGTCATTATGACCCAGATGAGCAAATGGGTAGATTGGTTGGAGTAAGAGCCAATTGATTGAAGAAGACTCAAGAAGGAAGGAGGGGTGAGAAGGTAGTGACAATAGACAAAATATTAGAGGTTTCTTATAAAAGGTAGAAGAACATATGAGAAGGGAGACCAAAAGAACCGGTTTCACTAATGATGAAATACACAGGGCTAGATATGGTGGTACAGGTCTATAATCTTAGTGTTTAAGAGACTTGGGCAAGATCATAGTGATTTCAAGGCTACACTGAACTGTGAGTCCCGGAAGGAGGCCTTGTCTCAAAGAAACAAAAATAACAGTAAAATCTAGAGAAAGTTTATAATGGAACTGACCTATTAGTGTGGAAGAACAGGGAGACATACCAGAGTGATGTAGTCACTTCTTCCTTCTTGCCTTTCTCTGTACCTCTGTAGACTTCTAGCAGAGCAATCCAGTGACCCATTGTGTATACTAATTGGCTTACATGCAATCTCTTCTTATTAGCTATGTGTTCCTCTAATGTTGCTGTGTAACAACAGATTCTAAACCACCATGCCAGCAAAAGTGCCTTTCCTCATGCTCAGGTTGGCTGCCATTATTTCCAGGCTGTTAATCGGAGCTGTGTATATTCCAAATGTCTCTCATTGGGACTAGTGGCAACTCTGTACATACTTTTCCCATGATAAAGATCAGAAGTATGAGAAAGAAGCCAAAATACATTAACACACTTAAATCCTCTGCTACCAACAAGTCTACATCCCAATTCTCAAAGCAAGTTAGAGAGTCAAGTTCAACCTTGGTGTGGAAGATAAATTCCATCTACACACTGGAAACACCAGGTCAAGGATGTGAAAACAATCAAACAAAAACATTGACAAACACAGTCTCCAACATCCTACCAGCCTATAGGCTTCTTAAGACAATAGTCTGATTTTCTCTATTTTCCAGGACATGGAATCTTGCTGACAATGGTTGACTACATACCACCAAGTACACTGGCCTTTTCCCAGCACATGATTAAAAGTCCAAGTATTTTATTTTTCTGGACAGGTGATGGCATTTACTCCTCTGAACATTATCTCATAAGCTCTCAGTACAGCCCCATAATATTATTCTTTTTCTAATTTTACTGTTGAGATCCAATAGCCCAGACTCTCCTGCTAAAATTCAGGGATACTGGGACTTTGGCTATAAAGTCCAAACTCTCAATCAATCCATCTCTCAATCCTAGAAAGGCATGAGCAGGTGGAAATTAAGTTTGGATCATAATGAACATGGCAGAAAGATTAAGTCATCCCAATGGAGAAAAGGAATATTGAACTATAAAATGAATCAGTTGGGTATTATAATACACGGAGCACAAATGAGGTCAGAACTCTTAAGTATGAATTAGTATGTAACAGTTACTAAGGTGGTTGGGTTGATAAGGTGGTGATAATGTCAAGGATGTGATACTAAAAATGAAGAGGGGAATGCAGGAGAGTGTCAAGGTATCAATAAGAAGGCAGTGGAAACCTTAGCCTTGGAATCCAAGCTAAGAAGGAACAGAAGAAAGATCATTTGAATAGAATAAAGATTTTATCTTCGAAAGCAAGGACAAGTAGAAGGAAGGAGTGAGAATGGGCCGATGGAGTGAAAATGGGCTGATGGCCTAAAGGAGTATTCCAAGGAACACACTTGTCCTGCTCACTCCCGTGAACACATGTTTACACCTCCATGTTTCAAGTTTTGTGACAAGGTCAGTTTGATGCTTATAAATGTACCCCAAACTCTTTAAACTAGCTTTATAATGCAAAGTGTCCCATCACACCCTTTCCACAAGAGGAATACCTTTTTCATTTCTTCCTAAGGATCTTGTTTTAATTATTAAGATTTAATTTTTCTAAGGCCATTTTCTGAAATTTCACTAGTTGCATTTATAAGCTGAGAAGCAAATTCTATTTACTGGTAGAAATGGAAAAATAAAGCAAAATTGAAAAAGATGTATCAGACAAATGTGAATAATTTTCATAGAAAAAATTTATCCTTAGAGGTGGAAATAATTTATGACATCCAAAGCATCCAAATACAAAGATGATAATTTTTTTTTACAGAAATGACATGACCTCCAAAGTAAATGAACAAAAGAAATCAAGATGCAAGTGGACATATATGAAATATGAGGAAAATATAATATGACATGTAATATAAAGTACAACATACATAATATAATTAACCTTCTTGCTTATGATTGCTATCCAGGGGTAGAGATATGAGTAACTTCATAAGTGGGACAAAGAGAGAATAGGAAAGTTTGAGTATGGGCATTCTTGGAAGGCCAGCGACTATCCAGAGAAATTTCAACACAACACAGTAGTTTGGAGAAACCCTTACAGGACTGTTTGGAGTCTTTCCTATTGATGCTAAGACTAATGTGCTCATGCCAACTGCTCTGAGACAATTTATGCAGACAATAAGGGCCTCTGCATGCTACTTCTAGCCTGAAATCTGATTATATGTTGATTTTGGAGTGGGCATATAGGAGAAATGTTCACATTACAGGAAAGACTCACTGGAGCAGGCTTGAAACAGTCCTTCCATCCTAGGTACTCTGATTCTTCCTTAAATTGATGTGACATTGAATGCTTTGTCTCATTGAGTGTTTTCATGACTATGTCTGGATATATCAGATGCTAGTTGTTCTATATTCTACCTGAGAGACCAAGAATACCCTTATCATTTTGGTATATAACTGATTTTATCTTAAATAAAATCACAAAGCTATCTTTTTTTGTGTGTATGGGTATGTGGTGTAGATATAGGTGTAAGCTCCACTTACCCAAGCACATACATTGTTGCCAGAGGCCAACACTGGGAGTCTTCCTGCATTTCTCTCCACCTTAATATTTTTAAGACAGTGTCTCTCACTAAACCGGAGCTCACCATTTCTGTGAGGCTAGCTGACCAGTAAGCTCCTGTGAGCCTCTGTCTCCACCCACAGTGCTGGGATTTCAGGCATTGGATAATACCCAGCATTTGTGTGGGTTCTGGAGGTCTGAGGCACAGACCTCATGCTCAAACAGCACGCACCTTACTCAAACTAACTTTTATGGAGTATCTTTTCAGGGATATTTTGTTCTTTTCTGCAAGAACCCCCATTTGTGTTAAGATTTGCCTCTGTTAAAGATTCTTTTAATGAAAATCGTCTATCATTTGAGGATATAAACATGCAGAGTGGAATTGGTGTAGGGGCTTGAGGCTTGTTTTGTTTTTGTTTTTGAATATGTTGCTTACAAGGTTGACCTTCAGCTAGCATCTAAGAAATTATCAGCTTCCAGAGGGATCCCCCTGCTCAAACCAATAAGAGCTGCTCACCATTCCAAAAACATCTTTTCAAACGTCATTTTTATGAATATCTGCTTTTCTTTGGTGCATGCCATGTAGAGGTTGTTTACCTGAGCAGTAAAAACCTTGGTTGCTGCATATTTTTCTTTTACTGAGATTGAAATTACACCCATCTCCCTTGCTATCCTTCCCTCTGCTAGAGCCTAAACCCTCCCATACATCAGTTCTCACTCTCTTTTAAATGTGTGCCCTCTGTTTTCATTAATTGCTGTTACAGGTGTGTATGTATTACTAATACAATCTGCTCAGTGCATATGTTACTCTTTATATATGTTTTCAGGGCTGACATTTGGTACTGGATAATTGGCTGATGCGCTCTCCCCTGGGGAAGAATATTTCTCCCGCTCTGCAGCATTTCCTAATTGCTTGTAGTGTTTTGTGTAGGTAAGGCCGCCTGGTCTCTCCCCATCCACTTTGGCACGTCTATTGTTGTTTCTGACCTTGTTCAGAGTTTCTGTGGCAGATTATTTTACATACATTGCCACGACTTCTCACTGAGAGCTCCTGTGAGAGGGGACTCTTGGGAGCTTGCCCTCAGCTTTACTCCCAGGCACCTGTTCCTCAGCTGACTTTGCTGCAGTAAATCACAGCTGTAAGAATATGTGCTGAGCTTGTGAGTCTGCCAGTGAGTCACCAATGCTGGGGTAGTCCTTACAACCTCAGTTACATCAGGGGAACTAACAAATATCATAATAGATGAGACCAGGAGATCAGACGATCAATACAGTCGTTTCTAGGTTAGTCCAGTGCTCCTAGTGGATAGGCAACCCTTCCTGGTCATTCAGGTCTCAGATGCTTTTCATTTTAAGTCTAACCTGTAAATTCTGAGTTTCATGTTTGGAAACGGCAACGGGAAGGCTGGGAAGAACATACAGCTCTGGTAATCTTAACCCCATTTTGGTCCTAAGATGAAACTCACCATTCCATCCACCCCAAGTTCTACTCAGATGGTCCCACTTCAGTGCAAGTGACTAGGAAATGCTGTCTCTTTTAACATCTGTTCCTAGCAGCAGTTATTCTGTGAGAGGAAGGCATGAATTATTGATGATCTGTGGCATCCATTATGGACACTTGTTATGAGTCTAGTGTACCCTTCTCTTTATATAAAGTGCTGTAGATTGACACCGGGAAGTGAAATTGTTCTTGTGCATTCAGAAATTGACAGTGAAAGGGGATTTGATCACCTCAAAACTGAAGAGACAAGAAGGCTCACTTTCTTTCTGAAAGGTGTTTCCTGTTAGAGCCCTGTCTCTGTTTCTGTAGTATCGTGTAATTCTCTCATAGCACTTGTCAGTATGTGCTGAAACCCACACATACACACACTTCAAGTATATATATTTATACTTGAACTATATATATGTATGTATTGTGTACATATATATTTGTGTGTGTGAGTGCACTGTGTGTATCAGTATATTTGAAGGTTGGAGGTCAATAGAAGGTTGCCTCTTCAATCTCTCTCTACATTTTGTTTTGTTCTTAATACGGGGACTGTCTAACCATTAATCTCCGATTGTCCTGGAGCTTTTGTAGACCTGGCTGGCCTTAATTAAAAGAGATCTGCCTGCCATTGCCTTATGAATGCTCTATGCTACCAGGCCTGACCCAAACATTTGTTTGTTTATTTACTGATTCTTTAGGATAGGGTCTGTCACTGATTAAGCTAAACTAGCTAGCAAGACCCAGGGATCCTGCAGTTTTTTTCTCACATGCTGGAATTACAGGCATGCCACCACATCCAGCTTTTGTGTGGGTACTGGGAAGCCAGTTCGAGTCCTCATAACAAGTATTTTACCAGCTGAATCATATCCACAGTCCAATAAGTATCATTTTTAAGGTTGCAAATTCAATTATGTGCATTTTCAGTGCCTACTGTGGAACCTAGTCTTTCCCAGGTGTGCAGAAAATCCACAAATAAATAAATGACTAAAAGAATCAGTGAGACAGATGGCAGTCCTCAGCAGTGAATGTGCATATCCCTTATAACCCCTTTTTAGGTTTTCTAAAAGTCATGGAATGTCTCTGCAGCTCAATTCTCAGTGGTAGAATAAGAAGAAAAAGTACCATCTTTGTAGTTCCCACAAGGATTTTCTGAAATGAAAGTGTATATCCAGTACCTCCTCATGCAGTAGGCACAAAATGGTCTTTATTATTAGCACAAGTCACAGCCAGTGGGGTATCAATTTCAACTTCATGTACTAAAGATACGCTGTTAGACGAAAGCCATTAGGAGACCGTAGAAAGCTCCAGAAATGACTAAATACTGTGCATGGTGTGCAGTGCTGTGAGAGGGAAGTTGGGGAGATAGCAGCTTCATTTATTGGGAGAGTGCAGCAGAGAAGGGAGGAAGAGAGGCAGAAAGAGGAAGAGAGGCCGAGATCAAGAACAGACACACAGGGTGCTGGACTCACGGTTTTTAGACTGGATCTGACTCTCCCAAGATGTCATGACTCAGTCAGGCTCCTTCACTCTCACTTACCCATTTGAGAATCCTTTGAGAGTATCCACTTGGAGCCAGGCATGTGGATAGACAATGAGGAACAAGATACCAAATTCTTTCATGGGGTCTGCATTCTGTTAGCAAAGGCAAAACGTACGGCAATATTAATATCATGTGGACGTTATGAAAAATCAGGTGTTAGCTGTATCCTGGGGACTTACTCTTTCTTCAAGATCTGTGGTCTCCAGTAAACTCTCGTTAAATGAAGGTTAACAAGAGTTCATCTTGCACCTCCAGTGGAGCATTTGACCTTCTTATGTATTATCTTGTAATTATGAATATGCATACACAGAGAAAGTGGATAGCTAAAACTTCTCATAGACCCTTTCTAATCAGATTTTTCTCTATTTAATATTTGTTTCATTTTTTAAAAAGCGATGGAAACCTTTTAATTTTTTCTTTTTGATTTTTAGATCTCCATAAAGGGGATCTCTAGTGTAAGAGCTTTTCTTCTCAGCCTGAAGGAAGAGTCCCCACCTGCTTAGCCTCTACCAAGCACCCCCCCCAATGACACTCAACCTCCAAAGAATTCAAGATAACAAGGCTGTGGTTTGCAAAGGACAGGGGAAACAGTTTAGGTGTCTACTATTTGGTGACCTTAATTTGTTCTCAGCAGTGAATGGAGACTCCATCTTCTCACCTCTGCACTGTGGTGGCTTCCTCACTGTCCTGTCACAAGAACCATAAACCTGTCCCATCTCAGAACCCGTCGCCCTTCCTTCTGTGCCTTGTGGGAGCCCCATCTCTGTGAGACACCTTTTTAAGAGAATTTGACCTTTTACTACCTTTATTCCTGGAGCTTCACTTTGGGGCTCTCTGTGAGTCACCTTCATCTTAGTCTAGACACTTTCATAACAGATGGCAGCAACCGTCTGGCTCTTTTCATTCTGTAGCCCTTGGTTCTAGCTCAGACCGCCCTCTCTGAGCTCCTGCCTTGGTGCCTTCACCGGTTATGTCTAGAGGCTTATCAAATACTGCCAAGCACAACTCCAGATTTTCTTCGCCATACTCAGACTACTTTCAGTTTTTTGAAAGTTGTTTATTGTTATTGTTGTTATTATAGCAGAGTATTACTATATAACCTTGGATAGCCTTGAATTTACTCTGTAGACCAGGCTGGCCTCAAACTCACAGAGATCCTTCTTCCTATGTATTTTTTAAATTTCAGTAAATGGCTACCTGTTTCCCAGATCAGCTTCCTGGGCATCATTCTCAATGCCCGGGCTTTGCCCTGGGTTCAATGTCCCTTTCATTCTGCTCTCCACTAGCATGCCAAGCCTCCTGTGCTTTTTGTTTGTTCGTTTGTTTTGGTTATGTGTGTGTGTGTGTGTGTGTGTGTGTGTGTGTGTGTGTGTGTGTGTGTGTGTGTGCAGGCATGCTCTATCAAGTTGAGGAGTTTCTTTCAAGTTACAGTTTGCTGTGTAAAAAAAATATATATATATCTTTTTTAATCATAGAAAGATACTAGGTTTTCCTGTCATGGTGATGCATGCCTTTAATGACAGCACTCAGGAGGTAGAAGCAGACTGGTCTCTGAGTTCAAGGTCACTCTGATCGGCAGATCAAGTTCCAGAACAACCAGGACCACACAGAGAAACCCTGTTTTCTCAAATGCATCTCCTGTGTCTATTAAGTATATTGCTGGATTCAGTTCTCTAACTTTTATTGGATTTTTGCATCCCAAAGCATTGTTTGTTTGGTTTTTTTTTTTTAGCAAATGAGGTCACATCATTTCTTTCCTTTAAAACCCTTCCCAGGGTTTTTACTGCACCCCAAAGATCGTTTATATAATTCCACTAAAAATTCCCTCCTAGATATTTGTGCTTGTCACTTCTTCACCTTGGTCCCACTACTTGCCTATCTCACTTCCCTGCTTCTTCTGGGAACCATTTTTAATATGCCAAGTCATTGCCACCTTGAAAAAAAATCCTTTTCTCGAACACTAACATGTGTGAAAGGACTTCAGTGTCAAGGTGAATTATCTCTGGTCATAGTCACCTTCCCATGCACCACCTCTTGCCCTAACTGCGCTCTGTCTGCTGTCCTGCAGGTGATTTATGCCCTGAATACCCGTCAGGATGAGGCAGAAGCCAGTGCGGAGTCATTACGGGAAGCCAACCAGGAGGACGAAGTGACTGAAACCAGGGCCAGGCTCCTGCAGGAACAGAGCCACAGCAGTGAAGACTCAGAGGCCCTTCTAAAGCGCATCCAGACTCTGGAGAGTGCCTTGGAGTTGCAGAAGAGGCTAACACAGGAGGCCTTGGCTGAGTCAGCCTCTTGTAAATTGGAGACCAAAGAAAGAGAGCTGCGTGTGGAAGCTGAGCATGCCGAACAAGTTCTGATACTTTCCAAGGAGATGCTGGAGCTCAAGGCTGATTATGAGAAGAGGCTCCAGCTGCTGACTGGCCACGAGGGCCCCAAGTGGGGCCAGCTATCCCAAGAAAGCCCTGATGCCACAGCAGAGTCTGGCCAGCAACCAGAGATGCACCAGGTCCTTCTGGAAGTGGAACGATTGAGAGCTGAGAACCAGCAGCTGAGCCAGGATTATGCCCGCAAAGCAGAGGAGCTCCAGGCCACCTATGAGCGGGAAAATGAAGCCATCCGGCAGGCCATGCAGCAGTCAGTCAGTGAGGCCCTGTGGCAGTGGCAAGAGAAAGAGTCAGGCCTTCGAAAGAACTTCCAGGTCCAGGAGTCGGCCCTGCAGGCTCAGGTCAGGAAGTTGGAAGGGGACCTGGAACACAGAGGGCGCAAGATAAGTGACCTGAAGAAGTACGTCCTGAAGCTGAAAGAAAGAATCCAGGTAAAGCCCCTTCAGCAAAGTTGCTGCTTCTGAACACCCACCACTAGCCAGGCACTGTGCTAAGCACTCCACTTCCACCGAGGTCAGCATCATTGCTGATATAAGTTCTTCCAAATCACCGAGTATTTATTAAATACTTCCTTTGGACTAGGTCTAGGTTTTGGTCAGGGGATGCACAGTGAGCTAGACTGCCCCTAGCCTCAGAGAGCACAATGCCTTACACTTTACAGATGAGAAGACAATTCCGGGGTAATGGTGGGGGATTAACGCCTGGCTCAGGTGGGCACACTGTAAATTTTTCAACTCTGGCTAGTCTAGTTCTAAGTTATTTTAAAAATGTGGGTTCATTCCATAAAAACCTGGACTCTTCTAAAACCCTTAGGGCATCTTTGTTCAAGGAGAGCAGACTCATTGACTAGTCAGTTTTGTAAGCCCCATAGAAACACAGACACCCACCTCTCAAAGCTACAGCTAGCATTTCTAATACTCCCCAAGTATTCTCTCTACATACTTTTATCCCTTTTTTGGATAAGAGATAAGTGACTTTCCCAGGGCCACACTACAGTGGGAGGGTGAGGAAGGATTTCCTGATACCCCCCCACACACACACACACAGAGCCAGCTGCTAATTCACCCCTGCTGTACCCTCCTCATCCACCTCCCAGACCTAACAGGCGTTCTGCACACTTGGCATCTACCTGTTTAGGACCTGGATGTGCAGCTGAGGGAGGCTCGGCAAGAGAACTCTGAGTTAAAGAACACTGCAAGAAAACTCGGGGAGAAGTTGGCCATTGCCAAAGACAGATTGGTGCTGCAGGAGCGTCATCATGTGACACAGAAAACTGGTGAGATGCCTCCCATTGATTTCTTTCAAATGGACGATTAGCCATCAGGTTTAGTCTGGCACTAGGGGACAATCTCAAGACTGAGGGAGCAGGAACAGGGTCATTGTATGTGACCCCCTACGTGGATGGATTAAAACTGTTGTGGGCACAGATGAGTCACTGAAGCTGCACAGGGCAGATACTTAAAAGGTTTGATGCAGAGGGGCTTCCTTACCCTCACACTGCTCTTCACGATGCCTACAGTTTTGCCTTTTCTTCTTCATGGCTGATTAGATTTTGTATTTTTAACAGCACTTTACACAATTCCATTACTGGGTCTTTCCAATAATTTCGTGAGACAGATGTTGACATTCTGCCATGTTATAGGTTAGGATGTGAGGCCAAGAAAGGATGAAGGGCGGCTTGAAGTTCAGTTAAGCGTCTGGTGATAAAAGCTAGTGTGTAGATCTAAATAGGATTCTATGACCGAAAGTTCTTGAATACTTGAACTACGACAGGATTGATGGCAGAGGCAGGAAACATGGGCTCTGTCTTTGGGAAGCTTGAGATATGGCTCTGTTGTAGCCTAATGCATCTTTTGGGATAGGGGTGACTCGGGGAGCAGAAGAACAAGGTATCTTGGAAAAAGAAAATTCTCGAGGCTGGAAGGGTGAAGCAAAGACGTTTATGTTGGAAACAGAAGGGTGTCAAGGGTTTAAAACAGTAATGTTTAGAAATATGGCACAGGGAATAGAGGGAAAAAAAAGAGAGGAGGAAGAGAGGGAGGGAGGGGAGGAGGGAGGGAGGGGAGGAGGGAGGGATATACATATACTAGAAAACATGGCCAACTTTTTAAATATATAGAACATGAAATAACATTTTTATTCAGGAAGGCAGAATGCAGTAATTATTTAAGCTCAGGGTGTTTTGAATGGTGATGAGAATCATTACATTGGCCACACTTGAGGGCTGCAGGGACCACGTAATGGAGTGGTAAGCATGATGGTTGAGTAGCAGACCTAACTTCAGAAGGCCTTGGCCATGAGCATCTCAGCTGATGTTGACACTTAAACCTGCAGATGACGTGAAGTCTGAGAAGGAGGTCCTGAGGAGAACCAATGACCTGGAAGCCTGCAGTCTCCACCCTCAGCAGGATCAGGGCTTCCCCAAGCTGAGTCACTGCAGTAATGGAAGTTCAGAAACACAGGTAGTCTCTGACAAAACCAGGGGTGGAGGCTGGCACAGTGGATCCACTTATACCTCAAGATCCATTGTTCAGGGGCGGATGAAGAAAGAATTGAGGCTTCACTGATTTCTTTTAATTTTATTTGATGTTTATGGATGCTTTGCCTGTGTTTATGTATGTATACTACTTGCATGCCTGCTATTTGCAAAATAAAAAAAAAAAAAAAAAAAAAAAAAAGGATTTGATCCCCTAGAAGGGGTGGACAGTGGGAATCAAACCTGGGTCTTCTAGAAATGCAGCTAATGCTCTTAACCACTGAACCATCTCTTCAGCCCCTGACCAGTTTCTTTGTCAGTTCCACACCATTCAGACTTAGGAGAACAAGAATGTAGCAGAATTTCCCCAAGTTTGTATTTGCCAGAGAATTCGGCATTGCTAAGATCCTATTTCTTCTCGAGACAAAGTGTTCTTTAGAAACATTAGTGTGGGCTGGAGTATCTGATCCTGTGGCAGTCACCGTATTCTAGAGAGCTCTCTTCCAGGGGTATACACAGTAAAAATCTCTTACAAATATCAAATATATCGTCTTGTAAAATGTTTCACACCATCTGATACTTGCTATGAAACCAGTATATAAATGTCGGAAAGAGGAGTGGACCTCACCTCTCCCCTGAAGTCTTACAAAGTTTTATTTCTCTTTATAAACCAAGAAAGAAGCAAGTAGTGAAGTAGAACGCATGAAGCAGGAATATGAAGAAGACCTTCGTAAAGTCAGACGTGAGACGGAAGAGGAGAAGCAGCATCTCCGAGAGCAGCTGGAGGACCTGGTGAAGAAGCACACCGTGGAAATGAAGTCGGTGCGCTCGTCTGTGGAGGCGGAAAGACAGAAGCTAAAGGTGAGCAGTGTTTGGGGTTTTCGCTTTCTCCCCAGCTTTCTGCTTCCCCTTTCTCTTTCCTTACCCAGACTTTTATTGTGCTCCTACTGTGTGCATATCTAGGCTAGTTCTTTGGGTACGGGTAAAGAAAACAGTCACTGCCCATAGGGAGTACAGGGTTTCCTGTGGGCTGTAACAGGGAACACCTGATGGTGGAGCACACTCGCTTCTGGAGTTCCTGACATGGAGCAGGATTGTGTCATGAGACATTTGGGGAACTTCAACTCTGCCGACACAGCAAAAATAGAAAAATTCTTCTTACTGAAAACTCAGGCCTCCAGTATTGCCTAGACCCTAACTCCAACTCTGCTGTCTGCAGGAAATTATTTAGCTGTCCCATCCCACCTATTCTCAGAAACTCTGCATTCTGGAAGCTCCTCATTAAGACGATGATAACAGAACTTGAATACTGAGGCCACTAAAGGAGAGAATCCATCTGAAGAACCAAACACCTCCTAGTGCCGTCTTGGAGTCTGTGCTTCCTGCTTCGGTCACATCCCACGCACACTTTTTCCACAGAGAATGCATGGGACCCTCCTCTCTCTTAGAAAAGGTGTGTCACATGTATGAAGGCTCAGAAAGCGGAGGCAAGAGAACCATCAGTTCAAGGTCCAAACTTGGCTATATATAAAAGCCTGCCTTGAAAAAGAGCGACATATAAATCAATATTATTATTAACATGGGTGAAGACTTCATTTGATTATGAGATAAATTTCTTTGTGATTTGAGAAGTGACAGTGCTGATTGCTCACTGAAAGATAATCAGGTGTTCTACAGGACAGTGTTATATAGTGATTAAAGCAGAAAGTATTCAATAAATGTATTTTAGTTCAAACCCAACAGCCTGACACCAAAGCCCGAGGCTCCCCACCTCCATAGGAGAAGACAGTCATTTTGAATGTGGTTTTTTTTTCTCTTATGAGCTTCTATGAGCTGTACATATACAATCTTCAGAAAAACAGACCAACACTCCATCCTGCCACCCCATCAGCGGGAGGGACAACCACTTTCTCAAGCTGCAGGTTGCCCTGGTAACCTGATAGAGAAATCTGATTCTCAGGGCACAAATCTTCCATCTTGATCAAGTCACAGGTCCATTTGAGAAATAAGTCACACAGATAAACTGCTTGGTTCTTACCATTGTTTTGCTTTTTCTTCATATTTGAATCTGGAAATATAAGTACTATAAATGGGACAACATGGGTCAGGGAAAGACAAAGCCCTGAAGAGGCCTCCAATCCAGGGTTTAGGGACTAAAAGTAGACACAGGCTGTCCCTGTAGCCTAGACCCTAACTCCAACTCTGCTGTCTGCAGGAAGTTGTTTAGCTGTCCCATCCCACCTCTTCTGAGAAACTCTGCATTCCAGAAGTTTTAGTAATAATTGCCTTATTTCTTTGAGCCTTTAGTGTGGATAGATTACACATCCCAAGCACTGCCCTGACCTAAAGGAGCATATGGCAGGTGGTGCGCTGGATTGGCAGAAGACTGCATATCTTTCCTGGTTATAGGACTACAGGACATCATCATGCCCTTTGGCAGATGGAGCTCAGTGCATATCCTGTAATTAACATTTGCACACAGTGCTTATTGGAAAGAGATGGAAACAGATTTCCTGAGCTCTCCCAAGATCTGCTCAACATGTCTGCACATCCCATTTCATTTGTACACTTAGGATTGATTCCTCCTGGGACTCACAGATCCATTGGACAGTTTATCAGGAAAAGGAATTTAATAGTAGGTAGTTTTCTGTAAGTTCAGGAGACTCTACTTGGCAGCTACCAAATGAATGCGAATGTCCCAAATCTACTGAACAGCTTAAGTGATATAGTTGTGTGATATCTCTTCTTTTTAAGGAAATTCAGACCATTTATATTTTACTTAATGCCTAAGCCTACTACTTTGACTTTTGTACCTTTCTGTCATATTTGTTAGCCGTCTCCACTTTTACTGTTTATTTTTGATGCATTGGGTATTTTTCATATTTCATTTTTACCTCCACTTTTGACTTCTTATGCCCCTCTCTTGCAGGTGGAAAACTAATGTTTACTCTAAGATTAATAATATGTATCTTTAAATTATTGAAGTGTTTTTCAAATAATATAATATTCCTTCACACATGAGAACTGTAATACTTTCCATTTCTTTTTTCCTACCCACTGTATGTGATCATACATTCTATTTTACACATTATGAATCTTATGGTATATTACTTCTTATTAAGATACAAATTTTCAGACAGGATCTTACTATGTCATCCCAGATAGCCTAGCATTTTTAATGTATACCAGACTAGTCTTAAACGCATAGAGATCTGCCTTCCTATGCCTTTCAAGTACTGTAATTAAAATGTGTGCCACTATGTGTGGCCTACTGAGGACATAAGACTTGAGGTTACCTAGAGCTAGAGCTATAGATTATTATAGAGTTATAACCACCCAGTGAGGGTTCTGGGAACTGAATTCTGGTTCTCCTTAAGAACAATACACACTCTGAACCACTGAGCTATCTCTCTAGCTACATATACAGATAGATAGATAGATAGATAGATAGATAGATAGATAGATAGATAGATAGATAGATAGATAGATAGATAGGTAGGTAGGTAGGTAGGTAGGTAGGTAGATAGGTAGATAGGTAGATAGGTAGATAGGTAGATAGGTAGATAAATAGATAGACCATTGAGTTAAATTCCTAGTTATTTTTACTCAGTATTTAGAAATAGCATCTCATTTTGTTGTCAAGCTGCTTTTGAATTCACCTTGCAACTAAGGCAGACCTCAAACTTGTGATCAACAGATTTGACCCTTCACCTTGAATCAAAGAACCTCCTGTCTTTATAACTTACTCAGTCATTGATATTGTGTTAGTAGCAACAGAAGCAGATGTAGGACACTGGCTCTTTCCCATGTCTAACCCTCTCTTCTTGCCTGCCTTTCCCCCCTTTGTTTATTTGAGGTGGAGGAGGTTTTACCATGTACCCCAGGCTAGCCCCCAAACTCCTACCTTGTCGGCTTCCTGTAATTTCAGGCAGGCATCACAACTCCCAGCAGTTTCTTTTCTCGAATTACCAGTAATTGTGGACATTGTAAACAAAGAGACAGAGAGAAGTTTCAGTGAGCTGGTGTGCTGCTCCTGTTAGCTGCAGGGTTTTCTCTGTGTAAAAGCCTGCTACTGGGTATGTAGGAGTTCTGTGGGAATGGTGTTCAGGAAAGCACTCTGAATTTGATAAATCCTCAGTGGATGGGAGCCCATTCTCAAGTGCATGGACTCATATATTTGAAAGTGTTAGTCTCTTTGCTCCATATTCCTGACCTTGTGGAGAGAGGCAATGAGTGCTTCTACTGAAATTCCCAAGGTCTCTTTAGCTGAGCTTCTCATGCTTGTCCGTCCTGTTCTTAAGCTGACTCAGAAAGTTCTCTCACCGCGTGTTAAAGCCCACATTAGCTGGCACCTGTGAGGAAGCTTATTAATGCTGACGTTGACTGCTGATGTTAGTTAGTTATTTCCACCTGTAGGGGATTTTATTTCTCACTCTAGGTCCATCTGTCAAGGAACCGGCTGAAACTGTGATTGGTCATGTGTACCGGAAAGTTGGGCTGCGTAAGATTAAAAACAGCCCTTCCTTTATGCCCAAATCCATCACACAGAGTGTTGTCACTGGCTGTTACAGTGTGTGTCTTGGCAGACTTTGCTTCCACACCAGTAAGCATGGTAAACTGGGTTTTATTCAATAAAAGCTGGGTGAGAAGCTAATTTGTGAAATTAAATTTTTATTTGCTGAGTGATTTGGATGGTTTCTTAATTTATTTAAATGTCTTTTGTAGCAAAGGGTAACTTACATATTGTCTTTAAGAAGCAGATGCTCCCAAACAGGAAGTCCTGAAGAAGATAGAAGAGGTTGGCTGAAGAGAGACCATATATCCCAAGTTGTGACGTCACCCAGCCCAACAATCTAATTACAAGCTCATTTAGGCTGCTTGAAAATTATTGATCCAAGGAATAGTGCCAAGGGTACCCCAGAGCCACTGCTTGATCTAAGTTCAGTCCCACAGAGGATGTGAAAGATGAGATCCAGATGATCAGTAACCCATGGTTTTAGATGTTCAAATCAGAAACCTGGGAATCAAATAAGACTTCTCCCACCCCTCATATTCAACACAGAAGTGAATTCCGTTCTATTCTGACAGCTCCAGGGCATCTACAATCCCTTCTGTTCTCAATGCTTCCAGGTAGACCTCGTCAACCTCCATGATTTGACGGATCAAGGCCTGTCTGCTTCCACCTTCTCCGCTTCATATCACCCAGTCCAGTCTGGTAGGCTATTGTACCAGCTCAGCCTTGGCTGCCAGCTACTCAAAGGTCCTTGTCATCACCATAGTGACTATAGTTCTTTTCCATAGTACTTCAGATCTTACAGAAAGGCTCCTGTCTGCTTCTCCTGCCTGTGTCCAACTCTGCCTTCTTTTTGTTCCTCATATACTTGGTGTTTTTTCTCCTTGTACATAGATGTCCCTTGATGGAGAATAATTTCCTCCTCACTCTCAAATTCGCCCACCTTGTTCTTACTGATCTTAGAAATCCTGGTTTAAATGCCAGTCTTCCCTGCCCAGCTCTGTGATGTTTGTGATGTTGGTGATATAGATACGTGCTCACTCTACCACTGAGTTAAACTTCGTTAACTGCCCATACATTAGCATGTATACAAGAAGATTACACTTGAACTGCTATTCACTGCGTTCCTTTCCAGACTGCGTTATTCTCTAAGAGCCAGGATGAGTTGCAGCCAGTTTCTGTTTTCACAGTCTACATCACTGTATTAATTTGACATTGACCACAGTAAAAGGACTTATTCCAGGGAAACCAAGAAAGGCTACCATCAACATACTATCATCAGTTAGTTTACATATTTGAAAAGTCAACTGTTGAGCATTTCAGCATGTACTGACTGCGTCAGTAGCTCCATATCATTGGAATTAGCATATCGTACTACTCAGCTAGTGTCATTGGCCGCTGAGGGGCCCAGCCTCCAGCAGGCTCTCAGTAGAAACTGGAGAGGGGCATGGATAGGCAAACTACAGGAGAAGACACACAGACATATACGGGAACTTTACCCGAGGGCCACCGCTTAATTCTTCATTTTATTTTTCTCCCTGCTGGCTGTTCCTATTCTGTTCTTTCCTGTGCTGTTTCTCTACTCTGTTGGTTTTCTTTCTCTTCTTCCAGCTTTTATTTCGCTTCTTCTTCCTTGCTGATGTTCTTTATTCTGTATCTCTCTTGCATTTTTCTTTTCTCTTTATATTTTCTCTTAATACCTCCTAATACGAAGATTTCTATGCAGAAAAAGATTACCTCACAGCCGTAAGTTACATATTTTTCGAAAACAAGTTAAAGTCTTTATAAAAGAAGAACTCTGTACCAGGATTTTTCTTTCAGGCCACCAGCCAGCTCCCAAATCATGACACAGAGACTTATTATTGGTTAAGAATGCTCACCCTAGCGTAGGCTTGTTTCCGGCTAGCTCTTATAATTTCAATTAACCTCTTTCGCTTTATCTACCTTTTGCTTTGGGGTTTTTAACTTTCCTTTCTGTACGTCTTACTTTGCTGCTTCCTCCAGTGGTTGGCTAGCTGGTGGCTGCCTGATTCCTGGCCTTGGGTGTGTTCCCCTATCTCCCTCCTCCTCCTCCTCCTCCTCCTCCTCCTCCTCCTCCTCCTCCTCCTCCTCCTCCTCCTCCTCTTCTTTTGAGCCTGGCTTTCTTCTCCTATACCCTGCCTTCCAGCTGCACCTATTCCTCTCCTGCCCAGCTACTGGCCATTCAGCTTTTTATTGGTTCAGTCAGCTGCCTTAGACAGATAAGGTAAAACAGCAAGACATCTTTCTATAATGAAACAAATCCAGCACAAACAAATGTAACACAACTTTACGGTTAAGGCAATATTCTGTAGTATAAACAAATGTAACACATCTTTGCCTAGTTAAAATAGTATTCCACAGCAGAAATCACAGAAAGAGCACAAGTTACATGTTTTTTTTTCTTAAAAGCCCACAAGTACTTAAATATCTTTGTATTAATTTACCCACCAAAGCATCTTCACCCCAAAGCAATGATTCTCTTATTACTGATTAACAAAATTTTAAGCAAGCAAAGTATATTTCAGGCAAGTAGCCGTTTGCAGCTTCAGCTGTCTATTTTTCTTTACATATAATAGGGTCATTTAATTTCATTGCATGACTTTGTTTTGTTCAAAGTGCTTGCTGGGGACTGCGATTAATTCTGTAAGTTACAGGCCTAAGGAACTGAAGCCAAACCTTGGGTGTAGAGTGTAACTGTTTAATCATCAGCCTGCTTCCCCAAAGACAGAATTCATGCATCTATAATGCATGGAACTTCCTAGTTTTTATTTTTCATCTTCTGTAAATCTCATATCTAATGAAGGGGAAAGGAACTGATAGCCTATCTTTGCCTTTTTGTATCTCTTATTGGAACGATTGGCAGAATAACCTAAGCCATTTCACTCGTCATCTTGACTGTCTTAACCACCTGTATCTTTTAGACTATCTCAGAAAGTCATCATTGATTCAACGAAGTGTTGTTGCACTTATAAAAATCATTTTCATTATGATCTGCAAATACATTGCCCAGAAAGGAGTGTGGGATTTTCCCAGGAACCAGCACATTAAATTAGATACGGTGGGATCCTTTCATATAATAATATAGCAGGAACATGACAGCAGCAGGCAAGAGGAAACACAGCAGAAGCAAGGGGCATTCTAGAGACACCCCCTTGGGGGGGGGGACTTGGCCTCTCCAGTTTTAGCTTTGCTATTTGAGGAACTGAACTCTATAAGATGTATTGTTGACTATAGTTCCTCTGGCATCTCCACCAACAGTCATTCTGTTGGATGCATGGATAAGTGTTGGGGCTCTGACTGATACCCAGAATTCCCCAGGAATACAAATCTTTGACAGATTCCAGCGCTTCTTGGGCCTCCCCATACAGAGACAGCTCTAATTTGCGCAGCTTCCCTGCCCTGCCTTGGCAGGCCCAGATGTTCTTTCATCTTCTCTGTGGCAGAAGAGAAAAAACTTTCCAGTCAAGCCAGTGTCTTAATTAAATGCCACAATTCCCATAAGAAATCAATAGAGACACACAGCCAATGCATGTTTTCCTGGCTCACTTACTGTAGGAAGGGCTTTATTTCCTCTTCTTATATAATAAGCTTTTGTAGTAGAACCTAAATACTGAAGAACTCATCTGTGAAGAGTGAGCACAAATAGTAATCACTTGGTAAACATGAGCTGCATTTATTATGCCCATCCACTCTCAGTTAGACCACAAAGGTCTATAACCACCATAGAGTGTCTGCTCTCCACAGATAGTTGAAGTAACCCAGGACTTGGGTTGGCAGCTTCTTATTGTTGTCTTGTTTGGGTTTTTGTTTTGTTTTAAGTATGTGTGTGGGAGAGAGGGCAGAGACCAGAAGAGGGTGTCAGATCCCCTAGGACTGGAGTTACAGGTGGTTGTGAGCCACCATGTGAGTGCTAGGAATCGAACCCTGGTCCTCTTTAAGAACAGCTAGCATTCCTTACCACTGAGTCATTTCTTTTCAATGAACCCTATTGCCTACATTCCAAACAAGTCCGCATAGCTTCTATCTAGCCACACGGTCACCACAGGTCCACCTGCCTCCCAGTCTCACTCACACATTTCTTTGGCCAAAGTGTCCAAAATTTTACCTTCCCTCTAAACACGCTGAACCCTTTCTTTACTTTATTATTTCTCTGTCATGCATAGTATTTATCCCACTGTACTTAACTTTTTTGTTTTGTTGTTTTGTTTAGCTCCATCTCTGAGAATAGGGCCCAGCACATACTACAGCTTAGTAAATATTTGTTGGCTTAACAAATGATGCTAACTAGCTAAAGGTCAGCTTAGAGCCACAGTCTTGCCTCTTCATCTAAATATTTAGAGACTTTCTCCCAAAATTAAGCTATATTGGAAAATCTAGGCATCCCTAGGAATGACTATGTGCTTATTATTTATTGAACAGTTGTCGTGCTAAGCATGAACACATTGAGTAGACACGGGAGGACATGTGGTCAAGATGGCACCGCTAAAATAAGGCAATGCTTCTCACATGGGCTCCAGAATGGGCTGTAAGGGCTTCATACTGATTCTGGAAGACTGTGGGAGGGACTGTGGAGGAGCCATCACTGTAGCTACTCTATGAATCCTGTTGAGATAGGAAGATGCCATGGAAATGTAGCTGGGTATTCCTTGATTGTTTTTTGTTTTTACTTACAGAATATTTGTAACATTTCTCTTCTTATTTGATACTAGAGAATTTAGCGTTAAGGATCTACCTGTCACATCCTAACCTATCTGTATATGTACCAGCCTGTGTAGTATTAATTAAACCTTTGTTTTCTCTTGATAAGCTTCGTATCACACACACACACACACACACAGACACAGACACACACACACCACACACATATACACACATACAAACACACAAAATCACACTATTTTATTCTACTAGCTTCTTTGATCCCCTTCACGAATAAGGCAGGGTGTGGAGGTATAAGCAGTCTGTTTTCTTACCTTGTGTGGCTAACCCTTCTAATCCTTATTTAGGAAGCGGAGGCTCAATTGGAAGAAGTAAAGACAAAATCAGAAAGGGAAATAAAGCAACTGGAAGATGAAAAATCTGCCCTCAGTGAGAAGCTGCAGAATTCTCTACTTGAGGTAAATCCGGAAAACACCATTGTTAATGGAGGTTGTGACCCCTGCAAGTTTCTGGCCAAAAGGGATCGGAAGTTCACCACCTCCCTATGTCCTCTGAACAAAATAAAGGGCATCCAGCCAGGCAAGAAGGCTGCATGGCGAGGGGGGTAGTGGCAGTGGTGAGGCATAAATTTAGCTGCAAATAACAGAGAGCCTGATTTATAGTTTTAACAAAAAGGCCTTTAATGCCTCGCATAAAAGAAGGAAGCTGGAGGCTGATGCTGTTAATCTGTAGCTAAGTGATAGCAGGGGTGGTAAATCTCTCATTCTTCTGCTCCAAGATGCAGTGTACCTTTGTGGGCCCCAGGCACCCTTGCTTTCGTAGGGCGCTTCTGTTATAAAAACTATATTTAAATGGTATGACCTCATTGACAGATAAATGTAATCCAAGCTGAGGATATTTCTTTTGATTTTAAAATAAAGTAAAGCACAGGTTCTTAAAAGTATTGAGAATTAGTGGGAGAGGCTGGCAACAGAATCTCAGAGCCATTTTGGAAACTGGTTGAAGCAAAAAAGATATAAAGAGGTCTCTTTTTCCTTGCTTTCCATAAAACTTGGAAGAAACCCTGTCGCCTCGTGCCCTCAGGGACCTATGGAGCTGACTCTTCAACCCTCCCTATGCACCACAGCCTCTAGGGAGCAAACCTATGGCTTTAGGAGGCAAGAGTTAAACTACCAAGCTACACACCTCACAACACTGAAGTACTTTCAAGAACACAGAGACAAAATCATGTCAGTTGCTTAGAAATACATATCCATGGAGGTGGCTTCAAGAGTACATGGATGACAAAGTAACATGTGGCCACTGGTGATTTCTGGGTTGTGGTGTATTATTTCTTCTGGCCTATGAGCACACAACTGTCAATCATAATCTCTTAGTTTTTGGGGGTTTTTTTGGTTTTTTTTTCTATCCCTTAAATGGTCATTAAAGAATTTTTTTTAAAAAGAAAAAGAAATAACTACTGACCAGGCCCTGACTAGGACCTATAATTTCGGGATCTCAAATTGGCTTTGAGAGAATCTCTGCAGAGATGGCTTCTATCCTGTTGCATTCTGTGGAGCTGCACAGTGAGAAGGCCTCTCTTCCCACTTCCTCCCTCTGTTCCTCTGCTTCTCCTTCCTTCCTTCAGTGCTCCCGTCTTTTTACTGTCTTGTAACTGCTCTGCTCAGAGAGCTGAAAGTTTGGGAGACCAAGTATCACTGCAAAAATATGATTTACCTAATAATGGAACTGTCCCCTTAATCCAGATACTAAGTTGTTTTGCATGTATTAATTTTCCACCTCAAAGCACCTTATAACATAAATACTATTATTATCTCTAATTTGGAAATTGAGAAAACAGAGACGGAAATGATAAGTCTACTTTCCCCCAAGTGCATAATTAATGAGTAGTAAGCATGAGATTTACACTCTTTATCATTATTGTCACTGATATCTGTGGTGTCATTGCTAATGACTGAGGGTCATTCAGGACCTGTCCTAAGCCATGACCATGAATGGAACTGCATTCTGTTCTTGGCTTCAGTTCCTTCTGGTGGCACATTAATGGTGCTACTATTAACCACTTGTCAGAACTGTAAATGGAAATGTCTCCTTGGCCACATCCAGTTCTCCTGGCAGGTGGACTTCATGTGTGTGTTGTCTCCAGGGAAAGCAGTACCACCAAAGAGGAGTTTGGGATTTTAAAGAAGGTTTTTGTTAAAGGGGAGAAGAGCAGGAGAACACTAATGGAACAGGAATGTTGACAAACAATACTACCACTAACTGTTGTAAACAATGGCTTTTTGAGGGGATTTCTGCTCATTGAGCTATCAGGATGTTGGGATCAAGCTGCTTTGATGAGATAAGGGCCATATGGTTTCTGAGAAGTGCAAAACATTCAGTTTCAATTTCCCTGAAGGGGCACCTTCTTACATGGGTTTTCCATATTGGTGTCTTTGGGGACTTCATCTTGGGCCAGCCTAACATCTTCCAGATCTCCCATTCTCAACCCTAGTCCCTTGCTAACCTCACTATCGCAGCCACCCAGGTCAAGCCATATCAGTCCTATGGCTCAAGCCTGTCTGTCTTCTCATTGGTTTCTACACAATGTCTTGGGCAAGATTCTCAAAATTATTCATCTCAGTAGGTTACTTAGAGGTACACCAACAGTTACAAGCTAGGCATTGTGACCCATGTCTGTAACCGTAGCTATTCAGAGGCTAAAACGTGAGGATTGCTTAAGCCCTGCAATTTAAGAACAACCTGGGCAATATAGTAACACCTGGTTCTTAACCAGGACAAAATAACAACAATAAAAAGCAAAAACAGTTGTATATTTTATAAACCTAGAAAGACACTCTAAAGAGCTTTCATATAAAGCATCGACTTTCCTGTGCTATTACCTACATTCTGCAAGAGCATTGTCAGAGGCATTCTCCATGGAACTGCTGATTTCAGAATTAATTTTCTAACATCAGAACCTATAATAAGGTCCATTCCTCCTTCCTTAAAATCTGTAATCTCCATTTTTTTCCAACTTTGGCTCAACTTAACTTACATCACTACTTCCTACCTGCCAGGTCTACTCTCTCATGCATACACCCACCAGATGGAGCCTTACTTCAGTCTCACATCAGTCCTATTGTCTCTGGAAATTTGCTGTTCCTTAATGGTTGCCAAATGATACAGGAGAGGTTGGGATCCCTTCTTGGGGTTCTTGATCTCATTAATAAAAGACATTTAAAGCAAACTCAAATGGAAGCTCAAGACAATTTTATTAAAGTTTAAAAGCCCCAAAGCAGGTAGCTGCAAAGCAGAGAAGCTGCCCAGGGGAAGGGATGGAAGGAGAGAAAGAGAGAAGAAAACCAGCCATGCCAGTAAAAAGGTATGGAGGTCAGATGCATGGTGAGTAAGCAGCCACACAGCAGGGAAGGGAGCTTTAAAGACACAGTAAAGAAGTGCAAAGTATCAGAAAAAGCACACTTACAGTTCTGCCTGGCATCTATAAGAAAGAAACAAGAAAAAGGAGCCATTGTACCTCTCTGATTCAGGCCTTAGGTAGGAAGAGCCAGCTAAACATTGTGGTTGCTTGTAGAGTTGATGCCATGGGAGAAGGTGAGCAGGAATTCTGGGAAATAAAAGTACAGTATCTCATTGAAGAAAAAAATTATTCTATTTATCTCCTTAATGTGGCTTGATGTGAACCTGCTTTCCTAGGGATGGTTCCTTGGTCAGTTTATTGACCCAGTACAACTGGGATTTTGGCCTATTCTCTTGACTAAAAGGAGTTTCCCCTAATAGGCTTTTATTACTAGTTTAATATTACCTACCCTCTCCCATCATACCTGCTAATCTTGTTTCTTAGAATGCCTTTCCTACTCACACTCCTGGAAAACTTCTACTTATCCTTAAAGTTGCCCTGCCTCCCCAGGCCAAAATGTAGTGCCTCAAATTCTACACACTTCTACCTGCATCACAGTGAGTGTTGTAAGGACTGGAAGATTTAATAAATATAAAAATACTGTCTTAGTTAATTTTATATTGCTATGATAAGATGCCATGACCAGTGCAACTTACTTTTAAAAAAAAAAAAAAAAAAAAAGTTTATCTAGGGCTTACAGTTTCAGAGAGTTAGAGCCCATAATGATTATGGTAGGAGTCATAGCAAGAAGAAAGCAGGCAGACATAGCCCAAGAGCAATAATAGAGAGCTAACATCTTGATCCACAAGTACAAGACACAGAGAACTGGAAACCTCAACCCCCTCCCCCCAAATGCACATCTCCTCCAACAAGGCCACACCCCCTAATCCTTCCCAAATAATTCTATCACCTGGGGACCAAGTATTCAAATATATGAGCCTATAGGGGTCATTCCTATTCAAGCCACCACAAGCACTCTGATGTGTTACTGGCATAAACATACTGTTAATGGTGATATATTGTTTTGTATATGTTTTACACACTGAGTGTTGATAGGGCTATAAACCTGTATCTCCTTCAAAATGACAGCTTAAAGATAGAAACCGTTTTCAGTATCTTATGGTCCTCCTTTTACCGTGCCCCTTTCCTCCCCTTCTTAATGCCCGCTATAGTGTAGGATGGGTAGGAGAGCTACACAGGTTTACCAGCAGCGTCTGAGCTTCCCTCTTAGCTATTGGCTTCATTTCCTCCAACTCTACAGGGAGAAACAATCTGTCTAATTGACAAGTTACAATTAGCGAGCAAATGATTATCAGCACAATTAAAACTTTGTAATTGAATAGAGCCTTATGGACATGCGTCTCTCAGTTCATCTTTGCAGTTCTTCCATGCTGATTATTTTACCCACTAAATGTTTTTTGAAAAGAAATTAAGAAATCTAATACTTATGTGCCCTTAGGCATGTGATGACTTTTGTCTGTCCTTTTCTTAAGAGAATAAAATAAAACAGAGTCACTGTCCATGCCTTTCCCGTGTAGGGATTTCTCAGTAGTTTTCTAGGTTACTATTCCTTCCTTCTGCCCTCAATGGAACGACTTTCCCTTGTCCCTGCTTCCCCTCTTGTGTGAAGCTGTCTTGGAATTTTTCTTTCAATCTCTAATAAAATTGCCCCCAAACTTTCCTCTAAGTCTATTCTTAAATTCTATCACTAATGAGATTAAGAAGCCAAAGAAGGGTCCCCAATTTCCCAGGTAACATGTGGTACCCCAAGTGAGACTTGCAAACATTTCAGGTGCCATCTTAGCAAGGCCTCTTCTAAGAATTACCGTCAGGGCTAGTGCCTGGGAGGCTGGTTATTGGAGCAGGATGCCAAGGTCTGTAGAAATGGGTGCAGGAGCCTGGGGATGGTTATGTTTCAGACTCTGCTGTGTAGTATTCTCCTACCTGAAGTCTGAAGTTTACTAAAAACTTTAACAGCAATAAATTAAGTAAAATTTAAGGTGTGACTTTCTATGTCTCCTGCTGGCAAAATAGGAATCAAGGGTTGGTCTGTTTGGGAGCCTCATTCACCAGCTCCGAAGAAATCATTTCTACTTATGAATTCCATGGGGATGTTAACAGAGTGCCCATATTGCACCTGTTCTATGGGTTAAAGTTATGTCTAAGGAAGGTGTGTAAGGACCCTAAACCCCAATCTCTGAGAAGGTGACCTCATTTGGAAATAAATACTAAATATATGTAATCTGTTGAGATCACACTGGAGTAGAGTGGTTCCTAGATCTAATGACTGTTGTCCTTAGTAGGCTGTGTAAAGACAAATACTTAGGGAAGGAAGTCATGTGACCACTGGCAGACATTAATGTGTGGGCAAACCAAGGAATAACCAAGATTGCCAGCAGCCACCAGAAGCTAAGGGGTAGGGTGGGGCCAGGTTTGCCCTTAGGGCTTGTTGGGGAACCAGTGCAGCCAGCACTGTGCCATCAGAGCCGGTCTCCAGAGCTAAAGGAGAATAAATGGCTATTGCTTAAGCCAAAAAGCACTGGGAATACATCAATGCAGTCCTGAGAAAATAATACAGCTTCCTGAAAATGCAACACACAGCACTTGGTTCCCACCCTTAGGTGTTCCTACAAGGACAGCATCATAAGCAAGGCTGTAATGACAGGAAATAAGAACAAAGAAAGATGTGGAGGGAGCTAGCGGCTGTGGTTAGTGCTGGACAAATTCAAGGACCCCCCCCCCCCCCGCCTTTCTCCCTCTGCTAGATGGCCTTTTCAGAAGATTAATGTGCAAGCTTTTTTTCTTTTTAAGCCACAAGGATAATTCCTCAGAACGTTATTTCCTTCGTGGGTTTTGCAAATAGATTTTGTGCTGCCCCCACCCTTAAGCATTTGGCTTTGCTGAGGGGCACATAGGAAAGCCTGTTACTGTCAGGACAGGGGGAAGTCACTGGGGATATAGAGGGGCTATAAAGGAAAAGAGAAATATCCCTAATTGGCGCACAAAAATCTAAGAGTTCTCTTGTTCTCAACCATTCCACGGAGCTGGCAACTTAAATTCCAGAACTGTGCCTGAGTTCCCCATAGAGACGCCTTATGTTGTCGGATAAATTCCTCTAGCTCTGAAACTTGAAACAGAAGACAAGAGTCACTGGGTAATGAATGTGGTAGTTAACCTGGGACTCAGTTCGCCTGCGTCAGTCAGCCCCATTCTAAGCAGGCTGCTGGAAAAGCCTTCGCTAATTAACAGCTTGCTTAGTTCTAGAAAAAAATGAGCCAGTCAACAGCATTCTACATTTTTTTCTAAAGTTATCTATGCACATCTCTATACTACATCTATAGAATGACTTTCCTGGGCCAGGTGATTGACCTGCCCAAGTCGATTAATTCTTAAAGGAGTTAATCTACCTAGGAACAGCTTCCATTAGGTTAGCTGTTAGATATCAACTTTCCCCTAATGGGCCTCTAATGCTGCTACAACAGGATGAGCCTTAGTTAAGCACATAATTACTAGGGAAAGCATAAGCTAAGAATCCACTATATGTGGGTTGCACAACATTTGGACGGGAACTGGTCAGTTTTAAAGCCGTTTCCATCTTGGACTTCATTAAAGTCTTAAATCCGTCTTATAGAGGAAGAAAAGGAAGGTGAGGTTAGTTAGGTGATAAATGAGCAACTACATAAAGAAATGAAAAGGAAAAGGAACATGGCTGCTCCGGGGTATGGTGGAAGAGGTTTATAGTACATATGCGGTAGAGCATAGCCAGAGGGGGACATCTGGGAGAGTCCAAAATGAACAGGACCAGACTGAGTTAAGCCACATAAGGAGAGGGGAACCAGATGCAGGAGCCAGGAGGCTCAGAGCAGGCAAAAAGGCTAGGTTATCAACATGATTGGATTGTATAGGGAAGGGAAGCTGGGGGAAGGCAGCCCAGCCCTGGGGCTGGAGAAGTTTAGGGTAGGGGGCAGGGTATACCAACCAGGAGGGCCCTGTAATTGGGACTGAGGGATGCAGGTTGAACCTGGCGGCCGGTATCGGTTTTCTATGTTAAACGGGCACCACAGCCATGTGTTCCAGGTTCGAAACACAACGAATCCCATATCCCTAGCAGCTGAGCCAGGATGGAACCACTGAGTCTAGTCCTGTCTTGTTCTTAGCATGTGGCATATTCACAAAGAGGCCTCAATTCTACTGGAATTAAGGAAGTGACCAGGACTCCCTCTGTTGTCTCTGACACTAGACTGAGAGAGAATCTTTCAACAACGTTTTCGCTTACATGCCATATTAGAAAGAAGCCTGAAGAATCAGAGACTGCTTCCTCCTTGGGGTCGGCACTTCTTGCTCTCCGCCTGTCCTAGTCCATCCTGAGGTTTCTGCTTGAGAAGCCTGGAGATCACCCTATCTTCCTCGGTTTGTAGCAGCTAGCCTTACACGTAGGAGTTCCCTGACAGAACTTTTGGGATCATTTACATATACTATCGTATCATCTGCAAATAATACTTCAACTTTTTGCTTTCCAATTTTTATCTCTTTGATCTCCTTTAGTATTTTTATCGCTCCAGCTACTACGCTGAATAGATATGGAGAGAGCAGACAGCCTAGTCTCGTTCCTGATTTAATGGAATTGCTTCGGGTTTCTCTTCATTTAATTTGCTATTGTCTATAGACTTGCTGTAGACTGTCTTTATAATGTTTAGGTATGTCTCCTGTGTCCCTAATTTCTCCAGGACTTTTATCATGAAGGGGTGCTGGATCTTGTAAAGACCTTTTTTTTTTTTTTTTTTTTTTTTTTTTACTCCTAACAAACTAATCATATGGTTCTTTATCTTTCAGTTTGTTTACATGGTAAATTACATTGACTGACTTTCATATATTGACCCAACCCTGCATCTCTGGAATGAAGTCTACTTGACTGATGATCTTTATGATGTGTTCTTGGATTCAATTTTCAAGTGTTTTATTGAGTTTTTTTTTCATGTACATTCATTCATATGAGAAATTGGCCTGTAATTCTCTTTCTTTGTTACTCCGAGTTGTGGTGAGATTCAGGTGTCCGCTGATAAGGTCCAAAGAGGCTAGCCAGGGTCCCGGGCTCCTGAAGGGGGAGTGGCCAACCCCATTCCAAAAAAAAAAACCAGGGACCCCAAGATCCCAGCAGCTCCTTTTGAATGGGTTGGCTACTCCCCCTCCCCCTTCAGGAGCCCGGGACCCTGGATAACTGTCTTCGGATCTTACCAGCTGACACCTGAATCCCACCACACCCAGTGTTCTGCCACAGAGCTGGAGAATGAGTCTTGGAAATTAGTTTTGGGGGAACAGAGAGGGAGGAGAAGGTCGTAGTTTTCTGGCAGGTGTGGCCTGTGGTTTGGCAGGGGTGCCTGCTGGGATACAGCAATGAGTTGGGGGAAGGAAGTTAGGAAGGAAATGTGGTGGGGGAGAGAGAGAAAAGCCACCGATGGTGTTCTGATGCAGTGCTAGGGGTGATGCTGGGGGACTGGGTCTTTGACTGCTTTTTAGAAAACTTTATATACCTGATTGTTAATAATGTATCAGATCAGTACATTCCCGTTACAGCTTCAAGTTTTAAAAGCAACTTTTTAAGTTCTCCTTTATGAAAGAAATTAAATATATTTAATCTTTTTTCTTATGATGGATCTATGTTGTAAAAACACTCTTCAGTGGCATTACAGATGAATATAAAGCATGGTTAATGCAGTAGATAGACACGTTCATTGACAGTCAACTGTCTCAATTTGTATCTGCTGGATAATCTTGGGCAGACATTTGCCTTATCTTTGCTTTAACTTTCTCATCTGTAAAATTAGGCTGATGCTACCATCTACCTTAAAAGGGTTTATGACAGCCAAGTGAAGTATTATATATATGTCCAGCAATAGAAACAGCACTTAGCACATGTGGATAATTCCCCATGATATAGAACTCACTCATTCCCAAGGTAATGTTTAACTTTGATAGATACCACCATGAGCGTTCCCAGTGATGTTGCTTCAGTGCATACTACCACTACCAGCACATGTAAGTGGGGATATCAACACACCTTGTCAATATTGTTATGCCCAAGTCTCAGAATCCCCCAAAGATACTAAAGAGTCTGAATCCATACCCAAAAAGAGTCTTTATTCAGAGTCTTTATTCAAGCTTCAACTTGGACCTTCCATATCTCCAGCATAGTGGTACCATTAGAGAGCCCAAAGCCCAGTAAAGGTAGGGTTTTTATCATAGCAGAAGTAGGGGTAAGGAGATTTCTAAGGTTCAGAACCACTGATTTATCTGAGGGTGTCTTGGCTAAAGGTAATAGGTACAGGCTGGGCTAAGAGACATCTAGTGACCTTATCTACAATGGTTGGAATGTTAAGTATTTTCCGTCTGAATGGGAATATTAGGATTTTCCCCCCTGGATGCTGATTGGCCAGTTCCTGGGTGGTAGCTTCCAGGTAGTTCCAGGTGGTAGTGGTGCCAGTTTGTGGGTTTTCCTGGAAAAGTCTCACAGTAAACCAAAACTCAGGCTTACTTCCTAGCTAGTCTCCATTAAGCCTGTCATGGCAGCAGTGTGGTCAAGCTTCCCTGGGTCCTACAAATATGATGATTTCTAAGTCGTTCTGAATATTACCAATTCAAGTTTTAGAGTTTAGTTCAAATATCTGTATGGCAGTCCAGGGATAAGTTTCTCTAAGGTCTAGATTTCAAGTGCCTAACATCACATCAACATGCTATCATACAGCCAAGCCTACAACCCCAGGAATGATCCAAGGGGACAGGAAGCACAAAAGAACCTTAGAGGGGCTGTTCTGATGGCAGCACATGAACACCAAAGCAGAGTGTTAAGTGCCAGCCTCCCCAGTGATGGTCTTGCTAGACTAAGGCCTGTAACATTTAAGAGTCCAGTGTTTTAAACTTAGGCTGTTGGCTGTCCTGCCAAAGTATCTCACTGAGTCAACAGTGATAAAAATAACAATGTTAACTGAGAGGAGAATTTACACTCTCCAAGCATGCAGAGCAGGTACTGGGGTGTGTCTCCACCAAAGTTAGCTAGGGTCTAACTAAATCTTTATCCTTGTAAAGACCTGGGTGTGGCTTTGGGATATGTCCCCACCAAAGTTAGCAAAGGTCCAACTAAGCCCTTTTCCATGATCCTGATGTCCAGTATTGTGATTCTCTTAGGCCTACAGTATTATCCACAAAGCCATTCTAGTCTTAGTAATTTTGGAAAGAAACATTATTCTGAAAGACTTTGGGGTACATACCAAATTAGGAACAAAAAGGAAAAGAGAGTTTTATAGCAGCCTCTGTCTCCATCCTCTACAGAAGGAAAAGAGAGCAGCTGTTGTAACTATTAGTGAAGTCATTCCATCCCCAAGAGTGTGTGGGTATTTTTACTGTATAAGATTTGGGGCTGGATGACTAGCTGAATGAGGCCTGGTTTCCTCCTTGGAGGGCTCACTCAAAACAGATATGTAGCTAAAGGATATCATGGTGTGATGAGTACTACAAGAATATCAGAAAGGCTTGCATAGAGCCTGTAGGAGAGAGGGGGCTCTCTGGGAGGGTTAAGAGCAACATCTGCTGACGAGTGCTGACACGGCCTGATCTCACCAGGAAGAGTAATTCCAGGACAAAGCACAAGATGAAATTCCCAAGGGCTGTGGAAGGGAGAAGGGGGAACCATAAACCTAAGACACATTTTATTGTTGTTGTGACTTGTTGGACACATACCTGAAAGATGATATGAATCCATGCTATGAACTATCCAAGAGCAAAGCTACTGTGATGTCTCAAGTTCCTCAGGCTGTGAGGGACTGCACTGTCCATCTGTGTTAGCTGAGGGGTTGAGTCCCATCTCACTGGGAACAAGGTGGGATGTTCTCACCTGTTGGAGACACTCCTGGCATCTGTAGAGAATCTCTGGAATCCAAGAAGACAGCATAAGGCAGGGGAAAGCTCCCATCTGGGATTGAGATGGAGGCTCTGCCAGCTCTGACCTCGGCCTGCTCAGGACCTCAGACAAGCGTGAATAGCTTCTCAAGATCAGCTCCTACATATATCATGGTGGTAAGGTGTTTACAGGCCCTACAACAACCTCCAGGCGCATGCTAGTATTCTCTCCATTTTATGCATAGAAAACTAAAGCCCTACGTTACTTCTTTTACTGAAATGGCAGCAATAAGTCGTCCATACCCCCAGAGACTTGTGGTAATAGACAGCAGAAACCATGTGATAGCATTTCTTGAAATCATTAAACATTTCATAAACGTAAGGTGACCTTATCGTATCTATTACAGTCCCCAGCACTCATTTCAGCAAAACACCATTGCATTAGGTGCTCTATTTTAAGATGGACAAAGTGCTACCTTTGAAAGATTGTCAACTAAACATTAAAATGATCTTGAATGTGCCTTTCCAGGAGATTTTCTGGTAGTGAGATTTTCTTTGAAATAGGAAAAAAAAAAAAAAACACTCTCTAGATGAGGTTAAATAGCGGAAAGATTTTAAAATAAGTACCCCTGCTTGGGAAGAAGCTCTTTGGTGGATATTTTGGCTGAGAGGCAGAGTTTTATATTTTGCTGTGTGCACTATTTATATTCTGGTCCTCAAAGCAGTGGAGAGAGCACAGGGCTGAACCTGAGAACCCAATGGAGAGCAGAGGAGAGATTCAGGGGTAAGTACCATATGATACCCTCAACCCTGAGGCCTGAGTAGCCATTCCTGCAGGAGGGCTTTCTGGGATAACAAGCTGGTAACAGCTATAGCATAGTGAGAGTCTATTCCGATTGGCGTTCAAAGAAGTGGACAGCTGACACAGTTGTACTCCGGATGCAGTTCAGAGATCTGACCTATTCTAATGGTGTTTCTAGGCTTGGAAGTGTTCAGCTTCTTTATTGTTCTCCGCAATAAAGTTCATTTGTATAATATTCAAGTGTTATCTTCAAACCTTTTAAAAATTGTTTTATGTATATGAGTGTTTGTATGTCTGTGTACAACATGTGTGCCTAGTGCCTGCAGAGTCCAGAGGAGGGTCTCAGATTCTCTGGAACTAGAGCAATGGATGGTTGTGGGCCACCATGTGGGTGCTCGGAACTAAACCTGGGTCCTGAGAGAACAGCCTGTGCTTTTAACAGCCAAACCATCGAGGCCACCCCCAGCATCTCTGAATGATGTGTTTGACCTGAAACATCAGGTGCACAAGGTCAGGTGAGAGAGGGGGAATTCTCAGTATCTGTTGTAATTGTCAAGCTCTGGGTCACTTCCCCATGTGAACCACATATTTGTGAGAATGACAATTGTACCTTTTTATTTATTCTTCTAGCACTTAATGTTTCTACAAATGGCTGATGTTCAACACCTGTCATGTAAACTTGTACCTGGCATGACAGTTGAATAATGAAGCAGATTAGTCCCAATAATTAAAGGGTTAGATTAGGAAACTCCTAAAACAAACCTTTGTTTCAGAAGAACCCTGGGTCATCACTGGTGTGGAAGGTGTGATCTTTTCTTTCTTTGAGAAATAGTCTGTGTTAATCTTTTTTTATAACTACCAAGAAGTACTTGAGGCATCTCTATGGCCATATAGGGAGTTTTATCTAGCTCCGGTTCTGGAGCATAACCCAGCCTAGTAATAGTCAATGACAGGGCCAAGACATATCCTAAAACATAAGGTCACCTATGAAGCAGGGTAAAGAGAGAAACACAGTTTGGGGCCTGGGTAACAATTTGCTTTTTCCAAAAACTCTCTTTATGAGACCAATTTTCCCTTCTGAGAGTAGGCTCTCAGTGACCTAGAACTTCTCACTAAGTTGCATTGTTTAAAGCTCCTGTAAGTTTCTATGCCCCTAAATTTAGACAGCGTCCCAATGTAGCATCTCTTAGGGGAAAATCACACCCGAAACCAGCAAATACTTCTGTCTCTGGTGTTCAGGGAGATAGGCACTAATGAATATAAACAGAAAGAACTACCGAGTTTATTTCCATGTTCCAGAGGAAGCTAAGCAACCTTCATCTCTCAGGTTGATCTATCTGTTTATTGCACTAACTTGTCATATACTATATATCACTATTGACTATAGGCACTATCTTGTACAGCAAGAAGATCCCTAGGAGACAGTCATCCTGCTTGGATGAAACTCTCCACTTCTATCTCACCACCCCAACCCCAGGAAATCATTAATTATTCCACTGTCTAACTTTATTAACTTAACCATTTTTGTTTCCCTAATAAGTGGAACGATACACTATTTGTTTTCTGTGGCATCAGTATCCATGTTACGTTTAACGCAGTGGGACTAGATGAGACTCGAAGTCCAAGGACCGGGTCTGGGCAGAGAAGAGGGCTGGGAAAGGGCAGTAGGTGCAAGGTGGAGCAGAGAAAGCCCAGGAAAGAATTACAGTCCGCTGACCTGCACTGACAAATGGCATATGTGGGTTTTGACTGACAATATGCAAACTCTTGGGTGAAGGAAAGTAGGGTTGATGTCTTAGTTATGATTTCTATTGCTACAATGAGACACCATGACAGAAAAGCAACTTGGAGAGGAAAGGGTTTATTTGGCTTACACCTCAGCATTGCTGTTCATCACTGAAGGAAATCAGGACAGGAACTCAAACAGGGCAGGATCCCAGAAGCAGGAGCTGATGCAGAAGCCATGGAGGTGCTGCTTAACAACTTGTTTTCTCTGGCTTGCTTGGCATGTTTTCTTATAGAACCAAGACCACCAGGCCAGGGACAGCACCACCCTCAGTGGGATGGACACTACCCCATTGATCATTAATTGAGAAATGCCTTACAGCTAGACCTGGTACAGGCATTTCCTCAACTGAGGCACCTTTCTCTCCGATGACTCGAGCTTGCATCAAGTTTACACACAAAATCAACCAGTACAGTTGTTTATCTCAAAGTATAGAGATCCAGATAGCTAAGCCCTAAGAACTGACTGTGTTTTCTATGTGAAAGTGATCATTACCCTTACATGGTGGACTTTAATAGACATTACAGTACATGAAAACGCAGAAGGCAATTTTGTTCCAGGTCAAGTTGGGCAGGGGAGCCCAAGGACCTACCTTCCAGCTCATACTGCCTCTTCCTAGCCAAGGCTCCTCACACATAGGATCTCAAGAACAGTTTAAAAAACACAGATTCAAGGCAACACATTTGTCTACATTTAAAAATAAGAAGAAGTAGTTTAGAAACAGGTAGGATCCTGATTCAAGGCCATGTAACTAGCTCATTCAAAAAAGAAATCAGGTTTTAACTTACCACCATTTAGTGAAACTTGAGAATAAATCTGTTCTCGGCAATCTTACCTCTGTGCTCTTCAAGGGCAGTGGTTTTTATGATAGACAGATAAAAAGAAGTCTTTGCCTTCTTTCATTTCTGTGCAAAGAAGAGAAGGACAATATGAACAAATTCAACTGACTAAATGCTCCGAGACCTCACTGTTAGGAATCATTCCCACAGTCTCCCCATCTCCCATTTGTCAGGGCTTCCAGTTACTTGTCACGTTCCATGTTTCCTTGTCCTGTGGATGCTACAGTCTAGGGTACACGTATAGCAATAATGATGACTATAGTTAGCTTTTCTGACCACTGACTGACTGCCCTCTTACCTTCCCCGTGTCTCCCTGGTTCAGGGCCAACAAGGACCATCTGTGTAGTGTACTTGGGACTGTCTCATAAGGTGGTAAGGATTTCAGACCCAGATTATAAGGCTCCATTGTATGAATTCACTGATAATGGGAACTGAGCAAGACACTTACACTTTATCGGGTTTGTTTTACAACCCTGTGAATTATCTTGAAGATTGCAAATAGGGACACAGGGTCAGGGCCCACACTAACCTCAGCCCACCTGGGTGAGTTCTAGGCACTTCACCATCCCGACCTTGCCATCCTACGTCAACCAGTGCTGTCCTCAATATTCACTGAAGGTCCTTTCTCCCCAGCTTTCTGGTTTTAGCAAGTCAGATGAGATCCAGAAACATCCATTAATCTCATCTTGTCATTGTTTTTGCCTTAGGATCCATGCTCAAAGCCAAAGGAACCTTCCCAGACACTGCCCAGAAAAGAGAGCCTGGAGAAGCTGACGGCCAAAGAAGGAAGCAGCAGCGATGAAGAAGAAAGGTACAGGCTGACTGGCAGCCTCCTGAGTGTGCCAAGCATGAAGATTCAGACAGGAAGGACTTGCATGTCCACTCCTTCTGTTCTCAAGGGCTTATGGCTGGCTTAACCTGATGCTTAGAGAGAGGGCAGACATAGCTTGCATGTTCTTCTATACATTTATGGCTTTCCGTAAACTACTTTACTCAACTTTCACGCCAACATAGAGAACACTTTATAAAGAACCCGAAGCTCAAAGAGATAAATAATTCTGCCCGAGATTCAAGCCTAGACTGGCTACCGCCTTTTCTTCTATGGCCGAGGAAGAAGGGGGATCTCTGTTACCAGAAGCCCCCATGTATTCCATCTATATTTGCTGCTGCTGCTCTAACAGCCATCCTCAAGATTTGTGATGTTTACCTCATGGTGAGCTAACTTTGTGCCCCTTGCTGAGGGGCCAAACTAGAGTTTAACTTCCTTACTTATGTCTTTCACGCTGGGACCCAGGCTGAAGAAGCAGCCCCTAACTAGGGTGTAATAGGAAGTTTCTGGCCTGGCCCAACCCTGCAGTTCAGACCTGCCCACCACTTAGGTGCCCCAAAATGACTCAGACATGTTAATTACAAGCTGTTTAGCCTATGGTTCAGGCATATTGCTGGCTAGCTGCTGCATCTTAATTTAACCCATCTCCATTAATATGTCTTACCACGTGGCCCGTGGCTTACCTGTGTTAGTTTACATGTTGCTTCTTAGGCGCTGGATGGCATCTCCTCTGACTTAGCCCTCCTTCCCCTGTCTATGCTCCAATTTCCCACTTCTAGGGTGCCTGCCATAGGCCAAACAGTTCCTTTATTCACAGCACATAGAAAGACTTCCCACGTCACTTCCCCTTTTCTGCCTACTCAAAAAGGAAGGTTTCAATTTCAACAAAGCAAATTACATATAACAAATAGCTATCAAGCAAGAATTATGGTTGCAATATCTAGTGTATTTGTGTTTAGCAAAATTAATGAAAATAGTCTATCATCTACCTTATCCTTGTGAGTCTAATGTTTCATACCTAATATACCTTTTATAATAACCAAAAAGAACTACACTTATAACTATTTAATCTCCAACTACATCAAAGACCACAGGAGGATATAATATTACCCGAGTAAACAGGAAGTGCAAGCAACTTCCAAAATTTAGAAATGACAGAGATGACACTTGTCTGCCTGGACAGTCACCCAAAGTTCATTTGTAGCATTGAGGCATCTGTCTTCAACCTACAGGCCCAGAGTCTCTGGCATACCTTTCAGTGAAAAAGGAAATTTGAAAGGCTGCTCTGCCCATTCTGGCACAGTTTGTCAGTCTCTTCCTTGTAACCTAAAGTATATATGGCCGTTTTCTCTGCGAAGCAGGAACCTGAAGGACCATCTCGCTTTGCTGCACCAAAGTTCAGAGGTCACTTTCCTACAGAACCTGCATGTCCAGTTTAAACAGCATACTGTCAGGCAGTTAAAGCTAAACCAGTTTCTTGTCCAATGGATAACTTTTGACACAAAGAAAGTAAACTCCATATGGAGTTTCTTCGATGCCCATCATTCTCTTGAAGTAGATTGGTGCTGCCAGGAGCAGACCTGTCTCACTGTCCAGAAAAGTCTAAGTTCTTAAAATATTTTAAATGACATATTGTGTAGGTCTTTGAAGTGTTTGAAGATTACCTACCTAATTGAAACATATCCTTAAATACCTAAAAAATCTAACTAACATGACTATAAATTTGGTTATCATAGATGACTATTAATCTGCATTTCTTAATTATACATTACAATTTTAGAGGACTTGCATAAGCATAAAATCTTAAACAAGAGTAGAAATATACATACATACATACATACAGTATAACAAAATTGATCTTAAATTTGTATCAATAAACCAAAATCCATACCAATGTAAAATATTTTTAGATTAAGAGCTATTTCTTGGATTAAAGCAAATTAAATAATCTATCTTTTTAAAATAATATCCATACCATATCCCCCTTTTTTTTCTTAGAAAGAGATTAACTATGACTATTAACTGCTGTGGGAGTATGTTCTGGTACATTGTAAACATTTGTCCCTCCTACTGGTTTAATAAAAGCTGACTGGCCAGAGTCAGACAGGAAGTGTGGATGGGGTTACCAGACTAAAGCAATTCTGGGAATAGGAAGAGCAGAGCAGAGATTCCAGAGAGACACCATGGAGATGGCATGACAAGACGCCAGAAGACACAGAGGAAAGGAGTTCAAATGCTGCTCTGAGAAAAAGTACCAAGCCACATCACTAAACAAGATAAGAATCATGGGTTAGATTAAGAGTAAAGAGTTAGCAAGTTATGTTCCTGGGGCCCAGGTCAGTCCGCAAGCATAGTGTCTGTGTTTCTGTGGGACTGGGGGTCTGTGGGTCTTGGACCACAGGCCAGACAGACCAGAAACAATTCACCACAATTAACCACTTATAATGAAAACAAACACTTAAAAATAATATTTTGGGAATTTGGAATAGCTTTTCATTACTACTTCCTGCTGATTGAGGGCTATTGGCAGTCTTCTGGGTTCTTGATATGGGATCATCTTATTTGCAGCCTTGAAGTTGATGTGGCCATCTCTCCCATCAAAGATTTTTTTCAGGGAGTCTTGATCTTCCATATTAGCCTGGAAGCAATCCACAGGTTCTCATGTTCTGTGGAAACAAAAGCAGAACCTCTTTTCCAAAGCAGCATGTTCTTAGACCCAAATTTCAAAGTCAAGATACCTTTAAAATATGTTTGTTTAACTTAGCAGCCTTTGCACATGAGTCTTTCTGCAGTTAGCTCATTCACGGTTAAAAAATTAAAAGAAAACACAGTAATAATCATAATTCAGATCGTTTGTGTACTTTCCATCTTTACATGGCTTTTTATATTTTTATTACTCTATTTCTTTTTTTTAAGGGAATTTCTCTACCCTTTTTCTTTTCTCTCTCAGCCTACATACACTTTTTCACACACATTGTAACCCATTTAGAGGTTTTCTCCATCTGAATCTGTTTCATTCCATATCCCTAATCATTTTCCAACCAGAAGAGCTTTTAAAATGCTAGACTGTAAAGCGTTGCTTTGCCTGCTGACTCCACCCCACTCGGCTTTACTACATGGTAGAAGTATCAGAGCCACACTTATAATCCAAATTCTTACAATAGTATTAAATATTGTGGAACTGTTTACCACTCCAATTCTGGGGAATTTTAGGTTCCACCCTGCCACCAAGCAGAGTACCACTGCCCACTGCTCATTCCACTTAGGCGCTTGGCAGCAGGGTTTCTTAAAGAGCCACCCAAGTTTCGCTGCTCAGGAAGCCTCTCTTAAAAGAGCCATGCCTCTGCTTGAAGTCAGCAAACAGAGCAGACCCAGAAAATACTGCTACTAAGAAGCCATCTTTGACTCTGTTCCCTTTTTGTTCAATATAAACAGAAACCTTAAATCTATCATATGCAGTTTGTTGCTTATAATGAGTCTTCTGTGAAACTTTGGGAACCAGCTTTGTTCCAGCTTAAACTGCCCGCAGCAAACTTGCCATTTTGTAATTTAAGCCCGAAAGCAGTGTCCCATCAAAGACACAAATCAGAAGCTGCTTCTTGCTCCCTGTTTCTGTGCTCTAGAACCTTTCTTAAGATTTCTCAGGCTTTATGTGGGTATATATCCCCCTTTTCGGTGCCATTTGTAATAGGGAATTTCTGGTCTGACCCAGCCCTGCAGTCCAGACCTGCCTGCTGCCACTTAGGTCCCCCCCAAATGGCTCAGATGCTTATATTAATTACAAGCTGTTCAGCCTATGGTGCAAGCATATTGCTGGCTAGCTGCTGCATCTTAATTCAACCCATCTCCATTAATCTGTCTTGTCACAAGGCCCGTGACTTACCTGTGTTGCTTTATGTGTTGATTCTTGGGCAGCTGGATGGTGTCTCCTCTTACTCTGGACTCCTTCCCCTATCCATGCTGATTGCCCACCTACTTTTAAGGTGCCTGTCAAAGGCCAAACAGTTCTTTTACTCACAGCATACAGAAAGACATCCCACATCACTAGGGCATATTATTGTCTTGGTAACATGACATTATGATGGGTTGGTTATATTTTCAGACATGTATATATTTTTAAGATTTAATTTTATATTTTATATATATGACTCTTTGCCTGCATGCATATATGCATATCTATGGAGGCTAGCATAGGATGTTAGACCTTCTAGAATGAGAGTTATAGATGTTTGTGAGCCATCATGTGAGCGTTAGAAACTGAACCCAGGTCCTCTACACAAACAGCAGGTGCCCCTAACCACTGAGCGACCTCTCCAGCCCTGTACATACGTATCTTCTGCCTGTGTGTCTGGACCTTCTTTTTTATACAGAGCAGAATCCCCATCCTCATGCCCTTTTCCATTTTTCCCAGGAGCTTTCACCCTCTAACCTCTGTTTCCCTGGCCTAATGTTCCTGTTATGAGAAATTAAAGGTCTCTATGTGACATGCCTTATACCATTAAACAAAGCAAATACTTACATCCCAGCCTAAGCATTCTAACTTTTCAGTGAGTTCCAGAGTTCAGAGTGAGAAAGTATCTCCCTGAAAGACATTTGTCAGCATCTTCTCTAAGATGCAAAACTGTTTAAGCTTTGACCAGTTTTTCAATAGGAAGAAGCTTAATTATCATCTCCCAGGATACACCTAGGATAGCCAGTAAAAAACTATTAGCATGCTTTGAAAGTGTGGAAGTCTGGGCAAAGTGTTTTGTTTTTTTCCACGTATAGAAAAAAAAAAATATAAAACATGGTTATAAAGGCCCATTTCTTGGAGCGTCTCAGGTTCCTCAGCAGAACTCTAAGTTGGAAGTCTCTTATTTGCTAAGCACTCACTAAGATCGGGTAGTTCCTATAGAACCTTGTACAGTAAAACTCGTAAGTCAGGTTTCTTACCCCAGTAACGCCTCCAGGAGCTCCCTCCTCCCAGGTAGGAGCAGTTGAAACTACTACAACCTTCAATCATTATATTGTTCATATCTTCATAGGATTGAAGAATCCATCAAGGAAGGAAGTGACCTACAACCTCCACTAGGCTCTGTGCTGAAGGAGAAGGCAACGGAGATTGGACATGGACCAGGGGACTGGCAAAGCCAGAAGACCAAACTACAAACCCAGGTAGGACACCTCTTATAGGATCTGCCTCAATCGTCCCAGAGTGCAACTGTGCCTCCTTCTCCAGACAGCCTTGAAAAAACACACAGGGCCAGTTTCTGTCTAGCTGGGGAGGGTGTTATAGGTCCAGGGCAAAGTAGACTCCTTGGTTTTGCTTATTCATTAAAAACTTCCAGTGCATATATGAAAATAAATATTTTTAAAATAGAGATCTGTAGAGATGTCTCAGCAGTTAAGAGTGCTGGCTTTTATTCCAGAGGACACCGGTTTGATTCCCAGTACCCACATGGCCAACAACAGCCTATAACTCCAGTTATGTGATTCAACACCTTCTTCTGGACTCCTCAGACACTGCACTTGAATGATGCACATGCATATATGCATGGGGATAAACCATACACATAAAACAATAACAAGTCTAAAAATGATAAATAAAATCTCAAAAAATAATATTCATTTTATCTGTATGAATATTTTGTCTGTATTAATTTTTTCTCTATGCTATGTGTGTGCAGTGCCCATAAAAGTCAGAAGAGGGTGTCAGATTCCCTCTGGACTGGAGTTACAGATGGCTGTGAACCGTCAAGTGGGTGCAGGGTGATTAGAAAAAGAGTCAGTGCCCTTGACCACTGAGCCATCTTTCCAGCACCCACCCCCCCAAAAAAAATGTTAAATAGAATGAGCATAAATAAGTCAGAAAGCTCATTACTGAGTGAAATTCCAAAGGATAGAAAAACAGTACATCAAAGAGATATGTGCATTCTTCACTGCAGAATTATTCACAGTCACCAAGATATGGAATTACGGTGGCTTTTGGGGGAAACAAATCTTTCAGTAGAATCTATCAATAAACAAATCAGATAAAAGTCCTTGTATTTTGTACATAGGGAGTATAATACATATCTACCAAAGGTAGATCAGACAATAAACAGTCTATGCCCTGGGCTTCTGTTTCTGTAGATTCAGCCAACTTCATATTGAATATATTTGGTGGAAAGTGCATCTGTTCTGAATATGTACATACCTTTTGTTGTCAGAAGTGTCTAAATAAAGCAGCTTGATGACTGTTAGTATAGCATTTGGTATTATAAGCAATGTAGGGTGGCTTTAATATGGGGAAGGGTGTGTGTGTGTGTGTGTGTGTGTGTGTTACAGACACTATATTGTATATGGCCACAGAACCAGTCCTCCACAGCTAAAGAGAGACAACTGTATTTTCTCTTAGAGAAGAGATGCTCCATACTAAACAGAGAACAGTAGAAAATCTTCAGGAAGAAGGGCCTGAGTAAGGAATGAGAGGCATGGAGAGGCATGGGAGGCTGCCCTGTAGACCTCTGCAAGGTCCCTTTGCTCCCTCAAATTCTCTGGGAAGGTTCCCGTTTTGGTCCACAATCCCCTCTTTCTCAGCACTCAGGACTCTACCTGAGGAGTCTTCCAGAGCACCTACTGCCAAAGTATCTGAAGGCTTACACCCTCCCTAGCTCCTCAACAGTTCCAAAGATGGGTGTTGAGCAAGTATAAGGTGGCCCTGGAAAGGCTGCCTTAAAGGACAGTAGCCCCAGGGTGGGCAGAGGCCTGAGGTTAGTCTCCCAGCTACATCAGGCTCTGAAGAAATGTGCCAGCGACTGCAGAAAGGACCTGCAGGCTCTCAGACAGCTGTCAGACTGTGAGAGGGAGAAACCGCATCTGTGTCTCCAGGAGAGCTTCAACACAGCCACCACGGCCCAGAGAGCTGAGGTCCTGAAAGCCGTGGATCCAGGGGAAAGAGGACTGGAGATGTGGGTGCTGTGTTGGAGATGCTTTCCACCTTTTCACTTTTAGAAGCTGTGACAAGGTTCAGTTAAAGAGCACTCAGTAAGTCTGCTTCCAATACAGCAGTCAGTGATTCAAACAGAATCCAGAAAGGGCGAGCTTCCATCCTGGCAGCTTATTTAAGCTCAGCAAAGAAGGCTGTTGGAACACATGTCCATCTGCTTTTTAAATGAGACTGACTGTGAGAAATGAAAGGGAGAAGTTGTGAGATATAAAACGTGAAATACAAAATACTATATGAGCAAGATATACCGTAACCTCAAAAATAATCAAGACAGAGCAGAATGGAGACAGTTTTTTTTTTCCTATGATAGTAAACACCAGAAGAAATCACCAATAGAAAACAGATGTGGAAGGAGAAAAGGAGCCTGTTTGCTTAGTACTACGTGGCTCTTTATCGAATGGAGTGGATTGCCTTCATTAAAAATACAAAATATATTTTAAAAAGAGAATGGTACCATGCCACTGTGTGCTAGGCACTCCAGAAAAAAAACAAAAACAAAAACAGCAAAGCAATGTTATTCTTCTATATCTTCTTCCAAATTTGCCTAAAATCTTTAAGAACAACCCAGCTCACAGGATCCTAAATCTGTCACCTGCTGTAACTGTAGTCTGTGTGTTTGTCTGGACTTTTTCCCTCCAGACTACTGACCTCGGTCTTTTAGAGGAAGTTAAGGAATCGCCCTGTGTACCCCCACTCACACCACCCTGTCTCTTCCCAGCAAGGTTTAACTCTCCAGAGTTGGCTTCAGGGTGTCTGGGGTTTAGATGAGGAGGGTTTGAGGCCCCATGGGGAAAGGGTACTCTTCATATCCGGGAGTAAAGACACATTTTTTGGGAGATCTTGGAATAGATTTAATAGGTCTTCATTGCTGGCTCCAGCTGGCGTGGAAGTGGTTCCCAACTGCGACTGTAACGGGTGGGTGCCCCTAACTTTAGCACCCCTAGACACCCCAAGACCATGGCTAATGACCACTGTTAACTTTAAAGAAAAAGAGAGTTTAATGAATAATATACCGGTACAGACATGTGCGGGCTCGAGGCACTGTGGAAGCCAAGAGCCCCGAATGCTTTCAGAGTAGAATTCTTATACCGCACTCTGGGTAGGGCAGGGGATACGTCCAGCTCATGAGATAGAAGTTGTAGCAGTTCTCATGGTAGGGCTTTCCTGGGTGTCCCCACCCAGGTTGCTACGTCAGGAATGCAGTCCCAGGGCCTTATCTTGGGTGGTCCTGCTTGAGTGAAGTCCAGAAGTTCGAGATGGCCAGGTGGGTCCCAAGAACTCAGGAAGTACATCCTGTGAGCAGTTGAGCAAGCTGCCATAAATCCTGTGAACAAAGCTTTTCCGAGAATCTGAGCCCTGAGCAAACTGCCATCTAATTTAGTGATACAGTGAAGCCGAAACTCTGTCAACCTTGGCTAGTTTCAGGGACCTCAGGAAGGGGACCGAGGGGAAAGAATCAAACAGGATTTTTTTAATCTTCACATGACCAAAGAGGTCAGCTGGGAATATAGCTCCATGATAGAATGGGCCTTGCATGTAGCAAAACCAAGGTTCAACCTCAGCTGGACAAGAGAGTGAGATTTGGGGTGGGGATGAAAAATCCTGATTAAAAGTACACTTGCCACTCACAAGATGTGGGCGCTCAGGCAGGTGAGTGCCTTTGTTCCTCATTTATCAAATGCAGGGAATATTATTAAGCTATAGACTGGTGCGGAAGGTCATGTAAAGTACCTAGTCTAGGACACAGCCAAGAACAGTTCGTACAGGTTCCCTTCTTATCACTGAAGCTCCTGCTGCAGATATGTAGTTACAGCTGTAGGAGACAACATGGTGCTGAGCTCAGAGGGCAACATTTCATCCACATGTATAGGCGAAAGTTTCTGTCCCACAAGCCACTCCTAAGTAACCACTCAGATTTGGCTCAATAGTACTGACAACATAGAATTTTTAGAGTTCTTAAAAATTTAGGGAATGGTGTTAATGACAAGTAGACTTATTTTCTGAAATAAAGTGTATCATATATATAATAACAAAATACTTTTTTTTTTCTGGGCCAATGGAGGTAGACCAGGATTTCTACCAACCAAACAGCAGGTTTAGGTGGCTTGGGATTTTATTTTGTTTTGTTTGAGTGGTGTTGATTTAAAAAACTAAAAATGTCAAAAGAATTTCAATGTCCATATGCATTCTGTATAAAAAGAACCTTTATTGTTCACTTTGCATACATTAAACTTACTTAATTGCAAGATTTTGCATATTACACAGTTCAGACACACATTTAGTCAAGCATACACACAGTACATGATGTACAAAAATCACCTAAAATTACAGACGCCACGGAAATCCAGCTTTGCTAGGCTTTGCTGTATTCTGCACAGTGGCAGTCATCTGCTGTATCTAGGGATGACAAGAAGGACACAGATGTGTATCAAGAACATGTGTGTGCCCATGGCCATGGAAGGTAGAAGAGAACACGGGACCCTGGAACTAGAATTATAGACAGTCAAGGGAACTGGGTGCTGGGAATTGAACTTGAGTCCTTTGGCAGAGAAGCCAGTGCACTTAGCTGCAGAGCCATCTCCACAGCCTCAAAATCTTTTTAATTTTTTTTTTAAGCCAGCTTTTATGAATGTTATTAAAAAACAGACTTGTGTGTTAAGAAAGCCTCATTTCTTAAAGCAAGGAATGGATTTTAGCTTTATATAATGTCCTGGATACTGACCTTAGGAATTTAAAAACCCCGCAGTCCAGACATAACATACATCAAACCTGTGACTTACTGGAAACTTCTAGGATACACTTAAGCCTTCTTATTTTTCTTCACCTTTCTCTTTCTGTTTTATGGAAATATTCCCCTTTCTTTTAGGACAACCCCACATTTTGCTATACAAAAGACTTTTCTTAGGAAAATTATCTTTTTAATTTTTATCATTGAAAATATATCCTGGTGTTTACATTTTCTCCTGGATTTCATTCTCTCGTTCTTATTAATTTATTTTTACTTTACCTCCTTACTTAATATTATGAGACAAAACAAACTTATTTATCAACTTATTTTGTTTTATGAGGCAAGATTTCCCTGTGTAGTCCTGGCTGTCGTGGAACTGACTTTGTGGAGCAGGCTGACTAGAGCTCAGAGATCCATCTGCCTCTGGTGTGCCAGGATTAAAGGCATGCTACACCACCAGGCTTTTATTTACCAATCTACTAACAGAAAGTTCGATCCAAATTACATGGACATGGTATAACAAATTAAAAACACCTGGCCACACATTGTTAAACTATAAGGTTCTTTTTTGGTGTTTTAAGTCCTAAGCAGACAGCATTGCTACATGGGTTTGTAAACCTGCTTCCTTTAAACATTTCTTCATTTAGCAGTTGCAGGATGTTACAGTCTGTCAAGAGCTTCTGTCAAGATTACAGCTTCTAGTGTTCTTGGACAGTGAATTACCCTCTGTGAGTAAGGCAAAGGCAGCAGATAAATATACAGATTAACCTCACAATTGCAATCTGGAGTACAAAAGGCATTTACTTCCTTCCAAACTCTGGGAGATCAAAACAGCAACCTTTTTACCATAGATGAATAAACATAGTCAGAGCATCTTGCCAGAACATGCCCCCAAGGAACTGTTGCCAGAAATAGAGCCTTTGCTATCCAGTTCTAACAGTCAGAACTCTCAAATAAACCAGATGGAACAGGATGGAAAGATACTTTGAAATCAGAGGCATGAAATTGAGAATAAAAGCAGAGCGGAGCAGAACAAGCTAACACAAAGGCCAAAACAAGGAAACCAAACCAAAATGTATAGAGAGATTCAGTTTGTTAGGTAAAAGCTCCCTAGGGCGCCAGGAGCAGAGGAGGGGCAAGTCCCCAAGTAAAAGTACTTGGCTGCCTTTCTGGAGTTTCTCATCCTGGAACCAAAGCCCAAGCCCCAGCCCAGCAGCAACTGTGAATCCTTGTTAGCTCAATGACATTTCAGAGAGTCCATCATTGTCAGAGTGCTACTGTCCCTGGTACCTGAAGCCTCCCACAGGCAGCACTGAATTTGAAGCGTTCATTCTCACTTTATTCAGAAAGCCAGTAATCCAGGGAGGCAGCAGGCTAGCATCCCGAAAACGATGCTGTATCTCATCTCCGGCCAGCAGATCCTATAGGAGAAGGAGGAGGAGGCAGGAACCAGTCATTCCGGAGTCCAGTCACGTCTGTAGCATCTGTGCTTCCGCAGCTTCTGTTCCTTGCGCTCATCCCTCATTCCTCGGGTCTGGGGTCAAGTACTTCCTGAAATGCTGGGTCTAGTTAGATTTTACTAGTGTCAACCGTGTATCTGAGCCGGTGAGGGGCAGCTCCGAACAAACTTTTAACAGGGTGTATGTCCCAAGCTGTTAGTAGTATGTATGTGTAGATTCCTTTCCATAAAATGAAATATAAACCTGTCATACTACAGAGTATGAAAGTGCCCCATCCCTTCTGTTCTCTGTGAGCTCTACAATAGGAAGGGGAAAGAAGAGAAGAAGCAGTCTAAAGGAGAGAGTGGACACACGACAGGGTGACGCATGCATGCGACATGAAATCAGGAAAGGGGATTATTTAGGTGGAGGAAAAGGACCAGCAGGTGTGTGTGTGTGTGTGTGTGTGTGTGTGTGTGTGTGTGTGTGTGTGTGTGTGTGTCTAGCAGTGGAGAGGGAAAAACAGAACAAAATACATGGGGATAGAGATGTTTGCCCGCTTGGTATTCACCTTACATGTTTGAACTCCTGGGTTCAATCCCCAGCCAATATAATTAGGGTGTGTGTAGCCCAGGCCTATAATCTGTTTGGAAGGTAGATGCAGGAAGATTAATGATTCAGCTACAAAGTGAGTTCTAGGCCGGACTGAGATACCTGGGATCCTGGCTAAAAACAAACATAACACACTCACACCCCATAATGAACCCCATAACTTTATCTGCTAGCTTAACAAAACTCACAAGGTGTGTGATGTGATCAGACCATTCGTGCACCACAGTCTGATCACCCACCACAAAAGAGTCCTGAATAATCATTTCATGTCCTAATCCTTCTGCTCTGCCCACAGGCCACGGAGGAGCTCATAAAGAAGACAGCCAGTCACAGCCTCCAGATCCAACACCAGGCACATCTGCTGGAACTCCAGGCCCTAGAGAAGGCCAGGCAAGAGCTGCAGGAGGAACATGAGCAGACGCAAGCCCATCAGCCTCTATTGCTTGGTAAATATCCCACTGTCCACCTGGGAGAGCCCAGACACCTGCGTGTTCTACAAATGGAAACGAGTAGCAAGCCGGGCACACAGGCCTCAGCAACAATAATGGCTCTATTCCCAACTGGGGGTTCTAGGCTGAATTTTCCTTTTCTATAAAAACAGAACTGTAATTGTCTCTACCTCATATGGTCATTGTGTGGATTAAGTGGGATGTTAAATACAACATAACTAGCATACAACATGAATCCAGTGAACATAGCATAACACTATGGTTATAACTCAGTAGAACTCAAATGTGAGTCTTGGCCCAGGTTTCATTAGATTGCCCCCATTCTGTGGACTTCTATTTCAGTTATATCTGCAAATTGGGGGGTCTTGGGCCCCCGGGTTCCACCTGAATTTCAACTGCCTGCCTCATGCTATCCCTAGCATAAAATTTATCTCTAGTTCCATCCCAACATCAAAACCCACTCTCTCAGTGTTCCAGAAGTTATCAGGAGCAGTTGAGATCTCTGGAATTAAACTATCTAGGTTTCAATCTTAATTCCTACACTCACTAGCTTTGAGGCCTGGGTAGCCCACGGTCTGTCCGATGAAGGCAACCATAGTGTTCACCTCACAAGACTCTAATGTCTTTTGTGAGTCAACTTCTCTGGCTTTAGTCTGAATCTTGCTGGATAACAATCTTCTGCCCCCATGAGCCAGCCAAGAGCCTATGTCCATGGCCAGGAGAACTTGTGAATGTTTTCTCTTTAAAAATTGGCATAAATATCAAGATTCCCGACTTGAGACCCTTGACTCCAGAACAGGTTCCCTGCTCTTCCTTTGACTTGGTGCCCAGGCCCAGTGTTGCCTCAGGATATGGCCTAGATGGAAGCCAACACACCCTAACCAGCCAGCGTAGCCATACAGGTGGTTCAGAACAAAGAAAAAACACTTGAAATGTTGAGACCTGCTTCATTCACCATTTAATAGCGGTGTGGCTCAGGGATGCTTATAATAAAATGGAGCTGGGATGGGTGGGGGAAGAATGACAGAGAGGCAGGATTGTACATACCATATAGGGTAGCTGGAGGGCACATCAAATGTCTCTTATTTTAATAAAAACCTTCTGGGGACCAGTCCCAACAAGGTTTTCTCTTAGGCTTCAGAAGATGGACCTACTTACTGGTAATGGGATCTACAAAAATCAGACTTAGAGCAATTCTTCTTATCACATCTTCATTGCTATAGCCACTACAGCAATGAAGGCAAAGGCTTATATAACCATGCAGGCAGATTTGGGGCTTGAATTCCTCAGGGTATGTAAGGAGGGGCGAATGTTCTTGGTTGCTAGGTAACTGAGTAAACAGGTAGCATCCCTAGGAGGGGTCTGGAAAGGCTTAATTTGCAAAGGAAGTGGGACCTGTCACCAGTTTTCTGCTCAGGTCTTAATGCTTCAGAATAGATGTTTATTTTGATACCTGTAACTAGGTGTTGGTAAATTATCTTTTCCCTTAAACCTTAAATCCTTTAAGATCCCAGGTGCAAGCACAGGGAGTTAAAAAGCCTAAGATTAGTTCTAGGTAGCTCTCTTTTCAGTAGGGGTGGTGAATTTGGGACATGCCAGTATGTCATCTGCCTGTAGCTCTCCTTGGATATCTGAGAAGTTTCAAATAGGCTACTTTGTTGGGGGCTGACTCTACCCAGATGTTTACTAGTAAAAGCAACTGTAGGGAAGGCAGACATTGAGTCTGCTCTGGGCAGAGGAGCAAAGACCTAATTTATGAGATAAGAGATTTTATCCATGTGACTATTTTCACAGAGAATAGGGGAGATTATTCAAATGCCCTCAAATGTATGGGGGGAAGTTGCGTCCAACAAATGAGCAATCACACAAAATTCCAAGGAAATAACAAATGGGGAAGCTGAAATCACACACACAAAATCCTCTGTAGGAAAGAGCTAACACATTCAAAGGCAATTAACACCAAAACTTGAGATTTTGAATTTACCTCCACCAGGGCCCTTGGTTCTGATGGGTCAGCCTTGTCATCACCAACTGAGTTCCCACTTCATATTCCTGTGGCTCCCAGTATTATTTCACACTCTTACTTCTGTGGCCCTGGAGTAAGTCTAGGAATGATCTCTCACTGTTCTTCCTTCCAGAGTCCCTGAGGCAGGAGCTGACAGAGCATCAGAAGGCCTTAGAAGTGCTACAGAATGAGAAAATGGTGTTGGACTCCTGGGGGAAATGGCAGGCCATCAGTCGGTGTTCAGGGAATGGCACAGACCATACCTTTATTACAGAGGTCAGTGCCTTATCCCCGTCTACACCGTTCGCCTTCTAAGACAGCATTAGGCTCACAGAGAACAGCCCCATATGAATGGGCTCTGGGATCCAGATCTCTTTCCTGCAGGAAATGGTAAGACCCTGCCCCTATTCTTCACTTCTAGAAACACTAGGTCTGCAGAAAAGCAGAAAAGCAGATCTGAAGTGTTTCAGGTTACTTATAGTTCATATACCTGTTTGTACCTCTTAGCCCTCCAAGTAGCTAGCTAGTCTGGGTCACTCTTCCAATCTGTGGGGGTAATATCTCAGAACACTCCCCAGACAACCACCTTGTTTCGACATCACTGATTTTGTTCTGTGGACCCCAGGCAGCTTTCCTTCATTTTCCTGCTCAGGTTTTGCCCATCAAACCCTTCTCTGCACATTGTTAATTCCTACTCTAGTTGACATCACCTTGCAACAATCTTAGCCTCAAGCTTCGGGTATTGGGGTAACACACAGCATGTCATTGTGCATGTCACTGAAATAAGCTCCAGATGCTGCAATGCATCATGGGAAAACCTCCTCTGGCTACAAACTGCACCTATAGCCCTGTTCTCTTTTGGTCTCCTGGAGTCTTGCCTCTGTCTCCTTGTGATACTCCCCCTGCTTGATGCAGAGACGGCTCCACACGAGGGTCTCTGTTCACCCAAATGACACTTCTGAAGAGTGTCAGGATCTCCTGTTAGGACAGTGACCGCGGAGGAAGTGGCAAAGGTAAAGACATGGCCCTTTAAAACAGGTGGAGCATGTGGATTGTCTGATCTCTTATTAAACTCTCAGAGGGCCAGATTTAGCCGACACACCAAACAAGATGAGAGAGACATCATGGAACCAACCCTTCATCAGGAACTTGATGCAGCTTGGCCCGCTGCACCTCCAAGTCTCTCGTGCTGAGCTGGCCTTGGCCTCTACTAAAACAATTAATTTTTTTTTAAAAAAAAAAAGTCTCTACCTGCTGCCTCTCCTTCAGGATACGGGTGTTACAGAGCCTCCTGGTTCCGTGCCCAGGACAGCAGAGAGAGGGCTCCTGGAAGAGAATGCTCAACTCCAAGACACTGTATTACGCCTGCGCGCAGAGGTGGAACAGCGCCTGCAGGAGGCGCTGCAGCTGCGTGAGCAGCACCGGTGAGTCTGCAGTTCATCCTCCCCTCTTCCCTCTCCTCCATCACTGCTTGGAGTCTCTGAGACCCGAAACGGGACTCTCCTTTCCCCCCTCAAGACTTCTTAGACCTAGAATCAGACCCAGAAGACACAGCGGAATAGGATAGCTCATACTGTGCGAGGCTATTCCCCTTGACACGGGAGCGATACTGTCATGGGTCATGTTTCAGGGGCTCAGGGCAGCAATATCCCTGCAGAAAGCTTGCTCCCCACCCCACAGCCCCGACCAAGCGTGGAGAAAGCCCTAGGCTGGTGAATTTCCTTCTTTGGTGGAACGTTTATAATACAAATTCAATATCTTGAATAGGACTTCTTAGAGGATCTGACTTGTCAGTTCGTTTTTGTCGAGGAGTGTGTGTGAGCCGTCTGTTTTTGAGTGTTTGACTCCAGAGTTACTCACGATTTTTCTTTTTGTTATCTTAAGAAACAGAGGATCCTCTGGCTATTTTCACTTGTAGCTTTTAAATTTCCCAGGCCTCAGTTGCCCAGAGCGTTAGGCATGGCAAAGCCGAGCAAATGAGAAAGGAAAGAGATGCCATGTATGCTGGCCATGCCTCTAACTCTGGTTTAGGAGGCTCTGGTGGAGCAATCCTGGATTCTGTGACAGCAGAAACCACATGGTGAGACCTTTCCAACTCTACCCTGACACCCCCAGAAAGGATTCCATGCCAACTGTTTAGAACAAGATTAGGTATACAGCAATGACTTAGTTAAAAATCATAAAATTGAGTTTAATTTAGTCCCGGGGTCTGGGAAGATAGCTAGTGATAGTTCACTTACTACCATACACAAGAGCCTGTATTTACACATACACACACACACAGAGGCTTGAGTACATACGCACACATACACACATGCACACTTACACACACACACACACAGAGGCTTGAGTACCTACGCACACATACATACATGCACACTTACACACACATACACACAGAGGCTTGCACACATATGCACATGCACACACTCACATACGCATTCATGCATGCACTCGCACACACACACGCACACACATATGCACTCACATACACGCACACACATATGCACTCACACACACGCACACACATGCACACGCACGTCACTGAACACTTCACTAACTGCATCCCCATGTCAGTTCACTGGAGCTGAGGTGGAGTCTTAGAATTAGTCCATGAATTAGAATTAGTTAGAATGTATGCTTCTGAGAATTTCCCAAGAGAAATTGTGGCACCACTCTGAGACTGTGCCTCACCCCTGCTGCTGTAGTAGCCAAAGGTGAGGGGTTTCCAGAACACAGAATAAAGGGACTGGCCTCCTCCAGACAGAAGCATCTAAGTAATATCAGCCAAAGGAAGCTGGACCTAGTGGCACATTCAGCACTCAGGATACTGAGGCAGAGGTGCCAAGAGTTTGGGGCCAGCCTGGGCAACATAGTGAGTGCCAGGCAGTGTGCACATACAGAGTAAGACCCTGTCTCAGTTCAAAACAACCAATGAGAGGGTGTCCCTTAATGGGATGGCCCTGGGGAATGGCTTCCCAGGCAGACATGCCAACACAGGACGAAACCATGTTTAACATATCTATCTGCTCTTAGTCCCACCCCAATTACAGAAAAGCTGAGGAAGGGCCTAGAACCCCGGATGCTGAAGAGATCTTAGGTCATAATGGTAAGGGGAGCTGACCACAGCAAAACAGGTTATTCATAGGACCCTCCCGATCCTGTGCACTCATGTTAATGTGAAATAACTCAGTCTTTATCTAACTGAAGTCATGAGACCTCCCTCCCAGGTGAAGAGCCAGGCAGGAGCCCATCTGGCTGAGATGGAGCACCATAGATCACCATGTGACTGTAGGCAAGTCCTTCTTTAAGTGAAGAAAGTAATGGCCCCTCTCACCGTGGTGGGGGGCAGTCACATAAAAGTGTACATGCATTTCCACAAAGTAGAAGAGTCCCCTAGGACTCAGCTGTGGGCCCATCAGGATCCTCTTCTAGGTTAAGAATAATAATAGCTTGTGGTTGAAAGGGATTTGTTCCCTGAACTACATTAGCTCAGTCTCTCTTGCAATGACCCTGGAAGGTAGATACTTCATCACGTCCAGCTAACAGAAGAGGACACTGGGCCGAAGGTCACATAGTTAAAAATACTAACAAAAGCCAAGGGCTTAGCAGCCTGGCCCTAACTAGTTCTCTTTTGTCTAACCCGCCCACCTTTCTGGAAACCCTGAACAGGTTCTCCCGGGTTTCAGAGTTGTAGGTCTGGGAGAATACTACCTCTGCCTTGGGAAAGGGGGTGCAGCGGAGGAGAGTACTCTCTGGGGCTGCTTTTAGGTCTATTCCTTCTTCCAAGGAAGGCAACTCTTTTGATCAGGGTTCCCTTTGCTGATTCTGGAGTGGGAATAACCTAAGAAGGGTTCATATAGTGAGGCTTACCCTGAATTTCATAACCTGGAGACCCCAGGTATCCCCATAAGGTGCTTGGATAAGACTTAATTTGGGGCCTTTTAAACTAGGCCATCAAACAAAGAAATGAGCCCCAAAGTCCAAAGGCTCAGGCCTGGGCGACCCTGACTGTGAGTCCATCCATCACAGGTTGCTGGAGGAGGACCAGAAAGCCCAGAGAGCCATGGAGGTGGAAGCACTTTGCCAGGAACACCGGAAGGAGATGCAGGCCATGGTGGCAGATTTCAGTGGTGCCCAAGCCCGACTCCAGGCCAGGCTGGCTGCTCTGGAAGCCGAGTGAGCAAAGTCTTGGGCTCAGGGGAGGGATGAACAGGTTACCATTTGGGGAAGTGTCTCTAGGCTTTCATGGTTTTGAAACTTAGACATTCCTTTGGTTCCAGAAGCTCTTCATCTCCAGGCAAGTGAGGAGTGTTAGCCATCTCTCATTTTATTTTATGTTTCTCATTTTTATTAGTTATTTGATAATTTCATAAAAGTGTTTTGATCATATTCATTCCCAACAAGTATTCTTGAATATATGGCCACCCACTGGAGAAGCAGGGGTGACCTACCAGGGGCTATACTCAAAGAAAAATGGCTTCCTATCCCACAGCTATCATTTGCCAATGGCCCCTCAGCTAGGTGTGGGACTTGGTTCCATCTCCCATCTCCATGCTGGGATTTTGTCTGTCTTGAGCTTGGTCAGATCTCAAGCATGCCAACACCACCACTGTGAATTTATATGTGTCCGTGTTTCCTTGTAGTCATTCACTACCTCTGGCACTTAAAATCTTTCTGTCCCCTCTTCTGCAATAATTCCTGAGGAGAGGGTAAAGCTCTCTCTCTCTCCCCCTTCCTCCCTCCAACTTCCTTTTTTCTCCCTCCCTTCTTCTCTGTCTCACTCCTTTAGCTGATATTTTTCTTACACAATATATATTATTACAGCTTCCCCCCTTCTCCTCCACACATCCTCTCCAATCCAGATCCACCCCCTTTCTGTCTTTCATTAGAAAACAACCAGACTTCTAAGGATAAAAATAAAATATAATACAGCATAATAAGACAAAGTCTAACACATTAAAATAAAACATCCAGAGGAAAAGTTCCTAGGAAAAGACACAAGAAACAGATACAGACACCAAGCTCCACTCATTCACACACCCAGGAAACCCATAAAAACACTAACCTGGAAGCCAAAATATATATGCAAAGAACCTGCATAATAAAAAAAGAAATAGAGAAATATATATAAATAAAATAAAAATTAAAAATAAGACAGAAATAAAGGAAATGCTCTCACATGACGTTATGAGACAAGGTACCTCCAAAGATGCTGTGGAGTTTGTTTTCTGTGGCATCTGTTCTGGGAATCCAGCCAGCCCAGAAGGGGAGCTTGTTTCCCCAGTGAGGCTCCCTTGGAGAAGACTAAGTGTTCATTTGCAGCTGGTTATCAGTTCGAGATAGTTCTGGGTTAGCAATGGGAGTATGTACCTTCTTCTTTCAGCTTCAGGACCCCATCGGTGCAGAGGTGTGTAGGCTCCGTGAGGGCTCCTCAGTCTCTTGGGTTCCTAGGAGCATCAGTCCTGCTGATTTTGAGGGCATCGTTTCCCCGGTGTCCTCATCTCTGGCTCTCACAGTCTTTGAACCTTCTCCTCTGAAGGTTTCCCTGAGCCTGGAGGGGATTTGATGGAGACATCCTGTTTAGGGCTGAAGGTCCAAAGGTCCCTTGATCTCTGCATAATATATGGCTGGGCCTCTCTGTATGTTTCCATCTGCTCTAGAAGGAAGCTTCTCTGGTGATGGCTGAGCATAGTAAGATGTCATTAGGAGTCATTGGTACCTTTTTCTTAGTTTTGTTTTGTTTTACACTAGATCCCTGGGCAATCTAGTCTCAGGTTCTTGTTCACACAGTATATTGGGTATGGGTTTCATCTTGTGGAGTGGGGATGGGCCTTAAGTGTGATCAGATTTTGTCTGGCTACTTCCAAAAGCTCTTTACCATCATTGCCCTAGCATATGGTGCAGACAGGACACCATTGTAAATCAGTAGGTTTGTGACTGGGTTAGTGTCTGCTCTTCTCCTTTGAGATCATGCAGAATACCTCCCTGTACCAAAGACACTAGTATTTAGGGATGAAGGCTCTGTGTACACACGAGCTCAGCATCTCCATGTTCAGTGAGTTGTGTAGGTGTTGTCTTCAGGAATGAAGCTTTGGCATCAGTTTGTGGAGAGCTACTATATAGCTATCTCTTATTCTCTGCACTTTGACTAGTTAATCGCTTCTGTGTTAATTGCCATTTACTGCAAATAGAAGCTTCTTTATGTGAGCTGAGGGATGCATTGATCTATAAAATTTATTTATATGTATGTGTGCTTGTGTAAATGCACACTACACATGTGACAGTACCCTGAAGGGTCAGAGGAAACTTTCTTTTAGTTGATGAGGGATAGTGAAGCTAAAAGAAGGGATGAATGGTGAGGAGACCAGTTAGGAAGTGATGCACGATCCAGGCTGACAGGTAAAAACCTCTTCCCCTTAGTGATAGAGCAGCAAGTGAATTCAACAGCCTGTGCTCTTAAAAACCAGCCTTGACCCAAGACAATATCGGTGTGTTTGGCCCAGAACCACAGTCCTCTGATCCTCAAGAGGGAGCTGGGACAACAGCAAGTTCAAAGCCAGTAAGGGCAGTGTAGTGAAATCACAGCTCAGAATAAAAAGGTTGAAAAGCAAAAGGACTGTATCAGAGTTGCCTGCTCCCGATGTTCAGTCCCCAGAGGTGGAAGAAAAGCAGCAGGGAAGGGTATCAACCATGTCCCTCCTGGTGGGCACTTGCCACGTGCCCATCAGTCCCATGTCAGCCAATCTTTACTTCATCGGCTCTTCTTCACAACCAACCACTGTTTCATGCTCACTTTTAAAAGGAAGGAACTACATGTGAGTTCCAGGTTGGCCTGGTCTATCTGGTGAGGCTAGCCTGGGCTACACATAGTGAGACCCTGTCTCAAAAGAGAAAAGAACTTCAGCTTCAGGAGAAGCGGCATAATCAATGAGGCAGATCCAGAGTTAGAAGAGGGCTGGGGTTCTCACTCTGAAGCCTTCACGTGTTATCAGTATTCATCAGCACTGTTTCTCACCATCACCATTCCTGGCCTATTCCCTTTATGGCCACACCTGAAGGGCTTCTTAACTTTAAGGCCAACTCAGGCTGTCCGTGCTGGTGCTCTATGTTCCCACCAGATGGGGCAAGAGCCTCGTAGGCAACAAGGAACCTTGTAGGTCTAGGGCTCTTGCTCCAGAACTCACCTGGTCCCAGAAACCTGGCTGCATATAGAATCTATTGTGCACACCCTTTAGTTCTGAAGGCATGGGAGAACTGACAGGAGCCAAGTTGGGAGTAGGTCCTGGGTAGCCATGTTGAGCACAGGCTCACACCTGCTTGTTGAGAAACCTCTGGTGAAGGACTAACTACCTCCTCTGAACAGACTGAAAGACTCTGGAGAGAAGCCAGGAAAAGGAGCTTCGCGGCCTGAGGACCTGCAGCTCATCGGCCGCCTGCAGGCACGCCTGAAGGAGAGAGAGGACATTATCAGGCAGCTCACGGTAAGGTCTAGGCCAGAACGGGAAGTGCTGCACACACAAAAGGGTTTGAACCTGGCATTTCTGTAACTGCCTAAGTAAAATGTTACCTGCCAACCCTTTATTATTTCCCCTTATTACTGAGATGTACTCATAAAAGGGAGATACAAAGAAAAGAGCTGTTCTATTCAAGGGTTTAACAGTATTTGTTTGATATTGATTCTATTATTTTTTTTAATACAGAATTTGATAAAAATCCATTTACTTACCTTGGAATTTTAATAGACTAATTCAAATTTACCATTGTTGATCTTCCGTTTGTGAGATCAACCACCAGTTTTCTAGTAGCAAACCCATGCCCTGGACCCCCTTGAAGAAATATTTCCAATTCTTTTGATTCTGTACCTCAAAAATCAATAATGATGTTCAGTTCCTTAGTGACAAATCTCCTCTTGGTCTGTCTTTGACTTTTAGAATTGTATTAATAAGGAATAACCGCTAAGTTGGTACATGTAAGAAGGTTATGTATGTTATAGTTATGATTGCCTTTTTAAATTTGTATTTACTTGTTTGTTTATATTTAGGTGTGTATGTGTACATGCCGCATGTATCCAGGTCTCCTTGGATGACAGAATAGGGTTTCAGATCCCCTGGAGCTGGAGTTAATGGCTTTTGTGAACTGCCTGATTATAAACACTAAGAACTGAACTCAGGTCCTGGAAAAGCAGTGAGCACTCTTAACAACTGAGCCATCTCTGGCCATAGTTGTGGTTTTCTTAAAAGAATAATCACTCAGATTAAAAACATGTGTTGCTTTCACAGAGGGCCCAGGCTCAGTTCCCAGCACCCACATGTGGTGTTTCTATCCTTTGCATCACACAAATCACATGTGGTGTCACATGCCTGAAACCCAGCACTTAGGAGTCAGAAACAGATCAGAAGTTCAAGGCCATGCCTCCTTGGCTGAATATTGTGTTTGAGGCCACTGTGGAGCTCATGAGAGCCTGTTTCAAAGGCAAGAGAAATGCTGAAAATGTCTAAATGGGGAGGAATTTTCTTTGCTTAATCACTTTGACTTTTGAACTAGACTTTACTTTTCAGATGCTCAGTAGAGCTTTATATTATTTTCCTTGCTAAGGCAGCTTGCTTTTTTCCTTCATGGGTAATATGAAGGCCCAGAGGTAAAGGTACGTAGTAGCACATGCGTAAGCTCTCTGAGACCTGGTTGCATTGATTTTTCCAGGAAGAGAGAAGATTTCACTATGCAGCCTTCCCCAGTGCGATGTCTCATCGGAACCGGTCCTTCTCTTTCAATCCTCACCCGGGATGCTTGACCCCTTCCATGAAGGTGAATCAGTTTTCACACAACACACAGTCAGAGTAGCTGCAGCATAATGATGGACTGCTGGCCATCCAGTGGACGAGTCATCACAGTGCTAGCAAACAGTACTAAGAGATTATGTGTGGCGTTTATTTTCTATGTATCTTTGTGTTTTCTATAGTCAATGTGTGTCACTATTAATAGTCCATTTAGATGATGGGGAGGAGGGTTACTGTAAGACTACCCACTTCTCCCCTTTGTCTCTATAATACGTGTGCATGTTGTAATGATGACCATTTTCACAGCTCTTTCATCTCTTATCACAATATCCCTAGAAGTTGAGAAGAATCTGCATTTTATAGCTCACAGAGTAACAAATCTAGACTGAGTAGACCTGACAAGATCTCACTGTGATTTTTAACTTATCCATCTGTTGTAGCAACACAACTAGTCCTCTAGAGGTTAATGAAGATAAAGTTGAAGATGGGGAAGGGGCCGGTCCCTGGTACTATATGGCCTCTTGCAATATTTTTAAAATTATAAAGCATGTTTTTCCCCAAGTCTTGGACAGAGATCATAGACCTGTGTTGCTGTGTTTTTAAAGATGTAAAATAAAGATTGAAGAAAAAAATAGTTTGAAGGGATGGATGCTCAGTAGAAGAACTCTGGCATGCTTGAAGCCCTGGATCTCATCCCTAGTACTGCCATAAAATTACCAATTAAATTTTTAAATATTGAAGTATGGTTTTCACTATGTAATCCTGGCTAGCCTGGAACTTACTGTGTAGATCAAGCTGGCCTTGAATGCAAAGAGATCTGCCTGCCTCTATTTCCTGAGTAATAAGATTATTAAAGGCATATGGTAATATGCTGGCCTCCAAACAATTTTTTTAAATATATAAGTATATAAATATTACCTATTTTCCTTGTCTTTTGAGTCAGATAAGCATATTTGCTTTTATAATCATGTTTCCTGGGTAGCACTAACAGCTTTCTTCTAACACAAACAGAAAAAGAAGATGGAGGAAGTGCCCAGCCGCGTGGTCAGTGTGCCAAACCTTGCCTCCTATGCAAAGAACTTTCTGAGTGGAGATCTGAGCTCCAGGATCAATGCTCCTCCCATAACTAAGTCACCCAGCCTGGACCCAAGCTCCAACTGTGGCCAGCCTTACAAACCCACCCAGTTACTGGATGGAAAAACATCCACAAGGTGTGTGGAGGGGAAGGTGAAGGTGTTACTATTTCTGCAAGGGCAGGAAAAAAATTTAGTGTCTTCTCAGGTACCTGCACCTGGTCATCTGACATCTGATCAAGAGTAGGAGCCCAGCCTTGGACAATGACAGTCTAGCCAAATGAGAACACTGATGATAGAAATTGTTGTTTTTTGGAATTCTGGTGCCAGATTTTAAAAGGCCTACATTTTATGGAATCACATTTATTAGATTGATATTCAAAATCCATTGTTTTTCTTGGCTGTGTGGCCTTGGGCAGGTACCCTCTCTACTTCCCTGTATGTCAATCTTAAAAACGAATACAGCACCTACCTGATCAGATTGGAACAACTAAAGGAATTCACCCAGGAGATATTCTCAGCCCAGACCTGACACAGAAGTGTGCTGTGGCTTTGGCTTCTGTTAGGTCTGAATGGTAATCATGGAGGCAGTTAGTGCCTCAGTGAGTCTGCCTGAGATAGGTGGTACTGATGGGCCTCTCCCAGCACCCCATGTCTAGAGGCCTGTGGGTTTACCTTTGCTTACTATTTTTCTTCTTATCAAGCCCTCCATTCCAAGGGCATGCTTTAAATTCTAAGCTGGAGGTTTGCATTTAGAAAGAACCTCCTCTACAATGCTCCGGGTACAGAAGCTGTTTGCATGTGAGCCTGCCCATGGCTGTTTAGACTGGTGGGGAGGCAGAGACCTCAACAGTTGAACCAGAACTAACCTGCCATGCCTGGATGAATGCAGCCCCTTTGGGTTCTGCCAAAAAAGTTTAGAGCAGAGCATACCAGTTTGCCAGCTCCTGATTCTCATTGATCGGCACCTCTGCTTCAAGTTATTGTTATGTTTGTTTGTTTGTTTGAATTACAGTATTTATGGGTCAAATGTCCGTGTGATGCATTCTGGAGACAAAGGCAGGTGAATCTACACAGAGTTTTAGGAAAACACATTATATGTAGTAAGTTCTAGAACAGTCAGAGATACAAAGTGAGATCCTCAAAAATTCTACATTATTTACTGAGGGAGGGTGGCATCTGCCATGGCACACATGTCAGGGCACAACGCCAGGGGACTTTTGGAAGTCTGTTCTTCCTTTTACTATGTGGGTTCCAGGAATCAAAAACAGGTCTGCAGGCTTGGCAGGCTGCTGTTTTATATGAAGCTTCACATATGAAGACTGAATAACCAGGAGACAGTTTGTTACCTGCTCTTTCTTCTTTTTGATTTACTAGGTAAATTTCATAGCCTCATTAAGATGCTCACAAGCAATATTCTACCGAAAACTCATGCTGAAACAGTTTTGATTATTTGTTTTTAAAATTTGAGTTACTATCTGACAAGTGCTTATCTGTCTGATATTGAATGCTACAAAATGCATCTCATTAGTACAATAACCATCAAGTCATCTGTGAGAAAATGGAGAGCAGAACTAGCGAGAACTAGCCACTCACTCCCACTCATCCTTCACAACTCATTTCCAGCGGCTGGCACAGCTGGTCCTCTTCTAGAATCTTCCAAAAGCTAACAAGCACTTAGCATCTCCTGGAAAGATCTGAGGTTATTTTTTTTACTGAATAAGTTTCAAAACCATGTAATTTTTTTCTTTGATTTTAGGGCACAAGATGGAGAACCAGACCAAGCCAAAGAGGCCCCACTGAAGCAAGGCTCTCCACACCAGGAGTGGTTTACTAAGTACTTTTCATTCTAAACTGGTCTTTGGGATCTGCTCCAAGGAGTACATTAGAAAATCATTTCAACCATCTGAAGGAATGAATTAAAATCACCCACACAGTTAACTAGCTGGTAGTGACTTACATGTGATAGATAGCTAAAACAAAGTGTGGCACTAACATTCCAGTTTCATTGTGACATCTGCTTAATTTATAATTCTTATAGTTAAAGCTGAAACAAGCCAGTTATTAAAAAGCACCTTTTGGAAAATGCTATTCATCTCTGATGACCAAATTAGCCACTGTATTACTAGTGCCTGTGATGTCACACTCCCCTTAGTGGGATATCAGATTTGTGACTGCCATGGTCTGCTTTAAAAATGTTTTCATTTTCTCTTGGCCATCTCCATTCAAAGAATTATGATATATATTGTCACGTATATAAAATGATAATTCCAAAATGCACATCTAACAATATGAAGAGGAATAAATAAAGCCAATGGGTTAGAAGAAAAAAAAAAAAGCAAAACCCAACCCAAACCATCAAACCTACCAGGAATGGACGGCAGCATGCCTGGACTGCATGCTTTGGCTTCCAAAGACTAGCACAGGCCGTAAACTACAGAGGGACAACACCTACCTCAAAACAAACTTTGCAAGATTAAGAGCATAGGTACAGCCATCAGCCTGAACTGGAATGCTCAATGAACAACTGTGCTTCACCTGCCACACATCTCAGCTTCAGTGACCACTGTGTAAGTCTTTTGAGAAGGACTCTACTGTTGTTCTCAGATGTCAAAGGTTGCTGGACTCCTGTCTTCTGCATCCGGGTCACCTGCCTCAGAAGTATGGTTTCTCCCCTGCATGGACTCCCAGGAGAGCCGGGAACTGCCCATGGTGCTGATCCAACACAACTTTTAGTGGGTAGATTTTCTTCTCTCTGGTGCTTCCCAGCAAGTGTCTTATCAACAGATGTCAATTCTATGCATTGTCAAACATTTGCTCTTCGAATAAAACTGTAAATAACTGGGCAATAAAAATGGCTATGGCTTATATAAGTAGATGGAGATAGAGCCTGAAACAAATTTCACAATGTTCAGATTGTCTACAAATAAAATGTAGTTAGATCACTTTTAGAGAAATATAAGTAAAACAAGTTAAAAAAGCAAAATAAGCAAGACTTTTTTTTCGGTGATAGAATTTGAGCACAGGGTCTTTCTTGCCCCAGGTTAGGGAAGTGTTACCACTGACCTACACTGCCAGTCCTGTGATGGATCTCTTGAATGCAAACATTTGAAACCATATTTGGAATGCTACATTATTTTTCAGTGCCAACTTTTGTCTTTTCTGCTCAGGATGAATGTCTAGTATAAACTGTAGACACTGCATTGTTAGACTGCTATACTGAAAATTTCAGATGGGGTTAATTTACAGACAGCTAACCTGGGGGCTAAGAAAACCATTCTTTATAAATCTCCACCATGAACCTCCTGTGCAATGAAGCTGGTTTAAGCCTCTTTACAAGGGTTTCGGTCCCATTCATGAGGATGGGGCTTTCACTGCTTTGTCACCTCCTACTGTAGTATCCTCTCTCAACACTTGGGCCCAGAAGTGCTTTAGAGTGGAGTAGCACATGGTTTGCATGTGCAAGGCCCTGAGTTCAGTCCCCACTATCAAAAAAAGTGAGGTTTTGCATACTTTTTACTCATGCATATACACATCTTAAGAATGGGACCCAAGTCTAAACATGGTATTAACTCCATATCCAGCCTTGACTTAGTACACCTCCATTTTAACTTAAAAGTTTCCACTTACTGCATCAAGCCAGTACTGGAAAAGTTTAGATTTGGAGGTGTTATTGGATTAGGAAATGCCCAGTCTCTTTCCCACTAAGTATATCTGATAGCTGTGAGCACTGTGTTTTTACTTGGGGCTTTAGGAAATTAGCTATAGGTGGTTCCTCTTTTGGATCTGGGTGTTTTCCCAGCACTGGAACTTTTGGTAAGGAGCGACCTAACACCGCTTTTCTACTGCACAGTATATTATCTTTATTTGCTGCTGAGACCAAAAAACTGACAAAAATACTCAAAAAAACTTATCAGGGTTCAAAGTTTTGATGGTTCAGCCTGCCATGGCAGGGAAGGTGTGGGACAGGGCTGAGGCAGCTGGTCACACTGTATCTAGATGGGAAGCCGAGAGCTAAGAATACTGACACCCAGCTCACTTTCTCCTTTACCAGTCCTGGATCCTAGCACATGGAGTGGTGCTGCCCACACAAAGGGCGGGCCATCCCACCTCAATCAGAATATTCTAGGAGAAACTTCCTCACAGATACGTAAGAGGACTTTCTCCTTGGCTGAGTCTAGATCCTGTAAAGTTGTTAACAGCCGCCAAGAAGGGTAAAGATGACAGCCATTGATTTTATCCAGCAGGATCTGATAGTTTAGGTAACAGTGACTTTACTCTGGACTGTATGCGTCTAGTACAACTATAGTGACTTGAAAACTATCACCGTCACGTTGGGGTGTCTGAGGATTGGTGCTGACCCTGTTTACCTCAGCTGAGTAACAGGGCACACACTGCTGAGTGCTTACGGACATCTTCAGGTCTGTGCTATCTGGGTAAGGATAGTTCAGCAGGCAGGAGTCAGGACTAGGGTGACTGACTGCCCACTGGAGGAGTCCAGGAAGGGCCCGACTGTAGCATGCTGGGCAGGCTAATACCCAGGACTGGCAAACAAACCAGCATTAGTTTTTGTAACTGTGTTTCATCCAACAGCACTTTTGAAAGCAAAACTGAGTGGGTGCCTCCAGCTACGGACCCAACTCTCAGGAATGTCAACAGCTGGCGGTGGATACAGGACTGAGTGGGTGCCTCCAGCTATGGACCCAACTCTCAGGAATGTCAACAGCTGGCGGTGGATACAGGACCAAAGAGAAAAGGGAGACAGGTTACAGAGCTAAGAAGTTCAGGTACAGGAGATGAGAGTGTGTGTCTGATTGTGGCCAAAAATGATCATAAGCACAAGTGTATAATGGACAAATACAGTTGTGGAGGAAGTAGAGCTGCAGACTGAGTAAGGAGGTGGGGAAGATTTAAAGAATTTGGGTGAGCTGCAGCGAAGGGGCCGGGGACTGTGCACGTTGCAGAATCACCGCAGTGGTTAATCCTAGAGAAAGCAACTGGCCTGGGACCCATATGACATGTGCAAAGGGAAATCCCTCAAAGACAGGCAGCTTGAAGGTTCTGTGTTCATTCACCGGCCAGCAAACTGGGACCACATAGCCAAAGACCTGAGCTCAGATCTGATGTGCCAGAATGAAAAGCCCAGCAGGTTTGCCAGCCATCAAGTCCTGTCCAGTACAGTGAGAAACAGTGCATCAAAAAGTAATGTGGGAAGAGGTAACACCTGACATCAATCTCTGCCCCTCACAGGTTCAGATACACTACACACTAAAAGGATGCTTACAAACCAACAAAAATGGGAAGATCATTTAACCCACTGGACTCAAGAAAGTAACAATAACTTGCATATACACTAATTTAAGATACAAAGCACCACGAACAAACAACCAAAATGTAATCAGTTTATTTAGGGGGTAGCCAAGAAACCCACAAAATGTAAAGCTGCCAGTCAGTGCTTCAGGTGGCTGGTTTTTTATTTGCTTTTGTTTTTCCCAACAGGGGTTTGCTAAACCATGATCTCACCGAGCCTACAACAGCCTCAAACTTGTTATGTAGCTGAATCCTCCTTCCTCTACCTCCCAAATGCTACATTAGAAGCGTGCCACCATGCCCAGCCTGAATTTATCAACACTGTTTAACTTATACATTCTAACTAAAGGGACTTGATGATTTCAGGCTGCTTCTTATCAGCCCATGTGCTAAATACCATACAACCAAGCACACACACGAAAATAATAAAATGCTGCATAATTAAAGAAATGCCCGATTCTCACAGGCATACTACAGAGCAAGTAACGCAGAGACAGGCACACTCATAAGGTATATGGAGAACGGAAGGTAAACAAACAAACCCCAAACACCACGCTATGTCCTAGGTTGCATCAGAAGCTTCATAGAGCAGATGGCTGTGCCCAGACTAGGCAAGATGTGAACATCCATCCTTGTGATGGGGATCCCAAATGTCAGACCAAAACCAAGCTGGATATGTGTGCAATATTTTGTTTTGAGTAAAGAGAGGTACTCTGCTCTGAAAAAAATTAAACAGCAAACATATAAAACTCAGTGACAATCCAAGTCAGCCTCTGGCCCCCTTCCTGGGGCTCCATTCCTTACACTGACCATCACTGCAGAGCCTGAGAACACTCAGCACATGCTCCTGATGTGTATGCCTTCAAGAAAGTGAGAAAGGACACAGGAAACGTAGCTTTTTCCAGACTTTAAAAATAAAATAAAATAAAAATCCAACTTTAAGTTAAGCATTCTCCTGTAGTACCATACTGCCAGCATTTTAACCTCTTTTGAGCCACTTTGCAAAGTGTGTTCACCCTGTGGCACTCTGGAAGCATACCATGGTCGAGACAGATTCCTCATGAGGTAGTTAAAAGTTTCAAATAGCTAATTTACAGATCTGCCTACACTACCATGGACAGCAAACTATCTCCTGGCTTTTCAAACTATTAAAAATCTTTTCCTTCAGGTTTTACCAAATTCACAACTTAAAAAAAAACCTAAAGAGATGAAGGTACAAAATGACAAAATGTCACAACAAATGGCAAAGGCCACGTAAGAATGTGTGTAATAACCTCACAGTCCAAACTTCACTGAGAATTAAAAAACAACAGTTTACTTGTTTTATCAAAAGCTTCGGGCATTTTATAAAAATAACTGGAGAAGGCAGGGGAATCATGGATTCAAGGTCAACCTGGGCTTCATATTTAAGTCCTAACTACCGAAATCATAAAAATGGGCAGAAACATAAACACCCATGCAGTGTCCAATGGAGTTCTTCCAATGCTCTGTCTCTAAGGAAAGATGTCTGGCAAGGTCACAAGGCTGCAGCACAGGCCAGAGTGCTCCTAGGTCTGCTTCAGAGGTGCAGGAATATTGGCAGAGGCCTGCTCAAGGTAGGCCAAGGAGCCCTGAGGCCCTTCTGCTGGCTTTTTGTGCTGCACACTGATGTCCTCCAGCACCTGCTGCCAATGCCTCAGCTTTGTCAGATGCCTCTGGACCAGTGCGTCTTTCCGCTGTAGCTCACTCCTCAGCTCTGAGACATCCTACAGACGGTAGTGGGAAGGGGCGAAAACAAAGTGATGAGGTGAGTCATGATAAACGAGTAAATGAATAACAAAACTCCTCCTCAGTAAGGAGCACTAAGAATGACCCTGGTGCCGTGGGCCTGTAACCCCAGCTACTCGGGAGCTAAGGCAGGGTCATCAAGTTTAAAGCCAGAGTCAGCTCGAGTGAGACCCTTTCTCAAAATAAAGTAAGGGATGCAGATACAGCTCAACCCAAGAGCGGTTGCCTAGAAACCCTGAAATGGCAAAGAAACAAAACAGCATCTCTAAGAAGCCAAACTTTTAAAGCCCATCACCCCGCTGCTCTACTATCTGAACCTGGCTGCCCTCCTCTGCCTCCTAAGTGCTGGGATTAAAGGCGTACACCACCACAGCCTGGAAAAAGCAACTCTCCCAATGAGAGATGTCTAACAATAAGAATTTTAACATTTAATGGTCTTTTTTTTTTTTTTTAAAGTGCAAGTACAGCCTTAAGATTAAAAATTACCTCAGAATCTAAAAGACTACTACTGAAAAATAATGAACACTGAAAAATGTGAAACAGATGTTAACAGCTGTTCCTAAGAATCCACATTACTGTTCTATAATTTCAGATTATACAAATCCTTTACTAAAATTCGGCTTTGGGTCAAGAGAGATGGCTCAGTAGCTAAGAGCACGTGTTGCTCTTGTAGAGGACGTGGGTTTAGTTCCCATCACCCACAAGGCAGCTCACAACCAACTATAATTCTAGTTCCAGAGGATCCAATGCACTCACCAAGATTCCTTAAAAGGGGTGGGTTTTTCTCATTTGCTTTAAACTGGGATGTTTGGAAATGAGTTACAAGAACTAGGAAGCTTTAATGCCATTGAATGAGATGATTCCTGCCACCCAATCCAGAAGATCCTGAACTTCCACCCCAGGCCATTGCATACTGCCACGGAGACATGCAAACGTGGGAGAAATGGATTTTGGCAGCTTTTTAAATAACAGGTTGACCATGACCAGTTCATCAGAAAGGGTCTTTTCAGCCACAGACCAGCTCAATAACAGGAATAGTTAAGATTATATTCTCAGTCTGTCTCACCAGGTCACTTCATGACATGAAGACTGGAATAGTATGTGGAAAAGGTTAAAGCTACCACTTAAGCAGTTGGCTTTTTTATTTTGTGGTTTTGTCCTCGCGTTTGCATGTGCACCATATGTATGCACAGACTCTTCCCGGCTGGCCTAAGAACTTGCTATGTAGGCCAGGCTGGCTTTGAACTCAAGAGGTTTGCCTGCCTCTGCCTCCCAAGAGCTGGGATTAAACACGTGTACTACCATGCTACAATATTTATTTTTTGATTCCTTAACCAAAATACATAGCTCATTTCATATGTGCAATTTGGGGGTACAGTTACAGTTCCCTTCCAAATTAACTTTTACTCTATACTGATACTTTCCCATCTGCTCTTGAAGGGCAAAGCCTACTGTTTTCATGGACATAAGTAGGCAGAGCTGTTTACAGTCCTGCTCTGCCCCTCCCCGATGTGTCCAGGCTGTCATGAACACTGGTACCCTCAGCCCTTCGCTGACCTATAAAGACCTTCTACAACTCACAGGAAGAGAGTATATCTTGTTATATATCCCACTTAAGACAAAGTCGAATCTTAATGACACTTGTTCTCCTTAAAGGTTGGGGAGAAAGCCAAATTTGTATGTACCTCTTTGATAACTTGATCTGGTTTCTGGACAGACAACTGCAACCTTTTTTGTAAGAAAAAACATTCTGTCTGTCTTGCAATGTCCAAAAACTTCTGGATACACTGATCAACACCTTAAAAAAAGAGAGAGAGAGAGAGACCAAAAGTTTTAAGGAAAATACTAGGTATATTAATCTTCAAACAGCACCTTCTCATAAACATAGTTTGGAATTTTAATCTGGAGGATAGCAACAATCACCTTTAAGTTCCTATGAGTAATTAGCATAAAGTCAATGATCCTACACAACACAGAAGTCATCAAGTCTCCCAAAGAAAGACAAAGCAGACACTCAGCAATTAGGACGAGTTTCCATTCAGGATGGAATATTTGAAACACAGTAAAGTCACTGATCACTGGGGATGAGAAGACCTACTCTTCTGTCAAACCTACTCAAAAGATAAATGTAACTTGTGGGTTTTTAAAAAAGTTTTACTAGTTTTCTTTATGGTCGTGAAAAGGTCATTTTAAGTGGTTCATTATGACTCAGAAAACATGTCAGCTAGTGAACTCAACAAGGCAGCAGTTTATGGGGACTATCTATATCCATCTTACTCCCAGAAAAGTTCTAAGATGCATGCAGAGCTAAACACACAAATAGAAATCCGCACTAGAAATCTTGCGAAGGAAAAAAGTCTGCAAAGAGGGAAACCTTACCAGTTCGAATTTCTTCCTGATCAGTTCCGTTGACATAATCCTGACTCACAAGGGAAGCAAAGCAAGCCTGTGAGAGCAAAACACAAAAAAATGTTATTTACAAATCAAGCTGTTACCTCTCCTGGGGCCATTCAATAAGTGGTCACTTTCTGAGTTAGTGTCTGAGAAGACCTCAGACCAATGTAATCACCAGATAAAATAAATCTCAACTAGTTTGGTAGCTGAGACTCCGGTATTTGCTGGCACCATCCTATGGTCTCATTCCTACTACCTGTCTTTTCCTCGCTTTCCTACTCCACACCTGGATACTTTCAATCCCATCACAGCCACTTAGGCTGACCCTTACATGGATTGTATATATCACCATCTCTAAATGTCACCTGTCTCCTCTTTCTAAATGGTCCCGCCCTGCTGAGCTCTGCAGTGCAGCTTGGCATGCTTTTCACGTAAGTAACTGACATTATAGTCCATTCTTTTCAGCCGCTATTATTTCTCTACCAACAGGTCAGTCTGCTTGTGTGGTTCAGCACTATATACTAAGTACTCAGAATACTGCTTGGCATTTAATAAGGAGCTGAGGTATCTGTATAATAAATGGTTAGTGTCACATGAAGTCCCAAAGAAGATCTCCTGAAAGGTACCAACTGAGTTATACAAGTGAGTGCACCACAGAGACACAAGCAGCCCCCAGAAAAGACAACAGTCACAGGGATTTCCCACTCCTGCAACAGCTCAACAAACCAGGCTGCCCATTCTGTGTACAAGTGCACAGAATGAACACAGTACACTCTTGATGGATTTCGGGAGTGTGAGCAGGATGGGCATATTTCTGGAGACTCATTAGTCCACAAAGTATGGGTGGCTTTGCCAGAAGCAGTGGGCCATGCAGAGTTAAAAATCTAACTTCAAACCAGGCGGGCAGGCAGATCTCTGAGTTCAAAGCCTGAGTGAATTTCATGACAGCTGGACTACACAGAGAAACCCTGTCTCGAAAAACCAACCAACCAAACAAAATTAACTTTCAAAATTTAGTTCCATTACCCTTTAAGAACATTTAAAGCATGAGCCTTTATTGACAGCCAGTCTTATGAAGAAAAAAAAAAAGCATTAAGTCTATAAAAAGGCTATTATTTTAGGGCCAGGCTAATCATGCAATGATGTTTGCCACAAAACCTTATTCCATCCCTTGCACTCATAAGAGTGGATGTAGAGAACTGTTATCCCTCTAACCTCCACAACTGCACCAATAACACAAATAAAATAAATGCAATACAATCTTTCTTTTTTAAAGAATGTGTCTTTCAGAAGTATGCCTAGGCCAGCTTTTACCTGGAAAGGCAGAAGGCCAGAGTACTGGTTCACTTGCACAAACCCAAGGCCGACTTCGGACAAAGTTACTTCTGAGTCTTGGTTTCTGCATCCACGAAGAGGAGGTGAACCCAAAAGTTCTACCCATATTTCCTCCCCCCGGCACGAGCTCAATTTATCCTAACACAGAGCATTTACCAAAAGACTAGAAAGCGAAAGTCAGGGACGTCAAGAAATGGCAACCAAACAGAAAAGGTAACAGGTAAGCGCCCGGGGCCACTGGCAGGTCTACAAAGAGAGAGAGAACCGGGAAAAGCGTACAGAATGTGACCTGCACAGGTGAAAGCCGGCTGGGAACCCGAAGAGCCCCGAGGGCAGACACGAACCATCGGCCAGGGGCGGCACCCGGCTTCGGTTCTCCGACCCCCGGCATCCCCGGGACGCTGGGACCCAGAGAGACGCCGCGTGTCGGCTCACCTCGAATGAAGACTCCAGCTCGTCCACCAAGGTGCTGTTAGACGGTCTCGGAGCCCCGGGCGCTGCTTGCAGAAGCGAGGCCTGGCCGGGGAGCCCCGGAGGGGGCGGCGGGGGACCAGGAGGCTGCCCGGAGAACATGCCGCCGAGAGACCCCGCCATGTCTGCAGTAAAGCGGGCGGAGACGCCACTGCGCCTGCGTGCGCAAAGCCGGATCACGTGGCTGCGTGGTCACGTGACGGGCGGGGCGTCGGCGCGGCCTCTGCCCGCTTTAAAGGCTTGGCCGGGTTTAAAGGGGTCTCGTGCAGAGACCGACCTCGCGCGTGGGCCGACCCTGTGCTGTGTGTCCCTAAAGACGTTCACGGAGCTTAGTCAAGCCTTCGTTCCACGGTGACTGAGGGCTTGCTGTGTTCCAAATGCCAATTCTGGCATATGGTGAGGCTACCCATGCTCCTGACCTCGTTTTTTTTTTTTAGCATAATAACCAGAGGGAAAGTCACTATGCTTATGTTTTAAGAACTTGTTTTTAAGAAGCCAAATGACTTTTTTGTAAAGACTTAACTAATTCCTTTACAGTTAGGCACTGTTTTAATAATCTAGAAGTAGTAGTAAACACCCCAAATAGAAAGGAAAGATAGATAGATAGATAGATAGATAGATAGATAGATAGATAGATAGATAGATAGATAGATAGATAGATAGATAGATAGATAGATAGATAGATGGATAAATGAGTACTAAGGAAAATGATGCTTGTGACAGAACAACTAAGTTCTTTGATAGGTGATTGAGGAGGCCCTCTCTAAAGAATGAAGAATGCCCTGCCGGGTTAATCAGTTTTATTCATCTGTATATCCAACACCCAATCTGTCTGGCAAATATTGAGAAACATTTCATGACTGAAAGAATAAGTGAGGATGTAATAGGTGGGCGCCCCTAGGACACCCCAAGACACACCAGGACCATGACTAATGACCACTGTTAACATTAAAGAAAAAGAGAGTTTAATGAATATGAATACCAGTACACACACATGTGTGGACCTCAGGCATGATGCAGAAAAGCCTGGGGCCCAGAATATTCTCGGGCAGGATTCTTATACCCTATTTTAGACAGGGGAGGAGGTACAGGGCGGACTTGGTCGCTAACAGGGTGGGGCCAAAGGTCGGCTACAGAGTTTAGGAATGCAGGCTGGCAAGCTATTTTCTGTGAAACAATAAGGACCACCTCCAGACATTCATTTCCTGGAGCAGGACATTGTGTAAGCTTCAAACAGTTAGCAATTCTTATGGTAGGACTTTCCTGGGTGACCCCACCTAGGTTGCTAGATCTGGAATGTGGTCTCAGAGCCTTATCTTGGAAAGTCAAGCTGCTCTACCAGGTGGGTCTCAGGAATTCAGGAAGTATCTATCAGGCTCAGGCTGCTGGGTGTGTCTCAAGCAGCCATCTCAACCTTGGCTAGTTTCAGCGACCTCTGGAAGGGGTCGAGGGGGAGAGAGTTACAGGATTTTTCTATTTTCACAAGGAGACTGGTCTGATGGCTGACCTCCAGGCTGGGAAGTCTGCATCTGAGCCCCCATTGGGTGGAAGGCTGCAGTGGACCCAAGGCAGATGTGAGTCGAACCTACAAAGATGGTGGTTCATTTGAATCTGAGGCTTTCCTAGTTTGCATTGACCATGCTTTGAACATAGATGAGGAAGGGACGCTGGGTCTATGTATATGGGAGACAGATACCAACAAATTTTTGATATTCATTCTGTCATTGTCTTGCAATGTTGTTACAAGAGAAAGGGCCCTGTAGAAATTTCTCCAGCAGCCATTTGCAACCTCAAAAGTGGCAGAAAGGTTGGCTGAACTAGCAGGTTGCTCCCTGTGCTGGTATATCATTCCCCTCCCGTATAACCAGTTGGCCTTCCCATATAGATGTCCATACTCAGACCATTTACTGAAAGATAAGTCACGGCTTTGTAGAACTTACTTCCTCATGTTTCATAGAAGACAAAAACACAAAGACTGGTCATGTACTCTACACTATCTTCCGACCCATACAAGCTCAAAGAAGTTCAGAGTATGAGAGAATAAAGTCCCAATCCATCTCACTATTGGGGAAGTATACCTCAGTCAGCAGTAGAGGTGCAGAGATCCTGTGTTGGGAAAAACAGGATGCCTATGGAAGAATTTACAGTCTTACGTATCTGGGCTCAGTAACCAAGAGCCATAATGGCTCTGTGTTTACCAAACATTTGTGCAGCAAGATGTCAGCAGTCAGTGAGCCTCTGCTGTGTGGTTGGAGGACAAACTGGAATAAAGCCAGCAGCATTTGCAATAGTCACACGAAGAAAAGGAAGAGCTAATGAAGGAGCGGTCTTTCCTAGAACAAAGCAGGAGGGGAAATGTGGTAGATTAAAATACCTGAGTAAAATTTATTAAACTAAAATCCGTTTCGAAGATGATAAAGTTGGACGCCTTGCATTACATAACCTCAGGATTTATAAAGCTGCAGCAATCAAGGTACACTGCGTTTGAAACCGCTACTCCAGAAGTCACCAGTGACTTGCACACTGTCGAACTCAAGTGTCTTTTGGAAACTGTGATTAAACCTGAGCTTGACATAGTTGGTCTTTCTTCTAAATCTTATCACTTTTGGTCTTTGTTATCCGATTTTCTATCATTCTCTATTCTCCGTGTGTCCCTTCTAAAACTCATTCATCATCCTCTGTGCAGTTACAGACAAATCCATTTCTCTATATATACTTCTTTCTGAACTCCAGACTTACATTTACAGCCACCCGTTACATATTTCCATTAGGCAGTCTTATTCCTACTGTGAATTTGATAAATCTAAATCTTAACACGTCTTTGGCCCAACCTGTATTTTCTTATGTTTCTTACTTAAATGGAGGGAGCATCCATATGAACAAAGCAAAATCCAAGCAGGCAAACCCAACATCTCCATTACATTTTACACTGCTTGCATTGAGAGAGCGTTAAAGCGAAACAAAATTCTTTCTGTAACCTAATTGGAGTTGCAACTTGTAGACTAGGCATAAAGAGGAAGGAATGGACAGGTGGAGTGTCAGAGTGCCTGGTGACTGTGGTTACTGCATGGAAGCATAAGAGTTCTTAGCTTTACAGCAATGGGGCAGTGATGGTTGTCCTGTGTCATTATTCTCCGAGTGAGACAACGATCTCTCACAGTAAAGAAAATGATTGAAAGTAAATGTGTTGAAGAAATTTTTTCTGTGCTTGAGACATTATTTACAGTCCTATAAAAAGGAAGGAAAATATTACCCCTTTGGTGTTAGATGGAAATAGAGTTATAAGATGTCTTTTAAAGGGACTTATATGTGTGTATCTATTGAGAAAACGTTCAGTGTGTCTGCATATCTCCAATCTTACCTTTGTCCACCCAGTAAGACTAAAAGTGGATAATGAGCACACCTGCCACCTAGATGCAATACTTCAAATATGGTTCTCCCCAAGAGAGGATTGAACTGCGTATGTATATGGTGAACTGATTGTTAACAGCATGCCAAGACTATCAAATAGGGAAACAATGGTCCTTTTCACAAGCTGGTGATTGACAACTAAGTATCTACAGCAAGTCAATCAAGCTGGATCCCCACCCCGTATCATATATAAGAGGTAACTAAAAATGTATCAGAGATTTAAACCCAAATCCAAGGAGTTATAACTATTAAAGTAGTAAAAACAGCAGTGGGAGGAAAAGGGGAAAGAAGCTAAGTGTAGTCATTTGAAAGAAAATGCTTCATATGCTTATAGGGAGCGGCAGTAATAGGTACAGCCTTGTTGGAATAGATGTGGTCTTGTTGGAGGAAATGTGTTACTGGGATGGCGGGGGAACTTTGAGGTCTCAGATGCTCAAGCTAGGCCAAGTGTGTCAGTCTCCTTCTGTTGCCTGTAGATCAAGATTGAGAACCCTTAGCTCCTCCAGAGCCATGTCTGCCTGCATGCTGCCAAGATGATAATGGACTAAACCTCTGAACTGTAAGCCAGCTTCAGTTAAATGGTTTTCTTTAGAAGAGTCACCCTGGTCATGGTGTCTCTTCATATCAATAAAACCCTAACTTATACAGAAGTTGGTACCAGGGACCCTTGCTGTGGGGTATTGCTGAGGTAGCCTGACCAGGCTTTTACTTGAAAGAGTGTGCACTTTCAGACTTTGGATTAAAGTCTGCTAAAATAAAAATTAAAAGCAGCTAAAATTTTTAAGCAGAATTTAAGAGACCATATAGTAAGAGTATGAAAGACAGTAAGTGGTGCCAAGGGTGATTTGAACTGTTTAGGTCTGGCTGAAGACATCTCAAAAAAGAATATTAATATGGGGCCTAGAGACCATTCATGTGATATTTTTGCAAAGAACGTGGCTGCTTTATGCCCTTGTCCAAAAAAAAAAAAATCTGCTTGAGGCTAAATAAAAGAATTAAGGCTTAACAGCTTTAGCAGAGAACATTTCAAAACAACCTAGCATTGACTGTTGCATGGTTTTTAGTGTTCATTCTTGTACAGTGTGGAGGCTTCTAAAGGGGCTGGAGACCAGCCTGGCCTCAATCAGTACAAACTGGTGATAACTAGTGCCTTAAGACATGGGCTCCTAGGCACTTCCACATAAACCAGCCTGGGGTCTGAGCTTGGGGCCTTGATGAGGGCAGAATAGGGATACAACATTCCTTGACCAGTGAGAGACCGCTGTCTGCAGCTGCAGATAACAGCAAATCAAAGCCCTTTCCCTGGCTGGGAGTAGGGTCTGGGAAAAGAGTATTTAAGGTTTTCCCTTCCATAATAAAATTGAACTTGCTTGTTTCAGCTTATCTCTGGAGGCTGTGTTTTGTTCTCTGTACCATCTTTCCCTCCTCCAAGAGGAAATAGCAGGACACTGATCCTAGAGGCAACCCTGACTCCTGACCCCAAACCAGGGTTACTCCACACTCTTCAAGTGCAGATCTATAATGAAAGGGGGCAAGTTGAGCAAGGAAAAATACAAAATGTACAGAAAGGGGGCACCAGGAAGTGGAATGGTGCTAAATCCTGTTCAATGAGATAAACAGATGAAAGAAAATTCTGGTGTTCAATGGTATAAAGAGAGTGGTGACCTCAAGGACAGATTCTACACAGCTAAGATTCCAACTTGTGAAAAGGAATTAAAGAAAGCTTAGAAAGCTTAGAGACAGGTATGGTGGCGCATGCCTTTAATCCCAGTAGTCTGGAGGCAGAGGCAGGTGGATCTCTGTGTTCCAGGCTAGCCCTGTCTACAGATGAAGTTCCAGGACAGCCATACTGAGGCATCGAAAACACAAAGCTGTCTTTAAACCTAGCACTGTGGAGATAGAGCTCGGCATGTTCTACATAGGGAGTTCCAAGCCAGCAGTGGTTACGTAGTGAAACCCTCTATCAAGAAAACAAAACAGAGAGCAAACTCATCAAAAGAAAGAAGAAAAATAAAAAGCTAGGAACTTGTCTCAGTCCACGTTTATATTTCTAAAACTTATTGAGGATTCTGAAGTTTTGGATTATGTGGATTGCATTTGCTAATATTTGTCAGATAAAACCATTTTTAGAGTTAATTAAAAATAACAAACACATTGTAAACATTTTTGTGGAAATCACAGCTCTTCTAAACAACAGAGGAAAATTACTTCTTTGTCAAACAGTCCAGGAATGGAGTTGAGTGAGGAGAATTCTGAGTGCTTGTGAGAACACTTCATGAAAACAAGAGTCTTGTGACCTCAATTTTTTCAAAACATGGAATTATTCTTGGATGGTTTCATGCGTCTCCCAGTTGTAGTGGATAAGAGTGAATTTACTTCAGATTACTCATTATTACTTGCTGTTGTTCACCAATTAAATGTTTAAATTATCTTTTATATTCTTCTGTGGAAAAACATGTTTTTGTCACATGTAGCTTGTTCTTGTAATTGTATGTAGATTAAACTCATGAGAACTTTACTCATGTGACCTTTCTTAACCCCCAGAGTGTAAAGTGTCTGAGGCTCTGAATAAAGTTTGCTCTTGCATGAGACTTTAGCCTGCTTCATTCATTGGCTCCATTCTCCTAGACCTACTGCCTAACATTAGTGACACCATCTCACCTTCATTTGCAAATTCAATACTCAGTTAGTCTAACCATGATGTAAGCTGCCAAAGAACACACAATGGTATTTCTCTTGGATTCATCCAGAGAACAAAGAATTCTCTTTTTGTTTTGCCAGAAATCTGTTTCTTTGCTCATAAAATGCAAGAGCACAGTCTTGGGAAGATTACAGAGTGGACAACTTGTCTGTAATGGCCTATACTATGGTAGTGTACAGCATAGTCAGTAATTACATAGACTAAAGAGTAACAGGGTGACTTCAAAGCTACTTATGCACTGGCTGGAAAGATGGCTTAGTTGTCAAGAGCACTTTCCCAGAGAACTTGAGTTCACAAAATTCCAGCACATAACCAGGGGATCTAACTTGAGCAAGGTAGCTACAGTACCAGAGGATCTAACACCCTCCTCTGGCCTCTGTAGAAACTGCACTCACTTGCACAATTCCACTCAGACACATAATTAAAAAATAAACCTTTAAAAACAGTTATCCACTGGGTTGTAGTGGCACATGCCTTTAACCCCAGCACTTGGAAGGCAGAGGCAGGCAGATCTTTGGGCTAAAAGCTAAATTGGCCTACAAGGTAGAGTTTCAGGAGAGTCAGGACGACACAGAGAAACCGTGCTCCCCTCACCAAGTTATCCACTGATGGTTACAGGCAACACTATGAACTGGGCAGAGGACATGAAGGTATGGGTAGACTCATAGGAATGGAATACAAATGGTAATCTATTGAATGTGACTTTAATGAAAGTAGGGCTTAAATGATCATGATAGGAGACAAGCACACAATTGATGTTAAAGCTACAGCTATAGAATGAGGGTGTCCATTCCCTACATAGGAACACCTTGCTCAGCCTCAGTACTGGAGGGAGGGGCTTGGTCCTGCCTCATCTGGATAAGCCAGACTGTATTGCCTCACCCTGGGAATCCTTAACCCTCTCTGAGGAATGGATGGAGGGGATGGGGTGGGAGAAGCTGGGGGATGACTAGGAAACAGGGAGGGAGGGGAATAGTGGTGGGTATGTCAAAAAGACTTTTAGATAAAGAAACCCATAAGACCCAATTGGGAAAAAGGAAAATATGTATGTATGGATGTGTATTTATAGACATATAAGCAACCTTGTTATTGTTACATATAAATGTATGCATGTATATTTACAGACATATATACAACCTTCCGAGTGTGATTGTGTGTATATGGTTTCAGGGCTGAGCACTCTGTATTTTGAAATTCCCCTCCCACCAGTCAGTATTTGCCTACGATTCTTTGTCTATTGGTGGGACAATGAGAAATTTTCTCCCTTCCAAGGAGAATGTGTCCATTGTTATTGTCATTGTCCTGGTCTTGTTTATACAGCCATTATTACCATGTTTTTTGATAGTGAGTATAGTTAATTGTTAGACAAAGAATTAAAAACAACAAGTTTTAGGATGCATTTTCCCCTTTATTCTGAAAAATTTCAGATGGTTTATGGCAAACAAAATTATGCTGTATTTTTTTTAGAATACATTTCTGTTGGGAAACCATAATACTTTTGCTTCTTAATCTAAATTGAGCTGCAGTGTGCCAATAAGTCACAACATTAAAAAGAAGAATGAGGGTGTCAAGGGAAGTGCCCCCAAAGAAATCAGGTAGCATTTTTAGACATGAGAATGCCCCTAGAACTCTTCTTCCCCAACCTAGATGCAGAATCTGAGAGCAGGAACCACACCTTGTTCTCTCCTTACCAACCCTGGAATAATTGCTGAATCAATAAATCCACTTCAAAACAGTAGAACATTCTCTACTGCCTTGATGTTAAAGGATATGTGAGAATCTTTACATTTCCTCTACAGTGATCTGGGAACCTCCTGTAGCTGCCGGGATACCAGTATCAATTTCCTCTTCTATCACTGTTCTCATTGAAGGGATGCATTCACTACTTTTGCTCTGAAATCTGAAAAATGCCACAAATAATATAAGCTTATCTCCATTCCCTCTCTAAAACCAATTAGATAGACATAGTATGCTCTCGAATCAAATGTTTTAAACTTACAACCAGTTTACTTACTTTTGTTCTTTTAATAGGCTCATACTTTAATAGGGATTTTAAATAAATTCTGTATCGGTTAAATAGCTAAACCAAAAATATCACTATTATTAATTAGGAATGCAACCACCTGGATTTAATTCTCTGCTATACCATTTATTAGCTGTGAGACACTACAGACATGTTATAATCCTGTCTCAGAGTTTATTTTTTTCTATTCTGTCAAATGGATATAATAATATCTACATCATGGAGCTGTCCTAATATATGAAAACTGTTTCATAAGTTGATAAACTCAGTTACTAAGTGCCCTACAGTGGTTATTGACATTAAGAAAATAACACTAGGTTGGCCCCAGCCAGGCCTGAATCTGCAGAGGACACCCCCCCCCAGACTATTTGATCTTGGAGGGGCAAATCAACCAGGACACAAAAAATGACACTGAGACTTATTAATTATGAAAGCTCAGCCATTATCTGAGACTTGCCTCTCTAGCTCTCATAACTTAACCTGCTTTTATTAATCTACAGTCTTCTATGTGGCTCTGTTAACCTCTATCTGTACCATCTGTCCAGCCTCTTCAATGTCTCCCTAGCATAACTCGAATGCCTAGGTTCCTCCTCTTACTCGCTTGCCTATCCTCTCCTGCCCAGCTATTGGCCATTCAGCTCTTTATTATTACACCAGTCACAGCAATACATCTTCACACTGTGTACCACACCTGGGATCATAAGAGTGGGAGAGCTACCCCTAACCTTCACCAGCAGCAGCACATGAGAGCAGGCTGTGTCTCCTACCTGGGCAGCACACTACAGCTGGCCCTATTGTTGAGGATGGAAGAGAGGAACCCCCCCCCCCATAATCCCTCTATAGCAATCAGGAGAGAGGAAGTACCTTGTATATTACCTAGGCAAAACAATAGAGCTGGTCGTGGGTGAATGAGTGTAACCTGGATCTGAGAGTCCGAGAGTGGGAAAACTGGCACTGCTTCTTGCTGTAGGCTGCACTGGGTGAGCTAGCTGGGCAGTGCTGGAGAGCTCACCCAGGTAGTGATGATGAGGGAAAGCTAGTGAGCTGACCAGCCCAGCTTCCAGCTAGGTCCACCCCAACATCCACCGAATCTATGGACCGTTGGAGATTGTGAAAGGGACAAGCCCATTGTAAGCGAGTGTTACAATTCTGGGGAAGGGATGAAAGGTGTCCTGACTGTTCAGGAAGTCAGGCTGGCTATACCTGGAGCTGGGGTGGGGCGGGGCACGATCTCACCACAGGATGTAGCAATCCTGCTCCTTTCTTGGAGAGCCACTGCAGCTGAGCTTTGCTTTACCTCCCTTAAGGGGCTTCCCAGCAGGGCTCTACTTCTTCTCTCAGGCCCAAGATGTTTCATGTTTCCTCTTCTTCTTCTTCTCCCCTGCAGAAATGTAACAATCTCCTCTCTTTTCCCCCCAAAGTTACTTTTTCTGCTCAGTTTCCCTAAGGGAAGTCTCAGCAAGGTTCTTCTGTTCTGTTCTGCTACACCCCTTGCTTAGTCCCCCTAAGGGGACGTCTCGTTAGGGATTTTTTTCTGCTCAGTCCTCGAAGGGACGTCTCAGCAAGTTCTTCTCTGAACCAGCAAATGAAGATCTTCACCCAACTCTTGAGAAAGATTTATCGGGACGGAGTTCAGGAGAGTGCCTGTCTCTGCCAGGGCGGGAAGAACAGTTCACAACTGAACAGGCAGAAGGGCTTATTACATAGGGACTCTTAGGGGCAGAGTTTCTCCAGGGTTACTTAAGGATTGGCTAGTTTTTCTTGCTCAGGGATTGGTTAGTTTTATTGGTCAGGGGCAGAGATGGCTCTGACTTTAGGGCCAAACTGTGTTTCTGTCACTGGCCTTTTAAAAAAGTTTTAGAGCCTAATTCTAAGGGCAGAACAATGAAATTTCTTTCATTGGCTCTGATCCAGAAACAAAGTGTGTTCCTTTGGTTTCAGAGTCAGGGCACATTTTTTCGGTTCTAGAATAAGAGATAAAGTGTTTCTTTTACTAGCTCCTGTTCAGGGCCAGGGTGGATTTCTTTGGATAGCTCCTTTCCCTGCACCTATAGATCCAGAACAGCAGGATCTCTATGACACAGGACAATAGGATATCCAAGAGGAGCCCCAGGGAGAGCCTGTAATTGGTAGTGTAGCAGAAACCAGAGGCCTTGAGCCAAATAACTCAAGCAATGAAAACTTGCAAGTAAAGTTTTGAATGGACTAAAAAGTAAACTGTGTGACTCAGTGGGCCACACTGCAGCTTCCACAGGATTATTGGGTTTAATTTCTTTGTTTTGTTTTTAGTTTTTCTTTTAAATTTGGTTTTGACATTAGGGGGAGATTGCAAGAGCAAAGGACAGATGCAGGAAGATGGGGATATAAGTAGAATCAAAATGCATGATGTGAAATTCACTAAGAATCAATAAAAGTTACTCAAAGAGCATGAAAAGGAACCACTAGAAAGCCTTACAGAATGGCTTACAGCTATTGGAGATGCAAACAGAAGCAATTAGATAAATGTCATGAAGAAATGATGTCCATGACTGAAATTATAACCAAGAGAGTGTGCACTTCAAAGAGAAGCTCAGCTCCAGCTGGGTGGTAGAGAGTCTGAGCTGTGAGTGTGAAGACATTAAACAACAGGAAATGCAGCTGGGAACAGTTAGAAATACAACTAACAGAAGCCACGGAGAGGAAGGTAATGGCCTGAAAAATAAGTTATAAAATTATAAGCAGAAGTTGAGGCAGCAAGGCTCAGTGCACATCAGCTGGAGCAGAAGCTCGATCACCAGGACTCCCCCTACTAAGGGGAAGAACCCCAGCTAATGTCTGAGCAGCGCATGCCCAATAGCATGCCTTTGGAGGTGGTGGCTCTTCAGACCGAACTAACTAACTAACTAACTAACTAACTAACTAACTAACTAACTAACTAACTAACTAACATGGAAAGTGTGAAGACTGCCCTCAGAGGAGACTGCAGTGCAAACAAGGGCAACTAGAATTCCCTACGGGACAAGGAAGACCTACTTAAAGAGAGAGAGAGAGACCTACTATCTTACTCCAGTATCTCAGAGAGAGCACACACACAACCAAGACCTTTAGGTGCATTTGGCTCAGCACTTCACAAGCCCTGCATCCCAGGAGTGGCTGAAATTCTGTTTGCGGAGGTGGAGGACTGAAGGTGTCAACGAAAGACCTGCTCAACCCCATCAAGTCAGGTATCAGTCACTGGAGATGCAAAATGCATTCACCAGAGCGTAGAGGATCAGGAAAAAATTACAAATCTCTACATTGCTGAGGAGGAGAAAGGGGCTCAAACTGGATCTGAACAGCAGGAGTACTTATATGCAATGCTGGAATAGCACAACAGTGCAATAAAACACCTTCTTAGGTACAATCAATAATCTGAAAACCTAAGAATTTATATGAAATCTAAGCTGTTCATATCAGACAACCTTTGTGCACTAGAAGATCGCACCTCTAAGCTAAACAAAGGAAATGAAAGCCCAAAAGGCAAGCTATCCAATAGAGGTTGAGGGCACACTTGAGGGCCAGCACACCTTGAACATTTAGTGCAAACTTTGCAGATGAAAGATGCTGTGGTGTAGTGGATTTATGATGTTACATTGTAAATAATTGTCCTGCCTATGAGTTTAATAAAAAGTGCTGATTGGCCAAAGGCAGACAGGAAGTGTGGGTGGGGCTACCAGACTAAGAAAACTCTGGGAACAGGAAGAACAGAGAAGCCAGAAGATGCAGAGGACAGCTATGCTGCTCTGAGAAAAGGTACCAAACCAGTATGGCTCAACAGGATAAGAATCATGGGTTAGATTAAGAGCAAGAGCTAGCGAGTTATATGCCTGGGCCCCAGGTCCATCAACATACAATTAATGTAAGCATCTGTGTGTCTCTGTGGAACTGCAGGTCTGTGGATCTAAACCTCAAGGCTAAGCCTTAAAGTCCGGGCCAGAAACCTCTTACTACACTGTGGTGCTAAGTTGTGTATCAAATGAAGCTTGTCTGAAGATCTGAGGACACAGTTAGCCATAGAGGTCAGGCAGTGATGGCACACACCTTCCATCCAACACCAGGAAGGCTGAAACAAGAAGTGATATGGCTGGAGAGAGGAAGGAAAATAAGGCTGGAGGAGATAGGAGTTTGCTCCCTGTGCTCCCCTATTCAGTCTGAGGTAGAGACAGGATCTACCCCTTTCGGCCTGAAGATACAGTAGTGCTAAGTGGCTGTGGCTTGTTCCTATGTCTCTGATCTTTCAGCTTTACCCCAATATCTGGCTCCAGGTTTTTATTGTAGACCAATTAGCATCTGTGCAACAAGATCCCTGCAGCTTTCACAAAATAAAATAAGAACTAAGAGCTAAGCTAGATGAATTACAGCTGAATTAGGAATCACAAGAGAAAACAGAAGTAGGTGTGGGGTGCTGCCATTGCATATGACTCCCCAAGAAGAAACACCTGCTGCCAGTTTCTAGAGCCTAGAGGAGGGGGCTTAAGATATAACACTTTTCAGTGGGAACTGTCAGCCTCTTCAGGCATTCAGCCAGCCAGTCTCTCCTCACAAGAGCCCGCCTTTGGATATGCTGCCAAAGAAGGAAAATGTGTGAAGCTTATGGATGATCTAGCCAACACTGAAGCCTTTGGTGAACAAAATGGGAATACCCATAGCTCTCCCAGCTTAACTGCTGAATCAGCTTCTAGAAGCAGTAAAGAAAAGGGAAGAAATTACATTTAAATCAGAAAAAGGTATGTGGTAAGATATAATAAATATGTCTTGAAAATGCATATGATCATAAGATTTTTATTAGTCCAACGGGCCTATGTTAATTCACATATATAAAATTTAATTTTCATTACAAGCATACTAAAATAATTTTGAAAGTTAAAATAAAAAAGAACACCATTCATTTTTGCCTTTAAAAGATTTCCATTCATTCAAAAATATTTTGAAGCCCAAATATCCATTTAAGACATATGGAGAAATTTCTTGAGTGTTTGAACTAAGAACAATTTTTGCTGAAGCGAAGTAAGAACTCAATCAGGGTTCTTGTGGGACGGCCACTCATGCCTTTCCGCAGGTACGGAACCTCGTCTTTGTTGGTCATCACACCTGCTATGTCTAAATGTGCCCATTTAGAATGAGTCACAAATTCCCGCAGGAATGCTGCAGCTGTACATGCTCCGGCAGATCTGAAGACAAAGGCAAAAGGGAATTACTTTACCTCATGTCATGGTGCACTGAACATTTCACTAAACTACATTCAGAGCCAATGGTAGCCTGGAGAGAGTGCATGATGTCTGAGCCTCACAGCCTGAGCTCCATCTCTGGTACTGACATACATGTGGACCAAGAGAACCAGTCCACAAAGTTATCCTCTAAACTGCACACGCACATCACAGGGCCATGGCACACACATCACCACACACACAATAAATGCTTTTAAAAAATAGTACATTTGTGCTGGGTAGGTTCTCCTACCAAAAAGGAAAAGTTAAGCTATGTAACCTATCAAGAAACTGAGAAATCACTTCCAAAATACTTATTTTTAGATAAGGCTTTCTGGGATAAATGACAAATTCTAGATTCATTTTCTTTGTAATGAATTTCTATAGTTCCCACTACTTTTTCTTACTACTTGCTTAAAATGACTTTTAAATTTGAAAATTTCTAACATTAAGAGAACTTGTTACAGAAATATTTTCAAAATTTAACACATCATTAAGCTTAGAAGTACTACATGGGAAGGAAACTGGTTAGTGTTAAAATCTGTAAAAAGGAAAGACTAAGGGGTAGCTTAGCAACCCAGGATGATTGGAAAGAGACATTTACATCATTTTACGTACTTGTATTTTCCAATGTTGTTGACATCAGCAAGCTGGCAATCTACCACTTGTCTGGTGTAATGCTCAAAGAGAGGCATTCTCCAGACTCGGTCCCCGGTTTCTATGCTGGCCTAGAGAAGACAATGTGTCAGCGTAAGCACAGAAACTCTGGTTTGGTGCATGAAGGAAAGAGCTGTTCTAGCCTGTTACTGCAAAGCAGGGCTGTGAAAGTGATGTCCAACAGTGCTTTCAGTCAGTAAAGGGTTCATTTCAGAATTAGGAAGCAGGAATATTGTAAAACGAGCCACACATCTGTAGGACATTTAGCAAAGTCTCAGTCTGACCCTACAGACTTTGTGGGTTTAAACTAAGATGGAAGACTGAGGAGCCTGGTCACCCTGGTCTGCTGGAGACATACATGCTAGGCCTCCATCCCTAAAGACCAGGTCCTCAGACAAGACGCTTAGCTGCCCATTCATTTGCTTATACTTTAGAGCATCATTGGGCCACAGTGCTAACACCTATGCCACCAGAAGGCACAGGATCTCAGGAAAACCAGGCAAGCAGATTGCTTAACTTTACTTATCTTCAGAAGTCAAAAATAAAGCTTCAGAATAAAAGGCCAAAAAGAGCAGTAGACTGTTATTTAGCAGATGTACTGGCTACCCTAGGCAGGCACACTATGGGCTGCTAATTGTTCACTTAATCATTTTAGTTAGGAAAATAAATAAATAGCTTGAAAAACTCAAATGTGGGTGCCATGATGATGGAGGAACACTGGTAATGTGGGAGGCCAGGAGGGAATCCTGGCTCAGCCTTCAAGTAGACAGTTTGGCTACAGAGGCCAAGAGTGAGCTTGATAAACAGAAAGACGGAGAAAGGGGGAAGCATTGTCAAGTGAGAAATAAATCTAGAACCTTAAACAAACCTCATAAATGTACTCATGGATTATGTATCTGTTCCCCATGGTAAGCAGCCACATGGAGCAATGGAGATGCAGCTGTTAGCAGACATGAATGAACAAGTTTTACCATGAGGACTCTGAACATGTATTGGGACAGGAACTAAACTGTCTACGCAGGAGAGCAAAGCCAACAGCTACAACAGTGGTGTTGGCAGGTAAACGCCAGTAGCAGTGAGCGAGAGGGTAATGTGTAACGGGGAAGCAAGGATTGAGGATGGCTGGGAAGGGCACAGAGTGCAGCAGTGGAGAGACTCCTCACCACTGACTCATTCAGCCTGGGATACATTGCCAAATCCACACACGTTTGCTGAAAGGCCATTCTTTCACAAAGCTGGCCACATACCCTTTGCATGTCAGGGATTATCATTCACAGCTACGTAATTAGTTTTAACATCATTCTGAGGCTACAAAGGCGGGGAAGTGGTGTCATACTTGTAATTAAGAATATCTTTAGAAAACCCAAAGCCATTAAGCCAAGTTTATTGCAGTGACCTATTTCCAGTTCAAAGGCAGCCTAACAAGTAGGCTTGAACAAACATACTGTTCAAAGGCCACAAGAATTATTATCTCTGTAACTTACTGGTATATAGGCCTACCTCAAATAGTTTGTTCCACAGCCAGGATGAATTGGTAAAGACTCCAGTGGCACCTGATCCCAGAGCTACATCCATAGCACCTGTAAGACACAGTCCCTCAGTCAGTGCCAGTCTCTCAAGGCCAGGAGGCCCTGCTACTTAGAGCAGAATTGTGGTCTCTAAGTATATTAATCCTTCCTTCATTACAAAATGAAGACAGGCTGAGAAACTGTCACATCTATACATAGTTATGCCTCTCAAACTAGAATTTCCCTTTATCATGGAAAATGCAGAAACAGAAATGGTCAACCATCAATAATCCCATCCCAGGGTAATTGTCACTTATTTTTGCTAGATCTTTCTCAACAGCTAAGAATATGGCCTTACTACATACATGTCCTCCATTCTCAGCCACCAGCACAGTCCTGGCACCATGCCCCAACCTTGCCACGGATGCCCCTCAAAGCTTCAAGTTCTTAGGAACTGAATAGGGAAACCAAAAGCTACAGAAATAATATAATGCCTAGTTAAAGACATTTATGAAACTACCATGATAAAACTGTATCTCTGCATGCCAGCTTTAAAAAGTATTTTAAAAGAGCACACTAATTTAAGAATTAGAAATAAAAAGGAATTCTTAGTAAACCAGTGTGTACTGTTATTACACACACGAGAAGAACATGAAATGACCCCTCCTCCAGTGAAGGCTTCCAAGGCTCAGTAAAGCTAAAAACCAAAGGACATAAAATGATCCGAATTCTAATCTTAAAAACAGTATAGACAAATCCTCATGAGAGATGTAGATGGAAGACTATGAGGTTGGAATTGTGCAACAAGCCACATGCCACCTCACCCAGGAAATCTCTCACTCTCTGCAGTCTCTATAGCACGGCCTGCCTTAGGGAATGCCTGTCAGAGGAACATGAAGCTCTTTCCAGTCCACACAACTGTCTTCAAGGACTGATGCTGGAGGCCAAGGAACTTCCTGGACCTGCAGGGTTACACCCAAGCTGGTCTAAAGCCAGGGCTTTCTTTGCATGCCTATCACACTGCTGTGCTCTCCATGTTTTTATTTCTTTACAAGATGACTGGATATTGATATATTATAATTAGTATATTTAAAATGCCACTGATTGTGAAATGTATCGATCCTTTAAGATTTGTATTACATGGCTGCCATATAAAAAACACTTCCCTCTCTCTTTTATTAAGCTAGCTGAGTTGATCTGACCCAATTGTTAAGTTACCATTGGGGAACTAGAAAGATGGCTTAATGCTTATTACCAAACCTTAATGCTGATTACCAAACCTTAATGCTTATTACCTAACTCTGATCCCCAACACCCACATGATGGAGGGAGACCAAGTCGTACAAATTATCCTCTGCGCTCTACACATGCACTGTGGTATATGTGCACAAGGCAAAATACCCCACCCCACCCTACCCCCCTTTCAGTAACTTTGAAATGCTTTAAAGCAAAGGACTAAAATTAAGAACATTTTGTAACCGCAGAGACAGTTCTTTTGGTGAAGGGTCTTTGAATGTAAGTGGCGTGAACCAAATTTCAGCAAAATATGCCCAGAGTGCAGTGTGTGCACTGCAGCCAAGCTTTCCTTTGAGTGTCAGGGAAATGTGGCCTGACCTGTTAAGGTGGCAGCATTGATGATGACCTTGGGATTGAGGGTGTGTGCATAGCACAGTGCATCGGCCAGGATGAGCCGCCCCTCAGCGTCGGTGTTATCAACCTACAAAGAAGATCACAAAGAGTAGTCACAGACCACCTGAGGAATAAATATGAAACATTTGATTTCAACATGGGAAGAGGTCAGAGCGATATCTGTCAAGAGGTGGTAAAGACAGATGTACTTCAGCTACAGCAGAAGCATATCTAACATGGAGGGTAACCAGTAAGTCCCTGCCCTAGCTCATGACTCCCACACTGAAAAAGTAGGGAAACGTCTGGTCCATTTTAATAGCAGATGACAGCTAGCAGACTAAGAAGCAGCAAGCCCGGGGCCCTACTTTCCCTCTCTAGGCACCAAACAAAACTAAATGGCAGTCAGGAACCCCAGGCTCAAAAACTTAAAACCCTGGCAACCCTTTCTAGCCCTCTTTCTTTCCTTCAGCAAAGGCCCCCCGAGGGTCCTGAGACAGTGTACATGTGTACATCTGTGCTCCACAGATGCCAGAGTACAGAGCCCAAGTGGAGGGCGGTGCTTTCCAATCGAAATCTAATATGAGAAAAGTTAATCATGGCACAAGCACCTAGAAAATGGCCCAGGCCTCGCTGGTGTGTCATGCTCTGCAGGCCAGGCCGGACATTCATGATCTGTATGTATAGCATAATTAGTGGGAGATACAACAGGGAAGGAAAAACACTCAAAACTAACGGTGCTTTGTATCAAGTTCTCAGCACTAAAGGCATCACCCTGGCCCCAAGTGCAGCTGGGGTCCTACACCTATGACATGCTGCTGTTGTGTGGTCAAAATGGGATTCCTGGAGAAATGCCACATGCTTTGTTGTCCTCTCACACACCTGGATGGTCTTCCCATTCTTGGCTCTGACGACATCCCCTGGTTTGTTGGCCTTGCCGCTAGGCATATTCTCACAAAGAGGAGCCAAACCTATTGGGAAAAATGTAAACAAAACAAAACCCATGAGATATTCTTGATTCAAAAAATGCCATCCTCTGGACAGGAGGCAGCCTGAGAGCCATCAAAAGCATACCAGTTACAGGCTTCATGGTCACAAGTGACAAGACTTGGTATCACCAATGGCACAACTGAGATCAGCAGGAATGTGTGTAGCATGTCTAACTTATTCTGATCCAGAAGAAGTAAGAGCAAGTTACAGAACACCAGAACATCCTGGACCTTTCAAACTTCCAGTGTCATGAAGGAAAGGAACCTAGCGACCAAATACCTGGCTACCTTTGCTAGAGATCTAGACTTTAAAACTAAATAGGCGGCTGAAGAGATGGTTGGGACTGTGTGTACACTGCTCATCCAGAGGACCTGAGTTTGGTTCCTAGCAACCAGCTTGAGACTCCAGTTCCAGAGGCTCTGATGCCCTCTTCTGGCCTGAGGGTACTTGTATTCACAGGTACACAGAACCATAGACACATAAAAACACATAATTTAAAAAAAAACAACAACAAAACAAAACAAAAAAAACCTTACCAAATATAAACAAAATGAACTTTTCTGGACAATTGGGAAACTTTTGTTAGTCTACTGTATAGATCCTTTTGAAATGTAACTCTATTATCATTACACAAAATACTCTTTTTCTTAGGAGACAAGTTAAAGGTACTCAGAGGTGGAAATAGGTTGAAATGTCAGCATCTTGATTCTAATAATACCATTTAAAAAAAAAAAAAGACTAATTCAGAACAAAATGAGTATGATATTGAAATGGCTGGGTAAGGAAAATTCAGGTCAGACGAATTTAAAGTACCATTTTCCCTTCCCCACACAGTGAATGAAGCACAGCTCTCTCTTCCTCTTGGTCTTGGTATTAGCAAGGCCATAAACTCTCAGCACTGCTTCTGGATGTTTGCATGTCTAATACCAGGAGACCCTGGATACTAATGGCTTATTTTGTGTCAGGACACTAATTGACCACGGTCCTATGAGGCAGTCAGTAAATGAGCCAGAGATGATGCCCTCTACTCCAGCTACTCAGTTTTTCTTGCTGGAGTAAAGCACAGACATGACATATGTGCTCCTCATGGCTAACCACTTTTGCTTAAGTAAAACAAATCAATACAAGTTACAGCCTACTGGCTGCAAAGCACATTTAACTCAGTCACCTCAGACAGAAACATTTACTTCAGCCACGCAGCTTTTGCTTGATAAAAAGCTACTTGAAAATGTCTTTTGGTTCAGTTCTACTCTCTGGATAGATTTTGGAAGCACTTCAAAACACAGCCCTTACCCTACGTACCTATGACATTGATGGGCAAACTGAGCTTTGCTGCAGACACGATGGCAGAGCATATTGTCGCAGCACCTCCCATGTCAGCCCGCATGAGGTCCATATTTGCAGAAGCCTTGATGGAGATGCCGCCACTGTACGGAAAAGGAGACAGTGTGCAGCAATAAGAGCAAAGATGAAAGCCTTTAGACGTGGTCAGGGAGATGGCAGAGGATAAAGGCCACCTGTGAGTCCCTGACTTTCACGTGACTGCTGTGGCACTTGGTTCCCCACATGCACACACACTACACATAATAAATAAGTGTTAAAAAAAAAAAAATCATCCACATGGTGCTGTATGCCTGCAATCCCAGAATTCAGGAGGCTAAAGCATGATTTCAACTCCGAGTCCAGACTGGGTGGCACAGCAAGACTGTCCCAAAACAAAACAAACTCCCGTACAAGCTCAGAGCTCACTATCACACACAGAAGCACTCCATACCTGCAAAGAAACTCAAATTTCTAAACTTGTGATTCAATTACTTCAATTCTATAGCCTTTATAAATATAGAAAATAATTCCAGAAATAAGTGAAGCAGGTTCTTTTATTTCTATTTGGGTAAAAGTTAACCAGATGCCACTGGAAATATCATCATATATTACCAATCCCTCTAAGAACCATCTCTGCTCTCTATCATTAACACCTGACACTCACAACTGAGGAAAGCTGACAAGCTCAGGGTACACAGGACAAAAGGTAAGTCCTTCTGACACCTACTGGTGGCAGGTGGCTACAGAACGAGAAAAGGCATAGAAAAGGTAGCTATGTGTAAGGCAAGCTTGCATGTGTGTGGGCATGACATGCACGTTACCAAATGAGCCATCTCCCTGACCCACTAACTCTACTTGGTGGTCTGACTGTGAACAAATTCTGAATTGTGGTTTCCTCACCTGCTGGTTACAAAAGCTCCCAGGGCTAAGATCGGACCACGATACATACAATTTCTAATTATCTTCGTCATATAAGAGCATTAAAATTCAAAACTGGCACATGATTTTTTTTATAATGTGTAAGACCTGATCACACTCCATGCCTATGAAGCATACTATACATACATAACATTCACTAAAACAACACAGAATTCACTGAAACAGAGAGCACAGACTCCCCAAGGAGTACCTGTCAAAGGTAATTCCCTTTCCCACCAACACCACGGGTGGATCACTTGAATTGGGGCTGCCTGTGTAGTGGATTTCCAAGAAGACTGGCGGTTCTTCAGATCCCTTGGCAACACTAAGGAATGAGCCCATTTCTTGTTCTTCTATCCAAGACTGGGGTCTACAGGACAGAAAGAGGAAAAGGAGAGGCAGTTACGTTTATTCCAAAACAACTCGGAAAAATTTCAACAGTATGATTAAAAAATGTACAACATACAAGTTTGCTGTGGGACTATGCTTTTGTACACTGCAAATATTTGTTTAATGAAACTGATTGTTCAGAAAGCAGGCAGGAAGTAGAGCAGGGGTAACCAGACTAGGAGAATTCTGGGAGAGGTAAGGCAAAGCAAGAGATGCCAGCAGATGAGAATGCTGCATTGAGAAAAGGTACCAAGTCACGTGACTACACATAGACAGAATCATGGGTTAATTTAAGGTACGAGAGCAAGTGAGAGGCCTGCACCTTAGACCAAACAGCTTGTAATTATTATAAGCCTCTGTGTGTTTATTTGGGACTAAATGGCTGTGAGACCGGCTGGGCAGGACAGGGAAACTTCTGACTACACAAGTTATTCAAATGTTGAACAGGACCTGGTGTACTCAGTGGTAGGGCACTTAGTATGTACAAGGCCAGGAACTCCATCTCCAACATCAGGGACAAACACTGGACACAGGCTATTTGATTCTGTCTCCTAGTAGGTGGAAGACGTGATGCCAGGGATACTTTAACTATAAAATGGGATCAGGCACTCCCCTACCAAGAATTATACAACCACTCAGAGAACTTCTGCGTGGTAACTAATACAATGTCGGTGATAAACAGTGCTTAGTCAATAAATAACAGCCCTCCCCCAATTCAGCTAATCTGAAAATGAAAAGAGCAAAGCTGTGGATCCATAACGGGGATTTAAAGTCTGTTAAATAGTTTGGCTTTGTTTTGTTTTACTAACAATGGCACACACACAAAATACACCAACAAAGCTCTCCTACAACAACAGGAACATAGCCTGCCTGTATCTTTGCTTATCTTTTCAGCACGGGCACACTGTGAGATGTCTCTAAATGGGAAAGCTACTTCTCAACGCATGCTCAGTGCAGGTAACATGAACCCCAACCTCAGCTCAAACACACATGCAATGCTGTTCTTTGTAGGGTAAGAAATAAGAGTTCTGTACTGATTTCTAGCCACCTAACTAGGCTTCTACTACCAGACAGACAATACTAACAGATCTAAGGACTCTTGTGCTTGCCTACCCTGTTAGTCAGACTATTATTACACTAAAATTGCCATCATTATTTCAAAGGGAAACTGAAACAGATCTCATCAAAAGAAACACGGCTGTACCCAGTAGGCATTTCTAACCCCAAGCTTAGTCCTTGGTGTTTTATTGCTGTCTTGCTTTTGTGGAAGAGCTCTATTTCTTTGATGCAGACCCACCTACCCTGGACAGGGTGTGGGACAGTGACATGCCAGCATGAGTCACAGGCCGCCTCTGAACTCTTCCTGCTTCTGCTCACCCACAAGCCTTATTTCTCAAGACTGTACCGGACACCTGACCTGAAGCCTGCTCTGTTAACATTTAAAGTGACCACTGGGCCTCTGCCGGGCTCCGTTTCCACTCACAGCCCTCATTCTGCCTCTGCAGAGCCCTCCACACCGCCATTAATTGCTGACACAGCAGACTGGCACCTCCTTCTCCAAGACAGGAGGTGACTACAGAGCCTAGATACAGACTCAACACATAGGAACTACTCAGGGCATCCTAGCAAGCTCCCAGTCTGTTTCCTGCACATTATTATTTTCTTCATTTGTTATAAAGCAAAACAGCAACAAAAAATTCTAAATGAAAAGATCCCGTGAGAAATAATTTTAAAAATAAAGTAAAACAAGTATCTGTTAACTTGTTTTCATCAGAAGCCCCCCCCCCCCCCATCCCCAGCTTAATTTGGGTGTTTAGCAGGTTGGAGAGAGTTTTCAAAAGGGAAACAGAAACCAGAGAATTAGACTTCAAGCCTCGTCACCCAGCACTGATAAACACTTGGGAGGCCTGGGAATGTGACCCTGCAATGTAGCCAAGACCATGGACAGGTGGGTTCTCACCCTCCCCCCAGTCAGTATTCTTCACTCTTTACTGGCATCATAAACAGAAATGGAGAAAGGACAACATATCAAAACACATAAGCTCCTTAAATGCTAACCAGGGGCTGGAGAGACGGTTCAATGGCTTAGAGTACTGCCTGCTCTTCCAGAGGACCCAGATTCCTAGCTCCCATATAACGGCTCATAACCGTCTGTAACTCCAATTCCTAGGGATCTGACACCTCCTTCCGATCTTCTTGGGCACAACGCATGCACATAATATACAGACAAACAGGCAGGCTATATACTCATATACATAAAAATTATTTTTAGAAAGTAAACCAGTTCCCATTTGACCTAGGCATTCAACTCCCAAATATTTATTCCAGGAAGTGAACTATATAATAAGCAAATTATGTCTCAATAAAATGGATTTAAAAAAAAAATCACAAAATAGTATGAAGTCATGAAACTCTCTTAAAGTGAGGGGAAAAACCCTCAGGGCAACCCTGGAACTATATATCTGACCTTGTGCAACTAGTGGACTCAATTTGCTCCTCTGAATACAGAGTTCAATTTTAGGATCTCATTCGTGTTGGTCAGGTGTTCTATTGCTGAAACAAACATCACAGCGATAAGCACTTGGGGAGGGAAGTTTATTTCAGCTTACACTTCCAGATCATAGTCCACTGCTGAGGAAAAACAGGACAGAAACTCAAGCAGAGCAGGAACCTGGAGGCAGGAGCTGATGCAGAGGCCCTCAAGGGATGCTGCTTACAGCTTGCTCACCATGGCTTGCTCAATTTACTTTCTTATAGAACCCAGGACCAGCAGTTCAGGGATGGCACTGACCATAGTGAGCTGGGCCCTCCCACATCACTTGTCAATCAAGAAAATACAGCACAGGTTTACCCACAGGCCAATCCGGTAGTGGCATTTTTCTCGACCGAAGCTCCTCCCTCTTCCCAAACAGACTCTAGCTTGTGTCAAATTCATCTAAAACTGAACAGCACACACTGCTTTTTTGACTGCACATCCCACGAGTCTATGGCATAATCATAAATTACCTGATATGAACCTCTGTCTTACTGCTGGCATCTTTGAGATTCTTTTCAATAATTTCAGCAAATTTGGTTGGTGTCATCTCATTGGCTGGAGACTCCATCAGGTGGCGGGCCAAGTTCTGCCCAGAAGCAAAGAGGACCCCTTTCTCCCAGGCCTCCTGATCGCCGCTGTAGAAGAAAAGAGTTATCTCAAACAGCATTAAGAGCACTAACCTCTCTGCTGAGAAGTGAGGCACTTATCCTTAAAAAAAATTGACCAAGACCACAAAGAATGATTGCACAAGACCTAGGCCCATTCTGTGAGCAAGAAAACTGTCCTCACTGAGGAAGCAGGAGAGATTTGGCTAAACAGTTAGCTTCAAGGATCTCCCCCTGCATAACTAAAAATTGTGTGTGGGGGCAGGGGGTGATGGCTATTCACAGCTATTAACCCCCCACCCCAGCCTGCAAAAGGTTATGCAGAAATTCTCCCCACAGTCCCAAGCACTAACTGTGAGGCTAGCATGCAGTGAACATTCAGATGTAGATTGTATGCTCTGCAGCTTTATTGTACCGCAAAAAGGCTCTAAATTCCAATCCCCTGGACAGCAAGGATTAGCTTTACGAGAGAATGCAGCAAGGTGAATGCTGCATGGCCTCACTCTTTGGCAGCAGTAAATATGGGAAACATGGAGATAGACAAAAGAACAGCTGGCACCTCAGAACATGTGACACCCATGTGACATATTTTGTCTTTGGATTATACAGCATTGAGATCAGCCAGAAATAATGGCACATGCCTGTATTTGTAGCATGGCAGAGACCGAGGCAGCAAGACTGTGAGTTCAAGGTTTGTCTAAGGTTACATAATAGTAAGACCCGCTCAAAACGCAAAACTCTACTAGGATTACAACTCTCCATACAAACAACGGAAAACACACAGACTTGGGTCACTAAATGACGTCATCTCAAGTAAGTGACAGAGAGAGGATTCAAATGTAGGTTTACTGGCTACAGGACCTTCATTTCCAACCACTCTCTAACAGACACTAACCACCTTTCTATGTCAAGAGCAACTCACTGGCCTCACGGCTCTTACTGTTTATTCCTGACAGCAGAGATCTGTCCCTTCCAAACTAGTCTAGGGCTGGAATAATTATGGTCAATTTTCTGAAAGCATCTCCCACCATGGACCACAAAGGCAAGGATGGGATACTCTCCTCCATAGCATAATGTCAGCAGATATGAGTCCAATGGGAAGTATTTGGATTAAAGTTCACGAGCACATTCTGTCAAGTCAGTCGTTCTGGGGAAGAGCCAACAGTGTAAATGCTCCTTAGTAACCAGCAAGTGCCGAAGATCTCAGGAGCCACAGAGGAATTACACACATGGCAAGAGCCAGGAACAGAGCTTGGGGACACTGTCAGAGTGCCCGGGAGTGCCACCCGTACCCCGGGTTCTTTCCTTCACCTTCCATAGAGCTTCGGTGATACAGCCACCTTCTTTTTCTGCTTGAGGTCATCAAACTCATAGAGACCGAGCACAGCTCCTTCTGCAGCAGCCTGAGCATCTCCACAAGGATCCACCTCCACTGAAGGCAGCTCCAGGTCTTGAACCTGCCTGCAACCCGCTTCAGAACAACAGGAGCAGAAAACTGAGTCAGCATAAAGCAGAGGATGAGGCGGTATGCCAGGGGAACAGGAGTGGAAACTGATGGTTCTGGTTCTAAATTTTCATTTCCTCCTCCATAGAGTGTGGATGGGTATGTGCCTCATAGGTAAAGCTGAGTACAGGGGTCAAAGGACAGCTCCTCACAAACAGGGAGAGACCCTCAGGGAGCGGCAGATATCCTAAAAGCATTTCTGAAGCACTAAGGTTTCCTAATAAACCTTCCCAACGGCCAGTTTACAGGGACCAAGAAATGATGACACTGAAATTACACCCAAGCAACTGAGCAAAGACCATCATTAGCAGCCTTTATTAAGAGTGTGTCAGCAAAACTCTCAAATAAAAGTTAGAAATACCCACTTAACTCTGAAAGTAAACTCAATAAGCATTTATGATATATCCAGGGCTAAGGACTGGTTAAACAAATTACCACTGCCTCTAGAGTGTTTCTCAAAGTGCATTTGGGGCCGTGGTCCTGTGGGAAAGCTTCTCCCTGCTGCTAAGCAACAAAGTGGCTGAATGGCACCACCCTCAATTCCCCCACCCCACCTATCAAACCAACTGGGACAGGTCTGTGCATTTTACTAGCAAGAAATATGTATCCCACACTCTGCTCCTGTTTTCTCTGATTTGTAAATATGACAACTTTATGTTCTATAAAAGTTGGGCGGCACCATGGTTGCATTACAAAATGGGAAGACTTCTTCTATAAACCCTAATTTCTAATACAACATAGTCTTAAAAACAAATGACAGCAAACCTCCCAACAGAAAACAGAAATACTCAAAATAACAATGTCATAAGCTAGTCTGTTTACCTAGGCAAGGTCAAGCACCTTCACGTAAACTGAAACTTGTTGAGCATGTGAGCAGGGTGAGGTGGTGGCAGTAAAGGGATGAAGGGAAGGAAGACTGGCCTAAGGAGTGGGCCCTTGACAACCCTCGGCTATTACATAAAGAGCAAGCAAACCTGCCACAGCAGCTCTGATGTTCTCTTTGCCTTCATTCCAATTCTCCTGGTCATCAAATCCAGCTGACTTCTTGCCGAGGCCAACCACCACCACACTGGGGAAGTCCTGTTCCATAAAAACACCCCGTCAACCATTATGATTGCTTTAAACAGCCCCTTTCTATATAGGAATGATAGAGGGAGACCGAGGTGCCACAGAGCCACTCTACATTCAGCAAGGAAGAGTCCCGTGCTGACAGGCAGAGTGAGGGTGATCCTCCAGACAACTGTGCATGAGGTGGCAGTTCTCCACACTGAGGAAAAGAAGGAGACGGCCATTCTCCTTTATGATCAGAAGGAGGGCTTCCGCTGAACATAGGAGTGAAACCGTAAGATCAAACATGAAGTTCTAGCATGACTAGGCAGCCGCAGTAATGGGCACACGGGAGGTCTCAATGGAGATTTTGCCAGATGAACATGACCTTCATTTCGTACCTGATGCAGACCGTAGAAGGTTCGGGTTTTGCCTGCCTTTAGAGGAGGTCCAGATCTGAAGGGAGAGGAAACGCTTGTTTTAAACATTACAGTTTGTACTGGTCTCTTGGTAAAAGACCTAAGCTTTATAGTAAGACTCACTCTTGCTAAATGTTTCTGTTCTGTGCTTCACTTATGGCTTTACAGAATGCATAAGGTCAGACTCCTCACAGGCAGCACTTCTACCTCAAAAAGCAGAGTCACATTCCAGGCCAGACAGAACAGGGACATCGATTTTAAAACCACAGGGAAGCCAGCTGTGACCACTCATGCCAGTAATGCCAGGACTTGGGAGGCTGAGGAAGGACCACCATGAGTTTGAGGCCAACCTGGAGGACACAGTGACCTCTGGTTCTGTACTAAAGAAACAACAGCAAAATGGAAACAGGAGTGGTGGCCAAAGAGGCTGACTTGACAGCACCGTCTCCAGGACACGTGTTTCCACACACTGTTGACTGAGACAGATGAGAGAATTGGCAACTTCCCATCAGAAGAGGGATCCTACAGTAGCCAGAGGCTCAGGCTGTTCAGGTCAGCTTCTGGCTTAATGATTTAAGAAACTTGTGAAAGCAGTACTAGGTAAAGGACTACCAACTAAGAGGAGGTACAGTCCTCGACGATCAGATTAGATAATTACTCTGACATCACGTGACACCTGGTACAAATAAAGTCTATAACCTGAGGTTATAGGGGCTTATATTATGTTGCTCTATTTCTGCCAAATGTGGTCAGCAACTCTAGTTTCCCTACTTCCTCCAGATCCTCAATAATCTAGGAGAGGTGAGATCTCAGACCCTCCTCAGACTGACTGACTTCAGCATTCTTGCTAATCAGATGATCCACTAGTTTTTAACATCTGAAAAGCCTTCAAAGTCCAGCAAGCAATAAAAGGGCAGGACCTTTGACTGTAAAATGAGTTAAGCACATTTTGAGGCTGCTGCCAGACAGGAAAGCAGGGCTTCTGAACCCCGGGTCTAGAGAATGGGCTAAGGAAATCTGTTCCTCTCTGGATCCCTGTCAATCCTTCCACAATAAGTTTGTGATCTGGCTTGAAACCATGTGACTTCCCAGAACTACAGACCCACCCACACTGAAACAATCACTCAGCTCCTTTTGGAAGCTACTTTCATTTCCAGAGAACCAGCCAGCCAGGGCTCCATTAACTTTCACATAGATTAGAATTTCTTCCAATCTTGGGGCCTTTAAGAACTGGAACCCTACCCAGGGGGTGGTTGTTGTAAGCCTTTAATCCCAGCACTTGGGAGGCAGAGGCAGGAGGATCTTTGTGAGTTTGAGGCCAGCCTGGTCTACAGGACAGGTTCCAAAGCTACACAGAGAAGCCCTGTCTCAAAAACAACAAAACAAAACAAAGCAAGGAAACAAAAAAAAAACTGGAACCCACCCCGTGGCATGGCACACACATTTAATTAACCCCAGCACTCCAGAGAATGAGGCTGGTGGATCTCTGAGTTCAACCTGGTCTACATAGTTCCAGCACAGCCAGAGCTACACAGTGAGAACCTGTCTTACAAACCAACAAACACACACATTAAAAAAAAAAAAAAAAAAAGGACCCCAAATACAGTAATACTTACATGTCCAACATTTCTCTCAGCTTTCCAGCCACCAACTTATTAAAATTCTCCCCTGCACTTGTAAACTGTGGCACGGCGTCATCTTTGTCTTTGGAATAAATTCCTAAAACAAGACCCTGGGAGAATTCAGAAAGATGAATACAGTCAGAGTACATCCTGTCAAAGGCTCTGACTACCTGAATTCTAGAAGGGGCAAACATTTCCATTGAAACTATCTTCCTCAAGGGGGTAAGAGCACAGACAAACAGGGCAACAACAGCTACTTCAGAAACAGAAACTCCTGCTAGGGCAGGACTGGACCTGGGTATGGGAGATATATTGGGCCCAACCCTAAACATGAAAATCACTTATTTCAGATACACTGTCTCAAGGTTACAATCCTTTTAAATATTTTGTGTTTTGACCAGTCACTGGGTTGGCTGCAGGACTTTGTACCTGCAGAAGTGTCAGGGCAATGCTCAGAAATTTTGGAACAATTCAGATTTCAGGTTAGGGATGCTCACATTGTCTAGTAGCTAGCCTGTCAATCAAGTTGGGGGACTATGCAACTTTACAAGGGGGGCAGAGGCAGGGCCTCCTGCCAAGCACTTAATGGTGTGACCCTCTGTGTCCCTCACAAGAGCCAGGCCCCATACATCTGAAAGAAAGATGTAAACCTACTGCTCATCATTTGCTTTCACATGGCAATTCATGACTTTTAAAATACTGCCTTGCTGGGCAGTGGTGGCACAAGCCTTTAATTTCAGCACTGGGGGGGGGGGGGCAGAGGGGCTGTCTCTGAGCTTGGTTTATAGAATTCCAAGATTACACAGAAAAACTGAAACCTAGTTCCTGACACACTAGCTCCTAGGTGGTAAAGTTTTGGCAACGCACATGCCTCCCTTCCGGCCTTTTCAAAATCCCAAGTACTCAGGCCACATAGTGTCCTATCTTCCCACAGAAGAAATCTGATTTCCTTGGCATCACGGTAACTGCCAGGTGCTTGCTTTCCAAAATTGTTTGTCCCTGGGGTCCCAGGAGACCAAGCTGAGACTGTCCACTGTCAATGGGCGGGGTTGGAAACCGTTTGGACAGGATTTGGCTTAGTCCCTCCTCTATCTGTGATACCTGAAGGGGACCTGAAGCCACCTGGAACATACCTCCCACATCAGGTCCTCAAAGCATGACTCATCCCAATGAGCCAGCACACTTTCAGACCCTTCATAACTGGATAATTTCCCTCAGCCCAGCTAGATGGAGAAGACGCTCTTTCAATTTCAAGATAACCTCCCTCGACAAAGCCCTTTTCTCTAGAAAGATACTTTTCTCCAAAAAGCCCAATCCAGCAACTTACTGCCCCAGGGACTTTTCGGACATTTCACTGAGTCGGGGGAGCCCCGGACTGTGACAGGCTACTCCGGAACCTTAGCAACTTTGGGACAAAGCTGCCACTGTCCTTTCTAGGGTTTCGGCGAGGACCAAGAGAATCGAAATAGGCACATGTAATTTTTCGGAGCTCAGCTGGACGGAGGAGGCAGGAGAGACTAAGTGGGGCGTGCGGTTCTGATCACATTTCAGAACCCAGCCCTGTCCAGGCAAGGGGAAAGGGCTCGCCCTCATCAGCCTGGTGCATTTGTGCAACGTGGTGCATCGGTGCCACACACGGGGCCTGGAGCAGCCCGACCACCCCGCCGCCCGCGGCCAGGGCACGCACGGCCACCCGGGTGAGCCGTCGCCACTCACCTTCGTCATGTCTGCGGTGGAGAGACCCCGATCCCAGAGACGCCTCACTCCCAGGCGGCGGAGCGCTATTTGTGCGGCAGCCGGAAGAGGGAGAGGGAACATCTTCTCGGCTCGGCCCACAGCGCCGCCCTCCAAAGGGAGCACGTGGCACGAGGGAGGGCGCGGGCCTGGGGGCGGGGCCTCCGGGGTCTCCCCACGCAAGCCTGGAAAGCGAGGCAGGTGCTGGGGCGGGGCGTGAGGGCATCTGGGGGCGGGGCTGTCGGCAATTGGGCGAGAAGCCTTACTCCTCGGGGGCGGGGCGGCTGGCTCACGGGGCGGGACTGGGCGTCGTGGGGCGTGGTTTCTGCGGGCCGGGCATGCGGGTCTGCGCATGCGTGAGTGTGAGTGTGTGCGAGTGTGCATGTGTCTGTCTGTCTCTGTGTGTCTGTGTGAGTGTCTCTCTCTGTGTGTATGTCTCTGTGTTTGTGTGTCTGTGTATGTCTCTGTGTGTCTACCAGAAGCCTGAAAAATTGGAATAAAACAGAGTAATACAAGTATATGAATTTTATTTAACAAGTTTGTGAGTACACGGGAGCCCTTACAGTAGAATGTAAGGATTAGCTAAACAAGGTTTGTTTGTGCAAATTTCTGCCTCTTAACTCTCACCTCTAGTACTTGGGAATAGTGTGGTTTATATCCCCAGAATTTAATGCCCTGCTTTGGGTTTAGGAGACCCAAAGATGACCTTCTTTGCATTTGCTCTTGTTAGATTTGCCTTTGGCGTAGAATATTTATGCCCAAATGGCCTATTTTAAAGTAACATATCTTCCACCCATCATTATCTAGTTGGAGCCTAAAGTGCTGGGTTTTAAAAAGCTGTTTTAAAGATTGACTTAAATAGACAAGTGTGTTATGACCAGATCATGGGGTCCCCCAAAAGACCACCAAGGCTTCCTTATTCAAGCCAGCTCAAGCTTACTCTCTCCTTGGGTTGGACACAGTGGTAGGCAGGGTGGAGTTTTATAATGGTGGAGGTTGGGGGTGAGGAGATTTTCAGGGTTCAGGACCCTGATTGGCTAGCATTTGTCTAGGGGTATCTTTAATAAGAGGAAAATAGGTGTGGGGCTAAAGGGCCTGCTGATATCTATAATGGTTGGAATGTTAGGTATTTCCTCTGGAATATTGGGTATTTTCTCCTGGGATGCTGATTGGCCTGTTCCTGAGTGATGCCAGTTTTGTGGTTTTTCCTGAGGACCAAGTGGTATCTGCCAGTAAACTGAGGCTCAGGCCTACCTTCTAGCTGGTTTCTATCAAGCCTGTCATGGCAACAGTGTAGCTAAGTTGCCCTGAATCCCACATGGTCCTGTGGATATGGGCCATGATGGTCCCCTTGCTGTGTGTCCCATCCTTACCACCACCAAGGCTCATGTCAGAAGCTTGGGGTGCTACTGGGATGAGGTGGACTATTAGGCGGGACTTAGAAGAAAGAAGTTGGAAGGTTTTAAATGTGCTCTTGAGAAAAATGTTGTGAGGAGGCACTCCACCACAAGCTTTCAACATAATTGCTGTGCTCTCACTGGCCCTGAACTCCAGGGCCAAATGACCATGGAAACCTCTGGAGCTAGGAACTAAAGAAAATCTCTCCTCTTTCTAAGCTTCATAAATATTTGCAATGGTGATCAAAAGGTTAATAGCATAATGTACTTAAGTTCCTTTGCCTCCTTCATTTTGTCCAATGCCATTTCTTCCAAGAGATGTCTTCAGACCCTCCCTACGTGGGATATGTGTCTCCTTCTACTCCCAAAGCAACCAGTCTCAAAGTGTTCATCATCTGTATTCTTATCTTTTGAGGGATTATGGCTTCCACCTTTGTGTACTTTTGTTAAGATCTGGTATCTGATCTGCATCTAGGACCTATGCAAACAAGGTGCTCGTAAATATTTGGATGAATGTATGATCAAAGTATAGCCAAGGCAGCGATGCTTAATTAAAGAACAGGATAGGTGCCGGTGAGGCTTCCCGATAATAAACTGCATGAGGAGATAGATAATTAAAAGGGACATCAGAATCAGGAAGCGTGTGGGAGAGTGTTGGCTTGGCATGGAGTAGATGGTAAGACCTGCTAAGAATAAAAAGACATAAAGAGTGTGTTGCTGGGTTAAAGGGAATCTTGAAAGGCAGGATACAAAATTTATTGTGGATGACGGTGGCAGCAGGGAACCATGATGATCCATGCAGAAGCCGCTTCAGGGAGAGCTGTGTTTTAAGAGATGTGTCAGTTAAGCCCATTAGAACAGAGGCACTAGGATGTGTTGGTGTCACATTAAGAAAAGAAATCAAAGCACGTCTGTCTTGGAGTGGTTTGACCAAGAGTGAGCCCGAGTTTGAATGGCTGGCCTCGCTCCCTGTGTCTCCCAAGGGTCTATATGTTTTCTGGATGGTCTCCAGTCTGTCTGTTGTTCTAAGCCTGAATCTGTATCTGCCTTGGTTCTGTCTTGTGAACCTGTCCCTTTCAAAGAGCTCTTCACTCTTTTATTGTACAGTGCAGAAAGCATCACACAAGGAAGGAATGAAGGATACTTTTCAGAACTCTAACACTCTTAAAAGGAATTGAACTTCACTGATTCTACCTGACCCAGGAGTCTTCTGAAAAGTAATGATAATAAAACAGTCTTATAACCTATATCCAGATGACAACTGGAAATCCACAGACCTCTGATCTACAGCTGACTAAGAGTTGACTAAGAGTTGATTGAGAGCTGACTAAGAGCTGACCAAGAGACTAAGAGCTGATTAAGAATGGACCAAGAACCCAGATTGAAACAAGAGAGGCTTCTCGAAACACGACACTCCCAGAACAGATTGCACCAAAATCAGCTCTCTGAGATTCAGACAAATGCTGAGTGAACTGAAGGAGCAATGGGCAGACACCAGTGCACGAACACGTATGATAACATAAAGAACAACATGGCACCACCAGAAGGATCTGGTGGTTCTATGACATCGAGACCTGAGCAGGACAATGCAGAGGAAACAAAAGGAAATGACCCTAAAAACAACTTTATGAAGATAATAGAAGCCATAAAAGAAGATATAAAAAATTCCCTTAAAGAAACAGAAGAAAATGCAAACAAAAAAAACTGGAAGAGATGAACAGATCCTTGAAAGAAAATAAAGAAAACCAAGAAAAAGAAAACAAACAGGTGAAGGAAACATTCTGGGAATTAAAACTGAAATAGAAGCAATAAAGAGGCACAAACCGAGGCAAAGCTGGAAATAGAAAACCTGAAGAAACAAACAGGAACTAGGGATACAAGCATAACAGAATGCCAGAGATAGAAAAGAAAATTTCTGGAGTGGAAGGCTCAATCGTAAAAATTGATATGTCAGTCAAAGTAAACACCAAAAAGTCATAACGCAAAACGTCCAGGAAGTGTGGGACACCATGAAAAGACTAAACCTGAGAATAATCGAAAATGAAGAAGAATAGCAGCTCACAGGCACAGAAAATAAATTCAACGAAATCATAGAAGAAAACTTTCCCAACCTAAAGAAGGAAATGCCTATAAAGATACAAGAAGCTTACAGAACACCAAATAGACTAACTGCACCCCTCCCACAAAATCTGCTTGAACACATAATAATCAAGCCATTAAAACTAAAGAACAAAGAAAAAAAATACTAAGAGCTACAAAGGAAAAAGGCCATATTATCTATAAAGGCAGACAAATCAGAATAACACCTGACTACTCAATGGAAACAATGAAAGCAAGAAAGTCGTGGTCAGATGTTATACAGACACTAAAAGAGCATGGCTGCCATCACAGACCACTATACCCAGCAAAACTGTCAATCACCATAAATGGAGTAAACAAGATATTTCATGACAAAACCAGATTTAAACAATAGCTATCCACAAATCTGGCCCTAGAGAAAGCACTAGAAGGAAAACTCCAACTTAAGGAAACCAGATATATCCATGAAACCACAATCGATAATCCCACAGAAAAACCCAAAGAAGGGAAATACACACTTGCTACCACCAAATATAGCAGGAAATAACGATCATTGGTCATTAATATCCCCTAATATCAGTGGACTCAATTCACCTATAAAAAGACACATCCTAACATGATGGATATAAAAACAGAAGCCATCCTTTTGCTGAATACAAGAAACACACCTTAACTCAAAGACAGGCTCAGAGTAAAGGGTCGGGAAAAGATTTTTCAATTAAATGGTGTTAAGAAACAAACTGGTGTAGCCATTCTAATATCTAACAAAATAGACTTCAAACTAAAATCAATCAAAAAAGACCAGGATGGACATTACTTATTCATCTCAGGAAAAATCAACCAAGATGAAGTCTCAATTCTGACATTTATGCCCCCAACACAAGGGCAACTACATATGTAAAAGAAACACTACTAAAGCTTCAACCTCACATCAAATACCACACATTAATAGTGAGAGACTTCAATACCCCACTCTCACCAATGGATGGGTCTACCAGACAAAAACTCAACAGAAAGATAAGGGATCTAAAGATACTATAACTCAAATGGACTTAATAGAGATATACTGAACTTTCCACCCAAACACAAAGGAATATACTTATTTCTCAGAACCCAATAACACTTTGTCTAAAACTGACCACATACTCGGTCATAAAGCAAATATCAATAGATACAAAAAAAATAGGAATAACTCCTTGTATTATATCAGGTTGTCATGTTCTAAAGTTAGAGTTCAACAAAAAAAAAATCACAGAAAGCCTACAAATTAATGGAAACTGAACATCTCTCAATTGAACAATCTCAGCATCAAGGACAAAGTTAAGAAAGAAATCAAAGATTTTTCTAGAATTCAATGAAAATGAACCCACAACATACCAAAACTTATGGGACACAATGAAAGCAGCACTAAGAGGAAAGCTCACAGCACTAGATGCCTACATGAAAAACAAAACAAAACAAAACAAAACAAAACAAAACAAAACAAAAAAAAAACCTAGAGAAGTCTCACACAAGAGACCTAACAGCATAGCTGAAGGTTTTAGAACAATTAGAAGCAAACTCAGAAGGAGTAGACAACGGGAAATAATCAAACTTAGGGCTGAAATCAATACAATACAAAGAGAACAGTACAAAGAATCAATGAATCAAAGAGTTAATTGTTTGAGAAAATCAACAAGTTAGATAAACGCTAATTCAAACTAACCAAAAGGCAGAGAGAGAGAGAGAGAGAGAGAGAGAGAGAGAGAGAGAGAGAGAGAGAGAGAGAGAGAGAGAGAGAGAGAGAATATTCAAATGAACAGAATCAGAAATGAAAAGGGGGACATAACAACAGATACACAGGAAATCTAGAGAATTATCAGGTCATACTTTGAAAATCTATACTCCACTAAAAAGGAAAACCTGAAAGAAATGGACAGCTTTCTGGACAGGTACCACTAACCAAAATTAAATCAAGACCAGATAAATGACGTAAATAGACCTATACCTTCTAAAGAAGTTGAAGTGGTTATTAAAAGTCTCCCAAGGAAAAAGAAAACCGAGGGCCAGATGGTTTCGGTACAGAATTTTACCACACACTCAAAGAAGAACTAATACCAACACTCCTTAAACTGTTCCATACAATTAAAACTGACGGATCATTGCCAAACTCTTTTTATGAGGCTACAATCACCCTGATACCCAAGCCATTCAAAGATGCAACAAAGAAAGAGAATCACAGACCAATCTTTCCCATGAACATTGATGCAAAAATACTCAATGAAAAGCTGAAAACCTAATTCAACAACGTATCCAAAAGATCATCTACCATGACCAAGTAGGCTTCAACTCAGAGACGCAGGGAACGTCCAACATATGAGAAACTGTGAATGTCATCCATCATATAAACAACCTGAAAGAAAAATAACACATGATCATCTCTTTAGATGCTGGGAACGCCTTTGACAAAATCCAACACTCCTTTATGATAAAAGTCCTGAAGAGATCAGAAATACAGGGAAAATACCTAAATATGATAAAGGTGATATACAGCAATCTGACAGCCAACATCAAACTAAATGGTTTTAGTGAGAAACTTAAAGAATCTCACTAAAATCAGGAACAAGACAAGGCTGTCCTCTCTCCCCTTATCTGTTCAATATAGTTCTCAAAGTTCTAGCTAAAGCAATAAGAGAACAAGCGGAAATTAAGGGGATATAAATTGAAAAGAAAGAAGTCAAACTATCTCTATTTGCAAATGATATGATCATATACATAAGTGACCCCCCCCCCAAATTCTACCAAGGAACTTTCTACAGCTGATAAACACAACAATATAGGAGAGTTGAAGATTAACTCAGAAAAATCAATAGCCCTCCTATACACTAAGGATAAAAGCATTGAAAAAGAATTCAGGGAAACATCACCCTTTATAATAGCTAAAATAGCATTAAATATTTTGCGTAACTCTACCCATAAACTAACAGACATGTTTGACAAAAACTTTAAGTCACTGAAGATAGAAATTGAAGAGGATATCAGAAAATGGAAAGATTCCCCCATGTTCCTGGATAGGCAGGATCAACATAGTAAAAATATCAGTGTTACCAAAAGCAATCTACAGATCTAATTTAATACCCATCAAAATCTCAACACAACTATTTCTGACTTTGAAAGAATAATTTCAACGTCATATGGAATAACAGAAAACCCACAGTTACCAAGACAATCTTGTCCAATAAAAGAACTTCAGGAGGAATCATCATCCCTGACTTCAAGCTCTACTATAGAGCTACAGTAATAAAAAAAAAAACCAACCTGGTACTGGCATAAAAACAGACTTGTGGATCAGTGGAATCAAATGGAGTAACCCAACGTTAATCCACCCACCTATGAACACCTGATTTTTGACCAAGAGGCCAAAAATATTCAATGAAAAATAGATAAGTATCGTCAACAAATGGTGTTGGCATAACTGGATGGTAGTATATAGAAAAATGCAAATAGATACAAACCTATCACCCTGCACAAAACTCAAATCCAAATGGATCAAAGACCACAACATAAACTCAATTTACACTAAACTTGATAGAAAAGAAAGTGGGAAATACCCTCCAACGCATCGGTACAGGTGACCACTTCCTAAATATAACACCAGTAGCACAGACACTAAGAACAACAATCAATAAGTGGGACCTCCTGAAACTGAGAAGCTTCTATAAGGCAAAGGACACATTTAATAAGAAAAAATGGAGGACACATTCACCAGCCCTACATCTGACAGAGGACTGATCTCTAAAATATATAGAAAACTCAAGAAACTAGAGCCCCAAAACCTAAATAACCCAATTAAAAAATGTGGTTCAGAGCTAAAAAGGGAATTCTCAACAGAAGAATTACAAGTAGCCAAAAGGCGCTTTAAAAAATTACTCAACATCTTTAGCCATCAGAGAAATTCTAATCAAAATAACTTTTAGATACCACCTTACACCTGTCGGAATGGCTAAGATCAAAAACACAGATGATAGCCCAGGCTGGAGAGGATGTGGAGCTAGGGGAACACTCCTCCATTGTTGGTGGGAGTGTAAACTTAAACAGCCACTTTAGAAAACAAGATGGTGGTTCCTCAGAAAACTGGGAATCAATCTCCCCAATGAGATACCACTATTGGTCATATACCCAAAGGATGCACATTTGTACCTCAAAGGCATTAGCTCAACTATGTTCATATCAGCATTATTCGTAAAAGCAAGAACCTGGAAACAACCTAGATGCCCCTCAACTGAAGAATGTATTAACAAATTGTGGTACATTTACACAATGGGGTACTACTCAGCAGAAAAAAAGACATCTAAAATTTACAGGCAAATGGATGATGGATCTGGAGAATATCCTCCTGAGTGAGGTAACACAGGCCCAGAAAGATAGACATGGGATGTACTCGCTCGTAAGGGTATTTTAGTCAAAAAACAAAAAATACCCAGGCTACAAACCACAACCCCTGAACAGCTTGGGATCTAAAGGAGCTTACTAGAGACATCCAGGGATCCCTGTAGGAAGAGAAAATAGAGAAGATCTCCTGAGAAAATTGAGATCATAGCAGGTAGCAACTGAGGAGAAGTGGGAAAAATTATGAGAGAAGACGATGTTTGAGTGAGAGGAGCAACAAAGAGGGAGAGATGTTAAAATAGATGGATATCTTGATAGAGGAAGCCACTGTGGGGTTGGACAGAGGCTGGGTGCTAGGAAACGTCCAAAATCCACAGGATGTTTCTGGCTAGGTCTCCAACTAATAGTGGAGGGGGTGCCTAAACAGGATTTCCCCTGTAATCAAATGAATGACCACCCTAAGTGTCATTATAGAACCGTCACCCAGCAATGAACAGAGGCAGAAGCAGAGATCCACAGCCAAGCACCAGGTTGAGCTCCTGGTCCAGCTAAAGAGAGAGGGAGGAGAGTCTATCTGAGCAAAAGGATCTGGATTATGAGGAGGAATCCCGCAGAGATGGCTGGCTGGAGCTTTTGGGAGCTCACTGAATCAAAAACAGCCACTGGGGAATCTTCATTAAAAGGAACTAAACCCTCCAAAGATAGATGACTGCCAAACGGCATGGGCAGTATGTGGAACCTTGTGGAATAGGATCAGACTATGTTCCTGTGCATGAACTGGCATCTTGGACCCCATTACCTACAGAGGAACAGCTAACCCAGCCTTCATACTAGGATGGGGGAATTGGACATACGTCAAATGGATACACCAGACTGAATTGACCCACTTTTGGACTCTTTACCCTCCTTGGGAAATGGATGGAGGGATGGTGTGGTGGAGGCTGAGGGAGGACCGGGAGGGACTTAGAGAAGGGAAGAGGGGGCAAACAGGGTTATACCTGGGGAAAAACATTCCTTTTCAAAAATAAAAACAAGAACAACCTATATCCATGTTGTTTCATCATGTACTGTTTTGTAAGGTTACTTTTGGGCTTTTTAATGTTTTCAGTAAGTGATTTATCATAGGACACGTACAGACATACGTACATTGCTCTCCTGATCGAAACATGGAAGAATACATTACTCACATTAAAGCTATGCCTTGACTTGCCTTGTACAGGTGATCACATGAGAAATCCAACACAAGTAAGGCTAGTTGTTACACTGTTCTCTTAAAGGCAGGTTAAACGAAGGGGGCATACGTCTGAAGTCTTAAATGATTTCAAGGTGAATTAACTGGGCTGTGAGGTCCAGCAAAAGTTCCAGAGTGTGTGGTGGTTTGAAAGAAAATTGTCCCCAAAGGGTGTGGCACTATTAGGAGGTGTGGCACTGTTAGAGTATGTATGGCATTGTTCGAAAAAAAATGTGTCACTGTCAGAGTGGGCTTTGAAGTCTTCTGTGCTCAAGCTGTATGGCATTCTCTCTTCCTGCTGCCTGCCAGTCTGCATGTAGACTTCTTAGCTTCTTCTCTAGCACCATGTTTGTATGCACAGTGCCATGCTTCCCACCATGACGAGAACGGGCTAAACCTCTGCAACTGTAAGCTAGTCCCAATGAAACTCAGACCTACCTGAAATGGATATACTAGACTGAACTGACTTGGGATTCCTTGCCCTCCTTGGGGAATAAATGAGGGAATGGGTGGGTAAGGGGAGCTGAGGGGGGACTGGAAGGACGGAAAGGGGGGGGGCAGTGGTAGATATGGAAAAACTTTCAAATTACAAAAAAGAGTTGCCATGGTCATGGTGTCTCTTTAAAGCAATAGAAACTCTAAGATAGAATGTAAGAAAAAATTCAAAATAACGTATTAATGGAGAAATGGCAGGCATTGGTATCCAGGTTAAATAAAGACTGGTTGCTAGTGGGGAAATCATAAATGGCTAATATTGTCACTCATACTGTCACACTATGAAAAGTGGTTGAGTTTGTGAATTGTACCCCTACTATTGCTCTTTCCTGTTGCCTTCCAGCAATAGAAGCTTAAAAAATACAATGTTATCCAACTAAGACTATATTTTGTAGGTTCTTGCAATAACGATGGCTCTGTGGTTTTAGCTCAGAGGAACAAATGTAAGTCTGTTTCTACCTCCAAGGCAGCTCTCCCACTCCTTCTAAAATATTTATTTAAAGACTGTGCCTGGAACAGGTCTTCAGGGGAAGATTAACCGTTAAACATCCAAGTGGAGGTGAGAAGGCTGGAACTACAGCTTAGCAACTTGACCAGAAGCTACAAGGCCCTTTTAATCGAAAACCAGACCAACACTGTTATCTCTGCTCTGCAGCAGGACAGGTGATGGCCTCCCTGCTTCCTGTTCTCATCTCCTGTGGATTTCACAGTTCTTCCTCTTCTAACCTTCCGCCACACACTTGTTACTTTATCCCAGATACCATGTCTCCAGGACAACAAGTTGGTTGAAGGCCGACCCACACTTCTCCTGCTGTTTCTGAGATCCAATCTCACCCCCACCCGAGTCTCATCCCTAGCTCTATAGCAGGAAACCATGCTGAGATCTTTTTGACACCAGTTCCAATCTCAGCTCAAAGGTCTCCTTCATGATAAAAGTCTTGGAGAGATTAAGGATACAAGAGACATACTAAACATAACTCTGAAAAATAACCTACCCTATGAATAACAGAAGTATAAAAAGAATCTCAGCTCAAAGGTCTCCTTCATGATAAAAGTCTTGGAGAGATTAAGGATACGAGAGACATACCTCAACATAATAAAGGCAATTTATAACCAACATCAAATTAAAAGGAGAGAAACTGAAAGCAATTCCATTGAAATCAGGCTGCCCACTCTCCACATCTACTCAATATAGTACTTGAAGTTTTGGCTAAAGCAATAAGGCAGCTGAGATGCAAATTAGAATGGGAAAAAGTCAAAACACTGTTACTTACAGATGATAGTATTCATAAGTGGCCCTAAAAACCCCACCAGGGAACTCCTACAGTTGATAATCACTTTTAGTAAAGTAGCTAAATACAAGATTAACTTAAAAATATCAGTAGCCCTCCTATAAACAAATAAAAAGTTGACTAAAAAAGAAATCAGGGAAACGTCACTTTTCACAATAACTTCAAATAATACAAGAGATCTTGGGGAAACTCTAACCGAGAAAGTGGAAGACCTGTATAGTAAGAGCTTCAAGTCTTTGAAGAAAAAAATTGAAGAAGATATCAGTAGCTGGAAAGATCTCCCATGATCAAGGATCAGAGGGATTAAAATAGTAAAAATGACCATTTTGCTAAATGTACAGATTCAATAAATCTCCTTCAAAATTCCAACACAATTCTTTATAGATCTTGAAAGGACATTCTCAATTTCATATGGAAAAACAGAAAACCCAGGATAGCTAGAGCAATCTTGAACAATAAAGGTCCAAGAGGATCAAATACCTCAAAATAAAACCAGATACACTAAACCTGACAGAAGAAAAGTGGGGAACAGACTTGAGTGCATTAGCTCAGGAGATGACTTTGTGAATAGAATACTGATGGAGAAAGCACTAAGATCGATTAGTAAATGGGACCCTGTCACACCCATCCTCGCCCGCAAGGACGACGCAACACCAGGCCCTTCTTTCAGCAGTTTATTCAGGAACCTTGAACATAGCTTCTTCTTCCTCTTTGGGGTAGCCGCTCCCAGATAAATACCTTCTGGACTGCCAATCACGGGGCGCCACGTGGGCCATGCCAATAGGTCCGGGTACTCGGGAGCAAACCAAGAGCTTAGCCTTAGCCAAATAAGGAGTTGTTTATCTCAGAGAGCGCTCACCATAGGGAAGGTGGAAGGCAGAAGCCAGCGCCATCTTTAAGGTGCGGCCACACAGCTCTCTACAGGACCCCATGAAACTGAAAAGCTTCTGTAAGGCAAAGGACACAGTCAACAGGACAAAGGGGCAGCCTGGAAAATGAAAAGATTGGGTTTTTTTTCTTTGCCAACTCTATAATAGAGGACTAACATTTAAAAAAATTTTAAGAAGATAGATATCAAAAACTCACAAAGAATACAATTTTAAAATGGGGTACAGATCTAAACAGAGAATTCTCAATAGGGGAAACTCAAGTGGCTGAGGGACACTCAAAGAAATGTTCAACATCCTTAGTCATCAGGGACATGCAAGTCAAAACTACTTTGAGATTTTATCTTACACCTGTCAGAATGGTTAATATAAAAACCATAAGTGACTGCTCATGCTGTGGAGAATGTGGAACAAGGGGAATACTCCTCCATTGATGGTGGGAGTATAAACTTGTACATCTACTTAGGAAATCAATGTGGTGGTCCCTCAGAAAATTGAGAATCAATCTAATTGAAGATCCAGCTGTATCACCTTTGAGCATATACCCAAAGAACAGTAGCACATCCTACCACAAGGACACTTGCTCACCCATGTTCATTGCAGCTTTATTCATAGTAGCCAGAAACTGGAACCACCATAGAGGTCCCTCAGCTAAAGAATGGATAAAGAAAGTGTTTAAAAAACGACATCAAAAAATTTGCAGAAATTTGCAGGCAAATGGATGGAAGTAGGAAAAAAAATCACTGAGTTAGGTAAACTAGACCCAGAAATATAAATTTGGTATGTATTACAAATGGACATTAGCCATTAAATAAATGATAATCAAGTTATAATCCACAGACTTGGAAAAATTAGGTAAAGAGGAAGGAGAAATAAAACAGATTTTATAGGTTGACTGGATGTGGGTGTTAAAGGGAGCAGGGTTGGGGATGAGGTTGGGAGGAAATGCCGTTGAGGAAGAGAGTTCAAGGAGAGACAGCTGGAATTGGGAGATTTTTGAGGGTAGTGTGAAAACCTAATTCAGTGGAACTTCCTGGAATGAAGGTGAGCCTAATGAGGATTTCTAGGAATGGGAATGTAGTAATCCAATTCCTAGAATGGAGTCTCAGTGGCCATCTCTTTTCCCCAGGCAAGTTACCAGTGGTGGGACTATGTTGCTTTCAATTGAGTTGTTGTTGGCTAACAGGGTCCCATGGAAATTCTCAAATAATGCATGCTGTTGCTAAGACAAAATGTTGCTCTCTGCAAACGGAGTATGAGGCCCCATTGCTGAGGATAACACACAATTCATTGAACATGGAGAAGTTGAGATGGTGTCTGGATAGAATCTTCACCCTTACCTTCTATTCTCTTTGATGTAAGAAGATACTCTACAGGTTACCAAAAGAGAAATGTGGACACTAAGCCAGACACAAAACTTTTGACCTATAATCTGTTTAGCCTGTAAAATATGCTAGGACAATGCTGGCACAGAACTTGTGGGAGTAGCCAACCAATATATGATTTGACTTAAGACCCACTCCATGAGAAGAAGCACATACCCACCAGTGTTTAGGTAACTAAGAACCAGACCAAATAGTCCAGAGACATAGAATAAAGCAGACATTACTAGAAAAAGGCAATAGAATGATTCCTAATGATGTTCTTTTATCTTTATAGATCAATGCCTTGTCCAGTCATTGTAAGAGAGATGTCCTCCAGCAACAGAAACGTCTTAATAACCTTTGAGTATCAAAAACAAGATGACATAGCCACATGCCCGTAATCCCAGGAGTTGCAGAGACCCACAGTCAGACATTATGAAGAGAGAGAAAGTCTAAATAGGAAGACTTCTTCAAATTCCTCCCCTCAGAGGTCAGGGAATCCTTCAGAAGAGGAGGCAGAAAGATTGTAAGAGTCAGAGGACACAGAGGACAGCAGGAGATGAAGGCCTTCTGAATCAACAAAGCAAGGCTCATACAAGCTCACAAAGACAGAAACACCAAGCATGGGGTCTACATGGCTCTGTGTCAGGCTGTCTGCACATGTATGACGGCTGTTAGCTCAGAATTTTCATGGACCTCCTGACTGTGAGAATGAGTGGATCTCTGACTCTTGTGCCTGCTCTTGGGACTCCTTCCCTCCTGCTGGGTTCCCAGGTCTAACTTCAAAATGATAGCTTTTGCTTTATCTTATTTTATTGTATTTTATTGTGTTTGTTAACTATCAGAAGTCTGTTCTTTTCTCATGACAGAGAGGGAGTGAGAGGACCTGAAGGGAAGGGAGGAGCCAAGAGAAGTAGAGAGGGGGCAGCTCTAATCAATATATGTTTTGTATGAGAAAATAATCAGTTTTCAGTGAAAGTTGAAAATAATAAAAAAGAAAAAACCCCAAAAGCCAAAAACACAACAAAACAAAATTTAAAAAAAAAAATAGCAACCACCAAGAAACCCCGCAGGACAGCAACAGCAATAATATAATGACAAAAACAAGCGGTAATAGGGAAGTCCCTTTAAAAGAAGACAGTCTGGGGGAACCATTGCTCCTAGGTTGGTGTCAGGGACTCTGCATGGGGTACCTTTCTAGTTAAACCACAAGACAGCCCTAGGAAAAATTACGAAGAAGAAGAATGGCTGGATATACTGAGGCTCCATATCACAGGCTGACTATCAGAAGTAAATGCTCCAGGTACCTAATCACCCACCAACCCCAGTGTTTCCCAGCATACGGTGCAATGTTTTCCTTGTGTTGTGTCCCGTCCTTTTCCACCCATGATGTCTGACAAGGTCACAGAACAGAGGAGGACGGTTCAAGGAATCCTGAATCCAAGAAAGGGATGAGGACACCACCCCATCTTGGATGTGGGATTAATGATTCTTTGTGTGTTTATACTTCTGATTATTGTTTCATTATTAAGGGAGGAAGTTATAACTTCCATGCAAGACTTGAACGGAGGAAACGATACTATTATCAATTCCTCTAAGGCTGAGAATTTCTTCACTTAAGATGACTGTGAAATAATTATCTAAATCTAAAAATATGGTTGATTTTCTTCATGAATTATAATAAGAAGAGATACTTGGAATTTTTAAAGTAAGTGCCTCTCCTACACCAGATAATGGAAGAATTCTCCCCCAGAAATGAGAGAGTAAGAGGAAATTCCAGAGAAAACAGAAAGTGATTCCAATTATTATGACTGAATATGGCCCTGTTTATTTGATAGCAGGGAGACCCTGGTATTCACCTAAGGGCCCACTTCCATATATAGGAATTTATAATGAATAAGGAGAAAGAATAGTAAATATCAGTAGGAAATGGATAAGGTATAATGATTTAAGTTGCATGGAGAGATTAGAAAGGTCAGGACCACTCTATTAGAACTCTCAAGGATAAGATTAAATCCTTAAAAAGAGTAAATTATAGATAGAAAGAATAGGCCTTAGTATGAGGAAGATTTGAATGAAAAATAGATTGTTTGATCAAGCATAGGAAACCCTGTAATCATTGGTGGATATATTAAAACATAACCCCACAACCGTTAGAGCATGATACAATGGGATGAGAACTGCAATAAAGCTTGTTCTCACGAATTAATTATTATGCATAAGCATAATCGTAAGAACAGGTTGAAATAAAAATATTAACTTGGTTAATCACTGTCTCTTTTAATGACTACCTGTTAAGATTTAGATATAGGCTTATAGATAAAAAAGTTAACAAAGCTAAAAGTTGGCAGGACATTATATACTAGAGGCTAAGTAAAGTAGCACATTTCCTTGCTCTTGGCAGAAATATTCTTTGTTTGGATTATTAATGATATTTTTAAAAAGACATAACCTGCTTCTATTTTTAAGAAATAATGACATAATTCTTGTAATTCAATAACTAACTGTTTGATACTTTGATAATCACCTCAGCCCACTCGCTGAGTTTGCCAAAACATTTCCTTTTTAAACACTGTTAGTGAACCTAATAAACTTAGACTGAACCTGCACTCCCGAGAGAGTTGTCTCGTTCTTTCTCACTCGCCGACTCCTTTGCCTCACCTTCGGGGACCCTTTGACCTGCTGTGGCTGGACCGCGGCAGTGTTGGAGTGCCATGTTTGGTATCCACATTGCCCAAGGGCTGTGTGAGTTGGACAATCATTGTTCAGTAGCATCATTGGCCCGTGGGTGATAGGTCACACAGTAATTCCATTGTATTCCCAGGAAATGCAGTAATTATCTGTTGCGTGGGAAATGAAACCTGTTCCACAGTTACTGTGCAATCTCATGGGATATCCAAAAGCATGACAGGAGTTCTTAAAGGTGGTTGTGGTGATCCAGGATCCTCATAACACACTGGACTGGAAATATCATGCCTTGTATGGCACTGAGACACCAATGATGCCCACAACTGAGACTTAGGAGTTAAATGGCAGTAACTCAGCTCTAGGCCTGCCCTAGGCATGCTTAGTTTTCTCTTTGGATGATTTGAGCCCATTGGCAAGAATCACATTTTTACTATATTTTTTGCCTTCTCTCAACCCATGGTCATCTTACAGGCTCCACTCCATGTTTACATTTAAAATGGACGTCTATATCCAGCCCACAAGCTGTATCAGATGAGTGATCATTGTTCACACAGCATAAGCTTGACCAGCATGACAATTCCATTTATGTTGATTTCAAATGCTTTTCCTATGATCATTTCTACAAAGGACACACATTCATCCTTCCAGGCACCAAGCTGCTTCTACAGGCCATCACACAGGAGATTCCTTACTAGTCCGTGTATCCTTTTAACTTTTGCCATACCAGATGGTCAGGCCCTTAGCAACAGCTCGTAAGTGTATATACAAGGCACCATGGTAGCAGTGGGCTGCACATTCATTACTACTGCATAGAGTTTGGCTCACTGGGTGGGACGTTTATATCCAGTCTCAGTTAAATGATGTCTGTGCACTGAGCAGATGTAGTCCTGGGTAGGCCAATGGGCCCCACCTGCTTTTAGTTTTTCCTGATTCATCAAGAAATGTGGCCGTAGTGATTGCACACACTTTGCTAAATCTTGAACCTCAAGATTGATGTTTGGATATGGGGTTTGCCTCTCAGTAACAAAGCTTATGTGCTAAAGGCTTGGCAGTATTGAGACACGATTAGATCATGATGGGGTTCGCTTCATCTATGGATTATTAGGAGGCAGTCTGATTGGAGGAAGAAGGTCCCTGGGAGCACGACCTTGAAGTTATTATCTTGCATTGATCTTGCTCTTCTTTCCCCCTGCTGTCTGCCTTCATGAAGTGAACATCTCAGCCTACCCATTCTCCTATACCATGATGCTCTACATCACCAAAGCCTATAAATGTGAGCTACACAGGAAGACACAGCTTTCCTTTATTTTTTCCTGTTTTCTTTGCTTCTCTGAGATATTTGTCAAAGGGATGGAATACTAACATACCGAGGTAGCCCCCAGAAAACAAGGCACCTTTTTGTGGTCTCTTAGAACCTTTGAGTAAGTTAGCTATTTGTCTATGGGTGATACTAGTCCCAGGGAGCCCGATAAGGCCTCATGTTGAATGTACTGTTTCTATTTGCTGATAAGCTTGTTGAGTCTGCCCAGTTTCACTGATTAGATTTATAAGCATAAGTTAGAATGAACAGCTGAGGTCACAGTATCCCGTGTCATTCTGGCTATGAGATGTTCCAGTGTGATAGTATATGACAAACACTTGGGAGGCCCCACTGGCCAGATGTTGCAGTTTACCGTAGCTTAGCTGCTCTCCCCTCCCCAGGCTCAGCACAATATCAAGGACCTTCCCCACCAGTGGAGGCTTCCTGCTCCCTACTCAGCCTCATCTGGTGATGTCTCTAGGTCCAGATGACTGACTTATCTCAACTGACCTCTGCCAGTCTGGAGCAGTGGTGGGTTCCCTTGGAGACTGCCTCCATGTACCAAACTGCTAAGCAAGTGGCTTCTATTGCTTGTTATCTCTGTGCCTTCAGCAGAGGCAGAGCTATGCTGTCACCACTGGGATTGGTGCATAAACGTTTTGTAAATGGAGCTCCTTATGACAAGGCCCTTTGGAGAATCGCATCCACCTGTGGACACCATGCTGCAGACTCCTGCACTGATCCCGGGGAGCTCATGGGCTTCAGGCCTCTCTAACTTTCCCTATGCTTATTCTCATGGTAATTCTAAGTTTTACTTTGTCATTTGTAATTGTGGCTGAATTTACTGGGAACAAAAGCTGATGATTTTCTTTTTTTCAAGCTTCTACAAAGAAATTAAGCCTCTCTGCAGTCATTCACAGAAACAGGTTTTTCCAATCACTCTGGCTGCCACTGAAGTCATTCTGAAAAAGCAGGAGGAACTCACTAAGGTTAATAATTCTTGCTTACTTAACTGTTCTAAAAAAGAGACAACTATATCACAAAGAACTTAAGATTGGCAGATGGTTTCTTAAAAGAGGACATGAAAAACTTATAGAGACATAAGGAAAGAGGAGTAAAGGATATGGGAGGTCAGACATCTCCCTGGTGCCAGGATATAAATGGTTAGTTAAAACTCTCAGTTCCTGTGGAAGAATAGAAACTCGGTTCGAACAGAGTTAGGTAATCATTACCATTGCGAGAACATATAAAGAATAGGATTATCTGTCCACATAAAAATGATATGAAAGTTATTAGAAATTGACTTATACTTGAAAATAATATCATAGGTATGGTACCATATACTCAGCTAGTAAAAAAAATATGAAAGTATCGCATTGTTAGGGACTAATCATAAGGCTTGAATCTCTTTCTCTCTGTAACCTCATGTTTGCTGCTGGCTGGGGCTCAGTATAAGATGTGCCTGGCTAGGCTAGATATGATCATTTGGCTTGCGATAATAAAATTTGATGATATGAGATAAGGCAGTGGGGAAGAGGAAGACACACTCGAATGGGGAAATGGTGACAGAGAAATGTACTGCACCCAGTCATGATAGAGTGTACTAGAACTTGTATAGTAAAGACAGCATGAGCATCTGGTGCTATCTCTCTGAAAGACAACTGGAGTCAGGCTCTGACTTCACACCTCTGTCCTGCGGCTCAGAACTCGGCTGGAGTTGGACTCCAGTATGAAGTGAAGACAAAGATGCCCTCTATACTTCTGTGGGCCCAAGTGAGGGGGTCAGTGCTTCTCAACCAAAGCAGCTTCCGATTAAGTTCAGAGTTAGTTTCCTAGAGAAGCATTTTATTGAGTCCCTCACTGGGAAAAGCCCTATTTGGTTATAATTTTTTAACATCTTATTCAGGTTTTGTTCTCTTTCAAAGAGCCTGTCGCCACAGCAATCAAACTGTCCCTGTGGCTGTCCTGATCCTCTGTGGGTTATGAGAACAGGGGCTCTACATCCTTTGTGCTCCTCACGCTGGTGCCTCCATAGCTGTTGCTAAAGAGTGTGCCCGGCAGGACCTTGTTCGCTACATCAGAGGGCAGAGTCACAACAGTTATTTTTCCCATCTGACTGGGTTTTTATTTGTAACTTGAGGGGTTTTGAGGACCATCAGTCTATAAAGGACAGTTCTAACATGTGTTCCTGTTACATAATGTCCTTCCAGGAATAACAAGCCATAGGAATAGGGGTAAAAGTATTTACCAGGCCAGGCATGGTGGTGCACACTTTTAATTCCAGCACTTGGGAGGCAGAGGCAGGAGAGTCTCTGTGAGTTTGAGGCCAGGCTGGTCTACAGAGGGAGTTCCAGAACTACATAGGGAAACCCTATATCAAAAACAGAAAAGTATTACTAGACCAGACTAAACCAGATTCATGTATGTATATGTATATAATAAGTAGTAAAGAGTAGTAAAGAATGTAAGAATATAAATTTCAGGACAGACGGAGATGTGTGGGTAAATTCTGAGAGATAAAGACAGAGAGAGAGAGAAAGACAGAGAGAGGGAGAGAAAGAGAGTGAGAGAGAGAGGGGGGAGGGAGAGAGAGAGGGAGAGAGAGAGAGTGGGAGAGAGAGGGAGAGAGAGAGAGTGAGAGAGAGAGGAAGAGGATGTCCAGGAATTAGGAGTTTTGTTTTTAGCAGTTAAAGGAAGTTTGATTTTTCTCTCCTATGTCATTTGTGAGGTGTCTGTATCTTCATAGATAAGTGCAAGTCTCACCACCTTTTTTTTTTTTAAAAAAAAAAAAAACTTTATATTTCTATGTATAGATTTGTGCTGTGTGTGATTTGTATGTGACTTGTTCATGAGCTGCCCGAGGAGGCTGTTGGATTCCCTGGAAGTAGTTTCAGGCCGTTTCAAGCTGCCTGATGCGGCTTCTGGGAACTGTGGCTGTATCCTCTGTAAGATCAGCAAGCGCTCTTAACCACTGAACCAGCTCTCAAGCCCATCATTTCACTGTCTTATAAAGAAATAAACATTACAACACCAGCTGCCTTTTCTCGGGACTGGCCATGCGGATTAAGTGCCCTAGTTCATTAGAAATTAGGCTTTCCATGTTTTTATATCACACATCACTGGGGTGAGGTGTCAGTTACTCGGGATTTGGATTCTTTCGTGTGTCTGTGTTGCTCTCTTCATTCCTGACTAGCTGCTTCAGAGCTGAAAGGGCATCTCCAGATGGCATTGCTTATCTGTCACAGGATTTTAGAATAATACAGAATAAAAACTCGAGTTGTGTTTTGGAGAGGAAAGGACATGGGTATTGTTAGAGAACCCACCTTATGTGGATTATGAGCAAGCTTTATGTGAACACAAAGAAGGGCTCATTCAGGGTATCACCTGAGGCTGAATTTTGGGAAGATGGGCTGCTGTAAGCAAAGCTGGTAAACTATGTAGGACAGGTCTTACATATATACGTCTTACCACTAAGGCTTCTATGTCAAAGCCATGAAGGTTTGAATACGAAGAACTTAAGAGTCTTTTTCTATTGTCAATAATGAGCAGTCTCCTAGTGGGAGAAAAGCCACCCCTTACCCTGAAGGACTCCTGAGAGTTGAGCTTCCTTTTTCTCTTGCCTTCAGGTCCCACCAAAGTGTGGTCTTGACCAGGCTCCTGCAGCTGGAAATGGGAAATAAAGCACACAGAGTCATAGGTGGTAGGTGACTGTGGCCTATGTCACATCCAGGAGGCTTTCTGTTTTCACAGGAGGCTGATTCAATTGATAATGAGCCAACCTTTACAAGTTAGGAAAAGAGAGGTTGAGAGAGGCAAGAAGAATGTCTCCTGCCTGGGCTGCCAAGATAGTGTGCAGGGAAAGACGAAATAGAGGTTCAAGGCTAGGGAATTAACTGGGCCAGAGCCGATCTAAAATAGATGGAATCAAGAGTATGTACTGTGGGAGAGGCAGGGACATGATGGCAGAGTTATCAAGGGAGGGTGTGAATAAGAAGGGTCTGCGTAGGCTTTTATATTAGAATGCTTAGTCACAGGGAGAGGACCCTCTCTGCCTCTTTCTGCCCGTAGATCAGGATGCGGCTCTCAGCTACTGCTTCATTGTTGCCTTAATGATAATGGGCTAACCCTCTGAAACTTCAGACAAGCTCCTAATTAAATGCTTTTTCTTCTAAGAATTGCCTTGGTCATGGTGTCTCTTCACAGCAATAGGACACTCACTGAGATCATGCCTGAGAGGGGAATGGGCATTCTTTCATGACAGTTACGGGAAGATCCTGTCTTGTATGCCACTGTGTGAGCTACTTGTCTGGATAAGGAACAAATCTGTTAGGTAGTAAGTCTTATAATACCATTTTTTTTTTCAGACTGGCCATTTGGCTTTACATACCAGGAGTCATTCGTTTTTGAACATTTTGATGTTTGCATAAACATTGCAAAGTCGTGAGGATCAAGCTCCAGGTAGTCAAAGTCTGTTTGATAAATTGTGGCCTTTATTTTTGGCATTTTAAATCTCTACACTGAGCACTTAGATTCATAAACTTATATAGCCTTACTTTCCCTGAATTACAACTAAATTAGGAACTAGACCTGACGAAGAAATTTGGATTTATTTACAATTTAATAAAACCCGAAAGAAAGACCCTCAACTTCTCCCCGCTCCCTTGTGGCAGTGTGACCATCTTGTGGAATAGATGGGCAATCTGAGTATGCTGACTAAGATAGGTGCTCAGCACTGTGCAATAGCCCTTTCTGCTCCATATCCTCCTTGCCTTTCCTTCAGGTTCCAGGACTCCTGAAGAAAATTTAATTTCTTAGGGTCCACTTATATAGGAGACCTGTTTTGTTCTGAGATACTGCGCTCAAGATGTTGGCTCTGTAGATAGGACAGGGCTGAAGGCAGCAACAAAAAATAGATGGTTGTTTCAAAGTGACTTGTCGTGTAAAAGTTGAAGCAGAAGGCGTTTCCTTGTCACTCAGACTGGCCTGCGTAAGGATTCGGCTATCATCGGGGATTCGGCTATCATTCCTCCTTGCTTAAATTTCTTATAAGGTAAAGTAAGCTACCTGGTTTCTGCTTCCAACTTGGGATTTTACTGTAACTGATCCCATATTATTGGACTGTTGGGCCCAGTTCAGGAGCTTAGTCCAAACTAGTGGTCTCCGAGAAACTGGTTAATGAACGAAAAAGCAGAAGGAGAAAGGGAGGAAGGGAAAGAGGAAAGGAAGAAGGGAGGGAGGGAGGGAAGGAGGGAGGGAGGGAGGGAGGGAGGGAGGGAGGGAGGGAGAGAGGGAGGGAGGGAAGGAAAATACTTAGGGTGTGGTGTTTGACCACCTGAAAGGAATCAGAAACTCATGTTCCAGTTCTTTCCATCACTCTGTGACCTGGGTCTGGGGGGAAGTGGATGGACCTCCTAGTGCCATCTTGGGCTGTCAAGTTGAACATACAGCCTGAGGAGGGTAGGACGGGGTAGGCACGTACATATCAGCTGCCAGGATATGACATCCAAGTCCTGGATGTGACCTCCACACTCCTCTGGTGTCAAAATGTAAATCCTACAGCATTTCAGCTGCTGTGGATCTGGGCTGCTTGCTTGATGCCACTTAAACAACTAAGGCCCATGGCTGAATTATAATCCCTGGAACAGAGTCTGCATGGGCTAACTGGTTAACTCCCATGTTCTAGAACTTCCAAGGCATCAGAAAAAGCGAGAGGCAAATAAATAAATAAAAATAAAAAATAAAATTCAAAATTTATATTGACGGTAGAGAATACAGTGAACTTGTCGCCAATAGTTGAGATTGCCTTTCATTGCAAGGCTCAAGAAGAAGCATTGGCCTTATAATTTTTAATTAATTAATTAATTAAAACTGCTGACCAGTCAGAGGGTTTGAATAGGCCTTAGTTAAACAGTGACTTGACTGTCAGCTAGGTCATAGCCATCTAGTGATTGTGATAGCCAAGTACAGTGAGTGTTTCAAATTTGTGCAATCAAGGAAGTAAGCCACGGGTTGGACAAGCCTGGAAGCTGGTGTTGGAACTTGGAACCTGTGTGTGGCCATGAGGATGACTGATTTGCTCTCCAACAGAATGGGGACAAGATGATACAAAGATCACCAGAAGAAGCAGAATGCACTTCAGTGCCTGCAGAGCTAGATTTGCTTGAACACAAATGCTTAATGTAATGATCATCGTAACTCTGCTTTTTTCCCCCACATTTAAACAGGAAGATCAAATGTTTAATTTTGCCTCCAACATCCAACAGAGTGAATCTGTAAATGGAAAAAGAAAAAATCAAGAATTATATTAAATGTACTTTTTATGCTCTTTGTGGGGAAAATTACATTTTTTAAAATGTATTTAATCTCAATAACTGACATTAATAATAAAAATGAAACATAAAAATAATTGACTTTAATCTTATATCTAATTAGTATAGCGTGTCTTTTAAAGTTATACATAAAGCTAAAGGAAATTTCTGGATGTTTTTAGATACCAGATTCCTAAATATGACACGAAGCTGGTCCACATTATAGTTATTAGAGCTAGCTTATCTGAATAGCTTTTCGAGAGTCATCAGAAGGGCTTAAACCATCAGCATTTGTCATGGGAAATCATGCCAATTGTACCATGGAATATCAATGCTGAGTAAGATCCCTGCAGCACGTGGATCGAACTTTGTTATTCTAAAATGATGTGTGATAAGCTTCAGGATTCATGTTTTGATAAAACAATTATGTAAGTTGTTTTCCAATTAGAAGAAATCTCATGTGCAAAGATCACTGACAGCATGTCATCTGGGAAAAGGCTATAATATATTAAGAATCTAATCTGAGCAAGTTAAAACAAGAAATAATTTTTTCCTTTTTATTTTTTTCTCTTAGTTATTTCCTTTTTCATTTTATTATTTTTTATAAAAATTTCTTTTAAAATAATTACTTAATTTTTATTGTTTATAAAAGTCTTTTTTTTTGTCCATGTATCTCCCTGCTCCCCCTCCCCCCTCCCAATCCCTCCCAGTCAGCCTTCAGCCTCCCCTCCCCATCCCTCCATCTCTTCCCCCAAAGGGCAAAAAGTCTCAAGGTGGGTTGACTCAGTTTGGCACATCCACTCCAGGTAAGTCCAATTTCCTCATCCCAAAGTCAGGACTGGGTTGGGTTAGGTGTTCCTCTGCAGGGAATGGGCTCTGAGGTGCCAGCACAGGAACACAGTCAGATGGCACCCCTCCTCGAGGCTCCACACTTAATAGTGACTTTCTTTTTTTCCGTTTGACCCTCTGGCTTATGAATAATAGGTCATTGATGCTGTCAGACATTTCATTTCCAGGAGCTCTATTTCCTTGTTCATTTGGTATTTTCTGCTATCTATAAACATTATACTTTCTCTACAGATTTGTTCTGCTCTCTGAACTGTCTATTTCTTCTTTGTTCTTGTTTCCAACTTTGCCTTTGGATCTCCTCAAATGTAGAGTGATCTTTGGCTGTCTGGTAATATTTAAAAGTGAGATATCAAAGGTTAAACCAAAACTGAACATTTTTTCTTCTCAAAGGAAGAGCTTGACAGTAATTGTCACCCTGGGATGGTGGGATGAAACCTGGTCATTTCGCTAGCATTCACCAAAGCATCAAAATCGACAACCTTTGTTTCTGAGCCCTCCTTTGCCCTAAATGGGCTTGTTTTGGTTTGTCTGTGCTTCAGTGGTTTGGCTTCAGTTTTTGGAGCAAGTCCGGAGGAATGTGCTTGGTTTGTATAATCCAGTTTCTAGCTTTTACCTAATTTCCCTACTTTCATCTGGGTATTTCATCCTCCGCCAGCTGTGTCCAGGTCCCTCAGATCTGGGGAATCTCCAATCTGCTGACTAATGTAGGAGAAGTGATCTTCTAGGAAGGGGGGATATATTTGCCTGACAGAGGGTGAACAAATGTGTAAAAGTATGAATGGATAGGAAGGTGGGTAAGAGTGCTTGACTGTAAGCACAGAGACCTGAATCCAAATCTCCAGTGTCTACACAAAAATGGGCCATGGCTTAGAGTGCCCATAACCCCAGCATTAGGCAAAAGAGACAAACAGATATTAAGAGCTTACTAGTTAGTTTCCAGGTCAGTGAGAAACCCTGTCTGAAGGGAATAAAGGAAGACATCTATCATCCTGCTCTGGTCTCTGAACATGCGTACTAATGTACACACCACTACCTCCCGCCCCTGCTGCCACTCGTGTGCACCTGCCTCACCAGAGATCCACTTCAAAGATTTCTTGTTTCTGATGTTATTTTCTACATTCCTTAGTCATTTGGTCTTGTGACTACAAGAACCTGTGGCTATATAGGTCACAGGCCCTAGAGGAGAAGGTACTACAATTACTCGGCTAAAGGCACAGTAGTAAGCTGACCCCAATCAGCATTATGCACACCAATGATGGCATCTTTCAGCTCTCATGGAAGAAGCTTCTTCATGCAGTAGATGGTGGTTAATACAGAGACCCACCACTGCTCAAGGTGCAGAGAATAAGAGATTGGGAATACTCAGTAGTAAAAGGGATATCTGTAGTATACATTCTTCTCCACCCAAGGTTCAGGAGAGATCGTGGATGACAATAAGCAAGAAATAGACATAACAAGGTAGCTGCACATATGAACCCACAGCAGTTGGGACAGCGTGTACAGGCTTGTGAAAGCTCAAGCTGGACAGAGTCACAACATGGAAAGGGGATGTTGGCACAAAGTCCACCCATAGCTGAATAGCACACATGTGTAAGTTAGGCTGGATCTGAGATGTTTTAGAAGGCATTGGTTAATATGATCAAAATACATTGTATGTAATTCCCAAGAAATTAATAAAAAGAAATAAGCCAGAGAAAAGAACAGAATGGATGTTTCCCAAAGAAACTATATCATACTTTCACCACCCAGGGTAGAAATTTACTATGTGTATTTCTTCATTAATTCAACAAATATTTACTGGATGCCTGCTTTCTATCAGATGCTGCTCCAAATCCTGATGATGTCACAGTTAACAAGGCAAAGGTTTGCGTTATATGAGCCATAGGAGCTATGTATTCCCTTCCCTTAAGTATTTGAGAGCCTACTGTCCTAATTAGTTTCCCAGTGCTGTAACAAAATACCCGAGACAGACAGAGGAGGAAAGACTTGGTTCATATGAATGATTGGTTCACAGTTTCAAAGGTCTCAGTTCATGATCAGTTGACATCACTGTTTTGGATGTTATTACAGAGAGTGTGTTGAAGTAAAGGTGTTTACTGCATGGTACCGGGAAGTAAAGTGGTTGGAAAGAGGCCATGTCTCCAATGACCTAACTTCCTACCACCAGGCTCCACCTCCTAAAGGTTCTATGACTTCCCAATGGTACCACAGGCTGGTGACCAAACCTCTACATTTACAGCTTTGGGAAATATTTTATGCCCAAACCATAGCACCTATCACACAGTAGGTAATGAGCAAGGCATCAGGGATCCAAAATAAGTAAGACTTAATCGCTGCCTCCACTCAGGACATCACACAAGGAGGAAGAAGGAAGATTTAAAGGCCAACACAATGGTGTTCAGTGAGTAAGGGCTGCAGAAGAAAGACAGAGACTGTCAATCGTGTGAGTCAGGAAAGATATCTCGTGTTGACATTGGAGTTGCCACCTGAACAGTACAGAGTGAGAAGAGAGGCTCATGAAAAGACAAAAGAATGTGAGCAGGCCATCATGGCTGCAGGGAGACAATGAGGGGATAGTAGAGCAGGACTGGTAGGTAGAACCCAGTGCCTGAGGGTTTGGTAGTCTCTGAGAAGAGAGGTTGGTGGCTGACATAAAGATGGGGTGTGGGAAATAGTCCTGTTGGTTGGAAGATAGATTTGGCGATGGACTAAATTTGAGAGGAAGAAATGTAAGGATAAGTCATAGATCTAGCTTAAGTGATAAGGCAGATGCCTTAGTTTTTAAAAACAAATTCTCCCAGGTTGGCCTTAAACGTGCTGCATATGGCTGTGGGGTGGTGGCTCATGCCTTTGATTCCAGCCTCTTGGGAGGCAGAGGCAGGCAGATGTCTGTGAATTTGAGGCCAGTCTAGTGTACAGAGATAGTTCTAGGACAGCCAGGCCTATTACACTGTGACACTGGGTCTCAGAAAACAAACAAGCAAACAGAAACCTTGCTATGTTTGTAAGAGTAATCTTGAATTACTGAATCTCCTTGTGATCTTGAATCACTGATTCTCCTGGATTGCACCTTCTGAAGTCTGCTAGGACTGCAAGTGGGTGCCACCAAGGCCTAGCTTTATGTGGTGCTGAGAAGTGGACTCAAGGTCTTGCGCACACTACCCACTGAGCTGTGTCTCCCGCTCTACATGTCCTGCCTTTAGCCGAGACAGGATTTTTCTCAGGAAAGCTCGAGCGATAGCCCCGTTTCCCAAGTTGAGTTTGAAGGACCTTGGGCCACCCAAGAGAGAGTATGCAATAAGCTTCTAGGTGAGGAGGCAGAAGCGTAGGCGAGCCATCCTGGTGTGATGCCAATGTTTAAAGCATGAGTTCATTGCTGGAAAGGAGGCAGGGAGATTGGACAGGAGAAGCACTTACAGGCTGTGAGCACCACCTGCTTAACTCCAAGGCCAGGTGAGGAAAAGAGCCCGGGGAAGTGGTCTAGACAGGTAGGTGGGAAAGACACAGATGAGAGGGTGGGAGCGTGAGAAAGTCACCCAGCCCGAACAAGAAGGGAAGAATCCCACAGTTTCACAAACGATCTTTATCTTGGCAAAAGAGAGTGTGATCGGTTGGTCCCAGCCCCAACAGGCCCTGGAGAAATGTAGAGGAGAAAGATACCACTTTTCGATTCAAAACTCAAGGCCTTCTCAGCCACTTGCTTAGCAGACTTACAATAGCTCACACATCCCTAGAGTTGTCTGACCCCTCTACCTTTAAGCAACCACCTCTGGCTGTCATTTTTAAATCTCTGCTCACTCACCTTGATGCCTTCCAGTTGCTGGAAAAGCCAAAATTTCCTACCACAGGGTCTTTGCACCAGCTATTTTCTCAGTCAAAAATGATGCGGTGAGATTCTGCTAAACTCATATCTCCGTCTCCTTCAGGTTTTTCACAAATTACTACCTTTCAGTGTGGCCTCAGCTGATACTTTATTTAAATTATAGATTCTCTTAAAACTCTACCCTTATTTCCATATACTTTTGTTTTTCAATCATTTTACCATTACTTTTAAATTTTACCTGTGTCTTCACCACATAATATATGCCTATTTTATGAAGATTGTAAGAATGAACCAGTACACCAAAAGTCCTTTGTATAGAGATTTACACATCAAAAAGGCTGAACAAAACTGGCAATAATTATGCTTCCTCCCAATCTTCAAAGACAGGTTAAAGGCACTTGGTGTACTTTTATTATCTGTGAGAACTTGGTGGATGTAGTTGACACAATACCAGTGTCTGTGATGGTGTAAATACAGCACTGTTAACTGGCTTGTCCTTCCTACAGTAACTGAGAATTATTTTATAGAATTATATTCCTTCACCCAATAATTTGGACACCTTTATCATATCCTTATCTGCAACAATAGCATCATTGGCAAACTTGTACCATGGAGACTTCTACCAGTATTAAAGTGGGACAGTTGTCATATAGATGGGTACATACAGAACTGCAAGGGAATAGAGTTTGTTAGTATTTTGTTAACAGTGGGGCTTTGCATCAGCAGAGGTGTTTCTCTGCCTTGAAAACATGCTCCCCTGACATGTAGGTCACTGTTCACCACTGTGGGTAGCAGAGACTAAAGATCAAGCATCCACCCCAGGGAAGCGTTTTTCTTGGCTGCATTTCAGTGGGCAGTTTGCACTGCATTATGCTCTAACCTGGCTGAGTTCCAATGGCTTCGCTTGTGCAATGGGGCTGCCTACAAAGCCAGCCTGTCTCTGAGGTTGTTAATTAATCCATCTTCACTCCTTGGGAGGTGATTCGGGTGTATGTATGGAGTGATCTCTAACAGGCGGAACCACATTTTTCACAGTGTGCCATGGTTGTGAACATAACCCACTTGAATGTTTATTAAAGATACAGACTTCCAGGCTTCACCCTAGGCCCACTCTTTCAGGGCCTCTAACATATAGTCTGAAAATCTACTACTCTAAAATATTTGCTAAGGCTAATTTAATACTCTATAATATTAATATTATAATATTTAATATTCTATTCTATTAGAAATATGGTTCTAATTAGAAAAAATAATTCCAGACAATTGAATAGAAAGAATACAGCCATAGACAGAAGTGGACACTTAGATCTGTGCACAGATTCAACTCAGGACGATGGAAGGTGTGGATGTTATCATGTATCATGTAGTGCACACTTGGCAAGGGCGGGCCTGGCTATGCTAGAGCACAGGGGTATGTTACCCGGCCTCTGAGGAAAGAATGGTTCAGAAAATAGATTCCATTTTGATTAGTTTTCAAGCAGGAAGAATGCAGTCCCATATTTCCCTCCCGAACCCTTGAGATCTGTGTGCTTGGCAGATGTCCTAACTAGTGGGTTCTGCACTTACATTGGAAATGCAGACTGAGGGTCCTCCTGGGTTTAGGAATAAGTTCACCACAGTCAGCCTTGGTGTGATTCACACAGCACTACCCTCTGCATGAGGGCTGTACTTCACAGGCATAGAGAGATCTACAGTGCCTAACCACAAGGATGTATGATTGTCTATAGGTTCTGTGAGGATGTAATTTCTGGTATTATAGGACAGGAGGGGGGGGGGCTCATAGACTCTGTATCAAGCTCTCTATTGCCACCGCCTTTTGCTGCTGGTGCTGGCTCACAACCTCATTGCGTAGGGGCCTTGCTTTTTCTTGCACCCCTTTCTCACTTTCTCCTTTCGTCTTCTTCTCCTTTTCTCCCTCGCCTCCTGTGAGTGTGTGTGTGTGCATGAGTGTGTGTACATGAGTGTGTGTATGTGTGAGTGCATGAGTGCGTATGTGTGTTTGTGTGTGCGTGCATGAGCGTGTGTGTGCACGAGTATGCCTGTGTGTGCATGAGTGTGTGTCTGTGTGTTTGTGTGCATGGGTGTGTGTATGCGTGTGTGCCTAAGTGTTTGTGTGCACGAGTGTGTGTATGTGTGAGTGCATGAGTACGTCTGTGTGTTTGTGTGTGCATGCATGAGTGTGTGTGTGCATGAGTATGCCTGTGTGTGCATGAGTGTGTGTCTGTGTGTTTGTGTGCATGGGTGTGTGTATGCGTGTGTGCATGAGTGTTTGTGCGTGCATGAGTGTGTATATGTGTGTGTTTGTGTGTGCATGTGTGTATGTGTGTGTGCACACATGCACAGTGTATTTTGAGTGCCGCTCATGTGTACAAATGGGGATACCTGTGCCTTCCTCTCAATTTCTACCTCTTTTTGTTAAGGCAGAGTCTCTCAAAACAGTGAAGCTGGGCTGGGATGTAGCTTAATGCTGGTTCATCCTTTGTCTCACATGAGTAAGTGTTTGGTTCCTAGAAACAAAATTACCCTGATAGTTTTGAACTTTGGCCAGATAACTTGGAGCTTTGCTACTGGAACAAGTCCTTGTACATGCCTCCATTCCCCCAAATGACGTGAGGCATTGACAAGTCCTTGTACATGCCTCCATCCCCCCAAATGACGTGAGGCATTGACTAGTCCTTGTACATGCCTCCATCCCCCCAAATGACGTGAGGCATTGACTAGTCCTTGTACATGCCTCCATTCCCCCAAATGACGTGAGGCATTGACAAGTCCTTGTACATGCCTCCATTCCCCCAAATGACGTGAGGCATTGACAAGTCCTTGTACATGCCTCCATTCCCCCAAATGACGTGAGGCATTGACAAGTCCTTGTACATGCCTCCATTCCCCCAAATGACGTGAGGCATTGACAAGTCCTTGTACATGCCTCCATTCCCCCAAATGACGTGAGGCATTGACTAGTCCTTGTACATGCCTCCATCCCCCCAAATGACGTGAGGCATTGACAAGTCCTTGTACATGCCTCCATTCCCCCAAATGACGTGAGGCATTGACTAGTCCTTGTACATGCCTCCATTCCCCCAAATGACGTGAGGCATTGACTAGTCCTTGTACATGCCTCCATTCCCCCAAATGACGTGAGGCATTGACAAGTCCTTGTACATGCCTCCATTCCCCCAAATGACGTGAGGCATTGACTAGTCCTTGTACATGCCTCCATTCCCCCAAATGACGTGAGGCATTGACTAGTCCTTGTACATGCCTCCATTCCCCCAAATGACGTGAGGCATTGACTAGTCCTTGTACATGCCTCCATTCCCCCAAATGACGTGAGGCATTGACTAGTCCTTGTACATGCCTCCATTCCCCCAAATGACGTGAGGCATTGACTAGTCCTTGTACATGCCTCCATCCCCCCAAATGACGTGAGGCATTGACAAGTCCTTGTACATGCCTCCATTCCCCCAAATGACGTGAGGCATTGACAAGTCCTTGTACATGCCTCCATCCCCCCAAATGACGTGAGGCATTGACAAGTCCTTGTACATGCCTCCATTCCCCCAAATGACGTGAGGCATTGACAAGTCCTTGTACATGCCTCCATTCCCCCAAATGACGTGAGGCATTGAATAGTCCTTGTACATGCCTCCATTCCCCCAAATGACGTGAGGCATTGACTAGTCCTTGTACATGCCTCCATTCCCCCAAATGACGTGAGGCATTGACTAGTCCTTGTACATGCCTCCATTCCCCCAAATGACGTGAGGCATTGACAAGTCCTTGTACATGCCTCCATCCCCCCAAATGACGTGAGGCATTGACTAGTCCTTGTACATGCCTCCATTCCCCCAAATGACGTGAGGCATTGACAAGTCCTTGTACATGCCTCCATTCCCCCAAATGACGTGAGGCATTGACAAGTCCTTGTACATGCCTCCATTCCCCCAAATGACGTGAGGCATTGACTAGTCCTTGTACATGCCTCCATTCCCCCAAATGACGTGAGGCATTGACAAGTCCTTGTACATGCCTCCATTCCCCCAAATGACGTGAGGCATTGACAAGTCCTTGTACATGCCTCCATTCCCCCAAATGACGTGAGGCATTGACTAGTCCTTGTACATGCCTCCATTCCCCCAAATGACGTGAGGCATTGACAAGTCCTTGTACATGCCTCCATTCCCCCAAATGACGTGAGGCATTGACAAGTCCTTGTACATGCCTCCATTCCCCCAAATGACGTGAGGCATTGACTAGTCCTTGTACATGCCTCCATTCCCCCAAATGACGTGAGGCATTGACAAGTCCTTGTACATGCCTCCATTCCCCCAAATGACGTGAGGCATTGACTAGTCATAGGGATTTGAGAAAATAAATACAATTACAGACAGTGTTTTAGTCTTGTTTTCTTTCTCATAATTTTGCATTATACAGGTTTATATTATTAGAATGACAGTAACTCTCAAGAAAGGTGGACATTTATATGCAAAATATCTAGTCATTTGTCAGAGGTAACCAGCCTGAGTACTATCTTATGCTTGATGGATTATCATTTTAGGTCTCTCTGTTGCTGCAGAAGACCAGAAAGACTTTTCTTTATGTGACTCCACTGATAACAGGTAAGTTGTCAGGACACCTACAACCTATTTCTGATCCTATGATCCTGCAACACCCTGAGCAATGACCCCCTGAAATATATTGAAATCGGGCATATGTGTGAAGAGGGTAATTATAACTCAGTTGAGACTGGAAAGTGGAATTTAGCATGTTAGAATTGTGATTTAATATGTATTGTTCAACCAGTCATCCTGCAACCTAGGCTTTAAGGACAATGAATAGATAGCTGGTACACTGCTGCCCCCTAGTGATTGTAGTACTTCAATTTTTACCTGCTCAACATCAGAAGGGCTTTATGAATTATTCTGAATTAGTGCCATGAATTGATTTTGTTATGGCGGTTACATATATATATATATACTACCACACAATGCTAAAATGAACTGCTACATAGTTATTTTAACAACTAAATCAATAATATCCAAAGTGATTCAAAGCCCATGTCTTATCTAATTTCTTTACGACTCATTTTCACTCATGAAGCAAATTATTTCTGATTTTCTGTAAAGAAATCTGAGATAGATGCATGGGATTGTGTTCCTTACTGCCCTAGTTATCAGTTATTGCCGACTTGATGTGGAGTTTGTTATCTGAGAAGAGAATCCTTCCCCGTTCAGGGTGATTGCAGGCATTTCTTAGGGGAGGTTTGTCCAGTACAGTTCAAAGAGGGTGGCCCAGTTTTCACACGTTTGGTCAACTCCAACCTCGTTGCAAAAACTGTCGATCCCTTTCCTCTTTGAAAAGAGCTAAGCACTTGTACAGCAGTTATTCCCCTAGAAACTCTCTCTTGCCCTGGCATGTGATTACTGCTAATGATTTTATTTATAAACCTACCACTACCCGAGCAAGGCTGTGTCAGGATGGGGTTGGTCCTGTGCCCAGCCTTTTGTTATGATCCAATGAATTATTTGTGCTTCTGCCTCCAGACAATGTCATATTCATCTGTGTATCCCAAGGACCCAGCCGTATGACGGGGATAGTGTAATGCTCCCAAGATTTCCACTGAGAGGAAAAAGCTAAAATGGTTTGATGTAGGGGGGGGGGAACAGAACAGGTGCCACACAGCACACACCTGACAGCATTTCATCATTAAGGCCTCCCTGTTAAAGGAGAGGGAGAAATGGGGGACAGGGTTTATAGTTTGACTGAAGCAAGTTTGGGTCAAGTCGACAATCTTGAAACATCCTAATCTGTACACAGACTATGTTGCCATAGCATCTGCTCTGTTAAGTAAGTGTATTTGAAATACACAGGTGCAAGAAGGAAGTGGTGAGTGACAGAACCAGGCTGCTACTCTGCAGGGAAAACTTACTCACTTTGCCTTTTGTCACATCCACGTGGGGGAACAATGACTCTGACGCCCACCTCTTTTAGGAGAGAAGCCCAGATGAGGGTGACGACTGTCTTGGCTTGTCAGCCCTTGCAATGGGTCTTAGTTCTCCAAGGATAAAACCCCCATTCAACTGCAAGAAGTAACAATTGGGCCATAAAGTGGGTATGGTTACACGTCACCTCTTGGCTCAGATTCTGTAAACTGATTCCTCTTTAACAATGGCCTGAACAAAAGATCACAGGAACTGTTGGCATTGTTTGAAGTGAGAAGCCTGGAAATTTCCACTTGAGGGAGATGATGTCATGGGATTTGATACCAATATAGCCATTTAGAAATTCAAGATGAAAATGATATACAAAAAAAATAGGTTTGATGTTTTTTTTTATGTGAAGAATATAGACTAAAAAATAAGTATTTGGTAGCGCTAAAGATGGGGACACTGTGATGGCTTATCCAAAAGGATCAAAAAGTTGAGGAACAGTGTTGCCCCAATGGACAAGCCTTGCTGACATTAGACTAAATGGACAATTATGACCATACAACCATAAACTTATTATTGTATTTCTTTGGAATGTCCAGAATAGGAGAGAGACGGAGAGGGAAAGGGAGAGGGAGAGACAGTGAGAGAGAGAAAGGGAGAGGGAGAGAACTATGGTAGTGTTACATGATTCTGCAAACATATTGAAAACAATTGAGTCATATGCTTTATGTAGCTTTAAATTATAGGTGTGCGTGTGGTCCATATGGGGTGCTGCAGTTGTGTATGGTTGCCTTCAGAATCCAGAAGATGGTATTGGATTTTCTGCACCTGGAATTACAGGTGGTTGGGAGACACCCAACATAGGAACTGAACTAGAAACCTCTACATATACATAATACTAATTATAATGAGAACAGTGAAAAAATGTGGCCGTATCACTCAGTGAATGTCAGCACCTATAGGAACAGGAGATGATGGTTCTGCGGGTCTTCTGTAGGATGGGCACAAGTCATTCTTTGCCAAGAATGCAATCGAAGTCTGAAGGTGAGTATCAAGGAAGTCTAACTTGAGGAACATTCTATTAAGGAAATCTGTGTTGTTTAAAAATGTCATCAACCACAGTAGACCAAGACCTTTCTAGTTTAAAGGAAGTGAAAGAGCTGCACAGCCTAAGTGTAACCTGGGCCCTGCATCAGGAGAAAATATTGAAACAAAACAAAACAAAAACAAACCCAAACTGAAGGTTTGAGGGGAGATGTTTCAGTGAGCATAGTGCTTAATGTGTAAGACCAAGAACCCGACTTAGGATCTCCACAAAGCTGGAGTAAGATCTGTACACAAGAGGACAGGACTGTGGTAACATTCATTTCTTGAGTTTGATCACAGTACCATATTCATTTAGCTTTTAAGAAATACAGATTAACGTATTTATGGATAAGAGATGTCTGCACTTAAAGCTCAAATGGTTAATTAAAAAAAAGGATGTGTGTGTTGGGGCCCAGGCACATATCACAATAAACATTATTTTTTTTAAAAAAAATCAGTGTAGAATTTTGAATAGTTTGCTTGAGAAACAGAAATCAACACAGCTGGTAGACAGCAGGCACATAAGGAGGCACCTCCTAGATACGTCAGTGTAGGTGGCACCTAAGAGGAACATCCCCATCACACACAGGCTTCACAAGGACAGTGTGCTTCTCTCTCTAGCAAAGCCAGGAATCCCGCTGTTTGCTAAGCATCTGCTCACAGCTCTCTGCCTCTGACCTGTTGAACTCCCTTAAGGGTGAGGAAGTTGTTAAAAAGGAGAAAAAAAATGCATGACAACCAATGCATATTCTTCCCAAGAGTTCAAGAGAAAAAAACAGATTGCTTCTGCTGGACAGTCATTTATCATTTTGATTATTATTTGCCTGCCCAAATAAGCCCTTGGGAAATAATTACATGCCGTGTTTTTATATTAGTTTTATTAGGCTAAGAACTCAGCTATAGATATCATAGACTATATAGACTTTATCACAGCAATAGAAAAGTGACTAATATTCTCCCATAGTGATGGAAGGTGGTTTAGGCTGCTGTCATCAACAGTTTACCCTGCTAAAGACCCCACATGCAATACTACCAACAGGATAATCAAAATGTGCCCACTAGAGCAATAGTGGCAAGTCTGTGTTTACAGGGGTAACCAATCACTCGGTGATTTAATTTGAGGCTCCATTTACAGGAGTGAATCCTCAGTTACTCTACTCAAAAGACCAGGCCTTGGGATGTTCAAGGTCCTCGTGGAAAGCTACTAATACCATCTTACTAAATGGACATGCTGTGCCCATGAAATTGCTTTCTAAATAACCATGTTGATACCTATAAGTTAAGAGCACCAGTAGCCTCAGAGTCTCACAACTGGCCGCTGAAATGAGAATCAATTTCAGGTCATGTTTAGTCATAAACTGAACATCTATATCGCCTGCACTCTATCTTCCAATGCTCAGGGAACGTCATAGCACAAGGGTACCCTAGCTTGTTTTTAATTGCTATGATAAAAAAAAGTTAGGGAGAAAAAGTTTATTTCACCTTACAGTTCATCATGAAGGGACTCCAGGGAAGGAACTCAAGGCGGGAACCTGGAGGCAGGCACTGGAACAGAGAGCATGGAAGAATGTTGTTTACTGGCTTTCTCTCCATGGCTCATTCAATTTTCTTTCTTTCTTTTTTTTAAAAATAGAACACAGGGTCATCTACCCAGGATGGCACCATCTACGGTCAGCTAGATCCTGCGACATCAGTCTTTAATCAAGAAAATGTTCCACAGACTAGCCTACAAGCTGATCTGGGGAGAGCATTTTCTCTATTGAGGTTGTCTTTTTCCAGATGGCCCTGGCTGGTGTCACATAGACAAAGAAAAAAACAAAAGGTAACCAAAATAAAGGGGAATAAAGAATGTAAGAGCAGGAGGAGGGGGCAGAGTGGTGTGGAATATGGATGGGTAGGAATGAATGATGTGATTACTGCATGAGACCTGTATAAAACTGGACCTGCCAACAACCTGGCATGGCAAGGGGAGCTCACGAAGCCCCATCACTCCCTGAGGACTTACATGTAGTTGGAGGATGCTGGGCAGGGGGATGTTTTCTTCATTGGTGTAGTCACTGGTAAGGTGCCCAAACTCTCGCAAATAATCCCTCACTCCTTCTCTTATGAGTAACCCTAACGCAACTCAGTATATCATCAAAAGACAAAAGAAATCAGGCAAAAACATTAGAACTATTGGGAATTGGAAGTGGGAGGGGTTTTGAGAGAGTGTAACGGGAGTGAATGCAACCAAAATGTGTCATATAAATGTAAAAATGTCACAAAGGGGTCCATTACTTATAACTAATATCTACTAATAAATAAAAATTTATTTGGAAACAACAATCAAATTTTAAATAGTAAAACAAAGCAACAATCACCTCTTTCCAGACTTCCAGAAGTTGTCAGTCAGGTGTAAATTTTTTTAAAGAAGTAAATAGTTTCAGAGATGGACAACCTTTGCTCAGCTGGAAGATTGGACTCTACAAAGATGATTGAAGGTAAGATATTAGCTAGAATTATTGAAAAAAATGGATGAATATAATTAATAGTAAAAAATAAAGCTAGTAGGGCATGTGTGTACATGGGTAGTCAACTCTTCATATGTACAGTTTAGCGACAATGCGTTTAACCAGCCATAGATCATAAATAGATTGAAGCCTGCTGTGGTTGTGTTTGTACTGAAGATGTGCACATTTTCCCTTCATCTTCATCCCCTAAGCAACACAGCATGACAATTGTTTACAGGTCGGTCACATTTTATTAAGTATTCTCAGTTACCTGGAGATAACTTAAAGTACTTGCAAAGAAATGTAAGTTATATGAAAACATCGTGCTATTTTATATTGGGCTTTTGACGGTCCTTGAAATGGATGTAGGTATCTGAGAGAGGTTTTGATTGATTGATTCTTAGGCGCTGGTTTGTGCAATTGTGGAGGATGCCAAGCCCAAGTTCTGCAGGGTTAGCTGGTAAGACCACGTAGGCATGGAGCTAAATGTGAGGGATCCTGGGAAAGTGAAGCTGAATCTTGGTAACTTGTCCCTGGTCAGGCAGAGAATTAGATGTACGGGAACCAAAGAAACTACAAAGATCTTAGTAACTGTCTCCAGATAGTAAGAACTCCACTTGGTGGTTAAACATACCAGCTAACGTTGTTCCTTATGTCAATATATTGAAACCCACGTTTCTTGAACACTTTCTCTGTTACCATATATGTGCAATAATAAGGGAGTCTGCATCCTCAAAAAAATCTGACCTTACATATCATTTGCATTTTGGACTTCCTTGTCAGTTTTTAAGTACCATGAGAAGAATCACTATATAGGGAGCTTTGGTCTCCCATAATTTGGGAGAAAAGCTCACCATAACTCCACGAATATGACACCTACTTTATAAGTATTTATAACCTTCATAAAAATCTTCAATAATTGGCCCACTGGACTGGCCCTTTTGGGACTGCATACTCCCCTCTCTTTGGAATATTATGCTTCACTTTGCTTCGCTAAATGAGTGCCTGATTAAATTGTCTTATCTTGTTCTTAAATTCTTTCCTTGGAGGAGACAAGTCTGAGAAGAAACTTTCACCAGGTAACACCAATGACTGGATGGAGACTCGGGAATTCAGTCCAAAGGCAGAACATTTTCTCCCTTAGGGGAGGTCAGTTTTTATTCATTAAGGCATTCAACTGGCTGGATAAGGCCCCTGATTTTAGAAAAGGTTGGATGCAAACATTAACTTTATCAAAAGGTATCTTCAAAGAAGCATTTATTTGACCAACCAAATCATGGCCTGCATAAGTTAACCCAATCGATTAACTCCCACAACCTGCTTAGGAAATGTCATAGTTTGAAGAAACCACATTCTCATCTCTCTCAACATTCATGCACAGCCTCCCTGGGACTTCATGCCTTGCGTGTTCCCTCATTACTGATTCTTCTTGGGATTCTTTATCAACCTTGCATCCCTCACCACTGGAAAAGGCCTACTCATCTTTCACCGTTCAGATCGAATGTTAGCTCAGCGAAACTTTAATACCATACTCCATCCAGAAGACTACCTTCCTCTCTGTTCCTCTGTGCTGGAGCTATTTTAACATTCTTATATTGCCTTACTTGTATATCAAACTGCAGAGCAGAGGCATGAGTTTAAAAGTATATATATATATATGAATTTCCCAAAGGTGGCATTTGTTGAAAGGAATTGTCAATCCTAGGAAGAACAAAGGGAAAACATTAGAATTGCAAAAACTTGGAAGCTCTGTGGTGGTTCCATTAAGCTGAACGACCTCTAGAAAAATCTAGTTCTGATTTACCTGAGCTTGCTGGATGGGATGCATAGGCAAGAGGCCCTGACCCAGCAAGAATGTTCATCGACTGTTTGCTGCTTCCTACCTCTTACTTAACGGTTACAAGTGTCTAAAGGTGGGAAATTTTAAGATACTTTGCTTCGCTTTGTTAAATAGATACTTAATCTAATAATGTATCTTCTGTAATTTGGTCTGTCTTAATGTTTCTGTCATAAATGAAGTAAGTTTATATGGCCTAAAAATAATATAGATTCTGGTACCAGACTTACTATATTCCATCTCTCATCTCACCAAGTTACACAACTTGTCTGTACCTTGATTTTTCCATCTGTCAAATGGAGCTAGAATGTCTTTGACTGCTTGGGAGGATCTGTAAAGTTAATAGGTGAAAAAGTCTTGGAATGGTATTTTGGGCCAGAGCTGTGGCTCAGCTGGAGAGTGTCTGCCTACTATATGCAAGCCTGGACTTGATTGGCACCACCAGGAAATCAGAAAAAGAAAAAGCCAAGGAACCAAGGAAATAAACCAGTGTCCAGAACACAGTGGCCACTCAGAAACCCAGTTATTGCCACCCCTAGTGTTATGGTTGCTAGATGATTTTTCCGTATCATGCAGATAGTTATTACTTCTTGAGGATAGGAACATAGCCATAGTTTCTTTGCACACCTCTGAAACTATAGACAACAGGCTTGACTGAGTCTTATTGGATTGTATGTGACTTTGTTTCCAGAGAACCAGGCTTGCAGCATCCCCAGCAGCACCATCGGAACCACACAATAAAGCCTTTGAAGTCATCACTGACCCCTTTTGACAGATGAGGGAACTGAGAATTGAACAGGAAGTGAATTATCATCATAGACACAGACACCAGTGCAGAGGAGTCTCCAGTTCAGCTCCAAGGTCATCCAAAAGAAACAGCCCCAGCCACCCCTCCATTGCCTTCTTTTTACTACCAAGAACATTTGGATGGAGAAGGCTGGAAAAACCCAGGCCACCTATTGACTTCGCAGACTGATTAAGGGTCAGGTGCCGGCAGGGGCTGGCTTCAGTATAAGATGTCCTCGGGGGTGACGGTGGTCTCTTCCATTTTAGTCTTAACTTCTGGGAGAGGGATTTGACTGATGGCCACCACAACCAAGTTGGCCACGTGGGCCGAGGCGCTCGCTACGCAGATCCAGAAGGACTCTTCAAACCGCTCTTCCACCACGACGAACTGGAAGAGCCTCTCCTGGAAGTTGGCAATCCTCTCGGTCAGGCTGTGCAACCTCACTGCAGCCGTGAAGCTGCCGATGGCTAGCGCCACGACTCCGCCTGAAACCCAAAGGTGCGCCTTTATTTACTGCTCCTCTTTGAGGGGACGTTTCTGTGCCGCGTGAAAGAAAATCTTTTGGTTTTGAAGAATTAAACAGCAACACCAAATTGAATTTGCGTTCAAAATCAGTAGACAACCCCCTGGGTATCAAGGGCAAGAGAGACAGTTGTCTGGAAAGAGAATAAATGATTAACAGATGGACTTCAATGCCAGTACTTGGGAGGCAGAGGCAGGTGGATCTCTGTGAGTTTGAGAGTAGCCTGGTCTACAAAGAGGGTTCCAGGCTAGCTAGGACTATGTGGTGAGACCCTGTCTTCAAAAACAAACAAACAAACAAACAAAGAACCAAACCCATTGTTAACTGTGTGTGTGGAGACCCATACACTTGGAAGCCTGAAACAGGAAGATTACTGTGAGCTGGAGTTCAGTCTGGGACGCAGATTAAGACCCTGTCTTTAAAAAACAGCAGTAAAAACTGACATATCCTTTATACTTTGAGAAGATTATTACATAGCCACTTAAGAAAGTTTGGAGACCAGAGATATCTGTAAGCATGGAAAATAAAAGGCATCTAACTCTGAAGGCCAGGCGTACTTAGTACGCATCAGCGTATTTCTTCATATTTCATTCTTTTAAATACGATTATAGGTACTCTTGATTTGATTTTAAATTTGGTTTCTTTTCCTTTCACTGGAGCGCTTCCCTGGGCTGTTAACTGTCCTATAAGGGCAGGACTTTAAAAACAGATATACCATTTTATTCTGGAGCCTTGCCTACTTCTTAAAAGGATGGCTTTGCTTCTGGGACTCTAAACGATAGAAAGCGCCGTCTGTGTGTCCTCCTTCCATTTCCCTTCTTAAGCCCCATCTATGGGAATCTTCAAAGAACAGCCGAAGGCTAGCTGTATTTTTATTTATTTTGGTGAGAAGTGTTTCTTCTGATCGCCCATTTGTTAGGATCTCATCAGTGGAATTAGGTTCTCATTGTAGCTAATGCCGTGACCCTTTAACCCAGTTCCTCATGTTGTGGTAACTCACAAGCACAACGTTTTCTCATCGCTGCTTCACAATTGTAATTTTGCTGCTATTATGAATGGTAATGTAAATACATTACAATCTGCTACATGACCCTAAAGAGGGACCGCAACCCACCAGTTGAGAACTACTTAATTTAAGAGTCCCAGAACTCTAGAGACATGTAGACTCTGTTCTTCAGACACATACAGAAATGAGCATTTATGTAATGAGTAGGACTACATGCTTTTTATGATAACAGTTTGTGCTGAGATAAAACACCCGCAGTCCTGGTGACAGTAAGGATAGCTGGGCTTTGTGCACAAAGGCAAATATATAGCAATTGATGCATTATAATATATGTTGTAAAACCAGGACTTGTGTTTATACTTTACGGTCCTCATACACAGCTAAGGAGGTGAGAGATTACTGACACAGTGAAACCTTGATCATCTAATACGGGTTTTCTGAGACAGTCCTTTGTTCATGGGATTTTGTTATTTTCATTATAGATGATGTATTTTAAAGGTAACTCTTACTTTCCATGTGTTCATATATTAGCTAATCTATGTGAACACATACTCATACAGTGTCTCTTTCAGCAAAGAAAACATTTATTTCCACCAAGGATTTGGACCCAGTAAAAGGGTGGAGAATAAATATTTTAATTTCTTTATATTTTCCACCCAACTACTTATGTTACAGGACTTGATGGCTTTAGAGGTCATTAAGGGTCGACCCTTTTTCCCTCATGGTCAGTTTTGGACTTTCTTCACCCTGGTTGTCCTTGGACCTACCTTCTGTTTCTCTTGTTATCCTGGAAAGGGAAGACGCCCTTTAGGCTCTCAATCACCATATGGATGGAGGAGGTACCCGGCTGAGTCCTATTAAGAAGAAGCTACTTCTTCATGGCCAAAACAACAGAACCAAAGTTCTACCTTGGCCCTGCGTGGAGATCTGCCATTCTATCCTAAACATAGCATTCTAGTGTCCCTTATATTTAAAACTTAATCCATCTGGGCCTGTCCATCAATCACCAGACTAGGGGTTCACCTTTCCATATCCCTTAAGAAATCTGACTTATGTGTGGATGTGCTAAGGGTATGGGAGGAACAATTATCCCCTGAAAAAGATAGTTCACTTACCTTTCTCCAAAGCTCCTTCTTTTCTGTAACCACTTCTGCACCCTGTACACCTTTCTAAAAAAAAATGTAACTTTTTCAAAGTTGTTTGTATCACTGTTTAGACACTGGCCAGAGGCCTAAGCATGCTTTCTGGGACACCATAGGTGTCCTCCAATGCTCCAGTATTCTGTTGCTGAAGTTGCCTGCTTTCTGAAAGTCACAGACTTTCTCCTTTCTGTCTCCCTCCTCCAGGCAGCTGCCAAGATCTACAGCTTGTTTTCTCTCTCGTTTTTTTTCTCCCAAACACCAATAAAAATGCCCTTTGGCTTCCTTCTGAGTCTGTTTTGAAATTCCTTCATTAACAAGACCAAGAGACTAAACACGGTTATCATTGGGAGCCCATCCTAATGGTGTGGACACCACTTTCCTTCCCTGGGGTGGGGGGTGGGGGTCCTTACCTGCCAGGACATTCCAAAGGCAGATGCCACCAGGGCCATTGACTGCTCTATAGGGGACTTGAATGATGTTGAGAATAGCAAAGCCCATGCTGACCAGAGCCAGGGCCAAGGCCAGAAAGAGCAGCAGCAGAACGGTGACATGGAGGCTGGCATTGAGTTCTTTTACCAGATGTGGGAAGACTGCGGAGAGAGACCGTATGTCAAAGTCAGAGTGTGGCTTCTTTCACAGTGTCAGGACTTGCTCATCCTCAAGTGGATCTGTGAACCTACAGCGACCAGTTGTTAATTGGCTAGAAATCTTCATTGTTTGGCATGAACACAAAACTGTGTGAGCCTCACAGTGAACATTATTTCACTAACCCTGCAGTCCTGGGATCTACGTAGACTGCCACGCTTCATGTAAGCTCTAGGCACTGCCTAGGCAGGGTATATATTATTGTTGCCAAGTATTAAGGGATACTTAATACTCACATTGTGTAATACCTCATGAAAGCATCGATTTTCCATATGAATGTGGCAGAAGAGGTCAGTGAAATCTACATTTTGGCACTGGTACTAACGGAGAAATGAAATGATGCATTAAGAGTATTTCAAATATTTCCCAGGACAATCTGATCTCAGAAATGACACCTGTGGGTATTGCTGATGCTGTTTGTACGCTCTCACTTGGGAAAGGCATGTGGCCTCCGTGGGAACCTAGTAATGGTTGGGTGAGAGAAGGGCAATGTCCTTTTGCTGAGCACAGTTACCCGTTGAGCACTTTGGAGTCATCGCCTCATTTAGTAATCATTAAAAGGCACCTTCGCCCACAAGCTTGGAGACATGGAGCTCATTGTCTTTGGGTAAGGTAGCCCTGAACCATATGTAAAAGTTAGAGCATATATACAATATATAATCCTGTTTATTATGTGGTGTAATGAGTTTAAGGTCAGCTTTTAACAGTTCTATATAGAAATTTAAAATAATTACTACTAAAGAGTCCCATCCCTTAGCAAACTCCAAGGTTGGCGTCTGTCAAGCCTGAAAACTAGAGGGTATTTTATTGTTTTAGATAGGGTCTCATTATACAACTCTGGCTGGTCTGGACTTGGCTGTATAGACTGAACTGGCTGGCCTCCAACTCACAGAGATTCTTGTGCTTCTGCCTCCTGGGTTTGGAGATTAAAGCATGCACCACCACACTGGGCAGGAGTGAGCATTCTGGTTCTCTTCCCACCACTCCCCCCCCCCCTCGCCCCCTTACTGTGTCTGTCATTTCTGTTCATAGGTTTCCAGGCACCGCCCACATTTGCATACAGGATAGCTAGAATCCTGATTCTTCTTCTTTTAAATCTTATTTATTTTTATTTTATGTGCCTTGGTGTCTTGCCATGAGTGTCGGGTCCCCTGGAACTGGAATCACAGACCACTATGAGCTGCCACATGGGTGCTGGGAATCGAACCCAGGTCCTCTGGAAGAGCAGTCAGTGCTCTTGATTTGAGTCATCTCTCCGGCTTCCTTTGGGTTCGTATTCAACTGTTGTTCCAGTTCTGTGTTTCATTTGTCATATCTCCCCATGGTCATCTCACTTGGCTTTGGAAACTTGAGCTGGGGAGATGGGCTCCTTTCCAAGGAGTTTGTCTTCCTCAGGCATTGGGTCCCCTTTGTTTCCATCCCAACTCCCTTCTCGAGACCAACACCTCAATCTCTCTTTTTCCAGACACAGTAGCGTATGCCTACTTGCCTGTCTCATTACTCCTTTCCTTTGTCACACAATCCTTAGGACACATGACTAGTATGACAACCCTTACTAAGTCCTTAACATTCAAAATAGCCACTCTCGTGACTGACAAAATTAAAAACTCCTTTTGAGGATGGTGTAGGGAAAAGGCATTCTTGAATCTTGTAAGGGTGCTCTGTCCTATATCCTAATTAAAGGAAACATGATCCAAGGCAACATCTATCAAAGCAATTTCATGGCTAGTCACTGTTGTTCAGTTAGACCAATGCTTTCAAAGCTGTGTACATATATTGACTGGTCATTATAATAGAAAAGTTTGGAAATTTCCTCCAATCAACAAATTGATTGACTAAATTTAGTTATGGCATCACAATAAAGAAATTTAGAAAGAACCAGCCACCTGCACATGATGATACAGACCTATGTTTGGAGTGGATTAAATGAAGACTTAGAACCATATTATTTGATGAAGAAGAGGGGAATTGGGCTACAAGAGTGATGTGGGGAAGAAGGTCAAGCATACTCAGTCCACAGTCTCCAATTAAAGAGTCTTGATGATACATACAGACAGCCGGCACAGGGTGAATCTCTAATGTTCACGTTCATGTGTGAAGACCTGCTCAGGGTCTTCCAGGGAACTGAGGCTTTAATTACCTTTTATATGCCACTGCTTAGAAATTTAAGTCTTTCTTTAAGAGTTTTAGTTCAATAGTTCTTTCCATTAGGTCTTTCTCCCCACCACCTTCTATCCCCTACCACGGTTTCTCTGTGAAGGCCTGGCTGTACTGAAACTCACTATGAAGACTAGGCTGACCTTGAACTCACAAATCTGCCTGCCTTTGCCTCCTGAGTGCTAGGTTTCCATTTTGAGAACTCTACATTTAAGTCCTTTACATTGAACTGCCCCCAGAAAGCTGTGGCTCACTTCTCGTTCAGGTTGGTATCATTTCCAAGAGTTTTAGGCATCTTAACTAATGAAATAAAAGTTTTCAGCTTGGAATGCACAGTGATGAACACACAGCTGATCCATGGCCACCATTGATAATCAGGTACAAGCTGTGTGTAGGCACTTCATACACATTCTGCCTTTTGACCCTTTCTCTCTCTCCATCGTGTGTGTGTGTGTGTGTGTGTGTGTGTGTGTGTGTGTGTGTGTATACACATGTGAGTGTTCATGCATGTGGAAGCCAGACATTGGCCTAGGGTTGTTCCTAGGGATGCTAGCCACCTTGTCTTTGAAGAGTCTGTCACTGAGATCCAAGACTCTTTAATAAGTCCAAGTTTTCTGGCTAACAAATCCCAAAACCTTCTCATCTTCACTACTCCAGCACTAAGATTACAAAGGCATGCCTCCATACTTGACTTTTTACATGGGTGGTGGGAATCGAACTTAGGTCTCTATGCTTGCAGGAGGAATACTTTGCTGACTGAGCTTGCTCCCCAGGTCACCCTCTTTTATTCTTGAAGATGAGAAAACTGTGGCTCAGAGAAGTTAAATAGTTTAGTCAAGACCACATAGCCAGGAAATATGCCATACTTACTCTGCTAAAGGGCTGACAGGAGGAAAATCAGAAACTTTAGATAAACAAGAGTTTGGAATTGCTGGGGGGTGCTAGCACATGCCTTTATTCCCAGCAGAGGAGGCAGAGGCAGAGACAGGTAGATCTCTGTGAATTCGAGGCCAGCCTAGTCTACAGAGTGAGTTCCAGGACACCCAGAGCTGCTACACAGAGAAATCCTCTCTCAAAAAAGTTTAAAATTTTAATCAGAGTGTAGCTTTTAGAAGGCTCATTTGAATTTAAACTTTTTTTAAACATAAGAAACAATACTTGCTTGAATATTATTCTATCAGCATTTAAACTTAGATGATTTGCTTGTTCCTGATTTCTCACCAGGGCATGAGATCTTTTGCCCTGGTGAGAAAAATAATCACATAATTGGAAGAGAGACCTAGGTTTTAGCCCTCGGGGAGGTAATTCTGGGGTAAGATGTTTGAGGGAGAGACTAGAGAGCTACACGGTAACATACTGAATGGTAGCTACTTCCACAGAAGTTATTTCTCTAATTTGCCATTTCTTCTTTAATGAAATGTCATCATAAAGTCAGGGGAGAGGAAATGAACCACTGGAGTGGCTTCAGAGCTTCTCTAGTGACTAGAGTCTAGCCTCAGTGTCCTTTGCCACTCAGCAGACTTCTCTGGGAAGGACTTGTCTGCTCTGTTCATCCCTCTTTTCCTGGTGATGCCTGGCTTGTATGAACTCAACTACACCTGAATGCATGCATGCCATTAATTTAATGTCTGTTGTTTTCTTCCTGCAGGCACTCCAGCATTACTTTTATTTCAGAAGTTCTAGCTATAAAATTGACCTTAGTGGTTGTTTTTGGAAGATGTCTTGGTTTCCCATGACTAATGTGGGAGTTGAGTCTCTCTGGGGAGTCCCTGTGATACTACGGCAAGAAGCTGTTTGTCAATGAGACTTAACAACCCCCCCCCCATCCTAAAGTTTGTAACGCCCCTTCATAAGCTCTTATGTGCTGATTTGCCCTGTGAACAGGAATATTTTTCTGAATACCTTCAGAAAGTGGGAAATCCTGTTAAGGGTAGGAAATGCTAACATACCTGTTAGCTAATTCAAGTTTATAATATACTGGACTTGAGAGCTGTGCCCTGAAGTAACTTACACTGTCTCTAGAGAGGTAATAATACACACATGTGATCACAGGAAGAAGCTTCCTCAGGCTTCCTGAGAGATTTCAAGCGTGATCTCTTTCAAGATACTGTGAATGAATACCCTTTGGGACAACCTGAGAACAGCTAAAAACAAAACATTCTCAAATACTGCCAGCTCTCAGATGAAAATGACACACCTTCTAAGCATCTCACAGATTTCTGATGCTTGAGACTAGATCACACTAGAGAAAACAGGTTCTCATGGGTATCTTTCTTAGGAGGAAGGATCAGGAGAGACAGGGACATTTGTTGAGCTTTTCCAAAGGGCAAACAGAAAGTACTTACTGTTATTACTTCCCATTAGAGGCAGATTAAGTTCTGGGAGCTGAGGGTGGCAGGGTCTTACCTAGTTATCCTAGTACATTAGGGGTTCACAGGCACTGGGGTGCCCTGCCATTCTCCCCCATACAAAAGTTTCATAAGTGTCCCACAGACAGCAGACATACTAGGCAGCTAGAGCACCCAGATAAAGTATCATCATCATAGTCTTCTTTCAACATATTCTTTTTTTGTTTGTTTGTTTATTTGGATGATTACTTTTAACTTCTCTTTTTCTGGTGTGTGTATATGTGTATGTGTGTGTGTGTGTGTGTGTGTGTGTGTGTGTGTGTGTGTGTGTGTGTGTGTGTGTGTGTGTAGTTTGCACATTTCTGTGTTCTCTCAGAGAACAGAGGAAGAGACCGGATGTCCTACTGTATCAATCTCTGTCTTATTTCTTAGAGACAACATCTATCATTGAGCTCAGTGCTATGCTGGAAGTCAGCAATCTGTCCCTACTCTTGATAGCACTGGAGTTACATGCTTGCATGTGACCATGCCTAAGCCACCTCTCCTGCCCCCTAGGTTGTTAGAGTAATGGATTTATTTTCCCAGTGCTTAAGGTCCATTTTAATTGTTGGGTGAATATAAATATGCTTATATTTTTTTGTAAACATGTCTTTACTTTCTATATAGAATGAAGACCATTTGTATTATGTCTGTCAAGGGGTACAACATTCTATTTTTCTGTATTTAATGAGATGAATGAATGTCATGTCCCAGTTTTTGTTCATTTTCATAATTCTGAGATACAGAAAAAAAGTAAGGGCAAGCCATTGATTAGCTATAGTTTTCTAGGACACTTTTCTTACTAGTGATCTAATTGATTGTTTTACTTGCTTTGTTTTCTCTTTCCAGAAGATCTTTCCTAAGCCTTTTTTGGACTCCAGCCTTAAGTCTTCATGGGGCTCCTTTGTTCCCCTTCTGAGTTCTGAACTTTGGCCAGTGCTTCTGGCTGTTCATTCATCTTTAAACCATCAAGCGCCTTCCTCAGTCTCTTTGCCAGGAAATGCATCAGCTGCTCTCCAAACCCCAGAAGTATGCTCTCCATAAAGTCCCTCTTCTGTTCCTCAGGCTACGGAGCTTTCACATACATGGATATGGGAGCAGTTACTATGCTTCCTTAGGGTCCCCTTCTGCAGGCAGTCTGCAGCTCTACACTGATGTAGTGAAGACTATCAGAGTCACATGGCATGGGTCTGGCATCTGGTTCTGTTGTTTTTTGGCAGAATGAGTGACCTCAGGTGACTGATGTAACTTCTCAGCCTCATTGTACTCCACTGAGAAATGGGAACATTCATGATGCCTTCTTTATAAGTGTGTTGAAAAGGTTAAAAGAATCAGGGAATGTGTAGATTCTTGTGGGATGCCCGATTCTCATGGGATGCCTGACACATGAGCACTGGATATTTTACTAATTATTATTGCTAGAAGTAAACTACAAGATGTACAAATTCCTATTTCTAGTATTTTTGTTTATCTCTTTTAGAAAAGAAACATTCTTTTTGCATTGCTACACAAGAGCTGTTTGCTGCCTATTGACTTTTATGTTATGCTTTAGATAGGCAATAGTCAAATCTCACTTAGGCATTAGCCCTCCTGCAAAACAAATGGAAAAAAAAGCTGCACACATCAGTTGACACGCCCCAATATACTCACATGCCCCTATATACTCACTTGTAAATTGGGACTGGCGGCCTCCGAGCCCACATTGTCGTACTTTACAGCCTCGGAAAAGCCCATAGTAAATGTCCCCAATGAATTTGACCAGTTCTGGGTCTGTGGCATTGACCAAATCCACTCCAGTTTGACACAGGATCTTCCCACTTAACCAATGGGGCACAGCCAAGGCGATGATGATCAGAAGGAAGGAAGAGAAGCTGAGTAGAGACGCCAGCCCATACCACACCTTTTTGAACCATCCAGGCATGCTAGTGAGTACAGATCATCCCTCAGGACTCCGGGCAGCAATAGGGCAAGTGGACATCTTTCAGATACTTGGCAAAAACCTGCTCCACACACAGCAACTCAAGACTCAGTCCATCTCCTCATCCTGCTTCAGAGCCTGCCTCCTCAGCTTGTGTTTACTACACGCAGATCCCCAGCCTCTGCAGGTATATAGCAGAGTGTGTTACCCAAGGAAGTAACCCTATATCTCCCACTGGACTAGGGTTTCAGCAGAGGCTTTAATTGTTCTTCTGTTCAAGTATTTACGTAATTGTGATGTAGATATCATAATGACCAGAGAGTTAATATCAAGAAAACCCAGGGAGCATAGCTGACAAACGATGCTAACTAGACTTAAAAAAATTCATCTGGCAGAAGCAAAGCAGAAACAGGCGCATTAGGGCTCACATGTGTTAGCAACAATGCACAGGATCAAATGTCGATCTCTTCCAGGCGTGCCCTGGCATTCCTTTCTCTAAAGTGTCACTGCTGTCAGAATCCCTGGAACTGTTACTAATACCATGAATTGACCCTGGTTCGTAAGGCTTAAATTGAAGTGTATAAATTTGCACGGTATGGATTTGCTGCTGGCTGAAATGAAATATGAAATCTGTCTGTTGTGACTGCAGGGCCATCTTCTTCTGCTCCCACTTTCATGGCATCTGACATGGGTCAGACGCTTTTATTTCTTTTTGTATATTTTTCCTATGCACCCCAGACTTGAATTTTCAGGCAGTCCTCCTTCCTCAGCTTCCTAGGTGTTAGGGTTATAGGAGCAAGGCTCCTGCTTGGCTGAAAAATTATCATCTAAAACTCAAAATGGAGCTATCTATCTATCTATCTATCTATCTATCTATCTATCTATCTATCTGTCTGTCTGTCTGTCTGTCTGTCTGTCTGTCTGTCTGTCTATCTATCTATCTATCTATCTTCATCATCTATAGCTCTATCTTCTATCTATATCTATCTATCATCATATATCTATATCTATCTATCATATACCTAGCATCTATCTATTATGTATGTTTTGGGTATCTCATCGATGACTCCATATACTTATATAATGTTACTCTGATTGATCATAGTCTTTGCTTTCCCACTTTTATACCCACCCCTCCCTCTATATCCTTATTTCTAGAAAGCACCTCTGTCTTTCCTTTTTAATCTTTAGATCCCAGGAATGAATCATTCCTATTCCACATTTTATACTGTGGTTTTTTTAAATTGTGACTTCTACCATATTGTTGAATATCAACTAAAGGTTCCCACGAGACTGGCAAAAGCCACTCTGTAAGTACTGTGGAGAGCAAGGTTGGGAAAAGGCAGCTCAGTAAACTTTCCAATGTTTTCTATATCTGGAGGGGCCTCTCAAGTTGCATTGTTAGTCAGTAGGAACCTGAGACTCTTTCTTGGAGACATGTGAACATAATGTAGAAGTGAAAGGCCCCCTGTTCATGAGGGGACTCACTATGTTAGCCTCTCCATAATGGAAGGAAAGAGCAGTATTTCTGAAGCTTGTGGGGAGCTCTACAAAACAACAAAGGCCTTCGGTGTATGATTTTTGCATCTCCGATGCTCCAGAAACCTGGACCAGGCTGTTGTTTTTCTTATGAACGAAGCAATGGTGACACTGGGCTGGAATATAGGTCTTTGAAATACAGTAGCTTATCTTTATCACAGTGGCCTGGAAACAGGAAATGTTTATGTGCCAACAAGTGTCACAGTGCCTATAAGAGCCCTTGAAGACTGTTTGGCAAATAATATTAACTGACATTCTTATTTTTATCATTAAGAGTGTATGGTGGGTGATAGGCTGGCATCATTTGGCAGATCTCAAACATAGATTCAGGGAAACCCTTACATATATGCAGCCAGAGAAGTGTAAGAATAGGCCTAAAACTTATCATAACAAAATTTGTTCCCTTACCAGAAGAAAGCCTGTTGTACTATATGCTAATACTATTTTAAATATAGTAACAACTCTACCATATTCTCCCCTTTAAAGGCATTAATTCCAAAAATAGAAACATTTAAACTATGGGGCATTAAAATTTTGTATCACCGTTTTGGCAGACTTTCACTTTTAAATGTGTATCCAGATAGACCTTTGTCTTCCATTTGGAAAAATGTAACAGACTTCTAAGACTTCGGCAAATTTGTATAACCAGTAGTGATAAGACTGATACCGATAGCCACACACTGTTCAATGTACCTTTTACACCCTTCTCCAACCCTAAAGGCACAGTATCCACATTTCATTAGCGAGGAGCCAAGACACAGACAACTGAAGGAGTTCTTGCCTGCAGTTTCACCCACTTGAACCCTGTGGCATCTGCACTACTGAACTCTTGTTCCTTGCTGGGGCGTGGCGCTCCTAAAAGGTCGCTTGCCCGAGGGAGGGACATTGCTGCTGCCTTCTGCAAAGCAGGCGATGTTGGGCGCGAGGGCGGGTCACAGGGCACAGTTTAGAGCACGCGCCTAGGCAGCTGCGCTCCTATTGGCTCACGGGCAGCGGAGGCTGGGCAGGTGGGCGGGGCGCAGTAGAGCGCGAACCGGGGAGACGAGTCAACTTGCTGGCCGAGGGGAGGCGTGGTTTAGTGTATCACAGCCTTAGGGCGGGGCACAGTCGCGATCACGCGCTCTAATTGGCGCGTTCCTATTGGCCGAAGCGGGAGGCGTGGCTCTGCGATGTCTCCGTCTCCACCCCAGGGCGGAGCTTAGGGGGCGGGGCGCAGGTAGGGGCGGGTACTCCGCTTAAGTTCCGTTTTGGGGTAGCGGCTGCACAGCGGTGCGTTCTCGCTGGGCGATCGGTACCCGGGGAGCCTGTCGGGATCAGGATGGCGGCTTCGGGCGATGTGCGCCGGGTGCTGGTGTACGGCGGCAGGGGCGCGCTGGGCTCGCGCTGCGTACAGGCCTTCCGAGCCCGCAACTGGGTAACGCTGCAAGGAGAAGGGAGTGTGTGTGTGTGTGGTGGGAGAGGGGAGAACCAGCCCTGTGCACCGGTGACTGCGCTGCACTCTGCGTGCTCCGGTCTGATCTGGGCCACAAGGGTCGGACCGTGTGGTGTAGGTGCTCCGTGGGCCTTCCTCCAGGCCCAGAAGGTCCAGCGTGACTGGGAGGGAAGAGACAGAAAGGAGACTCTGGAATTGGGCCGCCCCTTGTTATTAGCCCAGTGACCTTGAATTGATTAACGCACTCTAGCCAAAATGCAATGGCGATAATATTCATGTTTACTCTTGGGTCGATGGTGACTATTAGATGAGATAACAGGTTAAAAAGCCTTTTAAATGCTAGCTGTCACCAATACTACAGCTAATATTATCCGTTTTGCTTTATCCCTGTTGGACCCCGCAGCTGTTGACGTCTTTGTTTAGTTAAAAGATATTTCAACTACTTTGCCTTGTCAGGTGTCCACTCCCAGAGGACAAGTGGGCTCAGAGCCGATCTTGGCCCAGCCCCTTAGCAGGGATCATCATGGTTCAGCACAAGAGACTTGTTCTAGAGTCAGCTCTGGGGCTTGGAGCCTGAGAGTTAAGTTAGCAGAAGCAGCATCCTGGACAAGGGATTTCCTGGGACTAGAAAGAAGGACCTAGGATTTTGTTCTGACTTAAATGTGAAACAAGAGACCAGGGTGTCTTCCAAGATCTTGGAAGATGGAGGGTGGAAATAAAGGCAGCACTAAAGGTGTAGCCTTTGTTTACCTCAACTGGGCCCTGTATTCCTACCTATCAGCTCCTTCTGACTCTAACTTCATTGATACCCCCTCCCCAGTTAGTTTTTACTGTCTTTATTGTCACATTGACAAGCTAGAGTCACCCTGAAAGAGAGGACCTCAGTGGATGAATTGCACAGATGAGATTTGCTCGTGGCCATGTCTGTGAGAGCTTGTCTTGATGATTGATGGCGTAGGGCTTAGTATGTTACTAGTGGCACTATCAGGCTGGGCCTTGGCTACATAAGAAGGCAGCTGAGCATGAGCCAGGGAGCCAGCTACCAAGCAGCGTCCCTCCTTGGCCTCTGCATTGAGTCTGGTGTGCTGATTTACCTCCATTTCTGTTTTCCTTTCCTTCCTGGCACCCTAGGGAGAGTTGGGGTGGAGCTGACTTTGTCTCAGTATTATTCCCCATGGTTTGGGGCGTACATGTAATGACGGTTGTTGAATGATGCTGTACTTATATCTAAAGATAGATACTGACCTCTTGGGGTCTTCAGCCTGCAGGACCCTGGAGGTTTCTAAAGTAAAACTCAGTAACGCAGAGAGTATCCTCCATTTCATTTTGTTCTTGCTAACCTGTTAATCATTCACCTGCTTTCTTTGATGAAGAAGATTGCCACTTTATGGCTGAGCTAACATTAATACCCGAGTTGGGCACCCATGCTGAAGGCCCATCTGCTGCAGAGCAGAGTTCTTCCATAGGACAACTGGACAGCTGTCCATCTCTACGCACTCAAAACTTGTGAAGGGTTTTACATTTGAAATGGTTTTATACAATGAAAAGAATAACATGTGGCACGTGTGGTTTATATTTCAGCATCTGGCATTTGCAAGGTTGGCCCATCAAAGGCCCTCCAACTCCATTTTGTTTGTAGCTGACTCCTTTACTGGCAAGTTTAGGTAGTTGTGTCAGGGATCATAGGCCAGCAAAACTTTTGGTTCTTCCTGTGGGCTCTTCACAGCGCGTCTGGTGACTGCAGGTGTTTCTGGTCCATGTAGAGTTCATCCTTGAGAGTCCAGCAGGGAAGAGGAAGGAGCTTGATGACTTGGGATCCATTGTGCTAGAAGGTGGATCAGTCAGTGGTCCCTGAAAGATGCCCGGGAAATCAATCACTTGTTATTTCCTTTCTGTAGTTAAAAATCTGAAGCTTTTAAAGGGCGATGTGATGCCCCAGATGGGAAATTTCATGACATAAAATCTATTGCATACTCAAGATTATTAAAAGTAATATGTAAAATTTCTTTTGGACTGAGTATATAGTGTATATCAATATGCATACTAAATGTGAATTTTGTGTTTAAACTCCAGTCTTATCCCAAAGATAAGTAGATGCAAATATTTCAGAATCCCAGATTGCAAACAGGAAACATTTCTGGTCCCGTGCATTTTAGTTTAAGGCCCCTCACTTTTCCTATAGCTCCAGTCTCTGGGTGTGGCTCTTTAGAGGAGTAACAACTCACTGACTGTTTTTCTTGCTCCAGTGGGTCGCCAGCATCGACGTGGTAGAGAATGAAGAGGCCAGTGCCAGTGTCATTGTTAAAATGACAGACTCATTTACGGAGCAGGCTGACCAGGTAATTCTAAAAGGTCTCTCCCTGTGACAGCAGAGGCCCAGGGAGGGTTCCTCTCTCTGGGCTGTGTTCTTTGTGTGCTAATTCCGAAATCCTCCAAGGAAAACTTAGAAAAAGTGAAAAAGAAAACCAAAAACAGAAACCAAAGATCTTAGGGCCCATTTCTGACTAGCTTGTTTTGGCCTGTTTCTATTGATTTTTAAAGCTTTACCCTTTAGTTCAAACACTTTATCTCACTTCGACACTGTGCTGATGTATAACATTTTATTTTGTTGATTGGCTATGGCTTAGTTTCTTTATGCCTCAGTCTTTTTTCTTATTTAAGTTCTTTTTTTGGTTTGGTTTTACTATTTAACAAGAATAATTTGGTTAAACATCTTGTATATATGATGTATTTTTAAAAGTGAAGATAAACCTAGTTCAGAGCATAAATACTAACAATATGTTATTTCCAGTTATGAAATTATGTACAAATTGTAAAACAGAAAAAAACAATAAAACTTTAAATATATAAATAAATGGCTATGCCACCTTTCCCCCAAGATAGTGCTGCTCCCCAGAAGGACCACCATTGCCACTCGGGTGAATGTTTTAGTAAGAATATCTCAGAGGCTTTTTAGCAGTCCCACCTCTGGAGGAGCCCTTCTGGTCTGCTGTCTGGAGGACTCAGGCCTGTGCTCCCACCCTCATTTCCAAGGAAATCCCCACCTCCTTCTCTGCATTGTGTAATGTCTTTTGGGGGAGTCCTGGATAGGCATGCCTAGGGCCATTTCACAGTGTGGTCACTAGGTTAGGAAGTGACAGTCTGAGAAGCTAGTGAGTGCTAGGTGTTCCCCGACATGAACTCAGTCTGTAAGTCGGTCTACTTTGTTGTGTCTCTTCAGTGGTCTCAACACGGGCACATGTTGGTTGTTTTAAAACAAAAATGTGGGAAAGACTTGCAGAAAGATCCTGGTCTTTGCCTAAGGTCACACAGGTAGGAGAGTGGTATGTCTGCACCTGAGAATTGACTATATAGAATGTATCAGCAGGGCAAAATCTGTTATTTTAATCATAGCTTTTAAGAGCTCTACTTCCTTTCATCCCATGGTGAGTTTCAGAGTCAACTACATGGTACTTGGATTTTAATTTTGAGGCACTCAAAGAGGAAAGTTAACCCTAGTACATGTGAAATTGGTACCCTGGTCAAGAAATTCAACCAGGAAGAAGAGACGCAGAAGTGAGAGTTGAATCTCTAGCAACTCTTGGGCAGAAAGCAAAATTTACCAGGCTGGGATTTGGAATTACCTTATTTTATTATAGGAATGAAGCATAGGCATTAAAATTGATGGTCCATAGTTGCTGCTTGCTCTGTGCTTCCTTGACGAGTAGGCAGGGTGCCGTGGATCCTGTGCTCATCCAGATGTGGGGAACTGATGTAACCTTTGACAGTCAGGGTCTAGTGCAATCTGGGACCTTTAGTACAGTTCTTCATGTTGTGGCGACTCCCAGCCAGAAAATTATTTTGAAGCTACTTCATAATTGTAATTTTGCTACTGTTATGAGTTGTAATGTGAATACCTGGTTTTTGTTTTTGTTTTTTCCTGATCTCAGGTGATTCCTGTGAAAGGGATGTTTGACCCTGTCAAAGGGTTCGTGGCCCACAGGATGAGAGCTGCTGGTGTAGATTCTGACCAGAGAGACTTGGCTTCTGAGAGAAAGGAGAGGCCTCTAGGATTGTTCAGGGTCATAGGAGGAAAGAAATAATAGAGCTAGAGTGGGTAAAAGGCACAGGGTTCTAGAATCCGCATAAAAGGAAATCACTAAGTATGGTTTAATAGAAAAGCTTAGTTTTCTCTGGTTGAGCATGTCCTTTGAAGGAACAGATTGAGTCTTCAGAAAAGAGATAATGGTTCCATGGAGATGCTGCTGGAGAGACTCGAGGTCTTAGAATGAGTTTTCAAAAGATGGAGCATACTGGACATTTCAGAAGCATTACTGCAGACATTTCAGCCAATAAGAGCCGCAGTGGCTGCCCAGATGGCCTGTCTGTCAGACTGCCCTTTCAATAAATAATAAAGAGAATGTGTGGATATATTATTCTCAGGGCTTTACCAGTTCAAATGTAGAGACCACTGAAATTCACCCCATGTACTCAGCATGTACTAGCATTTCCTGGGGTAACTATCATTTTCTTGTTCTGTGTTTCTTAATGATATTTCTTTGTTAAAGATGCTTTTGTGCTGGACAGTGGTGGCACTTGCCTTTAACCACAGCACTCTGGAGGCAGAGGCAGGTGGATCTCTAAGTTCAAGGTCAGTCTGGTCTACAGGCTGTTACACAGAGAAACCCTTTCTCAAAACAAATCAACAGATGGAAAGAAAGGAAGGAAGGAAGAAAGAGAGAGGTTGTTTTTGTTTGGAGGTGGTTGGGAGGAGTGGAATGAACCTTCTCAGATCATGAGTCTGTGACTCCTGAAGAAAATTTGGAAAGAAACATACCAGAACCTCATCTGTCTGTCGTGAGGCTCTTAACCCCCTTTCTCCCTTCCTTTATATTTAGATTTTAGGAACTTATTTTGCCTTTTAGAATCGTTCACATGGAGGCTCTACCTTATGAAATTCATATCAAAAAGTTGTTGGCTTCACTATCCAAAAATGCATGTAACTTCTTCCATTTGAAGCAATTGCTAGGTAGTTTGTAAACTGCCTTAAAAAGAAAGGAAAGAGAAAATAAGGCCCGATTCAGCTCACCTTTTGCCTCTTCTGTTCAAGGTCACTGCTGAGGTTGGAAAGCTCCTGGGTGACCAGAAGGTAGACGCGATTCTCTGTGTGGCTGGAGGATGGGCTGGGGGCAATGCCAAATCCAAGTGTGAGTCTTTTTCCGAGTTAATTATTGCTTCTGCTCTGCTCCTTGTCTAGTTGACAGGGCTCTGGTCTAGATGAGGCAGCAGGCTAGCTGGCTTTCTATTGGTCTAATTGGATCCTTGCTGCAGCTCTGCCTCTTAACTTGATGTGTGTTTAGTTGAAGTTGAGTGTTTCTTTCAACACTGTCTCAGTGGGGAAGGTGGGAGGTGAGGAGAGCCCGAGAGCTCGGGTGGGGGTGGGGGAGACTGACAGTGTGACATGTGTTACCACCTGTTCCTGAGTCTCTGGAGTGGCTAGAGGGCTAACACAGCTGTGAAATGGTTGCTGTTGCAGCTCTTTTACAGACCCTTAAAGGTTCTCATTAACTTTATCCATGAAAATATAACTCTGTAAAAACCGTCTTTATGGCCATAGGGTGATTGGTTCTTGGATTTTTATCAGGTAGAAGCAAGAATAGGGATAAAAATTCCTAGCTTTATAAATCTAATGGCCTTCATAAAGTAAAACCATGTTGGAAGCTGTGACAGTATGGTGAGTATGTTGACCCCAGGTTTATTTGCTAAAATTTATTGGCTGAAATTTTGGCAGTTAGTAGATGAGGAAGCTGAGACCCAGGGGACAGCATGACCAGTGTTTAAACCTGTGCCTCTGACCACCGAGGCCTGTGCTGTTTTTATTAGATCCCTGTGGTAGACCAGCCCAGGGCTTCGTGTAGTGCAGGGCAGTGTGAGCAGAGCTTGCCTTCTGGGTTCTTCTCTGGGAATGATGGCTTGGTTTCGCTCTCTCCCTAGCACTCTTTAAAAACTGTGACCTGATGTGGAAGCAGAGTATGTGGACATCCACCATCTCCAGCCACTTGGCTACAAAGCACCTGAAGGAAGGAGGCCTCTTGACCCTGGCTGGGGCCAAAGCTGCCTTGGATGGGACTCCTGGTAAGCCTTCATTTTTTTCCATGTGTGCTATGTGATGCTTCTGCTGGGGCTACTGGATAGATCGTGGGTTGAGGAGGTAATGTTCCCTTCATGCCCTCAGGAACTTTCCCATTGGGATAGGTTTGATTCCTTTTATGCCAGAGTCGTCTTATGGGGAACAGTCTTAATCTTATTTGCGTTTGTTCCCAGTTCATGGTACTGTAATTTGGCACCCCTGTCTGGTTTCAGATCTGTGATCAGTAAAGGGATAAACAGTAAATTAGATGTGGATTAGTTACCTACCGCTCACATCTTATCATTACATTGTAATCATGGGTCCCAGGGAAGTATTTTGGCAGGTGGATTCTTGACCCTGATTCTCTGGTCAAATGTCTGCCACAGTTTCTTTAATTGTTACACAAAGACAGTATTACCTAACTTCAGAGCAACCACAAAGTTGTTGACACACAGATAGTGCCTACCACATGGTAGGTCTCACTGTAGTCACATCAAATATCAAGTATTATTATATATATATTTTCCATTTCATGTTTATTTTTGTTGAATCATGATATAGGCATCATTGTTACCTTTTCAATTTCTTGGTTAGAAAAGCAAAGTTTAGAGAGTTAAATAAGTTGTCCAGATTTATGTCATGAGTTCGTGGTGAATATACATTGAATCACATCCTTGATCATTCTAAATTGTGACCTGTTTGCATTCCAACACGAAGACCCTTTCTTTTGCATCTTTTGCTGGAGCTGCCATGCCTTGGCTTGCTCAGTTAACAGACCCAATTCCTAATGATTCTAGAGGTGAGATGTCTAAGATCTGGATGTTGATGTGGTTGGTTTTGAAGCCTTACTTGTCGACACTTGTAGATGACTGCTATTTTGTATCCTAGATGATCATCCCTCTGTTTGTCTGGGTCCTAAGTTCTACCCCTTAGAAGCACCTTGGTCCCTCTAGATTGGGGCAGCTCCCATACTTACCACCTTAAAGACTTTGTCTCTAAGTACAATAACTTTCTGAATTATAGGGAGATTATGATAACCTACGCATTTGGGGAACAGGGTGCATTTTAAGTCCTATGTTCATTTAGGGTCAACTTAAGAAAGGGACCCAGAGAGGTGGGCACTAAGTCTCATGTGTACTACCTGGGTTTAAGAGTACACGCCTTTGAATGTAAGTGGTAGTGATCTTGGGGCACCTTCTCAGCTTTAATGTACCTCACTGAACCACAAGGCTCTTACTAATTAGTAACTCTTGGTGCTTATTGCATTTTGCAGAGCATAAGATCTAACAGGTCTGTGACTATTGCAATAATTAAAGCTGTGTAAATGTTAGATGTCTGTCTGGTTTTTATTAAGGGTGACATAGGGCAGAGGCACTAGAAAGTAAATAGAGAAATGAGTAATAGGTTGACATTTCAAAAACAAAACTGTGGGACTGAAAGACTAATTTTTTAAAGGACAAAGTAGGCTTCCATTTGCTTTGGTTTTCAAGTACAGATGGTTCCACGTGATGGTTCATCTTAATGATCCATCTGCTATGCAGCGATTCTGTGCTATGGTTGAAAGCCACTCTTGAGGGCCTGTAATTTGGAAGGCAGTATCCAGTGTAGTCATAGGTACTGTTTTATATTTTACAAATGGTCTTATATCTGTGTTGTTCTGGAGAATTAAGCTATGGGTTGATGGTTGCTCATTTCTTTCTTCCCAAAGCTTTTCTGCCTTCACAGTGTTGGAATGAAAAGGTAGAAAATGCCCTGTATTTTGCTGAGTTGTATTTTTAAACCACCATTGGCTTAAGCTGAGGATGGTGAAATAATCCTCTAAGTAGCTTCTTGGGACCTTGACCCTCTTTGGTAATCAGTGTTGCTGCTAAGTTGGTCAGTGATTGGTCTGTGGACTGGGCTGTGAATCCCACCCCCCTGGACTTAGGTTCCTCTTCAGCTGTTGAACTTTCCATGACAGCAGCATCACTGACTTCACATAGCAGAGTCTTAGTGAGTTGTGAGGGAGACGAAGCTTAAGGCAGCCTGTGTCAGGATGTGCTCAAGTGGGAGTGTGTGCTACACCTTGGTAAGTTACGGTCTAAGCAGATATCCTGGACAATTCAAGGGGAGAGAACACGTTAGAACAGAGAAGATCCTGTCCCCGAAACAGTCTGTGGAGGAGCTGATGTGAGAAAATGGGATGGCAGCATATTCTTTTTGTTCGTGTTGTTTTTATTAGCTTGTTTTAACTGATGCATGCAGGAAACATTCACGTGGCACTCTAAGACTTACATTTAATAGGGAGACTGGTGCCTGCCCAAGTGCCCAGGTACAGTTGGTCCCAGACCACAGGCATCCTTTTGGAAGCGTTCTATATGTGTTCTTGTGTGTATCCATACCACACCTCTGTTTTCATTCAAATATTCTTTATATTAGAAACAGTATTTTTAGAGAGGGGTTCATCCTATGTAGCCTCGGAATGAACTTGAGCTTATACTCCAATTGCTAGGATGACAGGTGTGTGCCACCATGACCGTTACAGTCATATAAATAAAAAATGGATTGAGGGCTGGGGATATTGGCTTTGTGTGTAAAGCACTTGGCACCAAGCCCGATGACCTGAGTTTGATCCCTGGGATTCACATGGCGGAAGGAGAGAACCAACTTCCACACACTGTCCTCTGATTTCCATTCATATGCTATGGTGTGTGCACACATGTCCCATCATACACACATACATACAAACCAAAAATAAATAAATGTAATTTTAAAAAAATGTATTGAACACCTCTATCTGAGACTGGGCATGGTAGCTCATGCCAGGAATTCATAGGCAGAGGTAGGATCCCTGCAAGTGCAGGCCAAGCCTCATTCTTGAGAATTGGCCAGAGGCCACACTCCTGCCCACCTGTCCCATCACCTTTCTCTGGTGGCCGTTGTTTTGGTAGGACTAATGAGGGTCCCCTGCTGAAGGAGGGTGCCAGGCATGGCTGTGGCTAAAGTCTTAGGGGAACAGAGAGCTGAGGAGGTTGCTCCTAATGTCTAAGTAACCAATCATTTTTTTTTTTACTTTCCCAGGGATGATCGGGTATGGCATGGCCAAGGGTGCCGTCCATCAGCTCTGTCAGAGCCTTGCAGGGAAGAACAGTGGCATGCCACCCGGGACTGCTGCTATTGCTGTGCTTCCGTAGGTGCTCAGGAGGTGCCCTTGCTTACACCTTGCTGCTGAGTGTTGACACATGGGGAGGCCCTTTCTATCTTGGCTTTGAGTGTGTGTCATTAAGGGCCCTTAAGCTCCTGTCTTACTGTATTTCTGCCACTGTACACAACACTGTAGACTAAGCATTATATAAGCCACAGAATTGGACTGATCACAGTTGTATGGATCAAGTTGAGGAAGCCAGCAGGGTTGGTGTCTGGTGAGGGCTTGTTCCTGTAGATCAGTGGCTCTCAACCTTCCTACTGCTTTGACCCTCATGTTGTGATAACCCTCAACCATATATTTTTTTTGTTGCTACCTCATAACTGTAATTTTGCTACTGTTATGAGTCATAATGTAGATAAATATCCGTATTTTCTGATCGATTTTCATGGGGTTCTTAGATGTCCCTAGTGAATGAGTTGTTTCACCCCCAAAGGGGTTGCGACCCACAAGTTGAGAACTACTGCTGTTCTAAAACTACTATTTTGCTGTTGTCTCACAGTCGTAGAGCAAATGGGCTCCCTCAGCCTCCTTAAGTGTCCCAGTCCATCTATGGGGCCACACCCCCGACCTAATTATTTCCTAAAAGCCCTACTCCCGTTACACTGCAGGCTAGATTTCAGCCTAGGAGTCTGGCCCATGGCAGTATTTCAGGGTTTCTGTGATCTGTCTTGAGGGGTGTGGCTCTCTCTCTCTTTTTTTTTTTTTTTTTTTTTTTTGCCTCTTTCGTGTTTTCCTAATTTTTACTTTTAAAGTGTCTACACACTTAACTTGACTTATAAATTTTTTTCTTTTTTCACACTGTTATGATGTGTGTGTGTGTGTCTGTGTGTGTGTGTGTGTGTGTCTGTGTAGCCAGGCATGGGTAGCAGTGTGGGAGAAGTTAGCTGGGAGATAATGGGAATCTTGGGGACATTTCCAGCTGACCAGGACGCAGATCCCTGGTCAGCTGTCTCAGGCAGAGGTAGCGCCTTGGACATGGTATGTTCTTACCCAGGGCTTCTTACTTTTGGTCTGTAAAGGGCCCCGGGCAGCTCAGGGACTAGCTAGCTTTCTAGTCCTTCACTTAAGAGGTGAAGATAAACTGTGCCTCTCCCCCTTTTTCCTTGTCTGCTCTAGTGTGAGTCACAAAGAGCCTTATTGGATTTCCCTCAGATGTGATTTTTGTTAATGCAGACAGCTGGCTGCTCTCTGATTATCCTGTCTGATTTCTCCATGTAAATGTTGTGCTCAGTGCCAGAGGCTCCCAGTGGAGCTGCTCTGTTTGTCTTTTCGTGGTCAAGAATCAGACTCTTGTTATTACAAAGACAACGCACAAATGACACACTTATCTCTACATTGCAGGGTTACCCTGGATACTCCGATGAACAGGAAATCAATGCCTGAGGCCGACTTCAGCTCCTGGACACCCTTAGAATTCCTAGTTGAGTGAGTATCACAGGAGAGGCAGTGACCAAGCAGCCTCCTCTCTCTGGTCCCTGCCCTTTGGATAAGGTTCTGGGGCTCTGAGGTCCTGAGGGACCTGGATTTGGAGAAGAGCAATTGTGTGGAGGGATTAATAACCCTGACATGAGTCTGGACTTCTTTTCTTCTCCCTGTCTGACCAAAGTGAGTATATTTGTAAACTACCCTAGGACACAAATGGCACCTGTGCGTAATAAGGTCCATGATGCCGGTGCAGAGAATGAAACATGGTAGTGTGTGGTAAGCGCTTAACAGTGTGCCTGAGCCATACATAGCAAGTGCTCAGAATCCCCATCCCCTGGTTATAAATCGGCAATGTATTCAGGATTAACTCTGAGGCAGGAAAACGAGGAGGAGATCTGAACCTATGTCTTAATCAGTGCTGAGCCGCAGATGTATGGCCTTCATTTATAAAATCCTAGCCAACTGTCAATGAACCTGGAGATAGTTTGGAAGCTCACTGGAGAAGGAGTTGGGTTTACTGTTTGGTGTTGTTTTGCTCAGATCCCTAAAGCCTTCTATTTAGTAAGTCTGGGTTTACTGAATACTATGGGATGGCTAGGTCACAAGTCCCTACAGGAGATGACCTTCCCCATAGTGCCAATGCCATAGCTGCTTTGCTGGCTACAGTGGCTGTTTGTTTCTGACCTATGTTAGAACTCATTAAATTAAATGGAGAAGACTTGTATTTATGTTTGAAACAAGTACCCACATAGTGCTAATTATGTAGTAAGCACTATTTTAAATACTTCCTATTCTCTCTGTCTCTCTGTGTGTGTGTGAGTGCATGCACAACCCCCCCCACACACACACACACAATGCTCACATGCATTGAAGTCACATGATTGGCGTTGGGTGTCTTCTTCAGTCATTTCTCATTTTTTTTTTTTAAGATGTGATTTTATTTTTAATTACATATGTGTGTTTCTGTCTGATTATAGGTATGTGCCTGTGAGAGCACATGCTGGAAGAGGCCAGAGGCTTGATGTCCCTGGAGCTGGAGTTAGGGAGGGTTGTGAGCTGCCTGATGTGCATGCTGGAAATTGAGCTCAGGTCCTTTACAAAAGCAGTATGCATTCTTAACTGCTGAGACATCTGTCTCTCTGTTCCTTCCACCTGAGTTTATGATCACTGAATCAGACACTCACTGTTTCAGCTATACTGATTGGCATACAAACACCTTCTCTCCTCTGCCTTCCCAGCTTTGGGATTATGGGCATGTGCAGCTGTGCCTGACTTTTTTATGCAGGTTCTTGAGAACTATGTTAGATCCTTATGCTTTTGTGATAAGCACTTTACCGAATGAGTCATCTCCCCAGCTCACACATCCCGTTACTTTGTTTAGTGCTCATAGAAAATTATTTTTATGTAAGAGTTGGGACTGAGTATCCTGCCCAAAGGATAGCAAACTGAGGCTCTACTCAGGCAGTGTGGCTGTGGGCTTATGGGCCTGCTAACCACACGGTGAGCTGGGAGTCATGCTCTAATACTTGATTGAAAAAGGAAGTTGCAGAAGACACCATGATTTGATCTGTGATTGCTTTTACATGTCTCTTTAAAGGCCAATGTTCCCACAATGCTTGAGTGACATATTAACCTAGAATCTAGACTCTGGACCCAACATTGAGGCTCCTGGGCCTGAGTTCCTGCCCAACCACAGGTCCCTGACAAGGGCTACCAGGCACCCTTTGCTCACTTTACCCACTTGAAACTCATGTGACAAGTTAGAGTGAAATTTTTATGAAATGCTTGTGAGTACATTAATTCTTTTACCCACTATGTTCCCATGATCAAGCCTTCCGCCATCCACTCCACACTGCTGGAGCGGTCATAGGCAAGACAGACATGTGTGAGGAACGCAGAAACCCCTTTTCTCTCTCAAAGACATCTAGAGATGGGACCATGACCAATGGCAGTATTTTAGGGTGTTTTAGCAATGTTTCGGGTTTTGAGACTATACTCTTTCTTGGCTTGTACAATATCCAGAGAAGGAGCCTGAGTATTGGGCACTGACAAATCTAATCTGCAGGGTTGCACAATGGGACCACAGGGCATCCTAAGAGCTGAGTGCTTTCCATTTAGAAGTCTGAAATTCTGGCAGTGGATCATCAGGTGGATGGTACTTAAGCATACTCCAGCATAAATGCTTCACTGTTAGACATTGTTACCTACCTGTTGCTGTTTCTTGCAAAATTTTGTGCCATTTTTCTCCCTGGTTTTAAACATCACAAACAAGATCTCCTTTGTTCCAGTGGGCTCAGTTGCTGGTCTTCACAAACAGCTAGTTGTTTTAAGTCCCAATATATTTTCCTATAACAGCCTGCCTTTTATATTTCACCTTAGGTAACCCATACAATTTAATTTTGCTTAAATTAAAGAATGAATTTGTGTTCTTTTAAACTTGAGAAGGAATAAGCACGAGCTGGCTTTGTTTAACTGTGGGTTCTCATGTGCCAATTCAACCAACTTTATGTCAAAACACCTGAAGGAAATGCTTCTGTGCTAGGTAGATGGAGACCCCCCTTGTCATCATCCTAAAGAAATAACAGTTGCTTATTATGTGGAATGTGTGTCATGTGTGTTACTCTCAGTAATCTGGCGGTGATTTGGGGAGTATATGGGAGAATGTTTGGGTTATATGCAGATAGCATGCCCCTACTTAAATATTCTGAGTGACATTCCGGGATGTTGGGAGTCTTGGCAGACCGCCATAGGAACTTAGGGATTCGTGTATTTATCTGTCTCTTGTAGCTAATCACCTAAAATCCATTCTATTAGTTAAAATTATACCACTGTGTTGTGAAGCATCTTGACCACATAGAAGAGGACAGAGACAAAAGCTAAGATTATATTAATTCCTAGTTAGGCACTGAGCTCTTTGGGGACCTTTTTATATATCCCTGATGTTTAGTGGCTTTCTTATAGCCCCCCCTCCCCCGAAACTACCTTTCACACCCAAGGCCACAGCATGAATGTAAGCATGTACTCAGAGTTTTGCTGTAAGGATGTAAAATATGTCTTTTTATTCTAGAACCTTCCATGACTGGATCACTGGGAATAAACGGCCGACTTCAGGAAGCCTAATCCAGGTGGTAACCACAGAAGGGAAGACAGAGCTTACTCCAGCGTATTTTTAAGCCTCATCTCAGTGCCTGGGAGAGCCCTTCTGAAACATCACTAACTGTGTGTGGCTGCATTGGTCCCATGTTTCCTGTATTTCTGTTTGTGGTATGAGATAGCCAGTCCTATTTGTCTCTTACATAGTGTCCCTTTGCTGTCCTGGGATGGTGTGGTGTTTATGGGAAGTGAGCAGAGGGGCCTGTAGGTAGCACTGTCAGTGCTGAGGGCACAGGGAAGTGTGTGGGCATCCTGCGTTGCCCTGGAGACCCTCCATAGTTCTCTCATTATTGACATTTGGGCCACTTTGAAGTCCAGCCTGTTCTTGAATTTCATGTTGGTGCCATACATGTGATTTTTGTGGCCTGAAATTGAACTGCCTTGAAAGTCCTTCTGTGATGTAAGCAAATCCAGTTGACTCTGTCATGATATCCTTTAGTGTCCTGGCATTAAGCGCAGGGGAACCTCATGTGAGTATTTGGGGTGTTCTTCCTAATAAACACACTTCACACCTTGTGTTGTCTTTTATTACTCAAGTCCTGGAGAGTAGAACCATGAGGTGTGGGGGTCTTTCCTTCTGGTGTCTTAAAAGAGGGTAGAGTTAATCAGAGACTAGTGTTTTCCATATGCTCATATAGTCTCCAGCCTGCTGTGTGCACCTGACAAGAGGGTAGGACGGTTCTGTGAGGTCAGAAGCAGCTCTTCATGTTCTGGTTAAGGAGTTGTGATGTAATCCAGTCTGGCCAACATACAGATGGGGAAACTGAGGCTCAGAGAGATAATTATCATTATCACTGCTGCTAGGACTTGCATTAAGACTGGAATCCCATCACCAGATGGTCACCAATTATTAAGACCTTTAGTTTGCTTTCTCTTTTTGTGAAATGACATACCGCCAGCCGTTTTAAGACAAAAGCTTCAGCTTTTAGGATACAATTCTGTTTTACAGCCTTCACCTCTAGTTCCAAAGTGTTTTCATTGGGAAAGTCAAATCCAGGCCCCTAAGCAGTTCTCGGTGCCCCCTTCTTTCTGGCTCCTGGCCACCATTCTGCTTCAGTGGATTTTTCTGTTCTTATATTTAATAACATCTGACATCTTATGTCTGGCTCACACATGGCATGATCTCCGCACTCTCCCTTTCTAGTCTGTGTGTGAGTACATATCTTCTGGTGATGGAAGAATAATATTCCCTTGTATCAAAAGATTTTGTTCATCCAATTGACAACTGGATACACTCTTGGGCTCTCTCCTTCCTTAAAGTATTGTTAGTAATACTTTAAACATTCATATACAAGTACTTGCATGTCTGTGCAGACAATATAGGGTAACTAGAAAAGCAGGGAAATAAGCCGGTAACTGGTAAAGATATGCAGAGATAAGGATTGAGTTTGTTAAACATTGAGAGGGGCTGGAGAGATGATTCAGTGGTTAAGAACACTGGCTGCTCTTTTCAGAGGACCTGGGTTTGATTTCCAGCACCCACACGGTACCTCACAGCTACCTGTAACTCCAGTTCTAGAGGATCTGAGGCCTTCTGTGGGTACCAGGTGCATACATGATGCCCAGGCGTACATACTGGAAAAGCACCCACACACATAAAAGTGAACTTTTTTAAAAATGGAATCTAAGTGATATTAGTCCGTCTTGTGCCGCTGCAGTGGAAAATGGTAACAACAAAAACAGTTCACGTTGCTCACATTTCAAGAGTCTCAAGGGCCAATGTGTGATGAGGGATTAAGCTTTAGCACATCAACAGGTAGGGGACACAAGTCATATCCAAAGCACAGCAGACACCGATGGGGAACAGGCAGAGAGATGAGGAGAACTAATTTGCACTGTGCTGGGGTTAAAGAGCGTGTGTCTAGGAGAGGGGGACAGTGACATTAAATCCTGAGGAGAGAAGTGAGCTGAGCTAGCTGCTGGCCACTAGCATTGTGATCTTGAGGAGAGGCTTCAGTAGAGAGCAGGTATGAGGAGATGAGCAAGGTTTAGTGTGGGTGGAGAGGAATTGCTGTACAGACTGATAACTCATACCTGATGGAGTCTTGGGAACCCAGTCCTTGAAAATAATCTAGAAGAGTCTACCAGATTTTGGCTCTGCTCTGTTCTCATAGGTAGGCTCCATTGCTAAAGTTTATGGATGGCCTGGTCTGATGCATAGACTTTGAATTCTGGCTTTGGGTTGTCAGGTTCCCTCAGCCTTTCTGGACTATGGGCTGCTAGGTGCTCATTTTCAGCTAGATTGTTCTCAAAATGGGCTTTGCTGGCTGGCCGGTCTGCCTGCATGTTTGAGGAAGCTGGCCTTGTTCACTGCTTCTGGGAATGGTCAGAGCTGCACAGCATGGCTATAGACGGCTAGGAAGGAGCCTGTTGTGGTCTGTTGAGACCCTTTCTTTGCAGCTTTGACCTCGAATCTAACTCAACCCACAGCAACAGGATAGAGAAACAGGGAGTCTGAAGAAGTTGGCCTGCACGGGACTCAGTTCTTCCACTTATTTCTGTACTACCCTGAATGTCTGCATTTATTTCTCGTCTCAGTTATAAGATGAGGTTATAAACATCTCCAAGGATGAAAGGCATATAGGCTAAGGGACTGATATACTGAAGGTGGTATTAAAGCTCATTTTTGGGACTTGTGTGTGTGAGAGAGGAGAGAGGAGAGAGAGGAGAGCAGAGGGAGAGAGGAAAGAGAGAAGAGAAAACATACATGAATGAGCAGGTATATGAGTATGAGTATGTCTGTGCACATTTGGAAGCCAGAGGTCAATCTCAGACATTATTCTACCATCTGCTTAGTTTTTAGAGACAAGGTCTTTCACTGGCTTCCACCAGCTAGGCTGGCTGGCGAGTGAGCGCCTGTCTCCACCGCCCCAAAGCTGGGATCACAAGTGCGTACCACAGTACCCTGCTTTTTCACACAGGTGCAGGGGATTGAACTCGGGTCTTCTAGACTGTGTGGCTGGTACTTTATTGACTGAGATGTCTCATAGTTCTAGCGTTTTTATTAATGTGTTTTGCTTGTATATAAAGCAATGGATTTCATGACACCTTTGTTCATGTCATGATGTCACTGCACCTTGCTCATATCTCCCACTATTCTCTCTGCTTCTTTTCAACTTGAACTTTGCCCTTAAATAGTACCCTTCTATTTTCATGTCATATGCATGTGTATACATTATACGCACACTTGTAAAATATACACATAGACACATGTAAGTCAGTCTATATTCTGCATATGAGAGTAAGTGTGAATACATTTTATCTTAAGGTCCTGCCCCCCTTTTTAGATCCCTTCCTCCTTATAGAACCTCCTTCTACTTTGATATGACATATACCTTTATTTATACTTATATCTTGTTGCCCATATGGAAGACAGTATTTGGTGATTCCTTCCCTAACTACTTTCTCTTGTTATTGTTTATCTAAAACCATGAAGTGCATCATTAGATTATTTATTCTCTATTTTTAATTTATTTATTTTTAAACTTTATTTAAAATGTCTTGACATATTTTTCTTTTAAAATATTGCAGGAAATTTCAGAAATACAAAGAGGTCTGGTATACCTTTCATTCAATTTTTTCCAATGGTTACATTTTGTATAGCTACAATATAATATCCAAGTGGGAATCTGCCATTTTACCAAATGAAGATTTTTATATTCAATAAAGATACAGAAATACTATATCACCACAAATAGCTGCATATTTCTACATATATTTTAGGGTCAAATTCATCCCCTCCCATTCTTTACTGTTTATTAAACCCAGTCAGCAATTAATTTGTATTCTATCACTAAAACATGGTCATTTCTGGACTATCATATAACTATTGTTGTATATAAACATTCTACTAAGTTCATTTAATGTTGCTTGTACGTACTTGTGTTTCGGGCTGACAACTTACAATTGCACAGCTATCACCATGTCTGCGTGTGGTGGCACACACATTTAATCACAGCACTCTGAAGGCTGAGACTATTATTTTTAATGTAACCACCACTCCAAGCTAACTTTATAGAACTACCTTTGCTGTTGGTGATACGTTTTTATTTCCAAATCATATCTCATATGGATACATCACCTCTACTTATCAGTTGGTGGACATTTGAATCCCTTTAGTATTTGGCCATTATAAAATGTGCTGTGAATATTTATGTGCACATTTATTGATATGTTTTTATTTTCCTGCACATGCGTCAATGAATATAATTTCTGAATATGAGGTCGTTAAGTCTGTTTATTTTTGCAGTTGCCACATTTTTTTTTCCAAAACCAGCGCCGCCATTTGACTTTTCTGTTGGGAATGCAGAATGGTTCCAGTTGTAACATGCAACAGAACTCACATGCTATCTCCCGTCATTATGCTTTTGGTCATTTACGTGGATGTCATATGTTCTCTCGCTGTGGTTTTGATTCGTATTTCCCTCACTTGATGATACTATCTTTTCATGCGCTTGGCGGCCATTTGTGTCTATTCTCTGGTGAAATGTCTGTTTTGCTCCTTTGCCCATTTTAAGTTATGTCACTTTTTATTGGTCAGCCGTCAGCAGCTGGGTGGGAGCCCTGGTGGAATATGGAGGGAGAGGGGTTGAGATGAAGTGTCCGCTCCAGGTCCATCTCACGGGCAGTGACTCCTGCTGTGGCCCTCCCCTCCATCTGGATCAGCTCTCTGGTGTTTCTGCTCTTCCTTCCGACTCTCAGCAATGAGGTAGTGGGGCTTCTGGCCATGGCTAAATGTGGGTACTCATCTCATTTGGATCCTAGATTTTTCCATTACTGATATGACTCACTCAGATTAAATTCTGCTGGAATGTGTTCAGGCCGGTCAGTGAAATAGGAATGCTAATATCTCCCGTCTGGGGGCTTTGGGTTAATTTCTAAAAAGAGGATTATGGACAGATGATTTTCTAGAATATTCCTAGCACTAAGAGATCATCTGTGTGGCCTAAGGATACTCCTGGGTTAAACAAGTCCCTTTTCTAAGTTTCTCAAGAAACCAGAGTCTTTTCTTTAATTTCCCCAGGCTTCTGGATGTATTGTTTATTTCTGGGAGAATGTTATACTATTTTCCCAAATTAATTTTATCCTGGATATTTGGGCTGTGAATCTAAATGAAAGAAAAACTAGAATGTTACACCTCATCAGTTACCTCAGAACTATGAGGTAGCAGTAGTGAGAGCTGCCAGGTCAGGGTGATTTCTATCTTTTTGTGTGTATGAAGCTCATTCTACAGAACTTCTCTGGGAAATAATTCAGTGGTCTCCATCAGTACTCTAAAAACTTTATATCATCTGAGTGAGAAATTCCACTAAATTCTAGGTAAGAACCAGACGCTAGGACAGAAACTGGTAATATATATTATTTTTTTCATATGTTATGAATTACTGAAACCTTGGAAATAGCCCCAAAGACCCACAGTCAAATGCTGTTAAATAATCATCACACATTAGCATTTCTCTAACATTTGCCTATTGTAGTATCTATTTTAGGGGTCTTCACTAATCTTTACAACTCCATGGAGGAAACTCTGTCCCTCTGCCTATTCTGCTGAGGGAAGTAAGGTGTAGAGAGTGACTGGACCAACACCACACAGCTATGGAGTAGCATTTGGATGGGCTTTCAGGGCATTCCACTGTAGCAGTCAACAAACAAGTAGTGAAATTAATTAGCACAGCTGTACTACTAATAAACATGATGATGCTATTAAAAATCTCAGTTTGGAACAGTTCTTAGCAATATGAGACAGTCCTCATAACAATGTTGCATGTACACTCATGATAGCCAATGTCATCCCGATTACACTAGAACATGTTGTCATCATGAAGACAGCTTTGAAGATTTCACCATCACCGAAACCATTGCTGTCCCATTGTGGCCAGTGTGTCAGGGTGTAACTGGCAGTGTTTTGAGAATTGGTGAGTCTATAGCATAATTGTGAGATACTGTGTATGCAAACCAAGAAAAAACTAGATGGAAATGTACCAATGTTAACTGGAGCTGGCGAGTCCTAGTCATAGGGAGTCATTTTTTTTTAAAAATAATTTTATTACATGTTGTGTGATTGATTATTAAGTGAGTGCTATGCCTGCAGAGGCTGGAAGATGGCACTAAATCACCCTGGAGCAGGAATTTTAGACAGAGGATCACAGCCTGATGTGGGTTCTGGGACTGGAACAGTTCTTTGGAGGAGCCACCTCTCCAGACCTTGTAGATGTTTTATAAGCTTGTACACATGAGTTAATCCTCGGTACTGCCTTCTGTTGGAGAAATATGATCCATTCAGTTTTTCCTCAGTTAGTTAATTATTTGTCCTTGTTTGTATATTGTCCATCTTTCTCGTCCCCTGACAAGCAAACAGCAGACCTTGTTTATTTTGTGAAACTCTGTATCCTGTGTTCAGTTATGGATGCTCTAGCCAAGTGACTCGGAGACGAGGTGTCATGAATGCTGATTCACCACTTGACACTCTTGCTTGTGAGTCTCAGCAATGATGATAACACATGTTGACTACTATGCATCAGGTACCACTCTAACTCCTCACCATTTACATCATCCTCACAATGGTCCTATTTCCCACTTTACAGATGGGAAAACAAGTCCAGTGAGGGACAGCCACATAGCTAGCATCCACTGGTAACATCACTCCTTCTAGGAAAGTTTCACATTCTTTCTATCGGCCTTTTTGGAGTTTTCCCTTTGAGGGATCCTTTGGACTGGGGGACACTGAACTGCTGTAACTCAAGGCAGAAGTTAACAGACAGGAAGCTCCGCTACTGTCTGCTGATCCAGGTACTAAGGGTGGGGTGGGGGGACTCATCAGCTATGTTGTGCTGACACAACTTGATAAAATGGGGTATGTTGGCTCCCCCATTTTCCCCTTCTTGGGTTCCCTGCCCCCAGCCCTCCTACCTCAGACCAGTTTCCCAAATAAACCAATGCCTGCAAACCTTATCATAGTGTTCCCTTTGGAGGGTGGGTGCAGTGTAAAGTGTTTTAAACCTCTATTGCTGTCTTTGTCAAATTACATGTGCTAAACCTTTGTTTTCTTGTCTCTTCAGATTGTGAGGTCTCGACAGCAAAGACCACCTCATCAGTTATGTGGTGGTTCATACATGATGAGTCCAGAAACAGAAAGTTCATGAGTCTGCAAATAGCCTACAGAGTAGGCATGGGGCATAACCTTCCCGAGAAGATTTCTGGTTACTCTCCCTTGACTCTACAACAACACTAGACAGAAGATATTATTATTACTCTTATTTCACACACGAGGGACAGGACAAGAAAGATTGGCTCACTTACCTGGAGTCTCAAAGCTTTGGGAATGAAGTGCATCAGTTCTGAACTCTTCTCCATCCCTGTTTTTCTTATCTGTTTAATTACCAAGGAACTGTGGAGGCGTCTTCCGGAGAACACAGGCCAATAGAAACATGGAAGGAGGAGGGCCACGCAGGAGGCAGGTGCTGCAATGAGAAATGTGTCTGGCTAGTGATTCTTAAAATTTTTTTCAATGATTCTTTGTGGCTTTACATTAAGCATCCCAATACCACTCATTTCTTTGACCCCTCAAGTTCATAGATGAGGTGATGTTGAGGTGGGCTACCTCACCCAAGGCAAGCTCTCCAGCACAGCTCCCCTCATCTGCCATGGGGCAGCAAAAAAAAAAAAAAAGTTCCCCCTCTTCCTACCAGGTAAGAGAGCCAGCCCTGGGGCCACTAGTGTGACAGAGCTGGCCCTGCCCCTCACTAAGTACAGCAACCCAGAGAACAGGCTTTAAATATAACTTGGACAAAACAGTAGAGCTGGCTCTGGTGCTGTGAGTGCTGGTGAGCAGTATCTGAGGCTGTGGAGCAGAACTGGACACCCATCACTGTCTGCTACATTGAGTGGGCTGGCCAGGCCTAGTGATTTTTATCTTGTAGGTCGTAGGGTATGTTGAAACCAAGGGCATCACTGAAACCAAGAGCATTTGGAAGAATACGGGCAGTTTGAAACATTTCCACAAGGGGGCAGGCATTGGCAACAGATGCACACTGGTGTTGGGGAGCCCAGGGAGAAATGAGGTTCCTATTCAAACTGTCTATACAGACCTGGGGTCGATAAGTCAGCAGGAATGCTGGAGAGCCGTTGCTATGGCTGCTGATCGTCCTGGTACCCTTCCTCCACATTCCTGTGTTTACTCTTTTCACTGAAATGAAAATTGGTGAAAGAGTGGTAAATGGTTCCACGTCTTAAAATATGTGCTTCTAACCCAGCACGTCAGATAACATGCATATCAAACATTTACATTGTGATTCATAGCAGTAGAAAATTTACAGTTATAAAGTAGCAATGAAATAATTTTCTATGGGGGTCACCACAACATGAAGAACTGTGTTAAAGGGTCCCAGCATCAGGGAGGTTGAGGACCACTGTTCTAAACCATCACCCCTGCAAATCCTTAAAGTCCAATCCCCGAAAAAGAAACAGAACATAGCACAGACAGCAGTCACAGCCTCCTTTACCACACTCCCCCAGAACACATCTCAACCCCAGAAAAAGATCTGGTCCCCTGCCGTTTGTATCAGGATCCCTGGTATAGGCTCTGTCATGCTGCATACTTAGTAAACAGTTATCACCCCCCGTTTATGCTCAACTAACATCAGTCTTGGTGCTGAGAAATTTATCAGAAATCACTCCCCTCCCCTCCCTTCATCCTCCTCATTTCCCTCTATATCTCTGCTCAAACTTGTCATGTAGTCAAAGATGACCCCCACTATAATCCTCCTGCCTTCCACATCCCAAGTGATGAGATTACAGGTGTGCCCGACCCGTTTTTGTGGTCTTGAGATGCAAACGCTAATTCTTGAGATGCAAACTGAGCTAATTCCCCACCCCACTTTGTAACGTTGAAGAAAGCAGCCAGGGGCCTTGCACCTGCGAGCCAAACTCGGTATACTGAACTACACTCCCAGCTGAGCACGCGTCGTTTTTTCCCCTAATAACTTGAATGCATTAGAATCTTCCCCATTGAAAGATGAAGTCATTGAGCCCTGGACGTTATCAGTCACATTTTTGGACTTTTCCTTGGTGGTTTCTACTGACTTATTGCACCATATAATTTGGTGGTCCATGAGGTGAGGAGAGACATGCTAAGCAGCTGTTTTTAATGTGAACCCAACACAAAGGAAGTGCAGAAGGAAACACGAGAATGAATGGGAAAACAGGGTTGCTATGGCTGTTGCTGCCCACCTCCGCTTCCAGATCATACACTTCTAGGGGACACGATGAAAGGAACATGCTTAGTGTTAGACACTGACCTAGTGGTCCGTGATCAGCTCAGACATGACTGTCCTGGAGAGTCCTGGTGACAGCAAGTCTGCCTGACCTGTACAGAAAAGGAAACAAAGAACCAAAAGTGAATCAAGTTCAAGACCATCCACAGTGAGTGGGAGAGCCTGTAGAGAACTCTGATCCCTCATCCTGAGAACCTGGACATTTTGTCCAGAACTTTCTAAAGCAGCACACACACTGCCATTTGTGTGACATTAGTGAGTAATGATAATAGACAATAATAATGCTCATTTGATGTGTATTTGTAGGGGATTGTGTTGTTTCATGGTAAATAATTGTCCCACCCACTGGTTTAATAAAAAGCGCTGATTGGCCAAAGGCAGGCAGGAAGTATGGGCAGGGCTACCAGACTAAGAAAACTCTTGAGAACAGGAAGCACAGAGCAGAACACCAGAGAGAAGCTGGAAGAAGCAGAGGACAACCATGCTGCTCTAAAGAAAGGTACCGAGACACATGGATGAACAGGAAGAGTAATGGGCTAGATGAAGGGTAGAGAGCTAGCAAGTGATATGCCTGAGCCTTAGGCCGATCAGCCTAAAACTATAGCAAGCCTCTGCGTGTCTCTGAGTGGGTCTGTGGGTATGTGGGCATAAACCTTGAGGTTAGGCCCAAAAGTCAGGAACAGAAACCTCGTACTATATGTATTAGAAAAATACATAACAAGTATGTCAAAGCTATGGTTCCATGAACATTGTTCAGATGAGTTTACGTGGTCACTAAATTAAAAGTGGATAAATTGAAATACTGTATAGACAGTATGTTCCACGAAGAGCATCAGTTTTCTCCAGCTGTAGCAGATGGCTACAACTTAGTGCCTTGAAAGAATACAAATTTGTTCCCTCACAGGTATGCAGGTGGTAAGTGCAGGGCTGTACTCCTTCTGCCTTCCATTGCTTGAAGGCTCTCCCTTATCTTCTTCTGACCTCATCTCTGTTGTCATGCTTCCTTTATTCTGGGCTAGATCATGTCTTCTCCTGTGTGTGTGTGTGTGTGTGTGTGTGTGTGTGTGTGTGTGTGTGTGTGAGAAGACAGAGGTCAACACCTCGGGTCAGGTATCAGTGCATAAGCAGTGTCCATCTCACATTTTGAAATAGAATCTCTGGCAAGTGAGTCTAGTTTGTATATCCACTAAGATCTAAAGGTCTGCCATCCTACATAATCCCAGAGCTGAGGCTACAAACACACACCACCACACCTTTAAAACTTTTTATAATACTGTGTATTATTTTATTTTATGTGTATTAGTGTTTTGTGTATGTGTGTATCATGCACATCCTAGAAATGGAGTTGTGGGTGCTTGGGGGGCTGGGAATCTAATCTAGATCTTCCGTAAGAACTAAAAGTGCTCTTACCCACTGCCCCGACATGTTTTTATTATGGGTCATGGAAACAAACTCAGGTCTCATGCTTGGATGGCAAATGTTTTGCCTCCTGAGCCATCTCCTCAGCATCTGGTCTTCATTTCATTTATAGTTCTATTAAGCCCAAGCGGGTGATTCAGGGTAGTTTCACCATGTTAATCCTATTTATTATATTATAATAAAATATCTTACTTTATGATAGAATCTGATCACATCCTCAGATCCTAGGAATTAGGCTCCAATTGTATATCTGGGGCTTTATTGTATTCTACAGTAGAGATGGATGAACACAGGAGGACAATTGCTAAGGGAAGGTGGAAAGACCTTACATCACAGCTGCCTCCTAAAGGCTATATTTGAGACTCACCACCACCACTTTTCTTGGGATCCTTAGGCAGTGAGGGATCCATCTCACATTTTGAAATAGGATTTCTATGCTGTGGAGGCAGAGGAAGACTTCAGTATCTGAAAGTGTAATCACTTGCTAGTGATCATAGGATGATGCCAGAGATTGCCTTTGGAGAACTGTGACCTGGGGTTTAACCCGAAAGTTAAAAGTGTAAAGAGCAGATATGTCCACACAAAGGTTTGAGAAGAAGTATAGTGCAGACAGCCCTGAATAACACTTAGGATGTTCATAATTTGTCTGGAATGTTTCCTTTTTTGCCAGACAGTGTTTCCTTGTCTGGAAAGATAGTGTATGTGTGTGTATGTGTGTGTGTGTGTCTATGCATACACATCATATGAGCTTTAAAGAAATGACCGAATCCCGCTGGCTAAAGTTTTGACTCTGATCCCTTCCTCTCCCCAATTAGGGGAAGGCTGATTTTTGTATCTGCACCGTGAGTGTCAGGGAGCAGCACCCATGCTGAGAGGGGACATGTACACAGGCAAGCTGGAGAACAAACATCAGCGAAACTCCAGCCTTTCTCATACATAAGGATTCTCACCATGACCCCTCGGATCCACAGAGATTATACAGTAACCTTGAAAGAACCAGCTAGGATTTTAGTTAACTCTGTGTGACTCCAAGGAAGTTCTGGAATTTGTATCAAGGGTTCTGGTGACTGCTTTTTAGGGATAGGCTAATCTTAAATCTCGCTAGAGCCTCAGCATTGTATAAAGCTGACCCTCTGGGGTCAAGCTGGGGAAGTATTGCCTGATGGTGGTTTGTGTGGAGAATGGCTTTTTATGGGCTGTCAAAATCAGCAAAAGCAGTAAGGACAGATTCAGTCAACAATGTCCTAGCACAATAGGTGGAAAACCAAACTTGGTGCAGAGCTGGCTGAACAGGGGAGGATCAGGAGAGTCGGGAAAGTGATGATTTATAAAAGATGGGATAGAAACCTATATGAAACCTATATGGGTTTACTAAGTGACAATGAAGTCAGTCTCTGCCTGTAGGGGTATTGTGTTGATTCATTGTAAATAATTGTCCCACCCACTGGTTTAATAAAAAGCGCTGATTGGCCAAAGGCAGGCAGGAAGTGTGGGCCGGGCTACCAGACTAAGAAAATCTCTGAGAACTGAATGCCAGACAGAGCACCAGGGAGAAGCTGCAGGATGCAGAGGACAACCATGCAGCTCTAAAGAAAGGTACCGAGCCGCATGGCTGAACAAGAGACATGGGATAGCTTAAGAGTAGAGAGTTAGCAAGCTATATGCCTGGGCCTAAGGCTGATCAGCCTAAAACTATTGGAAGCATCTGTGTGTCTCTGTGGGACTGCGGGACTGTGGGTCTGTGAGCCTAGACCTTGAGGTTAGGCCCGAAAATCCCGGCCAGAAACCTCGAACTACAAATGGCAGCCCAACGTGTGGCAAATATACCCATAAAAAGCCATAGATAGCTTAAAAAATGGTCTAGAGCCCAAAGCAGCCTCTGAATTGTGTCTCCCACATGAGCTGTGGTACAGAGACACCCTGGTGAGGCACATGGGCTTGAGCTACAATAGCGGGCTTTTGGAGTGCAATTTAAGGTGTATAATGGCTGGCTCCTGAAGTCTCACAGGACCCTCAATATAAGGAAAAGGTTATAAGTGATGTATTTAAGGTTTCTGTTCAAAAGGGCAAAAAGGGAACAGAATCAAAGATGGCTTTCTAGTGTTGATGTTTTCATGGATCAGCTCTGTTTGCCAGAAACAAACTGAGGCTTGGCTTTTTAAAGAAAAGCTTCCTGATTCAGCATTAGAAGCAAAACACTTGTGAGTTTTTAAAGAGGCCCTGCTACCTAACACTTAAATGGAGTTAATGAGTAGCAGATGGCAAAGCTTTACTTGGTGATTATATGGACCCTGAAATTCCCAGACTATCTGGGTTAAAAAGATAAATTCTATAAAATTAAACTAGGAGCTGGGTGGAGCCATCCACCTATCATACCAGCCTTTAATCCTGTCAGATTAAAGGTGTGTTCAGAAACAGAAGAAATAGAATCTGGGTGGAGTCAATCACCCTAGACAAGCAAAGGTGTGGTCAGAGACAGAAAAAGTTAAAAAATATATAGTAAAGACAGTTTTTTTTTTTAAAAAAAGTCTAAGTGGTAAAGAGTGTTTTGAAAATATATATACATAGGCGTAAAGAAAGAAAAAAGAGGTAGAGAAAGCCCTTAAAGAAATAGAATGAATAAATAAATAAATAAATAAATAAATAAATAAATAAATAAATAAATAAATAAATAAATAAAAGCCAAGTAAAGATGGAAAATACAAAGAATGTCTGGATACTGTATATTACTGTCTTATCTTTAAGCTTCTTGACTGAAAATGACTTAGTAAAAGCTGCTAAAAGACAGTTGATTATAAATGTTGTTAGAGTAATTCAACCTATATATTTTGTAAATGAGTTGACTTTAAAATTGAAATGCAAAGATACACTACTTTGGAGAAGAGGTTTTCCTTTTATTTTCACAGAAAATGAAAGACTGTGGATTTCTTCCTGGATAAAGAACATAAAGTTTGATAGAGGAAGACCCCCTGAAAGATCTTCAATGGAAATGGACGGACCAGATGATTCAGCATTTCAGGCACCTCTGTGAAGTTTCCTGAGCTCTGTATCCAGAACAATTTCAAGGAGACTGGCTGAGATGACCCAGCCTTACAGACTACTACTCCACTAAAGACTTGTGCATAATCCTGCATTTTTCTTTGGATTCCCATGAGATTGTCGGTGTCCCCATTCAGCAGGAAGTAGCCTAGAGAACAACGCCCACATTCCCAAAACATGGATTATGGATGTTTGTGTTTATTTACAGTGTTGTTTATAAGTTGTTATAGATAAGAGGGGAAAGAATATTAGATTTGAAGTTCTTTTTGTTTTAAAAGGAGAAAAGGGGATATGTAGCGGTATTGTGCTGATTCATTGTAAATAATTGTCCCACCCACTGGTTTAATAAAAAGCGCTGATTGGCCAAAGGTAGGCAGGAAGTGTGGGCGGGGCTACCAGACTAAGAAAATCTCTGAGAACTGAATGCCAGACAGAGCACCAGGGAGAAGCTGCAGGATGCAGAGGACAACCATGCAGCTCTAAAGAAAGGTACCGAGCCGCATGGCTGAACAAGAGACATGGGATAGCTTAAGAGTAGAGAGTTAGCAAGCTATATGCCTGGGCCTAAGGCTGATCAGCCTAAAACTAATGGAAGAATCTGTGTGTCTCTGTGGGACTGCGGGACTGCAGGTCTGCGGGTCTGTGGGTCTAGACCTTGAGGTTAGACCCGAAAATCCCGGCCAGAAACCTCGAACTACATCTGCCCTCCCATGGGACTGGGGAAATGAGCCCTGTCTGTAGAGACTCTTCAAACAGGCCACAAATTCTTTTGGAAGTTTCTTCTGGCAGGCACTGTGAGATGGCCAAAGGCCAGTTCCTGGGGATGTAGCCTTGAGCTGTTAGAAACTATGTAAGTAATTTTTTTTCAAGTCTTTATGAGCTTGATATGAAGTCTGAAAAGGCTTCAGGGCTTGGCTAGAGTGTAGTTAGAGAATCTTGGTCGGGGGTACCCTCAGTGTGAACCTGTGCCATGATCAAAAGTGTTCCTTAGTATAACATTTTGTCTTGGTGAGAATAGGAGGCATAACAACAAAGGTATCACTACCAAGAAAAATGCCAAAATTTTATCAATCACCTATATCTATCATCTATCTATATCTATTCATATTTATCATATATCTATCTACTATTTAATTTCTATCATCTATTATCTATGAATTGATCTCTATATATTGTCTAAGCTTCAAATTTTCATCATCTTATATTTTTATTTATAATTATCATGTATGCATGTATAATTATGAATGAATGTATATATGCATGTATGATTGTATGCATATATGCATCAATCTTTCCCTTAAGGGAAGTTCTCAGAGCCTCTAATATTGTAAATCTCCAAGAGGGATTTTTTTTTTTGTCATTCACTATGTAGAGAAGCTATGCCTAACACTGAGCAAGTGCTCTGTTATGTGCATGGCATGAATGAGTGAGTAGATGTGATAGATGACTGACTTTAGCAGACAAAAGGGAGAAAGGCAATTTTGAACATAGTCCAGTGCATCCTGGGCTATGGCCATGACTGAATTTTATAGCTATAACATTTGGGGCTAGAGAGATGGCTCAGCAGTTAAGAGCACATGCCACTCTTTCAAAGGGCTTAAGTTTGGTTTCCAACACTCACGTTGAGCAGTTCACAACTGCCTAGAACTCCAGCTGCAGGGGATCTGCTCTGTCTAGGTTTTCTGAGCACTTGTCCTCATCCACTGCCCTCCACACAACCACACAGATATAATATGTAATTAAAAGCAAGAAAAACACTTTTAAAAGTGTAAACATTAACTATACTTCTAACTACAGGTTATAAAGACCCTATTATGAGCCAAGGATGGTGCCAGGCTTTCTCCTATTATGTTATCAGTTGAAATGGGACCAAGAAATATAATCAGTAATTTCACTGATTCAGGAGGTACTTTTTTGGGGCCAAACTCAGTGGAAGTAATTATTACAAGGCAGTTGTGATAGCCTGGCAAAGATGTCATCTAACTTGGTATCATATATCAAGGACCAAAATCCTGCTGTCCCCCCAAGCGACTTAAATGGTATGTAATTAATGACAGTGAGATGCGTAATTAGTCACTAGGAGTGTTCAGCTCCTTGACATGTGGCATTTACTCTGGATGTAGATCTTTTGTGTTTCAGGGAACCGTGGTGTCTTGTGTGTTATTAGGGGGAAGCAGGTTGCCAGGTTAAACTCTAATTAAATGTTACTGTTGTTATTTGAAAAATAACTGCTTAGAGTTGGTGTCATATGGACTTTATCAGTGGATGGTATTAGAACATTTAGACATTATAGGCTGCTTAATGCATGCCTCACATTGCCCAGGAAGCCTTCCTTGACTCTACAATGAAGTTGAACAAAGAAAATTAATATAGCGAAGGTGTAAATGAGAATGTCAGTTAGCACAGGGAAGGGATTATATTGTCTCTCTTTTTTTTTTCTCTGAACTTCTCAATCAAGGCTTCAAGAGCAGTCTGAGCATTTTCCTTAGTGGTGGGTTCCAAGTGGAAGTCACATTCCTGGAGGACAGTTTGACACTCAATTCATCTTGTCTTCCTATATGCAACATCCGTGGATGGGTTGTCTGGGTAAGAAGGCAAACAGTCTTTCCAAAGTGGGAGAAAAAAACCTTAGACTGGAGAGGGCCTCTGCTGAGGATGCTCTTGTTATATAGGAAAGTGAGCAGAGTGCAGTCTTCCATAAATGTTAACTGTTGGGGAGGCAGCATGACAGCCATTGAGAACCACAGACGTTACTAACTCATTATGGACAGATTAACCATGTGGTAGGGGTTCTGTCTGTGGGTGGTAACTGCCTTTGAGTCTTGTAGAGTCCAGAACAGGCCCTACAATTGCATTGTGAGATGAATGATCTCAAATCCTTAGGTTCTGGTGTGACTTCTGGCAGGTTCCTTCACTCCTTTATTTTTCAATCCTTATCTGTAAGATGGACCATTAGTCACTACTCCCATGATTGTCAAAACATGAAGGACATACCACATTAAAGTTCCCGTAGAGTGCTCTGTTTATATACCCAGCCCTAAGCAACTTGCCAGCTTCATCTCTTCTATTTTTCTTCTTTTCAGAGTAAATAAAATAATAACTAGGGACAGAAGAGAGAGACTTCCATCTGGAGATAGGTCATATTTGTCTTAGACAAAACAGAGGCAGCACAATGAAGAAGTCTTGTTCATTTATTATAATAGAATAAGAACCAGGTATCCTGCAAATTTACCAAAGCAATAGCTGATTTTTTTATACACACTTACTTAATCACTGTGGGAATTTTATTGAGTGCTTATTTAATCATGGGCTGAGAGTGAATTTCTGGACCATGCTACAAGGTTGAATTTTGATCAGTGAGTTGTTATTGGAAAAAGAAATTGGTGTGGTAGCCAAGGCCACCAATTCATGAGGACTAGTGTACAAAGGATATGATTAGCTAGTTTTCAGACAGAACTGTGGTCATGCTGACCACTGGCCCTTTGGTTAAACTTATCCCATAATACAGAGTCTAACCCAGGCTGCCAGCCAGTCTCTGGAAGTTCCAGTTGATGGGAAGTAACTGTGTGGGCTTTCCTGTGAGCTGGACAGAGGAGGGTTGTGATAGCCACTGACTGCCTCATTTAATTTATCCCTTTGAGCCTCAGTTTACTTGACTGAAAAATAGGAGTAATAATAACCTAAATGGTGGCAAAATGAAGCCATTTCTTAGTAAAGAGGACTCAGTGTGAAATTCGGAGCACTACAGTTATATAACAGTAATTGGGTTGCCATTTTTTTTTTTTTGCATTCAGGTTTCTTTTAAGAATTTATGGAATTGTTATAGGTACTGAGCCATAAAATTAATAACCAAATATAAACATAAAATTAGTTATTTGTCACTACTCTAGAGGCAGTGGGACCTGGGAGAATTTAGACAATGTGGCAGACTGAATTCTTGTGCAATGGTAACAGAGCATCAGACAAGAGAAGTCATATGAGCAAAGTCCTCTTAAGTTCAGGCTGTATACCATCACAAGGATAAGACACATGTGGTAAGAACATTATTTTTTTCATAGAGGCATATAAAGGACATTTGAACATTTGATTTAACAACAGCAAGTAATAATAAATAATGTGAAGTAAACTCACTCCTGTCCACCACACCTCGGAGGGGCATGAAAACAAATTCCTAGAACAATTCCATGTTGTGAAGAAATGGAGGTCACAAGCCTCTTGAGTGTCCCCGCAAGCACTCAGAACTCTCCTCACGTGGCTCCATTCCTTGACTGTGTTCCGACAGTTTTCCAGTTGGGAGAAGCCTGAAACCTTTCAGAGTTTACTTTTGCTGTGTTTCTGGTTAAGAAAGTCAAGTGAGAAAGAAGCTGGGAAGCTAGGAAGCCATCCACGAGAGGAGAATAGAGTCCTTTCAGGAGGTGATGGAGAGGCCAATAGAACACATGTAAGTTGAGTGTGGAAGGGGAAATACAGAGAACAGAAGGGTTTGAGCAGGGATAAGCGTGTGGAATAGGAGAGCAGAACGAGCATGTGTGTGTGTGTGTGTGTGTGTGTGTGTGTGTGTGTGTGTGTGTGTGTGTGTGTGTGTGTGTGTGTATGTGTAGACTCATCTAAAAATGCCCTACAGAAATTTACTGCTTTGCAAGCCAATTAAAGAAAGAAAAAAGAAGATAAAGAAATGGGGGTCTGCAGAGAAAATCCAGTGGTTAACATTGTTTTTGCAGAAGACCTGGTTTGGTTCCCAAATAGTTGCATCAGGCACTTTACGAGCATCTCTAACTCCAGTTACATGTCAGAGCCAATCCAGGTCCTCTTCTATGCATGTGGTGCATATACATACATTCAGGTGTGCACACACAGAAAATGAATACATTTTTAAAAAATGAAGTAAAATGAATATAAAGGTCATAAGTGAGAAAGGTGGGGAGTCTGCACCTCCCCTCTGCTCTGTGAAAGGGGTTTCTGCTTCAGGGCATGCAAAGGGACCGAGTTCTCTGTCCAGGTTAGCTTTTAGTGGGAGCAGCAAGTGGCTTCTTCTGTCTGCTTCTGTCTGTTAGGTTCATGTTCTGGGCTGCTGTCCAAGGGGAGTGAGAAGATGGGGGAATCACTTGTACATAGCTAACTGATAAAGGCTGTGTGAACCTTTCTAAGTAGACGTTAAGAGCTCACCAACCTGGTTTTCTCTCCTTAGAACCATAGAGGAACATGCTTCCCAGTTTCCTTGAAGCAAACAGAGGTATTTATATGTGTCTGATGTTGTCTATAGTGCTATGGCTTATGCAATATCACTTCTGAGACCAAGAACAAGGTAAACAGACTCAGCATCCCCACATGCCTCACATTTGTCTTAAGAAGTCAGAGTTTTAAAGTGAGTGTCACCTCTGTCACTGAGCCATATAGATCACATTTGTCCTGGAGAGCTACCCATACTGTTAGTGGTCTCTTCAAGTATGAGAAATAAACTCATACGGAATTAAGGTACTGAAACTTGAGAACCATAGTGACTAGCTTTTAACCCAGTTGATCCTAATTACTGTAACCTTTTAAAGGAGGTTTAAAATACGCCTTGGAATCTACAAGTGGGGATTTAATAAAAGCTCCAAAAGTTTTGGAGATATAAGAGGGATCTAACCACAGTCAGTCTAAGAAGATCAGAGAGTGGTGATTCACACCTTTAATCCCAGCATAGGGAGTATCCTGGGAGTGGTGATGCCCTTAATCCAAGTTGAGGAGGCCATTTTAGTTTACAGAAGGAGTTTCAGGCTCCCAGGCAGGCAGTGGTAGGGCCATGCCATTACTGAGCGGAGAGAGTATTTAAGGTGGGTGTAGAAAGCCAAAAGTGGCCAAGAGAAGCCAGGCTGAGGAAATTGGAAGACAGCTGGGTGAGATCTGACTGTGGTGTTTACTCTCTCTAATATCTCAGACTTTCTCAGAGATCTATCCCTGAGTTTCACTTATTCGTGCAACATCTACATGCTACCATCTATCTTAAGATTCTATCAAATAGTACTGTCTTAAATGATGGACAATGAGAATGGAAGGTGGGTGACAGAGAAACATTGCATTTAGTATGTAACGTAGTGCCTGATAATTTTTCAGGGTTTTGAATTAGCTTGCAGCCTTCCTGCATTCCAGATTCACAAATTCTGAGCACTTTGCCTATTTCAAAATGATTGCCCCTGAATACAGACCTATGTTTTCAAAACGCCTTGAGGACTTCTCACAGCACAGCAAAACCCAGCTAAGCATGTTAGCCCACCCCATGGGCAAGCAGGGAAAAAGCACAAGCCTCACTTTCACCGGATGCTAACAAATTTGAGTCAACAAATACAGGTGGGATATTAGTTCACATCAAATTGTGCATGACTCCTGGGACACAGAGATGAATGAGGCTTGCTTCCTGCCTTGAGACGCTCACAGTCTGTGGGGAAAGGACCATATAGACTAAACAAGTTAGCCCAGGGGAGTACTTCAGGAGAGATGTAAAAAGACAGAAGATGCAGAGTCCAGAGGAAGTGAGAGATCTATTCTGATTTGAGGAAATAGGAGACTGTACTGTACTTGAGAGACAACCAAGACCTTGAGCGTTTTCTGTGAGCTCTGAAAAGCAGCTGTCTTGTTTCTGAAGACTTAGGACTTTTTACTCTATGCCATGGATATACCAGCTCAGGAGATGTGTGCAATTTGGGCATTTTCAAAGCCCACATAACTAGAGATCTACGCTAATGGGGAAATAGTCATAATATTGTCACTGAACATGACATCTTGTTGATATATTTTGCTAAATTGCCCTTACTGATTCACCAATCTTTTTTGCTTCCTTCACTATAACAAAAAGAACTGCAGAATTAACTCCCTCACAACACCTTGTTCTGGGCTCTTGGCAGCCTGCCTGATGTGGTGGTTCTTTCCAGATGTGCCTTTTAGCATGTGGTCTTTAGAATCCTGTAATAATGGATATAAGTGAGACAGGAGGCGGAGAGCCAATCTTTTGTGCCAGACAAGGATCAGTTTCTTAAAACTGTGATTCCCTGGAACCGTTCTGGAAATATTAGTAGGTGTGCTATATGCTGAGGCTTAGCTGTTTTTCTTTCTTTCTTTCTTTTTTTTTTTTCTCCCAGAATGCAGTTTCTATTTATTATCTCTCAGCTGCATGCATACCCTTCCATGAAGGTTCCAAAGGAAGTAGCCTTTCTCCATTGTAACAATCTTAAGCTTCGTCAGTAGAGGGCGCAGGAGGGACATTGCAGGCAGAAGGAGCAGCTCACACAAGTGCTCTCAGCACAGAGCAGCTCAACCCTCAGGCACATGTACTCTAGAGAGATTTTCTATTTACCTTGACACAGAGGATTAGGCATTTCAAGAACCTTCTGCTGTCTGGAGGGTCTCAGCCTTGCGTGCTCTAATGATAGCTGAATCCTAGTCTGTTCTTCCTTCGCTTTAGAGTAATAGTTAGCATTCAATTTACATCTTTGTACTTACTCTCTTGTGGTTAATAAGAGTTTGTGCCAAACTTTCTCTGCTCAAGTTTCTATACAAATTCTGTCCTTAGGCTTTTTACACCTCTCTTTAGGCTCTTATGAACACAGTCAGGGCACAACGACTCTCAAATACTTATCTCGTGGTCCATTTATATTCTTAGCAACCCCAAAGAGCTTCTATTTAGCTATTTGGTAGGGTGACTCTATCAATATTTGCTATATAGGAAAGTAGAACTAAGAGATTTTAAAGCTGTTTGAAAGCGAATTTCTTAAAGAGGTTAAGCTTATTACATGCTAGGCAATACTGAAAAAAATTATTTACAGCATAAAGGTGTTAGTGAGGCGAGTAGTAGGCAGTCATTTTCATGTCTGACGACAGACAGCAGATGGTTTCTCATAGCCTCTTCTGCAGTCTGCTGAGGTCGGTTGTTTGGCTCCAAGTTTACGTAAGAAATCTCTAGCTGCTCACAGACACATAGCTGTAAATGGAAGAGGTCATCGATAACCCTTTTAGGTACGTGTGAACTTCTTTGATGAGACATCAAAACTCAGCAAATGAGAGTGTTGTTTTGATTGTGGGTTGCTGCTCCCTATTGCCTTCCCCTACCTCCCATCACGCTGCAGATCAAATGCAAGGCCACAGTGGCCGTATCTACAAGGTTGGTAGCAAGGCTTTCATAGCCGAGAGATAGACTGTCAACAAAAAATCATGCACTGGAAGCTTGATCTCCAGCATGGGAATGTGTAAGGTAAAGAACCTTGGAGGTGGAGCGTCCGTCACTGGGGAGTGCTGATATCCTGGAGTAATTGCTCAAGGAGAAAACTGAAGAGTATCAGGAGTCTCAGTGGATTCCTGTCTTCAGTTTGACTTCTCCACCTTACGTGTGCTCTGCCATCTACCTTGAGGTCTTTTCCAGAGCTGAATTGAGATGATGTAGGACCTCTCTCAAAGCTATAAGTGAAACGAGCCTCTTTTCTTCATAAAATTAACCTGCACAAGGTATTTTATTATGGTAATAGAAAGCAGACTGATGCAATGCAGAGGCTAAAATCCATGAGTCCTAGCTGGTACTTCGAGTATATCTTTTGCCCACAACTGACTGGGATGTTGTTCACTGCTCATTTAGAAAATGCTGGTTCACTGAGTTATATAGACACTCTAATACTGCCATATCTGTACTGACTAGTTTCATGTGTCAACTTGATACAGGTATAGTCATTAGAGAGGAAGGAACCTCAGTTGAGCCTCCGTGAGATACAGAGTGAGGTATTTTCTCAATGGAGGAGGGCCCAGCCCATTGTGAGTGGTACCATCCCTCGACCGGTAGTGTTGGGTTCTATAAGAAAGCAGGCTGAGCAAGGCATAATGAGCAAGGCAGTAAGAAGCACCCCTCCATGGTGTCTACATCAGTTCCTACCTCCAGGATCCTGCCCTGTTAGACTTCCTGTCCTAATCTCCTTCAACAATGAACAGCAATATGGAAGTATAAGCCAAATAAACCTTTTTCTCCCCAACTTGCTATTAATACTCATGGTGTTTTATTGCAGCAATAGAAACCCTAACTAAGAAAATATCCATTCATATCGTAACCAATATCATTTTAAAAAATTTTAGGAGTTATTAGGCTTAGAGTAGCAGCCATCATTTTTCCCAAATCACCTAAGAATCTGTAGTTTATCATTGGTAAGAAAACATTTCCAAATAATTAACTTCAAATAATCATAATTTGTTTGTTAGTGGCCCTCTCAAGTAAGAAAGTAATTTTAAAGAGGAAATGTGGTTAATCTGTCTTGCAGTCAAATGATCCCAGTGGTGTTCATGAAGACAAACCAGAGTACTTTGATATGTGTCAAGGGCTTTATGTTACGAACTAGCATAACCCCATCCAGGGTTTGTATTAATCTCCATGGCTCCTGTTATCACTGAAGGCCATGTAGTGCCTGGGGTCTGGGTCGCCACTTTGGCCATACTAAAGCCAGGATGATGCTGATCTGAGTGGCCTTGGCTGTCACAGGGGCCATTGTGACATCAGGATCCAGGCTACTACTGAGAACCACCATGTCTGGATCCATGGTCCTACCACAACCAGAGTCTATGTTGATGTCCATGGCCTGTAGTGCCACCAAAGGCCACAAAGATGCCTCTGGGCTGCTACCTGTGGCCATCTTGGGATCTGAGGAATGAGCCACTTCTGGGGTCATGCCAATCTGAGTGGCATATACTGCCACCTGGGGCCATGGTATCATCTGGATCAAGCTGATGCCAAGGGCCATGTCTAGATATGTATCCCTACTGTGGTCAGGGTCTGTATTGATGACTGGAGCCTGGGTTTACATCTGAGTCCATGTTGGTGTCCTAGGGTGATGCTGCCACTGAGGCCATACAAATCTGGGGGACTTGCACTGCCACCTTGGGCCATCATGATGTCTGGGCCTGAGCTGTAGCCTAGGGCCATGTCTGGGTTTATGGTCCTGCCACAGCCAGGTTCTGGGTTGACATCCATGGTGCCAGTTACCATTGAAGGCTGTACAAATGTCTGGGATTTGGGCCACCACTAGGGGCCATGTTGGAGTCTGGGGGCACCACTTGCTACTGGGCCTATGCTGATCTGAGAGGTCTGTGCTGTCACTTGGGGCCCTGGTGGCATCTGGGCTCAGGGTGCTGTTGTTGGCATGTCTGAGTCTATGGTCCTGCTGCATCTTGGGGTCTGTGTTGGCTATCACAGGGGCCCATGTAAACTATGTGTTGAGCCATGTGTTGAAGTATGAAGGTTGTGCTGAGCTGGTCCCACCCCTCACTGGAGAGCTATCCACTCTCTCATTTAGGAAGGGTGGCCCCACACCTCACCACAGGTATGAGAGATCTGGCTCTGCTCTTCACCCGAGAGTGGTAGTCCCAGTGGCCCAGAATGACCAACTCAGCTATCACCCAGGCACACATCCAGGGCTTTGAGTTGGTACTTCCCAACATCTAGCCCATCTATTACCTGCTCGAGCTCATGAAGGGAATGGTCCTGAGGAACCATAGCTGTGAGATCTTTGAGAGGAGTTTCAGTGAGGGTTCAGTATTGATGGTGTACCAGAAGTGAAAGGCCTTGAACCTGATCAGCAATGCATTACACAATGAACATTTGGAAGCAAAGCTGTTTGCACAAAGGGTATATACTGCATGAGATGCAGCATCTCTCAGTATCACTAAGATGCATGAAGAGGTGATGGAGAGGCAGGGAAGATGAAGGAATAAAGCTTTTTTATTTGCTTTTGTTTTTTCTTTTTCCTTGTTTTAAAATTACTATTCTTATTTGCATTTTTTATTTCTTCTTTTCATTTTATTTTTATTATCTCTTAAATTTTCTTTTGGAGGGAGGATGCTACAAGGGTGAAGGGTGGATACCCAGAGACTTGGAAATGAGTGGGATTGGGGTGCATGATGTGAAATTCTCAAAGAATCAATAAAAATATGTGCCTTTAAAAAAGAGTTAGTCAAAGTAGTCATTTCTTGTGTTTCTTTAATTGATGACATAAAGATGCTTTCGCTGGAACTATAATTGAGAAGGATGTAGACAATGGTGCCAAATACAGTTTGTTGTTGCTGTTTTGACATGTAAAGGCCAACAGTTTTAACCACAGTTAGTTCTCTGCCGCTAAGGTAAATGGCAGTTGCATCTCAGCATCATTATGAGGGTAGTTTTGACTTAATGGCTCTTCACAAAAGGTCTGAGGATGCACGAGGGTCTACAGATTATGAGGACCACACTTGACAACCACTGCTATCATCATGCTGTGGTAATGAATGACTATGGAACTCCAAGTGCTTATACTACCAGGGTTTACTTCCTGCTCATTATGGGATGGCTTCTGATTGTTCTGTGTCATTCTCATTCCAGGACTCAGGATGTTTGCTTCTGGAATACTGATGACTGCCACGCCAAAGGAGGAGCCATGAGCTGGGTCTTAAGATATCAGTCCATATGTGACTACAGTAAGTGTCACATACAGTTTATGCTGAATCATTTCATAGGCACTAGTGTTCACCTCTGTGTGTTCTTGGAAGAGAAGTCACCATTTCTCTTAAGGAGACATAGCACACACACACACAGACACACACACACAGACACAGACACAACACAAACACACAGAAACACACAGACACAACACACACACAGACACACACACAGACACAGACACAACACACACACAGACACACACAGATACACATACACACACACATACACACACAGACACACACAGACACAGACACACATACACAGACACATACACATACACACACAGACACAGACACACACAGACACACACAGACACACACACACACACACACACACACACACACACACACATACGTTTAGTTCCTGACCATTATAATCTTAGTCATTGACTATAGCTTGAGTGAATTCTTTTTCCTCCAAATCTACACCACATCCCACTCCATATTGGCTATTATTCCTACTAACTCTTGGCATAGGTTTTTTTGTACTTTGTGATTATTATTCTGTGTGACTATTTCCTATATAATTGAAAAGCTCAGGATGATAGGAAAACCACATCTAGCTTACCCACCACTGCCTAGTTTAGTGCCTAATGCTTGATAAATTATCGCAGTGGTTCATTGAATGGGTAAGAAACACAAATAGAAGCCTGGAAGTTCCCTCACCCATTTCATGACACCTATTTATGCTATTTACAGGCCCTCATTATTGATTACCTTCATCATAATTAGCGAAAAAAATTGTTAGAAAATGAAGCCCCGATACTTGCTGATGGTGACAGAATATTTGGCATCATGACCTTATTAATTAATAATAGATTTCTCCTATTTTATTATTATTGTTTTGCTTTATACAAACTCATTATCAATCTAATCTCCCCCAAAGTTATTAAGAGTTCAGTCCATATGTATATCTGTAATTAGCACATAGTGGTTAAGTTTTTTCTTTTTTTCTTAAAATTGTATTTATTGATCTGGAGTGATGATAAACACACCTTTAATTCCAGTGCTTGGGAGGCAGAAGCAGGCAGATCTTTGAGTTCAAGGTCCGTTTGGTTCTATGTAGTGAGTTCCAGCCCAACCAGAGCTATAGTGAGTCTGTCTAAAAATGTTTCCATTAAAAGTACAATACTGATGAACGTCTGAAGCAGAAATCTGAAGGACCATCTCAGCTTTTTGGCAAAGTTCAGTGGTCACTTTCCTATGAGTTCTGCATGTCCTGCAGTTTATACAGTTTATACTTGCAAGCAGTCAAGGCAAGAACATTCTCTTGTCCAGTGGCTAACTTTTGCAACAAAGAAAGACAGTACCATATGGAGTTTCTCTGATGCTCATCAACTTTTTGAAGAATATTGGTGCTGCCAGGATCAGACATGTCTCACTGTTCATAAAAGTCTAAGTTCTTAAGACATTTTAAATGCCATATTTTGTAGGACTTTGAAGTGTTTGAAGATCACCCATCTAAATGAAATATATCTTTGAATATCTAAAAACTTAACTTTACCAAAATAGCTGAGATGATCCTTCAGGTTTCTGCTTCAGATATTCTTTGGACTGCCAGACACACTTCAGGACGCAGGGGGAAGCTACTGATGAATCATGTCAGAATGGATGGAGCAGTCCTTCAAATTTCCTGCTTCACTGAAAAGTCTGCCAAAGGCTCTGGGCCTGTAGTCTGAAGAATACAATGGAACTTTGAAAGACTGTTCAGGTATCCAGATGTATCTGTCATTTCCAGAAATTGAATGTTGCCTGCAATGCACCTTTTGTTTACTCAGGTAATATATCCTTTTGCGGTCTTTGATGGAGTAGAAGATTAGATAGTTATAAGTATAGCTTTCCTTTGTTATAATAAAAGGTAAATTAGACTTGAAACTTTAGATTCACAAGGATAACGTAGATGATAGAATATTTTCCTTAATTTTGCTAAATATAAGTAGACTAGATACTGTAACTTTAATTCATGTTTCATCACTGTTTTGTTATATGTATTTTTGCTATGTTGAAATTAAAACCCTTATTTTTGATTAGACAGGAAAGAGGAAGTGATATGGATGTCTTTCTATATACTGCGAATTACCATTGAATAAAGGAACTATTTTGGCCTATGGCAAAGTAGTTTATAGGCAGGCAGGAAATTCAAGCTTAGATACAGGGGAAGGAGGGCAGAGTCAGAGAGAGACACCATGAGCTGCCGTCCAAGAGAGCAAGATGTAAAAGTACAGGTAAATTATAAGCCACGTGGCAAAACATAGATTAGTAGAAATGAGTTAAGATGCAAGAGCCAGCTAGCAAGAAGCCTGGGCCATAGACCAAACAGTTTGTAATTTTTAAGAAAGTACGAAACCAAGGCCTTTGAAAAGGCCTGATTTATGGAGTGGTGTTGGCCAAGCTATCTTAACGTTTAGAGTGAGTAGAAGGAAAAACTTTGCTCCACATGTAAGAGCACCTAGTTGTGTTTGTGTGTGCTAAGAATCACATGATCTATGATGCTAGCTTTTCATTTTATCAATTATCATTTAGCTTGTTTCTACAACTAATTTATATAAATTTTTTAATCCAATTATTGGAAACTAAATTTGGAAATTTATTTTAATAGGGGAGCAAGATCTGACAATTCATGAATGTTGTAGTTTAAAAGATATTTATTCTATATTTAATCATATGTACCTGTGAGGGTATGTGCATGTGAGTACAGGTGTCCACAGAGGGCAGAAGAAACATTGCCCTGAAGCTGGAGTCACGGGCAGTTGTGAGCTGCCTGATGTGGGTTCTGGGAACTGAACTTATACCCTGTGGAAGAGTAGCAAGTGCTATTAATCCCTAAACCATCTCTCCATCTCTGAATACTGTAGTTTTCAACAAGTCCAACACTGATGATAAAAATCATGTAGATTTATTTACTTACTTTTATTTATTTATTGTGGTGCTATTTTGTGGGCCTACCAATTTAATAAAGCCAACATGTTGACTAGAAAATACATATTCCAAGATTGTTAGAAGCATAATAAAAAAGCCTTAGTTCTTATCACGCTCCACTGGAAATTGATAATGAGGATGAGAGAAGATGGATGGATGCTCATGAGGCCAAGGCTGCTATGAACTGCTTCGTGGCAGAAGGTCAGGGCTGAGGTGTCCTCACCCAGCCTTCCAGGCCATAGGTACTTCTCTGTACCTTCCTTTGCAGCCCCATCACATAACCGAGCATAAGCCTTCTTTAATGCCCTGATAGCAGCCTAGACAGTTTTCTTTAAACATTTCTAAAAGCTACAACAAGCCTAAGTCTTAATTCATTGCTAAACAAATTCATAGAGTTTAAGTCGTTATTCTCAGCAAAATGAGGAAAAATGGAACTGGGGCAGAAGCTTTCAAACAAAGCCCAAGGAAAAAAAATGTGTAGAAACTGAAATATTTAATACGTGTGCAGTATGTACGCACCCGCTTCATCCACTCCCCCAATCCTGTGGGTTTCTTTTTCTTTTTCCAATAGTAAGCTGTAGCTGCCAAAGCATAGCAGCCACTCCATTAATTATAAAGCAAAGGAAAAAATGGGTATTGATCTCAAGGAGTTCCATTCCACTTGCTCAGTATTAATTGAAAGTTATTTCTCTGATGTTACTTAAAAGAAATTCGAGGCAGTATAGAAAATAATGGCTAAAATATTCATTCAGGGCTATGTGAAGTCAGGGTGGTACTTCCATAAACATGATATTTTAAAATCAGAATTGGACTGTGGATGATAAAGTGACTTCTGAGTTTCCTCCCCGTGTCATGGTGGACAAACTTACTTCTGACTTTCTGGGAGGGGTCAGAGTATTGGTCCAGTGGCACAGGAAGAGTATGAGGCCCTTAACCCAATAAGGCTCCCCGGGAAAACAGCATTCATTCTTTCAATTGCTGATGTCATCAGTCATGCTTTGCAGGCACAGGCTGTGACTCTCATCCTGGTGGGACACCAACCGAAGTCTAACACCGACTGGCTAATACTTGTGTAGTACCAACTCAATCTCAGTGTTCTCTAGGTCAACACATCTATATTCTCACTGGTACAGGAGAGACACATTCACCACCATTTCCACTTATAGAAGAAACTGAGTGAGGTACAGGCAAGAGAAAAATCTTGTCATGGGCATTCATCCGATAAGAGGTATTGGTGAGGTTCAAACCCAGTGATTCCATTAGGGGCCATGCTCATCACTATGACCTATAGCCATTCAAAATACTTTCTCTGGAAGGTCATAGTGGGGTCTCCGAATGTGTGGGGTAGAGGCAGGTGGGTCTTTGAGTCTGAGGTCAGTTTGGTCTACATAGCTATTCCAGGACAGCTAGGATCACATGGTGAGATTCTATCTGGAAGACCAACCAACTAGCCAACCAACGAATCAACCAGCTAACATCTAGCAAGTTCTTTGGTGATGAGAGAATGCTTTCACTGAGTTTATCTGTGCCAACAGTATGTATTTATGAACATGAAAGTGTATATTTTTGGGGTGTGATAGTGTGTGTGTGTGTGTGTGTGTGGTGTTGCATGTGAATGTGTGGGTGTCTGTGCCCATTTGTGGTGCCTGTGAAGAGCAGAGCAGGAGGTTGGGTATCTTTTATTATCACTCTTTGTTTTATTGCCCTGAGTCAGGGTCTCTTCCTGAACTGGAAGCTCACACTTTTTATTAAGCTGCTTGGCTAGAGAGCTCTGAGGCTCCATCTATCTGCTTGTGGTTAAAAGCACATACAACATTTTTTTTTTTTTTTTTTTTTAAAATAGATTCTGGGGATTTAAACTCAAGTCCACATGTTTGCAATGCAAGAATTTTTACAAAGCCATTTCCCAAGCCCTATGCTCATATTCTGGGGGCAGGAACTGAATATATCTTGGCAAGCATGCTTTTATGCTGTGTGTTGATATGAGGAATCTCTGAAAATTATAGTCAATTTTAAAAAAAGAATTGGTATAAACGTTATACAGAAATGTCAAAGCGTCTCCTCAGGTTAGTTCTGAATTATATTATTTTTTAGTGGAACACATATTTGAGGATAAAGAAGACCTGTTTGCCTTCCATGTTCCATCTTTAATTTTCTCATTAGAAAATGGAGGACCTCTGCATTAAATCTGAGGGGTAGTTGGAGTTCAAGACTATGCAGTTTGACTTCATGGGTAAAGCACAATTCTTGTTTGTTTGTTGATGCTGGGGAATGACCTCTGGGCCTTTCAGAGGCTAAACACACACTTTACAACTGAGCTATGTAAGAATCCTTTACAGCTCTTTTTTTTTTTTTGTACTATAACTTAGTTCTAACAGTGACTGTGCTATTTACAGGTATGAAGAAGTACCTTTTATGTTTATAGATTATAGACAGTGATAATAGGTGTCTCCTGAATATTAAGTGAAAAATGGAAGTGCCTACCTTATACTGTATCCAAGGCTCCAAGAACATGTTTCAAATTGATACAGGTCCCATATTCAGTTTAATATTACAGCAGATGTAATCTAGGTGGCTGTGGGCATGAACTTGTGACTTTTATAGCTATGGACTTGGTTTTTATTCTAGTGTTCTTCAATGAATGAACAAAAATCCTGATTTCATTTTGAAACTCCTCCTCTTGTCTCTTGTGGTAAGGCTTATGGAATGAATATCAGAGATTGGGAAGAATGAATACCCCACAAACAATAATAAAACACTCTTTCAAGAAGTGCTGTCATTGAGAGGTGACTACAGAGGGGCTGGAAAGATTGCTCAGTGGTTAATTCCATTTGTTGCTTTTTCTGAGGATCCAGGTTCAACTCCCAGGTGGCTCACAACCATCTGTCACACTAGTTTTAGGAGATCTGGTGCCTTCTTTTGATGTCATTGGGCACAAGACATGCACATGGTGCACATACAAAAATTCAGGCAGAAGCACTCATATATTCAAACCAAGTCTAAAGCAGAAGAATTGGACACTGGATGTAAGCATCTAAGGAACTACTTTAAGCCCGTTATTTTTCAGGTATATCCTCTTTTGTGCAAAAGATGGTGATGATGATGGCTGGATTTAATGTGTCAACTCAGCACCAGCTGTAGTTATCCGAGAGGAAGGTTGAAAAGATATAAGGTAGGGCTGAAGGCAAGCCTGTAGGGCATTTTCTTAGTGATTGATATGAGAGGACCCTGTCCGTTGTGGGTGGGGCTACGCTTGGGCTGGTGCACCTGGCTTCTATAAGAAAGCAGGTTGAGGAGTGAGTCAGTAAGCAGTACCCTCCATGGCCTGCACATCAGCATCTGCCTCCAGGTTCCTGCCCTGTTTGACTTACTACCACAATTTCCTTCAATGAAGAAAGTGATGTGGAATTGTGAACCAAATAAACCCTTTCTGCCCAAGTTGCTTTGGTGTTTATCACAGCAATAGAAACCTTGACTATTATAGTCAGTTTGCCACAAATTAGAGTCACCTAAGTAGGGAGCCTTACTCAAATAACTGTCCTGATTGCCTTCATTGATTGAGAAAGACCCACTCCAGTTGTAGGTGGTCCTCTAGTAGCTGTTTAGATCCAAAGAAGTTGGCAGAAGGAAGATATTTGCCTTTTGTTGGCTTGGGCTTTCCTCTTAACACTGAGTTGATTTATCCTTCCCCGATACCAGAACCAGTGTTTCCAAGCTTCCATTGAGAACTAAGTACCAGCATCTCTCTAGGAACTTTGCAGGTTTTCTTCACCAGATTGAAATTACTTAGTCACTCAGCCAACGATAGGGGGGAGGGCGTCGGCTTTATCAGTGTAAGGCAGCGACTGTGGGACTACGCCAATGGCTAAGGTGCCTAGCTTCAAGTACCAAACAACTACTGGATACTCAGCTTCTCAGGTAAGATAAGGTCGACATTCTACTATTTTAACATAAGCCGACTTAGTGCATTCACACACCCATATAATAAATCATATATATATGAATATTTATATTTATCCCATTAGTGGTTCTGTTCCCTTAGAGGACCCTTACTAATACAGTGTTTAAATAAGTCTGAAAAGCCCTTTAAAAAGGGGATGAATGCTACATGGGCCTTATATTGTTTGATTGGCATGGCTTTTTTACTTTTAGGGCTGCATATGTTAGAAGATACATATATGAGCCAGGTAGTGGTGGTGTATGCCTTTAATCCTAACGTCTGAGAGTTCTCTACCCCTGCAGACAGATCTCTGAGTTTAAAGCTGGCCTGGATTACAAAGGGAGTGGATTCCTCAGGACAGCCAGGGCTGCTACAAAGACAAACCCTGTCTCCAAAACAAAACAAAACCAAATAAAAAAAGATACGTACAATGAACTGAGGGTTTGTCAATATCACATGAGACTCAGGAAATATGACTATTTGAGCTCATCCTTATAATTTAAAATTTGAGCATAGACACTGGTTTTGTATTTAAAATGGATTCTTTACAATGGATTCTATGTACACATACAGCATAAGAAGCTATTTTCCTAATCAGGAACTTATGGCTTCACAGTTTACTGCCTACCCATGTGTCCCACTATCCAAAGGGTTCTTGAAAGTTAAGCTGAGAGTCTCAGGAATTCATATCCTTTTGGTCATGTGTGTAGTACTGTCCATGTGTTGGATTTCTTTTTCCCATATCCCTGATTTTTTTCTGATATGAATGTTCACAGGAGGATACAGGGTTCTTAACCTAGAATCCGGCAATTTTTTAATAATGAACATTTACTGTCTGGGAGGCAATTAGTCCAGGTTTCATTGCCTTTATTAAACTTCATGCAGGGTGTATATTGATTAGCTTTATGTCAATTTGACACAAATAAGGGCCACCTGGAACAGAAAAACCCAGTTCAGGAATTGCTTCCATCATATTGGGCTCGTGAGCATGTCTGTGGGGACTCTTTCTTGCTTAAAGATTGTTGTAGGAAGGCCCAACCCACTGCGGGTGGTTCCATACCTGGGTTGGTGGTCCTGAGTTGTATACGAAAAGCAAGCTAAGCAAGCCATGGAGAGCAATCTAGTAAGCAGCATTCCTCTATGGCCTTTGCTTCCATTGGCGCCTTGGGCTCCAGTCTGGGTCTCCTTCAATGAGGGACTGTAACTTGTAATCTGAATGAAATCCTTTCCTCCTTAAACTGCTTTAGGTTGTGGTGCTTATCACAGCAACAGAGAGCACAGGAGAACAGTATTTCCTGTTTCTGTGAATGCCTGATAATTTTCTTTTTTATTAGAGGATAGGCATTATAAGTTTCACCTTTGTGGGTACTGTATATTGTTTTACTCCTGTATTTGTATTTGAGGTTTGTTTTGATTTTCTCCATGGGATGCATGAATTTGATCTCTGCAAAGTCTTCTTTTATGTTTTGTTAGATAGGATCAGCCTTACTATTGAGATGCTTCATTCCTGGTGACTCTCATTGATGTCTCCCTGTGAAGTAGGAGATGGGGACAGCAGCTACTGCTGGTCTCACTGATTCTTCTGTTCCATCTGCAGTTGCCCTCTGCTCTTTACCTATAACTTCCCCTCCTCCAAGAATTACTCTGCCATTACCACCTACTACATTCCTCTGCTTCCCAAAGATACACCATGTGCTTTTTCCTCAGCAATCCTGTGTCCCCTTCTTCTAGTGTGTATTATGGGACCCTTTTTTTTTTTTTTTAAATCTTTGAAGTACTTCATTATGTTTACTAAAAGTTGATCAAATTAAAGATAGTTAAATATAAGGCTTAGGTACTTTAAATAAGTGTGAGGTGGTAGTACTCCCCACCCCCCAACCATTTTTATTGATTATTTGGGAATAGCACAAAATGCATCCAGATCACAGTCACTTTTTAGTCCTCCCAGGCAAGAGGCAATAACACTCGATTAAATAAGAAATTTCCTGAAATGAAACATAGCTTTTGTATTATCAGCCTTTATTATTCCTGAAGTTAAGCGAAGTCAAAAAGTCTGCACACAACAGTGTTGAGGAGGGAACAATATAAGAACACAGGTTCCAAAGAGGCAGGCTTGGTAGCTTTTAAAATGATGAAACTTGAGACTTTCCTGGTCATAGAAGTAGGCTCAGCTGCTTTGAGATTTTTTTTCCTTTTTAAAATTTATTTTATTAATTTTTCCCCCATACCCACTACTGTTCCCTGTCCCATCCCTTCTCCCAGTTCTCCACCAGCCTCTTCCTTTCTTCCCCACTTCCCTCCTCAGAGAGTGATGACGAGAAGTCAGTGCAGTCTGGCATACCCAGTTGAGGTAGGGCCAAGTCTCTTCCCCAAGTATCAAGGCTGAGAAAGATGTTTTCCCACCAGGCATGGGCTTCGAGGAGCCAGTTCATGGACACGGGATTGACTCTGGTCCGATTGCAAGAGACTCCAGCAACTGCCTATGCATTTCCACTCATCTACATTCAGAGGGTCCAGATTCATTCCATGAAGGTTTGTCAGCTGTCATTTCAGAGTCTGTGATCTCCCAACAGCACAGGATGGCCTACTCCATGAGTCTCCCCACCATGATCCTTATGTAATCATGCCTTCTCTGCTCCCTCTCTTCAGCTGGACCAGTATCTCAGCCAGTGTGTAGCTGTGGATCACTGCATCTGCCTCCATCAGCTGCTGGATGAAGGTTCTGTAGTGGCAATTAGGGTGGTCATTCATACGATAATAGAGAAAGGCCAGTTTAGGTTCCCTCTCCACTATTGCTTGGAGTCTTATCTGGGCTCATCTTGTAGGTTCTTGGATGTTTCCCTGGCACCAGGTTTCTCTCTAATCCCACAATGGCTCCCACTTCTTTGCTCTCTCTCTCTGTTGTTCCCCCAACCATCCTAATCTCTTATGTTCTCCTCTCACCTTCCCCCCCAATTGAAATTTACTCAGGAGATCTTCTCTATTTCCCCTTCCCAGGGGGATCTATAGATGTCTTTCTTAACTTTCTCCTGTTACCAAACTACTGGGTGGTGGGTTGTGAATTGCAGCCTGGTTATTCTTTGCTTTGCTTCTAAAGCCCAGTTATGAGTATGTGCCATGTCTGTCTTTCTGGGTCTATGATACATCGCTCTGGATAATAATCTCCAGATCCATTCATTTATCTGCAAATTTCAGGATGTCTTCCTCCCCTGCTGAGTAATGCTCCATTGGGTGGATGTACCACAATTTTTTAAACCATCCTTCAGTTGAGGGGCATCTAGGTTGTTTACACATTCTGACTATTATAGGTAATGCTGCTATGAACATAGTTGAGCTAATGGCCTTGGGATAACAATGTGCACTTTGGATATATGCACAATAGTGGCATTGCTGGATCCTTGGGAGATTGATTCCCAGTTTTCTGAAGAACTGCCATACTGCATTCCAGAGTGGCTGTACAAGCTTACACTCCCACCAACACTGGAGGAGTGTTCCCCTTGCTCCACACCCCTTCCAGCATAGGCTGTCATCTGTGTTTTTGATCTTAACCATTGTGATAGGTGTAAGGTGCTATCTCAGAGTTGGTTTGATTTGCATTTCTCTGATGGCTAAGGATTTTGAGCAATTCTTTAAGTGTCTTTCAGTCATTTGGAGTTCTTCTGTTGAGAATTCCCTATTTACCTCTGTACTTAACTTTCCAACTGGGTTCTTTGGTTTTTTTGACCTCTAACTTTTTGAGTTCACTATATATTTTAGAGATCAGTTCCTCTGTCTGATGTAGAGTTGGTAAAGCTCTTTTCCCATTCTGTTTGTCTTATTGACTGTGTCCTTTGGTTATAGAAACCCCTCAGTTTCAGAAGGTCCTGTTTATTAATTGTTACACCCAGTGTCTGTGCTACTGGTATTTTATATTAGAAAGTGTGGTCACCTGTGCCAATGCATTCAAGGGCATTTCCCACCTTTTTTTCCTATCAGGTTCAATGTAACTGAGTTTATTTTGAAGTCTTTGACCCACTTGGATTTGAATTTTGTGCAGAGTGATAGATATGGATCTATCCAGTTATGCCGTAATCCAGTTATGACAGCACCATTTGATGAAAATGCTATCTTTTTCTCATTGTATATTTTTGGCTTCTTGGTCAAAAATCAGGTGTTCATACATGTGTGAATTAATGCCAGGATCTTTGATTCGATTCTCTTGATCCACAAGTCTATGCCAGTACCAAGCTGTTTGTTTGTTTGTTTGTTTGTTTGTTTGTTTGTTTGTTTATTTATTTATTTATTTATTTATTTATTTATTTATTTATTTATTGCTGTAGCTCTATTGTAGAGTTTAAAGTCAGGGATGGTGATGCCTCTCAAAGTTCTCTTATTGAGCAGGATTGCTTTGTCAGTCCTGGTGTTTTGTTTTTCCATATGGAGTATTATTCTTTCAAGGTCTATGAAGAATCTTTTGGGGATTTTGATGAGGATTGCACTGAATCTGTAGATCGCTTTTGGTAAAATTGCCATTTTTACTATGTGGATTCTTCCTAACCAGGAGCATGGGAGATTTTGTTATTTTCTGATATCTTCTTTAATTTCTTTCTTCAGTGATTTAAAGTTTTTGTCAAACAGGTCTTTCACTTCTTTGGTTAGAGTTACGCCAAGATATTTAATGCCATTTGCAGTTATTGTAAAAGGTGATGTTTCCCTGATTTTTTTTTAGCCCTTTTATCATTTGTATATAGGAAGGATATTGATTTTTTTTGAGATAACCTTGTATCCTGCTATATTGCTGAAGGTGTTTAGCAGTGGTAGGAGTTCCCTGGCAGAATTTTGGGGGTCACTTATGCATACTATCATATCATCTGCAAATGGTGATAGTTTGGCTTCTTCCTTTCCAATTTCTAATCTCCTTAATTTCCTTTTGTTGTCTTATTAGTTTAGTTAAGACTTCCAGAACTATATTGAGTAGATAAGGAGAGAGAGGACAGCCTTGTCTTGTTCCTAATTTTAGTGGGATTTCTTTGAGTATCTCCCCATTTAGTATGATGTTGGCTGTTGGCTTGCTGTAGATCACCTTTATTATGTTTAAGTATTTTCCCTGTATCCCTGATATCTCCAGGACTTTTACCATGAAGGAGTGTTGGATTTTGTCAAAGGCTTTAGCATCTAATGATATGGTCCTGTGACTTTTTTTTTCTTTCAGGTTGTTTATATGATGGATGACATTGAGAGTTTTTTTTTATGTTGAACCATCCTTGCATCTCTGGGATGAAGCCTACTTGATCATGGTGAATGATTTTTTTGATATGTTGTTGGATTTGGTTTGCCAGTATTTTATTATTTTTGCATCAATGTTCATGATGGAGATTGGTCTGTAATTCTCTTTCTTTGTTGCACCTTTGAATGGCTTGGGTATCAGGGTGACTGTAGCCTCATAAAAAGAGTTGGCTCTGTTTGTTTCTATTGTGTGGAATAATTTGAACAGTGGTATTAGTTCTCCTCCTCCTCCTTCTTTCTTGAGGGGTTATAGATCTATTTAGGTCATTTATCTGGTCTCTAATTTTGGTAAGTGATACCTGTCCAGAAAGCTGTTTGGTTCTTCTAGGTTTTCCTATTTAGTGATGTATAAGTTTTGAAGTATGACCTAATGATTCTACGATTTCCTATGTGTCTGTTTTTATGTTCCCCTTTTCATTTCTGATTCTGTTAATTTGTATACTTTCTCCCTGCCTCTTGGTTAGTCTGGATAAGGCTTTGTCTACTTTGTTGACTTTCTCTAAAAACCAACTCTTTGATCCATTGATTCTTTGTGTTCTCTTTGTTTCAATTTTATGGATTTCAGCCCTGAGTTTGATTATTTCCTGCCAACTACTCCTTCTGGGTGAGTTTGCTTCTAATTGTTCTAGAGCTTTCACCTGTGCTGTTAGGTCTCTTGTGTGAGATTTCTCTAGGTTTTTATGTAGGTATCTAGTGCTATGAATTTTTCTCTTAGCACTGCTTTCATTGTGTCCCATATGTTTGGGTATGTTGTGGATTCATTTTCATTGAATTCTAGGAAATGTTTAATTTCTTTCTTTACTTCTTCCTTGACCTAGAGGTGGTTGAGAGATGTTCAGTTTCCATGAGTTTGTAGGCTTTCTGTGGTTTGTGTTTTGTTGAACTCTAACTTTAGTCCATGGTGGTCTGATATGATACAAGAGGTTATTCTAATTTTTGTATCTATTCATATTTGCTTTATGACCAAATATGTGGCCAATTTTAGAGAAAGTTCCTAGGGGCACTGAGAATAAGGTATACTCCTTTGTGTTTGGGTGGAGAGTCCTGTATATAACTACTAAGTCCATTTGAGTCATAGCATATGTTAGATCCCTTATTTCTCTGTTGAGTTTCTGTTTGGTAGACCTGTCCATTGATGAGAGTGGGAACTGAAGTCTCCCTCTATTAATGTGTGGGATTTGATGTGAGATTTCTTTAGTGATATTTCTTTTTACATATGTGGATGCCCTTATGTTGGGGACATAAATGTTCAGGATTGAGACTCCATCTTAATGGATTTTTCTTGAGATGGTGGGGCCTTAAATGTCAACAGCTTAGCCAATATTTGAGCACCCTATGAACTCTTGTATATGCAAAGCCTAACAAGACTGGGCCTCACTGTATAAGCTCAGCATTTAGCAATGATGGATGAGGAAAGGCCAATTTACCAAACAGGAAACCAAGTGAGATGTGTATTGACAGGGCAGAAAGCAGAAAAGTAGGACATCTGAAGAGAGTTAGATTGGGGTGGTCATCATGGTAGTTTTCATGGAAGCAAAATGTCTCACATGGTGGCAGTGACAAAGACAGAAACGCAAAAGGTGTATGGAGCACACATGCTTTGTTCAGTGTCTCTGTCTATTCCTCAGACACTATACCATGTGTTTCCCATGGATACCTGGATCTACACTGATAACATTCCCTACACACAGACTTTACGGCACAAACTATTTGTCTACAGTGCCCTAGCTAGTAAGTACTAGAGTACCTTTTGAATTAAAAAAGTCTGTCTCTACATCTTGGTCATCTTATCACCTAGCCATCCTCCACCTATTATGAATATAGCTGGATTATCTAGAATAAACAGTGTTGATGAGCATTCAAGGTGAAGGAAAAAAGCAAGTTTGTAAAAAGTGGTTCACAAAGAGCTTAGTTATATTCAAGGAGGATTGAGAGTTTGAATATGCTTGTACATCTGTTAAAATCCAAGGCTGGAGATGAAGAAACGAGAAATAGATTTTTTTTTTTTTTGGTTGTTAAACCCCCTTTTCTCTCCTAGTTGCTATGTAAAAATGAAAGAAATATTGATTGGTGCTGCAGAATTCACAGTTAGTAATGAGATTCCCTCTGAAAATCCTTTAAAGTCTCCATAATTAATTTATTTGGGAGGTGAATTAAACTGTGCACGTGAAATGTATTGAAATTATTAGCTTGCCCTGGGTCAGTTGCCCGAGGCTGCCTGGTATGATTGAAGGGTGCTGGGATTTGGGTTCACACACAAAGTTTGCACTGCCCACAGTCCTAGTCACCAAATCAATAATTGATCACACCTGCTTGGACAGAGCCGTTCTCTCCCAAACTTGCTGTAATAGCTTCCGTGTTGCTCTGGTTCTGCCTGACCCAGCCAGCTGCCAGGGGCCTGGGGAGGCAAGGGCACCCTGTGACCCGCATGGAGAACCCCTCTAACCTCATTCTCCTACCCTGCTTTAAAGTCTTTGCAGTGGATATACCTGTGATCTGGCCTATGTGGCTGTTTAGAAATGATACAGTGAGTTTAGAATGAGATGCCATAAGAGTCAGAAGGTCAGTAAGGATAGCAGGTTTTGGGAATGATGATTGGACAATGGGCAAGCAGGAACCATGTGGGGAGACTCAGATAGTCTCTGGATGGTGCTCCTCCAACTTTGAAGGTGTATATTTTGCTGTATATCCCTTAAGGCTTAAAGAATAAATGGGTCTTGTCATCTATCTTTCTCTTTACTGTAGAAAGGGGAATACTGAGCCATAGCGATGGCTCAGTCTGGGAGGTGCTTCCTGCATAAGCATGAAGACCGAAGCTTTACCTCCAGAGCCCATGTTTTTTTACAAAAAGTGTGATGATACACTCTTGACTTCTAGTGCTGGGGAGGTCGAGACAGCAGATCCCCAGGGCTCAAAGGACAGCCAGACTAGGCTAATTAATGTGCCCCAGGTTCTAGAGAAAAACCTTGCCTCAAGAAACTAGGTGGATGGCACCTGAAGAATGATGACACCCAAGGATCTCTGACCTACACACACACACACACACACACACACACACACACACAGAGAGAGAGAGAGAGAGAGAGAGAGAGAGAGAGAGAGAGAGAGAGAGAGAGAGAAAGAGAGACATACACACACCAAGAAAGAGAGAGAGACAGACAGACATGAATACACATATATGCAGAGATAGATTAAAATGGTGGCAATAGGCTCTGAATGCATACTTAATGCTAGACATTGCTCCAAGCATTTATTTTTCTTTTTTGGAGGCATGATCTCATTATGTAACCCTGGCTTGCTTGGGACTGGTTTAAGTAGACTGGGCTAGTCTTGAACACTCAGAGATCTGCAAGTATGCTTTTGATCCGGTCATATACCAGTGGAGTCTGAGCAGCCCCTTAGGGAGTCTCTCTGAGGACTGGAGATACTTTCTACACTCCTGCTAATGTCCTGGGTCTCTAAGATGTCCATGCCAGGAGGGTAAACCTACCCTGGATTAGCATCTCCACCAATGCTAAAATAAAATTAAAAAACATTTTATCAAAGTGAAAGCCATTATAGAAAAAGCCACTCAGCTTTTACTTTGCAAAATGTTTTTACAAATGTCATAATTTAATCTTAATAGCAACCCTCTGAGAGGGGGATCATCACTCTCAACGAGCAGATCTAGAGAGGATGAAAGCTTTAAGAAGGCAGGTGCTGAGAAGGTTTTGAAGTCTGGGAGGCCTCGTTCCAAATGCGTTGCTTGTGTTCTTTGACCAGGATGTCAAGGGCATCCTGGAAGGGAAAAGCACGTCCTAAGGTGCCTCACAGGAAATTATCTTGAGACAATGATAACTCTCCAAGGCCAGCTAACACAAAGCCCACTTAACCTAAGAGCTCAAAGACCAAGTTATGAAGCTTGAATAGCAAGGTTTTGTATACAAACACACAGGTTGATGCAAGTGGAAGGGAGTTGGTGGTGGAAGTACTTTGGAAGAAGTTTCACAGAGTCTGACCTCTGGATGCACAGAGCCTCCTATACCCACCCTTCCATCTCTGTGACATCAGCCCTTCTGGATGATGAAGACCTTACAAAGATTAGAGTTGAGGCTAGAAAGGTGCTTGAGGCCAGTATAATCAGAGAGACACAGCAGAAATCACACCTGGCCCATGGTTGTAACTCACCCTAGTGAGTGGCTGTGAGTTTATTTGGCGGAGGATTCATGGGGCCAGACTGGGTGTTGGCAATGGGTAACCGATAAATACTCGAGTCTCAGAGTCTCATGTGTATGGACAATGACTATTTGGAGACTCAGGTGTCTCATATATATTTAGTGAGTCACGAATATTGGATACCTGTTGGCTTTCCCATCTTTTTGCATGTTCAGCACACACATGCTCATCTATTTGAGCTGCTCTAATACCTTTCTGGACATTGCTACTTTAATTATACATGTAACAGAGCTAATGAATTCTGCTTGTGTCTCATGAGCTATTTACATCTGTACTTAGTTTCACTTCTTGTTGTTTATGTTGCTGGCTTTTCTCTAGCAGAATTGAATATCTTAAATAATGCAGCAGACACATTTGTAAGAGAAATTGTTCAGGAGACTCTTGCAGAGTTTCTATGGACTGAATAGAGGGATGTGGTGCCCCCTTTGGACTAACAGAGGGATATTAGACTGTAAGGATGTCTGTGAGAGTGTGGAATGGACTTGGGTTTGAACCCAGCTCCACCCTGACTGCTGGTTCTGTTTCTATTAGGTAAGAAGGTCACAAACATGTCTTCTACTCATAGACCCTTGATGACTTGATGCCTACACATGAGAATATACTCTTGCTTGCAAGTGTAGTTCTTGATCTATGTGAAGAGTTTATTTTCTTTCTCGTCCTTGTAAACCCTATTTATAGCTGCCCGGAGGCCACATTTTTAGTTACCCGAGGCCACATTTTTCAATCAGGGATCTAGTAAAAGAGAATGCTTACTTGTGCTCAGAGCAGACATCCTGCAGACTCTGTACTTACCCTTGTGATGCCAAGAGGAGTCAGCACATGGAGGCTCTGGAAACGCTACTTGATGGGTGGATCTTCAGCTGAACTTGGTAGGGCAAATAGGACTTAGCTAATCGGTTTATTAGCACAGGCTGAGGAAGGCTAGGAGCTCTGATTTGGGCTTATCTATGTAAAATGGAGCATCTCAAAGGGAATAGGAGATAGTGTACTCTGTAGGCATTATGAATATCTATGCCCTGGAGCATAGGTGCATATTTCCCCAAACACAGCGTTTGAACATGGCAACAGTTTCATGAAGGTTTTCTTCCTTCCTTCCTTTCCTTACTTCCTTCCTCCTTCCTTCCTTCCTTTCTTTTTTCTTTCTTTCTTTTTTTTGTTACAGAACAAGAAAGTCAGGAATCTAGACACAGGAATCTAGGCTTTGTTGGTAGGTACATCAGTTAGGTGCACAAATTGAGGACATCTGCTCCAGGCCTCAGATGCTACCTGGTGACATTCTTAACTTTTGTATTGGTAGGAGCTAAAGGTCTGCTTGTATATTCCAAAGGGATTTATTAATAGTCACAAATATATCAAGCTGGTCAAAGAGGTGGATGACAAGTGATCATTAAGGGCCAATGATAACCAAGATGAATGAGTTCTGAGCCTGCACATTTTAAGTCCTACAACCACAAGGGTTCTGTTGGTTATGTGTCTTGCAGATTCTTTCATACAGATAATGTTCTTCCCGTGAACCTTATTTCCTACAAAGTAGCAATAATAAAGGCAGAAGACCGAAGAGCTCCTCGAACAGGTTGAGGATCTGTGGATACTTTGCCTGGCTGTAAAGAGCCAGCTCAGGAAAGGGATGACTTCTGGTCACATATGGACAGGCCCAGAACTTACTAATGGCAGAAAGAGAGAGATAGAGTTGAAATAATAACTTATGTCCTGACTAAAGAGTAAGAATTACAGTGAAATGAGATAGCCAGATAAGAAGTGAGAAATGTTTGTGGTTATTTGGCTATTGTAATTTAACTTAAAAGCAAAACAAAACATGTGAGATGATTTTAGCCTACAATTCAGACTCAATCCAAAGAGATTCAACTTTATGCCAGGAAGGCAGAGAAATAGACTCTGAGCCGTGTCTTCCAGGATTCTTAGTTAATGTGTACCAGGCTGAGATGACTGTGTACAGATTTAAACTTGACAACAGCATCATTTATGAAGCAGCTGCATCCCCTCCCCCGAAAGGATACAGGAGGAAGACATAACATCAGTCAAATTCATTTTGGTTTCCTATTGGAATAGATCTCTGTCTCCCTGGTCTCCAGCTTTGAGAATGGCCTTGAGAGTTGGAGTGGAGGTCATTCTAATGCAAATGGAACTTTAAGAACTCTTTCCAGGAAGCCCAGCTCAGACAAGCCCTCTGACAGGTCTGGAACTTCATTGCATTAAGTGGCTCTTCCTGGGGATGATGCTAAGGAGTCTGGTCACCTCTCACCCTGACACAGCTTCTTTAAGAAAGAACATGAAACTTCATTAGAAAGAGCTGAAGGCTGATTACAATTCACTCTAATGTAGCTTTTATTCAGTTGGCCATTTGCTAATTTAATAAATGTTGCATATTCGGTAGCTGATACTCAGAAATTTGAGAAGTCACTTCCTTAAGGGCTCATCACAATAGCTCCCAAGAAAGTTAAAGATTTGCTTGTAGATGTGGAGTTCCAAAGGCCTCACAGGGAAGAATAAAATGAGGAAAAGAAATCACTGGCCTGGGTTGGGTTATATGACCTTCTCAAATGACACTGGGCCTGATCTGAGTCCTGGGTTGGGCTATGTGACCCTCTTGAATGACTCTGCTTCTCTGTCTCATTTCTTGGTATAAAGAATGGCTATAAAAAGCATCTACCTTCTAGAACTGTGAACCATAACCAGATGAACACATAAGCTGTTAATCCAGGGCCTATGACACAGTTTCCAACGTCAAGTGGGTGGAAGCCAGGAGAGAAAGATGACTGTGTCCCAGAACCTAGTGTCCAGGACAGAGCTCAAGTCAACAGCTGCACTTGTTCCCATACCTGTGGTGTGTGTGTTGTTGGGGGTAGCAGCAGAGGCTTGGAAAGAGTGAGGAGGGTCACCTCTAATTCTGGATTTTCCATTTCTCAATGTACATTTTTGGAAAATAAAGGAAGACTCAGTAGGAATACCCATAACTCATCATCCAGAAAGAGATGTAAGAAAAGATCTTAATGCCTTTCCATGGCAGGGAGAAATGTAGACAGGGAGCTTTGCTGTGTGTCTTATGTTTTCTATTTCTGTGTAGAGACACCATGACATGGCAGCTCTTTTAAAGGAAACATTTAACTAGGGCTGGCTTATAGATTCAGAGGTTTAGACCATTATCATCATGGCAGGAGGCATGACATCCAGGTAGACATGGTGCTGGTGCTGGAGAAGGGGCCAAGAGTCCTGGATCTGTAGGCAGGAGAGAGAGAGAGAGAGAGAGAGAGAGAGAGAGAGAGAGAGAGAGAGAGAGAGAGAGAGAGACTGGGCCTGGCTTGAATACCTGATACCTCAAAGCCCACCCACATTGATACACTTCCCCCAATAAGGCCACATCTACTCCAACAAGGCCATACCTCCTAATAGTGCCACTCCCTATGGGAACTATTTTTATTTAAATGACCAAATTGTTAAGACTCTTTTTGCTACAGGGGAGGTTGGAAATTTCATATCCAACGAGTGTGGTAATCCCCATGTATGAGCTGTCAGTATTTACTGTTGGGTTCTCACAGAAGCCTGGCAGGGTTCTGTGGTGCAGGTGGGACATCAAGAATTAGGTATCTCTTGAGCCAGGTACATAGAGGAAGAGTTAGGGTCTAGGAAGTATAGAGGCCAATTTATTTTGAAAATAGAATTATACAAAAGTTAGAAAAAAATCAGATCATGCAAGAAATGTTGAAATTTATAGCCAAATAAGCATGATGAAGTAACTTAAAGACTTTCAAATAATTTCATTTCAGTATCCAGAATAATAAAGTAGAGAAACCAATAGATAAGAACAGGAAGTTATAGAAAAAGAACAGGTAGACTTGAGAGGGAAGTAAACAAAAATTCAAGAAATTTTATTAAAAATACTCATCATTGAACAAAATGAATACATAAAAGAGCCCATGAAATTGTGACATAGAAGTGATCAAAGGCAAACCTACTCAAGTGGAAATGGAGCTAAATAAATGTAATAAAAGGGAACGCACATCAGGCTAGAGAGCAGGCTCAGCAGTGAAGGAAACTTGCTGCTCTTTCTGAGGACCAGGGTTCCGTTTCCAGCACACACATGGCTGCTCACAACCATCTATAATGCCAATCCGAGGGAATCCACTGCCCTCTTCTGGTTGTCACAGGAACTGCACACATGATCTATAGGATAACTGCATCCATACACATAAAATAAATTTTAAGAAAGGGAAGCATGCAGCTAAGAAAGAAATTATAAGAAATGATGTATGGATTAAGAAGACTGAAATATACCCAGTTACGGTGTCCGAGAAGTAGGCCATTTTAACTTGCTGTTAATATATAAGGGCTTCCACTGCTCTGAGCTGTTGCCAACATTGTGGACAACACCCCTCCTAGCAGGAGGGAAGCATTGGTATTTCTCTTACAACTAATGATGCTGAATCTCACATGTGTCTATTATCTATCTATCAATCTATCATCTACCTATCTACCTCTATATGTATATATATCTATATCTACATTTATATGTATGTATGTGCAGATATGTGTGTGCGTGTGTGTATCTGGAGAAGTGTCCATTTTATAAATGTGTTCTTGTTTTCGATGTGTATACTCTAGACACTAACCTCTTATCATATTTATAACTTGCTCCCGTTTTCTCCCATGTGGATGTCTATTTGTTCTAAGGATGGTGTGCTTTCATGCACAAAAGTTTTGAATTTGGATGGAGTCCAGTTCATCTACTTTTACTCATGTTGCCTATGTTTCTGGTGTCACAGCCAAGAACATTTTGCCAAATCCAATGTGAAGTTTTCCCCTTATGTTTTCTTCTGAGAGTTTCATAGTTCTAGCTTTCACATTTTAGGCCTTCCATCCACGTTGTGTCAGCTTTTGCAAACAGTGTATGTTATTTTAAAGCCTGGCTGATTCTGAAACTCTTCATGCTTTAAAAGATGTGCCAATGTTATTTTAAAAGTTACCTTATTTTTGGATCTTCAGGATACTTGCCTATTTTTGATTTTGTAATTTTATTACAAAAGAACCTCAAGCATCCCCAGAATTTTGAAGTTTTCTAGGGTTTGAATCAATGGAGTGGGGTGGGGGGCCGCATGTCTCAGTTGGCTCCATGAAGTTGAGAGACCCAAGAGATTCTTGCTGTGGGTGAGATTGCTGTAGGTTGGCTACAGGCCTCAAGTCTGCTTAGCATCAGTTAGTGAGAAGCACATTCTCACCTTTCCCTCAGTTTCCTCATTTAGTTGAATTTATCCTTAATTTACTGGCAGTCTATGTTTTTTTTTTTTTTTTTCCCTCTGTGATTATTTTCTGTCTATGATGCCAGGTATCAGTACCCTTGATGATGCCGTTGGTCTTGCTGGATTCCAGAGGTCAGGGCCACCCTATGATGGTAGAACTCTTCTGAGCAGGGAAGTAGCATTTCCTGAGAGGAAATCATGTTCATGTAGGGCAGTGGATTTTTCTAAAATACCTCTTCCAATCATAGTTATGGTGATGTTCATTTATGACTGCTTGCCCTCTTTGATAGATTTCAAAGATGAAGAAAAATATTCAAGGCAGACTTCCTTGTAGGGAATTGTGTTGTTTCATGGTAAATAATTATCCCACCCACTGGTTTAATAAAAAGCGCTGATTAGCCAAAGGCAGGCAGGAAGTGTGGGTGGGGCTACCAGACTAAGAAAACTCTTGAGAACAGGAAGCACAGGACAGAATGCCAGAGAGAATGCCAGAGAGAAGCCAGAAGAAGCAGAGTACAACCATGCTGCTCTAAGAAAAGATACTGAGCCACATGGCTGAACAGGAAGAATCATGGGCTAGATGAAGGGTAGAGAGCTAGCAAGCTATATGCCTGGGCCTTAGGCCAATCAGCCTAAAACTATAGTAAGCCTTTGTGTGTCTCTGTGGGACTGTGGGACTGCGGGTCCTGGGTCCTAAACCTTGAGGTTAGGCCCAAAAGTCCGGGCCAGAAACCACATACTACACTTCCTCTATAAAGGGTCACTAGAAGTAGATAAAACAGAGAGTGCTGGGCCGTTAAAATTGGATCTGGATAGACTGGTGCTTCCCACAAATTTTAGACACTGATTTTTGTTTTTTTTAAGGATTAAAGTTCAATTATATGACTAATCCCAGTAAGTAAAATAAATCTTAAAAAAAACCCCAATTTATATAACCCCCTCTACTTCCTTTCAGAAACTAGCCCATCACCCTCGAGCAGAGGCCCAGAGAAAGGAACTGAGGTCATCCAGTGTGTGATAGGAACGTCAGTTCAGGGCTCATGTTTCTCAATTATTAAGTTAAGAATCTTTGAACATGGCATGATGCTTGGGACCGTTTGCTCTTCCAGGGCTCAGATGAAGAAAAACAGGAGGAAAACGAGTCATTATAACAGGTTCATCTGCACACTGAGGGTTTCCTTTCCACCAATCATGGGGAATGGCTTAGCCAAGGCCAACAAGCTGGTCTCCTTTAGCATTTAGATAGGAGATTGGGTTGAACAGTATGTTCAGTGGTCAAAACCGGGATATCTTCAAGACCTAGGAATGAAATATACTAGAAAAACCAATACAGACTTGTTTAAGGCACACAGATGCAGCATTCTGCTCTCCAAAGTAGCATTTCCTTAGTACAAAGCTGACTTTGTAAACCCTAGTCTGTAAAGAGTGAGACTGAGCTGGTCAACATAGAGCTACCAGTTTTCCTGGTGGAAAGTAGCTACATTCTGATCCAGAACGTTTGCTTGCTGGGAGTCTGGCACGATGGAGCTGGACATAATGAATGGGTCATGGGGAGGAGGAAGGGAAGGTGCCTGAGTCTCTGGTAGATTGGGGATTTGGTGAAAGAAAGATGAGTAACAGTAATAGGAAATAGGAGAGTCAGGACTTATTTAGAGACAGAGAAGAGAATTTTTAAGAATTTTTTTTTTTTCCTGGAGACCACCTTCAAGGAACTTACCTTTAGAGAAATTAGTATTCTTTATTCTAAGAATCTGCTGGGGGAGACCCCAAAGCCTCCTGGTCCACAGCTGATCCTCAGGCCAAGTGGAGACCTTGGACTCCAAACCATGGCTCAGAGACTCAGCGCCTGGCACCCCAACCACACCCAAATCCACCCTAAACCAAAGAAAGCTGGGGAAGCTCCCCTCCTCCAAGCCCAATCCCCAGCAAAGCACAGCTGGAGGGACATCCACACAGATGTCCCTCGTTAAACCATAATCTGCATCGTCACACTTTGGCAATTGGAGATCCCGAAGCTTCTTGGTCCACAGCTGACTAAGAGCCAATTAAGAGCCAATGAAGAGCCAACTAAGAAAGACCCCCTCTGACAACTGGAGACACACAGCTACTTGGCCTACAGCCAACTAAGAGCTGAATAAGAGGAGATCCTGCAATTACTGGAGAGACACAGCCCCAAAACTCAGAACTGACCAAGAGCCAACCAAGAGCTGACAAAGAGTGAACCAAGGAAGCAATGGGCAGATGCCAGTGCAAGAATACATATAACAATAAAAAGAACAACAAGACACCACCAGAAGAAGCTGGTGGCTTTACAACATCAAGACCTGAGCATAACAATGAAGAGGAAACAGAAGGAAACCATCTTAAAAACAATCTTATAAAGATAATAGGAGCTTTAAAAGAGGATATAAAAAGATCCCTTAAAGAAATAGAAGAAAATGCAAACAAAAAATTGGAAGAGATGAACTAATCCCTGAAAGAAAATAAAGAAAACCAAGAAAGAGAAAATAAACAGGTGAAAGAGACATTCTTGGAATTAAAAATTAAAACTGAAACAATAAAGAAAGCACAAACTGAGGCAAAGCTGGAAATAGAAAACCCGAAGAAATGAGCTGGAGCTACAGATGCAGCATAACCAACAGAATGCAAGAGATGGAAGAGAGAATCTCTGGAGTGGAAGATTCAATAGTTGAAACATATACATGAGTCAGAGAAAACACTAAAACCCAAAAAAGTCATAACACAAAATTTCCAGGAAATCTGGGATACCATGAAAAGACCAAACTTGAAAATAATTGGAATTGAAGAAGGAGAAGAATACCAGATCAAAGGCACAGAAAATATATTCAACAAAATCATAGAAGAAAAAATTCCCATCCTAAAGAAGGAAATGCTTATAAAGATACAAGAAGCTTACAGAACACCAAATAGACTAGACCTCCCCCCAAAAGTCTGCTCATCACGTAATAATCAAGCCACTAAACCTACAAAACAAAGAAAAAAAAAATACTCAGCTGCAAAGGTAAAATACCAAGTTACCTATAAAGGCAGACCCATGAGGATAATACCTGACTTTTCAATGGAAACATTGAAAGCAAGAAGGTCCTGGTCAGATATTATACAGACACTAAGAGCATGACTACCAATCCATAGTATTATACCCAGCAAAACTATCAATCACCATAGATGGAGTAAACAAGATATGTCATGACAAAACCAGATTTAAACAATACCTATCCGCAAATCCGACCCCACATAAAGCACTAAAGAGAAAACTCCAACCTAAGGAAACCAGATATACCCATGAAACCATAAACAATACATAATCTTACAGAAGAAAAACCCAAAGAAGGGAAATGCACACAAGCTACTGCCAAAAATAACAGGAAATAACAATCATTGGTTATTAACATCTCTTAATATCAATGGACTCAATTCACCTATAAAAAGACACCCTTACATGATGGGTACAAAAACAGAAGCCATCCTTTTGTTGTATACAAGACATGCACCTCAACTTCAAAGACAGAAATAGACTCAACGTAAAGGGTTGGGAAAAGACTTTCTAATCAAATGGCCCTAAGAAACAAGCTCTTATAGCCATCCTAATATCTAACAAAATAAACTTCAAACTAAAATCAATTAAAAGAGACCAGGACAGACACTACTTATTCATCTCAGGAAAAATCCACCAAGATGAAGTCTGAATCCTGAATATTTATGCCCCCAACACAAGGGCACCTACATAGGTAAAGGAAACACCAAATTGGGATCATTATAAGTTGTAACCAAGAAGAGCTGGGAACAAATCATGAGAGAAGGAGATGGTTGAGTGAGAGGAGCAACAAAGAGGGAGAAAAAAGAGATGGATATCTTGATAGAGGAAGCCAAGGTGGGGTTGGAAAGAGACCAGGTGCTAGGGAAACCTCCAAGAACTCACAGAATGTCCCTGGCTAGGTCTTCAACCAATAGTAGAGGGGATCCTAAACATGACTTGCCCCATAATCAAATAAATAACCACCCTAAGTGTCATTGCAGAACCTACATCAACAATGAATAAAAGTGGAGGCAGAAATCCATGGCTGAGCACTGGGCAGAGCTCCTGGTCCGGCTGAGAGCCAGGGAGGAGAGTCTGTATGAGCAAGGGGATAGGGATTATGAGGAAAATTCTCACAGTGATCACTAGCTGGAGCTCTGGGGAGCTTACTGAATCAAGAACAGCCACTGGAGAACCATCAGGAAAAGATTCTAGGCCCTCCAAGTGTAGGCAACTGTTGGCATGGGCAGTATGTGGAGTCTTAAGGGGTGAGATCAGACTGTGTTCCTGTACATGGACTGGTACCTTGGAGCCCATTCCCTGCTCACCTATCCCAGTCTTGATTTTGGGATGAGGGAATCAGATGTGCCTGGAGTGGATGTGCCATGCTGAGCTGACCCACCTTGGGACTTCTTGCCCTTTTTGAGGAGGAGATGGGGGATGGGAAGGTGGGAGGCTTAAGGCTGACTAGCAGGGATTGGGAGGAGGGAAGGTAGAGGGAGTAGAGAGATACATGAATAAAAAAGACTATTTTATATAAAAGCAAAACAAACAAAACAAAAAACAAATCTGCTGGAGCCACTTTAGACAGAAAGAAAAATGGAGAAGAACTAGTACAACTTGGGAAAACTGAGTCTATAAATTTTCTTCCTTTGGAATTTACTATTTCTGAATGTTAGTTTGGTTCCCCATGTCACCTAGTCTTCTGAGGAGTGGAAAGGAGTTACCACTTGTAGCTTACAAGTTCAGCTCTTCACACTGTAGTCTAATGTGGTGGTTTGAATGAAATTGTCCTCCAGAATGCGTGGTCCCCAGTGGGTGGTGCTGTTTGCGAGGTTAAGGAGGTGGGGCCTTACTGTACAAAAAGGATTTGAGGTTACTTAGTCTCAGGCCATTCCCAGTGTGTCTTCTGTTTGAAGCTTTCAGTTCAAGATACTGGCCTTCAGCTCCCTGCACCTGAGGCTGTGTGTCACCATGAACTCTAATCCCCTGGATCTATAGGCCTAGATAAACTCCTCTGTCCCTAAGACGTCTTGCTCATGGTGTCTTATCACAGAAATAGGAACGTAGCTAAGACACATTCTTAAGAGATGATTCTTTTTCCCCTTCTCTTTTGTTTCTACATCCTGACTAGGTTTTCTCCTCCTTCCTCTCTCCCCCCTTCCCTGCTCTCCCCTCCCTTCTGCTCCCCTCCCCTATTCCACCCTAATCCACTCTTCTTCCTTCCTCCTCTGTTTCTCTTCAGAAAAGTATCAGCAAGCCATAGTATATCAAGCTGCAGTGAGACTAGGCATCTTCTTTGCTATTAAGGCTAGACAAGGCTACCCAGTAGGAGCAAAGGGGCCCCAAAGCAGGTTAACAGAGTCAGAGACAGCCCATGTTCCCGCTGTTAGGAGTCCCACGAGAGGAATAAATCACACAGCTGTAACACATGTAGAGGGCCTAGGTCAGTCCCATGTAGGCTTCTTGGTTGAGAAGATAAGATTCTTACTATGACTTCATTTGAGAAAAATTGGTAAAAACTTTAGGCCTCGCCATCTAATCATTTCTTAGACAAATGGCCATTCTCTATTAGGTTAATTTTTTTTTTTGAGATTTACTTACTCTTATTTTATGTATATTGGTGTTTTGCCTACATGTATGTCTGTGCACCATATGCATTCAGTGCCCATGAAGGCCAGAAGAGGCTGTTGGATCCCCTTGGAACTGGAGTTACAGACAGCTGTTCATTACAATGAGGGTGCTGGAATCAAAGAGTAGTTATTGCTCTTAACTGTTGAGCTATCTCTCCAGCCTTTTAGCTGAGGTTAAATACCAAGATCAGCCCAGTACGGATCCAAAGGGTTGGCACTGGGGAATGAGAACTGTTCAGGAAAGAATTTATTTTCCAGATGATGGACTAGACAAATGTCAACAGAACTGTTGCCCACCATACATGCAGATAATTAAACAACCCCTCAGCCCACCGCAATGGGTGATACTGAGTCCTAACACACTAGTTATTTATATTGGAGCCATCGAACTAGATGGAACTGTCAAGTTTTGGTTAAAGTAAGACTTGAGCTGGCTGCTGAGGAGAGCAACATTTGGAATTTAAGGAGTAAGGACAGAGTATTGAGTTAGGACAAAGAAATTGGTCAATTTGAAAGAACAGTACATATGGAATTTGGAAGAATAATGAAATAACAAAACGCCCCTAAGAGCTAACACTGGGTTCTCACTGTGTACTGATTTTTACTGAATTACTTTACATATATGTCATTGAATCATCATGACTCTTGGAAATAGTCATTAGGGCACAGGGATATGGAAGACGCAAGCCAGGGAGCAGTGGGAAATAAATTTTGCATATGAGATGAGGTTTATCACTAATAAGTTGTCGAAAAAAACCATTCATACAATATTCAACAGGTATTTATTGAGCTCTGATTAGGCCCCAGGCAGTGTGCAAGTCTGCTTTATGAAAAATTCAGAAGACTGTTGTAAGTTGGCTCTGACAATCTTTGCCTCTAATTTCCTATATTAGTCAGGTTAAGATAACTTATGCTGCATTAACAAAACACCCCCTCCAAATCTCAGTGGCTCAGTTAACCAGTTTCTTTCTTTTTCTCTTCAGTTGAGTTCTAGATATGAATGTTTCCTGAATGAAACATCAGGGTTGTGACATCTCCATCTCAACACAGTCGTAGCCTTTGATTCCTGTGTAGTTGCCTAGCAGGGAAAGGGTTCATATCAAACTTATCTATGACCTCACCTAATTGTGAAGATGTTAAGGAAGTGTGCCTCTTCCATATGACAGAAAGAGGAGAAAATTTTTAATGAGTACTCACTGCTGCAATCCTCCATGTTAGCCTGAGAGTAGGGTACTTAAGATGTTGTAATTTATTCCTTCCCCCTCTTTACCACTCTCTTTACCCCCCTTTCCCACCCCGTCATCATTTTTCTTGAGAATTTGCTCTACATTTAGGCTTTAAGCCTTGAACCCAACTTTCAGAGATCCCTGGATACCTGACCTTTGTTTTAATTCTACAGTTTTAAATCCAGAGCGTCTAACAACCTAACCAGGCTTAATTAGCTAGGGGAACTGAGGGTGATGAATGACCACTCATGTTTAACCGCACAGCATTGACCCTGTTTTCAATCATATCATGGATTGTGTAACTTTAAGATTGATGAGGTGCTCCAGCTCTCGGTACATTTGTCTCCAGGAGACATCCAGAACTACTCTAGGCTGCAGCTGGGTTGCTGAGCTGCCAGAAGGTCACACTTCTGTGACAGATCACTCAGATTCAATGAGCTGGTTGGCAAGGTTCGAGGAAGTGGACTTTTTCCTCGGGAGCATTGCTGACATTTCTTCAGTGAGTCCTAGTAGAGATGCTGGTCTTCAGTGTTACTTACGTAAGAGTTTGTTTATATATCCAAGTAGGATATATGTGCTTGTCCTGTTTATCTGAGTTAACTGCAGATGCATGAATGCATAGGTTAATGTTTCCTCTTCATTCTATATTACTTTTCTTCTGAGCAGAGATTTCTGGGCACTGTGCTAGATTCTGGGACCTCAAAGGTATACGGCAAAGAAAACCCTTCAGTGAAAAGTTGTATGAGGCCTGGTGAGGTTGTAGCACTTCCTCTTCTGTGGAATGTTCTGATATTCTAGGAAGCTGCCCAATGTTTACAGTAGTCTGTTTCCTCATTGGACAGGGGGAGGAGCAAACCAAGGGTTCTACGAGAAGACAGTAGCCGGAAGCCTGAGACCATCTATTCATGCCCATGAAGGGAAGTGAAGAGGGAACAGTAGTCCAACAGGAGACGATTGAGGGTGACAGAATAGGGTTTTTCTAGTTTCTTAAATTTTATTTCTATGTTTGTTTTTCCCAAGTGGATGTATGTGCATCATGGTTCTGAAGTCCTGAAACTGAAGTTATGGATTGTTAACCACTGACAATGGAAACTAGGTCCTCTGAAAGAGAAATAAGTACACTTAACTGTTGAACAATCTCTCCAGTCCCAAGAAGAGCCATCCTGAGAAACATCAATAATGGAATCTCTGGATCCCCTACTTCATGACAGGTGACAAGGAAGACAGGAAGTAGACAGGTGACTGTAGCTATTTTTTTCACTAGAAAACTGATTCACATGGGAAGTCTGCCAGGAAGTAGAATTCCTTCTCGAGGTTTTCTTGGCATGGCCAGAATCTCCTGCATGTGACTCCTAGGCAGTTATGCATGTTTGTGCATAATTTTGAAGTGATACCTTCTCTGCGCATCTTGTTGATTTCTTCATCTGAGAGAAGGGAATATATTTGTCTCCCTGTCTTTTCTCAACTTGTTTTAAACTTGACTTCCATGCAATTCTTTGGGGTCACCAAAAGAAGCAACAGAAACACCAAACTGTTCTTCTAAGCCCTTCAAAGAACTTTGAATCCACTGGGAGGTGGCCAAGCTGTTTGAAACCATGAGATTTATTTCGTTTTGTTAGGATTCTATTGACAGAATGATGGAAGAATGAAAAATATGGCTTATGGCCTCAGACTTAGGTTAAGTCAGGAGCTGGCTACTCACTGTCTGTGTTACTTTAGGAAACTGGCTCACAGAGCCCTGATTGTTCTCATCTCCAAATGAAGGGAATTCGTTTTTGATCTCATAGTTACTGTGATGGAGTACTTTAGTGAGTGAGAACTACCTAGTGTAGAGCCTAGTATCTGCAAAGTGTCTAGCTTGCACTCACTGTATCATCAATGGTGTCTATCTGCACTGCTCATAGGGACATACAGTGTCCATCTGAGTCTCTAAGAAAACTGTTGAAAATAAATTTTTGTTTTGTAAACAGTATTTGTTCATTTGGGTTTATCAAATCCTAGAGCCCAAATAGAAACCATGATGGGTTTGTGGTAGTGGAGAACGGATTCAGAATGGCTGTTCTGGGCAGGGAATAGAGACCACAAACTCTGAGCATTGCCTCTGAAGGGAAAATTTTTGTTTTTGTTACAGACAGTTTTGATTTTGCTGTAAACATTTAAGAACCAAAAGATTTTCACATAAAAATGAATATCTTCACCTGGACTTATATCTGACTTGCTTTATGCTTTTATGTGCCTACCTATGACACATAGAATAATGGCCCCCCAATGTTATCCATATCATGATTCCAGGGACCTATGAATTCACTAGGTAACAGAACAGAGGGAATCCAGTTCATGACTTAGGCTGTAAATGGCTCAACTAAGAAGATGACTCTGGGTCATCCAAGTGGGGCCCACATAATCCCTCCTAAAGGTCCTCACAAGTAGAAGGGATGGGGCACAGAGGGAAATGTGGTTTAAAAGAAATTACTGAAGTGAGGCTTTGAAGATGAAGGAAGGAGCCATAAATCAAAGATGTGTGTGTGTGTGTGTGTGTGTGTGTGTGTGTGTTTAGGAAAGGCAAGTATTCCTGGTTACACCTTGATTTTTTGGCTAATGAAACTTATCTGTACTTCTAATCTACAGAATTTGAAGATAATGAACCTGAATTACTTATAACTTGGTGGTAACTTTTTACCAAGACACCATTAAGCCTGGCTAAGTTGCACAAGCTTCTTGGCTTCTTACTAGAGAATGCCAATTAACAGAGATCCATGTTGCTTCTGAAGTGCAGTGGTAACAGGGGTTGCCATTTATGAGGGGCTTTAGCCAAGCATGAGAATGACATTTGTGATAAAAAAAATTTAAGTGATAATAATTACTGTGGATTTCTTGCAATTTGTGCAGTTAGGTTGTTAGCATGAGGTTTTCACATGGCTAGAGTAGTTCAGCATTTCCCCCCACATGCTGACTGCCTGGCTACACAGGCCACTCAGCATAGGAGGGGAGAAGGAGCTATTTCATTTATCTGTACACAGATAGCACAGGAACCCTTGGGGGATCTAGAATCAAGGGTATGCTAAATGTAGCAAGTCAGTTACAAATGTCTCAGTCCTGATTTTATTCATAGAGGTACCTGGAGCAGGCAAAAATCAGGCAGGAGCCAGAATAGCAGTTGGCAGAGGGAGAAATGGGAAGCTTTATGCAATAGGCACGGGGTTTCAGTTTGGGAGATGAAAGGATCTTGAGGTGGATGGCAGTGATGGTTGTACATCAGTGTGAACTGAATGTGCTCGGCATCGGCAGATGCTGCACTTTGAAATGGTTAAAATTGCACATTTTAAATAGAAGAAAGCAAAAAGTTAAACAATGGCAAATAGTTCTCCCTTTTAAAAAAAATGGATGATGAGACTCAGTCGTGTGGCCACCAAGGACCTTCTTTTCCACCTCTTGCTTCCTGCACACAGAATAAGGGTGAATCTATGAAGCTCGCCTTGCCCTGGTGATGAGCAGAGAGGACTGGCTGCCTCTGCTCAGTTCTCCATTATCAGACTTTTCAGTCAAATAACTGTCCTGTAGTGTCAGCTGATCCCAGCAGCCCCTTATGAATAGGGTTGGCCACTCCCCCTTCCGGAGCCCGGGACCTTATCAGCTAACACCTGAATCCCACCACACTGTCTACTCTTTCTCCTGGACCAGGCAGTGAAGGGAGATGGAAGGGAGCAGTTCAGCACCTCCTGTGACATCCACATTGGTCAAATGCAGTGGATACATAGAGGCAGGTAGGAGTGGAGAACACAGATGCTCACATTTTGCATCTCTTAAGTTATGTTGCTGGTCTCTGCAAAGGTAAAAACAACATCCCAGACAGCTAGACCACAAGACCTCTGCTAGAAGTATGTCTCTCTATATGATGATACTCTGACTTTCTGTGTATTGTTTTTTGAGAAGTGTTCATTGCAAACCCATTGGTCTGGTTCAATGCTTCTAGTTTCTCCCACATTATTGATTCTGGGCCCTCACTGAGATTCTTCTGTTGCTCAGGCAAGGTGCAAGGGCACTCTCCTGAGTGCTGCAGCCATTGAGAGGCAGGGCCAGCTCCTCCATCTGTCTTGGGGTTTATAGGTAGGGGTGGTTTGGGGAGGGAGGACATTTTCCTCCGTTCATGCCGCCACATGTCAGATGAGCAATGGGGACAGTTCTCGCTTGCTCTCAACATCAGGGCTGGGTCACCCACACTTCTGTCAACAGAGCTGGTTCTATTTTGTCATCCAGATGAGGTGCAGGGCCTGTTGGCAGGGGGCAGGGGTAGCTCTCTCACTCTTGTGAACTCAGGGCTAGTTCTCATACCTGCCTCAGGTATTGATGGGCAGCAGAGGGAGAGGAGACAAGAGATGTAGCTTAGGCTGGCCTTGACATTTCTATATAACTGAGAAAGACCTTAAACTTCTGATCCTTCTGCCTCCTCCTTCCACATTCTGGTGTTACAAACGTGCACCATCATGTGTGATTTAGGTGATGCTGGGGTTGAATCCTGAGTCCTGTAAATGTTAGACAAGCAGTCTACCAATTAGTTCAGTTACATCTGTACCTACTCTCATCTAAATCTTAATCCGTGGTACAGACACCACCTCAGAATAATTAGAGCTTCTCCCATTTCAAAATTCAACCTTGATCCATTTATGCTGATCCATGTTCTCTCAAGTTACACGCTTATGGGATATTGGTGAGTACAATGACAAGAGGGTATTCAAGAGGGCCAGATCCTAAGAGGTGAAGGGAAGAGCCCACCTGCCAGGCTCCTTTTCCTTTTGGACTCCCTCGCTGCCCTTCCACTCATGGTTGTTGACTCTTGTGACTTAGAGTTTTTGTTTCTTGAGGTAGTGTCCTGCTATGTAGCCCACTTGTGGCAACCCCCTACCATAGCCAACATGCTGTGCTGTATCTGGGATCGCCAACAAGCATATCTGTAGCTCTAGACGTGGAAGGTTGATGATGGCTGATGCTAGAGTACTTCTCAAAGCAGTGATTTTCCTCATAGAGACAATTCCGGACTTTGCTGCTTTATAAATGTTTGACTTTACAATGGTGTACAAGTAATACATATTCCGTATCAACCGTGCTTCTGATCTGAAATTTGAGCTTTTCCCCAGGTAACTTACTGGTGGTCTGACACTCAGGGTATTATGTGGTGTGAGTGAGAGGAAGCTTCCCCTCACCTATGTAATCCCAAAGAGAAACAGCAGCCAACAGTGTTTTGGGGATACAAATATTCAGTAAGTTACATGATATTCCACACATCCATATAAAATGAGAATTACGTTAGATGATTTTGTCCAGCTATATAGGACAATCTGTAAGGCAGGCTGGGCTAAGCTGTGATATTTGGCAGCATTAAATGCTTTTTGACTTGTACTGGGGTTACTGGGACATAGCCACATCATAAGTAGGGAACAGCTCTGTTTTTATTTCTCCACTGCTAAGATTTAAGACGTGGGAGCATCAAATCTCTCCAAACACAGCATCTCCTATGTTAGAGCTTTGATTGATGCCAGGTTCAAAAGTTGAAAATTCACTCAAATGTCCAGTTAATCTCACTACTGAAAGGAATGTTGGTAGTTTATCTATGAATTCTGAAAGCACATGGCTTTAACACTTCTTCCTTTTCCTTCGGCATTTGCACCATGAACGGGGCTTTCTTCAGACACTTCCAATCCCTCCCTTCAGTGTGACAAATTTTAAATGTTCTTTTCTTGACACAGTCTACGCCAGCGTGATCTCTAGTGACATCGCAAGGTAGACTGAATCAAGAGGCTAGCTTAGTGACTGCAAAATGCTTGAGCCAGGGCTTCTGGAGGCTTGGTGCTAAGCCTGGCTCAAATCCATCTTGTCTGGGAGGAAACTGGGAAAAATTCTCACACAATGACCCCTTGAAGCAGGGAGCTCCTTCTTCCTTCCTAAGTCAGGTGATGGACAAGGTGGAAACAAAGAGATATGAAGGATGTGGCATAAAATAGAAGCCAAACAACCATGGATAAACAAGCAAAGGAAAATCTGACCATCATTACACTTCACTCAGGCTGAAGTCACCTGAGGTCTATAGGTAGAAAGAGTGGATGCATATGAGAAAGGATGCTGTCAAAATGAGATTTGGAAAGTGAATTCAAGAGCCAGGCTTGATGCAGCAGATTTACACATGTTGTCTGAATATCAGCAATTTAATTATTGTTATTCTCTGCCTTGAGCTATGGCCCCTGGTTTCTGGGAAAAGGCTTAGAATATTTTCCACTTAGTAACATTTTATTACCACCTGCTTCATACACCAAATTCTTTAATCCCTCTGTCCTATACTAAATCTTATGTTTAAGAAACACTTTCAGTCCTGTTCGCAATTGTTAGCCTATCAGGGGATAAAGATTCTTTTGAGCAGTATCATATTGAGGGATATTTTCATGTCTCAGTCAGATGAGAAATTGCTGACTAGTTTGGATCCCAGAAAATATTTGGGCTGAACCAAAACAGGCACCCAGTATGTCAATAGGCCTGTGTGGTGACCCTGGGAGACAGGCTTTGGTTCATGAATGCATCATATAGGGGATGCATTGCTGGGGGGTGAATCTCTCATGTGTGTGTGCCTCCCTGCCTCTCCATCCTGTTCTCTCATTCAGAATTGGCCGCTGCTTGGTGCTCAGACATGTTTTTCAAACTCTAAATTGAGGCAGGACTGCAAAGTGAGACTCTACAGATGAGTAATAGCTGGTCAGTTTTCAGCCCTCATAGATAGAAAGCCATGACTGATAGATATAGAAAACTGGCCTCAATCCTTTCCCATGAGCCCCACTGTCCTTATTTCCATCCCATCATCACCAGCACCCTACCTCCACCACTGTGATCATCATCATTAGGAACATCATCCCCAGCATCTATCAAAATAAAGCATCTTGCCGGGCATATGAGAAGTATAAGCTCATATAACTCCTATAAAAGCACCATAAATAAATTATTATTACACTCACATGACAGGATACATATGTGGCTCAGAGAAGTTGAGCATCTCATGACTGGTTCTAAAGTGAGTGATAGGCCATGAGCCTTGAGTATAGAGTTGTTTGATTTCAAAGTTGGTTCTTCATATGATTCTTAAGGGCTTAGATAACTTTTTTGTTTGTTTTCCCGAAATAGAGGTTTTGCTGTGCTTATAATCAGTGGGACTCATATAGTTGTGTCTTCTAAAACACTTTCTTTGCACTTAATGTTAAAAAGATCCAGTAGGCTCTTTCAAGGTGTCAACTGTTCAGTGGTTAGGGCACGTATCATTCCTGCCTGGGATACAAGTAGTTTAGAAGCCAACTTTATTCTTAGGCCTTTGTCACTTGGACCTTTGCATACTTGTCGCAAGCTTCTTCAAATGCCGTCTTTGTACTAAATATTCCTTCGAGGCAGAATTCTGTGCATGGTACAAAAATGTCATCTTATTAATCTTCCTTGCTTCCAGAAAAAAGGAGAGTTGGGAATATTTTCAATATTTCAAAGACCACATAAGAATCCATGATGAAGAAAGTTAAAGCACTCCAACTCCTCCAAATGCTGCCAGTTATTTTTCATCTGCTGGATTAGTTAGTGAGAACATGGCGGAGCTGGAGCTGGGGATGCTTGGGGTTCTGTTGGAAACAAAAAGGATTGTGGAGCAATCCAGATTACTTCTGGGGATAAAATACTTGTGGCTTATACTATTTTCATATGAGTTATTTCCCATAGATGTTGAGGTGCTGTCTTGATACGTTCCAGAGCACTGCCATTGGCTTTACAAAAGAATGAGTTAAGGGATGTGGAAAAAGACATTCCAGATGGAGTGGAGATTCGATGAAAAAAATGTTTGGGAGAAACATATAACACAAAGTTTGCTCTGGTTTTATTTCATGAAAATAGTAAGCTTAAAAATAGCAGAGTCTTAAAGATAATAACCTTTTTATTAGTGAGGAGAGGCCAAGGTCAGCTAGTGAGAACATGCTGGTCCTCATAAGGTGTGACATTCATTTTCTGTGTTAGAGAACTATTCAGTTTCAATACTTGGGGAAGGAGTAGGGATTTCATCAGTGCAGAAAATAAAACTTGAGCAAATATATGAAGGGGACACTCTGTTTGCAAACATTTTTCTTCTTCTGGTCAGTGTCCTGTACGGCTGAAGATGCTCTCACACTCATGATGCAGTAACTATCTACAGTCACTATCATCTGCCTCCCAAACTTATCTCCTCAGGATCCCATCTTCTGCCTCTGAACAGTCCCTCCCCAACTTCTCCTGAGACCTTTCCCTAGCTTAGTCTAACATTGCTTTATTCTCAAATTCTTTTATTTTTCTTTGGCTTTTAAAATATTACATTATCAAAGACAGGGAAGGGGTCTCCTAACCAAGGCAACTGGATTTGTTCCCCGTGCTCTTTTGGCATCAAATTGACCTTTTACTCAAATTGCCTAGACTATTTGTAGAGTGTAACTCCTATGAAGGATAAATGTTTTAACTCTGTAAGTGATCCGGAATGGTATATATCTTCCACTATCCCTGGTTGATTAGTCCCCATCTGAAGGACAAAGTACTATAAAAAGTCAGATGTGAGCAAGGACAAGTTCTGTTTTACCCTGATGTCTGGAGCCTGTGCTCTTACACTTAAATGCCAAGTGCCATTTATCCCAGGCATTTTGCCACTGTCTGGGAAGCATGGACATTTCCATATTGACATGAAAATTTGTCCTTCAGTTAGTAACCCCTTCCCCTCAGAGTCCCAGAAACTTTACATGACCTAGTCATTCCTTTTAGACAATTACTGTCAATTGGTTAAAGTCGTGGGATGATATTCACTCATACTTTTTGCCTAAGCATCTAGACACGGCCTGGTATATGAAAGTTTTTGGCAAAGATTTGCTTAGTTGTGTATAGAAAATCAATTTTCTCCTTTATTATTCTGAGATAAAAGTAGTCAAGCTATAAATCAATAAATATTAACCATCTACTATTTGTTGTGATCTGTGCACAGCCCCGAGGGTATAAAGCAGAAGTGATTTACAAAAATTTGGTTAGTGAATTACAGACACGGACCACTCAAGACTGAGCTGGAGTGGCCAGAGCGAATAACTCTTGTAAATAATTGGTCTGTGAACAGGTGTTCACTCTGGCTTAGTTTTGGCCCATAGTTGAGTGACCTTTGCAATTGGTAGTCTGAGGGAAAGCGATTGAGTGATGCTGAAATGTGGTGGGTGTTAGAAGGATTAAGGCTTCCTATAGTGCTATAGTGGGGGGCGGGACTTGACTTATTATCAGTGAAAGGAAGGCTAGATGCTGCAGTTCAGAGGTAAGATGTCCACCACAGGCTCTTGGGTTTGAACTTGGTACTCAGCTCGTGGTGCTATTTTGGGAAGTTGTGGAAACTTCAAGAGTGAGGCAAAACTGGAAAAAGTGAATTGCTGGGACATGAGCCTTAAGGACAGCCCAAGACCACCTCTCAGTCCAGTCTCTCTCTGCTTTTTGTGTGATCAGCCTCCGTATGTGCTCCCTCACAAAGCTTCCAGGAATGTTTCCAGACCTTCTTCACCACAGTGGATGGGCTCATCTTAAATCTTGAGCTGAAGATAAATCTTCATGTTAACTGGAATTTTCTAAAAACAGCCACACCTATCTGCAGGCTGATTAGAACTTCCTTGATTGTGGAGTGTTGGGCTGTGTTGTGAATCTAGAGCCAAGATTATCTTGAGCTACTGTTTTCACATTAATAGTCACTTATCACCCACCTTGGCATCTGACCTAACAGCCTCTCAGCTACTAGGAACAATCTCTGGGATGTATTAACAGATTAGCCAATTCAAAAGCTAGGTCTGTCATTAGGGAATATCTAAAATCAACAGCTGTCCCCATCTACCTGATGTTCCCACTAATCTATTTGGTGAGTGCATCAATTCATAACTTTTTTTTGTTGTTGTTCTGTGACTATAGAAACTCGTGTAACTGCTTCCACAGTGTGACAGGTCATTTGGGATAACCTACATCCATATTCCTGGAATGTGGTCCCTTGTAATTGGTTCAGAGCAGAATATGCTTTATTTTCTGTGGAGCAAGAACTATGTTCTACACCAGCATTCACTTAAGGTGTTTATTGTCCAGTACTTGGTCACAGTGATAGAGGTAACTAATACACAGAAAGCTATTCATGGAGAAAATGCTACCATTCTTAGCCCAGTGGTAGCAATGGTCTAATATATTAATACAGGCATTATCTCTCCGCTTCTCTGGAGAGATGGGGTTCTAATCTGGCTTTTCCCTGTCTACAATGCCCTGGAGATATTATATTCAGCTCTTAGTGGTGTCATGAAAATTACCATGTTGGCTTAAATGACAGAAATTGACTTGCCATAGTTACAAAGGCTGAATTTCCAAAGTCAAGCTGCCAACAGGTTTGTTTCCTTTTGAGTCCTCTCTCCTTGAGTTTAGATTGTCACCGTCTTGGGGGTGTCCTCACATTGTCACTCCTCTGTGTACATACATCCTTGGCATCTCTCTACTGTTTCCTCTTTGGATGGAGTGTCAGTTAGAATGGATTGTGGTGTCATTGTGTCTTAGTAAGAGCCTGTCAATTGACACCATCCATTCTGAACTACTGGGAACTAGGGCTCCAACACAGGAGATTCAGGGAGAGCATGATTCAGTCTACAATGTCCCTTCCAGCTGAAGAGTAATTAACATTACCAGAGAAGATAACATCGTGAAGGTCTTTATGTCTTGTGGAAGGGCAGGAACATTTATAATTAAATATACACATGGTAGAGTCATAAGGTAGTGTTGTGTGACATTTTTCCTGTGGAGAAGCAATACAAGTGTCTATTCATTCTGGATAGGGAACTAACAACAGATCAAATTAAAGACAGTTGGTGAACCATTGAGTTTTTTGGGTTTATTTACAGGAGCATAGATGGCGGATGGAAACAGAGATGACTCAAAGGCACTTGTATCACCGAAAACCTACCCCAGCATGCTTGACAACTCATGAGAGCTGAAACCTCTAAGCTTTCTACTGGTAGCAAGACAGGTCAAAAAGTCTTCCAGGCAGCTCACCTTGGCTGGCTTGAGTTTCCTTGGCAGGCCACACTACTTATATAACCCTGGAGAGGAAAGGGCCTTGGCATATGATTGGTTTCAGGGACTTCTTGAGACAAATAATTTACTTACTGAGTCTTGAGGGGGCTGCTTGTAGAGCTTCCTGAATCTTAATGAGCTTCCCTCTTGGGTGGAATGTTTCAGCTCAGAGAAAACTGCTATTTAACAGGTAAAATAAACCAAACAAATGAATATCTTCTATCATTTAGGATTAAGAAGGATTCATTAAGAGCAGTAGCTAATCATTATAAAGCGTCTTTATTCATTTAACTAATTTTGTTAAACACATACTATACCCTGGGAAGTATTTTTAGACACTGCAAATAGGCACTGAACGTCAAGAACTTCTGTGGCTTTTGCAATCTAATTTCTAACTGTCTTTATTACCATTAATGTTGGCTTTACCTATTCTGGGACTCACCCTCCTGCTCTTGGCCAGTGTTGAGCTGATAAGTCTGAGGAATTTTCCTTATAGAGTTCTACCTCCCCTAAGCTTATTCTTACTAATGAGGATGGTTTACAACCAGTGACTGATACTCGGAAGTACAAAGGACAAACACTTTACTTCAATTCCAGACAATCCTGAGGATGTCATTCCAACCCCCAGGCTTTTTGTGGGATCGACTGGGGTCTCTTCATGACTTTATGCCTGTGACATTTCTGCCTTTGTTCAATCCTATGTCTCTCATCATCACATAGGTGATGTTTTATGAAAACTAAAATTTCAGAATTTATTTTGTGGTAGCCCTCAGTGTTGGCCCAACAGTCTCACTACCTTTGTTCATTTTGTGCTCCTGTACCAGAATATATGAAACTGGCTAGTTTATAAAGAACAGAAATTTTTGGCTCATATTTCTGGAGGCTGGGAAGTCAACGATACAAGGTTTGCATAGAATCCATGTGTGATGTTGTATCTTATGGATGAAAGAACAGAAAGGACACAGACATACACACAGACACACACATGGAGAGAGAGAGAGAGAGAGAGAGAGAGAGAGAGAGAGAGAGAGAGAAGGGAGAAGGGGGGGCTGAATTTAGTTTTTTATAAGGAGCCCTACCTCCCACTGCTGCAGCTGCCCTGAGTATTAAATTCTAACACTTACTCTTTAGAGGGCACATTCAGTCCTTAGCACTGACTTAAGATATATGTAATTTAGAAAAATCCCAAATGACAGCCTATTATGCTAGGGTATTTTCTCATAATCATTTATCAAAGTAGGAAATGGGGACTTAGGAGGCAGAGTGATTTGTTGCAGATCACAGACCTAGTCCAAGGTTACGTTGGGCACACAACTCTTCCACTCTACTGCATGCTCTCTTGACCTTTTTTTTTCCTTTTCCCTCCGCTCCCTTCTTTTTCCCCCCTCTCTCTCTCTTTGTTTCCTGACTCTCAAGGTAACATTGGGCCTTGAGAAACCAGAGCCAATCTTGGGTGAGCCTAAGCACCGAGGATTATTTCTCTCAGCTCTCAAGAGTTAATCTGGATGTGTCCTGCCTAGACGGGAATCAAGTCATTTCATATTGATCTTAAAAGCAGTCATTGTCCCTTTCCCCCTAAATACCTCTGTAAATGCAGCATATTGATTTCAGGAAAGGCAATTTAAGCCACTTTAAAAAAACTATGAAAATACAGGTTTTGTTAAAAATTGAAATCTATAAAGCTATTTTGATTTTTCATGATTGTGGCCTAACTGCTGCCTCCAATTACATAAGAACAGATGCTAACAAAGTACCAGAAGGCTGGATGCTATTGACGTACTTTACTTTCATGAGTCTGGACTCTGTTCTCAAGGGATTCTTATACACAATATAAGTGTATAAGGGTTTCTTATACACTGTCTTATATTTACACGTGTTCTGGCTAACAGCATGTTTTTTCTGTTTATTGACTCTTCAGCTAAGAGATTGGAACATCCTTAATTTGTAGATAATGACACTGGGATCCAAAGAAATTCAAGTGTGCTAGTTCACACAGCAAATACCACACTCAAGAATGAACATATTTGTCTTCTACCTTCTTAGAGAGAGGTGTGTGAGCAGTAACTGAATGGTTCTTAGTGTTACAATATTGATAAAGGCCCATTAAGAAGAAATATTTTCTGTCAAAAGAATAGAATCTCTGGTCTGGGTGGAGTTCTAACTTGGTTGTGTCCAATCATCTAGCCTAGGGACCACCCCTAGGAGAGGAAGCTCACTTTAAGCCACGATAAAGAGATAGGAGAAATAATTAGCCCTTTAATGAGATACTGTACTTTCTTGTCCATCCCTACCTATGCAGGACGTTGTGCTATCACATTGCATGCATGTTGGGAGAGATAGAAAGTTATGACTTTTTTTCCAATCAACTATACTGCTTTCATATTCATCAAGAGAAAGTTTAAGAGAGCAGTCTGATTTTCAGTTATGTGATAATAAGCAGTTACTCATTTCTTATGTAAAATACGATTTGTTCACATATTGGCACAAGTGATCTCTGTCAAAAAGTGTTGCAGAAGGACATGCTAGCTTTCTGTTGCTGTAACAAAATACCAAAGACAACTTGAAAAGGGGCTCACAGTTTTCATGGTGTGTCTAAATGTGTGTATGTGACTATAATTGTGTGCACTTCAGCAATCTATTTTAGTAGAGAGGATTCTATGAAAGTTCAATAGAAGGAATTAAACATGCCATGTTTCTCCACCCTCTAAAATAGCTCTCACATTTTTTTTCTAAGAAAACAGCTGTATAAAATGGGCATGATGCTAGTTTTTGTCTTAGCGGGGATCTTTACTATCTTCGTAATTTCTTCTTTAATTATTAACCTGCTTGTTTTTTTTTTTTTATTTTTAAATCCAAATCTAAGTAGTCTGGCTCTGGATGCAACTATTATTAATTTGTGTGCATCTTTCTTTAGGTAGGCTTATAGTCTTTGTCTTACAAGCTTAGTTTTTGTTTTGTTGTATAAATTCTTTTTATTACATGATAAAACATGTTCAACTGTTATCTATTTTATATTTATAATCAAGTATAATCAATTTATTACTGTTGTTATGATTTTTTTTAATCTAAAGGGCCAGTTTAAACTGTAGTCAGTAACTTAGTTAGCATTAACTGTCAACTTGACAGCTCAAAATCATTTGCAAAGAATATCAGTTGAGGAATGGTCTTTATCAGGTTGGTCTGTAGACATGTCTGTGGGGGATGGTCTTAATTGATACAGGAAGATGGGGATAGCATCATCCCTGGGCAGGTGGTCCTGGCTTATATTAGGAAGTTAGTGAGCAAAGCAGTATCCTCTATAATCTCACCATACTTCTTTGGTTGTGGATAGGTTCCAGGTAGAGGAGAATGTCATGGGGAGGTAATGCTGAAAAGAATAATAAGCCTTCAGCTTCCTGCCTCAAGCGCTTGCCCTGACTGCCCTAATGACCTGTGATCTGGATGGAAGTGCAAGATGAAACAAACCCTTTACTACCAAGTCCAAGTCTTCTCATCACAGCAACAGAAAGAAAACTGTAACAGTAACTGAGATTATTTAATACCCCATTTTTATTTACAGTTTGTTTTACATTCCATTAATTATTTTATATATTAGTGTCTTTATTTTTTCTTTTTTGTAGATTTTATTATAATTTATTTATTTCTTTTAGAAGGCCTTTGTAGTATGAGGTTTCTGGCCCAGACTTTCGGACCTAACCTCAAGATTTAGGCCCCCAGACCCATAGACCAGCAGAGACACACAGATGCTTTCAATTGTTTTTAGCTGATCGGCCTAAGGCCCAGGCACATAACTTGCTAGCTCTCTTCATCTAACCCATGGCTCTTATCTTGTTCAGCCATGGGGCTGGGTACCTTTTCTTAGAGCAGCATAGTTGTCCTCTGCTTCTTCTGGCTTCTCTCTGGCATTCTGCTCTGTGCTTCCTGTTCTCAGAGTTTTCTTAGTCTGGTAGCCCCACCCATACTTTCTGTCTGCCTTTGGCCAATCAGCACTTTTTATTAAACCAGTGGGTGGGACAATTATTTACAATGAAACAACACAATCTCCCACACGTCTTTTCCCTATATATTCCCCTGCTTACCCTCCCTTCCCTCCTCCTAATCCCTCCCATTTCCCTTCATCCTTCACCCACCCCATCCTCTGATCCCCTCCCACAAAATGGCAAGAAGTCTCAAGCATGGTGCATCCACTCCAGGCAGGTCAGATTTCCTCACCCCTATATCAAGACTGTGTTAGGCATTCCTCTGCAGGGAATGGACTCCAAGGTGACAGCCCATCCACAGGAACACAGTCTGATCCCACGTCTCCAAGGTCCACACAATGTCTATGCAATCAGCAGTTGCCTACCTTTGGAGGACCTAGTTCCTTTTCCCAATGGTTTCTCAGTGGCTGTTCTTGATTCAATGAGTTTCCCAGAGCTCCAGCCAGCCATCTCTGTGGGACTCCTCCTCATAATCTCTGTCCCCTTGCTCATACAGACTCCCCTCCCCTGTTCTCAGCTGGACCAGGAGCTCTGCCCAGTGCTCAGCCATGGATATCTGCCTCCTCCACGATTTATCATTGAATGTAGGTTCTGTGATGACACTTAGTGTGGTTATTCATTTGATTGTGGGGGGAGTCCTGTTTAGGTACCCCCTCCGTTATTGGTTAGAGACCTAGGCAGGAACATTCTGTGAGTTCTTGAAGGTTTTCCTAGCACCTGGTCTCTTTCCAACCCCACAATGGCTTCCTCTATCAAGATGTCAATCGCTTTTTCCTCCCTCTTTGTTGCTCCTCTCACTCAACCATCTCCTTCTCCCATGATTTGTTCCCACCTCTTCTTGGTTGCAATCCATCATGATCCAAATTTTCTAACGAGTTCTCTATGTTCTCTTCCTAGAACAATCCCTGGATGTTTCTCTTAAGTTCCCTCTGATCCAAAGCTGTTCAGGGGTTGTGGTTTGCAGCTTGAGTACTCTTTGCTTTTTGTCAAAAATCCACTTATGAGTGTATCCTATGCCTATCTTTCTGGGCCCGTGATACCTTGCTCAGGAGAGAATATTTGCCTGAAAATTTTAGGATTTTTTTCCTGCTAAGTATACTCCATTGTGTAGATGTACCACAGTTTGTTAATCCATTCTTCAGTTTTGTACAGGGTGATAGGTTTGGATCTATTTGCATTCTTCTACATACTTTCATCCAGTTATGCCAACACTATTTGTTGAAGATACTATCTTATTTCCATTGAATATTTTTGGCTTCTTTGTCAAAAATCAGGTGTTCATAGGTGAATGGGTTAATGTCGGGGTCATTGATTTGATTCCATTCATCCACAAGTTTGTTTTTATACCAGTACCAGGCTAGTTTTATTAACGGAATCTCTATAGTATAGCTTAAAGTCAGGGATGGTGATTTCTCCTAAAATTCTTTTACTGAGAAGTATTGTTTTGGTAATCCTGGGTTTCCTGTTATTCCATATGAAGTTGAGTATTGTTCTTTCAAGGTCTGCAAAAAAATATGTTGGGATTTTGATGGGCATTGCATTGACTCTGTAGATTGCTTTTGGTAAAATTGCTATTATTACTATGTTCATCCCACTTATTCAGGAACATGGGGGATCTTTCCGTTTTCTGATATTCTCTTCAATTTCTTTCTTCAGTGACTTAACATTTTCCTCAAACAGGTCTGCTCCTTCTTTGGTGAGTTCCACCGAGATATTTAATGCTGTTTACAGCTATTATAAAAATTGATCTTTCCCTTATTTCTTTTTCAGCCCTTTTATCCTTAGTGTATTGGAGGAGTGCTGATTTTCTTTTGAGTTAATCTTGTACGCTGCTACATTGCTAAAGGGGTTTACCAGCTGTAGGAGTTCCCTGGTAGAATTTTGGGGGTCACTTATGTATACAGTCATATCATCTGCAAATAGAGATAGTTTGATTGCTTCCTTTCCCTGTAATCTCCTATTGTTCTCTTATTGCTTTAGCTAAAACTTCAAAAACTATATTGAATAAATAAGGGGAGAGAGGACAGCTTTGCCTTGTTTTGAGTTTTTCTCCATTTATTTTGATGTTCACTTTCAGCTTGCTGTATATCACCTTTATTATATTTAGGTATTTTCCCTGTATTCCTGGTCTCTCCAGGACTTTTATCATGAAGGAGTGTTGGATTTTGTCAAAGGCTGTTTCAACGTCTAATGAGATGATCATGTGTTATTTTTCTTTCAGTTTGTTTAAATGATGGATGACACTCACAGTTTTTCACATATTGAATCATCCCTACATCTCTGGGATGAAGCCTACTTGATCATGGTGAATGACTTTTTGATATGTTGTTGGATTTGGCTTGCCAGAATTTTATTGACTATTTTTGCATCAAGTTTTATGAGGAAGATTAGTTTGTAATTATCTTTTTTGTTGCGTCTTTGAGGCTTGGGTATCAGAGTAATTGTGGCTACATAAAAAGAGTTTGGCAATGTTCCTTTAGTTTCTACTGTATGGAACAGTTTGAGGAGTATTGGTATTAGTTCTTCTTTGAATGTCTGGTAGAATTCTGCACTCAAACCACCTGGTTCTGGGTTTTTTTGTTTTTTACTTAGGAGACTTTTGATAACAGCTTCAATTTACTTTGTGGTTACAGGTCTACTTAGGTCTTTAATGTGATCTTCATTTAATTTTGGTGAGTGGTACCTGTCCAGAAAGCTGTCCATTTCTTTTATGTTTTCCATGTTAGTAGAGTATAGATTTTTAAAGTATGACCTGATAATTTTCTGGATTTCCTGGGTGTCTGTTGTTATGTCTCTCTTTTCATTTCTGATTCTGTTAACTTGGATTCCCCCCCCCCCCCCCCCCGCTTTTTGTTAGTTTGGATGAGGGTTTATCTATCTTGTTGGCTTTCTCAAAGAACTAACTCTTTGATTCATTGATTCTTTGTACTGTTCTCTCATTTCTATTGTATTGATTTCAGCCTTAAGTTTATTTCCTACCATCTACTCCTTCTAGGTGATTTTGCTTTTAACTGTTCTAAAGCCTTCAGCTGAGCTGTTAGGTCTCCTATGTGATATTTCTCTATGTTTTTCATATAGGTATCTAGTGCTGTGAATTTGCTTCTTAATACTGCCATCATTCTGTCCCATTAGTTTGGGTATGTCGTGGATTCATTTTCATTAAATTCTAGGAAATCTTTGATTTCTTAACTTCGTCCTTGACCCAGAGGTGGTTCAATTGAGAGATGTTCAGTTTCCATGAATGTGTAGGCTCTCTGTGATTTTTGTTGTTGTTGAACTCTAGCTTTAGACCAGGTGGTCTGATATGATACAAGGAATTATTCTCATTTTTTTGTATCTATTAATATTTGTTTTATATATTTCCACTATTGAATCTTCTACTCCAGAGATTCTCTCTTCCATCTCTTGTATACTATTGGTTATGCTTACATTCGCAGTTCTGGTTCATTTCTTCAGATATTTCGTTTCTAGCACTGCCTCTGGTTGTACCTTCTTTATTGCTTCTATTTTAATTTTTTATTCCTGGAATGTTTTCTCACCTGTTTGTTTTCTTTTTCTTGGTTTTCTTTCAGGGATTTGTTAATCTCTTGGATTTTTTTTGTTTGTATTCTCTTCTATTCTTTAAAAGATTTTTAAAATATCCTCTTTTGAGGCTTCTATTATTTTCATAAAGTTGTTTTAAGGTCATTTCCTTCTGTTTCCTCTTCATTGCTATGCTCAGGTCTTGATGTTGTAAAACCACCAGCTTTTTCTGTAGTACCTTATTGTTATTTAAATTATCATATGTATTCTTGCATTGGTGTCTGCCCATTGCTTCTTTGGTTCATTCTTAGTCAGCTCCTAGTTGGCTCTTAGTCAGTTGTGGGCCTGGGGTGGGGGGAGGGCTGTGTGTCTCCAGTTGTCATAGGGTTACTTTTAGTTGGCTCTCAGTTTGCTGTAGGCCAAGGGGCTTTGGATCTTTAGGTGTTGAGGTGGTCTTTCTTAGTCGGCTGTAGACCAGGGACCTGTGGGTTCTTCAGTTGTTGGTGTGTCATGACGTAGCTTGTGGTTGGGGTAGGGTTTGGCCATAGGCTGTCTCTTCAGCTGTGGTTTGCTGGGGATTGTGCTGTCGGGGGGGGGGGGGGGGGCTCTCCTAGTTGACTTTGTTTTAGGGAGGAGCTGGGTGTGTGTTGTGTACCAGGGGCTGTGTCCCAGACCAGCTTCTGAGACCGATGGTCTCTGCTTGGCTTGGGAATCGGGATGCACTCAGCTTTTAGCTGGCTATGGACCAGGTGGCTGAGGGATCTCCAGGTGTTGATACTATTTATTTACTCTTAATTACTTGAATTGGATAATAAAGAACTTAAAACTATTAGTAACATTAAAGATCTCTAAATGTCACTGAGAATACATCTGTCTCAAAGACTGTTATATAATGCCACTATCAATATTACTTTTGAACATATCTGTACTTTTAATTTTATTTTTTGCCTTTACTTAGAAGTAACTGAAAGATCTCCAGAGAATTTCTGAGTTGTTATTTTATAGGCTGGCACATTATTTTTGCTGCAAACTTCAAGAGTCAATGGATCGTGTGATAATTTCTATTTTTGGAGATGAAAATATTTCAGTCTGACTGGTATTTAAATCTCTTATGAATCTTTAAAAATGTCTAATCTCTGTTTATATACCCTCTTGATGTACTCTTGAGGTACTTAGAGTTAAGCTTGTTAGCACATGCAGGTTTCTACTTCCATAGAAAAAGGCTATCATTTTTGAATAAAGGTTTTTTCCATTAATGATTCTACTATACCAATGAATGACTCCCACTGTGACTGTTATCTAATAACTTGATAGACTTATGCATTTTGAAACTATTTTGTGTGACTATAGGTGCTTCATAAATTTTACTTTTACATCATAGAAAATTCTTGTGCTTGTTTTCTGCCACACATCATTGAAAAATTTAAGATCTAAAATTAATATTGAAGCATCTTTTTTCTCTCAAGGAGGTTAGGTGGGCACTGGTTGTTAGCATTTGTCCAGCAGCAGCAATAGTGACGTAGTTACTCATACATGACTGTGATACCGTACTTTTAACATTTTTTTTTTATCTCACTTTGCTGGTTTTTTTTTTTTTTTTTTTTTTTTTTTTTTTTTTTTTTTTTTATAGGCAGGACATGTGAATTCATATTTATTTTCTTTGGCATATCATCGGTGGTTTGCGAGTTTCTGTCTGATGGCTATAAGCCCAATGTTTTTGTGATGATTATTGATACATTTGGAACCATTATTATTGTTATTATTCATGGTTTCTGTTTCTTTTCTGCTCTTTGTTGGATGTGTAATGATTTTTGTTTCATTTACCTTTCCTCAGTTGCTGAAACACACACATACTGCTAATGTTGTAGTCATTTTCTTTTAATTATTGATGTGCATTTAAATATTTAAACAACAGCTAGGGTTGTTCTCAGTGTGTTTGATCCGGTATCCCTGTTTGATTAAGTCTCTTCCCATGGGGCCGCGATTCAGTGTACCTTCATATTATGAAGCAATGATATTTCTGAAAAACAAACTACAGACCCTTGTATGATCATCAACTTTTGTTTTGTTGAATGAGGACACGAAAAACAGCCTATGTGTGTCCCCATAAGTAAAATAACCAAGCCAATCATCACCCAACTTTGTCAGCATTGCTAGTTAACAATTCTAATGTCAACAGATTATGGAAGGCATGTGTTGATAGTCAAAACATAAAAATTCTCTATGCTCTAGCTTCATGAACATCATTGTTTCTGTTCTGCCCATTTCATGAGTGATGTATGAAAACATCATCGTGCTTGAGCCTGAGTGAAACACTAGCACCTGGCAGTTACTGGTTTCCAATTGCCTTTCCTTTTCCACGTTTCTTATTTCAAACTTCCTTTCTTCTTAGATTTTCTCTCTCCTTTACCGCTTTGTCCTTTGTACTTTGTACTATTGGTTGCTGAAATGCCTTCATTGCTCTCTCCTACACAGACAACTATTCATGCAAGGAATACATTTTTGAAGAATTTACATAGTTCAAAACTGAGGTAATTAAGATTAATTTCCTCACAGATCTGACAATAGTATTTCTGATAGTGGGTATTTTTGTTTACTGGCTAAAGTGGTAGTGTGTAAACACAGCCTATAACCCACTTTGCATAACAGCACAGAGAATAAACAATTCCTGATGAACTAAACAATCCTTTTGAAATTGCATAATTTTGAATTTTGTGCACAACTTGGGAGTGTTATTAATATTTTTGTACCCTATACTTTCAAATTAACTCAATGTTTCATAATATGCAATTGCCCTTCATTATCCTACCACCTCTGATTTCTCATTAGTGCTTGATTATATTTGTGATAATAATTGCAATCATGACAGCAGGAACCTTCACTCACTCTCTCTAAGATAGGAGCTGTAGCTCTGATTGGGTGGAGTGCTCTGCACAGGGCAAAGTGAATGCTTAACTAGGAAAAGCAAAGTACCATGGAGGGAGCAATCCCAGGGCAGTCCTGGTTGGTTTCTTGCCTCCACATGCAGCACTTTCTGGATCTGGACATTTTGCAGCAGGATTCCTTGTTGGGCTTTCTTTCTTCACAGCCAGTTCCCTGGTAACAAGCTTCTCTAGACAGGCTTCTCTTCCCCATCCTTTGATTCTGCCTTGGCAGCTTATGTGGCAAAGAGTGGCTGCTCACCTCATACCTAGGGAACAAAAGAGAAAGAGGAAGATGCTGAGGTTGCACAATCCCCTTCAAGCATAAGTTAAGACCATGTAAAGATCTCCCACCAAACACCACTTTTGTGTGTGCATGTATGTGTGCGTGTGGTATGCAGGTATGTAGTTTTGTCTTTGCCTAGGCACACATATATGTGTATGCATGTGCGTGTGGAGGCCTGAGGTTGAAGTTAGTAAATCAACCTCAAAAACTCACCTTACTCATAGTAGTCAGGCCCTCTCAATCAAATCTGGGACTCTACAATGGTTGGTCTTACTAGCCAGCTTGCTTTGAGTATGGAATTGCAGGGTAGAAGTGAGGTTGGGGGCAAGGAAGGGCTATGCCCACTCAGCACTTAGGATCCAACTCTAGCCTTCAAAGCTTTAACATTGAGTCATCCCCCCAGCACCCTTTCCACCACTGCTTTAACAGTCCAAATCTTGGTGGCCACATTCTGGGAACCAAGCATCTAACACATGGATGGACCTTGAGGGGTTGTGGGGGGACATTCAAGGACCAAACAGCAACACTGTCTATGAGGAAGCAAATGGGACATTACTGAACAGACAGAAATTCTAGCCTAACTTTTAGAAAACCATTATTTTTTTAATTTTAGTGTCTTTTTCTCAGGTGAAGACACATTTTTCTTACCCATCTTTAATAAAGAGGCTTTTATGAATAAGCAGTCTTTCAGGTCCTCACTGCCTTTCCCTGTTCAGTTCTTAAAGCCAGTCCAATGCATGTACTACAGTACCAGAGGGAGTTCTCAGTCTTGCTTCCTGCCAATCATTCCCGACTCCCTTCCTGTTGCATCCTGCCTTTCATTGCTCTGAAATGAACGTGGGTCAGTGGTCTCCAAAGCTGTATGCTCTTCATTTCACAAGCAGCACAATCCCAGCAGTTCATACATGTTTATCTCATTGGCTAAACATTTCTGACACCATGCATACCTAATTCACTAGTCATTCACATAGGCATGTGCTATGCTGAAAAATATTCCAAAGGATGTGTGCAAAATAAAATATTGCTGAAATTCTGTTGCCCCTTCCCTCGATCTGGTCCTGGAGTCTTAGCTTTTAACCTGCTAGGGTCTTGAAATTCATATTTTTGCATTTGCCCAAGTCAAGTTAGCCCATAATCCCACTTTTAAATTCTGGGAAATGCCAATCCCAGGCACATTCTTCCTTGGTGTCCTAAGAATTCAGCCACCATAGCTCCACTTCTTTTCACAGACTGGAGATGTGGAACTCTGGACTGAAAAACTGATCATATCCAACCACTTTATTTATTTGCATTTATTTAAAATTTTTGTATAGTATATTATGGCTTCTTTGATTCAGTGACTGTGTTTTCAGGTTGTTGGGTACCGCAACTCTGATCTATCTTTTCTAAAACTGTATATATATACATATGTATATATACACACATATATGTATATATACATATATACACACTTGTATATACACACATATATACTATTTATATATTAGTATATATACTAGCATATAATAAAAGTATATATAATATATATAAAATATATACTATTTAAACACATATTATAAACTATATACTATTCAAAATTATTTGAGAATTTCACACATGTATACAATGACTTTTGATCATTTTGCTTACTACTTCCTTAAATTCTCCATGATCCACCTTCTCCCCCCAAATCCTGCCAACCTCTGTGTCTCCTTTAAAATAAATAACCTACAAAGTTCAATTTCTTCTACCCTTATACCCATGACTGTCTGAAGGTCCACTGAACATGCTTAACCTAGCAGGACTCAGAATTTAAGGAAACTGATTTCCCTTCCTTAGTAGCTGTCAACTGCCAACAGATCCTCTGTTGGGAGGAGGGTCTCTGAGTCCCTCCTTCCTCTATGCTGTTATGACAGGCTTAACTTGGGAAGGCAAATATAGCTTCTGTAAATTCATTGATCCTTTCTTGCCATAAGTCTGCTTGGTCCTGATTCTCAATAACGGGATAATCTATGTCTCACATAAACTTTATGATTCCTATTCCTTGATGGTCCCTAAGCCTGAGGGAAGGAAGACAGGCATTGTGATAAAATGTCCCACTTCTGGCTGAGCTCTCCATAGGAATGAACATATTTATACGTCAAACAGTCACGTGCATGGCTCTGTTCTTGATCTTACTTCTGAACTACGTCTTTTTCTAACATGTCTTTGGACCTTATTTCATCCCACACAAGACTGGTTGTCATCACGTTCCCCTAGCTGATTTTTTTTTTGTCCTTTTCTTAACTGTTTTATTTTGCTGAATCTTTTCTTACTGCTCTGAACTGATTTTTGTTGATGAGGTTTCCCCCACAGGTTCAGGATATTTGGGAAGTATTTAAGGGGACTGAAAGTCTTGTCACTTTTCCCTCCATGTAGAATAACCACCATTCCCACCTTTTAAAATCCAGGGACTTTGAGTGATATCCAATTTTTTTCTTCTAGCCCTCATTTTCATTTTCATATATTTTAAATTTATGAGTCTAGAGAGGCCCTGGAGTTCATGGAGCCCCACCTTTTCATTTACTGAAAAGCATGAACCATAAGCACATGACTCACTCTGAGATTTACAGGCAATTAAAGCAGAGCTAACCTCAGGCTGTATATGTTTCAATTTGTCCTCTGGTTATCTTTTTATTTAATCAACTTTGTCAAAACGTTGTTACTGAGAGAAGTATTTCCTTTGTCTGATAAATTCAGGGATAATGAGATAATCAAGTTTAAGTAGATTTTCTGCTATAAGATTTTTTTAAATTAATTTTTTAAAACTTAAATTTTGAGAATTTCATATCAGAATACTGTATTTACACACTTCCACCCCACTCTCTATCCACTCTCTCTCTCTCTCTAGCACAGCACCTTCAGATACTGTGAGAGCTAGACCATGGGAAGGAGGCATCTAGGCTGGTTCCAGCTTAATTCTTACAAGTCCCAAATTGAGTGTGTGGTTAAAAACTTGAAGGTAAGACCTACTGCTGTGAGATTCTTTAAGGAGGGTCTCTGGGAAGGAAATTTTTGTGGTTTTGGAGCCCAGAGTTGGGTAAGAAAATACTGTATACAGCAGCAACTCCAAATCACTTGAAAAAGGAATTCCATATTTGTAGAGAACTATATAAGTGTGTCATTATCATATCTTTAAAGCCAGAGGTCCTGGTGTATTTTCACAAGCAATTAATTACACACATATGCACGCACATACACACATATGCACACACGCATGCACGCACGCATGCACGCACGAATGCACGCACATGCATACATACCCTCCACTACTGGGAGTTCTTTAGGACTCATTAATTTTGGAGCCATCTTCCTGCGGTAAGGTCAAAGTGCCAAACACTTAAAAAAAGATGCTCTTGTTTGGCTTAAATATTTTCCCTAAAGAGCAATATATATAGGACTTTTGGCATTTGGCTTTGTGTTGAAGCTGGATTCCTATTTATGAAACCTTTAGAATTTCTTTATAAATGTCAAGGTTAAATGGAGGTGAAATCAAACAGTTCTAGGAAAGCCACGAGGCAAAAGCTCATCGTTAATCCAAGTCTATTCTCCGGCACTTAGCTTTTCCCAGCCATTAGCATTCAGACACTGTTATTAACACATAGACACCCAATCACCCGTGTGCATTAGCCAAATTAGACGTGTTGATTAAAGATACAAATTATGTGATATATGTTTATATATCAAAATAAGATGGTTTTAGTTCGACAGGAGAATATTACTTAGCTTGCGTTCTCTCTCTCTCTCTTTCTCTCTCTCTCTCCCTCTGTATGCACATGTATATTAGAGACACAAAGAATATATAAACCAGCAAAAATCTGTTTTTAATTTCTTCTAAGGAAAGCCTGGCTCAAAAAAATCTATTTTCTCCTATTTGTCATGGCATTACAAGGAAATTTCAAAATATTAGTATGACTATAATGTGAAATTCTTAATATATGTGTGAAATCAGTCAAGACATCAAATAAATTAAACATTATAATAGCCAAATGGGACATTGCAGTGTACTTATGGGTAATGCAGCTTTTCAGTTCCTGTGATACCCAGCAAAAGTGTGGTTCTAGTTGAACCATGTCACTTTCTAGGGATAGCTTCATCTAGTAAGGAGATGTCTTTAGTGGAACTGGTAAACTGCTCATCACCCTTTCCAAATACAGCTACAGATATGGTTGGCCATCAGGTAGAGGAAGGAGTTATGTGGGCTTTGTAAGACAGTTATATTTTTATCTTCTCCAAATCTCACAAGACAGAGAAGAAGAGGTGTGAGATGGTCTGAAGTAGGAGAACATCCCAGCACAGTGAAGAAGCAGCCTGAGTGTTTCCATGGAGCCCCTGGAGCCTGTGCCCCTTACCACATTACATCTTCTAGGCTGTCAAAGCCAGGCTACACTTACAGTTCACAGTTCATCAGCTATTCACTTTGGGCTTTCTGAGGCAGGAGTTTCCTTCTAGGATGCTTGCAACCTTTAATTTTTAATTACTTACTGCCGAAAAGATTACCACAATCTTCAGACAGGTAGCCTTTGTACTCTCTGATATTTCCTCCAAGGAAGAAATGCATATACAATGATTGGTTTTTCTTTGACCCTTTGACTTTATTTCATCAAATCTAGACAACCACAGATTACAAAATACACCACTGTTAATATGTGCACAAAATGATGCTTCTGCTTAGACAATGACGTGTTGTGGTTTATAAGATGTATTTTGTGACTAAGCTGCAAAATTCTGAAAAAAGAAAGGTCCATGAAAGAAACATAGACAGATGATTCCTGGACCCATGCTTGTCTGTGATGTATGTGTGTGTTATTAAGAAGTACCCTTGCCACTCTGACATCACAGTTTGTGATATATGTGAGTTTTTTTTCTGTAATTACACACACACACACACACACACACACACACACACACACACACACACACACACACAGACACTATTCAACTTTTTAATCCATGTAGAACTTACCTTGTCAATTTAGCTATAATACTTTTTCTTGGTTCCTAGATTTTCTATACTAGCACAGAGTACCTGAAATCCTGCAGCTTCTAAATGGAGTTGAAACCCAGTTGAAATTCTGTTCCGATAATCCTGCTTTGCATTACTACAATTCCTCCTGTTCTTGCTAGAGCAGCCCACACCAACTAATTCCCTTGCTGTATTGGTTGTGCTGTTGAATAGGAGATATCCCGTTCTCTCTTCTTACCATGGGCCAGGTACTAACTTGAGATGAATGTGCCCTGAAATCTATTCCATGTAGACCCAGCAAGGAAAGCAGTGTGCATTCTGATAGAATGGTAGAGGTAGTCACAGCAGGCTAGGACATACCTGCCCCAATGTTGGCCCTTACCAATTAGATGTGTTGGCCAGAGAAAATGATTATGTGTACACACATAATTTATAAGGACAAACCACACATGTTCATATTCAAATGTGTTGTATAATCTTGATAAAAATAACTGTACATTTTGTACTATCCGTATCTTAGAGGTGTCTGTTTCTTAGTCTCAGTTTCCTTCCATACTTTGAGCTCTCATTGTTCATAGCTTGTTTCAACATTTCATAAAGAAAATGGGCTTTTGTGGCAAGAACCTTGAACTTAATGTAGAAACATTGACACAGGTTTTCCTTGGTGATGGTTTCCATGGTTACGCTTTAGTCAATCATTTCTATTACCAAGGAAGAGTCTATTCTCTTGAGATACTCTAACCAAAACATGAACAATACTGCTTGATCAAAGCATGAACAATACTGTTTAATCAATGATTAATCTTAATTGCCAATCTTGATATTTCTGAATCACCTCTGGGTGTCCCTGTGAGAGTGTCTCAAAAGATGATAAGCACCAGCGTGCACATCTCTCTGCTTCCTGACTGCCAGTGCCGTGTGACAAGTCACATCATACTCCTGCCATATTGGATCATGTATACGCGTGTGCACACACACACACACACACACACACACACACACACACACACACACACACACACATGTTCCAAAATAAATCATTAGATGGCCTTCTGTCAGATACTTGGACATGGAAATGAGAAAAGGAACTCACATAAGCTATGTGACTATGTGGTTTGTAGGTCTAGAATTTGGAGCTGTGGACTATAGTAGCCGCAGAAGCCTACTAGTGCATTCTGGTGGGAATTAGGAAGACTAGAATGCAGAAGGAAATGTGGATAGTGAGGTCTGGGTTCATACTATCTTAGAGAGGAGCAAAGATTCTATTTGGAATTGAGATAGAGGCAAAGAATCTATCTGTGTTATCCTCATGTTCTGAAAGTTTATTTGACACAGAATTAAAAAGTAATTATTTTTTCTGGTAAACTAAATTTCATGGCAACTAAATACTTACTATTTGGTGTGTGGCGTATTCACCCCTCCCTGCTCATAGCCAGATTTATAGTGAAGGAGAACATGAAGTGAAGCAGAAAACCTGAAAAAGCACAGTGTGGCTGGAAATAGAGAATCAGCTGGTTTAAAGTTGTGGACATAGCATCCGTGGACTCGGGAATAACTGTTAAAAGAGGAACCCCTCACTCTGCACCGAGACAATAAGCTTCGAGGGAGGTACCCTATTCATAGAAAGCTTCAGGATGTAAGGATACAAACTCATTTGAAATGATATCATCCTCTATGTGCTGCTGATTTTACAGATATTTGAATATAAAAGCTATGGGGAGTCAAGGATCTTCACCAAAGTTGGAAAAAGTTTCTGGGACAAGGCAGTATGTATCAGTGTCAGGTTTCCTTCTAGGAAGACCTGGGGAGCTGTGATGAGAAAGTCCCAACTGTCAATTGAAACCTTGCGATGTTGATAGGAGGACTGGGTAATGCCCATTAAGTAAAGTTGCAGGTACAGCGTGGAGATGGTGCAAAGAGGAGTCTACACGTACCACAATCGGCAGTGCTGCAGGGATGGAGTTATCCAAGCCTGTCAGAGCCCAGATGATGCCACCATGTGCCTTCCCTTGACACCAGACATGGTGCTGTAACATTCCTTGCTTCTACTGATCTTGCTTTGCTCTGATCTCTCCTTACTATCTCTCTTTTTCCCTCCCTCAGTAGGGGGAATGTTCAACATGTGATCATTGTATATTAGAAGTCAGTTAATTTATTTTTCTGGAGATGGGGTCTTTTGTAGCTCAGGCTGGCCTTGAATTCACCTTGAAGCTGAGGAGAAGCTTGTGTGTCTTCTCCCCCTGCCTCTATTTCCTAAGTGCTGGAATTAGAGACATATCCCCACCCCGTGCTTGGTTTGATGTTGTGATAAGGATCAAACCTAGGCCTTAACACATGCTATGCATGCACACTACCAACTGAGCTACATCCCCAGACCCTGTAACTTGCTTTTGATTCTAAGGGGGCTCACGGTTAAGATGTTACTTTGAGTCTCAGACTGTGAGCATTGTTGGACGATCTTAGTGCATTTCGTATTATGAGATGGTCATGGTCTTTGAGTACCATGAGCAGTATTTATGATTTAAGTGATATGTTATGTACAAAGTAAACAAGGATGGACTTAGATTGCTAATCTTCACTTTCAACGTTATTGGACTTAAAATCACGTAGGAAATATACCTCTGGGCATGCCAGTGAAGGCATTTCTAGAGATGTTTAACTGAGTAGGGAAGATATATTCTAATATGGACTGTCCTGTCCCTTGGGCTAAAGGCCTGGACTAAATAATAACAGGAGAAAGCAGACAGCTGGATGAGCATACGCCTGATTCAATGTGACTGGCCAGCTCACACTCTTGCTGGCATACCTACTCTGTCATGACAAGTAACTGGCAAATGCTAAGCTCTCCTAAATCAAGCTACTCATGACTATCAATTACCTGTCATCATTATTAAATAAGAGTGAGTGTGGCTAGAGTCAGTGCTGAGAAGCTGGTGGAAAGGCATATTACATGTGATTGTTTTTATTAAAACTCCAGTAAACATGTCAAAAATGGACATCATTGTGGCTTCTCCTCACATGTGAATCTTTTCATGTTGGTTACATTTTACTCTATAACCCTTCTCTCTCTCCCCGGGTCTCCACCTTTCTCCCAAGTATTTTCTGATCTGCCTTCATGTCGTACATAGGAATCTCACATATGGGGGAAATTGCACATATTTGTCTATTTTTTCCTTTCTTATTACCTTCTCTCACTCTTTTCCATCCCCCTTTAAAATTTAGATGTGAGAGAAAATATATAGTTTGGCTTTCTGTACCTGGTTAATTTTTCTTAATATGACCTCTAGTTTCATTACTTTCCTACAAATACCATAATTTCATTCATCTTTACAGACACATGACACACACACATGCACACACTCTGTCTCTCTCTGTATGTGTATCATATTTCACTGACTCATTTGTTGCTGGACATCTGTGTCAATACTATAACTTTACTACTGTGAATAGGGTCCCAGTGCAGTATCCCCGTGGTGTGTTTGCCTAGGCTCCTTTGGTATATACACACAAATAGTGTAGCTAGATCACAAATTGGTTTGACTTATGGTATTTTAAGCTTACAATAGGGTTATTAAAACATAACCCCCACTGTGAATCAAGAAGTATCTCTAATATTAAAAAATCAAACTTGGTTTAGATTGGAGAGAATCCCAAATGAATCCATGCTCGACATATAAGTCAAAAGCATTGATGTGGCTCAATTATCAGTTATGTGTGAGGTCCTGGTCATTCGGAGACAGACAGATTCAGTCTGACAAGGTATAGCTACAGCTCTTAAAAGCACATTGGTACATGACTTTTACAGGAGAAACTTTTATGCCAAGAAATCAGACTGTTTAGCTATGAGTACATAGAGATCTATAAAAACATATTATTTAGCGATGGAGCTCCCACTTATAATGTTGCTTATAATCACAGAATGCAGAAATAACATAAATATCCAAACACAGGTAATTAAACACAGTTAAGACTTACTTTAAATTTTATTGGAGAATTAGAAAATATTTACTGATATTGGAAATAAGCCAATAATGTGTCAATGGGTAAAACATGCACATTATAAAATAACATATGCTAAAGGTAAAATAAAAAGAGAAGAATAGGAAAAGAACAATGTGGGCAATTCCTGGCCTTAGAACTGCAGACTGTGTGTCTATACATGTCTGTATGTGCGTATACCCTTTTGGTGTGTGTGCCTGTGTGTGTGTTCATGTTCCTCAATTGCTCTTCACCTTACTCATTTTTAAATATTTATTTCTGTTTTATGTGTATGAAGGTTTGGTTTGTATGCATATACATGCATCACATGCATGAAGTGCTTACGGAGGCCAGGAGGGGCTATCAGATCCCCTAGAACTGGAGTAGAGATGGTCATGAACCACTTGATGCCAGTACTGGGAACTAAACCTAGATCCTCTGGAAGAGCAGCAAGTGCTTTTAGCTACCAAGTTGTCTCACTGGGCAGGCACTCCACTTTATTTTTTGAGGCAGGGTCTCTTCGCTGAGTGGCAGTGTTATTTGGCTAGGAATTACTCCTTCCTCCCTTCCCCGGCACTGGAATGAAAGGCATGCACCACCATGCCTGGGGTTACACAGGTGCTGGAGATAAGAGTGAGCTCAGGTCAATCTATCTGTATGACAAAAACTTTACTGATTGAACCATCTCCCCATCCTATATAGGGTTTTTTTTTTTTTTAATGTTGAATATTATGGCAACACCCATCTTGTCCCACAGTCACAGGTATGCATGTGGGATGATCTCACACTAATTTTAAAAGAATTTCATATGAAGATTAATGTTGAGTGCAAATAAAAATTAAGTTGAAATAGACCTTATTTATATTTGTTTTGGAGGCTTGGGGTATAGCTCATTGGTTTAGTGCTTGACTAAGTAAATCACTGAATGGAAAGTAAGAAAAGACTTATTTTCATCTGCCTCTGCTGACTTGGGGCATGTTCTGATTTACACTGATCTGTTGGAAGCTTTTCTTTTTTGGAGGTTGAGCCAGTACTTTGCACTGTGTTCTTGGTCTGCCCCAAGGATCTCAAATATAATCTAGATCTATGAACCAATCCCCTTCAAAGATACAGAGATCCCCTTCAAAGACTCAGCTAAAGCCTTTAGTGCACTCATTTTTAAAGTGATAATGTTCCTTTAGGAATAAAATATCACTTAAAAAATTTAATTTCATTTTGTAAGTGAGATTGCCTTGCCTTTTGGACTTCAGGGTGGTCTGGACCCTGGATGTTGACATAAAATGCTGGTATGAAGCAAGGAAACAAAAAGGCCATGTAACGTAGCCACTTTGCTCTCAGAGTTTAAGGGTGAATGAAGTTTTTCTGCTGATGGCCAAAGGAGATTGGTTGCTGCAAACTCATTCCAGTGAACATTTTTTAAAGCTTTATTTTAATTTTTAAAAATTAATATGCAAGTGTGTGTATGTGCATGTGTACACACATGTGTACACATGCCATGCGTGTGTAAGTGCTCACATAGAGCCTTAGAAGAGGGTTTCAGATGCCCTGAAGCTGGAGTGATGGTTATGAGCGGCCTGACGTGAGTGCTGGAATCTGAACAGGAATCTTCTGGAAGAGCAACATATACTCTCAATCACTGAGTCATCTCTCTAGTTCCCCCTTTGAGTGAGTTCTTATTAACTTACATTAAAAAAACACTGGAAGCATTAGGTTGAGAAGCAATGTTGAGATTCGTCATAAACAAGCTGAAATCCAGTGTACCTTGTAAGCTTCCCCTTTTGCTTGCCTAGTTAGAACCGACTTAGTAACCTCTAGTTGCATTTTCTTTTTTCTGATCAGAAATTACCAACTAACTTCTATATTTTATACTTTGACCAATAAAATATATTTTCTCTGGTTGGCTCCCACAGACACCTTAGGGATCCTTCTACTTTATCTCCACCCACTAGGAAGCACTGAGCCATGTTCTGCATGGTGCCATCTGGTTCATGGATCCACGAATGTTCAAATAGAATTGAGAGATTTGGATGTACTTGACTTTCTCTTGAAACAACCCTGAGCAGAGACCAGCAACATGTCTCTGAAAGCTAACTATCAGTCCTGGTTCTGGGTTTGCTGACAGTTGGAGCGTATGTGTGCCACATAAACTTGCAAAGCATGTTTTCTCACATCTTAAATGCCATCACCAGTCATGCCCAAATCACCTTACACTCGATTCCTGTTCACTTCCAAAGAGTCACAGCCTTGTTTAATCCCTTCTTCATCGTGGGAGAAGCTTGTCTGTACTATAGAATATGGCAATGGTGATATAGATGGGTGTCAATCTTTAAGACTCTTTATTAGCAACCTGCAGAGACACACCATCCTTATTGGCTTTGAAAATGAGGCCTGTCCTATTAGGAGAGTCATGGAGGTTAATATGGCTGGGAACCTACAGAAGCTAGAGGGCTGCATCTAGGTGACAATCAGCCAGGAAACATGGGCTTCAGCGAAGAGAGGAATTTGCTTCCTGACTCATACCTGTTGTTGGTTACTATTGGCAGGTTGTTATTTTTCCAGAATTAGTCACATGGGGAAGCTGCTTTCTCCAGGGTGACAAAAGAGAGGGTCTTGGTAATCAGTCTGACAGTGACATCTTAGAGTCATAGAAGGAGCATCCTGCCATACTCTGCAGCTTAGAAGCAACCCCAAGTCTGTCTTCAAGGGGAGATGACACAGGACATGACGGCCAGGGACATAGACTATGCACGATCACATTATATTATATAAAAAATGTAGATATCATGCTTATGTGGGACTTTAAGAAGTTTTGTGATTCTTAGGCCTACACATAAGATAACCCATGGAGTATCGAAAAGGGAAAAATCTAAAAGCTCCTTGAGGGCTGTATCATAACTCTTTGGTAGAGTTCATGTGGCAATAGGTAAAAATGAATACATGGTTAAATAAGTTCAGATTGACTCAAATGTGTAGTCATGGTTGAAAATTACAGGTCTAGTCACATTCTTCTATTAAAAGTTTTTATTATGTTTAATCATGTGTGTGTGCGTGCGTGTATGTCTGTGTGTATGTGTGTGCATGTGTGTTTGTGCATATGTGTATGTATTTGTGCATGTATGTGCATATGTGTGCATGTTGTGTACATACATGTGGAGATTAGGGGACAGCTTTCAGGAATTGTATCTCTCCTTCCATCATGTGTATTTAGGGGATGGTCCTCAGGTTGTCAATCATGGTGGCAGGTGTCTCTTGCCGACCACACCCCTCTCTTTACACATGAGATACTTGGCCAAGAGTAGGGGAAATGACCAACCTAAGATCTCAAAGTGAATCTGAGAAGTTCCAGGCCAGAACAAAAGGATCCAGTTTGACTCAACATTACCTGTTACATTGTACTTCCTTCTTTACTTGGAATCTATGGTCCAAGTTTTACCTCTGCCAGCTGCTAGAGGAAGTTGACCAGTGAGCTTCATGTTGGACTGGGCCTTCTGCTCAGCAGCTCTTCTGAAGCCTTCAGTTTAGTTCCCTTTGGGAGCCCCAAACTGACCATGTCAGACATGTGTGCACCATGGAAATTGCAAATGCTATAAATTTAATTTTCCTTTCTTGACAACTGCTAAACTTTCACCCATAAGCTGTTGCTTTTCATAATTTGGAAAACAGAGGGTGATTTTTTTAAACAATAAATATCATAAAATTGTGAAAACTCTCGGGTGAAATACCTATATAGGTTAATGATGTAAATAATAATGCCAAAGGAGAGACTTATGTTTTCCTTAAGACACATAGTAAGCCCCAGTTGGTGTCGTTGGGTGAATGACTACATGAGCGATGAGGAAATTTATTTTTCATCTCTTCATGTCTTCAGAGTAAGAGTGGGCTGGTTTCTGAGGCAGCTTGTGAAATTATCCCCAAGGTGGATGGAGTCTGCTTCCATTTCCCTCCCATTTTCAGTCAGACTTTCTGGTCTCTGTTGTTACTGACTCTATGATGAAACATGGAGTGAATTCAAGCTGCATCTCCACACACTAGGTCCTGATGCCTGGAGGACCCTCTCCCTCTTTATTCGGGTAGCGTCTGTGGGAGGTCAGATGGGACACACCAGAATGGTGTGTATCAAACATAAAATCTCTGCCAGCTTCAAAGAGTGAAAATTTCTCCCAACTTCTGCCTTGTGGGGACCTTGGGGAAATGATTCCGTTAGTTCTGTTTCGGGGCAATGAAGTGGAGCTTGGATCTTTAATTTCCTGGGACTGTCCTCACCCAGTGACTGCAGGATGGAGAGGAACGCCAGCCTATCCCTGAGAGCAGCTCGGAAGGATTTTGCTTTCATATAAGTGCTTCTTCATCCCATGGCTCATCAGTGCTTCTGACTCTGAATTGTGAACCTCACTCAGTATGGATCTCTCTCCTTCCCCCTCCCATTTATTGATATTCCTCTGCCTGGCACTTTTGTGCATCTCTCTGCCTTTGGGAAGTCGATATCAGGAGAGCAGTAACAGGACTAAACTGTGAAAGCAGAGCTTTGATGTAAGACAGCCAGCATAGTTCGATTCAAACAAGAACTGTGAGATGCAGGGCCAGTTGTCCATGAGCCCCAGTCTTAAAGAAAAGGACCTATACTTCCTGTTCATGGTTGTTTCTTTTGGCCAGATTAAACTGGAATTAGGTGTTAAGTAAGGAGCCAAATCCCTGTCACAATGGTAGGGACTCGATGAATGATAGTGCCCTCTAGTGGATATTTCCTTTAATAGCAATAATAAACATCCACAGCATATCTGCAGTCTTTATAAGAATTCTTACTGTTGTTTGGTGTTTTGATGCTTTGATGTTATTCAAATTCACAACATTCTTGTATAGATTAGGAGGTTAAATCTTATTTTCTCAATAATGCCTTTTTCCTCCTTTATTCCTTTCCCTCCTCATTTCCTACCCCCTCCCTTCTCTCCTCTTTATTTGAGACAGGATTTCACTCTGTAATCCAGGAAGATATTGAGCTTCCCATTTCCTTTCCTTTATCCTGAGTGCTGGGAATATAGGCATAAGCCCCATGCCATGGCAGTAAAGCTTGTTCTTAATAAACATTAACCTTTTCTAGCTACCTCAGCCACTGCCCTGGTAGATTATTTTTATAGCACTGAATACCATCTGGAATTATATTTTTTGTAGTCTATATATTTATAACCTTAAATGAGGGGATAAATGGCCAGACTCTGTTCTTTCAAAATTATTTTCTTTTATTATTTTTCATATGTATGAATGTTTTGCCTGACATTATGTCTGTACAACATGTGCATGTAGGACTATCAGAGGCCAGAAGCGGCCATCCAGTCACCTGGAACTGGGGTTATAGACAGTTATGAGGCGCTGTGTGGGTGCTGGGAACCAAACCTGGGTCTTGGGTGAGCGTAGCCAGTGTTCTTAACTGCTGAGCCTTTTCTTTCCAGTTAGCTAACCTCTCTCTCTCCTTATTCTCTCTCTCACTCGCTCTCTTCTTTCTTGCCTTCCTTCTCCATCCTTATTCTTCTTTCTTACGCAGTCTAGCTTTGTAACTCAGGCTATCATAAAACTTGCTACTCAATCCAAACTGGCCTGGGATTCGCAATCCTCCCACCCTGGCTTCTCTAGAGCTAGAGCTGTAGGTGTGAACCAACATCCAAAACCTTTACTGTTCTGATCTCAGCTGTACCCTCAGCGCTCATGTCTTTGGAGTGAATGGGATAAATACTATCCCTGTCTTCATTTCGTCATGGCAGGAAAACTCAAACCTGAGTAACTGCATGGCTATGGACATCACTAAGAGATGGAAACTCACGTGTTGATTTGGGTTCTTGAAATCTAGAATTCATGGACTCAACTGACATTCTTCTAAGGCTGTGCTCTATAGGAGAAGTTTTTATAGAGAGCCAGTGCGTTTCTCAAAGCCTATGACAAATTACATCACTGGAATTTTGTATACACGTGTGAAATTTAGAAAAGAAAACTTAGAACAATGATCTAATTTTGAAAGATCTTACACATTAACTAGAAAAACAAAGTAGATGACATACATTAGAATATTGACATACATATGATGACATACATAAATCAAGAATATTCTTGCTCAAATGCTCAAAAGTTGAAGAGGAGAATGTGGGACTATGTTTGGGAAATGACCAGCGCACAGGCCAGAGTTATTTCTGTTTCCAAACTGTCTAGAGATTCTAAAGTGCCTTGTATTTAATGCACAGTATTCAAACCCTCTGAGACACTTTAAATAATGTCCAAGTTACTTATAGGATCAGATACACTGTAGGCTATCGCTATATTGTTTAAAGAATAGAGACAATAAAGGGGTCTGTACATATTTAGTACACATATAGCTGCCTCTTTGTTAATTCTGATCTTCAGTTACTTGAATCTCTGATGTAGAATGTGGTGATGCAGAGGATTGACTGTAAGGAGGTCTTTCACACCTGAGGAGCTTATGGTTCACGAGAGAAGCAGAATTAGTTATGAGAAATACATGGAGTGTAATACTAAAGACTTTTGTAGGGCTTCAGGGATATCCCAATGACAGTAAAAAAAGGGATGGTTAGTATTGATGAAGAGCCATTTGCTCCACTAGAGTGTTTTGATTTCATTCTCCAGTGAGAAGATCTTAAGAGAAAACAATCTTACAGACTCTACAGAGGGCATTTGGAACATTTCTTTCTTCAAGCTTAGAGGGTGCTACTGGCTGCTTCTGGGAAGAGGGAAGGGATATGGGCTAAATGTCTTATGATGCCAGGATAGCTACCATAGTTAGGAATGTTCTGGTTTCCATAATTAGTAGTGCTGTGGTTGAGAAATTCTGTTTTCAGGGAGGGTGGTAAGTACTTTGAGGTGTGAAACTCTATTGCTATGGGAGGCTATTAGTGGTGATCAGAAGGCAGACTGGTTAATTCCAAAGATTGAAGCAGGAGGATAGATTGCTATAGGAGCACAGGACCAAGACCGGCGCCAACACTATGGTCCTTTCAGTGAGATCGAAGCTAAAGGTGAATTTGAGGATTTAGTGATCATGGGACATGAGTAGGAGAAAAGTGGCCAGGTTTCTGCTTTGTGTGATAGTACAACTGGCCCTTTGTTATGTGAGGTCAACCAGAGAGAAAGAACAATCACTAACAGGACGAAGTCAAAAGTGAAGCAAACCGAGTTGAGCTTCCTTTGGTGTTGTGGTTCGGCTGTGACATGTCTCCCATAAGCGTATGTGTTTGAACATTTTGTCCCAAGGTAGTCTTGCTATTGGAGAAGGTTATAGAACCTTTGGAAGGTGAAACCTTGCTGGAGCAAGTGGACCAGTGGCTGTGGGCTTTAATGTTTTATTCTCTGGATCTCATTTCCTCTTCACTTTCTGATTCCTGATTTTGGATGTGACCAGCCAACTTGTTACCTATACCATTGTGCATTCCCTCCATGAATGAATACTTTTACCCAACCTATAAAATCAGAACAAAAGCAAGGGAGCTAACTAATACACATGGGTCACTTGACAGACATACAATCGACACTGAGCATGTTGATGCAGAACTAAGAGGAAAATGGTTTTGTAGTCATTAATGTAGAGTAATGGATGGGGTTTATTAGAGAAAAGGTTTGATTATCTGAGGGTGTAGAAAATAAAAACAGGAGCAGGTTCAGAATATTGTTTTTACAAATACTTGAAGGGAAGATGACAGAGGGAAAACAGCTTGGGAGAGACCAAAGAGCAATGATCTGGGAAGTAGAGGTTCGGAGACAGGCATGTCAAAGAAGCCACGACAGGGTGAAATGAAGAAATGAACACTTGCTTGAGTTCTATGTGGCTGCCAAAAGAAGATCTGGAAATCACCTTATTATTTTCTTGTCTGTTCTGAAATAAGCTTTTTGTACACTGTGAAGATGTGTCTTTTGGAAAGGTGCTTTCTGATTGGTTTAGTAAAGAACTGAACGGCCAATAGCTAAGCAGGAAGAGGTTGGATGGGAGTTTTGGACATAGAGAGCATGGGGAAGAAGAAAGAAGTCATCAGCCAGTCACAGAGGAAGCAAGATGTGCAAGAGGAGAGGTAAAATCCACAAGATACCCAGATGGAATGGAAATGGGTTAAGTTAGAGCTAGTCAGAAAGAAGCCTAAGCTATAGTCTGAGCGTTCATAATTAATAATTAGTTTCCATGTAATTTTTTTGTGAGCTGGTGGCCCACAGAAAAATCCATCTACACTTGTCTTACAACTTGACAAAAGGAACTTAAACAGGGAAGCTTGTTTTGGCGTACAGCTCGAAGGTACAGTTTATCTGCAGGAATAGGAGTATGAGGCAGCTTATAACATTATGTCACAGTTAGAAGAGGGGAGAGAAGGAGTGTTTCCATGGGTTATTTTTAATTCAGTCAGATTGACAGTGAATATTAACCACCAAATTCAGTTTGTCAATTCAAAAACAAAGGTGGCCATGAGAAAGAATTTTTATTGATTTGACAGGGGCTAAAACTGAAGCCAAGTACAGATGAGAGACTATAGAATTTGGTTCAGCAAGCAGAGAGAGAGGAAAGTAGGTTTGAAGGATGCTGTAGACAACTTTTGTCAGTGAGGTCATGTCCAGGTCCTTGGTGCCTTTGGTCAATAATGTCCTAGAATACGAAAATGACATTTCTTCCCATACTATATCTCATTACCAGTGAAAGCAAAGCTCATCAAATTTTGATATACGAACAAGCGTGTGTTGACTAAGCACATATTATGCAGCAAGCAGAGGGTTCAGAAGTCCTGAAGGCATCAAGAACACTCACCTTTCAGACCTTTTTAAGTCACAATCTCTACTTAAATGATATGTTTAATGTGACATGATTCCAGAGGTCTAATTCCACTGTTCTCTAGTCATTATCAGACAATAAGAAACTCACTGACCCAATGGCTGGTAGCAGTCAAATGTTACTCACCATTTCTACAATTAGAATTTTCTGAGTTTAATATTGTCTTCTGTTGCAGGATATTTGTACATTGTATGAAGATGGATCATTGTGATTGGCTTAATAAAAACCTGATGTCCAATAGCTAAGCAGGAGAGAGATTAGGTGAGATTTCTAGGCAGAGATAGAAATTTGGGTTGAAATTTGGCATGGGGAATTTTACCGGTGCAACATAGAACAAGTCAGACTTACATTACGGAGGGGAGGTAACAGCATGTGTCAAAAGTAGACTAATATAAATGGGCTAATTTAAATTATAAGAGCTAGTTGGAAATGAGACTAAGCTAAGGCCAAGCTTTCATAATTAACAATAAGTCTTTGTCTCATTATTTGGGGCTGTACAGTCCCAAAGAAAGTCTAGCAAAAAAATACTATGACAGTTTTCAAATATAGCTGTTATGCATCAAATAGTGTCTCCTCCAAATTTCAGTTTACTGGGATTCAGCTTTACCTTAAAGAGGTTTCAGATGTAGCAAGGTAGCATGAAGTAGGAGAGGATTAATCAAAAATCCAGTAACCCTATAAAAAGAAAACACAAGGAGTAGGCAGCACTGGAACACATCTTAGGAAGATGGAGGAGAGACTGGAGTGATTTAAACACAATACTGAGAGCAGAGAAGACACACCGGGAGCTACCGGCACTGGGAATCTGGGGAGAGCATTTTTCAAGGCTTTCTTCTGGAGCATGGTTGTTCTGGCAGTCCGATTTTAGACCTGTAGCTGTCAAAACTATAAGAAGGTTCCTATCTTTTAAAGCTACCCAAAGTGAACACTGACGGTACTTGCCATCGTGGCCATAGGAAGTAGATCTAGTTGGGGACTGTCCTTAAAATATTTAAGCCAATTCACATGTCTTCCTGATACTGTAAATTTCATTGATCAGCATCTGTTTTTAATATCCATTATGCTGATTAATAATTGACGACTTTTACTAAGTGACATTAATTTCTACAGCATAGCTGAGACCTCTGCTCAGAGAATTAAACAGCAATCATGCAGGTATTAGTCACGCTATGCTTTTGGCTGAGGCTTGGATTGAGGATGACTATACTTTTAAACTCTGTTGTTACTCCTCTTATGGCTTATTCATTCTACAAATCCTTATTCTAGATCATGCATTCTGGAGACATCTGGAGAAGGGACTGTGAGTTATGTTGGGATCTTCTGCACTGAACAAAAACTTTGGCAGACAATGAGTAGTCAATAAATACTGACTAAATAAAAGCTTTGATAGTCGCCAACACTCAGTCAAAATAGAACGGAGTTCTTTTGATTCTGCACCAGTGAGAATAACACTGCTCCTTTCAGCATTCCTAACGTGAGAACACTGATACTAAGATTAATCTGTGAGATTAGGATTTTAAACAGAGTCTTATATGTTTGCTCTCTCTTTCTAGATTTGTGTCCACAGCTATACACTGGGTGCATTAGGAACCAGGAGTGTTCTCTATATGGTACATCATGAATGATTTGAAGTGCAGTCCAGTGAAAACCATACCAGAACAAAGGAATCCATCTTCAAATTCTAAGCTGAATACCAGTGTGATTAGAATCCACCAAAGCATTTTTGGAAGAGTTACCAAAGGCAGTGTCGCGGCTTCAACACTGATAATTTCCAGAATGGATGGAGCTGAAAACAAGGCACCTTTTTATTGAAACAAGAGCTGGAAACTGTTAAGCTCTCACAGGAAGGAGTAGAGATCTTGAAAGAGCAGAAGCCCTGGAGCCACCAGTCAGCCCCTCCCCGAAGATGCCCTGCCTGATGAAAACACATGGAGCCAAAGCCTGAACACCTGTTCCATCTGCTTGTCTCCATCAAGCTCCTATGTCTACTCCATCTACCACAGTGCCTGTTCTATTATCCTTCCAGTTACCTATCTATACCTCCAATTTGGGATAGATTTGGGATAAGAGTCCCCTTTTCTGTAGTTTGCTTTGTATCCTGACTGGAAAAGATGATTTTTTTTTAATGCACATCTGGTTGTGGACTATAAAAGAGCTCAAACTTGGCTCTGTCAGTGTAAAAGCAAGGCTTGGCTTTTGTTTTTGTGTTTGGGGACTATCTTATTTTGTTGGGATTAAGAAAAAAATCTTTTTTAATAGGTAGATTGAAATTTTGGACTCAAATAGATCAAGGGCCTTTGGCTTGGTTAGCTTTAAAGCAAGTTGCTTTAGACACCATCTTTCCAACTGTGCTTTGAATACCATACACAGGGAAGCAGAGTGGACAGCCCTGCAGAGGATGAGAGAAGGCTGGGTTATAGTTCTGAGTCTGAGTATACAATTTTTAGTCCTATTTCCATATCTGTTCTTTGGTATACCAGAACCACGTTTCCTTTAACTGCTCTTCAGACTCAGACTCTACGAAGCAAGGATGTTCAGCAGAATTTATTTACAAATAACATAGTGATTTCTGGAAAAGTTTAGATCTATTGATTTTGATTAGTTTATTAATTGGCCTTTGTACAATGCATATACCACTAAAGTTTCATCTCTATTATGAAAATTAACACTAGAAAATAGGTTTATTTTGCTATTGTAAATGTTTCACTCTCTATTCCACAATCTAAGATACCCAGGCAAATATTTTTTAAAGACTTACTTATACATTAAAAAGTGTAATATGTATATTTGTGTGCCTGCATGAGTTGAAGTACGGCATATGAATGCAGGGGCCCATGAAAACCAGAGGATGCTGGATCACCTGGAGCTGGAATTACAGGTGGTTGTGAGTTGATTGATGTGGGTACTAGGAAATAGTCCTCTAGAAAAGCAGCAAGTGCTCTTAACCACCGAGCCATCTTTCTAGCCACAAAGTATGTGACTTTTTGTTAATGGGATGACGTTGCTTGGGAATGCCATTATTATACCAGGGCAGACTAGAATGTTTCATCATCGACGTTGGCGGTGGTGAGCTAAAGAAAGCATGGCTTAGTGTCTTCTCTTAAACCTGCCCTCCAAAAGGTTACAAAGGGAATGGGCATGTCTTGTCACTTTCGTGTTGAAAGCTCTTCAGTATTTGCCTTGTTTCCTCCATTTATTCAGCAAATGTTTACTGAGCAATTGCTGTAGCCTAGCGTTGCTCTTGACTGACACTACTGACTCCCCTGCAGGCAGCATGAGGTGGTATTTGCTTTCTTGGTCCATATTTGCTTTTTTCAGAAGAATTTTGATAACAAATAGATACACAATTATATATTTTAGATCTTTTCTAAGAAATGCTTGGAAAAAAAAAGAAATAAATGTGGGATAGTTAACTTTGATGATCTTTCTTGACAGTTGGGAGCAGTATATTCTCCCTGAGAAGGTCACGTTTGAATTTACATGTGAGTAATATGAGAAGATGGAGACGGAGGGTGGGTGCATAGCAAAATCAGTGCAGAGGGCTTGAGATGGGAAATATTTAGATAGAGTTAAAGGAGAGAAAAATATAAGGCAACAAAAAATAAGTTTATAAAACTTAATGAGCAAAGAGAAAAAATATGAAAAAAGTCAGATAGGTAGGCAGTGGTTAGATCAAGTAAGAACTAGGCTAAGGCAGTTTGGTCTCCCCTGTAATGGGTAATGAATATTTAGGTACCTTAAAGATACTATTTTAGAAGGTCTGAGGATAGCCACCGTATTTATATGTTCACTGAATGAGGTCAGGAAGAATAGTTTTATGACTGAAGTTGGACTTCAAGAAAGTCCCAAGTTGTGGCTTGAAGTGTGAAGCAAACATGTATTCTAGTTTCTTTTCTGTTGCTATAACAACCACCACAACAAAAAACTTGGAGGAAGAAGGGTTTATTCCATATTACACTTCCAGGTCACAGTTCATCACCGAGGGAAGTGAGGGCAGGAACTTCCTATCATGGAGGACCGCTCCTGGATGACTCAGTCTCAGGGCTACCTGCCTTGAGCTCACGCTGTCCACAGTGGCTGCGTCCTCCTACATCAATAAACAATCGAGATAATTCTTCATAGACACAGGCCAATCTGATCTGGGAAATCTGTCAACTGAGACTCCTTTCTTAGGTAACTAACTGTAGGTTATATCAGTTTGATAGATGAGACTGACAAGGATAACTAATAGACGTGGATAGATCTTAGGGCTACTGGGTTTATTAATTTCTGAGAGATATGAGGGAAAGGAAAATAGTCAAAGATCATTCTAGGCTGAGCGATTGTTGTAAACTTATTTATTGAGATGGGGAGAATTAAATGAAAAATGCTTAGGAAAGAAGGTAGACTCAAAGAAATCTATTTCCAATCAAGATTTGAAGTGAAATTGGCACAACGGGGGAAGAGGACAAATTTGGAACTTGAGAGAACATGAGTCATTTTTTCATGTGTAAGGTTGATAGGGAATCATCTTGGAAGGAAAAAACACAAGAGAAGGGAACTTTGGAGAAGCAATTTTAGTACCAAGTGATGAAAATCAAGTTTAAAAAACTTTTAAAAAGGAAGAAAAATAAAAATAAAATTGCTTGGAAGGATTCCGGGGGGCTTGTCCTAGTTAGCTGTAACTGTTAATTTGACACATCCCAGAGTCACCTGAGTATCCATCACTCCCAGCTGATGGATGATCTGGATCGGACTGGCCTGTGGGTTCATCCTTACTGCTAATTCATATAAGCACTGTTCTCTAGGAAGGTGGACCCAGGGCATATAAGATAGATAGCTGAGCATGAGTATGAGTAATACAAAAAACAGTGTTCCTCCGTGGCTTCTCCTTCAAGTTCCTGCCCTGATTTTCCTTAGTAATGAAGATTACTGTAACCTATAAGCTTAACAAAACCCTTCCCCATAAGCTGGAGGAATCTAGAACAGAGTATTTCAAAGAGTAGAGAAGAGTAGTATAAAGGAGCCTCCATGAATGCTAGACTTCTCATCTTTCTAATGACCTTGCTGCCGGACCCATTTGCTCTGTTCTTTTCATCCCCAAAACACCTTCTCTCTACTTCTCTTTGTGTCTGGTTACCTAGTAGTTTATATTGTTTCTTCTCTGTCCAAGAAAATAGGCCACAATTGCAGTTAGGTTTCCATACCAATTAAGAATTCACCAAGAAGGTCTGATTGTTCCATCTTGGGTCACATGGATACCATGAATCAATAATCTATAAGGAAGTTCGTGTGGTAGAAAATGGCTCCTTAAAACTTAATCATCTGATAGAGCTTGCTTTTCATAGAAAAAAGGGTTCCTGTGAACCAGCATCAACATGTGCACATCCCTTGCCTGTCTAAACATACATTTGCTACATACAGTTCTGAAAGCTTCCTGTATCATTTTCTGTGCTGATTAATGCTTCTGTGCCTTTCTGGTACCCTTGCCAGAAATTCAAGATTTATTTTTTGTGCCCCTCCACTCTAGATTTCAAAACAAAAGAACATAGACCAAGTGACATAAAATAGACATTTATTTCTTACATCTTTTGTTTAAAAGTCTAAGGCTGGGATTCTGGCATAGCTAGGTTCTCTTAAGGGTCCTGTCCAACTCTTGGGGATGTGGACATAGTTTTTTTCCAAACTGCTTCTTGCTGTCTGTGGACTAAGCATCTTTAGGGTCCTACAGAGAAAATTTGAGATAATTGCCAAGTCTTGGGAAGCTATAACATTTGTTGATAGATGCCACCTGGTCAAACCTGATCCATATTAACCCAAAAGTGTGGGAGATTGTGTTGTTTTGTTGTAAATAATTATCCCACCTACTGGTTTAATAAAAAGTGCTGATTGGCCAAAGGCAGACAGGAAGTGTGGGCAGGGCTACCAGACTAAGAAAAACTCTGAGAACAGGAAGCACAGAGCAGAATGCCAGAGAGAAGCCAGAAGAAGCAGAGGACAACCATGCTGCTGTGAGAAAAGGTACCGAGCCGCATGGCTGAACAGGAAGAATCATGGGTTAGAGGAAGGGTAGAGAGCTAGCAAGTGGTATGCCTGGGCCTTAGGCTAATTCAGCCTAAAACTTGAAAGCATCTGTGTGTCTCTGTGGGACTGTGGGACTGTGGTTCTGCAGGTCTGTGGGTCCTAAACCTTGAGGTCAGGCCCGAAAGTCCGGGCCAGAAACCTCCTACTACACAAAAGGAATCTACAACTTTCTTTCTTTCTTTTTTTTTTTTTTTTAAAAAAAACAAAACAAAACAAAAAACAAAAGCAAAATCTTCTCCAAAGCATTTTTGATTTCCATTTGACAACTACATTTTTTGACTTTTAAAAAGTTAAGGCATTCCTCATCTACATAGGCTGATTTATTTCTGTCCTTTGATTCCAGGCCTCATTGCAAATATCTTTTGTTTTTCAACAATCAAAGAAATTCAGAATCAACACAATAACATACAGAATCCAGACATCCTCCTGTATTTCCCAGAAATAAAAGAAAAAGCTGAGCTGGAGAGGGGGTGACTATATCAGCTCCCTTCCCCAAAGCTCTGGGAACATGACGGGAGAAATAGCAGAAAGAACGCAAGAGCTGTAGGATAGGGAGGAGAGTGGTGAAATGTTGTCTTCTGGACACCACATGGCTATCACATGACCTACCGCAGCCAGTTAAAAACTCCAGCATGGGGAGAAAAGATGGCCTGGTAGTTAGAAGCGCATGTTGTTCTTCCAAAGGACCCAGATTTGATTCCCAGCAAACAGTTTGGATGGTTCTGTAGAGAATTTTCATTTTCCTTACAATATACCCCAGGGATCCAATATACCCCTCCCTTACCACCCCCAGGTGCCCTGCTCTAGCCATCTGCTTCCACAGATGTTAGGAGAGCCAGTCCTCACGTCTTCATCTCGAGCTATTCTTTTCTGAGCTCTCTCAGAAAAACCTTCTCTTTTCTGTTGCGGTGGTCATTACTTTTCTCTGGCTGTGATTTAAAAAAAAAACAAAAAAACAAACAAACAAAAAAAACCATGACCAAAATAGACTAATAAAATGAAGCGTTTATTTGGGCACACGGTTCCAGAGAAATGAGTTCATCACGGTGGAGCAGTGTAGCAGTGCCGCAGCAGAAGGAAAGCATCATATCAGGACAGGAAGGTGAAAGTACAAAAGCTGTTAAGCGTTTTACTCTCAACGCCCTCCCCCAGTTACGTACTTCCTCCGCAAGCCGGCCCTGCCCAAACCTGCCCAATGGTGCCTGTTTTAGTTAGGGTTTCTATGGCTGTAAAGAGGCACCGTGTTCACAGCAAGTCTTAGAAAGGAAAGCAGTTAGTTGGGGCTGGCCTAATGTTTCGGAGACTTAGTCCGTTATCATCGTGTCGGGAAGCATGGCATTGTGCAGGCAGACCCGGTGCTGGAGAAGGAGCTTAGAGTTCCACATCCAGATTGGCAGGCAGCAGGAAGAGAGGATGCCTTAAGGGGCATGGCTTGAGCATCTGAGCCCTCAAAGCCCATCCCCAGTGACACATTTCTGATGTGGGAATGCATTTGTGTGTGCTGTATCTTTAAATAAAGTAGCTGTTATGGGTCATGGCGGGCACCATAGAGGAAGTGGGAGGAGAATCAGAGCTTAGGTGAGAGAAGCAGGGTGGAGTCAGGGGACCACGCGGAAGCCGCCCAAGGGACGACATGTAAGGAACACGGGTGAGCTACGGGCCGGGGCCACGTGGCCCGCGGATTAATAGAAATGGGTTGATTTAAGATGTAAGAGCTAGCTAGCAATGTGCCTGAGCCATAGGCCAAACAGCCTAAAATAAATAAAGCGTCTGAGTTGTTTCTGGGGACCCCAGCGGCGGGCGGATAAGCAGTCCCGGCAGCTGTGGGTCCCAGATCTCTGGCTGCCCCGGACCCGCGAACTCTCTACAACACATTTCCTCCAATAAGGTCACACTTACTCCAACAAAACCACACCTCCTAACAGTGCCAGTCCCATTTGTATTTAAAGTACCACAGTGCCAGTAAGATAGAACTAAGCAAATGAATGAATGAATGAATGAATGAATGAATGAATGAATAAATAAATAAATGAATAAATGAATAAATAAATAAATAAATAAAAATGGAAGCTATGAGAGACAGTATCTGTTAAGCAACCACTATTGCTATATGATACATTGTCACACATTTGTCTATAGCTTCAGTGGGTCTGGAATCTGGACTTCGTTTTCCTGTGTTCTCTATTTCTTTGTCTCTCACCAATCTATAATCAAGATGTCAGGACAGAACTGAGGTGACAGTTCAGGTTTAAAGGGGAATAAGATGTACCTTACTGAACTGAAGACAATTTTTTTGCTGGCTACCTTGACTGGTGGCTGCCTTCAGTTTCTTGCTACATGAATCTTTCCAACATGGCAGCTTGCTTTGTCAAAGTTAGCAAGGGGTAGAATCTCCAGAAATATGGGAGTTATTACCTTGTTAATGTAACCTTGGTGGCAATGAGCCCATTGCCATTTTATTATGTTACATTGTTTAGAAGAAGTTAAACTGGCGACCCTGAAGCCTCCTGGCCCACAGCTGACTAAGAGACGAGTATCACCCAGAAGGCCAAGCAGAGACCATGGTCTCCAAAGCCTGGCCATGGAAACATAGCACCTGGCACCCAACAACCCCAAGCTCTGCCCTAAAACAAACAAACAAACAAAAAAAAAAACCCCAACAAAACAAAACACAACAAAAACAACCAAAAAACCAAGGAGAGCCCTGCCAAGTGCAGTCTCCTGCCAAACACAGCTGGAGGGCATCCGAAAGCCAAACCCCACCCCAACCACAAACTGTATAATCACACACCAACAACTGGAGATCCTGCAGACCCCTGGTCTACAGATGACTAAGGGCCAACTAAGAGCCATCTAAGAACAGCCCTGGTGACAAGTAGAGACACACAGCTTCTTGGCATACAGCCAACTAAGAGCAGCACCTGAGACAACGGGAGACACTTAGCCCCAAGGCCCACAACTAAGAACCAACTAAGGGCTGACTAAAAGTGAACAGAGAAAGCAATGGGCAGATGCCAGTGCACCAGTACATATAACAATATAAAGAACAAGACACTACCAGGAGAAACTGGTGGCTCTACACCATCAAGATCTGGGCATAACAATGAAGAGGAAACAGAACCCTAAACAACCTTAAAAACAACTTTATGAAAATAGTAGAAGCTTTAATAGAGGATATAAAAAAACTCCCTTAAAGAAATAGAAGAAAATACAAACAAAAAATTGAAAGAGATCAATCTCTTTTTGCAGACTTAAACAATAGCTATCCGCATATCAGGCCCTACAGAAAGCACTCGAGGGAAAACTCCAACCTAAGGAAACCAGATACAACCATGAAACCACAAACAATCGATAAACTCACAGAAGAGAAACTCAAAGAAGGGAAATCCACACTTGCTACCACTAAAAAATAACAGGAAATAATAATCATTGGTCATTAATATCTCTTAATATCAATGGACTCAATTCACCTATAAAAATACACACTCTAACACATGAATACAAAAGCAGAAGCCATCCTTCTGCTGCATACAAGAAACACACCTCAACTTCAAAGACAGACACAGGCTCAGAGTCAAGGGTTGGGGAAAGACTTTCCAATCAAATGGTCCTAAGAAACAAGCTGGGGTAGCCATCCAGAAGTCTAACAAAATAGACTTCAAACTATTCAAATTAAAATCAGTCAAAAGAGACCAGGACAGACATTACTTATTTACATCAGGAAAAATCCACCAAGATGAAGTCTCAATCCTGAACATTTATGCCCCAAACACAAGGGCACCTATATTTGTAAAAGAAACATTACTAAAGCTTAAACCTCACATCAAACCCCACACACTAATAGTGGGAGACATCAATGCCCCACTTTCACCCTTGGAGAGGTCAACCAGACAGAAATTCAACAGGGAAATAAGGGATCTAACAGATGTTATGACCCAAATGGACTTGATAGATATATACAGAACCTTCCACCAAAATATAAAGGAATAAACCTATTTCTCAGCACCCCATAGAACTTTCTCTAAAACTGACCACATACTTATAAAGTATATATTATAAAGCAAATATAAAGATATACAAAAAATGGGAATAACTTCTGTGTGTGTGTGTGTGTTTGTGTGTGTGTGTGTGTGTGTGTGTGTGTGTGTTGATCACACTGTGTGCATTTGAGTGAAAGTGCCCTGGAGGCCAGAAGAGGGGTGTTGGATTCTGTGGATTGGAGTTACAGAGAAGTGAGTTCTGAGAACTGAACTCAGGTCTCCTATTATAAGAGCAGTAAGAACTCTTAGCAATTAAACACTACATGCCTCTTCATAAATTTTTAGTGTTAGTTAATACCATTAGTATCTTCCAAGATTTAATTTAAAATTTTATAAAAAAAATACAGTGGAATAGTCGACTGCCAGATGGAGAAGGGCTTAACCCGAGTTTCAGATGTTTCTCTGTGGCCTTAAGGAAACTCTTAATGTTTGAACCCAAACCCTTCATTTAAAAATGCTTCTTATATTCTATGCTTCTGGAGATTCCTAAGAGTCTATGCGTGTGCTGCAAATGGCAGATCTGTCTGTTTCCATCTAGACTCTAGAAGATAAAATGACTTTAAAATGATGGGAATATGGAACACATGGAAGAGAATGCAGGAGGTTCAATTTTTACATCCCATTCTAGAGGTGAAAATATTCTTCAGAGCTTTGACTTTGGAGGGATGACGGTTCCTTAATGATAGAACAATCTAGAAAACACCTACTGGGTTCTGGTGATTGGAAATATCCCATGTGCCTGTACTGAGAACTGAGCAGTCCTCAGATGACCTGAAGATTAATTCTGCTGCTCAGTGAACCATCCCAGACACCCAAGAGGAGGGCACTGCTTTACAGGAAGCATCGGATCCCAGGAGACAGAGGATGCTGCCTGCTCATCATCCATTCCCTGTGGCAGCTCTCAGCACAGTTTCTGCAGCAGGAGAAAGTTTGAAACGTGACTTGTATTTTGTTTTATTGCTTTCTGTCTCTGTAGTTGGCAGTTGAACCTTCAGCTTCACCGATTCTGGGACATGTGCTTCCTATTTGGGCCTGTTTTTGCATGGCTTGAGCTCCTCATGGGGAACTGAAAAGAAAAATGAACACCTTTGGGAGTGGGGAGGTCAAAACTCAGAGTGTGGAAAGGAAGACAGATACAGGACCAGAAAAGGAGAGAGGCGATTTGATTCACAAGTAGAAGATCCATGTTCTCTGCCATCACGATGCCTTGGACAGGAAGGAAGCAGGATTCAGAGGTGAGCCTATGACTCATGCTGCTGCAGAGCCTCCAGGACCAGTCAGCTCTCTCTAATATTTAATCTGTGTGCTACGGATGGTTTGGTGGTAACAGGAGTGGGGTGTCTCCAGGCCTTGGTCCTTCTGCGTTTCTGTGGACTTCTGGTTACCTGCCTCTGCACATCTCTCAACACTCCTGAAGGACTGCTTTAGAACTGACTCTCTACCAATGACCCCAGAGAACTAAGTATAAACATTGCATCTTCTTTTTGCTTAGATGGAACAGCTCTGTTATAAGCCATTTGGTAGTTTCCACGCCCCATCCCCCCAATTTCTCTGTGAGACTAAGCTTTGGTTACTCAGTTCTTTTCTTGTCTTTCTATCTCTGTTTTAAACTTTTTCCCTTCAGTGGAACTTGCATTCTCAGAGCAAATTACCTGTTCTCAAATTTGTATCTCACATGCTCAAAAAAAAAAAAAAAAAAAAATCAGCAAAGAAGCAATGGAAGGCTTGCTGATGATGGCCATGTCAGAGGAGCAACATATAATGGGGTCTGGCCACATCCCGTTTAGGCTCCTGGTACTCCAGAGACACACGCTCCTACGCTTCACCAAATAATATCTGAATCCCACTACAGAGGGCCATTGAAGTTCAGAGTATCAACCCACCAGAGATCAACTCCATGACGTGTGGATCTTGGATGGGCAAGGCCCTGAGATCACAAACCCCAGAATGTCTTTTACCAGAGATCAACTCCATGACGTGTGGATCTTGGATGGGCAAGGCCCTGAGATCACAAACCCCAGAATGTCTTTTGCTTCTGCTGTGCCTTTACATGTTTGCTGTGGTTATCTGATGTGGGATGTCTTTCTGTACGCTGTGAATATGCTTGATTACCATTTGTTAATAAAGAATCTGTTTGGGGCTATGGCAAGGCAGCTTGGAGGCAAGTTGTCACCCCCCCCCCCACACACACACACAAGCAGTGGTCACCAGCAGTGGTCAGAGTGGAGTAGAAACTGAGGTATTATGAATTTTCTGTTGTGTCAGATCTTTGAGCTCTCATATATCTCAGGTTATAGGGCAAGGAAAGTGTGTGTGTAGACTCCAAAAAGTAGCTTTTGGAAATAATTAAAGGACCAAAAATAGACAGATGATGGAGAACCTCTTCTAAAGCTTGCCTAATCGTCTCTGCCTTTCATGTCCTTCAGATAGTTTGAAGAAATCTGATGCTCTTGAGAGGGATTATTGATTACAGAAATGCAAATTAGGTTAGATGGGATGTAACTGATTTTTGCCCTGTGACAGGTCCATTTTGCATATATTTATGAATTCATTTTGGCATCCTTTTTTCTGTCATCTAGATATGTATGTGATTGCTCGAATTCCAATTTCAACCAATTCTAAAAGCATTACTGGTTCCATCATTTTTTAATGAGTCATATTAAAATTTTGTCACATTATAATCTTATTAATATATTTGTATAAAGTCAGGATTATACCTTAAATTATTCTTTAACATATTAAGATGAAATTTTCTGTGTCTTAGTATAGCAGGGGCAGAGTCAGACTTAGGGAACTTTCTGGAAGGTGCCGAACATTTGATAGCAAGGGCCATGACTTTGAGGGACTAGAAACTCAGAACAGAGGAGGAGAATTTATATCTGTATTTTATTTATTTTGAATTTTGGACATTTATTGTTGATAAGATTAAGATCATCATTAGATCATCATTAAGATCATCAAGGAGAAATAAAACAAATTCAAATTTAAATAAAATACTTTTAAACAAAATAAAAATCAAGTGAGAAAAATACAAGATTAAAATAATTTATTTAAAAAAATCATAGTTTTAGGGTCCACCAATTTTTGCTTATGTCAGCTATTATAGTTTTTCCTGTGGAAATCTTCTTGAAGTATTGTAAGTGGCAAGAGATATTTTTAATACACATACAGTTTTAGAGGTTATTTTTAACTGTGTTTCTGAATGTGTGTGTGTGTGTGTGTGTATGCATATGTGTGTATGTGCATCCATAGAGGGCAGGGGTGTTGGATCTCCTGGGCTGGAGTTGAGGTGGTTGTGAACTGCCCTGGATGGGGTTGGGAACTGAACTTGGGTCCTCTGCAAGAGCAGTATATGCTCTTAACCACTGAGCCATCTCCCCACTACAATGCAAATGTTTTTGAGAGAGGTAACCTGTGCAATGGTACACATGAGGAGCAGAATTAAATTTTTCCTCAATCTCAACATGAAAATAATTTTGAAAATATTGTTCCACAAACCATTTTCTAATTGCTGTCATCAAAATTTGTAGTGAATATATATTAAAATGGCACAGAATTTAAAAAGAGTAGAATACATTGCCGGGATAACAACTTTTTATTTCCCCAAAATGTTCTGAAGTTTGAGTTTGCTTCATAGTACAAATGTTATTGATTCAGTTCAGATGTGATTTTTAACTCCCAACATTGTTCGGGACATTGGCATATCAGGAAAACCAGGGTGGACTTCTTGTCTTCTCTCATTACCTAGCATGGAGCTGTCCACGTCAGCAGGCTGGGAAGGTGCTGTGTGCTAAGGCACAGCTGCTCTCTTCACTTCTCAGTTTATTATTTCGTTAGCAACAAACCTAAGGGAATTAGCTAAAGTCATATAGGCCTTGTTAGTTTTGAAAGAAAAAAGAAGCCTTATGCTGTTACAATTTAATCAATTAATAATGTGTTTGTTTTGGCCAAGGTTTACTAGTTGAATAGCTTACTTAGTAGTTTTATTACCACATTCTAACAACAACAACCACACCTCCCCTCTGCTGCTCCCCTCCCCCCCCCAAAAAAACCCGCCAAACCAAAACACATCTCATTCTTGGTCCAAGTAATTACCTGTTGGTTGCTTATAAAATGTAATGGTTTTTTATAAATGCTCTGCAGCATTTATAAAATGCTAATGTGGGATTGTTTCTGGTTCTGTTTGGTTATGGGCAAGGATTTCAATTTTCCCTTTGACTAGCTGAGTAACATAAAGTAATAGCTTTGATTTTTTTTTTTTATTGTAGGATACTAACTACTTAATAAAATGGCATGATTCTCATACCAAAGCAGTGTCTGTAGCTTGGATTTTCCCAACAGTATTGATGTGTAGAGGCAGTTAGTGTTTATCAGGGTTTGGAGCTGGCTTTTAATCTAGAACACTTAAATTTTGCCTTTTTTTTTTTTTTTTTTACATTCTTATCCTAAATAGCTTTGCCTTAATTTGCACAGTTCTCTTTAATTGCATCTTAAAAGCATTTCTTCTAAATAATGGCATGTTTTAAATGTTCATATAGTTACTTAGTTTAAAGTTTGTGTAAGTACTCACATATAAACAGAACCCCCTAAATCCCAACAAACAAAATGTTTATCTGTAGAACTGGGGGCATTAGGGGATTTTCACAGATCTGTCTGTAGGTTAAAATGATGTGATTACACAATGCACTTAGAATGTGCTAAGTATACATATCTGTTGAATTGTTATTGGCTATTTCCTTTGATTTGTAGGCAGGATGGTGTAATCTATCCCTTGACCACAGCCAGCACTCCCATAACGTAGGGCAGGTTGATAACAGATAAACAGGTCAGACTTAATCAATTTTATATGATGTGAAGATTTTCAGTAAAATACTGAAGATATAGGATAAACTGATGTTATACTTAGGTTCAGCCTTGCAGGGAAGTGTGACTGGACGAAGAGAGTGTACAGGGTTGCCCACTGAATGGGGAAGGGGAGGCCCAGGGAAGTCTGTCTAGCTTCTTCTTGACTTCTGTGTGGAACAATCTTTTTTCCATGGTTTAAGCCTTTCTGGAATGTGGCTCTTCAACTATAGATAGAAAGGAATGGGAACCTTCGAGTAAGCCGGTAGACCTTGCAGCTCTGGGCAAAGGGATTCTAATTTCTAAGACTTACCCTGGGGAAGAGGGATTTCAGTTTCTCTGACTTGCCTTAGAGAAGAACTGGCAGGCAGATGGCCAGAGGTAGAAGTTATAAGAATTGTGTGTGTGTGTGTGTGTGTGTGTGTGTGTGTGTGTGTGTGTGTTTTGGAGGTTTTGGTTTCTTTGAGCTCTAAGCGCTGAGCACACCACATTTTGGGTAATGCTTCTAAACTCTAATAATTGGTTAAGGATCAGAACAATGGAAAACTTCTTGGAAATTATGCATGTTTAATTTTAAACTGGAGAAAGAAGGGACAGGGTTAATGAAGTGGAAGTACACAAGGCAAGCACAGCCTTTGAGCATTGTGTAAGGAAGAAAAGGAGGACCCAAGACTGAGTGAGCTAAGCCAGTGCATCTGCAATTTGGCCTCAAAAGCAAGAGGAGCCATTAAGGATTCTCCATAGGGAATGGTCTACCCAGATATAGCTTTAACTTGAGTAATAAAGATTGTTCAATGATGCTCATAATGTGCTACTTATAATACTAAAAAAACATTTTGTAAATGACCCAAATATCCACCAGTGGAGGATTGATGAAACAGTTTATCCTGAAGCCATGATAACAGTCACATGCTTTCCTGTATTAACACAGCTGAGGGAAAAGCAAAACAAAGCAAACCACCTCCCCTACCAACCAGCTTTTGAAGTATCTGTGTTATTGTATCGTTTTGTGAAAACAATATGTGTACCATGTGCTGGTATGCGTGTGAACATGTACCAAGTCCACAGTAGTAACACTCACTTGTGGAAATCTGAGTGATTTTAGTGTAACCATTTCAATTTTTTCTTTTTTATACCAGTTATTTTATGATGGACACAATTACTAATTTGATTATGGCTACAGAAAGAATGTCAAGTGGCTATATTCTGTTCTATTGATATGCATAATTGAAGGGGGAAAACAGCCCTCTTTTGCACTGGTGGGAGCCATCCCAGGATTGTAAAGCTGGGAGAGCAGATTGGGTGAGTGGGAGGTGATAAGGTAGGGATTCAGTGGTGCCAGCAGCCAGAGGAAGCATGGAGTAGAGGGAGGGGTGTGAAAGCAAGAGGGGGAAGAAGCATGATTGGTTTAACCCAGCTGCATTTAGACACCTCCCGGTATTCTATTTGTCGTCTGTGTTTCTTGACATCTCTCCCTATTGAGATAGATTCTCAGCTTGCCTGCTGGTAATATATTGTCAACTTTCTCAGGTGTACTGCCAAATTTTGATTAGAGTGTAAAAAAAAAAGATATTTTCTATGGCTGTATAGAACCTGGTGAGGTCTATGAGTGAGATGTGTGACCTTCTAATTGAGACACATCTCAGCTCTGTCTTCTCCTTCTAATGTTTTATATACATGCAGTGGCATCACATACTTGAATCTCTGCTGCAGGTAAAGGTTTGTGCCCTAGAAGCAAAAGGGACATCAGTTTCATTAACTCTAGAATGAAGAGTATAAATAAAAATACCTGCTGTAGCTTAAAGCTTAACACCATACAGTGTGTGGAGGTGGTTAGAAGCCCCAGTTCTAACAAATCTTTAGTAGTCCTAAGTACTAGAAGTGGCTTACAGGGCTGATGGTCATAGATAGTTATGTGGGTGTCTACTGTTGTCTCCAGCTAGTGTCTTTCACACGACACAGCAAAACTGTGTGCATATGGCAGGCATCTGTCTATCGAGTGTTTCAAGTTTATGTCATTGACTTTGGTGATACACAAACTACTGGAAACTCTGGAAAAAGATGTGGTTTATTTTGGAGCTAAATTATAAGTACCATAGATTTGGGCTATCTCAAACACCATGTTCCAGCGAGGTTAAGAGTTTCATGAAGTTTTGTAGAACCACAAGTGTAGGGGATTGTGTTGTTTCATGGTAAATAATTGTCCCACCTACTGGTTTAATATAAAGCGCTGATTGGCCAAAGGCAGACAGAAAGTATGGGTGGGGCTACCAGACTAAGAACTCTGAGAACAGGAAGTACAGAGCAGAACGCCAGAGAGAAGCTGGAAGAAGCAGAGGACAACTATGCTGCTCTAAGAAAAGGTACCCAGCCACATGGCTGAACAGGACGAGTCATGGGTTAGATGAAGGGTAGAGAGCTAGCAAGTGATATGTCTGAGCCTTAGGTCAATCAGCCTCAAATTAATGAAAGTATCTGTGTGTCTCTGCGGGACTGCGGGTCTGTGGGTCTGTGGGCCAAAATCTGGAGGTTAGGCCCAAAAGTCAGGGCCAGAAATCTCCTCATACTACACACAAGATAGCCATGTAATAGATACTTTTCATGTATATGGTTGAAAGCATCAGGTAGCTGGTTTACAGGGAAGGAGAGGTCTTCATTGTAGGCCTCAGAAGTTATCCAACCACATTTTTACTTCTGAGTTGATGTAAGTTGATGTCTGCTTGTATAAAACAAAATGATTTAGCTAACTGTCACAGGGATGTTAAGTCACTCATGGAAGTGAATTCAAAACAACTGGGTGTTCATACCCTATAATATCTCAACTTTCCACTGCCACTGATGTTACAATGACAGACAGCCTTGAAATATGCTTAATGTTGGTGTCCATCCCTCTTAAAAAAAAAAAAAAACAAACTTTTTTTGGGGTGGGACTTCAGATTACAATTTTTAAAGATAGGACATGATGTGTAGATTGCTTAAATATCAAGTCTCAGAAACAGGCTCAGTGACAGCACAGGGTAAACTCCACATTAATTTTCAGAAAATGTGAGCTTTACAATCATGAATATGTAGCTTTTTGTGATCGAGACTTTCCCGTGTCTGTCTCTAACAGAGACAGGGTAGAGTGATGAGCTGTGAGCCAGGCATGGCAGAATATATGCATCAGAACATATGCTTTGTTACAATACTTGACCCCAGTCACCTTCTCTATCTGACAATGCTCTGGGGTGACAGACAGCAGCATAAGGGTCGGTCCATAGGACTCCAGCAACGTTTAAAATTTGTAATTGCTGATAGTTCTCTTCTGAATTAGTAATTGGGCAGTTATATTTTGAAGTTCTCTAAAAACAAGCTTTGAAGAGCTTACTTGAAAATTCAGAGCTTCTGCTTAAGGTCCACTTCACAGGGTATCTTTGGGTGACCATGTGGGCTTTTCAAGTGCTTTCTCATAATACCAGCACATAATCACCAGTTCTGTGGAAAACACAACTTAGTATGTTTCATAGATTTATCAACTTGATCTTCATAAAAGCCTTGTGGCACTAGAATTTTATTTCTATCAAGTTAATGGATGAATCAATAGCTTATGGAATGGCTTGCATCTAGAAGGTGACAGAAATGAGACTTGAACCCAGGAAGTCTACTTCTGGCATCTAATCTCTTAACTAAGATGGCAACCTGCCTTCAACATTCAGTATTCACAATGGACCTTGAAATAATATCAATGTTGAAAATATGTTTGGGGGTTAAGCATTCCAACTAAAATGACTCAGCTCACTTAGAGTCAGTGCTTCAGAACATGCCCATCTATATAATCATTTATTTTGGTTATTGTGATAAAACATGTAGCACTGGCAGCATAAAGGAAGAAGGTTTTGTTTGAGCATATGGTTTCAGAGGGTTCTATCCATAGTCTCTTAGCTTGTACTTGTGTAGGACCTAGAACATGTGGCCTAAAAGAATTGTTCATCTTACATCTGTCAGGAACCAGAGAGCAAGTCGGAAAAGACCATGGTCAAGAAATCAGTAAGTACTTACCCTAGTGATCTACTATTACCTAAGGTTTTGAGGACTTGACAAAAGAGAGTCATTACCAGGGACCAAGCCTGTAATGCATGAGATAGTGGGGAGGGTATTTCATAATCAGATCATAATGAAAACCCAGAGTTTTCTCTAGATGAGGCCTGGATTAATTTATTTTGATTACTGTGAGTCGGAAGCAAGTCACTGGATATGCCAGGTAATAGTTTTTAACTTGTGGTGATGTGTTTTCTTTTCTTATCAAATATTCCTGAGTCCCCCCTGTGGGTCTGTATAGTAATGTGGAGGTGTGTAGAGGAATTTTGCTTATGCCTGTATCCCAAGTGCTGTGAGATTGTGCTCTTGTACACTGTAGATATTTGTCCCTCCTACTGCTTTAATAAAATGCTGATTGGCCAGATGGAAGACAGGAAGTGTGTGTGGGGCTACCAGACTAAGACAACTCTGGAATATCAGAGAACAGAGCCATCTCTCCAGCCTTCTGTTTTGTTTTGTTTTTTTTTTTTTTATGTTTTTTGAGACAGGGTTTTCTGTATAACAGTTCAGGCTCTCCTGGAACTAGCTTTGTAGAACTGGCTGACCTCAAACTCACAGAGGTCATCCTGCTTCTGCCTGCCAGATGCTTGGACTAATGGTATGCACTACCACTGCCCTGTCTTGAGAGACGATGGTTCTGTCCTCTGATACTTCAGACTATTTATTAAAGATACAATATACCACCATAGCCACGCCCTTGAATAGGCGAATGGTCTTATAAGAGAAGGAAATATACAGTCTTTCATGTTTCTTCTTGCTGATAAACTGCGACTCTGTGGTGATAACTGCTTGTAATTTGACATTTGTCCTTTTTAGTATATAAATAAGGGCACATTTTTAAATAAGAGGGCTTTTTAGTCCTGATAATTGCAGATCCCTTTTCTCAATGCAGGTGTGTTAGCCTAGCTTTCAGGAAAGAACACAGTGACCTTAACATTCTTTGGTTACAGGATCGATAGTCACAGCCCAGCAGACCCATCCATTACACAGAGAAGGGAAAACATGACATAGTCTTAATCACCATTGTGACCTGTGAAGGGTGTCCATCAACAGTCACAAAAGTAAGTAATTGAAGGAGATGGTGCATTCCTCATCTGTTGATATTTCAGTGAGTTCCACATGCCCTTTTGGAACCTTTTCAAATAGGTTTGCATGCTCAAAGGTACACCACTCAAAGTCCCTTTGTGGTAGAGTCACCTTAGCTATTTTTCTAGAATAAAGTTTTTAGTATTTGACTTTGCCATTTTTAACTCCCCTTTTTCCCATTCTAGGTTTCCTCTGTAAATGGAAATCATCTTATGGGGCTGCTGGCATAATTGATGCATTTCTACAGAAAATCACATGGCAAGTGTGAAAAAAAGCTGACATCAGGGATTCGTCTTTGTGATGGTGGCCACTGTTAGGAACCTGAAGCTGAGATTCATACTGAAGCAGCATTTAGTAGACACTCTTTCCTAGAACATTGGTGTGCTTAATTGGTCTGTCCAGCTCTACAAAGAGCAAAGCAAATTAGTTATTTCTTTATAAATAACCTGTGCAACTCTCCTTTTTTTATCCCTATGAGGATCCAATAACACACCATATTGTGCTTTCTACTAGTGTCTGGTCTCCTAGAGTTAAAATTCTATGGTCATAATTAAGAACCTATTTTGATTTTGATTTTCTGTTGCTGTGTAGTAGGAGGTTTCTGGCCCAGACTTTCAGGCCTAGCCTATAGGTTTAGGCCCACAGACCCACAGACCTGCAGAGACACACAGATACTTACAATAGTTTTAGGCTGATTGGCCTAAGGTCAAGGCATATAACTTGCTAACTCTTTACCCTTAATCTAACCCATGACTCTTATCCTGTTCAGCCATGCAGCAGTACCTTTTCTCAGAGCAGCATAGTTGTCCTCTGCTTCTTCTGGCTTCTCTCAAGCATTCTGCTCTGTTCTTCTTGTTCCCAGAGTTTTTCTAGTCTGGTAGCCCCACCCACACTTCCTGTCTGCCTTTGGCCAATCAGCGCTTTTTATTAAACCAGTGGGTAGGACAATTATTTACAGTGGAACAATATAATCCCCCTACATTGCTGTCATTTCTTTTTCCAAATTGTCAGAGGCTCCTTGGATAATGTAAGTGCTCAGTACCCATCAGCTTTCACTATTACAAGTTGAAAGGAAATGACATCACCATCATTCATTTTCTGTGGGCTTGCTCGAGCTGTGACATACCCCGTCCTGAGAGTGTTTCAGAGGAGATTAGCATTGGAACTGGGGAACTGGGTGCAGAAGATCCATTCTCACTAGGATAAGTGTGTACCAGCAAATCTCTTTAGGGCTTGAGTCGGACAAAAAGTTTGGCCACCTGAGCTGGGATGTGGATCTTCCCTTGGTGTTCTCAACACTTACCTTTGTGTGACATGGCCAGCCTTCCTGGGTCCATTGCTTATGGCTTACTGTGAGCTTTCACAGTCTCTATAATCATTTGAATTAGTGACTTGCAATAAATCTCCCCCTGACTCCTATTTGATCCTCTTTCTCTAGAGAACCTTGGTACCAGCTTGTTTTGAGTATATGCTGTTAAACACATGGGCTGGACATTCTACATCTTTTATATTATACATTGCTTATACAGTATATACTTAGGCATTACTTAGGATAGTTCTTGGAAATTGGCACAACACTATTATTTAACTAGAGTTGAGGCCTCTAAAGTTAAGTGAATATTGACCAAAGTCTTATAACCATTGGCCTGACTTCAATATCTATCTGCATGACTTCCATTTCTCCATGCCATCTCTAATGGTTCTTGTTAAAAGGTGAGGATGACAAGGGTTTAGCAAGAATAAAAAATATGATCTTCCCCCCAAACCTTCCATTTGCAGCATAAATATGATCTTCCCCCCAAACCTTCCATTTGCAGCATAGTCCCAGGGTTTGGAAGCAGATTCTGAAGAAACAGAAGGCAGTGCACATAGATCAACATGTTACACAACAGGAAAGGTATTGTGGAATCAGACATGCTTTTGAGAGGCCAATTGAAGATTGAAGGTGTTTTGAATTATGAAGTGTTAATGCTTTACAGCTGACAAGAGATGTTATTAAAGGGCATAGGAGGTGTGATAGGTATAAAGATGGAGTTTAAAAAAAAGCAGGTGGAAGGTGGCCTGATGTGAAACAGCTATAAAATTACTCCTTTTAGGCTTCACTGGACATGTGGGATTTTTATTTTGAAACTTCTTGTGTTTCAGGGTTATATAATGCTTGGCTGGAAGCTTCATTCTTTATCTGCCTTAACATATAGCAGATATCTGCTCGAGGCTCCGCAATCTTAGTGGATCACCAGAATGACCAGACTAGATACCAGCAGTCTCCATATGTGTCTCAGTGTGATGTAGGCTGTTTGGTCAGAGGGTAACCCCAAAGCTCATGCCTCCAGGACCTCACTGTAGCTGCACTGCTGCTGGGAATATGACCTGCCTTGTAAAGTGCTTATGTCCAGGGTCTCTTTGCTGATATATTTTTCAGACAAGCCCATGTTACAGTTTATTTCTCTTATTGTAGATTCTTGATTTCCCAAGCTAAGTATAACTTTAGTAAATTCAGTCTATTTGTAAAATTATTAATTTTGAGGGCTAACATACAAAGACATGGGCTTAATTAAGGTATCTAATTATATATGTGTATATATGTCATTATGTATTATATATGTCATATATATGTCACTATTCTTTGTTCTCCCCACTGCCCCCACTATGTGTATGTGTGTGTGCACACGCGTGCACACATGTGTGTGTGTGTGTATACAAATAGTCCAATTTATACCAGCTCAGTTCTTTCAATGGCTCCACGGAATAGCAGGATATAGTTCTGAAAGAAGAGATAGCATATTTTCATATATTTCCTTATTTCTTTACTTCTTGGCCTATGTCAATGTTTTAAGCACTGTCTTTGTGCCTAGTTCTAGCTCAGCCACCTAGTGCTATAATTTACTTAGAAGTTGATCACTAATCAGAGCTGCAACTGTAGGCATGTGGAGTGTGGACAACACTGGACTCTTATAGAGGAAAGAGACACCAGATCAGCATGGGAGGAGGAAGTAAAAGGTCAAGGCTATAATTAGACCGAGACTTCAGAGACTCATGGGATTCACGGATAGGAGAACACCACCAGGCTGTACTGCCCTCCTCCCAAGACCTGATCCTTTATGATGGTTTTATCCAAGTTGAACCCAATTCTCTCAAGGTTTTATTTTGAATTTTTTCTACATTTTTTGTTCACATTCATATATTTATTTTCTTTTGGTTGACATTTGGAGAGTAAATTGTTCACTAGGTGACATCTCAACATTTCAGCCTCATGTTTTGGCATGGTTCTGCCATGAATACGGAGTTGCTTTCTTACTCTACTAACACCCCCCCCCATGTATGTGTGTATGTGTGTGTGTGTATGTGTGTGTGTATGTGTGTGTGTGCGCGCACACGTGCATGCAGATGGAGGTTGCATGCTTTTGAGGAACTTACTATTGTTTAATTTCCCCAGGATTTTAAAATATAAATTGGAAAGTGCCCCAAATTAAACAAATAGGTTAAATTACATCAAAACTTGAAGAAGAGGGACTGGTATGTTTAAAAGTATAGGAACTAGGAGTATATATGAATAGCAAACCACGGGTAAACCAATTCATAAAATAAGCTAGATATTAAGTTGCACTGATGGGATTTGAGATCAGGTGCACATTGTTGCCCTATGGACTCAGATAGTGAGAGGCTAGTTTAAACAGGAGAGTGACATGATTGACTGTATAAGTGTGGCTACCACATCTCTGGAAGGCAGGAAGGGGGCATAGGGCTGGGTATGAGGAAGATAACAAGACCTTGGCCGGTATTGAGTAGGAAGGATGTCACAGTTGTGAGTCAGAGGAAGCCCGCCATCTGCTTCAGGCCCTTTGACCTTCTAGAAAATTACTGACTTGTGCCAAAACTACAGCAATAATTCCTGGAGTTCTCAATAGAACCTTTCCATCTAGCACGGACAAAAAGACTAATATTGCTTCTTGGCACACTTCTTATTTTTACACCGACACTCCCGATCCTGAGAAACCCCTGCAGTGTCCTGGGAACGTGGAATCTCTTCACTTACCATCACTGCATTTCTGAAAGTGAGGAGGAGTGTTGGCTGAGTTAGAGCAGATACATTTTCTGCCCCCTTAGCATATTTAGCAACCAAATGCTGGAATGATGGTGGGATTGGATACTCACTTTAAAAGTCATGTATCACAAATGGCTGTTTGTGGAGAGCAGTATGCCTTTATTTTCATCAAGGTTGCTCTTCAGTTTATGGTGAAGTAAACAAGACAATGCTTTGAGGAATAATGTGTGATTTTTTTTTTTTTTTAAAAAGCCTGACATGTTATTTAGAAAGATATCAACACTCCATTTTCTTTTAACTACTGAAACAGCAAATTAGTGATCTCCATCATTTTGGTGTATTGATTATGTGCATGAAATATGGAAACAGTGGTCACCCATTGCTTGCTCTAGGATTCTGTGTTCTGCAAGCCTGGCTGTGTTATGGAACACATACCTAAGAGAGTGGCAGTCACAGCTGGGAGCAGGGGACCACATTTGAACTTCAAAGAACTTGTCTGAGGGACTGACTGACAGACAGGAGGGTACAGGCTTGGGATGAGGTAAGCGGTGTCTCAGGTCACTGAAATACATGACTCCATACCTTTGGAGAAGGGGAGCTTGGAGGAGGCCACCTGAACTTGCGGCTTTCCCATAAAGATGATTCACCCTGCTATGGGTAAATGCCAGGCAGGGCTTCTCAAATCGGATGAAGCAGGTCAGATGTTTATGGAAATTTCCCAAATGAAATCATGTTATAAAATGAATAATTCTGCTCAAACACATACACACACACACACACATACACACACACACACACACACACACACACACACACACACACGTTCACGTTTTCTTTCTCAGGACTCCTCCCCACTTTTTGACTCCTGGGTCTTCTATACCTAAATGCCACAAATGTAATACTTTGAAATACCAGAAATATGTTCTCCAATAATTCTAGAGAAGGTCTGAAAGCCAGGTACCAGCAAGGTCTGTCTTTTGTTTTGCTTTTGGAGACAAAAGCTCTTCCAAGCTACTCAGCAAGAGAAGACCCCAGGAGCCTTGTAGACACACCCTTCCAATCTCTGCCTTCGTCTTTTTGAGGTCTCCTACGCCACACTCCGGGGGAGGGGGTCTCTCTGTGTCCCAAATCCCCCTCCCCTTTCTCTTATAAAGACAATGGTGATTGGATTTAGGGCCTACTCTAGATCTAGAGTAAGGATCCTGAAATCTTCAGCTTAAAAGGACCCAGTTCTAAATCAGGCCACACTCAGCTATATTCCAAGGTTAGGATTTAGACAGACCTTTCTATATCTTCTTTGGTTTACTGCACACCATCCTACCATCAAAACCAAGAATGGAACACGATTTCTCCAACCTGTGCACTAGACTCTGCGGGAGTGGGAAGGATAAAGAAGTATGGCCACATTTGCCATTACTCTGGGGATAACGTGTAAGCAGTGTGGCCTGGCCTAGGACAAGATGTGTAGGAGTTGCCAAGGGAGGCACGTCAGTCTCATTTCAGAGTGGAGCTGGGCTAGACCTGAGTGTGTTTCTGGAGGAAGAGCAGGCAGGAAATAAACAACTGAGATTTCAGAGATGATGGCAAAGAGAGAGGACAGATTGGGAGCCCAGTGTAGGTCAGGAGTGGGTTAGAAAGTAGGCTTTGAGACTGAGAGAGGAATAGCTGGGTTCATGACGGAGAGGTTGTGAAAAGCAACTGAGGCACTGATTTAGAGGCACTGGAAATCCCTGGGGGGGGGGGGAGGCTTGGAAATGACCAAGTAATCTAGAAATGGGAATCACGTCCCCAATACTTTGTGCTGTGTGCTGCACATTTGTACTTAGGACAGAAATTCCATTTGCTGGAAATACGATTTTGGCACTAGAAGGAAAATACTAGCTCTTTGGTATTGCAGAAATTACTTTTCTGAGCCAATCTGACATTAAGTTAGGGGAAAACAGTATTTAGGAGGAATGATGGGAAATGGCCTCCTTCTTATGATAGTAGGGAAAAAAATTAAGGAAGGCAAATGGACAGAATGGCAGCTGTGTGTTCATATAGGAAGGTGGTGAAACTTCTTTGGATTTTTAAGTCAAGGCCAGAAGTCAGTGTGGAACTTGAGTTCTGAGAAACATAGAGTTCTAGATAGGACCACTGGGCAGGCTATGGGGAGATTCAGACTTAAGCTCCATCCTCGGTTTGGAATCATGTGATAGGCTGAAGTTGCTGATCCTTAGCAGTAATTAAGGCTCCTCTCTGCAGATAGCATGGCTTCCATTGTTTATGGTCATGAGTATTCTCCCTGTCAGATATCTTGGGCACTTAGTAGAAAACCTTATAAATCATTCTGTTCTTCCTCACCATGCCCAAGCCATCTCCATCACCCGCCACCATGTGGTTCAGGTACCTTCTGTTCTCATATAGACATGGTTATTTTTCTAATTGTTCCTCGTGTTACTTGGCACTCTATATATCCATTCTACCCTCCATCATGAAGTTAGACTGGACTTTCTCACATACTATGGTCCTAACTCTTCAGTTCACTGTTAATTCTATGTCCCTGTGCTGATGTGCTATGTCATCCCCGTACCTATCAGGGTATAGCTTGTGACACCTCTAGCTTACCCCCTGTTCTAAAGAGAGTGCGCAACATGTGTACCAATTGCCCGTTCTTCTTCCTATGCCAAGCTTTCAGCTTATATTTGGATCAAATCATGCCACCCCATTCAGTTTGTTTGTGTTCACCCAGTGTTCCAGGTCTTCATGGTCCATGTCTCCCACACGGGAAAGCTCAGCAGCCTATCTCATTATCCTCAGCTGCTAGCCAACTGTAAAAACTATGATGATGACTCAGCATGCCTTAGACAGGTTACGGTTTCTCAACAGGTACCTTTGTAATCCTAGCTTTAACATATGATGATGTGAGGATGTTCAGGTAGGTGAGAAACCAGTTTGCTCATTCCTTTATGGCACGTTGTCGCTTCTGTTGCTAGACTATAGAGCGGTCCTGTCCATTGCAGGAGCCATTAGCCACATGTGTTTATTGACCTTTTAAATGTGGTGCTATGATGAATGTGGCTTATATCTTGAAGGTTCGTATTTTAGAAACTTGGTCCTCTGTGTGGCAGTGCCAGTGTGGTGGGACCTTTAGAACTAGCCACTTCTCTCAGTTTGGCTTCCTGTCTCTGTTACCTCTTCTTCTTATACATACTCATGCCTTCTGCTGCAAGAAAATGCAACCAAGGGGGCTATCTTGGAGCCAGCATTATGACTGATTACGCTTCACCTTCCAAAACTAACTATGATAATAACGTTCTTTTTCATGTTTTCCAGCCTTTGGTATTATGACAGAGACAAACAATGAGCTAATAATAGTGTATGCAAGAAATTCAGCAAGTTCTCTAAGCACATGGTACACACCATGTTTTGAGGAGTAAATAGAAAAGAAAAAATATAAATGTATCGTTAATGCTTTTATTATATTCACACTAAAATGATAATATTTTGGCATGTTGGATTAAATAAAGTATTTTACTAAAATGAAGTTTACCTTGTTTCCTTATGTTTTAAAGTCTATGGTATAATTTTTAAAAATTAAAATTACCTGTGTGCTTTGCATTTCATTCCTATGAGACATGGCTTAGAACTCTGGAAAGAGAAAATACTTAAATTGTTATAGTATCATTAAAAAACCTGACCATGTATGTCAAAAGTAAGGCATTTTGAAGGGACAATAAAATAAGAAATCTTTAGGAATGCCATTTCTTTGAGGAAAGAAGGTACACATTTTGGGAGATATTTTATTTCACTATCCAGGGTCTTGTCTCTACTATCTTAATCAGCCAATGTGGCATTTTGTCTTTTTCTGCCAGGCCCTTCATCATGTAAAAGGAAACTACATATCCTGGAGCATGAAGCTGCTTTCATGTTCAACTGGGTTGTAAATATGTTACCATCTTATTGAATATTACTAGAAAAAAAGGATCTTGATAAGTGTAGGGTATTCTGATAGAGGTTTAGATTACTAGGCTTCCACTTCCTTCCAGTTTCCAACCAGTGGAGCACATGCCTAGGGATGAACAGCTAACGAGGAATGAGAAATTGCAATGGAATGGTCTTTTTGTATGAAGGGAATATGTGTTGCTGCTATTGGTTAATAAAGAAGTTGTTCTGGCCTATGACAAGACAGGAGACAGCTAGGCAGGAAATCCAGAGATTGAGAAAAAAGAAAGATGGGGTCAGAGCAGATACTGTGAGCTTCCTGGAAAAGCAAGATGTGAGGGAACAAGTAAAGCCACCGGCCATGTGGCAATACATGGATTAACAGAAATGGACTGACTTAAGATGCAAGTTCTAGCAAGTAAAAAGCCTGAGTCATAGACCAAATAGTTTGTAAATAATATAAGCCTCTGAGTAATTATTTTATAAGCAGCTGGGTGAAAGATAGAGTGGTTAGATTTGAATCTGACTTCTGGAGATATGTATGGCTTGTGGTGTGTGTGTGTGTGTGTGTGTGTGTGTGTGTGTGTGTGTGTGTATGTGTGTGTGTGTATGTGTGTGTGTGTGTGTGTGTGTGAGAGAGAGAGAGAGAGAGAGAGAGAGAGAGAGAGAGGTGGAGTGGGGTGGAGATTCTGGACCTATTTCTTGCCTGGTTCCATGAATGGTATTATAGCTGAGGACTATACAGATAAGCGTAACGTGTAGTAGATCATTCACAGATATGTCAACCACATGGAAGTTATGAAGCTCAAAAAGTCAGGATGATCTGTTGTACCCAAGGAAGGAAGTGAAAGAGAAAGTAGGAAGAAGATGGGTGAGAAATGATCGCTAGCTATTATCATAACACAATGTGACCCAGTGAATGTTCAAATGTTCCCAGTGTATTAGGTTGGACATTATTGAGAGGTACTGTGGACCTTTAGCAATTGGAAACTTAAGGGAATTATTTAGGTTATTGGTGGACCATCAAAAAAGATGTTGAGACTCAGGCTCTTCCTCCTTCTTTGCTTTCTGGCTGATGTAGATGGTTAATTATACTGTTCTTTTTGGATGGGCTGCTCTTGCGTGAGGTCCAAAACAAAGGTGTCACCTTTATAGTCATGAGCCAAAAAAAAAAAATACTTTCTTGTTATGGAATTAATTACTTTGTTATGCCAATGTGAAGCTGACTAAAACAAATATCCACCATTGTCTTATGGGTTTGGTGGGTATTACTGTCCTCCAAGACAGCATCGATTTCTCTCTTTTCCACAAGGTTGCTATTAGGTGACATAGAGAAGCTAAAATGAATTTTGTTGTTCCCATTAGCATTTATTAGTTAGTAGGATGGATGGGTCACATGTCAAGCCTCTTAATTGTGGTGAGGCCTTGGCTCTGCTCCTTAGGCATTCTCGGAGGACAAACAAAGATTGTTGCAGGCTCACTGGCGAGTGATAGGATTAGCCAGCATGCTACTTGGATTATGGAAGAGAATTCTCAGTTATCAAAAAAATATTCAAAATAAGGTCTAAGTTAGATTTTTTCCATCAAAGGAGATCACTGGATTTCTCAAAGACCTCAACTAAACTACCCTAGAGGCTAGAGTTGATACATTTACATGCAATATCCATATATATGTATATATACACACATATACATCATACATACATAGATGTATGTCAAAACAAACTATAGATATTAAAAAATTGGATGTCTTAAAATTGGAGCATTACACAACTCAAATTTGGTTTTCAAAAGCCTTGAAAATTAAAGAAATTGATTTCAAACATTATAAAGATAGATTTATTCTTGACTCTTTTTGGTTCAACCCATGAACTTTTTTTTTTTTTTTTTTTTTTGCCAAAATAGAGCAGCTTGAACATCAGTGATTGCAAGAAATGTATTTTCTATGCTTTCCTTTTTCTGTCCGTTTTTGTATTGTCAGGAATTTAGGGGACAAGGGATAAGCTGTTATTTTTGGGAGGCTGGAGGAGCTGCTCACCAGGTAAGAGCATCTGTAGCTCTTGAGAGAAGCTGGGCTTAATTCCTGGTACCCACACATTAGATCATAACCATCTCAATTCCAGTTTCAGGGGATCAAACAGGTACACACATGGTGCTCACACACACATGCAGACGAAGCGTCTATATATATAAATGAAATAAATTTAAACTTTGTTTTAAATTTGCTTTTGAAAACAAAGGAAAACAAAAGGCATCTGAGCTGGCAGGGTTAGAGGTATGAAAAATGCAGCCTATTGTCTCTCTTCCAGATAAATTAGCTGTTCGCCTAGCCTGCTGCTCATCTCATCAACTTTTACTTCTCTTTCTGGGGATGTGCAAGAGAGTTAACTCCTGATTGTTTCTGCAGTTCAACTCCACCTGAGATTCCCGGGGTTAGGGTGGATCTATTCTTTCTAGGAAATGAGTAATTAGTCAGCCCGGTTTTATTCTCAGAAGGGTGATGGGCTGAAGAATTACCCCCAGTGCTTCTTTTATATGACTGCTATGGACGTTGAGAGATCAAGTGGGACCCGACTGTGCTTCTGTTCATGAGCTGGAACCTTGGAGCTCATTCCTTGCAGAGGAACACGCAGCCCAGTCCTGACTTTGGGATGAGTGGATCAGACTTGCGTGGAGTGAATGTGCCACGCTGACCCACCTTGGGACTTCTTGCCCTTGTTGGGGAGGGCATGGGTGGATGGGGAGGAGGGAGGCTGAAGCCTGACTGGGGGGATTGGGAGGAGAGAAGGGAGGGGTGCAGGAGGATATTTTAAAAATTCCTATTTTAGAATAAAAAATAAATAAAATAAAAAAGTGTGAAGTTTAAAAGCTATTATTTCTCTTTATCATGATTAGCAATGACTTCATAAACTCTTAGTATCCTGGCTGCATGCATGCATTTTATTAGTATATGTAGACCCTTGTTATGAGCTAATTTTCTGTGCAATGTGAAGATGTGTCTTTACCAAGGCGCCTTCTGATTGGTTTACTAAAGAGCTGAACGGCCAACAGCTAGATAGGAGAAAACAGGTGGGATTTCTGGGGAGGGAGAGGAAGAGGAGATGGACCTAGGTCCACAAAGACACCAATGAAAGATGCAAACCAAGTCATTCATACAGAATGGAGGGGAGACTAAATAGTCATGTGGCAGAACGTAGATTAATAGGAGCAGGCTAATTTAAGTTAAATGAACTAGTTGGTGACAAGCCTAAGCTAAAGGCCAAGCTTTCATAATTAATAAGAAGTCTCTAAGTTGTTATTTGTGGACTGGCGGTCCCCCCAAAAAGCCTGGCTCTGACCCCTCGCACTCTAAGATCAACCACTAACCAGGTACTAAGCATCTACTAGCAGCTGTGTCCTTGGTGCAGGGGTAAATTCTGCTTTCTCTCCTCACAGCCTTGGTACACAGCTGGGGAAGGGCAACACATTCAGGCACCTTTAGTGAGCAAAGCAGCCATCCTTTAATTTGCTATTTGCCTTAAAATTAGAGACGATTCATCTCAGAGGGCAAAGTGGGGTGGAGAAAGGACACATTCCGAGTAGTTCATTTTTATTTTAAATTATTTTTTCCATTTCTTTCTCCCATTTCTTGGGAGTCAAAAGTGGACATCTGGGATATATTTGAGGCTGGTTCTATTTTCATTTTCTTAGGTTTTTTTTTTTTTCCCTGAGAATTTTCCACGGGTATGAAAGCAATGGGGATCTTGTTGTTCCCTTGATTTATGTCTGTCCCTTCCTTCCCTCCAGCAATCACCTTGGGTCATTTGATTTCCTGTTCTAACAATGGTTCCCCAGGACGGAGCCTTTTGCCTTTAATCCTTCAGCTTCAGCTTCCAACCCTTTCCCAGTCGGTTGTTTGGTGTCCGATGAATCTTTTGGAGATTTGGTGTCAGTTTTAAGCCAAGTTAAAATCCATATCCGGAAAGAGGTTACAGAGAGGTGGGAAAGTTTGCTGGCTGCGAACGCACTCTGGCAGTACCACAGATGACCTGGGACAGTGGGTCGGGGTAGGGTGGGGCGGGGGGGGGGGGGGAGGGCAGTGTAGTCTTAAGAAAACAGTGAGTTTGACTTTTTCTCTCTTTTTGGATTTCCATTTCTCCTTCTTTCCTGTCGAGCATTTCATTTCTGCTTCAGATCTCAGGTTATTTATAGAGGAAGCTTAAGAAATGTAAAGCCATGTGGCTTATGCTAATGCTTTTATTACTTTGCTTGAAAAAACAAACCAAAACAAACCAAAAATGAGCACCAACCCCCAGGCCAAGGTAAGCAGTGGTCCCCTAGAGCACATTTCAAAGAGTTTATTATTTAGAAGACATGATTAATTCTCACCAACCTTATCACAGCCCACTTCTAGTCTCTCCTGCCATCTGAATCACTTGACAAGCTGGTGGGAATGTCTCCAAACCATGCATGTGTTCCAGGGAGCTTGTGGTGGCTTCTAGCATGCATTGCCAATACACGGGCTTTGAATGTGAAGGACCTTCCTAGATATCTGGGCGTCATAGAACCCCTGCGTATTTCTTTATGGGTTGCCCTTCACAGATTAGGAGTATCACTCCTTCAGGTAGCCATCAAGTCAGTCTGAGCACAGTGCTTAGCACAGCCAATGTTATTTGCATTTGTCCATTACAGGAATGCCAACTCCATAACTTGTAGGGATCTTGTATCTTGAATCTGTCAAAACAGGGCATCTTGAGTACCCAGTGCATATTAGTTCAATGAATTCAATGGACCCAGGGTTCTAATTTCTTTTCTGTGGCCCTGATAAAATACTGTGATTAAAAGCAACCTAGGGCAGGAAAGCAGTCCATCATTTCGGGAAGTCAGAAATTCAAAGCAGACTCCATGGAACTGATCACTGGCTTGCTCGCTCAGACTCCTGGTTAGCTGGCTTTCTCACACAGCTCAAGACCATTTGGGTGGCAAATTGTTAGAAATAGAATTCTAGGATTCAAATAGCAAATATTCAAATAGCAAAGTATGTTTTTTAAGCAAGGGTTGTGACTATCTCCGTTAACTTTTCTATCTTCTCTTAGAACAGGGACTTGCTGACTCAGAATTGTGGGTATCATAAATGAGTCTAACCTCATGTTTCTCTCATTCCCACAACCTCCTATTCTCCTGCAGTAACTTCAGTATCTGCACTGGGAAAATTCCAGATGGTCTCCATGGTGTTTGAGGCAGATGACAAGAGTTGTTCTGTCTGTGCCTGAGAGAGAGCTGCCAAGGGAAGACAGTGTCCCCTGTGGGGGGTGAGGGGCGGCAGATCCAGCCCACTGACAAAAGGAGACAGGGTGAGAGGTGTTATGGAAAGGTGACACACAGGGTAGGTGACTGGTGTTTCTGTTTTTTAATCAAGTCTAAGGGTCTGGATTTTGTTTTAGAGAAAATAGGATCTCCTGGGAGCAGATTGAATTAGACAGTGCCCCCTCCACACATTGACGCTCATTCATTGCACACAGTGACAGGTTTATTAAGATAATTTATTTCAAGTCAAATTTATTTTAACTTTGGCTGCATTCACACCCCATGCTCTCTCCTTTTTTCTTATCCCCCCTTACTCATTCTTACCAGTTCATTTCTTCCCCTAGTCTCCCCCCCCCTTGTGTGTGTGTGTGTGTGTGTGTGTGTGTGTATTTGTGTGTGTCCCTCTACATGCTTCTGCGATCCACAAATTAAAGACAACGTGTAATATTTGTCGTTAAGAGTCTGGCTTATTTTGCTTAATATGATGGTCTCCAGTTGCATCTTCTTTCCAGCAGGCGACGTAATTTCATTTTTTAAATGGCTGAATAAGGAATGCTATTTTTACATAAATTTAGAAATATCTTTAAAATAAAAGGAGCACATTGTGGTTTGAACATCAGCAACACAACAAATGTAAGAAAACCTCCATCTTAAGCTAAACGAACCCTAAAGTTCATGTTAAAGATTAACCAAATCAAATGTAGAAATAGGACCAAATGCTGCAAACACCAAGGGGAACTCTGTTTCCAATTGAGGATTAGCCTGTGCTCTGCTGTACCTATGTATGGTGCTAGTTATAAGATCCCTGTGGATATTCAAATCTGTAAGTTGTCCAGTCTCTCATGTGAAATGTGTATCACGTCTCACATCTTCTCATATATTTAAAATTACCTCTAGGTCACTTCTTACTCTTAATGTGTTACTACTGTGTAATTGGTTTCTCCACTGTGTTGTTTAAACAGTGATCACAAGGGGAAAAAAAGTGCTCAGATCCAATCATTCCCAATCATTCCCCCTGAGTTTTTTTGATCCACACCAACTTGAATGTGCAGATGTGGGAACTGTGGGTGTTGAGCCTGACAGTATACAGTTATACACCAGCTATTTTGTCTTGTGTGTTCATTTTGTTTGAAGGAGGGTTCTACAAATATATCTAACAATAATATCCTTTGACTCTACATACAGACTGTATTGTTCCATTTAATGCGTGGGCAAATTGAAACACTTATAAGTGAAATCGTATAAAAATAGGTTTTGCAATTTGGTCATTGCCTGATTATAGACAAGTGGCTTTGTGTCCACAAGCCCCAATTTTCCTATTTTCAAAATGGGAGCAACTGTGTCTGCTCCATGCTATTATGAGGGTGTGAATCCAACCCAAACTACCCCTTCACTCAAAGTCTGCCTCTGGGAGTAACAAATTTGTCTGTGTTTACCAAATACTTTGTCCTGCTGCTCTGCCATGACTCAATTTTGTGTTATCTGGTCAGTTGTGGGTTTAGAAGGAAAAAGAGGATGTGTGTTAGGAGTGTAGGTGCTGAACTTTGACACTGTTGAGATGTGAGGTCTCCTAACTACTACAGGAGTCCTTCGTTTGTGGTTTGGAGAAACAAAAGCCTTCCTCCTCTCCCTTAGGAAGCCAAGGTACAGAAGAACAGAATCTTCAAGGCTGTATTTTTGTCTTGGTTCCTAATTGACTCCTGTAGGCTGTGTGTCCTTTGGAACACAACGTTACCTGTCTGACTTTCTGCCTCCTGTGAAAAGGGTAGGGGTGGGCCGGGGAGGGAGGGCGCTGCCTAGTGTTTTGAATGTTTACTCACCCAATGTGAGGTCTTGAGTTTGAGCCTCAGAGATGCAAAAATTAAAACGACAAAATAAAGAGATGCCTAAGCTAGGTGGCATTAAAGATTCTTCCAGCATTTCGGCTTTAAAATTCCATCCAAATTTAGGAATAAAACCTTGAAGTGCGTTTCTTTTCTGCAGAATGAGGGTGTGCATGTGGGGAGGGGGGGGGGCGGTAATTTTAAATTGGCCACTTGGGGTCGCTAGCGACCTAAGACTGGCTGATAAGGACTGCAGAGTGCCTCAGGGAATGAATTCTGGGGGTGGCTGATGAAAATTTCTTTTTTGTCTCTCCCCTTAGCTCCAGATTTTGGCAGAAAACTTGATCGCATCATTAGTGTTGAACAGCCCTTAAGCACGTGCCAGGAGGACTGTTCGGAGCCTGGGCCACGGCAGCCATGCCCACCCCCGAAGGAAAGAAAAAGAAAAAAGCAAAGAAAAGGTGAGCAAAGGGAAAGAAAGAAAAAGAGGAAAAAAAAAGAAATAGACAAATACCCGGTTTGCAGCCGTCCCTTCCCTGGCTTTTGACTCTTCCGCAGTGCGTTTTGACTTGAAAAGCAGGTTCTGTAAAGTTGAGCTGAGTGGTATAAAACCTGACTTCATGGTAGAGTAAATCTTTGTACAATGGAATCCCGCGTGATCAAAAGCAGAGAACATGGAATTCCCGCCGCTGTGCAGGTTTCTTGGTGGGCTCTGCGGATGGGGAAGGTGGCGGGGAAAGGCTCAGACATCTCCGTGGAGTCCAGTGAGGGATCATCTAACAAGAAATAAACAAAAGAGAAATATGAAAGGCCCAGGATCTCGGCATATGGAGCCGTCAAGCCCCACATAATCCCGGTCAGAAGACACGCACCCTGAACCCAGGATGGGAAAATGTCTTTCTGCAGCGCTGTGTAAACATCTTTCCCCACCAGCTTTCCTGGCTGCTTAACTCGGGCGAGCAGAGAGCAGAGGAGGAGAGTGAGCTGGGGAAGGGGGGGGATCTTAAGGAGACAGATTAGGGGACACCCCCCCCCCCCCCCGTCCTTCTTTTAATTTTGTTACTCTCACCCCTCCTCTCTTAACATTTTTAGAGATTGTCAATGAAGAGGCCACAAAAAGTGGGAAATAACACCTTGCCAGGATAGCCAAAGAGACCCTAACTAGGGGCTACTTCAGTTGGAGCTTTGCTGTTGAATATCTATGTCCCCAGGTGCCCTTGGGAAGCACATACAGTACCCTTTTGTAGCTTTGCTGTTGAGGAGCAGCTCACAGGTGCTTTCATTCCCTTTTAACCCAAAGGGGAAAGGGTTTGAGTGTTTGTTTGGTGGCTTCCAGTCCTGGGCTGTGCTGGCTGATGGTGACTCTGGAAACACTGGCATCTTTGGGGTTTCTTCCTGATCATCATAGTTGTGCCTTAGATGTGCAAAATCCCTGCAGGTATGTACCCAGCACAGTTAGAGAGATATATTAAGCCTGAGTAAACTCAGAACTGAATTTAAGTCATATGTCAATACACTTTTTAAGGACTAAACCTTTTTATGTTGGTATCCCACGTAAAATGGAATAATTCTGGCATTTCCCTAAATATGTGATTGGGTAGATTCCAGCAATAAACATGTAAGGTGACCCAGATGTGGAGACACTATAATAAATGCTGTTTCTTGGCCTTTGAGGTCCAAGATGGTAGCGTGTATAACCACAGAGCACTCAAAATATGGCTACTTGTACAGTGTGTACACAGACTATCCTGAAGACAATGTGCAACATCTCAACAATTTTTACAGAGTTCACATGTTGAAATGGTAACCGGTGACAAATACTGGATAAATAAAATAACCTTTTAAAAGTTAATTTCATGCTACATTTTGAAAACATGGCCACTAGAAAATTATTATTTAATTATTATCTACCAAAAAAATGGCTTGTATTTATGCCTCACACTTTATTTCTGCTTGATTTTGCTACACTGATCCCTCCAGGATTTGTTCCTCTACTTAAACACTACCACCCAACACTATCAAATTCATTCTGCAAAGCCAGCGTTGCCTGATAACGAAACAAGGGGAAAAAAAAGAAATGAATGAAGGAAGGAAGAAAAGAAACTATAGGCCAACTTCCCTGGTAATTACAGAAAAACTCAATAAAATACTTGCAAATTGAATTCAAGAACACATTAAAAACATCCTACACTATGACCAAGTTGGTTTTAGTTCAGGGGTACAGGTTGGTTTAAAATATGCAAATCAGGAAGTGTAATTCAATATGTGAATGCAAAGGAACAGCAATTATACGCCAACTTCCATTAGTGGAATAAAGGCCACCAAGAAAGTTCAACATCTGTTCATGGGAAAAGCTGTGAGGAAGCTAGACATAGGAAGAACACACCTCAATATAACAAAGGCTACATATGAGAAGCATTCAGCCAACTGTACTGAGTAGGTGAAAACGGAAAACATTTCTCTTAAAATCAAGAGCAGGACAAGGATGTCCTCTCTCTCTCCACTCTTTCCACTTCGTGAAGTCTAAGTTCCAGCAGTAAGACAAGAGAAAGACTTAAGAAATACAAATAGGAAATGAAGAACCCAAACCATCTCTATTTGTGAGCCATATGGTTTTATATTTAGAAGAGTCTAAATTCTCCACAGAAAACTCTTAGACATGATAGACAAGTTCAGCAAAGTAGCAAGATACAAAATCAACATACTAAAATTCCTAGCTTTTCTATACATCAAAAAATGAGCTTGCTTAGGGGGAAAATTTCGTTTTTAACAGCTTTAGAAAGCTGGTTGCCTACGCTTTGGGCCCTGCTAGGTACCCTTAGAGGGAAGGACAAGAAGGTACAGAGACAACGATACACTGTTTGGGAACTAGTTGAAACAAACACGTTTAATTTATTGAGAAAGGAGCAAGACTTTATACACCCTCCTCCCAGAAAGAAGGGCCAACTCACTGAAGTAAAGTTTACCAGGGGAGGGAGGGTTGGGGAGTGGGGAGTGGGGTGGGGTGTGAAGTTACCCTGAGCTGAGAAAAAAGGGGTAGCAGGTCAGGATGGAGGAGGCACTCACTCACGTGTCTCAAACATCGATGGCAATATCAGGCAAATATAAAAAACCAAAATATACATGCAACATACTAAAATAACCCTAAACTACACATATTCTATAGATGTGCCAAAGCCCAACGTTGGGTGCCAGATGTTAGACTTGCCCATACTTTGGATGCTGCTACTTCTCCTTTGGGAGAAGGGGGGAAAAGGCCCCAAAATTATACAGTCTCTGGGGACTAGTTAAAACAGACGAGTTTAATTTATTAAAAAAGTGGCAAGCCTTTATATACCTTCTTCCCAGCCAGTGGAAAGGGCTTTGCTTTGCTGGCATCTGCGGCTGTGGCATGATCATCTCTTGATGGTTCAGATCATTTCACATTAGGACTCCACCTTTATTGCCGATGCCTCAGGCAAATCCCAGATTGGCTTATAAAAAAGCTCCAGAAGCACATGATTTAAGGCACCAGTTATAACCAGTCCAAACCGGTTAAGGCCAGGCTGACTCCCAGGCCCTTGAAAGCCTTTAGAGATATACATTTTAGAGGTAGTAGTGTGAACCTTTAATCCTAGCACTCAGGGTGCAGAGACAATCAAACCTAGGAAAAAAAAATTATGCTGATGGCGGCACCCTAGGCCCAGAAAGAGAAGCATGGTGTATTCACTCATATGTGGATATTAGCTGTTAAGTAAAAAAATAATCATGTTACAATCCACAGACCCAGAGAGGCTAAGTGCTGAGGAGGGCCCAAGGGGTGACTCATGAATATCTGTGGGAATGGGAAATAGAATATATTGTGGGTGGATGGGGTTTCGGTGGGAATGGGAATAGGAGGGATAAGGTAGACTAAGAAAACAAACAAAAAACCAAAAAACAATAGCTTCAGAAAATAAAACAACAAAACCTAGGAATAAACCTAGCCAAGGAAGTGAAAGTGATAGCGTTAAGATACCGAAGAACAAACTATAGAAGAAACTAGACAGTGGAAAGACAACCTATGGTGATGGACAGGCAGAATTAATATTGTGAAAATGGACCCCTTACCAAAAGTTATCTACAGGCTAAATGCAAATTCCACAAAACTCTGTTGACATCCTCCACAGAACTGCAAAAAGAAATATTGAAGCTTATATGGAGACACAAAAGACCCTAAGTTGGTAAAGCGATCCTTAGTGGAAAGCAATGCTGGATATATAATACTCAATCTCATATTATGATGCAGATCAATGATGACAAAAGCAGCACAGCATACAAAGGCAGACATGTAGCCGAGTGGGATAGACCAGAGGACTCTGAAATAGCACTCCCTAATTTTGACAGTGGAGAACAGATAGCCTCTTTAACACGGTGCTAGGAAAACCAGATTTCTACCAGAAAAAAAGAACTCTGAATTGGTTAGCGGAAAACAGAGGAGAAACAAGTTGGGACAGAAGCACAGATAAGGATTTTTTGGACAGGGCACTAATAAGCCAGGAAATACCATCTGGAATAGACAGATGGGATTAAGAAAGTGCACAGAAAAGGCAGCAATCACCTACAGAACAGGAGAAAAAATATTTGCCAATTGTGCATGAGATGGGATTTATAGCCAGAGTATATAAAGAACTGCAAAAATTAAGCACCTCAAACAGAATTATATATCTAGTCAATAAGTGGGGTGTGAACTGATTAGGCAATTTAAAAAATATATACAAGTAGTCAAAAATAATTGAAAGAGCATTCAGCATCCTAGTCGTCAGGAAAATGCAAGTCTAAAGTGCTTTAGACTCCACCTCACTACAACATAAATAGCTCTCAAGAAATAACAAACACAGCTGTGAGGATGTGGGGAGAGAGGAGCCCTTATTTGCTCAGGTGAGAGTGTATACTTGTGGAGTCATTTTGCAAGTCAGTCAAGAAGGCTCCCCCCCAAAAAACCCAAAAACAAAACCACCCTGTGACCTAGCTACATTGTTCTTAGATATACACACAAAGGAATCCAAGTCAACATACCACAGACATACCTGCCCATCGACGCTCATTGCTGCTCTATTCACAACAGCTAGGCAATGGAACCATTTCAGATGTCTATCAACTGATAAATGGATTAGTATTTTTAAGTGTGGTACATACATGCCACAGACTTTTATACAGCCACAAAAATAATAAAATCATGATAGTTGCAGAAAATGGAGTATAACCGAAAATCGTTATGTCAAGGAAAGTAGGCTATACCCAGAAGGACCAATCTACCATGTATGTATTGTGTTGTTGTAGGTCATGAAGACATAAGGAGATCATGAAATAAGAGGAAGAAATCTAATAAATTGGCTTGCAATATACTGTAAGAAGAGTTAATATTTATCTAGGGGTATATTTCACTCATAATACAAATTAAGCCTTACAGTTCTTGGAGAGTGGAACTGTTCTGTGCCGGATGGCTGATCTGCTCCCTGAGAAAGCAGCACCCAAACAGGGAGGAAAGTCAATGTGCCCAGGCCAGGTCTCCATGGGGTCTGGCCACGCCCCATTCAGGGTCCTGGTACTCCAAAGATAGGCCTCTAAGCTTTCCCAAATGACACATGAATCCTACTACAGGAGATTCAGAGTGCATGTGACAGGGAGAAAAAGGGAGAATTTGTAGTAAAGGCAAGACAGATGGATAGAAATGGGTTAGGTTGTAAGGGCTAACTGATAAGGAGCCTATAGGCTGAGCAGCTTGGAATTAATATAAGTTTGTGTGATTCTTTGGGACTGCTGGTCCAGACCTCAGAGCTGGGCTGGGCCAGAAACTTCTGGCCACAGGAATTACATGGGAGAAGAAAGGAAAGCAGCTAGAAAGCAGGACAGTGGAGTGAACGAGGCTAATGACTAAGTACCTTACAAGTCTGAAGAGTCCATGATCAGAACCCATTACTTTGAGTGTAGACTTACCAAATTAATGAATATTATATAGGGACTGGGGAGAAGCCTAATGGGTAAAATGCTTACCACAAAAGCGTGAGGACCAGAATTCTGATTCCCCAGGACCCCGGAAAAGGCTGGGTGGGTGAGGCAGTCCATCTGCAATCCCTAGTACTTGGTTATCAGAAGCAGGAGAACCCTGGACTGAATGGAGGGACCTTGCCTCAGTAAGTAAGGAAAACGCTGATGTAAACATATAGCCTTCTCAAGCATACACACACACACACACACACACACACACACACACACACACACACACACACCTCACATGCTCATATTACACCATACAAACAATTAAAAATTAAATAAAAATCTGTTTGTGTTAAGCATTTCTTTCTCTCGAGGACTGAGCCTAAGCCTTACATCTTCGTGAAACTTCTTGATTTATTTTTCTGCCTTCTTTGGAGTCTCCAGAAGTCTCATCTTTGGCAGAAGTGGTATAATGCATTTCCTTTGGTTAAAGTCAAACAGGAAAGCCATGCAGAGGTCATGTGGCAATGTCTGGCACAATATAAATATAGACCAATACTTCCTTGTTACCATCTTTAGGATCTGGTCGCACAGTTCTGCACTGGTTACCCACTGGCTTGCCTTCTTCCTGTGTGTTTAGCCTTCCTACTGTTGCAAATACGCTCTCGAGGACAGAAGGCGCATCCCTTGTTTTTCCTAACTTGGTCCTAACCCACAGGATAGCTCTAGACACAATGGATTCTCTCTGTGGTTATTCAAGGACCAGGGCAAAGCTGCTGCTGACTGTCTCTGCACTTTGGAGTCTTTCTTCTTATGTACAGACCCCTGCTTGAGCGGTTCATTCTTGTGCATTTGTGAATGCAGTCATGGGGGCCACTCACGCAGCACTCACTAAGTGCGCGTCCTCATACCTCTCTTATTTCACAAATGAAGAAACTGAGGTATAGGGAGATAAAGAACAGCCAAGATCACACAGTTAGGAAGTGGAAAGGGACGTTTTCAACCCAGGGAGCTAGAGAAGTCTCAGGCTTGCTGGTTTTCTGAAGCACAGGGTGGCAAGTCTCCTTCCTGTTTCTCCCTCCACCACCCCAGCCCAGCACGAGTATTGGTCATAATCTCCATCACTGGTGACTGACATATCTGGCTTCATTATCAGCCTCCACCACTGACTTAAGACTTCCCCAGGACCTCAGTGCCTGATGCTTTCCAAGATGGCCTCCTTACTAGTGCTCAATGAGAGAACGTGGCTCCAGTTGTGGGTGACATATTCTCCCAGGATCCAAAAACCGGGGCTGAATGGTACTAATTGATTTTTCTCTTTCATGGTATCATTCTGTTTTTGTCATGCCTCTTAAACAACCACACACACACACACACACACACACACACACACACACACACACACACACACTTTTGTCCTCCAAAAAAATGAGAGATGAGGGCAGGGACCTCATCTGGCTTATTCAGCCCTTCACTTCAGTGTCTGGCACAGAATCTATTTAGTAAATATGTGTCAAGTGAATAATTAAATGAATTTGTGGATTGTCTACTTTGGTTCTTGCTGTCGTAAGATTTATAGTGTACACAGAGCGGAGGTGATGGAGAAGGCAGGATAAGAGCCATGGTGAGGAAGAAGAGAAAATCCAGGATGCTCAGAGAATAAAAGAAGGGTTAGCATTTAGTGCAGGAGGGATTTCCGCAGCATTACAAGTCAGAAGAAGCCCAAACTAAACATAGGAGAGGTAGCCAAGCTGAAGGAGGAACCAGAGGAGGAATCAGGGTGTGGAACTTCAAGTAACAGACACAGAGGGAGACACCCTGAAGAATAACGGCACCTGTTTAAGGACAAGTAGATGCGTGACAGAAATGCACACGTGGTGGGCACCAAAGCCACACCCTGTGGAAAGTGCGGTAGAACCTGTCTTGACAAGATCAAGAGGACGAGTAAATTATTCTAGATCAATAATCCTTGGCCAGGAATATTAGTATCCAGAGCATCCTGGAGTCGGTTGTAACCCGTCACCGGTTCTGGGCTAAAATGATAGTTGTAGCTAAACATCCTGAGAGGAATATTTTTTTGTATAAGGCTGTGCTGTCTGTGTACATGGCTGTGGTCCCAGCCGAGTTTCCTGTGATAGTCCTTGCCAGAAGACATGTGAGTGAAGCCTCCTCTTTCTCTGCCTCCTGGCTGTGCGTGATTTTATTAAGGTTTGTCTCGGGAACTTTATTTTGGCAGTGACATCTCTCACAGAAAAGAGGCTCTGCAGGTGGGAGAACGAGAAAGCAGGAGAGCACTGTTGTTGGGTTATTTTCAAGTCCAAGAGCTAGAGGTGACTTGGGACATTGAGCCCCAGTGATGTCAGATTTCCTTCTCTGCACCAAGCCAGATTTCCCCCTCATTGTTCCTGAGGTCTCCAGTTGGTTCTTGTTTTTTTTTTTTTTTTTTCTGGCTTCTGTATGTTGGGTAGAGCCAGTTTTTCCCTCAGGTTGCCTGGCTTTGCTTGCTGGGGGAGCCCTCCGCCCTTCCACTGTCTGTGTTCTTCCTTACATTTATCCCAGGACCTGCACCCATTTCTATTCTTTTCATGATAATATTTGTTCTTCATGCTAAATGGCTTCTATTACTGCTTAACTGGACCTTCAATTTGCCTTTTATTAGTTCTGGCATCTTCAGATTACAACTGATCTCATAACTATTGCTTTTCTTTCCTGTTCCACGCACATTCTTGTATCTGCCAAGTGTTACCCTTATGTATATATGCCTGTGATTTAAAAGCACCAGTCAAAAAACAACCCTCTAAGACTGATAAGGCAAAGGAACATCCTTAGCTTCGTTCTGAGAGGTCAAGGATATTTGCTTTTAGAATATGTTTCTTTTGTCTCTCGTGTCTACAGTTAGTTTGAACTAGTTAGAAATTTCTCCTCAGAGTGAGTGTATAATGTGTCTACTTACAAGGTCCAGGCATTGATCTCTGTTCTACAGTCTGGTCTAGGGAAAAGGGCAGGTAGAATAATAGTGTCAACAAATTCAACTGAACCTTGGTCTGCCTTTTAATCCCAGCTTTGCTATTCTATATAAGTCACTTCACTGGTCATGTTTCAGTTTCTCCTCTGTAAAATGTGGCCAATGGTGGCATGAAAACTCACTAATGTTAGCTGTTGTGATCACCACCACAATGACCACCACCTCCATCACCACCACAACCACCATCACCACCATCACCACCGTCACCACTATCACCACCTCAACCACCATCACCACTGTCACCACTACAACCACAATCACCACCATCACCGCTATCACCACCACAACCACCATCACCACCATCACCACCATCACCACCACAACCACCACAACCACCACTATCACCACCACAACCACCATCACCACCACCATCACCACCACAACCACTATCACCACTATCACCACCTCAACCACCATCACCACTGTCACCACCACAACCACCATCACCACTGTCACCACTACAACCACAATCACCACCATCACCGCTATCACCACCACAACCACCATCACCACCATCACCACCATCACTACCACAACCACCATCACCACTATCACCACCTCAACCACCATCACCACTGTCACCACCACAACCACCATCACCACCACAACCACCATCACCACCATCCCCACCATCACCACCACAACCACCATCACCGCTATCACACTATCACCACCACAACCACCATCACCACCATAACCATCATCACCACCATCACCACCATCACCACCACAACCACCATCACTACCATCACCACCATCACCACTACCATAGGAAAATACTTATTTAAAATACATTGGGGAGCATAGATGTTTACAAATTTTGAATTTTTATTTTGCTTTCAGATTTTAGAATATTTGTATATATACAATGAACTATCTTGAAGGCAGAGTCTAAGACTAAACATAAAATTCACTTATGTATCATGCATACCTTATAACAACCTGAAGGGAATTTTCTTTACCTTTCTGAGTGCACCTGTGCTTTAACTGTGAGGCATCCCATGAGCTCAGCCATAGAATGTGCCGTCACTCAAGTTTCAGGGGTTATAATGATTGAATTTTGGATTTTTGGATTTAGGGATGTTCAGTCTGTACTACTTCTTTATAAAAAATGTTAAAAAATGATCTGTTGATTTATTTTTATGGTACATGGGTGTTTGCCTGTATGCATGTCTGTGTACCATGTCTGCCTGACTCCAATGGCGACCAGAAGAAGATATTGGATAACCCGAGGCTGCAGTTACAGGAAGTTCTGAGCTGCCACATGGGTTCTTAGAACTGAATCTGGTTACTCAGAAAGAACAGCCAGTGCTTTTAACTGCTGAGCCGTCTGTCCAGCTCCAGCCTGAATTTCTTGTGGCCATAGTTTGTGGAGTTTATAATGGCTTTGAGTTCTGTATCTTAAGCTTAATTTTTGCGAAATGTTTATTCTTACTTACCTCCCAAGCAAAAAGGAGAATATACCTTTAGCTGGAATGCTCCTCCCCCTTCAAATTCTATCTCAAACAGCAATCATGTGGTGGCACTAAGGTTTCTGCTTAGGAGGCTTCTTGAAGACTTACAGTCCTTCCTTACACCCTTGAGCTGCCCACAGTGGTACTGGTAGATGTAAGGAGAAGGCAGAAGCAGCTCTGTTGGCAGAGGCATGGCAGATGTCAGGGTGCACGCTCTAATGCCCTGGTCATATTCAAGTGTGGTCCAGGTTTCATTGGAAAATGACTCTAATAGGAGACTTACCCATCACCTGTCAGTGGTACTCAGTGGTGAGGCCAACACTATATTTATCAGTATCAAATAATTATGTTAGGGTCAGGTATGCAGGTACATACTTTAAATCTCAGCATTCAGGAGGCAAGGGCAGGAAATTTTCTATAGTTTGTGGTCATCCTGGTCTATATAGTAAGTTCCAGGCCAGCCAAGGGTACAAAATGAGATCCTGCCTCACTTTGTATATACATATACATACACACACACATAGAATGAAGCACACAGCAATTGGGGAAGGGGAAGGACAATCAGCAAGAGAGTGAAGTGTGTGCAATATACACATCTGCCCTTCCCATGTGCCACAACTGAGCATCTTTGGGGAGACAATATGTGACAGGCTTGTGATGGGCAGAATTAAGGACTATGTCTTAGAGGGAAAGGTGAGGGTCACCTAGAAGCGTAAGAGCCAGGGCCATATCTCATAGCTATCCAGACTGTCAGCATTCTAATTTATTATAGCATGGAAATGTTACTGAGTTCTAAGATCTTGGGGGGGGGTAAATGAGAAAGAGAACAGAATTTCCCCCTCTTTCTAATCAGCGATCTCAAAGCACTTACATTGAAACAAATGAGTAAATTGCATTTCTTTTAAGCTGCATCTGTACCTGATGCTTTCTGAATTTAAATGTTGTCTCCAAGGCCCGTTGTTATGAGAGAAACATGACCCTTAGATGACAATGACTTGTGAGGTTTTTGTAAAAGAAGGGTAAGCTGGGCAAACAACCCCAAATACTGCCAGTATATTCATCCAAAAATTATGTTCTGGTTCTGGATTGTATTTGGCTATTGGGAAAAACAACTGCTTCATCAAGCACTCTACCTCTCATAGTTTTTTAAAAACAAAAAAAATGGGTAATTTTCATTTCATTTAATAGTATCAAGATACCCTGCTATATTGAATCAACCAGTACATTTTGAAAGTAAGCGTAATAAACCATAAAAAATAAGAAAATCTACTTTTAGGGTTTTCGATTCATTCCGTTTAATTGTCGGTCTGTTTTCACGATAAGGTGAGACCTGTCTGATGTCACCGGAGGGACCATAACATGCTGGTTTTTTTCCATCCTCATTTACAATGATTATGTTATCAGGCTAGCCAGGCAAAAGGGTGGAGCAACTATAATTTCAAAGCAGGATTAGGTTGAAATAACGAGGTCACCAAGTTGTGGTTACCAAGGCAACGTCACATCTAAGAATATGGGATGCTTCTAGGAGATGAGGCAAAGCCTTGAGCCGTTTTCCCCATGCACAAAAATCACCCACTTCCTAAAGAAAAAAAAAAAAATGCTTATTAGCTGCTTTCAAACACGCTTTTATTTTTCAGGAACAAGCTTATGATTTTTAAAACTGATTTCAAGTTGCCCCCCTTTTTCTGTATTTCTAGCCAGTAATAAATATCCAAATAATCAATTGAACCATTGTCTTTTCCATTTTTAGGTTCTCCATTTCATCATTGCAAGTTTATTTCATTCTCCCTCCCTCCGTCTTGCATTCCCTCCCTCCCTCCTTCCCTCCCTCCCTCCTCCCTCCCTCCCTTCATCTGTTTCCCAACTCCATTTTAACACTGCAGAAAAAGGACATGGAACAGAAGAGTGAAAACTGAGGGTTAAGTGTTCATAGGGGATTTTTGAGGTGGCCACATGGCCGTGCACGTGAAATCTCTAGTCTGCCCCCTAGGAATCATGTTTCTCCCCCAAAAACGCCAAGCTTCAAAGAGAATGACCCTGGTCTTTTTTTGTCTTTCCTTAAAAATTCAGAACAGTCTTTACAAGTGTGGGTGACGAGGCACAGAAGAGATGAGGGGAGAACTCCTCCGCTGTCTGTACTTGCGTCAACCCCAGCGACCTGTCTCAACAGTTTCCCTCAGCTGATCCTTCTTTGTCTCGGAATTCATTTCTGTGACTGGACTTTCCACATTCCCTAAATATGAGCAGGTGTCTTTAGTATGGGCACGTGTATATGTGGGCACGGGTTTTTACTAGTATTTCAAAAAGAACATTTCTGACCTGCTGTTGAATAAGTGGACATAGTGCAGCACGTGGGAACTCTCCAACTCTGGCGCCTTACAGCACAGCTTTGCTTTTATGATGTGTTAACTATTCACCTTTTGCCCTGGCTTTGCATAAGGAATTTCAAGTGTGCTTGGAGCCAGAATGTAGCACCGCACAGTCTTTCTGACATCTTGGAAATGCACATGGAGGGATCCTTATTACTCCGAGGCATCTTCAGGTGTCAACCCAGAGGGGTAGAAAGCAGTGGTGCTTTGATAACCTTCCAGGTCTGTTGTGTGATCATGAACAGTGAACTCAGCTCTCTGATCTTCACACCCCAGAAGAAGGGCTGAATAGCGACTCTTGGAAATAGCTCTTGGTTCAGAGATGTATTCGTAGGATCTCAAAATAATCTTCACATTTCCAAAAGCAACAAAGATGTGTATGAAGTTAATCTTCATATTTCCAATCTTGCTCTTTCTTTCATTTCCTTTCTGTTTTTCTCAGAGCAATTTTTCTAAAAGGCAAGTTAAATTATATCACGGTTCTGCTGCACTGGGTTGAGCTGTGTTCCTCTAAAATTTCTAAACCAGGTTCAGCATATAGATTTGACCTTATTTGAAAATAGTCTTTTTTCCCCCATAGGTGATCAAGTTAAAATCAATCATATTGTATCAGGGTTCTAAATCCAGTCTAACAGGTGGAGAGGGGGAGGATAGGAGAGTGAGCTGGAGAGGGGTAGGAAGACTTAGGGGAGGGAGAGACGGAGGGAGGGACAGAGGGAGGGACAGAGGGATAGAGGGAGTGAGGGAGGAGGAGAACCTGATACAGAAGTCAGAAGAGACAGTCACGTGGTGCCAGAGGCCGAGGATGAAGTAATAGGTCTATCTATGAGCAAAGTTTGACAGCCAATTCTAACAGCTTGGAAGGAACTGATCAGTATCTTCCCTGAAGGTCTCAGTAGGGCCCAGCTCCACGCATACACTGGTTTTAAGCTTCCATCTGCTAACAGCAAGAATAAGTTTCTGTTATGTTAAGCCTAGTGTTAACTTTTAGCATTGGTAAACACATTTCAGTCCTTCTGGGTTCTTCTTGCCGTTAGAATGGGGCGTTGAACACTGAGATTCCCTTCCTCTTCTACTTCTCCCTCCCTCTCAGAATGCTTGAACTTGTTCATGTGTCTTGGGACCTATTCCTCAATGTTCCCTCCATTCTTTCCTATGACTCAATGTGTCATCGATAGATAGAATACCATATTCTATCTATCTATCTATCTATCTATCTATCTATCTATCTATCTATCTATCTATCTATCTATGTAGAAGTGGTATCATCTGCTCTTCTCAGAGCACATTTTTACTTCCTCATCTAGTTTGCTTTATTTGAATTAAATACCATTTTCTCTGGGGATATTACTAATATAAAGACTAGTTTGTGCATCTCTCCAAGTGATTTGCTCTCTAGTGTTTCTCCATGCACTCTGTTGGGAGGTTGCTTCTTCCCATTGGACACTGAGCTCCAGGAGGTTGGAACCCATCCTTTTTCTTGCTCCTTGTTTTATTTCTATTTTTACTTGGCACCAAATGTTGAAATATATTAATACTGACTAAATGGTTGTTTGACTTCTTATTCAAAATCTCTTAGTAAGATTGGGTGAGAGCTTGGAATGTTGGTAGACTCAGAGATAAGTTAATACCTCATTTGATATCCCACTACTAAGTATATATCCCAAAGAAATAAAGTAAGCACATTAAAGAGACATCTGAATTCCCACATTGATTACATTAGTCATGATAGCCAAGATGTGGAAACATCATGAATGTCTGTTGATGGATGAATGAATGTGAAAGGGAATACCAAATCTTAGAGAAGAAATGTGTCTTGTCACTTAAGACAACACTCTAGAACTTATATCTGAATTCCAAAATAGTTGAAGACAAGCCTCTCCTCAGTATTCTCAGGGGATTAGTTCAAGATCTCCCACAGATACAAACATCTGCAGATATGAAAACTCACAAAGCCAAGATTCTAAATACGCAAATGTAATATTATTAAGCACCGAAAGTTATAAGAATTCCCTTTGATAACTATTTATTAAGCATTGTGATATACACGATTTTAAAGAATGTGTAAGAGACTTGTTAATCAAAGAGGGGCTATTAATGGTTTAAGACAACTCTTTATAAATTCTTTATTCTTTGGAATTTCAACTATAAAAGTAGAAATTGTTAAAAATAATTTCTGCCTTTAATGTATTTAGCATTTATCAGTTATTTGACGTTTATCCTAAGAAAATGACCCTTGTGACTTCTGTGTACCTCTGAAGATAATCTCTGAACACTCTCCTCCAGCACTCATTCTTCTAATCAGGCCACGTTTCCCACCACATCTCAATACCTCATTCAAATATGAACCCATGGATTAATTCATTGATTAGATCAGATCCATCATGAGTCAGCCATATTCTCAAAGCTTCTTCTCTAAAAGTTACATTTGGGACTACGTCTTCATCACGTGGGCCTATTTACTCAAGGACACTTTACATCTAAACCCTCTAAACATGCTGTTCTGGTTCCAAAGGTTTATGTCTATCTCATAGTGCCATTCCAAGGACTCAAAAGTTACAATATTTATCAACAACGTAAGCTCAGAATCTTCTCTGAGTGTCAAGTCAAACTCCTGGCTACCAGACTTGGTAAAAATAAACACTTTTTTTTTAAAGCAAAAATACTATTTTTTTTTAACATATCTCAACTTGTTATGTCACAAAGTAAACTTTCTCACTCTCAAAAGTAGGGAAAAGATAATCGAAAGGATGAATTATTTAAAGCAAAATAAAAAAATCCCACAGAGCAAACATTAATTCCTATAACTTCATGTCTAGCCTCTGAGGTATATAGTGGTGTAATGTGAGATGTAAAGGTTTTGGGTAGTTCTTTCTCTATGGCCTTGCCAGGCGTCTCTCAGGGCCTGGCTCTGCTCATTGCTTGAAGCCTTTCTTGGCAGATCTTCTGGCACCTCTAACTTCCTAAGTGCTCCACTGTGGCTTTGAGTTTTATGCTTATAATTTCTCACATTGCCATATCCAAAGGCATCGTGAAAGAACTTCATTTGACTCTGATAGATTGCCCTGTCTTCCTTGTTTTTCCTTTGGAAATATGAACGAAAGATTCCATGATTCAATCTCTTTCATTTTGTATGACTGCAAACCAGCATCCTGTGGTTGATGCAATGGATTACTGTTAGCATCAGCAGTAAACAGGCCCACTTGGACTATGGCTACAGTGGTGCCATGTGCTTAGATAACTGAATATGGGGTATTGCAGTTACTTTCCTATTGCTATGAAGAGACACCAAGACCAACCCAACTTACCAAAGAAAACATTTATTCTGGAGGCTTAGAGTCCATGACCATTGTGATGGGAAGGTGGTAGGACCCGAATGGTGCTGAAGCGGTAGTTGACAGCTTGTGTTTAAAGCACGAGTAGGAGATAGAAGGGGCTTTTGAACAAACCTCAGTGTCCATCCTCACTGACCCACCTCTTTCAGCAAGGCCACACTTCCTAATCCTTCCCAAGCAGCTGTATCAGCTAGGGACCAAGCATTCACACATAGGAGCCTATGGGAGCCTTTCTCATTTAAATCATCACAGGAGGAAACAGAAAATCTTAGACTTCTCTTCCCAAAGTAACGTCTTCTAAGTGAGTTTTCACTTTCGCACCCTTAGCCTTTGATGGGTACGGTCTAACTAATTTCCAAGTTATTTAAAATAACGTCATCCTATTGTTTAGATACAAAGCACTTAGTTTCTTTTCTTTATATTCAATCTCAGCTAAGTCCTACCCTCCCTGATCTCAACTTTAAATGCATTTCTGTTCAGGCCAAGCAGTATGCCTGTTTTTCAAATCTTTGTGTTTTACTTTAATTGACTTATGTTTACATGCGGTATGGCTAAATGAAGGCAGCAATAACCATGCCATGGCATTAACTCTTAGTCGCTTTGCAGAATAACAATTACCTTTAATCTTAGCCTCCACAGACTCTTGGGAGACAGACAAAGTCTAGACAAGTTATTTGCTATCATGTAATATAAATGGCTTCCAATCTAACTTTCACTATACTCCTGGTCCCTAACTGAAATTTCAGGAACACAATGTCTGTTTCCACATAACTATTAGCATTCTGGAATTTTTTAAAAATTTAATTTAATTTTCATTAAAAAAATGTCATCTCCACCAATGTATCCCCCTGCTCTCCTTCCCCTCCCCCCCAATACCTCCCAGCCAGCTCTCAGGCGTGCCCCTCCCCATCCATCCATCCCCTCCCCCAAAAGTTGAGAAGTCCCAAGGTGGGTCAGCCCAGTGCAGCACATCCACTCCAGGCATATCCAATTCAATCACCCCAAAGTCAATGCTGGGTTGGGTTTTCTCTATAGGGAATGGGCTTCATGGTGTCAGCCCATGAACAGGAACATAGTCTGATCCCACCCCTCGTGACTCCACACACTTATGGCAGTCAAAGGCCACCTACCTAGGAGGGCCCAGCTCCCCCTCCTGATGGCTCTCCAGTGGCCATTCTGGTATTTTGAGCTAACACCAGGGTTTGTCATTAAGCTCGATTTACAATCTTCTGAGATTTTTTTTTTCTCCTAGCTGATTCTCCAAATCTTTGCATTTTTTTTTCCCCCAAGGCACTTTGAAAGTCTAAAGAATATAGTCAAGAATGGACAGACATGATCCCGCTTTTGGCACATGGTTTTCATAGTTGCCAGTATTTTGTGACAAAATTCCAGAGTAAAACTATTTAAAGGATAGAAAATGTATTATGCTTCACAGACTGCAGTCCATGATTGACTGGCCTCAATGCATGTGGGTCCTTTGGAATTTATTGTGGAGAGAATGTGCTAGAATGAAGCTTTTCATCTCCTCTAAGGCAGGAAGAAAAGAACAGCAGAGACAGAGAAAGAGGCTTGGAGCAAGATAGCTTTCTAAGTCGTGTCTCCAATGATCCACTTCTTCCGATTAGGCACCATCTTCTATCATTTTTACCCACTCACAATAGTCTATTCAATTAGGAGTCACTCAGTGGATGGATCAATTGATTAGATTAGTGGCTTCAAGATCCAATTACTACTTGTTCCAAGTCCTACTTCTGAACATTTGTATTAGGGGCCAAGTTTCCACAGGAATGTTTTGGGGAGACACTTCATATCTAAACTATGACAGTGGCTTTCACAAAGTTGAAATCAGACACTCCACTTGTGGATTATTTTGTTGCTTGCTCAGGCATTTATGGACTGTTCTATTTTGATAATAGTAATCATTGAGATGGTGGTTGTGGGTAGGCTGGGTCTGTGAAGAACTTGTTAAGTAGAAACCCTTTCTTGACCCACTCAATCTGTGACATCAGGAAGACACCAACCTTAGTTATTCCCAGCCGTTGAGACACTGACATTTTTGCTGTTATTGTTAACATAGTATATCCTGATTCATAATGAAATTTATATTCTGGAAACTTAGAAAGTGCTTTGCAATTGTTAGTTAATTTGTTGTATCTTCAAGAAATAGACATGGTTGTTTTAAGTCATAAATGAGAAAAAAGAGGCACTGAGCAAATACCATGTCCAAGAGGCCAATTTAAACAGAGTTGAAGGTCTAAGCTGAGGGAATCTCACCCACCTGAGCTTCCATTCTGTTGGTCACTGAGTAAAAACTTTAGGGCCAAACAAAGGAGAATTACACTAATTATCCCCTGCTGTTAAAGTTAGATCCAATTCATTTGTGAAGAACAAGACATTTAAAATGTTGTAAAAACATATTTTACAATTTAATACAAGGCATCACACATCACAACTGCCAAAGATATGGTCAGCCTGAACTTTTAAAAACTTTTGTTATGTTTATTTAGTTATTTTGTGTGTGTTGTGAGGGAATATGTACGTGCCTGGAGTACAGGTCAGATGACCTTGGCCTGTGGGAGTCATTTTAACCTCTACTGTGTGGGTCTAGAAGATTGAATCCATTTATCAGGCTTGGTGGCAAGCACCTTTACCCACTGAGCCATGCCCCAGACTGGACCAGCTTGTATTGTAGCAGGGTTCAGAGAAGAGACATCTAAGAGCCTAGAAAAGAAGAAAGTTTCCTGTAAGTGGAAATTGAGCTTTGTAATAAGGAAAAGGAGGCACTTAGAGAAAATTTGGGTGGGCAAAATTTTTATATTAATTTGGAATTTAAACTAAAATCTGAATTTTGCTTGAGTTACTCCAGAAATTAAATTTCTGATGGATATAGAGTATTCCTTGTTCTCCCACTACATGACCAAGTCACACTGCTATTGACCATAAGATTTGCTGATCTGATTATTATTTCCCATTGTGTAATGTCAAGGCTTGACTTCTTTTTGGTGTCCCTTCATGATTGGTTATGCTAATTTCTACAAAGACAGCAATCACCACATTGCTCATTTCTCTTCTCCTTTATTCAATCTATTATATTGGCCAGAAATCTTGGTTGGAAAGTTTCAGGAATAAATAATTCTTGTGCTTTAGATTGCTTACCATTCTGAGTAGAGTGACTGAGTCTTACATCACCCTACTCCATGCCTCCCAGGATGTGACCCATCCTTTTGTTCAGTGTACTCATCTTGTATACACTGCCGTCCCGTTAGTCATATGTAACTGTGTGGCTTTTCAGATCCTATTGCAATATTATAGTGCTTGTTCTGGGCAACTTTTATTTTACTTACTAATGATCTATTTTATTACTGTTTTAATAATTATTCTACTACATTATCACTTATTACTAATTTCCTTCTGTGTCTAATGTCTAAATTAAACTTTAACATACACTCACACACACACATACACACACAACACACACATAAAGCACAATACTGTCCAGTTTGAGGTCTTCATTGGGGTTCCTGAAGCATATTTCCTGAAGGCTTTGATGAGGAGATTGCTATGTACTTAGTCATTTGATTACAGATCTTCCTTTGTTCTAGGTGGTAAAGTCTTCTTTTAGGAACACACATCTGTTATCCCAGTACTTGAAGAATGGAGGCAGGAGGGTTGTAAGTACCTGGCTAGCCTGAGCTACATAGCTAGATCTGTCTTAAAAAGAAAAATAATTAACAAAAACCCCAAGAACGTTGCACCAAGGGATAAGGGTATTGATTTTGGTTTCCATTTAAGTTCTTTCTGCTTCCATCATTGAGAATATTCTGTATTTTTTCTCATTCTATTCTTACCAAAAGTCTTCATTTATACCTAGCATTGTTGAATGCTATATTGACTGTGCATGGCTTGGATAATTAAGGCATGGAAAAACAGCTCAATAAAAAAAAATAATCACAGACACACAAAGGCCCTAAGACCTGTTGACCTGGATGAAACTGGTCTAGCATTTCCGAAGTTGTCAGGGGACATAATTTATCACATAAAAACAGAGTCACATCATTGCATTTTTTTTCTTCCTGATATGTTTACACATGAATATAGCAGTTTGAAGTTGCATCTTGATTCTATTCCCTGGAGACAAAGCCCAAGATTTGTGCCACCTTCTTTGTGTGAATTTGTTGGGGGATGTGGCTCTTGTCTTGCTTTCCCTCTAGAGTAAACTGTCAGATTAAATATGCTCTGCGCTTACAGCCTTGCTGATGGAATTTGGGATTCTGAGGAAAGACCCCCCCCATTTTATATTCCACGTTAGGATCAATGGCTATGATTATTGTTAAGCATGTAAAATTTCATTAGATATAAAAGTATGTTTTTAAGGGAATTTTGAGAGAAAAGGTCCTGTGTGTATGAACAAACCTCGGAAAGCCTTCAGCTTTCTCTAGAGGGTTATTCCACCTACAGGAAGTCAAGTTGTTTATAGACCTTCCCTGTCTGCAATCCTTCCCTCTTCCCCTGAGCGTCCCAAGTTTATGTTCAAACTAGGAGGTAGAAGCAGGAGAGTACAACCCCTTATATCTAGTGTCAGTATTAGTTTAAAATGAGACAAAGGAAATAAATTACAGAGAATATAAAGTAAGTTCAATATCTGAGAGCTACATAGCTATCAGTAGCATTTTAAATATTCCAGTAATATGCTTAAAAATATTTTTATATTTGTTCATACAGTAGGGCAGAAAAGTCTCTTTTTTTACGCCAAATCTAATTTTACCAACTATTTATATATATATTTTAAAACATCAGTATATCTGGGGGAAAGTTTGTGATTTTACATTAACGGCTAGTCAGTGGCTATTTTAAATAGTTCTTCAGATAAGGTCAGATCCTTTCTTTTGAGCTTTTTTGACATGACAGAAGCTCAGTTATGTTGCTCCAGAGTAGATTGAAAACAGTACCCTGTTTCTGTTTCAGCCACAATTAAAGGTGAGGTTATAGCCTAGTTCATTAATCTTACAGATAAGAAATCAACTGTTTTTCCTCAAGAGTTATGAGACTGATGCCCCTGCTACTGTTGCAATGTGTTTATTTGCATGTAAGCTGTCTGGGCTTGTGGGCAGCAAGCTCAGTTTGTCACCTTGGGATAAGATAATTTGGGATCTTTCACATTTCCAGATTATATGGAACATCAGCACTTGAACTAGCCGACAAACAGGACGTGCCTGCGTCACAGTTTGGAAGTGAAGCTGCAGTCGGGAGCTGGCAGTGGGAGTGGAGTGTCGGTTTGTTAACAGACACACTTGATTCTGGAGGTTAATGCCTCTATGCACAAGGCAGATTACACAGCGCACCACTTGCATCCTGAAAGGAGATAACAGGCTGGGATAGAGGTTGAAGATTTGGTTCCTGTGAGATGCGCTTTCATGAGCAGTGGGGAGGGGCACCCTGGTTGTCTTTCTGTAATCAGATTTTTTTTCTAGCATTTTTTCCCATTGCCTATGTAAATCAATATTTTCCTTTCTAAGTTTGGGATCATAATTTGAGAGTGTGTGTCAAGGGATACGTGGGTCAATGAAGTACTTGTAGTGTAAGCATGAGGATCTAAGGATGGATTGCCAAAGCCATTGTAAAGGGGGAGGCTGTTGTCATACTGCCTATATTCTAACATTGGAAAGGAGAATCTCTACAGACTGCTGACCTACTAATCAAGACAGATAAGTGAGTACTAGGTTTAGTGAGAGATTTTATCTCAAAGATTAAGGTAGAGAATGTCCTAGGAAGACATCTATTGACTTACACACACACACACACACACACACACACACACACACACACACACACACACACACACACACACACCATTTTGGAGTGCTGCTGGCATAGGTAACTTTTTTCAAAGATGTTGCTTGATGTCACTGTGATACTGTGTAAAAAATTATATTTCCGGTAGTAATTGTAAAGAATAAAGAACATTCATTGAACCACAGCTACTTGCCAAGGACTGTCTCTAAGAGGTCCTCCTGTAGTAACTTACTCGATTGTCACATCATGGTGATGTGTGTGTGTTAGCTCTCACCCACTTCAGATGAGGAGACTAAAGCATATAGTAATGAAATAACTGGTCCCAAGGCAGTACTAGAGATAACCTTATGAATAAATTCTACCTTAGGCCATCGCTCTACAGCACGGGGGTGTGACAGTTATTCTGAGTTATGACAAGTGACTGAGTACAATATTCTGAATTATGCATATTCTGAATTATGACATGCAAGTGGGTGACATACAACTCACTAGGGACAAACCACTTGGGGATCATTCTGATTTCTTCTTTTGTTTCAGGGCTTCCTAGGCATTGAAATTAACTTTGATTATAAGGGCTTCCTTTGACACTCTTTAAACTGGCTCCTGGAACATATTGGTCTAAAGTGGAAAGACATTTGCTCTGTCTGGGCTTTTATGTCAGTGGCATAGTTTCCAACCCCTTTGTCTGCAACTGATGCAAGCATCTTCACTCATTGGGTCTCTATGTGCTAGGCTTCTCTCGTACGTGAGTAATTCGATATAATAATAGCAGCTCCGTTTCCCACACTACTTTCCTCTTCCTGATCCTTTTCCGCCCTCTCCACTGTTCAGTATTCCTTCTATTAATGAGCCATTAGCCTTCAGGAGTGTCTCAAAGGTTTTCTTGCTTGTTTTGGTTAATGGCAGGAAAAATAACGGTTTCCTTGATTACAGTCTAAGAAAGAGTCTCACATTCCCCAAAGTCACTGAATTTATAAACAAGTGTCTTGCCCCATTTGTCTACCTCTTTTCTGGTGTTATATCTGGCAACTCCAATTTGTTGTCATGTATTCACTTCATGTCTAGAGCAGGTGAATGACTTAATAGCAAAGCCCCATGACTATGGTCTTTCAACTAAGAAGGATTGTTTATTTATTTTATTATGTGTATATGTGTATATCTGTTTTCGTATGTTTGCACATGAGTTAAGGTGCCCTTGGAAGCCAGAAGAGGAAACTGGGTCCCTTGAGTTGTAGATAGTTAGTTGTGAGCTGTCCTGCATGGGTACTATGAACCCAACAAGGGTCCTCTCCAAGGGCAGTATGCAGTCTTAGGCACAGAGGCATCTTTCCCACTGCTAGTTTCTGAGTCTTCACATGAACAGTGATTTCCATATTTCAGCGTCTCTGAAATTGTCACATACATTATGATCTGTGAGACACAAAATTTAAATGGCAACATTTTTTCTTTCTCAGAGATAAAATTATTTTATATATCACCAAACCAATGGGATTCAAATATGATAAGTATTTGAGAACTCATAGAAACACGATTTTTTCAAGCCAGTCTATCTGTCCTATGTCTGCCTGATGCCAGACTTCTGCCAAGTGTTCAGGGCACAAGCAGGAAGGAGACAGGTCCCTGCCTCTGGAAAGATTATGCTTTGATAAGACAAATAAATAACAAGCTGAAGAAATGAGGACGGCAGTGTGAACGTCAAAAGATCTTGTAAAATTTAAAGCAGTCTAACCATGTAAGTTGTTATTATTTCCTGAGTTCTGCGGTGTTCAGAGTGCCTTCAGAGTTACAGTAAGAACTGCCACTCTTCAAAGCTGTCAGCACGCTCGCCTGATGCAATATTTTCCTGACAAGAATCTGACAGGAATCAATGTGTCCTCAGAGCTTTTACTTTTAGAATTTCTCTCAGCCTAATGAGGGATCCTTTATCTTAATTAGGTTTAAATATATCTTCCTTTGACCCTAATCAACCTCTCTCTTGTAGAGCTGTGAATTTCTTACACTTTTCTTTGTCATCCTTTGATTGACTTTCCTTAGCGAGTTCTTTCAGTTAACAATTCCTTTCAGAAAAATGAGGAGTTGGCAGGAGCAGGAGGAAATGGATATGGAATCTGCTGTGGCTTAGCCATCTCCCCAGGGCTTTTGTCCCTTGAGACTCAGAATGAGATCTATGGGCAGCATCAGCATCACCTGGAGGTTTCCTAGGAATTCTGCATGTCAGGCCCCACACCAGACCCACTAATCAGACCTTCTTTTTTCACAAGGATGCCAGAGAGCTTGCATACAGATTAAAATTTAAGAATGGCAGCCCTACCTCATCATTATGTTTAATACTGATAGTTTACTGATTAGATGAAGGCTTTAAACTCCAATTTTGAGTGGAAGGAACACATACAGATGGTCTCTGACTTAGGTGTTTCTTTTCTATTTTTTTAATTTTATGGTGCTGTGAAAACGATATTCATTCAGTAGAAACTGTACTTTGAGTTTGGATCTTTGCCCAGACTAGTGGTGAGTAGTATAAGACATTTTTCTATTTCCCTTTGGTCCTTCCCTTCTCTCTTAGTTGGTCACGTGATCACAGGAGCGCACAGTTAAATACTCTACAGAGCAGTATGTTGCTCGACTGTGTTGTTTGGTAGAAGTGCACTAAATACCTTTCTGACTTGGGATATTTTTATCTTTTGTTGAGTTTCTTTATTGCTGTGAGTTCAAGGCTAACCTGAGCTATGGAGTGAGGTCATGTTGAGAGAGAAAGAGAGACAGAGACAGAGACAGAGAGACAGAGAGACAGAGACACAGAGACAGAGAACAAAGGAGAGGGAATCAAGAGTGAGTGAGAAGAGCATAAAATAAGTTAAAATAAGCAACTGCATTGGAATAGCCCAGGCAAATGCGCAAAACATCACTCCTCACACGGTCAGAAGCCAAGGGAACTAGGGAGTCATCCCAAGCTCAGGATGAGTGACCAGGGTGAAGGCAGTCTAATCATCTGTTAATGTCCTAATTCTGGAGATAGATATTGGAGAAGTTCTGCCCAGAGCTTTGGGGTTTGTGTCCTGCTCTTCCAATAGACTATCAGTTCTCAGCCTGGAAGTGGAGACCTCTTTGGGGGTGTTGAATGGTCTTTCACAGGCATTACCCAAGACCATCAGAAAACACAAATATTTACATTATGGTTCATAACAGTAGCAAAATTACAGTTATGATAAAAAAATAATTTTGACTGGGTGTAGGGAGATTAAGTTGTTCCATTGTAAATAATTGTCCCCACTTATGAGTTTAATAAAAAGCACTGATTGGCCAAAGGCAGACAGGGAGTGTGGGTGGGGCTACCAGACTAAGAAGACTCTAGGAACAGGAAGCACAGAGAGAATGCCAGAGAGAAGCCAGAAGAAGCAGAGGACAACTATACTGCTGTGAGAAAAGGTACCAAGCCCCATGCCTGAACAGGATAAGAGTCATGGGTTAGATTAAGGGTAAAGAGTTAGCAAGTTATATGCCTGGGCCTTTTGGCCTATCAGCCTAAAGCTATTGTAAGCATCTGTGTGTCTCTGTGAGTCTGTGGGTCTGCAGGTCTAAACCTTGAGAATAGGCCCGAAAGTCTAGGCCTGAAACCTCTTACTACAACTGGAGTTACCATAACATGAGAAATTGTATTAAAAGGTCCTAACATTAGGAAAGTTGAGAGCCACTCTAATAGACAGAAAAGTCAAGACAGAGAGAATCATTCTCAGAAAGTAGGTGGAGATGGAGGCAAGAAGAGGCCATTCCCATACTGGCTGGCAAGTTGATAAAAAGAACTGGCAAATGTTCAGATAAATCGAGGAGTGCAGGCCCGTCTGAGGAGGCTTTACTTATATCTAGAGCTGCATTGTTGAAACAACAATCCTTGTCCTGTTCAATATTATTTTATAGTCATCACAGACAATGATATAGGCAAATACTTGTATGCCCATTTTATGAACAAACATAAGTTTACTTAAGACACCTGTATGGAGCTATGTCTAAATGGACATAGGGCTCCTGACTTAGCACTATTTTTTTCTGGTGTCCCCATGTTCCATAGAGGGAAGTCATTCTTGTTTAGTAGTGACAATTTTTTGTAATTTTTGCACATTTGTGTTATCATGACTGAACATATGTCTTTAAACTTAGAATCAGTGGGTACTAATATCTGTGAAATTGTGGGTTAAATGTACTTATTACACCTACTTAAATATGTCGTTAAGGGAAATTATATTGATATTCAAACTTTGTATATATGGGTAAAGTCCATCCTTGCCCGAACTATATTATGTATTAGAGACTTGCCTTTATATCCCATTGCCAAGTTCTTAAACCTTACCTTTGGAGATAAATGAAAACTTAAAAAACCTTTAACAGAAATCCACAAAGAATTTCTAAATGCCTTTTTAGCATATACCAATATATTTGCTTTATTATGCTTTCCCACAAAATCAGAAAGATTAGAATTATAATATAATTATCTAATCTGTAGTCCTTCCTCAAAGTTGACCTCCTATCCAAAAATATTCTCAATATAGAACTTAGAAAATATGATCATGCATTGCCATTTTTTTTTCCATACCTGGAGTCATCCTCTTTGGCAGGGGACACTTCATGCCTTTTCTCTGCCTTTTGGGACACTGAGAAGTTGAAAGAATACAAGCTTGTTTGTTAGAGCATCCTTTGTCTCATACTGTCTGGTGTTCCTTGTGCTTAGAGTTAGCTGATGTGTTTTTGCTGAGAGTATATGCAAATGACGCTGCTGTTTCCCCTCATTGTAGCATTTTACTTCCTTACATTAAGAGGCTCCTTAGAAAAATGTCTGGTTCCAAGGCTGGGCAGGAAAGAATCAGAGCAACCTGAAACATTGTGTTGTCCAGAAAGTAAAAAATACTTAAAAGATGAAGTCATTTTGAAGGGGCTATCTGTGGTCAGATAGGGGACAGTATGAGCATTACACATAAACGGCAGTAATGGATCATTCACCTCCTGTATAAAATCTACTAATGAGCTCTCTTTAAAAGTAAAATCTCAAATAATGCATATAGAAAGGGAGACATAACAAATTCCAACTAATAAACACAGAAGATAGAAGTAAAAAATTCAGCAAAGGCAGAAATAGTAATTACCAACAAATGTAGGAGTCAGAAAATTATCATTTGTAATTGTGATAGTCACAAATTAGTTCAGAAATGTTCATTCACAGATGCTAAAAAGAGAGAGTAAAGATTAATGAGGAACAAGATATTTACATAATATCAAAATGTCTTCCCTCATCTTCTGTTGTAACCAAGCATATTTTGACCAGAAGTAACTTAATGCTAAAAGGTGCTAGCTAAGATATGAAGACTTAAGTCTGTGGTGGCTGCAGATTTATCAAATATGAATGTCTTCAACGAAGTTCCCAAATCAGCTTTTCGGTGAGTCTTCTAAGATGCTTCTTAAGCATGGAGAAATGTGGTGCTATTCTACCAGGATGTGAAGTATTTCCCACAGGCCCATGTCTTGAGTACTTGTCTGTTTGGTGGAACTATTTGGGGAATCTGGTGAACCTTTAAGAAGTGAGGCCTTGTGGGTAACTCACCAGAAGCAGGCTTTTGAAGGATGTACCAGACCCTGGTTCTTGGCTCAGTGAGCTTCCTGGTTTCCAATGACACGAACAGCTTTTGCCACACGTTTCTGCTCCCTGTATGCAGCTTTTGCCACACATTTCTGCTCCCCGTATGCCACGATGAACTGAAACCTTCTGAAACTGTGACCCCACACAAATCTTCTCTTGTTTACGTTGTTTCTGTCAGGTTTGTGGTCACAGCAATGCAGTAAGAAATAACCACAGATTGTGCTGATGTTTTCGTTAACTTGGCACAAGCTAGAGTTACCTGGGAAGAGGTGACATTAACTGAGAAATTTCTTCTCTCAGATTTGCATTTCGATAGGGCATTTTCTTGATTAATGATTGATGTGAAAAGGCCCCGCCTTCTCTGCGTATGGTCCTGCATTATATAAGAGAGGTAGCTGAGTAAACCACTAATCAGCATTCCACTACGGTCTTTGCTTCAGTTCCTGCCTCTACTTCCTGCCCTGGCTTTGCTTCATGTCAGACTGTAAAATTTACAATGAAGTGAACTCTTTCCTCCCAAAGGGGCTTCTGGCCATAGTGTTTGATCAGATCAGTAGAAAACTCATCAGGACCCTGGCTTAGTGTTTCCCATCTCTAAGCTCCCAAGACCCTCATTTTACCCTCTTCCTCTGCTCTGCATGAGATTGGCTGGTGAGTAGAAGCTGTCAGGCATCAGTATTATAAGTCTCATTTCCCTTTTAGAGAGTTGTATTACATGTACTTATTTATTATGTGTGTGTTGGGGGGGGGCACTTGATTACTGTGGTTTCTATGTGGAGGTCACAGGACAACTTATAGGAGTTGATATGGGTCTCAGGGATTTAACATAGGTTATCAGACTTGGCGGCAAGTGCCTTTTCCTGCTTAGCCAGTTCTCCTTTCCTTTTGAACCCAATTTTGATCTGAGGCTCTCAGACCAGGGTGAGATGCTCTGTATTAATTGGCACCCTTATTTTTGCCACAAAGCATCTTCTTCCTTTCTGTCAACCCAGCAACAAAGAACACAAGATGCTGCACAGTCTGCTTGTTATCCACATGGCTTTAATTAGGTTTTAACTAATTCCCTTTATGTTGTCATAGTGATTATGACTCTCTAAGTCATGTCACATTACTATGTGAACTAGTTCCCTGGAAGGTCTGGCAGAGGAACAAATCCATTATGACCCTTCGTGCTAATTTAAAGCATGTTGTGGGCTGATCCATTTACATTGTGCTGCATCCTTTGATAATGTGTGCTAACGGTGAGCAGAAGTGCAAGGGATGCATGCATCACAGCTTGCTGCCCCTGCTGCAAATTCAGCATGTGGAAAGAAGTATTGCAGATGTGAACACTTGCAGACATCAGCAGATGGATGAGCAGCAGGGTGGCACATTTTAGTGAAGCTATTGGTAGCAATCAAATCGATTTTTCTGACTCAGACTTTCAGGAGTGGCCATATGCTTCCTAATACCAATTTGATATATCATGGCCAATGATTTTTTTTTTTCAGTTTAGTAAATTTATTTTAAAGGGAAGGGTTGAAAATGGTAAACAAACGAAGTATCACATGTTCTATTGGTATTTATTAAAAACAATGAAATGGAAAGTCCCTGGGATGATCTGGGAACATTTAGACTTAGTGTAGGTGAGGGCTACATTGGAGTAAAATGACAATGGTAAGCTGGGAGGGCCTGTGTGCATTCTGCTGCTGTCCCACATGAATGCTGACTATAAATGTGTATGTTCAGCACAAACACCTTCAGAGCCTCTTGCTGGACTTGACTGGTGAGTCTCATTAGATAGTTTGCCATATGCTCACCAAGCAGCCCATGTGTAGAGTTTAAAAGAATCCAAATTTCTAAGATAACATTATCACAATGCGTCTTTATATAAAGTGCTCATCTACTGAGAACTTGCTGTAGGTCATGCAACATTATGAGTCCTCTGCCCTGAGTGAATCTTATTCCAATGGAAAACCTGGAAGTTCAGCTTTCATGTTGCTCCTGTATGTGAGGAAGGTTCTAACCTTGGAGAAGTTAAATAAATAAGTTGTTCAATATTTCAGTGGTAGAGTCAGGATTTGAACATTGGGCTTCCAAAACAATGGTGGCCCACCTGACTCATCAGCACTTTCTCAAGAGTTTCAGCAGGCTGTCAACTCATCTGCTGTGGATTTGAAGCTACTTTGTCTTTTACTTCTAGGAGCAGAATTCTGTAAGGTGATGGGCATTTTAGGGGCTCTAGTCTCTGTTTTCTGGGCAAGTGAAGGCTCAGATATCCCTTCCTTTTATTTTCCCGCGATGCACCGATCTTCTTAATCACAACAAAGCTCAAGCTCTGTGAGTGCAGGAACTATGACTCTGTCAATTACAAGTGAGTTCAATATTGCAAGGACACACAGTAGGTGTCCAGCAACCATTCAACAAGCAGGCAAATATGCTAAAATGATAACGGAGTTTATATCATAGGCCAATATCTTTTTCCTTCCTCTCCTATTGACCACAACTTTTTCTTCTAGAAGCCTCTAGAAGGCTCAGAGGCATGTCTTTCTTATCTCCATCCTCTATCTTACACTGTATTTCAAAGCGTCAACAAGGCTTCTCATTGTGGCTCATATGAAGCCATCAAATAGTTTGTTTGTTTCTGTTTTTTTTTCCTTATTTTCTACCTTGACACTTATTTTTAGCTGGCTATAGCACATGGCAAGAAAGTATAACCTATGAATGTCCTGATTACTCAGTTGAGAGTAACAGCTGTTCCAATAAGCAATTCGATGCTCAGCACCTGAGATTGGTTTTCTTCCTCCAGCAAGACTACAAGCTCAGCAGAATGTAGGAAGGCATGAAAACATTTCCAAGCCCACTTCCCCTAGTGGGGGAGGGAAGCGGAGCAGGTTGGGAGAAAATACTCATATTCTCATGAAGCAGAAGTAGTTTCTGAGTGGATAATTTTAACTGAGCTTCTTTTGATGGGGTCTTGGGAATTAAGAAAGTCTCGTTTGATGGAGATCTATGGAATTTGCCTGCCCAAGGTAAGAGATATTTTCTTGTTATTTTATAGTCTGTTACAAGCTGTGTGCTCATAAATGCATGCTCCTTTCCAAATTCCTGGTTTTGGATGCTTGCCAATTCCACTTGTGTAAATCTTCCCACCATGGTGGCTATTGGTCACCACTGGCTTTCATCAACCAGTACAAGTAAACCAAGGACATCTGTGTCCTTCTTGATCCATTTAGTACCTCTAGGGAAACAGAGAGGCTGGATAAAATCCTGGGTTAGGCTCTGACTTTCTCATGGGAGACCATGGGAGGTTATGGTAAGCAATGGGCCAGGCCAGTGCATATGGTATATAGAAAATACACATGGCAATGGGTTGGGGATGCATAGGCAGGCATCTTGTCTGGTAAGCCAGGCTTAGTCTGTGGTAGGAATCCAAGGTGAGGGTCAAAACTCACTGTTTTTTAAATTTTAGAAGTTTATGTGTACAAATATTTTGCCTACATTTATGTATGTGCATTATATGTGTACCTGGTGCCCAGGGAGGTCAGAAGAGGGTGCTGGTCTAATAGTATCATTTCTAGAACTGTGGGAAGAACTCATGTCTGTAGGGACTTACTCATCACAATTGACACAAACTTTCAGTTTGCAGTGTCCGCAGACTGTGAAACACTGTAAGCAAAGCGCAACAAAATGATTGTAAACAATAGCTCATATCTTCAAGAGGTGTTACAATAATGTATGTATAATGTATGCACGGAAAGTACTTTCTATGGTACCTGGCATTAGACATTACATCCTTCTTTAATATGGAAGATTTAAAATAAAGCTAGAATACATAGGAATGAATAATGTTCCCTAGAAACAGTCTCGCAAATTAGAAGGTCTTTCCAAGTCATCTCCAGGGGCTAGAAATAGATCTGGAAGGAACAAACATCCCAAGAATCAGGCCCGAGGTTTATTGTTCAATGTAATTATTGATGTGGAAAAAAAGTTGAATAATTTTCTCCTATCTTCTAAACTGCTTAAAAGAATCTCTCAAGTTTATTTTGACACCTGATACTAAAACGGATCTGAGATGCATAGGAAGCACTAAGAACTACATTTTAATGATCAAGTTCTATTAAAGGAAAGATTAGAAGGATGTGCAGTTTGCTCTGGGCAGCATGCTAATATAAAACCATATGCAACACACGTGCACATGCTCAATGTGTGGCTCTCAGGAATGTTGTTCCTCAAGGTGAGTATCTTTCCTTTTGCTTTTTCTTTGCTAGTGATGAGTAGATTGCTGTAGTCTTGAGGATCCAGAAATACCTGGTACTGGTATTCCTGGTTTCCAGAATTGCATACTTTAAAATATCAACCACTGGGGACTTACTGGAGCTTTTCTGACCCACTCAGTATCTTTCTAAAGGGAGGCCACTCTTCCTCCTTCAAATCCTGATTGGGACAACTGTAAAAATTGATTTGAAATATGTAAATCATTATGTCAGTTTGCTGCTTAAAGTCTAGAATGGTTACCCAGCTCCTCACTGTGGACAACTTCACCCTGGTTGTCTCCCAAACTCTGTCCTGCTAGGACCTTCTGTCCTACAACTTGCTTCCAGATCTCTCCATATCTTTATCTTAGTACTCACATTTTCTTCCTACTCTTTACCAGAGACGGCCACCATCCCACTACTGTTTGTATTCTCATTCTCCCCAGCAGACGTTCAAAAGCAGATTCCTGCCTCTTCCTCCTCCTCCCCTCTCTCAGGTTCATTTTTCCTTTGTAAACGGCTTCTGAACAAACTGTATCTGGCAAGATAAGATAGAAAATCATTCCCCCCCCCCTTAATCCAGCTCTCAACCTCCTTGGAAAAGCTTTGTCAATATGAGAGTAAAAGCAAATCCTACCATTTTAAAGACAATCTGTGAATATATTAAATTTGATTTTAGTCACTGATTTGGGTTATTGAGAATCAGGTCTTCTCCATCTGGTCCCCTTCTGCTTCCATCCTTTGCCTCACCCTGGAATTCCATTGGCATTTTCAAAGTTGAGCTTAGAAGGAGGCATGACTGAGAGCTGAGAGGTAAATGGGTAAAGGATCTTCTCAGGCAGAGAGCATTAGCAATTCTGTCCTCCATGGTTGGATATGGTTTGAGGGCGTGGTTCCCCTGTGAGAACTGGGAAGGAGGTAGTGGGCCTTTAAGAGGTGGGGCCTAGTGGGATGCCCTTAGGTTTTAGGGAGCTGCACTAAAATAGTTCTTTTGGGACTCTGATATCTCAAGGCAATGAGTTGTGGGTAATCCTAACTCTTGAATTACTTTCTGGATCTGCCATGGGATCCCAACCAGAGTATAACCAACACCTTGAAGATCCAGAATCATGAGAAAGACAAATATTTTTAGTTTATGATCATACCCAGTCTCATGTTATTAGTTATAGTGACAGAGCTGCACTAATATATCTCTTGACTGTCACACATCCTCTGTTACAATTAAAAAAAAGTATATTTCTTTGAAGAAAATCACTAGGAGCTGATCATCTCACTTTTTTCTCTGATTGACTCACAGTGCATGAAACTTGGGTTCTATGACTCCATGGAAAGCACATTGCCTAATGACCCCTCTATGAAAGTGGCTACTTAGTGGCAAAGCCCCTTTAGTCTGGCTCAGGCAAGCTGTGCTGGCCAGTTTTATGTGGTATAGTCAGCTTGACATAAGGTAGAGTCATTAGGGAGGAAGGAGCCTCAGTTGAGACACTTTCCCTTAAGAGAGGGCTAGCTCTACAGAAGCCTGTAGGACATTTTCTTCATTAGTGATTGATGGGGGAGGAGTCAGCCCAGTGTGGGTGGGGCCATCCCTGGGCTTGCGGTCCTGGGTTCTATAAAAAGCAAAAAGAAAAGCAGGATGAGCAAGCCATGGGGGGCAGGGGGAGCCAATAAGCAGCACCCCCGATGGCTTCTGCATCGATTCCTGCCTCCAGGGTCCTACCTTGTTCCAGTTCCTGTTCTGACTTCCTTCAATGATGAACATAAGCCAAATGATCCCTTTCCTTGCAGGTTGCTTGGTTATGGTGTTTCACCATAGCACTAGGAACCTTAAGTAGGACATGAAGCGTCTCTGAATAGTACCCACTGTGTCCACTCTGCCCACTGGAAATACCTGCCACCTCTCTCTCATATTCAGAAGGACAAACTGTTATCTAGGTAGCTGCCTCTCTGCTCTGCCATTGCAGCTGCCAAAGCCAGGTTTCTATTTTTTCACTGTGGTCTCTGGGAGCTGAGCTCTCCAAGGAATCCCCCTCACACTTTTCTCTGATTTCATGATGTCACTGAAGACCAGAGCTCTTTCTCCATTAAGTTCCTTCTTCTTTATAAGTCACTAGAATTTATTGGATGTAGAATAAGAGACACAGCCAGAGGTGTATCTCCTAGGTAATTCCAAATTCAATCAAATTGACTAGGAACATTAACCATGACACTATAGTAGGAATTTACAGTGAGGAATGTGACCTTAGAAGAACCTAGGAGTAAATGCTATGGTCCAAGAATGCAGATGTGAGCAGAATAGTTCCAGACATTAAGAACTGAGGATCTGAGTTCTTTTCTCCTCTCAGTGGGGTTTCTCAGTGAATTGGTCGTGTCTATGTCTAGGATGGCACTTAAGGTGAAAATAGACAGACACAGGCTTTAAAAAGGAGGCAGATTCCCTCTTCTTTATGTGTTCATTGTCTTTTCTGGAGTATAGTCCTCATGAAGATAAAGACATTTTTGTGGTTTGTGTCTGATCCCTCTCTGGCCCAGCATAGTGGCTGGAATGTGTCGAATAAATGGAGGAACACCATGCCAGATGGGTACAGAAGAAAGGCCTGGTGGTGGCCTTCAAGGAAATACTTGATGGATAAAACCTGGTCACAACATTTAATAGGGCAGTGAATGCTTAATCCACTATTCATTTTCTAAATGACTATATTATTATACTATACATTATATTATTATTATATAAATTTCAAAGTTTAAAAGAGCAGGAGAGAATGGCATGGGCCATGGCTCTAGGCTGTGGGTTTTCACGGTGGGTTTTAGAGAGATGGAACTTAGAAAATACCATTTGGCTCATAAGCTTGATGTTGGATCGCCCACACTTCCTGGAGCCATCTGTCCCGATCCCTCCCTCCCACTTTTCAGCAGAATGCAAGGAGCATGTAAATATCTAGAGTCCTGGCAGTTCCCCACCAACACCAAACAGAGCATGATATTTTAGAATCTCATTTGGTCCATTCCGTTTTCTGGCATGGGTGTTTTATTCCCTCAGGCTACAGATCAGTGTTTGTATATGTTTTCTTTTTTTTCAAATAATTTTTACTCACTTTCCTCTTCTGTCACTGCTTCGTGCTGCTACTGGATTTTAAGCTTCTGTTCATTGAGTGGAGATGAGAGAGTGTGGTTGGATTTCGGCAAATGCATAAAGGAAAAGGTGGGTTCCTAATTAGCCGTGTATTCTAGGAAGCTTTGAGCCACATGAACCTTGCTCTTCCTTGGCTGAGTGGTGGCTTTATGCTCATTGTTTCTGAAGCAGTTATCCATTTAAAAGCTGCACTAGTTACTCTCTGTAACAGTTGCTTTAACAAAATTCTTTATACAGTAGCAACGTAAAGGAGGAAGGGCTTATTGAAGTTTGAGGGGACAGGACCCATCACAGTGAGGAAAACATGGTCATCCTGTTACATTACCTTCACAGTCAAAGAAGCTGTTAAACCTCAAAGCCTGCCCTTAGTAAAGCATTTCCTTCAGCAAAGCTCCACCTCCTTATGGTTCCATAACCTTCCCTGACAGTGATGCCTGTTCAAATATGTGAGCTTGTGGGATATTCCGCACTGAACTCTCAACAAAAACAAATCAGAGGAGGTCCTGGGACCCTAAAGCTCCAGGAATAGGTACTTTGTAAATAACTGCTTTAAGTGTTTATTTATTTAATTTATTATTATTTTTAGACAGGGTCTCTCTTCATCAAACTGGATGTCCTGAAACTCACTGTGTAGATCAGGGTTTGCCTTCACAAAGATCTACCTGCCTCCTCCTTTTGAGGATTAAAGGCATGTCCCACTATGCATATCAAATATTTATTTATTTTTAATTGCACAGAATTAGTGGAAATAGTTATGTGGGAAATAGGACTTTTTGATGTACTATATGTAAAAGACCAACCTTTTCACTTGTGGAGCTGAACCTGTGGTTTTAAGGAACTAGTGGACATATTAGTTAAAGAAGTCCCTTCTCACTCTTATGAATTGTGACCCAACTCAGCCACACATTGTAGGGGTCATGATAAGCACAGCATAGATAAGCAGTGAGGACAGGATGTTCCTGGGGTCTGGGAGCTTTGTGTAGGACAGATGAAGAACCATGTGGCTTCTTGGGATGCTGACAATGGAAGAAGTGGCAAAAATGATCTGGAATTCTCCATTGCAAGGGGTGGAAAAGGCTTTTATTGTGCAATGTCTAATGTTTAATTAGAAGCTCTTTTATGCTCTACGTAAGTCTTGGCTGCTTCCCCCCACCCAAACTTCAGCAGAAATCTGCTACTTACAATTGTCTTGAGTCTGTATTAGTGTGGATAGAAAATACAGAAGGATGTTGTATGAGGACAGTGACCAGGAAGGGTAGGAGGCTGCCTGGGAAGCTATAGGGACCATGGGGCGCCATGATACGGACTCGGATTAGGAAGTGGAGGAAACACTTGCTTCTCAAGGAGAAGGAGGGATGGTGGGAACAGGTGGGAATGTGGCATAGCATTGACCTTACTCTTTTGTATTCGAAATACTCATAGACTTGACAGATGTGAAGTGATGAGGAGCTGCTTTACATATGGGTGTATCACCCCCTATAGCTCTTGTAGCTCTGCATCTGGCTGTGGTGTGGATTGTTTAGGTTTCAGAGTGAGAGTGGTACAGGCCATCCAAGTTATCCTCCCTACAGCCCATTTTGTTACCTCATGAGAGAATACCCATCACCAGATACCCCATGTCCCATGTCTTCACTTCCCAAACTAGGATGTTAACCATATGGGAACTGGTCAATTATCCAGGAGCGATTTCACACACACACACACACACACACACACACACACACACACACACACACACACACACACACACACACACACTGCTTCCCTTCAGCTTTTTTTTGGCATTCTAAAAGAATCCCACATCTGTTCTCTGAGAAACTTCTCTGCTGTTAGAGCTGGAAGCAGCGGTGCTGATAAATTCTCTGATCCCACAGTCTCATTTTGAACAGGACCTGAGCTTTGACTTAGCTAAGGTCACACAGCCAGTAAAGAGCAGGGGACTGAATTTAGCTCAGAATGAAAATCACCTACAGTTTCTCACTACTCTTAAAAGTGTGTATGTACATTGTAGCTCAATGATGTCTATTTTTAGTGTTTAAGTTTTTAAAAACACTTTCCATCCTGCCTTATGAGTCCTTTGTGTAGATATTGGAACTTTTTTTTTTTTTTTTTTTTTTTTTAGGATTTCTGAGTATGCACAAATTTGTGTCTCTGCAGCTATATGCATACCGCATGCTTTTACCTCTGATCTTATTATTGTTTGGTTGTTTTATAATATTCTGATTTTTTTGTTTGTTTTTGATTTATCTTACTTTATTAATATTTCTAAGGTACCGGTTTGTTTTCTTTTCTTTTTTTATTTATTTAAAATGTTTTTTTTTCCATATATACCACTGCCCCCTCCCTCCCCTCCCCCACCCCTCCCCACCCCTCCCCCATCCCAGTTCCACCTGGCATATCCAGGTGAGGCAGGTCTGAGTCCCTCATCCAAGTATCACTAACTTGTTTTCTAGCCACAGATGAAAAGGGTGTGAATCCAGATGAGAAGGGAGGTGAGGAGGAGGGGGAAGGAGAGGGGGAGGTAAGCCATACATAATCAAAATGCACTATATGGAAAAATATTTTTTAATAAAAGAAAAAAATGTGTGTGTGTATACCTAAGTCTAGGTGCTCATGGAGGTCAGAGGTATCAGATCCCTTGGAGCTGGGGTTAAAGGTGGTTGTGAGCCACTTGGTGTGGGTGCTAGGAACCGAACTTGGATCTTCTACAAAAGTAGTAGAGTCTTTACTGCCACGTCATCTCTCCAGCCCATGTTTTTGTTGTTTTAAAAAAATAGACACATACTCTGGAAATACAGGCGTGGCTTAGTGGTTAATGGCAAGGCAAGGGCTACTCTTTTAAAGGACCTGGGTTCACTCTCTAGCACTTACTTGTCTGCCACTGGCCAAGAAAGTCCTTTTATTTACAACATACAAAAAAAAATTCCACATCACACAGCTACCTGTAAACTCTAGTTCTAGGGAATCTGACACACTCTGTGGCCTCAGAGAATACTAGGCATGAATTTAGTACATAGATATGCACATAGGTGAAACACCCACAGACATAAAAATTAGTAATAAATAAATGTTCATGTACTCAAACGATATTGACTGAAGGTCAGAGACCCTGTCAAGTATCTTCCAATGTACCAGGGCCTTAAAATAGATGAGCATCCAGGCTGAAATCCCCTTAAGAAGGAAGGGATTCTTTCTAACATGCTCCCTTTCGGGTACTGCTCCCAAGACCTCTACTGAGAACATTTGCATCTGTGTTCAATGGAGACACAACTATCTGAAGTACTGGCCAGTGAAAGAAGCAGGAACCAAGAGCAACAGCTTCCTGTTGAGAGCAGTTGCTCCATCCAAAGTGAGAACAAAAACATTGAGAATGAGCAGCATTTGAACAGTGTGAGGGGTTATCAACTTGACCAAGAAGAGCATCACATGGGAGATGGGATTATCTTGATTACATTCATTGAGTTTGAAAGACCTTCCCACTGTGGGTGGTGCCGTCCTGGCTGGGATTCTGAACTCTATAAGCAGAGAAAGGAAGCTGAGCATGCATGATCGCTCACTTGTTTTGATTGTAGGTGCATTGAGACTCACTACTCAAGGCTTCTGATACCTTTACTTTTCCCTCATGATGGATGGTACCTCGAAGTGTCAGTTAAAACTAACTTTCTTCCTTAAGTTGCCTCTGTCCCAATAACAGGAATAAAAACAACACAGATCAGTCTCAGGAGCTTTTAGCTGGAATCCTATATAATGCCTTAGACAATAGCTCTCAGTGGGACCCCTTTTCTCCTTCAAGGGACAACTGGTAATGTTTAGAAATACTGGTTGCCCGAGTGAATAAAGAAATATAGACATCCAGTGAGAAGGAGCTAGGGATGTTGCTAAATACCCTGCAAATATGCAATAGCTTCCCTATAACATTACTTGAAGCAAAAGGAAGTCCCCCTTGAGGATGGAGAGTGTTAAGGGAAACTCAGTATACTCTAAAAATTACATGTAAGGAAGAGAAGAAAAAGGAGTAAACATTTAGAAGACTTCAGATTCTTTACATGGCATCAATAAAATATTTATCTTAATTTTTATTAATAAAATCTTAATTCAAAGTAGAACCTTAACTCACGTTAAATATATATATATATATTAGTCTTTAAATGGACCCTAAAAAAGGTTATCTATCTATCTGTCTGTCTATCTATCTATCTATCTATCTATCCATCCATCCATCCATCTATCTATCCATCTATCTATCTGCCATCTAACTCATTTGTCTATCTATCACCTATGTATATAGATATCATCTGTCTCTTGTCTGTCTACCCATCCGCCTACCTACCTGTATTTGTCTGTCTGTCTGTCTATCTATCTATCTATCCATCCATCATTCCACCCATCCATCATACTACCTACTAACTTACCCATCTATCTGTCTACCATCCATTTATGCATATATGTAACTTACTATCTATCACCTGTCATGTCAATCAATTTATTTATCAAAATAAATGAATTAATAAATATAGAAAGAGAAATAATCAATTCCCCCAAAATATAAAGCAAATAGCAAGATAGTGAGATTGAAAACTGACCCCACTATTGTAGTAGTGAGACCCACCATTCCCATTAAAATGTAAAGATTGTCAAAATCAAGGAAAAGGAACAGCATGTTCCTAAAAGACTATGATTTAGAAAAGCAAATCATTGCAAAATAGCCCACTTTCAATGATTGGTGCTGTACTTAGTTATTTCTATTTTATGCCTTCATACATTTGGTCATTTAATCTTAAAATGTGGATTGTTATTTTCATCTTCATATAGATAGGACAACAGTGGAGCGAAGAGGCTAAGTAGTTTGAAATTGCAGCTCACACAGGAAAAGTAAGGATTTAGCTCATGCTTTCCACAGACAGAACCAGCGGCATTTGTCAGGACTAGCCTATTTAATGGCATTTCTGTAAAAGTCTTCATGGATCATCTCTTGTCCACAAATAATTATACCACAGTTCTCAGATTCAGTCCTTTAGTTTTTGCTCAACTACTAAAATTCCTGTTACTATCCTATCCACCTTCAGCCACATTTTTATCCAAAAATGCTTGATTGCAAGCAACAGATCTGGACTTTTTTTGATTTAATCAAAAAAGAAATTTAAAGAGAGTGTCTAGGATTGGCCACAAGTTTAAAGAAGCAGGGCCAGAGACCTGAAGATTTATAGAAGGACGTACAGTATAGAAATGGTAAAAATGATGCACATCTCATATCTCTGTCTCTCCAGGATAGAACTGTTCCTCACTCTCAGTGAGGACTGAACTCAGGGTCTTGCACGTGCTAAGTGGCTATTAACCAATGAGCTACATCCTAAGCCTTTAAAAAGTTCTTTTTAGTTTATATTTTGATACTGGGTCTTATGCTATGTTATACAGGCTGACCTTGAACTGGTCATTCTTCTTCAAGCTCCTGAGTTCTCCGCAAGCTCCTGGGAACATAGTCCTGTGCCACTGGGCCTAACTCACTTTCTTCTCTCCCCATCCTCTTCCTCCCCTGCTCTTTTTTCTCCTCTTCCTCATACCCTCTTCCAAGCCTTCTTTCCCCTCATCCTATCCTTCCCCCAGTTTTAAATTCCAACCAGAGGCCATGAGATATCCCCATACATTCCTATTGGGTATAGTCACAGTGAGCACATAAAAGTAAAATAAGATATCCCCATACATTCCTATTGGGTACAGTCACAGTGAGCACATAAAAGTAAAATAAATGTTGATCAGCAAAGACTCAGATATAACTGTGTGTGTTTTCTGTCACCTTGAGAAACATTTCAAGAAGTTTTATTTATGATTACTGATTTTCAGGAAGGAAACATGGTAAGGAAGGAACGTGTCTATAGGTGTAAAGAGACTGAGATTAGTTATAATTAGATGCAAAGATGACTTGTAGAGACATGGTTCCTTTTTTCTTCATTTTTGATGACTTCGTGCATCTATTACTCTGTGACGTACGATAAAGTATCTCTCAAGATCAGTGGTATAAGGACAGTCTTTGAGGTGGTCTGAAAAGACAGTCACCAACACTGCGTTGGGATTTTTCCCCCCATTGCGATAAAGTACTCTAATAAAAGCAACTTAAGAAAGAAAAGTGCTTATTCTGATCACAGTTTGAAATAAAATCCACCATGGAGGGAAGGCAAGGTGAAGGGATTTGAAGTAGGAGGCTTCATTGTATCTCCTGTCAAGGAACAGAGCAATGAATGCTTGCTGGTGCTCAGCTTGAGTTCTCTGTTTGGCATAGTCCAGGATTCCCTACAGAGAGAACAGTCCTACCCACTGCCAAGATCCCTCTTTCTCTGTCGGCTTGTATGATCAAGCTCACCCCTACAGACGTGCTCAAAGATCCAACTCTCAGGGGACTCTAGGTTCTGTTTAGTTGACAATCAACACCACACACCACACTGTATTAATAATACCCACACATGTTTCTGTTGGAATTAACAGCTGCCTTATATCATTACTAAACTCTGAACAAGAAGGAAAGCCGCCCCCTTTTCCTCATCCTGTGCTCATGGGTTGGCTGCAGAAAAATGTCATTTTGCTTGTTCTTTGCCTGAGAGGTACTTTTACACTTTGAAATCTGCCTTCCCAATAAGGTGTTTCATTATTTCTCACACATAAAGAACCTGTGCTTTATGAGATCCCGTTGAAGGTTGCCTTGCTGGCGTGTTACCACCTTTCTGTGAGTGACTGAGACTCCAGAGGTTGGTGACTGAGTAGGGGGCCGGTCATGGAGTTAGGAAAAACAGCAAAAGACCTATCTACCATGAGGGCTTACTGAACACACTTTTTCCCGGTCAGTGGATCTTCACTCTCTGCTGTATTTGAAGAAGCATCATGAAGTCGCAGGCCTAAGGCTGGGTCATTTAGATCCGCTATCTTCTTCGACCCTGCTAGTTTCTTGTGACAGTTTTCCTGATCTAATTTCTCTACTCCCTTGGACTAGCTCAAACAGAAGTTATGAGGCCCCTCCATCATTCAGTCTGCTCCAAGATCTATCCTTTTTTGATGGTTTTTCTCATTTGGGGTCTTTTCCCCTCCCATTCCTCTCTTCTCAACATTTCACTCTCTCTCTCTCCACAACCCTTGTGTCTCTGAGGATTTCTATGCTTGACTCTGGGCCTTTCTCTTTCTATTTACTTCTCAAAACTCATACGGAGATTCTATTTTAGTCCATCCATCTAAGTTACCACAGTGGAAACTAGGAGAATTTTAAATCAGCCCTAGTGTAAAAGAACTAACTTCTCAGGGCATTGGTTTGCTTCTTTCCGTGTCTTTCTGGTTTGGGGCTGATATTTGCGATATCCCATCATGCTCTCGGAGAACTGCCTGCTCACAGCCTGATGACCCTTTCTCTTTCCTTGCCAGAGGACCCAGCTTGTGAAATCCAGCCTAGGGAAGAAGAGACATTTATAAAAATAATTTTAAAAGAGTTTTGTTTTTTTAGGTTTTGAGAAGCCCAGAGCAACAACACAAATTATGTCAGTGGGGTATTCCAGTGAGAGGCACTTGCTATTCACATTGCCTTATCTTGGTTCTCAGTGGGTACTGAACTGGATGGTCACACATCTGTTTCAATCCCCCATCTTTAGTGTGCTTGAAAGCTTGTCTCCTAGGTCTGAGGGCCCAGCAGAGATGCAACAGATATAAGAAAGAGAAATACTCCTCCCCTCTTGATGATTTGTTCTCACAGTCCAGCTGGTTTCTGGACATCTCCTGGGATCCTGTGTGACACCAGTAGCTCAAGATGGAAAAGGAGGCAACAGGAAGAGGTGGGCAGACCGAAGGCATGGAATGAACTCTATGCAGATAAGACTCTAGTGAGGGGTCCTATTCATCCCTATTCATCCCCTCACTTCGTGGCACCCAGTGTTCCTCAAATTTCTTTGCTTGCATGCATTATAAAAATAGCAGTAATACTGATAGCAATAGCTAAGAATTGCTACTAAGAGCATTGTAGAACTGTTCCAAGGGTTTTACAAGTACTCATTGATTTTTATACCTATGCCAATCCCCAAACCTATGTCTAGTTTTACCTAATGCCTCTATTTTACAGAAGAGGAAACAAGGCTGGGTAAATTTCCCAAGGTCCCCTCATCTAGGACACAGGATAGAAACCATAAGACCAGTGATCAAGTCGCACAAACAGATCTGTTCGGGTTTGGTGGAGCAGAGGATGATTTATGATTCAAGCAACTCCCAGAATACAAATCAGTTCTGAAGGCTATGTTCTGTAGCTTGGGCAGTGAGTATTTATAGCCAGCAAAAGGCTGGAGCAGCAGAAACAGGGACAGAGCATAGACTAGTTGCTCCAAAGCTACTTTCCCTGTAAGAGTTAAGGCATAAAGCCCTGTTTTGCTGACTAAAACTGGTCTGTTCGTTGGATCTGGCTGCTATGGCAACTTTCTCTCCAGATTTCTTGGAAGGTCAGATAAACAGCTTAATTTCGGAATGGTGATGGCAAGCTTTAACCCAAGTGAATCCATTTTGGTCTGTTCTTCCTAGGTCCAGTGAGAGAGCATAATCCAAATAAACTGCAGGCCATTGGTAACTGCTCGGTCAGTCAGTTACACTGATGTCTAAATGGTGCTTTGAGCTGGGGATGTAGCTCAGTCAGTAAAGTGCTTGCTAAGTAAGTGAAAAACTCTGGGTTCCATCCCTAGCACCAGTAAACCAAGCATGGTGGAACATACCTGTAATGTACTGATAATTCTTGCATTCTGAAATGGCAACCTGAGCATCAAAATTCAAGGTCATCCTTCAACTTTGAAGTCAGCCCAGGATATATGAGAACTTCTGTCAAAGAGAAAGGCAAGCAAGCAAACAAAAAACCATCCACACGAATGCCTGATCTTCCATCTAGATTTTAGGTCTAGGGTGGAATCTGAGAGTGTAATTCCAAGGAGTCCTCTTGTGTAAGAGATCCTCTGATGGTCTCAGGGACTGACTGTGCTTAGAGAGTCATTGCATTTACCTGACCTCTATGTGGCCTGTAAGAAATTGCCTGCAATGTTGGAACTCTCCACCCTTAGTCCTGGTCAGGATTCCTGATTCCTCTGGAGAAAGTAAAATATAGAAACAACTTACCATCCTGTCTTGAAGGCTACATGCCACACAGAGCTTCCTTCCACTCCATACCCATACTTTAGGTCTACAATGTTTTTCATCTTACTTAGTGATGGAGATATGACATCAGTCAGTAATGTTTTGTTATGTTTTTCAATACAGGGGTTCTCTCTGTAACAGTCCTGACTGTCCTGGAACTTTCTTTGTAGACCAAGCTGCCCTTGAACTCACAAAGATCTACCTGCCTCTGCCTCCCCATGTGTCAGCACTACCCAGCTGGTTGATATTGTAATTGCAGGGTTTTAGTTGATGTCCACAGAGGTACCAACTTTCCTTTGGAGGTAGGCTCTGAACTCTTTGAATACCCGTTGGCCTGGATGCAGTTGTGAACTCTCATGAGCAATTTGACATTGCTTTTCATTATCACCCTCCCATTTGCATAGAGTGGACTAATTCTCTCTCTCTTTCTTCTCTCTCTCTTTTCCTCAGATCTTCCTTCCCTTGGATCTTGCTTCTTTACATGTTTGCGTATGTGCCACCTGAGGCAGATTAAATGTCAGTTCTGTACTGGGAGACTTCCTTCAGGGAACTCCTCTTAATGAGAGTATTGATCTGGTGAGGAATCTTAGCTGGATAGGACGGGCTTTTCTAAAGTTCCCGTTTCAGACTCTTCCGGTGGGAAACTCTGCTAACTACCCAAGTAATTATTGTCAATGTCTTTTGTGTTCTTTTTCTGCCAAACCAGTGGGAAGTGAGAATGCAGAGTTAGGACAGGAAACATGGCTTATTTCATTCAGAAAATGCCTTGGCATTCTTTCTTCTTGAAATCCTTTGGATTAGAAATAAAGTTCTCCCTAAAACATGGCCGTTCTCACTGATGGATGAAGCTCTTTCTTCCCCAAGCTCTGCACTAATCCTAGCACAAGTATTTGGGGTGATACCTCCCCTACTTAAGCTCCTGTTCCCCTTTCCTTGGAATAGGAACCTTAGAGGACATGAACTTTTTGTACTTATTCCTAAAATCCCAAATCTTGTCATTATGGGAATTTTGGCTGTTTATAATCCACCTTTCTCTTTCTATAGCCTGGGCTAAGCCTTTATCTTGACCACTTATATCAGGGAGAGGAGTGCACCTTTGGGAGAACCAGTGTAAATTCCCAAGTATTGTCAAGGTTGCTATGTGGTGATACATTTTATATATAAAATGTATCACCACATAGCTATTGATTGCTTTTCCTGCTTATATTCTACTTTAAATCTCAATTTCCAGTCCCCTAAAAGCTCATGTAAATAAGTAAATAACAAAGCAGTTAAATAGATAATGAGGCTCCTTCGGCCATGTGACTTTCATAACCACATGCCTTTTCAATTACAGCTTGACTGAATTTATATATCTGATTTGGTTTCCTGAGCTTTGTCTTGCATAAACTTAAACTTGTAAACTTTTATTTTTAATATGGAAATATTTTGTAATAAGATCTTTTATTTTCAAATGTTAATAAGGCTAAGGGGGCAAATTGGCAGAGATTCTCTCCCTACTGCATATTCTCAAGTGCACTATAGCAGGTGTGCCACACTTCCTTCTTCATGTTCTATGCACAAGGGACAAGGATCTTTGGTGGTCTTCCATCTAGTTTCATCCTTAGGGAGTAAGATGGTTATCCTTAATTTGTAGGGGATTGTGTTGTTTCATGGTAAATAATTGTCCCACCCACTGGTTTAATAAAAAGCGCTGATTGGCCAAAAGCAGGCAGGAAGTGTGGGCGGGGCTACCAGACTAAGAAAACTCTGAGAACAGGAAGCACAGAGCAGAACATCAGAGAGAATGCCAGAGAGAAGCCGGAGGAAGCAGAGGACAACCATGTTGCTCTAAAGAAAGGTACTGAGCCGCATGGCTGAACAGGAAGAAACATGGGTTAGTTTCAGGGTAAAGAGCTAGCAAGTGATATGCCTTAGGCCGATCAGCCTAAAACAATTGTAAACATCTGTGTTTCTCTGCAGGTCTGTGGGTCTAAACCTTGAGGTTAGGCCCGAAGGTCAGGGCCAGAAACCTCATACTACATTAATTATCAAGTTAATGTATCTGTGAGGACCTTTCTGGGAAGGATTAACTTATAGGAAAGAGGAGTCCAGTCTGGTCTACACAGAGAGTTCTAGCAGCCAGAGCCTCAAAAACAAACACAACCAACCATCCCAAACCCAAAGCAACAGAACAATAGCCACAAACCTAAAACTGAATAAAACAAACTTGGGAGCCACCTGCCCTTTCCTTGTCTTGCGTGTGACATGTGACAGGACATGTGACAGGACATGTGACAGGACATGTGACAGGACATGTGACAGGATAAAGTGATACTGTCACTTGGACTGATGTGCCTCTCTTACTCCCTCAGACTCAGGCCCAGCATTCCAGCTCATTCAGCTTTATACTCCAATCTTCCTACTCAGCACTTGACAGAGCGCATGCTCAGTGAATGATACAAAGTATGGTGACTCTTACAAGGCAGCTGAAGAGATGAATGGGTCATGTACTATTTTGGTCATGTAGAGGAGGCGTTATAGTGGTGTGGGGATGCTTAAGAAAGGAGATCAGAGCCAAAGAAAAGTCAGGGGGTTCCTCCTGGGGAAGAAGAATTTGACGCAAAACTTCAAGGCATTTTCCTCAATCTACAGAGGGAAATAAATGGAAGGTCTGTACGTACATTGTACTCACCACTAGACAGCAAAGGATATTTTCCAGTGGATGCTTGAGACCACAAATGGGAATGAACCCCATTTACTTTATATTTCCTTGTCTATTTGTACCAATATGATATTTAGTTTATAAATTAAATGCAGTAAAAGATAAACACTGATGACTAACAAAACAGTAATTATAACAATGTACTCAACTAAAAGTTACATATGGTTCATTTTTTCCTTACATATTTTAACCTTATGTTTAAAGGCGTCACGTTACGGCTTCTCTTTCACATAACTGAATCGCCAGCATTACCACTTTTGTGCTTTGTGGCCATTATTAAGTAAAATAAAGGCTATTTTACAAAGCTAATGATACGCCCTCAGCCAATCTGATAGCCACGATGACTTCTGTGCCTAACAGGCAGGTAGCTAAAGCAATGTGGATACTCTGGATGGAAGGATAACTCACGATCAGAATGTTGTCCTAGTTGGCACAATAATTGATCATACTATCAAGAAAGTGGCACTATTGTTTTTTCTTAGAGCTTTCTATTTAATATTGTCAGACTGTAGGTGACTGCAGGTGACTGGATATGTAGAAAGGAAAACCCTAAGGGGAGTTGACTGTATTTTCAAAGACACTTCAAAACTCATCTGAATTCGATGTGCGTGATATTTAATGTGCACTGCTTTGCCCGACTAATAAGTTCCAAGAGAATACTGTTCGAATTGCTTATGTTGCTAAGTAAGAGACAATATTCATTTGGAAACTCCTTTGTTCATCACAGGCCCAATCACAGAAAAACACAGCTCTGTGTATTTTGACATGGAGGATAAGAGTTTCTCTGTTAATTTGGGTAACAGGTTAACCTGCCATAACAAAGATGACTTTATAAAGGACAATTTGAGAGTCCATTGTCATCTTTTGTGCTATTTATGAGGCAGGCTATCGATGCTGACGTCCTGGGTGATTTCTTCCATCTTTTGTCATCCGCTGAGGGTCTGTCCCCATCTCTGTGATCTCTCTGTGGGAAGCTCACTTGGACTACAGAATCTCTGGAGCAAGTGGCTTGGAAATGAAGCAGACATCCAGCATGCTCTTGCTATTCCCACCATTTTGGTCTAAAATTAATTGCACACTTCCTTAGCCAGCAGAAGTGAGTCTGGGAAGCCAAGTCACAGCCTGGCTTTACCAAGCTTCAGTTCTATTCTGAAGAACAAAGGAAGGAATGGATTCTGGTTAGTAATTACAGTTGTCTGTATAGGAGAATTAGTCAGCTATTGGGAGTACACCAGGAGACTTCTAGCAAACATTTAATCAGATTATCCAGAATCCACAGAGTGCCAGACCAATTGCCTATTTAGTCCACTACTAACTAGGTTTAGCGAGAAGGTTCAGTCTTGTTCTCACAATCCACCTATGCTATCACCTCTCCTTCTGTGTCTTCACCCACAAACCTATTTGCTGTTTTTCATTCTATTGCTTACGTCATCAAACTTCTGCCTCAAGATGATCAGATAGCTCAGGAGGCCAAGTCTGACAATCTGTGTTTGATCCCCGAGATCCACATGATGTAAGGAGAGAGAAGACTACCAGACATGATTCTCCAGTCACACATGTGATGTGGCAGTGCACCTCCCCCAAGTACATGGCGTAATAAGCTTTTAAAAACTTCTGCTTTCTCCCAATGTTTGGACTTGAATCTATGTTGGTAAGCATTGTTTGCTCTCTCTTGTCCAACAGATGGTAAAGAGTGTGAGAGAAAGTAAGGGGCTTTCTACCTCTAAATTGGAGGAGAAGATTCTTGTCCAGGTTTCAGAGCAGAGGACCTAAGACACACCTAACATTTTACACTTCAAGATCAACGCCTGCTGGAGTTCAGGATCACACAGAAAGCATGGGACATTGTCTTATGAGTTACAAAGTACAAAATTCATGTTCACGAATGTAGGCAGAGGTAGCAGAGAGAAAACCATAGAAGTGTCTGCCTTGAGTGATGAAAAGAACTGATGTATAAAGTAATGAGGAAAGGAGTGGATGAACAAATGAACTGAATGAATGGATGAGATAATGTATGAGGTTGTGGCAGAATGCAGGCCACATGTGGTTCCTACTCTCATGTGGTAGCGAAAAAAGCCCTGGCCAGACATTATGAGTAGACTGACTCCCAGGTCCCATCCCAGCATTAGGACCTTGACACCAGTTATTGAGTGAATTAGGTTGGTAAGAACAAATAGCAGCTTATTTTATAGAGAGGTTCAAACAAAAATTAAAGAATGAGAAATAAGTGGGCGTTGGTGACTCAGCCTTTAATCCTAGAGCTCAGAAGGCAGGGGCAGGTGGATCTCTGAGTTCATGCCCAGCCTGTCAAGGTAATGAGTTCCAGGACCCAAGGCTATATAGAGACCCTGTCAAAAAAATAAATAAATAAACCCAAAATACAAAACAAAACCAATAACCAAAAACCCAACCCAAAACAAAGAAGTGAGGAAGAATTAATGAGGGTCTGGGGAAATAGCTAAGTGGGCAGAAGTACTTGTTACATAAGCTGGAGGATCTGATTTTAGACCCCAGCACCCATGGAAAAAAGCTGAGCATGGGCATACAGTCCTACAACTGCAGTGCCGAGGGTATAGGAGACACCACGGGGTTGGCTGGCCAACAGTGAGCTCTAGGTTTAGTGAGAGACCCTGTCTAATGGAAGTAACGCAGAGAGTGATAGACAGAGCAGAATATTTCATGTCCTTCTTGGGCCTCTGCACATGGGCAAGTACACACACACACTTACATAATAGATATACATACACACACATAAAGACACTTACATAATACATATACATACACACACACACTTACACACACAGAGACACTTACATAATATAGATAACATGCACACACTTATATAATACATATGCATATACACACTCACTTACATACACACACTCACACATATGCACACACCCCTCCCAAAAGAGTTAACAAGATGAAGAGTGGGTGAGTGTGGAGAGAGTGGCATGAGCAGAGGGTAAAGCATTATGAGAGCTTTGTGGTGCTCTCCTGATGGCACCAAGAGAAGTTTTTTTGTGGCTAGAGAGTAGGGAAGCGTGGGGTGAGGGGAAGATGGGGTCTGGAATGTATAATTTTCTCCAAGGAGCTCCAACCTGATTCTGGGGGCAAGGGGAAATGATTGGAGAATTTTAAGTAGACAAGTGATATGAATAGATTTGCACTTTAAAAGAAATCCATCTGGAGTCATAGTGGAGGGTATTGGTAGAGGGAAGGGGAGGGGCTCAGTATAGCAGTGGGTGATGGGTAGAGAAAGGAGACATATGGCTTAGAGGGCTAATGGGTGATTTGCTCAAAGAATCTAGTTTATGGAGGGATAGATCTGCATTTAGACATGTTGGGACCCTAAGCCCTACTGTTCATTGTCCCTCTCAATAAGCACCCAGTAGGAACAAGTCTTCTTGTAATAATCAGTGCCACATAGTGCTACAGATGAGGAAACTGAGGCAGCAAGGGTTAAATAATCAGCTTAACATTACATCGTCCGGGTGACTCAATATACCTGCACCTTTCTTTGTTATAGGAGGTATCAAGGAGAAACGGCCGTGGGTGTGCTGCCTCTGAGTTTGCTACGCAGAGGGAACTAATGAAGTCCCCAATGAATGTGTTGTTTGATGTAGGCAGGGTCATGCAGCCCTGAGAGAATGGCAAAGTCTTCTCTGGGTGGGGTTCACAGGGACAGCAGGGCCTTCCTCAGGTCCAAGTGTGGATTTTGACAACGTATGAAGAAAATATATACTGGAGCTTCCCTCTCACAGCCTGAAGATTGTTCAGACTGCTCCCACCTAGGCAAGATAAACCTGCCTCCTTATTAAGCTGTATATAATAAAGTTCCTGGGATACCAGGTGCTGAGGCTGATCTATCAGAGAGCCTTGTCCTGATCTCAGCTTTTTTTTTTTTTTTTTTTTTTTTTTTGGTACCTGTGTTGTTTCTTTAGTGCCTATCATGGCTTCGTTCCCTCCACTCCACTTAGGTCAGTCACTGAAGCCATGCAATAGTTCAAATTAATCAAGCGAAACAAAGGCTGATACCTGCTCTGTGTGAACCTCAGGGAGTTTGAGATTCTGAGTTACAGAGCACAGCTCCCTCTTAACGGGCTTTGACTCCAAAAGTAGCAGAGGAGACTCATGATGAGAAGAGAGAGATGTTCATTCTACCACAATCGAAGGGAAACACTGTGACAGTGTTGTTTGGGTCTGGAGAGGGAACAAGACCCATGACAAAAACAAGGGGTAGGGTTATAACAAGAGAGATGAGAAAGAATTAGGACCTCTCCCACCTTCAATACTTTCATCATCCAGTCATGAAGAAGAATAGAAAAATCAGGTTCTGGATAGAAATTTAATCTCTCCTGGAGAATGTTTCTGAGGATGTTAGCCATTTAGATAAACTTTGTGGGCTTTTGTTTCTTTATCTATAACATGGAGATGCTAATCTTCAAAACAAGCCTTGTGAAGTGGCTTAGAGATAATCACATATGAAAAGAGCTCACGGAGGAGGTGCAATAAGTGTGCAAAGCACAGGATTCCCTACTTTCCAAAGTGACCATTCCATTCAGCTGATCATCTGAAGCAGTGAGAATAAGAGGGGATGCCACAGTCATTACACGGGGACAACCGTTGGATTCTGGAACCTTCCAAGGCAAGTTAGGACATATGGCAACCTGCTCACATGTCACTGTTATCAAAAGCCACTAAAATCACAGTTACATCATGTTGGCCTGGGCCTAGACATTTGCTCAGATTGCTCCACTTTGCAGACAGTTGGTTCTGCACTCACTCAGAAAAGAGTGCCAAATCAGCGGTAAGTGTTGGAAAGCAGCTACCAGGACCTCCACGCTGCTCAGGCCCTGGTGCAGCTTTGTCTTAGGTCAAGAAGGCAGGTGAGGAAGGTTAGTGACATCGTGTTCTCAGGTGGCAGCTGGTGGAGATAGACTATAAAGCTGTCCAGTCTGCAGGGTTGGGAGAACCTTACATCCACTCAGAGACATAAATCAGCTTTATTAATGTCATCCAGCTCATTAGAATCCACACTGGCATCTAGGTCCTGAAAGGTCCATCTTGTTTTGTGATACTCAGTATTGACAATAGACCTTCCTGCCCATCCAGGAGCCCTCTTCCATTTACCTTTCCTTTTTTTTTTAATTTTTTTTTGTGCATTTGGCTGGATACCATGGGGATAATGGAATCAAAGGAATTCTAGGTCTTAAGGTAAACAGGAGCAAGTAACAAATTAAGTTGATAACTAAGAAGAAATGAAGACTCTGTTCATCTGACTCATAAGTAATACACACCAGGACTTCAAGGTGATGGATTCTGGTAGAGGGGTCTGTAGAAGACTCCTTTTGGGATGTAGCAATGAAGCTCAGCCTTGACACCTCCTAGAAACTTTTTATAGGTGGAGCCCAGCATGAAACCAGAACAAGAATGAGAATGTGTTTATGATTATGTGAGTATTGGGACCATGGCACATAAGCAGAGTTAAGGAACTATGAGGTACATAGCTAGCATAGTCTCAAAAGTCTTTTGGATAGGGCTTTTTCTTCAATGCCAATAAGAAAGTACTATTATTAATATAATATGACCCAAATTAAAAATTTAGTGTCTGCTGCAACTGACTGTTTCCATGACTATAGTTATTTGGATCTAGGCCCTAATGACAAATATTTTAGATATTATAATTCTCTTTTACAAAGTGGAAAACTAGGCCCACATAGGCTAGGTATTTGTCCAAGTCCTTATGATTGGCTTTTTTGTCTACTTGACTCCAGATCCCTTCACAGGAGACACAGTTCTCGGAAAGTGTGAGATAAGGAGCAGGATATGACTTAAAACTGAAATGGCCTGGGTTTGGATCTGTTTGCTGCTACTTTCTAACATGTCAACCCCAACATGTCATCTCACCTCTCAGCTCGTTTATTCACCTTTCAGTTGTTATCATAGTTCTACCCCATGTAGGATACCAAGTGTTTAACTTTAGGCTAGCGTGATCTTGAGCAGTCAAGATGGAAGTCATCTATAAACAACCAGGGTGGCCGTGTGAAATACCAACCCTACTCACATAAAGTTGTCCTGAAAAATTAGCGAGATTGTGTTTGTCAAGCCCTGAAAACAGTTTGTAGCACTTTCTAAGGGCCCACAAGTCTGAGAGATATTGGAGAATTTAAGATAGAACATGGGTGACACTGAGAAAGTAGCGGTCAGAAGTGAAGGACAGTAAGAGATTCTAAAGGGATTAGTATTTGGAGTGTTACTCTGTATAGGAGCAGAATATTAGAGTCCAGAGGCCAAGAGGTCCAGGTTTAAATATATGCTTTCTGTTTGACTAATCAGAGGTATATCCATAGGTACATTACTTAGCCTGTTATTGCTGAATCTTTACATGTAAACAAAATGATGGTTCTTCTTACAGAGCAATCAAAGAGCATGCCACAGTAGCAAGAGCCTAGTCTTCAGGTTTTCATACATTGGAGGATGGAGACTTATTCATTTGCAAGGGTGTCTGACTTTTAGAGTATTCATTTTATGGGTATTAGTAGTTTGTCTGCACATATATATGCACAGAACACTTGTATAGTGCCACAAAATCTATAAGAGGGTGTTAGGTTTCTTGAAACTGGAGTTAGAGGCAGTTTTAAGTCAAAATGTAGGTACTGTGATCCAGTCCATTTCCTCTGTAAGAATAGCCTGTGCTCTTATATGGAACCATTGAGACATTTCTCCAGCCCCAAGGCATCTGATTTGATTGACACGGTTTTTCCTCCCATCATGGAAAGGATGTTATTTGCAAGGTGCAGTAGAAGTTTCTGTGTCCTGCTGGGACAGTCATACAGCCATTTAATCTCAAATAAACACACAGAGGTTTATATTCATTACAAGCTGTTTGGTCTATAGCTCAGGCATCTTACTTGCTAACTCTTACTCTTAAACTAAGTCCTGTGCCTTAGTACAAATTCTCAGAGCAGTGTTCCCCTCTTCTTTACTCTGTGTCCTCTCTCTCTCTCTCTCCCTCCTCTTTCTCTTCCCAGAATTTTCTTAATCTGGTAGCTCCATCCATACTTCCTGTCTGCCTTCTGACCAATCAACATTTTATTACACCAATAGGAACAGACAAATATTCACAATGTACAGGAGCCTAATCCCACAACATTTCACCTTTTTTTTTCTTTTTAAAATAATAATCCAATCTAATCTCCTTTGTATAACTTTTTTTCTGACCGTTATTCATAACAACTACACAAAGTCAAACATCCATAATCTATCTTTTGGGAATGTGGGTGTTGTTCTCTAGACTACTTCCTGCTGACTAGGTGCACTGATAATCTTATAGTGATCCAAAGAAAATTAAGGATTATGATCAAGTGCAGAGTGCAGGAGTCTGTGAGACTGGATCATCTCAGCCAGCAGCCTTGAAGCTGTTCTGAATGCATAACTCAGAAGAAACTGCAACAGAGTTGCTCAGAAACCTTGGATCATCTGGGCTATTTGTTTCCATTGGAGACCTTTTTTTGTGTGTGTGTGGGGGGGTGTCTTTCTCTATCAAACCTTATTTTCTTTTACCTGGAATGAATCCACAGCCTCATTTTTCTGTGGAAATAAAAGCATAATGTCTTCTCCTAAGTAACAATGTCTTTTAATGTTAACAAAGTCAAGACATTTACACAATATATAGGTTGGATGAATCCAGCAGATTTTATGATCAAATGTTTTTTAACAACTGTTGCTTCTTTCTTTGCAAAAAGTTCAAAGACAACATAACATACAGTATCTAGAATCTTTGTGTGGTTTCCATCTTTACATGGCATATATCTGTAGGGGGATTGTTGTTCCATTGTAAATAATTGTCCCACCCACTGGTTTAATAAAAAGCGCTGATTGGCCAAAGGCAGGCAGGAAGTGTGGGCGGGGCTACCAGACTAAGAAAATTCTGAGAACAGGAAACACAGAGCAGAATGCCAGAGAGAAGCCAGAGGAAACAGAGGACAACCATGCTGCTGTGAGAAAAGGTACCGAGCCCCATGGATGTACAGGTTAAGAGTCATGGGTTAGATTAAGGGCAAAGAGTTAGCAAATTATGTATCTGGGCCTGAGGTCAATCAGCCTAAAGCTATCATATGCATCTATGTGTCTCTGCTGGGTCTGTGGGTCTGTGGGTCTAAACCTTGAGGTTAGGCCCAAAAGTCCAGGCCAGAAACCTCCTACAACATATGAATTTAATAAAAGGCGCTGAATGGCCAAAGGCAGACAGGAAGTATGGGCAGGGCTACCAGACTAAGAAAACTCTAGGAACAGGCAGAACAGGGCAGAATACCAGAGAGAAGCCAGAACAAGCAGAGGACAACTATGCTGCTCTGAGAAAAGGTACTGAGCCGCATGGTTGAACAGGATAAGAGTCATGGGTTAGTTTAAGGGTAGAGAGCTAGCAAGTTATATGCCTGGGCCTTAGGCCAATCAGCCTAAAACTATTGTAAGTATCTGTGTGTCTCTGTGGGTCTGTGGGTCTTTGGGCCTGAACCTTGAGGCCAGGCCTGAAAGTCTGGGCCAGAAACCTCCTACTACATATCTATCTATCTATCTATCTATCTATCTATCTATCTATCTATCTATCATCTATCTATCTATCTATCTATCTATCTATCTATCTATCTATCATCTATCTATCTAATCTATCTATCTATCTATCTATCTATCTATCTATCTATCCATATTTACTTTATTTTATAAAGGACTTTATCTTCTTTCTTTTCCCCTTTCCTTTTAATTCTCAAGTCTATGTATATTTTTAAATATACCGTAAACCATTTAGAGTTTTTTCCCCACACGAATGTCTCTGTACTGTTTATCTTTATTCTTTTTCTATTTCTGATCACACTTTTAATCTGCTAAGGCATGGCTAGGATTAAAGGCTTGGCTATGGCAGCTGGCTCCACCCTGCTCCACCCAGCACCTTGGTGTGTGAGAACTTAGCTTCATGGCAGAGTTACTGGCAGGAACCGTGTTTAGCATCCCAACTCTGGAGAATTTTAGGGTCCACACTGCCACCAAGCAGAGCACTGCTGCCTACTAATAATAAACACCATTTAAATGTTTTGCAGCAGGTCCTCTTTAAAGGACCTCTCAGTTTTTGCCACTAAGGCTGTATCAGGAAGTCTCTGCCTCTGCTCACTGCCAGCAAATAGAACCCACCTAAGAAAATGCTGCTAAGCTGCTACCAAGAAGCATTGCTTGTCTCTATTCCCTTTTTGTCAGTAAGAACAGAAACCTTAAACCCATCATATGCACCTCTTACATGAACCGAGGTTTCTGTGAGACTTTAGGAACCAGCCATGTTACAGCTCAAGCCTGAGCTCAAGTCCTTTTACTGCAAACCCCAAAGCCATGGTGCCTCTGTACCAAGACACACTTGAACAACGCAACTAGGAAGCAATTTTGGACTTTGTTTCTACGTTCTAGAACTCCTTTTAAACTTTCTCAGTCTTTATGTGGATGTTTGTGTACCACATTGTAAGACCATTTGTAGTCAGAAGTTTCTGGCCCTGGCTAACCCACAATCCCAAATAATCAAACAAAGGCTTAATTACAAGGGTAATTATCTATGGATCAGGTTGTTCCTTGCTAACCCTTATACTTTAAGTTAACCCATATTTCTATTTATGTTTAGCCACGTGGCTTGGTACCTTTCTGCTCAGTGCAGCGTTCTCACCCTGCTTCCCCTGGATTTTACTGATTTTCCACTTCCCAGAATTCTCCACCTTTACTTCCTGTCTAGCTACTTGACCAGTCAGTGTTTTATCAAGCCAATATTTACAATGACAAATATTGACAGTGTACGAAAGCGTAATCCCACAGCACCTAAGTGCAGCTTAAAAAATACTTTTGATCTGTTCTTATTTTTGTTTGTTGATTACAAATCAACACAGATGACCAGCATAGGATCAGGCACTGCATATCGTGGCTACCATCTTAATATTTTAGGACTGTTTCTCTCTCTCTCTCTCTCTCTCTCTCTCTCTCTCTCTCTCTCTCTCTCTCTTTCTTTCTCTTTTTCTTTCTTTATTGTGTATGGGTGAAGGTCACAAGACAACCTATGGGAATCTATTCTCTCCACCATGTGAGTCCTGGCAATCAAATTAAGATATTCAGGTTTCAAACAAGTACCATTTCTTGTTGAGTTATCTTAATGACCTTTGTTGTTTTAATTGATTCTGAGAAGTAACAAAAGCAAAGGTCTTTTTGGTGGATTTAAGTCTGAGATCCCTGTTACTGACTATTTAACAAGTTGTGGGTAGATGCATGTATGCCAGGTTTCTAGGGTGATTAAAATTTGAGGTGACAAATTCTTGTGGGGGGGCGGGTGAGGGATGTAGGCAGCTGGTCCTGGCTGACTGAGGATATTGAAGTGAGAAATCGCAGTTTAAATCTAGAGTCCAGAGAGTTTGTGTCCTTAACATGGGTACTTGAGCATAAGGACAACATAAAGTAAGTGAGGATGGGAAAGAGAAAGGGAGCATTATGGGTAAACATGCTAACACAATATGCCAATGCCTATATCTCAACATCATATTTCTATATACCAAAGAAGGTTGTAACTACTTCATGACCACTCCTAAGATATTTAAACTGGCTTGACCATCTGGGATTTGGATTTGAGTTTTGAAGCATCTATCACTAAGTTTTCAATTCTTGCTTTCAGAGATATCAGTCCATTGTTCTTGGCAGCACATCTTGGTGCCATAATGTGTGGAGGACAAGGCTATTTTTTCTCATGATGGGCAGGTTAGGAAAACACAGAGGATCGGATCAAACCTTCAAGGTCATATTCCCAAAGAGATACTTTTAAAAGTAGGCTCTACCTCCTAATGTTTCCAGAATCCTGCTAAATAGTGCTACCAGTTGGTGAGTAAGCATTGAACACAGGAGCCAGCGGGGGACCATTCAGACTAAAACCCTGTGGTGATTTATTTTATATTTAATAAAATCAGCATAGCATATCAGAAACCCTGCTGGTACCTAAAACCCAAATTCTTATTTCATTTCTGAGTCTCTTTGTACTTTGCTATTGTGGTATGTTTATTACAGGAACCTATTTCTAGGAAGCTTCAATAAAGTAAATGCTTGTAAGTAAGTCCTTCCCTCTCTACGCTCTTGCCTTGAAGCCCAAATCCCTGTTGAGTAGAATTTAGAAGGGATGTCTTTGGAAGATTATTAGACTTATCAACATGTGTAGAATTAGTATGACACCCCAGAATTTCCTGTTTTTTCCTCCATCATGAGAAACCAGTGACTAGTCTTCCAGGAAGCCAACCTTCAGAAACTACCAAATCTGCCGACACTTTCTTTCTTTCTTTCTTTCTTTCTTTCTTTCTTTCTTTCTTTCTTTCTTTCTTTCTTTCTTTCTTTCTCTCTCTCTCTCTCTCTCTCTCTCTCTCTCTCTCTCTCTCTCTCCCTCCCTCCCTCCCTCCCTCCCTCCCTCCCTCCCTCCCTCCCTCCCTCCCTCCCTTCCTTTCTTTCTTTCTTTCTTTTACACTCCAACTATGGCTTCCCCTCTCTCCCCTTCTACCTACTTCCCTTTGTCTTCCCCCCTACTCTTCCCTATTTTTATTCAGAAAAGTGCAGGCTTCTTTTTCATATTGACAAAGCACGGCATACTAAGTTGTTGTAACACTAAGCACCTTACCTTGTATTAAGGCTGGGCAAGGCAACCCAAAGTGAAGCTATGAGCTTTGTGTACTTAAATCTCACCAAGCCTTCAAAATCTGATCTAGGCCAACCTTCTCCAAAAAAAAAAAACAAACAAAAAACAAAAACAAAAAACAAACAAACAAAAAAACAAAAAACAAAAACAAACAAAAAAACCTCTTCTCTTTTATAATATGTTTTTGCTAGAATGCATGGATGAGTGAGCCTCTTCCCTCCCCTCATGTCGAAAATCCACAGATGATCTTAATGATGTCTTCGCTGCAATACCTTGGATAGCACACTACTCACGAAATGAGTTTTAGGCTTCTTTGTTCAATTTCTAAATGCTTGCAGAAAGGCTGTCTGTCAATGGGATTCGGAAATCAGGTCAGGGCAAAAGAGGAAGACGGGAAGAATCAGAGAAAGCAGGTTCAAGGCTCTCGTTATTAAAATATTTGCCCATTAAGATCTTGAATTTTTCATTCTTCCAGTGTTTTAAGGAGATCAGTCCTCTGCATGGTAATTATATTTGCTTAATGCTCATGAAATTTTGCCACTGACACCAAAAATTGGATCTGTGTTGTATTTACTTTCCAATAACGAGGCCCTGCCTTGTTATTATGACTTGTTTTGTTCCTGACACAGGCTCTTTGCTCAGGCTGGAATTCTCCTTGTACCTTTCACTACTTCCAACTCTAGAGATTTTTTCTTTAGTTTTCCTGAGTCCTGGGACTTCAAGCTTATGCTGTTTCTCTTGTTGTATTTATGTTATTGCTATTGTCCCTCTGTGAACTTAGAATAACTTGAAATAAAGTGGGCAGGAAGAAGGCCAGGATCAGGCTCTGATATTTGTCATGACTTTTTAAGGCATTTTGTTATAATTTTATATGTAAATGGAGTTGTTTACTATATTGTTTATGCCCCTCCTCCATTGTTTTAAATTCATGAAGCACATGATTGCAGGTATTGGGCCAGACATTTCCATTTTGTGATAAGTCAGCCTTATGGTTGTCATTAAGCAAAATATTGTCTGTCAGCAGTAGATTCTATCATCTTGGTTAGTGTGAGTTCTGAAGATTTAGATTAGACTAAAATTTGAAGACTTGGTGAGATATAAGTGCTCAAAGCTGACAGCATCATAGTCCATTCAGGATTTACTATGTACATACAGTACAGGATGATGTGGGCTGGGGCTGCAGGGATGCCTGAGCCCTGAAGATGCTTGCTCCTCTTGCAGTCTCAGGTCCCTTTGATACCACAGTAACTAAGAGACCAAAGCTTGCCTCCAAACAGACATTTCTGTTCATTTGTTTCTGCATCTTCAGGGGATATAAACTCTTCCGAGTTAGGGCCTCACGCTTTAGTTGTTGGTCAATCTCTCAAATATCTAGGTTCTGTGCCATGGAATTCAACCAACTAGGTATGGAAAATATTGCTGGACAGTGTAGAGGATCGCATCTATAACACATGGATAGGCTTTTCTCTCCTTATTGTTTTATAAACAACTATTATATCTATATCAACCACTTATGTATCATTTAGATGGTAAAGGTTTGAAGAATAATGTTGAGATGGTAAAATATCTGAAAATGCGCATCATCCTATATGAACCCTCGGCTATTCTACATATTGGAATTGTATTTTCAAGTTGTTATGTCTGCAGGGTGTCCTGGAGCCATTTCCCTGGACGCCAAGGAATGCACCCATCTGGGCACAGTTTCTTCTCAGCTTTGCCACCTTTTCTTTTAGAGCCTCTATCGGGTATTATTTCAAAAGCTCAGATCGCATCTTCATTTGTTACAACCCGAACAAGATGATTAGAATCCCTAGTGGAAGCTGAGGCCAGGATTGGAAACAAATAAAGCCGATTCTGAGTGAAACTGCATCTAGATAAGACAGGAAACAGCACAGTGACTCTGAGATAAAGGCTGTGTTGTGCTCTGTGGATATTGAGAACGCCATATCTGTGATGCAACATCTGTGGGCAGCCACTAGTTCATGACTTTTTTTTTTCCCATTTAACCTTTTTATTTGCTATTTTTTCTTTATTTTATTTTTGAGGTAATAATTTAATCACAATATTTTTCCTTTTCCTTTCCTACCTCTAAAGCCTCCCACATGCCCCTCTTTTCTCTCTTCTTCAAATTCACAGCCCCTTTTCATTAATTGTTATTTCAGGAGTCATATATATGTATATGTACTATGTATATACATTTATATTCTTAACTATAACTTTTTCAGTCCTGTAATGCCACTTATATGTATGTTTTCTGCACTGACCATTTTAAATGAAAAGTCTTTAAGTTGGGGGGGGTTGCTTTCCTGTTTATGTATATTTGTACTTCCCCAAGCATTTATAGGCTAACTTAAAGTATGTAAAAATATATGTAGATATGATGATGGGTATATTTCAGAGAGCTCAAAACACGACCAGATCCTTATAATTACATCTGTGCTTTTAGTCACAATCTTTGATCATGTATTAATAATAGTTGGTCCATGTTTACCTTATAGCTCTGTTCCTTCACAATCAGCCATGTGTTTGATTGACCCACACTAAGCTTACTAAGCAATGGATCGAAATGAAATTGTTCTGCTTTGGGTATGATCAAAGATTCCCATTTTAATTTTGAGTGACATGTTTATACTTGGCTTCCTATAACTTGTCTGATGATTTCTATTTGATCTAATTCCTCTTTGTTTTTATTTTAAAAGAATAAATGTTACAAAACTGGGTTTTGAAGAACAAATTAGACAGTATACTTTCTTTACTTGTAATCAGTATGAGATCCAATTTGCAAAAGTGGAAGGAAGAACATGATGTCTTAGAGGTAGCTCTGTGCCCATCCAAACCCAGTTTAAGAATCTTTGTAGTATCATATTCATATTTATACATTGAATACTACTTGTAGTGGGATTTTGTTCTGATACATTGTAAATAATTGTCCCACAAACTGATTTAATAAAAATGCTGATTGGCAGAAGGCAGATAGAAAGTGTGGGTGGGGCTACCAGACTAAGAAAACTCTGGGAACAGGAAGAGCAGAGCAGAGATGCTGTAGAGACACCAGAGGAGATGCCAGCAGACACAAAGGAAAGCAGACAACCATGCTGCGCTGAGAAAAAATACCAAGCCACATGGCTAAAGAGATGAATGAAAATAGATTGAGATAAGATGAAAGAGCTAGCTAGCAATATGTCTGAGCCATAGGTCAATCAGCATGAAATTAATATGTGTCTGTGTGTTTCTGTGGGACTGAGGGTCTGCAGGTCTGGACCACAGGCTTGATAGGCCAGAAACTTCTTATTAAGTATTTTACAGCCCAAGGTGGTAACATTTTTCTGAAAGGAACTTGAAGGATACTACTATTAAACAACTCAAAATGTTTGCCAGCTAACTCAAGAAAGTATGTCTTTGTGTATAAAAGTCAGTTTATAGTGTCAGTGTGTAATTTAAAAATTCAGGTTGGCTAAAAGTAGAGATTTTGAAGTAGGAGGACCCTCTGCATGTCACTGTTGTAGGTCAAGTCAAACTCAGAAAAGCAACTTTATTAGTGGTCTTAGAAATTGCATTTTATGAGAAGTAGATACAGATAACCAGTGTCAAAAAAAAAAAAAAAAAAAAAAAGGCGGGGAAGGTTGCAGTTCATCGAGCAGCCTCTGATGAATTATCACAGAGTGGTAGAGAACCCTTTGTAAAGAAAGAAGAGAAGCTATGTGACTGACAGAAGACAAAGAGGAGGTGTTATATACAAGTAAAAATGCCTATAAACAGAGTCTAATTATCTTAAGTTTCTGGGCACAATGCAATCATCTAACTATCCTGGTTGTTCTCGATGACTGTAGCAATGAGGAAAGTAACAGTCACACTTCCAGCCAACAATCTGAGATGTGCATACATTCTTCTTAATTAGAAAATCTCTGTAGAAAGCGTTCTCAGACCACTAGCCCCTAGATCATGACATAGAGATTTATTATTAATTATGAGTGCTCTACCTTAGTTTAGGCTTATCCCATTGGCTCTTATAACTTATTTAAGCTGTTTCTCTTTATCTATGTTTTGCTTTGGGGCTCTTTAACATTTCTTTCATTTTGTAGGTTCTACTTTTCCTGCTTCCCACACGTCTGTCTGGTGTTTCCCTCTCTTTCTCTGTAGTTCTCTCTTCCTCAAGCCTAGATCTCTCCTCTACTTATTCTTTCTGCCCACCAGCACTGTCTATCCCTCTACTACCTAGCCATTGGCTGTTCAGCTTTTTATTAGACCAATCAGGTGCCTTAGGCAGGCAAGGTGAAACAATGCAACCCATCTTTACATAGTTAAAGAAATGCAGCATAAAAAATCTAACACATCTTTGCATAGCTAATGTTTCACAATTCCCTCTCTCCCTCACTCCCCTTGTGTGTATCTGTACAGGTATAAATGCATACAAATGTGTACAAATACATGGGGTTTAGAAGGTACCTTCAGTTGTCATTCCTCAGGAAGTGTCCACATTGCTTTTTGAGGCGAGATTATCACTGGCCTAGAGCTTGCCAAGTAGGCTATGCTGGCTGGTTAAGCCTCAGGAACCCACTTGGCTCGGCCTTCCTAGCACCTGGAGTGCAATCATGTGCCATTGCACCTGACTTATTTTTATAGGAGTTCCACGGACCAAATTTCATTCCTCACATGAAAACAAACACTTAGTGACTGAGCTTTCTCCCAGCCCCAAGTTTTGTTTCCTCAATTGCCTCTCAAATCAGTTCCATAAACCCCCTCAGTGTCCCTTCATCACAATCTTTTTCTTATTTTCTCATGATCCAGAATGACCCATGTTAATCGCAGCTCATAGATGGTCTGCTTCCTTGCTCCAACTCCTTCCTCATGTTCTTGCTTCCACTAACCTGTTTTTAGCTCTGAGACGAGACTCTTCTGCCTACTTTACTTAGCCACTCGTGTTATTTCTTAGATATGGAAGACATAGGTTTTTCTTTTTTTTCCTTTTGAAACATTGCTGTGATGTCAGTTGCATCCCTGTCATTGTGTTCATTTGGGAAACCAGTTCTTCAGCTTTATGAGTGTGATGTGTGTGTGTGTTACATGGATACAAATGTGGCCATGTATACATCATGGCAAGTTGGTAGATCAATGCTGTGTGTTGATCATCCACTTCCATCTTTTTGAGATGGAGCATCTCACATTCACTGCTGCTTATACCAGGCAGGGGTGTCCACTATGTACTTATTGTGATGGAGTATTATGACTCTGGGAGGGGATGAGAGGTTTCCTGATTGTTTGGGAAGTCAGGCTATACATAGAGAGCTGTTAGGACAGCTCTGATGGCTAGAGCTGCAACGGAACAGCCCAGCTACTGAGGGAAAGGTATCCTGACTGGGAAGTCAGGCTGTACCTGAAGCTGGGCTGCAGTAGAGGGTGGTCTCCTTGCAGAATATAGCAACCCTCCTGCTGTCCTGGAGAACTGCTACAGCTGAGCTTTGTTCCTCCCCCTTAAGGGGGCTTCCCAGCAAAGCTTCTTCTCTAGGTCCAAGATGTTACTTCTTTTATTTCACTCTGCTAAAGGGGAAACCCGGCAGAAAGGTAGCAATCTTCTCTGGCTCTAACTAAAAGAGTCTTTTTGGAGGGAGGAGAGGAAGGAAGTGAAATATAGGCCAAATGACTTCCCATTCAGATTTTCTCAAATTCTGAAGCATTACCGTGATGTCAGTTGCATCCCCGTCTTTGTTGTGTTCATTTTTTTTTTTTTAATCCATCTTCTTCATCCGTGTGTGAGAATAAGGCAGAAGGGGCATGGGTATCAGAGATAAAATGAAAGCACTGAAAACAAAGTCTTTCTAATACTTTAAGGTCATTGTAAAGCTATGTATTCTGTAGGGTCATCAAGACCTGGAAGAGAGAAACTCAGCAGATTATGGTCGAGTCGAAAGCAGCAGCTGGGAAGGAAGAATGAGAAATAGTGCATGTGACCCCAATGGATGAAGAATCTCTAGCCCACCTTGGCTGCGTCTTCAGTGGGCTCACAGGTGAGTAGGGGAGGTATAATAAGGTCAAAAATAACACATTTGAAAAGGAGGAGAATAAATGGACTCTATAAGGTCCTTTGGGAATTCGAAGGAGAGATTTGTGTTTTTGAAGGATGAAGGCGGGTTTCACACGTTCTCTACTAAGTTTCTTTAACGTCATCTCAGAAATTACGATATGTGTTTGAAAGCAAGAAGTCCTTCATGGCTAACATCCAAGAATCATAAAAGATGTTGGACTTATCTTTGTCTCATTTGCTTTATATATTGATGGATTTTTTACAAGCCTGGACTCTGTACAACTGGCTGAGTACCAAGCTAAAAACACCAAGTTGTGTACTAGTGTGTTTCCCATGTTAACCAATAGCCACGTAAAGCAATGGCCTAAATGGCCTCTTCTCCCCATTCCTCTCAAATAAAACCTTACTAAAGCATGGAGGAAGTAGGGGTGTTCTCCATGTGAAGGCACTACAAGATAACAATAAACCTGATCCTTTCCTGATAGCTGTGTATTCATACAGAGTCCTGGGAAATAACTAGAAATGTAATTGAAAATTGCAGTTGATAAGGGTATTAGAGTTTCTCTAACACAGCCTAGTTAAACTGGTAGCAGTGATGGAGGGGTGGGATGTAGTTTTGCAGTCTTCAGGACTTGGCTATTGGATGTGGAATTGAGTTACGGAGGAGTGAAGATACTTGGTGTTCTGCCTTAGAGAACCGGGCATGTGATGATGTTACCATGGAATCAGGAACAACAGAGAAGAACTTTGGAGAGAAGAAAATTGATTTTTTTTTGATATCCCTGTTAGAGATTATTGTACTCATGAGGGGTACACTGACGAACTTAGTATTTATCTTCTAAGATTATAGCCACTGGTGTCATAGTTTACCTGGTGGATTCTCTCGCTTGTCAAGTTCATCATGAGACTACCATACAAGGTATCATTTACCAATGAGTGTGCATGTACATACATTCTTGTGTTACCATATTTCATTTGAGGATCTATTTTCTGTTTGTTGTGTGTCAAAAACTCTTCTGGGGCTAAGAAATACCCTGGTAAAGCAGTATACAGGGTGGCTGTCATTGTAGAGCTAAAATTTGCATGGTAGCATCAGAAAATTAATAAGAGAATTATGATAGAGATTAATTTTTCTGTTGGAATATATCATAACTGGGAAAATTTTGGATGAGATTATCTGGTCACTTGTTTCACCTTGTCTTTTAAGCCATTCCAACCAGTACACTGGCCTCCCTCTTTGTACTGGCTGGCAGAGCATTGATTTTGTGGGGGGGTTAATCTTCAGGCCATTTTAAGGTTGACAAGGGTAGGCAGTTTTATCTACATATAAGGAAAGTCATAGGAGGGCTAGGTCCTTTTCTTCCATTTCTTCCTTATTTGCATCTAGCATTATAATTAACTGCACCAACTTTTATCTTTGAGGGTTTTTTAATGTGACAAAATTTAATCTTCATCAATCATATTGGTTGCTTTCATATCACCAGTGGTCAGTTTAGGACCATCAGATCTCAGCCAGTGAAATCAGAGAGTGGCTATGTGTAGGGCCACTGGTAAATGTTCTTGCCAAGGCAGAACTGAATAGAAAGGGAAAAAAATAATTTTGAAGGGCGTCCTATTGTTGATCTGTTGAAAATGACAGAAAAGATAAACAGGAAAAAGTCCTAAGGAAGCTGAATTATCTAAACTTATAAGTCCTCTGCAGCCATACTTGGCTGCACCTATTCCCCATGTCTTGCCTTAGCTGTTCCCATTTGGCAAATTCTTTGTTACTTGTAGCGTCTTTACTTATGATACACACGAGTCAGAGAAGAGCTTGTTGAGGAAGTGGCTTTCATGCTGATAGAAGACTGTCATGAACTAGCCAGGGTGTGTGAAGAGCTCCCAGAGGCAGAGAATTGCAAACCGGTGCCACTCTGGAATGGAAATATCAAGACATAATTGAAGACAAATTCAAGGGGAGTGGTGGGAACCTGCACAGAGGCCAGAGAGGTAGAGTGTTGCAATGGTTACTTATCTCATGGCAAAAATCGAGTCAAAAGCAACTTGAGGAAGAAAAATATTGTGTTGGCTCACAGTGTGAGGCTACAGTCCCTCAGAGTGGGTCAGTCACAGCAGCAGGAGTTTCAGGAGGCAGCTGCTCACACTGACTCAGTAGCAAGTAAGTAGGGACAGACATATGGGCTCAGGTAACTTTCCCTTTCCTAAGCAGTTCAGGATTCCAGCCCATGGCATGATGTCACCCATGTCTAGGGTGGGTTTTCTCCACTCGATCTAATCTAGAAAATTCGTCAGAGTCATACCAAGAGGGTTGTCTCTTCAGTGATTCTAGATCCTATGAAACTGTCATTATTAACCACCACAGCCATTGTTTGGAAGGCTGGGTAGTTTGGATTTTTATCTACATGGGGGCTAATCATTGAGGGGGAGGGGCAGATCTGTTTCTTTCATTTCCTCATTATTTGCATCTAGCATTATAATTATAATTAACAGCACTGACTTATAGCTCAAAGGTTTTCTGCACGATCAAAATAATTCTAGTATCAAAAAAGATCACTTGTAAGTGAATATTTTTTCTGCAATATTTTCGTGGAAAGAGGGGAGACCTTCTCCTTGGCAACAGGCAAAGGGGCTTTTCACAATGCCTTTATCAGATGCAACTTCAGAAACTAAGTTTACAGGTAAAGAGAGTCAGAAATGTCTGCAAAACTGCCGCGATGATGACTCTTAATTAGCTGCCTCAAATAACTCTTGGCATTCTTAATTTTCACTTTTTTTTTTTTTTTGGTAACATTTCAATTCATTTCAAGGTTTTTCCTAGAGTAGACAGGCATGAAATGAATTCTCCACGGTAGGGTACCAAAAGTAAAGAAACTGCAAGCTTTGAAATGGCTGGAAGAAAGCATGTGAGCTCTAACTCTGGCTTAATCCTAAATCTTGTGATTTCTGTCAACATTAATTCTGTGAAATATGGAAGCTCCATTCCTTGAGAGAGATGAGCACTTAGGTTTTCTCTAAGCCTTGTCTGGATCACATCTTTCCCACAAGACCTTCATGGTTGAGGTGGATATGCCTTGGTGGGCACATAGCACAGGAGATGGGGATCAGGAATCAGGATACTTGTGGTGTTAATCTGGCATGGTTTATAGGACATAATGTAGAGGCTTTAGTTACCGTAAGCCGGTTGTGACTAGAGATGCCCTCATCAAATGTGGTAAGCTTTCCTCTCCCAGTCATAATCCAGTATTGCTCATGGTGCTCCATGCTACTTTCCCCACTGTTTTCCATCAAGTCTTTCCAAAAGTTTTGTTGGAATGTAGAGATAATTTCATATACATATATAAATTCCCTATACATAAAATCTATGTATGTTGAAGAGTTTGGACATCAGCACGTACTTGTGATCCCATTACCACAGTCAAGGCACAAAATATATCCATGACCTCCCAGCACCCCTTGTGCTCTGTAGACTTCGTATATTTGCAATCAGAGCTTTTAGAATGAGTTCTACCATCTTACCATCTTACAAGGTGCAGAATATAATACTAACTAGATATATTGCTGTAGTTTAATATTTATTTGAGGTATTAAGAGAGTGAAAATAGAACCATTAACAGTTTTTAAAAGGGAAAGCTTTGATATGTTATTAGGATTAGATGGGAATATCTAGGTAGGGTTCTCTATGAATGAATGCTTGTAGCTTTATAAGAAGACAAGAGCAGAGCACATGTGTACTTCTTGACACTCATCATATACACCATGAGACACTCTTCACTGTCTCTAGACCCTCTATAAGAATGTTACCCCGAGATACAGCCCCCCCCACCTTACAACAGAACCATGAGTAAAACTTAAAAGCATTTCATTTTATAACACGGAAAGCCCATGATGTTGTGTTATTAGCTATAGGAAATGGCCCGATAGCAACACTGTTGTGGACAGTAGGTTCTAATTTCTCTTGCATAACTGAGACAACATTCACCACAGGCTCTGGAATCAGGGTGGTACTCTCTTCTTCTATGTGTTTGATTATATTGATTTTCTCAAAGCATAGGTACAATTCTATCCTACTTATAAACCAAGACTTCAACCCTTCCTTGGCTGAATGTACTTTGTCATCTTGAGTTTGTGAAAGGTTAGAGATTCATGGGAGTGCATACACAGCAGTGCAGATGCCCTCATCAAGTATCCCAGATGTACCAGTCCTTCTTCTTGGGGTTCCTGTTTTACACTTATGTCATTCAAAGGCAGAGCTTTCTGTGTTAGTCAGCTTTTCTTCACTATAAGGAAATACCTGAGACAATCACGTTCTAATGACAACTCACTTATTTGGGTCATAGTTTTTGAGTTTCTAGTCTGTGATTGTTTGGATGAGAATGGCTCCCATAGACTCATATATTTGAATACTTAGTCCCTGGTAGTTGGAACTGTTTTGGGGTAGGAGGATTAGGAGATGTGGCCTTGTTAGAGGAGGTGGGTCACTGGGGGTACGCTTTGAAGTTTTCAAAGATCAGGCCATTCTAGTCTCGGTCTGTCATCTCTCTGTCTCTGTCTCTGTCTCTCTCCTTCCCTCCCTCCCTCCACATGTGGATAAGGATATAAGCTGTTAGCTACTGCTCTAACACCATACCTATCTGCCTACAGCCATGATCCCTGCCATAATGGTCTTAGATTCTAGCCCCTCTCAAAGTGTAAGCAAGATCCAAATCAATCTCTCTCTCTCTCTCTCTCTCTCTCTCTCTCTCTCTCTCTCTCTCTGTGTGTGTGTGTGTAATGCTTTGGTCATGGTGTCTCTTCATAACAGCAGAAAAATAACAAAGACATAGTGCAAGCCTGGATGGACTCACTGCTTTGAGCCTCTGCCCAGGATGCCCACTGGCAATGATGAGAAAACTGTATATCTCATGGCCAAGAAGTAAAAGAGGATGAGGAAGAAGCCAGAACTCCCACAAGCCCCCTCACCTTCAAGGACATGTTTCTAGTGATCTAAAGATCTCTTATGACGCCTTACCTTTTAGAGATTCTCACACCTCTCAATCATGGAGATGAATCCCGTGACACTTCAATGGATACTAAATATCTAAATCAAATCAGTTTCTCTGCTATGATTTTTGTGTTGGAATCATCCTTGCTCGTCTTCTCAGCTCTTCTCATTACATTCTCCTTTCTAAGGCTGTCATACACCTCCTGTGCACCCCAATACCTTCATCCCTAAAATCCTTGTGAATCAATTCTATAAGCTTATTGATGTTCAAACTGAGCCTTAACCATTGTAGCCTTAATATCATATAAACTAAGCCTCCACTACTCTAGACTTTTAAGCCTAAATTTAAAGACCTTTCATAAATCCTGAGGTCTGGATCCCGTGGGATGCTGAGGGGCTAGAAGGAACAGCCTGGGATGTGGGATGATGAGCTCGCTGTGAGGAGATACTTTACCAACACGCCTCAGGAGATGGGGGCATGGGCTCCAGGACTTCAGCTACATTTGCTCCTTTTGTGGAACAGTGTGCTGGAGGTTCTCTTGGAAGGTTTTGCAGTGCAATCTTGGACCACAACTGAGCATGTCTCTGAGCTGTCTGTCACCTCTCTTCTCTGCTGCTCAGCATCTTCCCTCTCCTCCTCTTCTCTTCCCCATAGCCTCCAGAACCCAGCCTGTGCACCTCCTGAGTAGAGCGACACCACTGTGATTACTGATTCTGATTCCGCTCTCTAAAGACTCCAAGCTATGATGATCCTTTCAGTCACGTACTGGGCTTTGTCTGTAATGTCCAGGATGTAATAGTAGAAGCTATCTTAATACGTGCCTTAACCTACCTTTGTTTTGTCCACTGTTCTCCATTTCTTCTGTAGAGCCCATTGCCTTGATGTTTCTACTGGAAATATGTGCTTATTACAAGTTAGTTATGGAGCTGGAGAGAAGGTTCATCTGTTAAAAGCATGTGTTGTTTCTTTCAGAGGATCACAGTTCAGTTCTGAGGAACCACATTGGATAGTTCACAACTGTCCATAACTCTAGCTCCACAACATCTGATAATTTCTAGCCTCTGTGGGTATAAACTAAAGGAGGGACACCCCCCCCAACACACACACACACTCACAGAGAGAGACAGAGAGACAGAGGGAGACAGGGGGAGACAAGAGAGAGAAAGAGAGACAGAGATAGAGAGAGAAAGAGAAATGATTGGTTTTGTGTCAACTTGGAATGAGCTAGAATCACCAGAAAGGAAGAAACCTTACTAAGTTCAGAAAAAGCCTTCCCGAGATCCAGCTGTAAGGCACTTTCTCAATTAATAATCAATGAGAGAAGGCCCAGCCCATGGTGGGTGGTGCCATCCCTGGGCTGGTGGTCATGGGCTCTGTAAGAAGCAGGCTGAGGAAGCCATGTAAAGTAAGTCAGTAAGCAGCATCAGCTCCTGCCTCCAGGATCCTGCCCTTTTGAGTTCTTTTCCCGACTCCAAACGAACCCTTTTCTCCTCAACTTGCTATTTGGTTTTGATGCTTTTTGCAGCAATGGAAGCACTAACTAAGATGGGGGAGGAGCTTGAACTTTTCTCAAATCACTTGTAACCCTGAAAGTTTTGAAGAAATTGATGAAGCTTGAATAGGAAAAAGCCATGATATCCAGGCATTGGGCCTTCGGAGGCAGAAATTATTGACTGAAAAATCCGGTATTTAAAAATTTACAGAGATGTTAAAAGACATATACTAATAGAGTAATTATGATTAGAGGTAGCTCTCCAGTACAATAGACATCTTCTAGAAAAACATACTGCAACATCACAGTAAGACTTGTCAGAATCTGTAACATCCAAGTAAGCATCCTCTGATGCTGTCTGTATCAATGCAGGTGGAATCTCAAATTTTGACTTTTTATAATGGCAAGAAGAAAAGTGTTCGAGATTAAAGAGATATAAATTGTTTGTTGTTACAATTAAGTACATTTCACAAAAACCAAAATGCATAGATTCTGTGTTACTCTATAAATTGATGCTCCCTGCCCCCCCCCAACACCATAACCAACCATTCGCTAAAGAAACACTTGTAGGAAACAGACATCTGCAGGACTCACGCTTTCTTTATCAGTGTTTTTCAAATTGTGAATTTTGGCTCTTAGTGAGCCATGGAGCGAATTTCTTGAATTGAAAAATGGGAGTTTAAAAATGGAATGAAAAAGAATAAAGCAGACTATAAAATATTGGTGCATTCCATGTTTCAAAGTATCTCGTGAAAATTATAACATTGCACATATGTGCGTATGTGTACGAGCATGTACAAGTTTGTGATATGAAATTTTTAGCAAAGGTATAAACTTTTCCTTTCCTTGATTTCTGGCAGAAGAAAGCTTCGAGGCCTTTTCATCTAAAATAATGCTTTCTCAGGTTTGGATTATGAATAATGTAAGAAACTTATTTAAATAAATGCCAGGTTTTTATAACAGAATGCAACTTCCTTGTTCCAAGTTATGGATCAAGGGGCTATAATATAGCTTAAAAATAAGTTAGAAATTTTATTCTAGAAAAAAAAAAGAAGAAGAATAGAAGAACATGGAAGCTCCTTGAACTCATTAGCAACCATTAACATTAATGGCCTTTTTTCCTCTTATGTCACATTTTGTGGGAAGTAAAATTTTCAGTTTCAAGTTAACCATGTCTTAGGAAATGGGCATTGTCAATTATGCTCAACAGTGACAGAAGAAACCTGAACTACATGACAGCAATTAACAACGTGGTTTAGTAACAGATCCTAAGTCATCGTTTTTGGTGATGTACAGAAGAATAAAACAGTCTACTAATGATTTCTACTTATACTTACTGCAGTATACACCTAGAGGCAAGACCTAAGCTACTCAGACCATGGCAGAAACAAATGAATAAGATAATAATGCAGGAGCCGATCATGATGCTAAGTCTAGAGCCTATGTCTCATGTCAGAAGTCAAGCTGCCCTGGGAAGAGTTTTATTTTATTGAACCTGTAGTCATCTCTGTTATGATGCAGGGAAATTGTATGTACTGTTAACAGAATGCTTTGAGGAATGAATGGAATGAATTAATATTGACATATTTTAAAGGAAACCCCGGATGGTCAGTGATGGTCACTTGTGTCAGCACCCTCTGGTCCTCAGGGCTTCTGTACTTATTCACATCTGTGTCTCTCATGCTCCGTTCTCATACCAGGGAAGTTAGTTTCCACACTCAGACCTCACTGGTGTGACCTTTGCACTTACACAACGGAAAGGGTATGCAACGAGACCCAGGACTTGCACTTCATTAGGCTTTTTTTGACTTTTCATTTCTGAAAAAGGGGGCTTGAGTGCCCCCCCCATGCATTGCCTTAAAAGGCAGCTGAAGCCTCAAGCACAGGATCAGGTCCATGGCAAATGCTTAGTAAATGATGGTCTTACCACCAAGATGTACTAAATTTGTCGTGAATATAATTGATATGATCTTTTAAACTTTCAAAATATTTTTCTAGCATATGTCTCAAATTGCTTAGGATGCGGGGAAAAAAAAAAAAAACAAAAAAACCCAAAACCCACTCTTGATGTTCCCAGAATCTTTAGGAATTTTCTCAGGATAGTGTCATTTCAAAACACTAACACTTGCTTATATTTTTAATGCATCTTGCATCAAAATAAATGCGGCATCGTTTCCCCAGTTTCATGCACGGTTCAAGCTTACTTGGTGAGGTTAATTTGCTCATTCAAGGTCACCCAGCTTCTAACGAGGAAAGATGACTGACCCCTACTCTCCCAGCACCCAGTCTGATTCTTTATGACGTCTGTTTTTATATGCACAGTTTTCATGGACCCCTGCATGATCCAACATCATGCCACCTGGTAAAGCAGCTGTCCTTAAGAACTGGGAAACGGGTCCAGCTTGGAGGAATCTCATTATCACTTTTTGAAGCATTACCCTGACTGCATTTTAAGTTATATAATTTTCCTGGATGTGGATCTGAAGTTGATGCTGGCTATTGGCAAGTACTGCATTTCATTTGGTTGGAATTTTCCTCCCAACATGATTCAACCCATATAAAAAGACTAGGAAAGAGAGAGTCTTGAAATAAAAGGTGTATGGGGACTCTCCTGATATTTGACTTATAAAAATAATGGCAGCGGTTCAGGTGAGTATTTTATGTAATTCTTCAAGATCCAAGTATCTGTGCCATGGAATTCTCCTGAGTCATCCCTGTTCCCTTTCTCCATGAAAGCTCTTAGCTTTTTGTAGCCACAGCTGAAATGAATTACTAGGCTGCTTGCACTGGATGTGGACATATATATCACATCCCTGTGTGTGTGTTTATATAAATATCACCTTTTATGGTACAGCACTGACAACATAAAATATCTACTCTAATTTTAATATGAACATCTTACAGGAAAATTTGTCTGTAAATTGTTTCCCAATTGTTAGGCTGTAAATGCCCCCCCCCAGAACAGTTGTTCATAAAGCAGTGCCAAACATTTAAACATTATTTTTGAAAAGGTTGTTGCCAACAGGTACTTTCACACATGCTGTCTTTGCAATTTTGCGATTGAACATCACAACTTTGCCTGCATTAAAACAATCTCATTATTACAGTAAAACAAAACTTGCTTTAAAAAATCATATAGATAGATGTATTCTTCAATGCAAAAGCTTAATATAAGGTTGGGGCTATTTTATTATCTATATCCACATAGTCTTAACATTTTCAGTTCTATGTTCTAAGAAGGGAGTCTATGAATATGCATTGGGAGTAGTGACCACTTCTTCAAAATAGACTAAACATTATTCAAGTTTCTAACTAATTTGAATAAAATCACATGTATACAACACACATACATACATACATTGGGAGAGAGAGAAAGAGAGAGAGGGAGAGAGAGAGAGAGAGAGAGAGAGAGAGAGAGAGAGAGAGAGAGAGAGAGAGAGAGAGAGAGAGAGAGAGAGAGAGGAGGGAGGGAGGAACCTGAAGGCTTAGATTAGCAAACCCATGTGAAATTTGTACATCTCACAATGATTAATACTTTGTCTTGATGTGTGTTTCCAGTCCCACCTGTATTTCCTAAACATTTTTTTTGAGAGCCCAATAATCCCACATGATAGTTTGGGGGGGGGGTTGCATTATTTTCTTTCCTGAGGTCTTCCTATATTCAAAAGCCGTTAACTTCATTTCTCTCTTTTTTTGTTGACCTCATTTTTATTCTTAAAAGAGTCACAATCCCATCCTCAAGCAACTTTCTATCATCTTTCTGGATAATTTTGAGATAACAGTAAAAAGATTCCTCGAATCTCTCTCTCCCTCTCCCTCCCCCTCTCCCCTCCCCTTCCCTCTCTCTGGTGTGTGTGAGTGTGTCTGTGTTGGTGTGTGTGTGTGTGTGTGTGTGTGTGTGTGTGTGTGTGTGTGTGCCTGTCTGTGCTGGGGATATAACTGAGGGTCTCACCATATCAACTAACTTTTCTAGCAATGATTCATGCCCACAACCCTCTTTTTACCCCTTTACCTTGAAACAAGGTCTTACCAAGCTTTTCAGGCTGCCCTTGAGCTCACTTTGTGGACCAGGCAGGCCTTGCACTTGACATCTCCCTAGGCCTCCTGAGACTAGGATTGTGGACCTGCATCATCTCACCCTGTTATACTAAATTCCTTTTGGAGCGTGTCTGTGTCCCTGTCCCCATTATTGTTAAAAATTGGCATAGAGCTTTGTTTCTTCAACTATAGTATGGAGGAATGAGGGGAAGCTCAAAGATTTCTCTCTGTGTTTAGTTAAGTATTTGTACAAGTTTGCCCTGAACACATTCACCACCTTTCCCTCTCCTGGCCCCTCCTCATCTCCACTAATTTCCTTCTTCCTGTTGACAGTTTAATTTGCACTCCTGTGTCATATGTACACATGTGGTGCTGTATGTGCATAGAAAATCTAGGAATACAAGCTGGAGAAAACATAGCTGTCTTTTTGAGACTTGCTTAATTCACTTAATATAATCATCTCCACTTGTACCCATTCTTCTGCAAATGCAACAGCTTCACTCTTTCTTATGTCCGAACTGAAGTTCACTGTGTGTGCACATCAAACTTTACACAACAAAACTACACTTGCTTAAGGGCGGTAATTTTTATAAGGGGAAATGGAAATACCACACTTTATCACAGAGAACATAGAAAATAAGTTGTCATGTGTTTGAAGACTAGGAATGCGATGTGTTTCTTCCTTTCAGCTTTTATTTTATTGTATAAATGCAGCATGTTTCTTTGAGGCAAATTAGAAGATATGAGATATTTTCTTATTTTTAAGTCAATAAATGTCTTGGAAATATTATAATATCACAACCCGAAATTGAATATTATTAAAATGAATTTCATATTTCTTATACAAACACATATGCAACATATACAAGTACATGCCTATTTTTAATATGCATATACAGATATTATGCACCAACATGGTTTCCTGTTGCTCTGTAACCTGCTTCTGTCACTAAAATGCATAGTATAAAAACTCTCCCTGCCAATAATTATGTTTATGCAACATTAAAACAGACAACCTGAGCAGATAAACAAGCCTACCACGAGATATCCTGATCAACCAATTGCATCTCATTTTTCTTGCTTTTCAAACACACATTTTTAATTCTATGTTTCCATTACAGCTCCTTCTACTAGAAGCCCTTCCCTTATTTATTTATGTATGTATTATTTAAGAGTTTTTCTCTTTACATACCACCCACAGTTCCCCCTCCCTGTCCTCCTCCCATCGACTTCCCCAGATTCCCCCCCACACTCCCATCCACTCCTCAGAGAAGGTAAGACCTCTCATGGGGAGCCAACAAGGTCTGACATATTGAGTTGAGCCAGGACCAAGTACCTCTCCCACGTATCGAGGCTGAGCTGTTCCCTTCATAGGGAATAACTCCAAAAAGCCAGTTTATGCTAGAGATAAGTCCTGGTACCACTGCCAGGAGCCCCACAAAGTGCCGAAGCCACACAACCGTCAGCCACATTCAGGAGACCAAGTTCAACCCCATGCAGATTCCACATCTGTCAGTCCAGAGTCAGTGAGCTCCTGATAGGCTGGGTCAGCTGATTGTGGGTTTCCCCGTCATGGTCTTGATCCCTTTGCTCATATAATCGCTTCCATTTTAAAATCCTACCTATATGACTGCATATTTTTTTCCTGTTATTATAGAATTGGAACATCATCTTATCTAGTCAGTTCTGGGCCACTGAGTTGGTCAGCCAAATAGCTCAGGAGACTGCAGGAGAGGTGGAGCAGACCATGAAGAGAGAGACAGAGGAAACTCCAGTTCATTGGAATGAGAGAGAACAAGGGCTGGGCATTTCCACTCCCATTTTGTTTCATCCTCACAGAAGGAGTAGAGGAAGATATTGGCAGCTCTGTTTATACAGATATGGTAATCGAGGGCAAAGGGGCAGAGCCAGGTGTAATCCTAGCACTGAGCAAGTAGAAGCAAGACATTAGGAGCTTAAATCAGGCTCAGCCATTTACTGGCACCAATCTGATCTACACCAGCAAACCCATCATGTAGCATCATTATGTGCTGTTGAAAGAAACAATCTTTCCCAAGTTCTCCGCCCCCCTTCTACTGTGTTGATCTCAGCTTTTCAACAAGTTATTCCATTTGGGAGGGACTATCCTGAAAAACACAGACCACCCTAGACTTTGGGTGTTACATTAGGCTATTTCCTAACCTATTCTCTTCTTTAAGATATTTTTAAAGAAAGTAATTTTACATGACTTCTTTTATCTCATTTTATAAAATGTTGAATTTCAGAATTTGGAAGTATTCATGCCAAATTGGAGAGATTATGCAAACATGTCAAAATGTCGCCATCTTTAATATTTGACAACAATTAAAGGTGAAGTGTCCCCACACCACACCAGCTCTTTAGTAGAGCAGGCACTTTGCATTTTCTCCCTTGATCATCAAAACAGAACCAAACAGAACCGGAAAGAGTATTTCTTTTCTGCACAATCATTTTGCCAAACACATTTCTTTATATTAAAAATGAAAAGACCTTAAAACACCATAGCAGAGAGCTAAGCCTTAGAGTGCACGCTTACATGCAGAGCTGCAGATATTCATTAAAATTGTAATTAGACTCATGGTTAAATTCATTCACAGCAGAAACTTTGTGTATAAGTGTTGCTACAGGAAAAAAGCTCCAGTCTGAAAATGAGTTCAGCAGTCAGAGCGGTTTTAATTATGCAGACTTGATTATCGCTTGAGAAGGAAACCTTCATTGCTGCGACAGAATGAAGATTTCCCCTTTTGGTTTCCTGAGCTAATATGAAGTACATATTTTGATAAGCAAATGTTTCTCTAGGCAAAGAAAATGCAAGGAGACCTGCACAAATTGCTCTGGCCTGAGAACAGAAATTATTAAATGGCCCTCCTGCCGATAAGGCAGTGGTCTGTGTTTTTTGATGGAGGCAGATGTGTATCATTGGGTCAGGGCGGGGAGGCAAAGGGGTAAGGAGGAGGTTTGAGGTTTTTTAAACATCTACTAAATTTTGTAATTTTTTTTATATTGAGAAATTTCTTCCTTTAGGATCTCTGGAATTAGTTTTAATTTTATGCCTAAAGAAGTTGGTATCAGACTTAGTTAAGTTATAGGACAGTCCTGCAGGGCTTGACTGAGCCCTAAAGTCTGTCTGTGTCATTTGGTCATGAGGATAAAAACTTCTTTTTAAATTACCATCCCCTTGCTATGATAAAATACCATGACAAAAGCAATGTCAGGAAGAAAAAGTTAATTTTGGCTTACAGTTCCAGATAACACAGTCTCTTACAGGGGGGAAGCCATGGCAGGGAACCGTGATAATGGCAGCAGGAGGCTGGATCGCACATTTCATCCAGACTCAGGAAGTAGAGCATGAATAGGAAATGGCTGGGCTATATAAACTCAAGGTCCTCCCTCAGTGACCCACTTCCTCCAGCAAGCTCCACATCAAAAGATTCCTCAATCTTCTTAAACAATATCATCAGCTGGCGCCCAGCTGCTCAAACACATGAGCTTATGAGAAACATTTCACATTCAAACCACAGCAAAATCCAAGAGAAGTTTTTGGATTTCTTTTCCTCATTCAGGAAGAGGTTCTAATTTGTTACATGATTCCATTGACCTTGTTATATACTGTCTTGACAATGCTTGTGTCTGGCCCTCCTTCTAAACAGCAAATCTAACTGAGTCTAAGAACACACATTCAGGCTACTCACCTTGGTTATCTGATAGTAGTGGAAACAACATCAGTTCTGAATCTATTTTTTTCTTTTGGCTAAAATCTCATAGATTGTAGGGCTACACAGTTCCTAGTATACCTATGGGATCTTGGGTGTCTGCCTGCTGGCTGGCAAAATCACTTCATCTCTCTGGACATATTCTCTCCTGTAAGATAAGGAAGAGGTGAGTTTGTAGTCTCATGGCACCCTGCTCCAGGAGCCCTTGATAGCATCACTGGATGGACCTTCAGAGCATAGGGGTGGAGTCCATAAGCTGTCTGTCTTCAGTTCATCCCAAAGCCACGAACATGAAGCTCTTACTTTTAAAAATTGTCATGGCAAATGTCAAACAGTAAAAGCTGTTATGTTTGAGCCATCCTAGACTTCCCACAGAGACACAGATATTTGTACTTTTATGTATTCATCGCATGTATTTTTGTTTGCTGAAGTTTAAAGCACACTATAGATACACAACATTTTATTCCTAATATTTTAGCACAAATCTCTAAAGAGTAAAAGTCATCTTCCTGCATAAAAGTTATACTAATCTTTTTCATAATTAATGATATCTTCTAATCGTCAATAACAAGTTGCTGCCCTTATTACTCAGTGTTACAGCTGAACCATCTAAACTGGAATCCAAACGTATCGTTAGTTGTTTGTTATGTCTCTTAACTATCTTTTAATATGGTTCAGCCTGCCTTATTTTATTAATCACATAGACTTGTTGAAGATTTTGGAGAAACTATGTCTAATTAGTCCAGAAGCTCCCTTTTTCTGAAGTGTTCAATTACTTTTCATGGTGTTAGGTTTCTAGTTCTAACTCCTGCATGACTTGAAAATTGGTTATAAATGCTATATTAGATCGGGGATAAGCATTTGGCAAAAACACTTCTGGGGAAATGCTGTGTCCTTCATAGGCACTCTAGGAAGCAGGTTAAGGCGGTGACAGCTTGATTCTAGCCCTGAAATTTGCAATTGTCCCCACAGCCAGTATTTGTCACTATGGAAGCACTGAGCTCTCTACCAACCTTACATCTAAGGCTATTGATATGGATGATTCCTCTCTCAGTTAGTGATTTCATCAGGAGCTACAGAATGGTGGCTTTTCTATTTTTTTTTTTCCTCTTTGGCTAACATTCTCAGTGTAGGAACTTTGAGTGCTTTGCTTCACAGAGGTGGCTACATTTTGGCTTTGACTTCTTGTATTTAGTCTTTTTATCAGGTTGTTCTTACATAAGCTTTCATTTAGCCAGAGAAAGATGTTTCTCATCACTAATACAGTAAAGATCCCTCCCCTAATAAACTGTGGCTTCTAAGGGAAATAAGGGTGTAGCATATTAAAACATTTTCTTTTCTTTTGAAAGAATCTGAACAAGCAATGAGGTGACTCCAGAATATTTTAGAGCTATGCACTCTTCTGGGAAGGGTTTCATATAATAAAGGGTCATCTCCCCTTAAGACAACTTCCTTTACTAAAGTGAACCCTGAGTCTCCCCTGTACATTGAAAGTGTGTCAGCCACACTCTTCAGAGACATGGTCAAGTGGGCTATTGCTGCAGCATTGCTAATAGTTGGGGATACCTGGTCATGTCTCGTCTTCTAGTAGCAGTTACTTCGCTACATTCTACAGACAACCTCCAGAAGATTTCACACTTTATAGGCTATGAGGTTTTGAATTTCTGACTCATGATCACATAAATCACAGCATTTTAAAGCTCCCATGTGATACCTAGGAAAGCATGTGAAAAGCCTTCTAAGGTGGTAGGTATGTAGGATGTAGTGTCATTGGGTAGTCTTATGAGCAAGCAATGGATAAGAACACTTCATGGGTATTCTACTTCAGTTCTTCCCCACCAGTCTTACATGGAGAGACTAAATTAGATCCTGAGATGAGACGGATACACTCTAGCCATCAGAACTGAAAGAAGAAGTCTAGCACTTTCATAAACTGATGCTCTTTCTTAGGCATGCTGCACAAGCTATGTTTAAGAAGGACTGAAGATGGAATCACGTGCAGTTAAGCAGACCTGGGGTTCTAACTCCCACCTTAAAAACGCACCAAATTATTAACTTTCCCAAAGTTTCTAGAGGCTTCTTGGGGAAAAGTTGTAATCTAGGGATACTTTTGTGCATTTGATTAATTCATAGCCGTGCCACATATCACAGGGGTCATGGCTCAAGGAAATAAAGGGCACAGATTGATTTATAGGGAGGTCCAGAGAGAGGAAGGAACAGCTGAGGCCCCAATCGAATCCGTGTTGGTTGATGGTCTTTAAAACAAGGGTTAAGGTTGTGTCTAAAGCAGAAATGATAAGGAATGGTTTCATAGCAGCTTTAAAGATTCATCTTTGGTATCTAGGAGTTAAAATGAGAGGCATGGCAGGTAGGTCATCCCTCCAACCTCTACATGGACCTCAAGCATGGCTATGGTGTGGTAATGATGGCAGACACAAGACTTAGTCTACTTAATTAAGAGCTGATGATCTTAGAAGCTCAGGGATTAAGTACTTGGAAGATTACTAGTTTATCATGAGTGAGAGATTGTAGAAGGGGCTAAAGTGTTGTGCCACCCCTCAGGGTTGTCATAGTGCCTCATGGGATGCCTAGTGTTTGAGGAGGCTGTGAGCTCTAATGAAACAACTCCAGGGTCCTCGAGCTCCTGTAGATGGAGTATGTGTGGACCTGTAGAATGGTCATGCTGAGAGTTAATAATGGTTTGAATTAGTTCACATTTACAGTCTAGTGTAATGTTCTCACTAGAGACTGGCTTACAGGACATTGGCTTACTGCAGAGAATGGCTTTGGGGATTAAATTGAACCCAGTCCTTGCTACAGAAGAGCAGTTCTGCAATTGTCATCTCTTTCCTGTTTTGTATCCAGGGAGATGGATTGGGTCTTGCTTTGAGGTCTAACTCTTTGGGTCTCTATTGTCATTGTTATATTCATTAGCTTATTTTGTTTAAGTTTTCTCTACAGGAAAGCGTTTTTATTGCCCCTTTGGATCTTTTTCACCATTCTTAGAAACAGTGGCAATAACAGCTAAACATGGATGGCTTTCCATTATTACCTTGCAACTAAATAGAACTTCTTTTTAAAAATATGTCCAATTTAGAGAGGTAAATGTGCTCACGTGTTTTTGCAGATATCCAACCTGCCGGATTTTCCCTTGAAGTCATCCAAGAGGAGTTAGTCACTTAAGACACTCGTGGTCTCTTTGTCCTGCTGTTGAAAAAAGGCTCAGAAAAAAATTACCTTTGTTAAAAAGAACTTGAAAAAGCCTTTAAGACATGCAAAACAAGTTTATAATTTAGTATAGATTTTTTTTAGGCTGAATAAATCACACCTGCTATTCCCTTAGTGCCAACAGGCTGTTCCTAGAATGGGAGAATCCTTTCCACTCATCTCCTAGAGGAACTTGATGATATGAGGAAGAAATGCCCTTGGTGATATGGTGATGCAGAATTTCCCAGTAGATATTAGATGGATCACTTCTTAGGGATTGAAACTTAGTCTTTTGGCTTGGATAATCAACAGATTTCATGATAAACCACAGTGCAAGTGCTGGTTTTGAGTATTATCAACAACTCCTTTCATTTGAATCGTTCCGATTTTGATCTGAATTTGTGCTTGAAACCGTGAATGTCCTCACCGTTCATTCAGGCAGGACTTCTGCTGTCATATTATACCCCCATTCCTGATGGACACAACCCCCCCCCCCCTCCTTTCATGCTGCTGTTGCTGCAATCTGTGTCTACTTTTTGTTTCTTCCGGCATACCTGCCAGGTATACTGTAAATTATTCCGTAAGGCTCATGTTTCTCAGTGAATGGATGCCGAGAACATTTGGTCTTTGTAGCACTGCATCTCTAGAGCTAGTCCCTTCTCCTAGATGCAGAGTAATAGCGGATACATTTTTCTAGAGTGAGTCACCAAATTTCATGTGTGGAAGTCAAACTGTAAACAGAAGGCTGGGTAAGGTAACCAATGAACCTTTCCTTTTCTTCCATTTCTAGACGCGGTGGGACTGGAACCCCAGTTACTGGGATGTCAACAGTCACTTGAAGAGAAAGATGGGTTGCACCTTCAAGTTAGTGCCAGGCCTCTTCAGTTTTGAGGGTGGGAGGCATGCCATGAATGAGTTACACTAAGCAGTAGCTCCCTGACTCCTTATCCTTAGAATCATTTCTCATACTTAACTACATACAAAAAACTTTGGAACCAGCAGTTGTGATGGGTAGAATGATGTCACCTATATTACAACATAGGTGATATAATAATTAGAGATATGGAAAGCCCGATCCCCAGGGCTTGTGTATATGCTCTGTTATATGAGAAAAAGGAATCATGGGGCAGATTCTTCTTGAAGCAATTCAAGCAACATGCTTTTAAAAATCAAGATTATTTACATGCATCCAGTGTCTTTAAGAGTGTGAGATAGAAACAGGAAGATATTTAGAATGAGAGTGAATGAAACCATATCTGCCTTTGCAGGCTTCCTAATGGGAGACAGGACCTAAAGCCAAAACAATTCAGGCAACTTTTAGAATCTAGAGAAACCTAGAAAATCAACTCTGCTCTAGAAACCAAGAGGAAGGTAGCTTTGAGGAAACCTTAATTTTAACCCCATGCAAACTGTGTCAGATGCCAGGCATCTATATTAAGAAGACATATGGTTGTGTTTTTCCAAGCCACTAAGGTTTTGGTAATTTTGGTAACACCAAGAGAAAATTATCACATAAGTTATGATGTCACAAATTTTGCACTCTTTATTCTCACCCAAGTTATTTATATTTGTAATTAAGTCATTTGTGGGTTATGAGTCCTGACTATATATTAATTTCTAAAAAACACCTCTTCTATCTTATAGGTACAAGAGGCAAAACTCCCTATTATAAATAACATAACATTAGTCACTTTGACTTACAACGGATTGCATGAGGTTTTTTTTTTTCCCTTTCTTGCTTTTTTTTTTCTTTTGTCTACTTTAAATAGCAACATTTTTAACATACTGAAACTTGAACTCATTATTTTATCTCACTGTCTGGGAACAAAACTGAAAAGTTCTTTCAATGAAAGAACTCATGTAAATGATTGACTTTCTTGTAATTTGGAGGGAACACTGTTCCCCATCTATGGAGAGACAACACTGTCTTAAATTGGGTATGGGATTCAGTTACTGCTGTGATTGACATCTGAAATGACAAGTGACTATAAGTTTAGGGTTTCTAATTTAGTTTGTTGAGGGTTCTTTCGCATCCCCAGATTGTCCAGCCATATGCATTTCTATAGAGAATATTCTTGGACTTTAGCTTTCTAGGAATTATATATTGGCACATAGAAAATGTTCAAAGATTTGTTGGTATGATGAATATGTATGCTAGGTGTTTATGAATAGTGTCATATTTAATCAGATGCACTTTACAAAGAGTACACTGAGGTTTAGAAAGTGTCCGTCGAATACTTCAATATAACACCATACAAATTAGGGTTGATCCATTGAACGTTAAGCCATGACTATGTAAGTACATTCATCCTTTTCTTAGGCTTTGATCCTAGTGAGAGATCTCTATGTTGCTGATGATTTTATTTTTGATTGAAAAGTAGAGTTCAGTGGGTGCTCTAATGTGCCTTTTGTTGCTGTGATAAACTCTGCGACCAAAAGGGACGGAGAGGTCCGTTTTAGCTGATACATTTAGGTACTAGACAATCACTAAAAGAAATCAGAGCAGGGACTCAAGCAGGAACTGAAACATGGAGGAATGCTTCTTAGTGATTCTTTTCCTAACTTGTGCTCAGCTAGCTTTCTTATAGAGCCCAGGTTCACCTGCCCGGGGATGGTACTGCCTCCATTGGAGTGGGCCCCCCCACACCAACCATCAGTCAAGGCAATCTCTTATAGACAAAGTCTAAGGCCAGTCTGATTTAAGCCATCGCTCCAGACTCCCTCAGTTGATTCTATACCAGTGATTCTCAACCTGTAGGTAGTGACCCCTTTGAGGGTTGAACCCTCTAAAAGAGGTTACCTACAGTGATGGAAAACAGATACTTATATTAAGATTCATAACAGTAGCAAAATTACAGTTATGAAGTAGCAACAAAAATAATTTTATAGTCAAGGGTCACCACAACATAAGGAACTGTATTAAAGGGTTTCATCATGAGGAAAGTTGAGGATCTATGTATACTGGCTTTCTAGTCAGAACCCAGGGAAGAGAACCATAGCTCTAGACAGTATCTGGCTGCCAGCTGAAGTTAACGAGGATGACAGAGTTGAAGAGATTTTTCAGTATTCTTGCTTGGACTATTGGGGAAAATCTTTTGAGATTCCCACACATTTAGTGTCTCCAGTACTTCGGATGTTTCAAAGTCATCTTGCCATTCAACCCGTAGGTGCATACTTGATTGTTGACTTGTATTGGCATTGTGCTACCAGCTAAGACATCCAGATTGAGATCTTTGCTTGGAATTTCCATGTATCTGGATTGTTGGTGTCATTACTGTAATTTCATGGTCTCAAGAATTCTGCTTTGTATTATAGGCTATTGGTTCATCTTCTCTATGGCACATCCTTACACTCACTGGTAAGAAACATTAATGGTAATTCTCATGAATCCCTTACTCCTTTTATTATAGTTCTTAACCTCTTTTATTGTGAGGTTTAGTCTCAATTACAAACATGATTGGGATGAGAATATCTAGGAGATTAATAAATTATAAATTTGGGAGTGTTTGTGAAGGTATTTCTAGAAACTCTTGGAATGTGATGGCTCAGATCTAATGAAGGTATTAATTCCTCAATTGATTTCTAATGTGATAGCATTAAGGGAAATGGGGAAAGGTAAGGGGTGGGTCATAGGTGGTGACGGCAGGTCACAGAGTATGTTCTTATGGGCTATATCTGACTTCAGATTATCCCTATATTTATGTTCACTACTTTCAATATTGCCAAGATGTGAGATGTGTTGGCCATACCACCTCCCCATCATGATAGGCTACGAAACTACCAATACCATGAGCCAAAATAAATATTTTATTCCTTACTTTTATTGCCAAGTATTTGTCTATAGCAGTGCAAAAGCAATAGATAGATGTGTTTGGCTTTTATAATGGTCCCCAGTGACCTCTGTCTTCAAGGCTTTGTGACATTACACAATTTTTCCCCTTTAAATGAGATTGGACCCAATATCTCCCTCCAATGAATGGAAATTGCCCAAAGTGATGAAATTTTACTCCTGCATTTAGGCTGTTGATATTACCTTGGCTATTCTCTGCTTAACTATTCTTGCATTACAGGAATACAACCTATTTGTTGCTAGTATTTTTTACATGATTGAGTTCTGCTCTTTACTATATTATCAAATTTTTTTTGCATCAACGAGTATTTATCATTAGTGTTGGTCTATAGTTTGTTCACCTTTCTATAGAATTCTTTCCTTTCAGTAGCTGGTAATGCTGATCTCAGGGAATGAGTTTGGATACATTCCCTCCTCTTCACTGTTCTGAAACTGTTAGAGGAAAATTGAGAGTAATGTTTAAATAGGCATTTGATAGAATTCACCAGCAAAATCATCTTGGCTCTTAGCTTTTCTTTGCTCCCAGGCATTTAACCACCGAGTCGTTCTCTTGCTAATTTTTGTTAAGTTTGAGTTTTTAAGAATTTCTTCCTTATTTGCTCTTGGTTGTGTGTATCTAGGTCTTGTTTCCATCCAAGTTGCTGATTGTTTTATATATGTAAGTTTCTGTACTGGCCTCTTAAGGTCCTCTTTGTTATCTTGTTTTACAATGCTGGAAGTTGAGACCAAGACCTCACACATGCTGTGTTAGACTGTACCCCCGAGAGTCCATGACCTAAAACCATTTTAACTTGTGTAAAATTGCTTGAAATGAGAGTCAACTCTGCTTCCTTCTTAACCAGGGTAAAGATTTATTAACTTTCACTAGCCTTGGATAGCGAAGAGCCAACTCTTGGTTCATTTCCTTTTTTTCCATTTTCCAATCCATTTATCTTTACTCCAGTCTTTTTATTAACCACCTTCTTCTAGTTTTTCCTTCAACTCACTCTTTTTTCCTAATCTCTTATGCCCTTAAATCTCAATTTATAAATTGAGAGATCTCTTTTCTCCTATTGAAAATAGTTTTTTTTTTATTTTTGAAATAAGATGTCAATGCAAAGTTTATACAAGCTTCCAACCTACCTTTGAATATGTGCACGTACTGCCAGAGCCTGCTTATTGCTCTCTTTAAATGTATCTATTCAAAGTATAAATTACACTCAGCTTGTTTTTATATGTCCTATGCTTTTAACACACACACCCACACACACACACACACACACACACACACACACACACACACACACACACACGGGTGCCATTGCATGTTTGTAGATGTCAGAGGCTATTTCCTCCTCTCATATGGGTACTAGGTATCACATTCAGGTTGCTTGTAGGATATTGGTTCTGAGCTATCTCTATTCCTAGGTATTCTGCTTTTATTTGCTAAATATGACAATTTCGGATATAATCGACTGTTGTTTTGTCTCATTTGTACATTCTTCCTTGCCTGCTCAATTACTTCAGTGAAGGCAGCTGCAATGTTATGAACTGTACATTAGTTGTCAAAAAAGGACCACAGGTTTTAGTCTGCCAGCTCATATGGAACAGACAGACTCATGTCAACAACCACCTGATTGAACTTACAGGCTGATTCCCAGTTGATCTTTGATGACAGCTAAAGGCTTGGCACACACTGAGTGTGGCCTCCTATGAGGTTAGAGCCACAACTCTCTGATGAGTTGAGACCATGTTTCTGACTCTCAGAAACTGTGTGCTATGATTTGGTTTATAAATATTCCTCAAAGCCTGTATATTGAAAGTTTGATCCCTAGTGCAGTAGTGTTAAGAAGAGAGACATGATTTGACCAAGAGACCTTTGACTTCATTGATGGGTTGATTCATTAATGACTTTACAGCTTAATTGGCTTGGACTTTGTTATAAAACTGAACTCTATTTTCTGGTGGCCATTAGGTAAGCAGCTTTGTCCCATCATTAACTCTACCCTACAGGTGGTCCAGAACAAAGGACCCTAACCATAGCCTGCCTACTCTGAAACCACCACAATCCAAACCCTTCCTGCTTTAGATGTTTTCTCAGGAATTTGGTTGTAGTAATAAAGACCTGGCTCTCACATTCTGAAGTAATGCTGCTTGTTACCTTATGCTTCTGCATTTTTTATAGTTTGTTTAACAACAGTGAATAACTGATGCAGCATCTTGACATTTCCTTGGGCATAATTCTATATACTCTACATGTTCTTATTTCTGTATGTATCTTTTGTAACCTTGAAAATAATAATTTGAGAATGTATGTGATATGTGGATCACTAAGGACCATGAATTGAGAGTAAGGTTAAAATTAAATTATTTCAATGGCAAACTAGATGTTATAAAAGTGCCTTTGCAAGTAGGTACTTTTTGGTAATAAAATAAATAAATTTAAGGATCTTGAAATGTCTGGAGAGTGGACTACTAGAGGTTCTTCAGGTAGAAAATAAAAATGAATTACACAGTATTTATGGTTATTATTTAATGTGTTCTTTAAACTTAGTAAACCTAAGGCTTACTAATTGAGTAAATCGAAGAGTTTACTCAATTTTCTTAAATCTATATTGGTATACTATGTGTTCACCAATGAAAACTTCTGTAGATATTTAAGAAAAAGTCCACTAATATATCTCTGTACATGTAAGTCTTTTATTAGTAAGATGTTAATCTCTCCCCTCCCAAGGCTCAGGGAATATAATCAGGTATTGGGGAAAGAAGAATTTACAAGCTGGAGGATGGGAGGAATATTAGAAATATTGTCTATTGGAATGCATGATTCACAGCAGCTGAGGTTACCTGCACAAGATCCACAGCTAAAATTCCAGCATAGATTTAGGAAGGATTGCTGAGTCCTCTCTATTAGCTGAGCTGCTATTAGCAGTTGATGGCTCCTAAGGGCAGGAGAGGGTCACTTTTCTTTTGGGGTATGGGTGTAGTAGGAAGTTTTCTGGCCTGGACTTTTGGGCCTAACCTTAAGGTCTAGGCCCACAGACCACAGACCCATAGACCCGCAGTCCCACAGAGACACACAGATGCTTTCAATAGTTTTTTGCTGATCAGCCTCAGGCTCAGGCATATCACTTGCTTTCTCTCTACCCTTCATCTAACCCATGTCTCTTGTTCAGCCATGTGGCTGGGTACCTTTTTTTAGAGCAGCATGGTTGTCCTCTGCTTCTTCCAGCTTCTCTCTGGCGTTCTGCTCTGTGCTTCCTGTTCTCCGAGTTTTTCTTAGTCTGGTAGCCCCGCCCACACTTCCTGCCTGCCTTTGGCCAATCAGCGCTTTTTATTAAACCAGTGGGTGGGACAATTATTTACCATGAAATAACACAATACCCCTACATATGGGTCTTAACTCATTGCGTTTGCCCCAATAGATAGTCTCAAACCTATGTAAACATGCATACACAGTAGCACTAATTGGAGCCAGTGGGTCATAAATTGAAAAACAAAAGTAGAGGATCTGAAAATTGTGTGTGTGTGTGTGTGTGTGTGTGTGTGTGTGTGTGTGTGTGTGTGTGTGTGAAGGAGTGGGGAAGCTGGAAGACTGTTAGGGGTGTATATGGTCAAGATACATTGTATACATACATACGTTCAAAGAATGAAAATTATATAAAATCTTATGTAAAAAAAATACTTTTATTTTGGTGATAAACAGTGCTGAGAGGAATAGCTTTCTAGTAAATCTTTACATCTACCGTGATTATTTACCTAGAATGAGTTTCTGGGTCTGTTTATCCCCCATTCCAGGCAGCTATAGTATGGATCCTATGGCTGCCTATAATGTGTACTGGAATCCTTGCATGTATCTAATGCAGACCTCATAGGAGGGATTTTTAAATTTTTCTTGCCTTAATTTCCCCCACTCTATAAGAAAAATGGAATAGTTTGCAGCTGACTGCTACTGCTCTACTGTGCTGGTTATATTGCTACACAGTGCTTTCTGTTTGTTTTGTTTTAAACATATTTCTGATAGATTTTATACAGAGTATATATTTACCAGACACTAGCCCTTGCCAGCCTTTCTTTGCACATGTGTTAAACAGAACACAGTTGTCTATATTAAAAGAGAATCTAACCTGACCTTAAAGTCTCATGTATGCTTAGGGGGGCTGTACAAATTAGTAATGTATCTGTGGGGTTAACACTGTGGTGTGGTTACTACCTTTCTCTTGGTAACCTCCCGAGCAAACTGCTTTGCATCAACATATGCTCCAAGTGGACAGTTTTCCTCTTCTGAAGTGCATTTCCCTCTTTATAGCATCCCCTTTTTACTCTCTCGTCTGAAGCAGTCTTAAGGCCACTGTTTCTCTCTGGTTGGCTATTGAAATATGTCCCCTAACATTTTCCCATTATAATGTGAGCCATCAAGAGCCCAATGCCTTGTTGGGTGCCTTTTGGAACATAGCACAAGGTACACTGCTAAACATCAGAACAATAAGCCACAAATCATTTTCATTGCAGCTTCAGACCTTTGGGCTGGAAAGCTGGGAAAGGCAGGAATATTCCAGTTTGGAGAGAGATGAATCAGGTGAATTCATGTGGTCTTCTGCTTTCAGATGCGTCACTACATGCTTTTGAGGAGAGACCTTAATTTGAAGAAAGAGGAGTTTTCTTTGGTAAAGTGGTTCAGCCAGAGAAATTGCAAAAGTCTGTGAGGCAAGACAAGTATATGCTTGATTTCCTTTACAGAGCCAGCCTATGATTTGGGGGAGCATCTATTCTTATTTATTACTTTCTGTTTTAATAATGAGGAAGAGGCCGTATGTTGAGTGTGCAGCAGGCTGACAAAATTCACTTGGAACAGTGGCCAGCAGGATTGTGCACTTTGTACTCTGTGTTATTTATCAGAGACCACTAAATAGTATTAACAAATGTGTCGCCTTTGATGTGAATACCTCTTGGCCATCACAGTTTATGCTAATATCAGCTAAATATATGGTTTGTTAAGTGTTTATTATTTTAAAAAAGGATTTTGAACTTTTGCTTGTTACCTTGTATGTAGCAGAGGAATAAATACCAGACTGAACTCTTAGAAACTATAGAGGAAAATAAACAAAGCTTTTATCAAACCTCTTAGGATGAGTTTTCTAAGATTAGATGTACTTGACAGACTTAACACAAAATTTTAAAACTTTCTTAGATAAAATTTCACTAGTTATTAAAATATAAATCAACAAATTTGGAGTTAATACTATGGGGAAATAACAAAGAGTTTTTTAAATAAATGTAAAAATTCCTTTAAGGCTGTGAATCCCAAGACCAGAATAAATAAGTGGAAATAGAAAATAAAGCAAAAGAAAGGTATGAAGACTATGGACAAATAGCTGTCGGAGAGTCCTGAAATTGCTACCTACAAAAGATGAATGTGATACTAAGGCTTTAGTTTTCTCTTCGTTCAGATTCTCCATTAATTTATCTCATATTTAAAATAAAGGAATAGCATTCAGCGATAAGGAAGATATGATAAAATGATCATTCTTGCTTTTAGATCAGGCAGAAGGCCACAGGCAACAAAACAGCTGTGCTTTAAAAAGGCTTTTTGGGATGGAGAGATGGCTTAGTGGTAAAGAGCATGGACTGCTCCTCCAGAGGAGTGTTCAATTCCTAATACCACATGGCGGCTCATAGCCAACTGTAACTCCAGCTTCATAGGAGCTGATGCCTTTTTCTACATTCTGCAGGCACCAGGAATCCAAGTAGGAAAGTGACATACATGCAGGGAAAACACTCCTACATATAAAATTTTAAAAATTAAAGTTTAAAAATTTTAAAAAAAGGCTTCTAGAATAAAAATATGACAGAAAGTGTTTGGGAGTTGGACTTCATACAGTGAGACTAAAGGATGATTTAAAAAAATGCTCTTTGGCTTCATTCAGTGACTGATGGAAACAGATGCACAGATTCATAGCCAAGCCTTGGACCGAGCTTGGGGAATCCTATTGAGGAGAAAAAGAAAGGACTGCAGAAGCTGGGGGATGGAGGGACCAATGTCATCACAAGGGAACCCACAAAAACAACCACCCTGAATTCATAGGAGCTCACAGACTCTGGACCAACAGCTAGGGAGCCTGCGTGGGACCTGCCCAGCCCCCTACATAGGTGACAGTTGTGTAGCTCGATATACTTTGGGACGCTAGCAGAGGGAGCAGGAGCCGTCTCTAACACTTTTGCTGGCTTTTGGAACCTAATCCACATACTGGGTTCCCTTGCTCAGCCTTCCATCAAGGGAAGGAGCTCATTCCTACTTCAATTTGATACGGCATGCTTTGTAGATACCCATGGGAGGCCTGTCCCTTTCTGAACAGACAGAGGAGGAGTGGATGGGGGGGGGGCGGCAAAGTGGAGAGGAAAAGGCAGTGGGAGGGAAAGAAGGAGGGGAAATTACAGCCAGGCTATAAAAATAAATAAACAGGATTGAAGGGGGAAAGACTTTGGTCTGGACTTAAATGGATAAATTTAATAAATAATAATAATAATGAATGGTCTTTGGTGACATTTACTTTCAATTTCTTTCTAACTTCTTTGTAACAATCACATATTACTTTTGACGTGATACGATGTTCAAGTTGTGCCTCTTTGGGCTGTGTGAAGCTGTCTCTTCGAATCAGAGACTTCCTACACATGGCACTGTGGTTCTCTTTCCTCTCTCCTGCCTTTAGAATGCCAGCCTACTCTGACAAATGTATACCCTCTCTTTTACCCATGGCACGTGGAGCTTTGGAAACACTCCTTTTCAGAATCTCATTATTGTTTCCATAGATTTTCTTCAATTCATTCATTTTTTTAAATTTTTTTTTAATCTTTCGGTTTTTAATTCGTGCGTGTGAATGTTTTTCCTATATGACTGTGTGTGTACCACGTGTGTGCCTGGTGCAGACCGGGGATAAAAGAGGGCATCAAATCCCTGGAGCTGGAGTGACAGATGGTTGTGAGCCTCTGTGTGGCCAGTTGCTTCCCCTTATCATTAAGAAATTTAGCAGCTCCTAAGAAATGCAGCAGATTGTTTTCAGGTAAGAAGGCTAGCGGAGAATAACGTAAAAGGTGGTAAAAGCTGGTATCTGGGAAGGTTCTAGAACCCACATCTCCTTAGCTTGAGTTGCCTTAGTTGGTGCTCCATCACTGGGATGCCACTTTCACAGATTCAACTTCAAGGAGGAAAGCCTTATCTTGGCTCACGGCTTCAGAGGTTTTATATCACTTTCCCAGGAGACAAGAAAGTGCCTCATGGGGGCTGGGAGTATGCGGCATTACAAGCTGCTTACCTTCTGGACACTAGGAAGCAGAGGGAGGGACGGGAAGGGCTGGAATAGGCATGCTCCTCGTGACCTAACTCCATCCCATGAGGCTCCATTCCCAAAAGGTTCTACTACTTTCCAAATGACGTTGCAAGCCGGAAAGAAAGCTTTCCATACTTGGGCCATTGGGGGACATTTAAGAGCCAAACTATGACTCAAGTATAAAATCATGTCCTCTCTACTAGGGTTTTGATGAGCTAGGACATTTCAAAAGCAACTGAGGCAGGGATGCAGCTCAGTTAGTAAAGCCTTGCCTAGCCTGCACAAAATCCTGGGTTTGCTCTCCAGCCCATGTACATGCATAATGAGGTACTAATTTGTAATCCTAGTGCTTAGGAATTGGAGGCAGGGGAACAGAAATTCAAGGCCCTTCTTGGCTACACAGTGAGTTTCAAGCGAGCCTAGGCTACATAAGATGCTGTCTATATATACAAATAACACTATACAGACTGAGAAAGCTGCATTTATATATTTTAGAATATAAATGTATACATATACATTATGTATCTAACTATAATTACAGGAAAGGGGCCATGAGTTTGAAAGAGAGCAGGGGGAGGGGTAAATGGGAAGATTTGAGGAAAAAGGGGAAGAGGGAAATGATATATTATCTTAAAAAATAACAAAAAAACCAATTCTATCACTAAAACAAAACAAAACATGGAACTTGAGTGCTCCTCTGTTGAAGAAATATCTGAAAGCAATGTCTGATGATTTCATTTTTATTTTATTATGATGCTTGGCAAGATGTCAAATAAATGACGTTTAGATTCTGGGTTACATTTTGATACTTGGTCTTTTCTGGCATTTATGAGTCTGAGTCACTTCTCTTCCAACAAAGGCCTTTGATATACAATAGCATAGTTACTGCTATTTTGAGACAATTATTTTTACAACTACCAGCTGCATTTTACTACCTGAAGTGAAGGCTATTGGGCACAATGGGAACTAACCATTGAGGAAATGCTGCTTGGGCTATCCTACTTTATAAATTATGATAACAACTCTCCCTTTTTTTTTTTTTAACCTTCAAAAGGAAAGGGCAGAAGGAACCCTGTGTAATATTTATAAAACAGCACATTGCCTAAGGAGCATTACTCAGAGAAGATAATCCTCATTGCCAAATGTTTTTTTTTTTAACACACATTAGGTTAAAGGATACAGATGTGGAAAAGAGAAGCAGGAAGTTTATACTCCTCTAGAAGAAGACGTGAAGCTCCCAGGCTTTATATTTAGTTCACAGTTATCTTACTTTTCTCTGCCCCTAAATTTCTCCAGCCTTTGAAAGAAAGTAGTTTCCACAATACTTTGCAGCACGTACATATGAACTCTCTTTAAATATCTTCAGATGATCTATGAATAGCTGAATACAAACGAGCATGGGGTTGTTTGGGGGCGGCAAGACAGAATCCTGACAGAAATTTTATGGCAGACAAGTCCACTTGGACCTGGCAGTTTTTCCCCATGAATCTACCAGGGACTGGTTTAGTGGTTGGGCTTGCTGGGCATCTGACTTATGGTCATAGAGAGTTTCCTGCTCTGTAGAAATAGACAGTATGAACTGCATCCTATTTGGCATGGCACTTTACTTCTTTGAGTGATTTTTTTTCTCATACAAACTGATAGATAGACTCAAGAGGGTGTGGCCATCTAAAAGATAATGTGGAAACATGCAGTACTGTATCTAGTGAGGCATCTTGACCAGATATGAATAGCAAAAGCTTGGCTGCTGTACCCAGGAGCCCTCAGCAATTTTGAATCAGTAGGAAGAAAATACTTCTATATTTTCCCCTCATCTTTAGAAGGAAAATATGTTCTCTATTAAATATTGAGTTAAACAGAATCTTTTGGTAACTATTAGTTATCATTTCTTTCTAGTCCTAGTGTGTTGAAGGATTTTTATCCTCAGTATGAGGTATATTCTGTCAAATTCTGTTTCTACATCTATTTGTATGATGATATGAATCACATAATCTTTTTAAAGTATTTTTTGTTTTTTAAAAATTTCATACAGGTATAAAATGTTTCTTATCATATATACCCCACTTCTACCTCCAGATCCTCTCAAATATCTCTTTCTTCCTAACTTCTCGACCCCCTTTTGAAATAACTCACTGGTTCTAATTTGTTCTGCTCAAATGCACATTGGTGTGAAGCCACTCACGGGTCCCTGGAAAACTTGACTGTGGTTACAGCTCCCAAGAAAAGTGGCAGTCTCTTCCCCATCCGCCATTAAGTGCCAATAGTTCCTCAGATAGCAGTGAGGCATCAGAATCACCTTCCCTATACATGCTAGAATTGTAACCAGTTTAATTTTGTGCCGGTATCCACAGCTACTGAGTTCTTGGATGAAACAGAGGACAGCATTTCAAAGCTCCCCTCCCCATCCAGCTCTTAAACTCTGTTCTCTTCCTCTTTGGCAGTGTTCCCTGAGCCTTGGTGTGGGTTGATGAAGATGCCCCATCTCTGGTTAAGCACTTATAGTCACCTATTCTTAGTACTTTAATTAGTTATGATACTGCATAAATCACTGCCCATTGTGGGGGAAAAGCTTCTCTGCCCATAGTTGAGAGCAGTACAAATTTAGAGGCATAAATAAGGCAGTTTGACAATGATTACGTAGCAAACAACAGCAGTACATTCCCCTCAGAACCAGTGGGTATTTGATCACATTTACAGTACCAGGCAGAAATCCCCTTCTCTAGAACAGGCCTCAGTCTAATCTGAAAGGCTGGTTACCCTAGTAACAGTCACTGCACTATTGTACCAGTGGGCATGTATGAGCAGGCTGGTATCATAATATGTAGGGAGTGGAGGGGGCAAGAATGACAGAGATGACAGAATATGCCAGAAAAAGTGCAGAGCTTATATGAAATGTGTTATATTGTTTTAAGACGTTAGTTTGATACTTCCTGCATTTTAATTCTTGCTCAATTCTTTCAAAATGTTTATATATGACTTTTTAATAGGGGCTTAAAAGTAGTGTGTGCAAGGGTATTTCCCATTTTCTCTTCTATCAAGTCTAGTGTAACTAAATTTATGTTGGGGTCTTTGATCCACTTAAACCTGACCTTTGTGCTGGATGACAGATATGGACCTATTTTCATTCTTCCCTATGCTGACATCCAGATGTGCCAGCACCGTTTGTTGAAGGTGCTGTCTTTTTTTCTATTGTATAATTTTTGCTTCTTTGTTGAAAATCGGGTGTCCATAGGCATTCGTATGTCTTTGTTTCAGTTCCATTGATCCACATGTCTGTTTTCATGCCAATACTATGCTTGTTCTTCTTATGATGGCTCCGTAGAAGAACTTGAAATTGGGGGTGGTGATACCTCCAGAAGTTCTTTTATTGTAAAAGATTGATTGTTTTAGCTATCCTGTGTTTTTTGTTTTTCCATATGAAGTTTAGTGTTGTTTTTTAAAAGGTCTCTAAAGAACTCTGTTGAGATTTTGATGGGGATTGAATTGAATCTGCTTTTGGTAAGGTGGTCATTTTTACTATGTTAATCCTACCAGTTCACGAACATGGAAGATCTTTTTATCCTCTGATATCATCTCCAATTTCTTTCTTCAAAGAATTGAAGTTTTTGGGATACATCTTTCATTTACCCATGACCTAGCTATACCATGATTGGGCATATACCCAAAAGATGCTCAGTCATTTCACAAGGATGCTTACTCAACCATGTTCACAGCAGTGTTATTTGTAATAGCCAGAGCCTAGAAACAACCTAGATACCTCTCAACCAACAAATGAATAAAGAAAATGGGATACATTTACACGGTAGAGTATTATTTGTTAAAAACAACATCAGAAAATTTGAAGGCAAATTAATGAAACTAGAAAAAAAAAATCATCCTGAGTGAGGTAACTGAGACCCAGAAAGACAAACGGCATGTATTCACTCATAGGTGGGTATTAGACCCAAAGAGGCTAGGTAATGAGGAGAACCCAAAGACAGAGAGACATGAATTTCCCTGGTAAGGGGAAGTAGAAGAGCTCACCTGGGTAGGTTAAAGTACAGCAGGAATGGAAACATAAGGAATTGGACTGGGAAGGGGTGGGTGGAAGGGGAGAATAATGAAAGAGACACCTTGATGGGGTGCATTTTGGGGTAGATACCGGTGCAAGGGAAACTTCCACAAATCTATAAGAATGACCCTAGCTAAGACTCCTGGCAATAGTGGATAGGTAATCTGAACTGCTTATATACTGTAATCATCTTGACACCAACCCTTACTTTCATCAGAGTTTTCATCCAGTGACTGATGGAAACAGATGCCGAGATACACAGCCAAGCACTGGACCAAGCTCAGGGAATCCCCTTGAAGAGAGGGGTCAAGGTCATCACAAGGAAACCCACAGAAAGAAACTATCCTGGACTCATAGGAGCTTATAGACTCTGAACTCGTAGCTAGGGAGCCTGCATGGGACTAACCTAGGGCCTCTACATATGTGTGGCAATTGTGTAACTTGATATACTTGTGGAACCCTACTGGTAGAAACAGGGTCTGTCCTCTGCACTTTGGATGGCTTTCAGGAACCTATTCCTCATATTGGGTTGCCTTGCCCAGCCTTAATAACAAGCTTTGTCCTGCCTCAACTTGATATGTCATGCTTTGTTGATACCCATGGGAGGTCTGTCCTTTCTGAACAGAAATGGAGGATGAGTCGATTGGCGGAGGGGTGAGCGATATCCCAAAGGGATGGGGGGAGAGCAGGGAGAGGAAACCAGTCTGGATGTAAAATAAATTAATACATTTAATTAATATTTTTTAAAAAATGTTGTTTCAAAAACTAAAACAGCATGTTTACTTTTGAAAATGTTATACATTTATATGATGTATATTGACCATATTCACCGACCACTGCCTCTCTCTAAATTTCCCACTGCTCCCATCTCATCTTCTTCTGACTATATTGTTCTTGGGTGTTTCTTTATCCCTCCCCATATGTATTTTCTTCTCTTTGGATTTTTTTTGGTGATTATTTTTAATAGAAATTTAATTTTTGAATAATCTCTTATAATTACCCATTAGTGCTGAGTAACCTTAACTTGTCATTGTACACTTCTAGTCTGTGCTGGACCATATCCCACTTAACCCTTTTTGCTTTTGTCTTTTTTCCACTTTTAATTGTAGTAAATTTGCAGCATCTTCTCTCTACCTCCTGTCTTAGCTACGGTTTCTATTGATGTAGTGAAACATCCTGACCAAAAATCAAGTTGAGGACGAAAAGGTTTATTTGGATTACACTACCATCTCTCTATTCTTCATGGACGGAAGTCAGGACAGGTACTCAAATAGAGCAGGAACTTGGAGGCAGGAGTTGATGCAGAGGCCATGGAGGGATGTTGCTTATTGCTTTGCTCCAATGGCCTGATCAGCCTACTTTCTTATAGAATGCAGTACCACCAGCCCAGAAATTGGACTACCCATAATGGGCTGGGCTCTCCCACATCAATCAATAATTAAGATTATGCATTGCAGGCTTACCTACAGCTTAGTATTATGGAGGTACATTCTTAACTGAGGTTTCTTCTACTCAGATGACTGACTTCAGCTTGTGTCAAGTTGACTTAAAACTGGCCAGCACATCCCCTTTATGCTCCTGTTCACATAAAAATCTACTGACGCTATTTAGTTTTTAGCTTCAAATAATACTTACATAAAAGAATGTTAAATTTCAATTAATATATTTAAAACAATGCTTTGGTTTTATATTTTGCTTTAAAAGTTATATTTGAAAGAAAGCCTGAATGATAAAACAGGTGATTGGGTCTAGGGACATAGCTCAGTGCATGCAAATTGGCTCGCCTATCGTGCTTGAGGCCTTGAGTTCAATCTCTGTGCCAAAATTCCAAAAACAACAACCAAAAATTTTATGCTTTATAGCTATCACTTATTTATAACTTCTCGTGATTTGAAGCTCTTCTTGCAGGTTGGAGGTTACACTGGAATCATTTCCCTTCAGCCAAAAGAACACCCTTGTGGGTTTTTGTTCAGTACATGTCTGCTGGCAATTAACTATTTTAGCCTAGCCTAGAGTTATCTCTTCTCCCCACTCCCCATTTTCAGATAAGAATTTTACTAGACATTGATGTTTTAGACATTGAAAAAATTCTATTGTCTGTGCTCTGTGATATTTATGATGAAATGTGAGAAATAACTTCATCATTGTTCCCTTGATTGCAATGGCCACTTTCAAGTTTTAGCTTTATCTATGATTTTCTATAGTTTTATGATGTCCTAGGCATAGTTTGATCTTTTTAAAATTAAATTTAGAAAAATTTTATCACTCTTAATTCACTTCATGTACATTAAATAGAATTAAGTAATATCTAAGTTATTATATATATATATATATAATTTATTATAGTCACCCAAAACATCCTGCTGTGTGGAGTGTTAAGTGGCTCATAAATAAAGCTGAAATGCCAAAATTAATAGCACAGCTGTGCACAGAAGAGAATTTGTACCATAATTCTGTTTTGTGTTTTCCATTTTGGTAGCTTGAGAGCTGCCATGTATTTAAAGTTTGGACAATTAATTTGCCTCATTCTCACTTTGCTTTCCTTTTGGGATTTTTTATGTTTATGTCTGTTCTAGTTATTTTCCTGCTACCATTACCAAAGACAACTTAATTTATATTGTTAGTTCATTCTTCATCATTGAGGGATGTCAGGGCAGGAGCTCACAGGAGTTGAAAAGGAAACTATACAGAAATTTTCTTTACTGGCTTATCCTCAGCTAGTTTCTTATATAGCTCAGGCCCACTTGCTAGGGGTGATACCACCCACTGTGGGCTGGGCTCTCCTACATTAATTAACAGTGACGACTTGACAGGCATAGCCCCAGGCCAATCTGTTGGAGACTCTTTATCAGTTGAGGGTCTCTTGTCCCAAGTGACTAGGTTATGCTAAATTGGGAATAAAAGATAACAAGAACAACAGACTGTGAGATTATATCGCCTTTGAGTTCCTACTTGTGTATTTTTCTCTTAATAACAGGAATAATTATGATGATGATAAACACAACTACCAATTAGTATATACCTACCTTATTTGGACATCATGTAAAATGTTTCATTTCATTATTCCAACAAACTGAGGATTACAGAATTTTTATTGGGAGTGTGTCATGCGTGACGCGGATAATCTAATGATTCAAGCTCTACAGCAAACACTCTTTTCTGCCTCCAATGCCATCCAGCTAAGTTTTTTTTTCTTCTAATTTCTATTTGTGATTATTCAAATGAGAGTGATCTCCATAGGGTTATAATTTGAATTCCCCCTAGTGGGTGGAACTGTCTTGGGGAAAGAATAAGAGGTGTAGCCTTGTTGGAAGAGGTGTGTCACTGGGAGGTGAGATTTTGGAAGATCAATTCAGGCTCAGTTTCTCTCTCTCTCTCTCTCTCTCTCTCTCTCTCTCTCTCTCTCTCTCTCTCTCTCTCTCTCTCTCTCTCTTCTTCCCTCCCTCCCTCCCTCCCCTGCTTCTCTCTGGATCAGGGTGTAAATTGTCAGCTACTGTTCCAGGTAACATGCTTGCCTCCTGTTGCCATGCTCCTTGCTGTGCTGATTGTGGGTGGACATTCTGAAACTGTAAATAAGCACCCAATCAAATGTTTTCTTCTATAACTTGCCTTGATCATGGTGTTTCATCACAGCAACAGAACAATAACCAAAACACCCCTGTATTGGGTGTGTTGATGTGTCTGAGTTTTGACCAATAGAATGCAGGCAGGAGTGTTGTAGACTACCTGTGTGCTTTGGCTAATATAATATGTTTTAAGGGATCTTCCATCCTCACATGGATATCTGTGCTTACAAAAAATACAAAAGCCCAATATTGATGGTACTGGAGTTAACTATAGTATTCCATATTCTTAAATCACCACATGGATAAGTTCCTCAGCCCATCTCTCCTTTGTCTTGCTTCTATATGAAAATTGTACTATATAATATAAACTTCTGCTTACATGAATAATAAGGAAACATTTCCCTATAATAATGAAGTTTTAGGATTCTTTGCTTAGAGTCAGTACATGGTGATCCTTGGCCTTTAAGAATTATTTTTGTGTGTATACAGGTTCATGTACGTGCACATGCATGTGTGGAGGCCAGATATGGACACTGAGTGTTCTGCACTATTGCTTTCAACAACCTTGTTTTTGAATCAGGATCTCTCACTGAACCTGGAACTCTCTGATCTGGCAAGACTAGCTGGACAGTGAACTCTGGGTGTCCTCTTGTCTCTGCCTCTCTAGGGCTAGCATTACAGACACAGGCACATTGATTCTCCACAAACCCAAACTTCAGGTCCTTATGCTTTATGTGGCAAATCCTTTATCAACTGAGTCATCTCCCAGTTTTCCTAAAACTGTACTTACTTAAAGAATGCTCTCATCAATCCAGTTTTTCTTCTTTTTGAAGCCCGGAGACTCTTTTAGTCCTTGCTTTGAGGTGAAAATGCTATTGCACACTCTTGAAATATTGGAAAAAAAACAGTAGAAGGTCTAGAGCTTAGAGAATTTTAGATTAGTGCAGGGTCTGTTGCTTCCTAGCTGTTAAATCAAGAGCAAGTCATGAAGAATTTGCCTTGTAAAATTATAAAGATTAATTTCATCAGCCATCATTTGATGATGGTGAATGTATAAACTCATGGTTGCTTAAGGTGATGAGAATTGCTAGAATGTGTGGGCAGCTCTAAACAAGACAGTTATAGTACTCCCTCTAAGGTTCAGGGAACATTGCAGCAAAGAAGGTGGGAAGTATGTAAGAGCTAAAAGGTAGTGTGTAGGACTATGAAATACCATTCTTTAGACTCAATAAATTATTGCAAACAGTAGCTCACAACAACTGTACTGGGGCCACACTAGATTAGCACTTTTAACAATCAGGATGGAATAGGGAGAGTATCCTAGCACCTTAGCTCTTACTGTTGAATTATTGTCTATTGGTAGATTGAGAGAGTGGGCAATACTGTCTTTAGTTATATACTCATTGCTGAGCCCATCAGGCTCCATGCTCAAACAGATGGCTATACACAGTTTGTCACAAAGCAACATAAATAGATATGAATATGTAAGGAAGATTTGTGAGGAGGAGATGGCTACCAGTGTGGTGGAAAGAATGGAGAAGGTGGGAAATTAGTATGGTCACTATGCATTATATATAATATAAATGTGTGAGTGTGTGTAGTTTTTGAAGAACAAATTTAATTAATTAAAAAACAATAACTCAAATAGCAATATGAATTCAAGAAAATAAAATTATATTTAAGCTAAGTTAATCTAAGTGAATTGAATTGATATTTAAATTGTTTTCTTTATATGAACTTCATTATAATTATCCAAAACATATCACTATATGAGGTATTGAATAATTCATGAGTAAAACTGAACTGCCAACATTAGTAGCACAGCTATGCACAGGGAGGAATTGGGGCTTAAACTCAGCAATGATTGTCCTTCTTTGAGATTGAATATTATCGTAAGTATCTCAAATTTAGGCAGAGTATCTGAGAAAGATGAAATTTTAGGCATAGAGTGAATGATAAATAAGCTATGGAGTATGATTTTAGAATGGTGGAGTTAGGGTGGGCACGTTAGCAGCTTTCACCTTAACTAGGAACCATCTTTCCTTTCTAGTTCTCTTAGTTGGTAGATTCTGATCAAGCTCTGTTGATCTCGTTATTTTCACAGCTGTGTGTTAACCTTACGCTCCTTGTGGAAGTCATGGCTGGCTCTGTAGTCGAGATTCCAAGCTCCTTGAAATTCCTGAGACATCAGGATTTTTCTGTTTCAGGGTGATCACAGCCCAAGAGCAGGCATTTGGTTGGTCACTGTAAGGAGACTTGTGCAGCTGCATTGTTCCTGATTCATGAGTGGACCCCCAACCACTATAGAAATACATACAAGAAGATCAAACCATATAGGTTTCTACTCCATTGCTGCTGTATCCTTATCATCATGATCATTAGCCAATTACCTATATGATCCTTTATCTTTACCGGGGGGACATGAGTATGGTACAGTCATTTTGATGTTTTTAAAATAAAACTGTCAACTGCAACCACATATCCAGATGATCAGAGTGGCAATATTCTTATCTCTGCTCTCATGAATTACTGAAGAACTCTGAGGGTTCTCAGTGTAGTGATGCTGTCCCTGCTGCAAAGAATTCTTGGAAAAAATTCTTGCCAATGGAGTAAGTCCATTTTCAGGACCTATTTTGTTTTGTGTTCTATCTGTAACTGTTAGATGGTCTTGATGTTATAAACAGTAGGTGATGCTGACTTTTATGCCTATCCTACCAGCAATCTTGTCTTTAATTACTACGGACCCATCATCTGGTTGCAGGAACAGAGAGACAAGTGTCTTTTCCCCACACTGTTATCTTTGGGTTCCAGAGGTCTGTGTAATATGACAGAGTGGACAAGCTCTTCTAGAGGTGTTTTCTGGGGGCGATCTTGCTGCTTCTTTGAAGTTACAATAGCCAAGGATTCTGAGCCAACTCTGCCTGGACTTGGATATCATAACTCTTAACATTTTTTATGCCTAAGTGCCAGGAAGTCTTTCATAAGAGTTCTGTAAGAAAAGGCTATGGAACACATGATCTCAAGGTCTTTGGACTATTCTTCCATTTTTCTTTGATTTTCTACATATGTCCTGGAAATCTTCACTCTTCTCTCTACAAAACCCAGATTTACTTTCTGTTACAGGAGAAAAGACTTTGTTTTTTAAAACGCATGAGAAGAATAAGAAAAATTGCAAATAGAGCAATGATTCATAAAGAATATATGAGACAAGTCATTTAAGCATAGATTTATGTATGAGAACATCAAAACCCCAAGGGGTTGAATGGCTTGTTCAAGAGTACAGAGTAGAGCTAGAGATAGTAGGTTCCTGGTTTTCTGATTACATTAGTGAGCTTACAGGTATAAACATTAACTTGGCAGTCTTCAGCTGTGATAGCCTCTGGGTACATAGATTTTGATACCAGTGTCTACATCAAGGACAAATCTAGGACCTGACCAGGCCCACACAAATTAGGCCAGTAAGAAGACTTAGCAGGCAAAGACACCTGTTTGTTAAACTTGATAATCATAGTTTAATCCCAAAGCCCTAAGGGACCTACATATTGGAAGCAGAGAACCCACTTCCCTGTCACAGCCCCCCCCCATCAATGTAATGTTATTATTTTTAAAAATCCATTTAAGCCAGCTGCTGTAGCTGCAGCTCTCTGAGCTCTTTGGACTAATGCTCGCCACGTTATTGTTGTTTCTCCTACTAATAATGCATAGGGCCAAGACAAGAAGTTCATGTGATATCCATACATTGATGAAATGCTCTTTCTTCTGAGTACTGTCCCTCATTGCAATAGAGGGGCAGAAATGGACCCACCCTAAAGGCTCAGGTCTTGGTAGGCAGTGCCACTGGCCCAATGTAGCTCTTGATTAATGCCTGTTATATGAACAGAGATGGATCTCTAGCACCCACATTCATCAGAGTAATTGCCAATTCACCACTCCCTCAGAACGCAGCAGGGCCATGTCAGGATGACCTGAGATAGTTCCCTGGACAAAGTATTGCTCTTTTTTTTTCAGATTAGCAGTGACCATTTGACTTGTAGGGAACCAATTTGTAGGCTAGCTATGGAGTCATCAAGAATCCTGGCCTGAAAATCAAGGATCACTATATTGGCTCCCTTTACAACTTTGCTGGAAAAAAATGCACAAGATGTGTCAGTTGGTAAGAAACGAGAAACAAGGAGAAAGTGGTGAGCATCTGCCTTGATGATGCTTCCAATGAGAGACGAGGAACTGGCCGCTTTTGTGACTACACTCCTCTCACTGAATGCATACACTGACAAGGTATCTGCTATTTGAGGTAGCTTAACAGAGCTTTTGTTCCTAGAAAAGAAAAAAAGGAATCCTCTCTGAATTGGCTAAGCCGGTGGTCCTGCTTTAGGAACACTGACTTAGCTGTGCCCGACAAACACCCTTGGCTTGTCCGTGCCTGGCCTGCTTGTGTGTTTGGTTCTGTTCAAGCTGGACTTTAGTACCTTCTCCATCTCACCCACAGCAAGAAGATGGCTCTGTGGCCTTTTTAGAATAGTGGTCTGAGACCTCTCATGGGGCTACTGAGCTCTAGGGTAGGTGCTGAAGCAGTTGATAGTGGGGGGCATTGGTAAGAGCCATCCTCCTATCATCCTGTTTTCATTCTGTTGCTGCTGACAGTATGCTTGCTGTTTATTCCCAGAGCAACGGCTATCTTTCTTTCATATTAGTAATTTTATTTTTGAAGAATTGCTAGGCTCCGATGAATTAAAAATCTTCTCAGGAGTGGATCAAGACTCGTTTCTTGTTTTATTTCTGCAGCAATAAGAGAACTCTGCATTCTAGGGCTGTGATGGCTCTCTTTATGTCGACTTGACACAGACTAGATTTGTCCGAAAGGAGGGGACTGTAATTGAGAAAATACCTCTATAAAATCTGGCTGTAAGGCATTTTCTTTATTAATGATTGATGGGGGAGGGCGTTTCCCATTATGGGTGGGGCTACCCTTAGGCTGGTCATCCCAGATTCTATAAGAAAGCAGGCTGAACAGCCGTGAGATCTAAGCCAACGTGCAATATTCCTCTATGACCTCTGCACCATCTGCTGCCTCCAGGTTCCTACCCTGTATGAGTTGCTGTCCTGACTTCTTTAAACGATGAATGGTGATATGGAAGTGTAAGCGAGAGGAACCCTTTCCTCTTCAAGTCTCCTTTGCCCAGGGTGTTTCATTGCAGCAACAGAAACCCTAATTAATACAAGGGTTTCGTATCAACCTTTCCTGCATGGATGAGGACACTGAAGAAAAGAAGGGACAAAATCCCAGATCCACTAAAGAACTCTAAAATCCTAACTCCTGTTTCACGTCTTTCTACTGGAGACTCCCCTGAGCCCATCATTTTATTGATATATAAACACTATGCTAATTATATGTATACCCCAGAGTCCTTAAGTGTATCTTAATGTTAATAAGATTGCAGTGAGGGGAAACTGTAATGTGTACCTGTGTGTGCGTGTATGTGAGTGTGTATGCATATATACAATTTCATTTAATCCTTCCATTGCCTCATGAGTTGATTATTTTGTAAATAGTAAAGCAGGCTTAAAAGATTAGGCAATCATCTCGATAACAGCTATCAGTTATTAAATCACTTCTGAGTGATCTGCGTGCAGCAATTTGATCCTGCTCTCAACACCTCTACTAGGGAAGAGTTATTACGAAGTAAATTATCTGAGGACACACAACTTCTATTTGGGTTACCTCCCACCACTCTGATGACTGTCATGGAGGAAACCAAGATGTTTTTTATAATAGATCAGACTTCCATGAAAAAGTGCACAAAAAATCCCACAGACATAGCACTAAACATACAAACACCTTTAGTGAATTAGGGTTCTAGATAGAAATCTCTGCAAGATGATTTAAAAAGTTGATTCCATATTTAATGAGCCTGGGGCTTAGCAAGTGTTAATAGACAAATAAGTGAATTAACATAAAATAATTTCATTGCTCTGCCATTGACTGATTTTGTGATCTTGGTGGTAATATGGTCCCCCTGCTTTGCTTCCTTCATATATAAAAAAAGTATAGAAACATAGATTACCCTTAATACTGATTGTTTTTGTTTGTTTGTTTGAAGCTGATGAATATTGAACCACTGCCTTGGGGCTTCCAGAGGACTAGAAGAAAAATGCAAAACTTTGGCCTATGTGTAAGAGTAATTTTGCCTAAACATCAAACCTGAGTAGGGACCACCTATATATTTCAAGACAGTCTCAATTACGAAGAACTAGAAGTCCCCAGGAATAATATAGAATCTCTCATTGGTGGACTTTAAGCAAGTCAAAATATTAAACATTAAGATATAAAATAACCAGACTTAAAAATGGGCAAATGAGCAAAACTGATATTTTTCAAGTAAAGAAATATAAATGGTCAATAAGTAAATGAAAAAATGTTCAGTATCCTTAGTCATTAAGTAAATGCAAATTACATTAAGGGAGAAGGTCCTTTTGTCTTTCCCTTAGCTGTGGAACCTTTGGCAGTTGCTAGCTGCAAGGGAGGGAAAGTCAATTTGTATCATGGGTGTGGTGGCTGGCAGGTTTGCCACGATGCATTAGATGTTCCTGTACTTATGTACACAGGCAGGCACTAATTGGACTCAGTGGGTTATAAAACGTTTTAAAAAGAGAACATGAAGTTGAGAAAGGGTTGTAGAGAGGATCTGAAGGAGAGACAGAGAAGCCAAGGGTGGGTGGATACAATCAGAATAGATTGTAGATATGTATAAAATTACCAAAGAATAATTAAAAATCACCACAATGAGATTCTATCTCACCAATCAAAACAGTTATCATCAAGAAAAAAAGTAGCAAATTCTGCTAAAGATGGAGATGGAGAGGCCCTTAGATACTGTCAGAATGTAAATCAGCACAGCACCATGGAAATCAGTATGGAAGCTTCTCAAAAAAGTAAAAACAGAAGTACCATATGATGTAGATATAACAGTTCTGTGTGTGTGTATCCGAGTCAGCTTACTATAGTGACACTTGAATATTCACGTTCATTGGGGTGTTATTCGTAAGACCCAAGCTATGGACTCAGTCTAGGTGTCTATCATTGGACGAGTGGATGAAGAAAATGTAAATATCTACACTGAGTTTTATTCTACTACAGAGAAGAAAGGTGTTACTTTCTCTGCAGAAAAATGCATGAGCTAAGATCACCATCTTGAATGAAATCAGTTGCTCAAAAACAAGAAGTATACTTTTTCTTATATTTGGAACTGTGGACACGGGGTTATCAACTAGATAAGAGGTAGAGGATATGAGGGAATCTGAAGAGAATAGGAAATCAATCATATGTCCTACACCCATGAACACCTTGCAAGAATGTTCATGGGTGTAGGACCATCCGCTGGAGCATAGATAACTTTCCAGCAGTCATCCCCTAGAAGAAAACTGACTCTCTTTACCTCAGTATTCATCAACTACTAATAAGTATGGCCAAAAGAATTATGTAATGTATAAAAATGTCACAATGAAACCCTCTACTTTGCATATTGTAAATTTTAAAATACTATAAAATAATAAAAAGCAGTAGGAGAAATACACCATTGTGGTCCTCTGTGTGCTGGATACAAAGGTTAAAAACAGGGACCATGGGCCAAACATTCAGGCAGCCCACAGGGCTGAACTGGGTGATGGGCATCAAGGAACAAGGAACTCTTTAACTGTGTGGAGGCAAAATTTTCTAATCCATGGATTCCAATGGACAAAAAGATTCTTCTCTTGTCTCCAAAAAGGAATGCAACCCAGGAGGTACCTTTATTTCAGTCTGGTGAGATTTGGATCAGAGAAATCATCTAACTCACCAGACCTCAATGCTTATGATAGGATGAGCTTGTTAGAGTGATGAAGTCCAACCAAAAAAACACCTCAACAGTGCATGTACTCAGCTACTCTGCTGCAAATTTGCCAAAAAGCCCAAAAGGAGACTCTAAGAGAACCCAGCATTTGGCCAAAACAGGAGCTGTCCAGCACTCAGTGGTTATAGCAACAAAGGGAACAGCTTGGGCTGTTGAACCAAGGAGGATTAGCAAATGGTACCTAAAAAATGAGTCCTGTTTCTGGAGCTGTCTTATTTGGCGGAGAATGAGAAAATGGCTTCCCATTAGCTAAACCTAGTGGAATTATAGTGATCATGGAAAAATAGAAGAATACAGCCTGTAGGAAAGAGCAGACCACAGCAAGGCTGGTATAGGGGGATTGTGTGGCTTCATTGTAATTAATTGTCCCACCCACTGGTTTAATAAAAAGCACTGATTGGCCAAAGGCAGGCAGGAAGTGTGGGTGGGGCTACCAGACTAAGAAAACTCTGAGAACAGGAAGCACAGAGCAGAATGCCAGAGAGAAGCCCAAGGAACCTGAGGACAACCATGCTGCTGTGAGAAAAGGTACCGAGCCGCATGGCTGAACAGGATAAGAGTAATGGGTTAGATTAAGGGTAGAGAGCTAGCAAGTGATATGCCTGGGCCTTAGGCCGATCAGCCTAAAACTATTGTAAACATCTGTGTGTCTCTGTGGGTCTGTGGTTCTGTTGGCCTAAACCTTGAGGTTAGGCCCAAAAGTCCGGGCCAGAAACCTCCTACTACATGCTGGTGTGTGGGAAATAAGGTGGGGATGCAAAATGGAGCTCAGATAAATAAGGCTAAGTCAACAATCACATCTCTTTGGATATGTGAAAGGAGCCACCTTATTTGCGTTGCGGTTCATATATTTTTTCCCAGTAAATTTTTGTGGCTATATTATTATGCCACACTAGTTATGGTTAATGTATCTTTGATATAAATGGAAAAGTTGCTATTATATAGTATTGTGTTTTAATTCTAATAATGCTTTTAATCTTTGTTTTTTATATAAAGCCAGATTTCTTTCATTTACTCTTTCCCTCGTATACAGTCCTTCTATCCTTCTGTATTCCTTTATTTCATCTATAATATTCAACAAGTTCTTATGTATCCCTTTCAATTGGTGAATATGTATATTTTTAAGTTTCATTTTATTTATTGGTTTTATTTTTATGTTTTGCTTGTTCTGTATTTTTATTTGTTGTTATTTTTGTGTTCTTTCTAGAGTTTTTTCTAGTTTTAAATTTTCTTTTATCGTTGTTTAGAGACAGAATCTCACCGTATAGCTGAGGTTAGCCTTAAGCTTGTGACCTTTCTGCTCCAACCTCCAGAGTGCTACAATTCCAGGTGTGCACCATCATTCCTGGTGAAGTTTTCTCTACTTAACTGCTTCCCTACAGTTTTAACATGCCTTTCTAGATTAAGGCTCCAAATTAATATCTTACACTTACCCAGAACAGTACAAGGATATCAGAAACATCCTAGTTCCTTATACTCTAGTTTGGGAAATTTGCCTCTGTTCTGGTATTTTTGTCTTGTGTTTTCCTTTCGATAACATGTTCAAAATATTCTCATATGTTTAATAATATATACAAATTATAAACCAGAATTATAAAAGGAACACTGTATGTCCACTGTCAAATGCATGGTTTAAGCATTAGTTACAAACACTTATATATTTTACTTATCTCTTTTAATTTCTTTCTCAGAGGATAACACTTGTCTGAATTTTTTGTTCATTATTTAACATTTTTTTAAAAAATAATGTTGAAACACAATAAGAATAGAAACAATTTTAAAGATTTGTTTTTATTTTTATTTAAATATGTGTGTGTATGACAGAGAGACAGAAAACAGAGAGAGAGAGAGAGAGAGAGAGAGAGAGAGAGAGAGAGAGAGAGAGAGAGAGAGAATGAGAGAAACAGAGAGGGAAAGGGAGGGAGGGAAGGAGGGAGGGAAAGAGAGAGAGATTCAAGTTCTTGCATAGGCCAGAAGAGAGTGTCAGATTCTTTGGAGCCAGAATTATAGGTAGTTTTAAGCACCTGATGAGGGCACTTGAAACTGAACTTATGTCCTCAGGAAGATCAGCAAGTGTTCTTAACCATTGATCAATGTCATTTTTAAGATTAAGCTTGCTAAGGGTACTAGGGGTATTTGTTAGGGGTGTTAAAATGTTATGATATCTCCTGGGGCTTGTCTTGATTTTCATACTCAACATTTTATTTTCAAGAATAGATATTGTTCTACGCCATTGCATTTCTTCCTTGCTCACTACTACCTAATACTAATTACGTGAGTGAGGAAACCAGTACTGTGCCCAATGCTTTGTTGATGGCTCCCAGCTTCCCAACCCTGACTCTTATCCATTGTCTTGCTTGTGGCTATCTCCATGCCCCATACCTGCCCTTTCTCTAGGAACAAAGCTGCTACAAGCATTTCTGCCATCAGGGAAGCGCAATGAGGAGTGAAGAACGGGGAAGTTGTTGAAAAGTGTTTGGCATTGTCTCTCTCCTTCCCGCTTTAGATCTACCACTTGCTTACTACCCCATCTTGATTTTTAGACTTCCCATATGGACGCCTTTTCCTTTCCTTGAATCATCCCATGAGAGTTATTTTAATGACGATCGTCACACTTTCCTATCTCAGCTCTGAAAATGTTGGCAGCCATCACCTTCCCCTGATTAAAATGCGAAGAAAAAAAAAAAAAAACCTCTTTGAGGGAAATTGATAACTTTAAAGAAACTAAAACTCATACATGATGATATTTGGGATTCTCTCTTTCAAAGGGATGGTCTCTGCTGTTTGCCCTAACATGAGTCTTTTAGGACCCACAGTACAGAACAAGCAACATTTACTGTCTTAACCAAGAACAGTCAACGATGTGTAGGCTTGTTAAAAAAGAGAGAAGTAAATGTTAGGGAGGCATGGGATTCTGGGACACAGGTAGTCACATTTGGAGGAGGCTAAGAACGTTTCTTTGGAAAAAATGATAGAAAATCATGGATGACATCCCAGAGCAGGATAGTAAAACGATCAACCACTGCAATGAAGCAATGAGACAGTAGAATGTGCCCTCCTGCCATTTGTCCCGTTCACTTCCCTTTCTTGTGGTCACACTTCTGGCATCCCCTCTTGGTAAGAAGAGCTGACTTTGCATTTGCCCATGTGACTTGCCTGGACAATGGCATGTAGGAGAAAGTGACATTTGTCACTTATAAGACAAGGCTTAAGAGGCTTATATGCATCTGATTTCTCTCTTCAGCCTCTATTTATCACCAAGCAGAGATGATATCCCTGCTAGCTGGATAGTCCCAGGAAGGAGATAAGATACAGATGGAATAGACTGAACCTGGAACCTGGTTATGTTTTATGAAAATGAAGTCATATTGGAGAAATAACTACATATAAAAGTATCATTTTCTATTCCTGATAGTCAAGAGAGGAAGTACATGATGATTTAGTTGTAGTATTTTTAAATTTTAACACCAAGTATTTTCTAATCAAAATTGAGATACAACAGTTTAGAGAACAGAATACAAAGCATGTGGTGTATTTTTGTGTGCGTGTGTGTGTGTGTGTGTGTGTGTGTGTGAGAGAGAGAGAGAGAGAGAGAGAGAGAGAGAGAGAGAGAGAGAGAGGTTTACAAGAGTAAAGAGTTTTCATTTCAAAGTAGAACATGTTGAAGAAGCCAATGGTTACCAGAAATGTACAATCTTCTCTTCTATAGAAATAGAATTGTAACTGATACTAAGGTTTTCAAAAACAAAGGTCAATATTCCCACCTTCCTTGAAGCTAGGTGGGACTGTGACACCAAGTTCTAGGCAACAAGTTAGAACCTGGACTGTTAAGTGCATATTCTGAAATTGGTATATACACTTTCTGGGCCATGTCCTGAAACAGAAGCCAAGAACTCTCCCCATCCCATCCTCTCTCCCAAAAGGGAGAAAATGAGGACAGGGCGGCAACTGACCCTGTGGTCAGGTGACTAAAGGCTATTAACCCAATGGATGCTTAGCCATTCATAAAAAATTAAAAAACCAAGCCTTCTACTTTAAGACCACACCATTTTCTTCCCTGTCATAGTATCTGAACTTATGTCCCAACCCAGGAACTGAAAGTGATGTTTGCAGTTGACCAAATCAGTAAGGAATGGTTGAGGATGTTATTTAGAAACACTGAGTTACATGCTGGAAGAATAGCTAAAAGGCTTGAGAAATTTTGCCAATGGGAATGGAAGAAAAGGGACCACTATTTTTCCTTTTAAATTGCGCGCAGGCATTATTTCTGTTAAAATTACATTAAAATAAGTCACAGGCATGCACACACAAATTTCTAATTTGTGATTAGTGTCACCTAGAATGAAATGTTTCCACACTGGAGGCTGTGATTTAAGGCATAGGAGGAAGCACTGAGATTATCAAAGGTTTTATTTCAAACTGTACAGCTGCTGACAAGGATTTGATCAACGACATCATTCTCGTATTTGTAATCCCAAAGCATAAATATGTTATAAGACAAGAGGAAGGCTGCAAAACAACCAAACTATTACATGACAGTTGAGACATTTGGGGATAAAAAAGGTTTGGTGCAATCGCAGGTCACCATTTGTACCGTTTCAGAGGTAAATGAATCACTTACTGCCAAGGACTCTACAAGGCTGCAAAATTTTCTATCTGAAGTGTGATCATGATTTAAAAAAATATATGTGATCCATTTGTGACATAGAATGAAAAATGCTGCATTAGCCTCAGGAGCATTGGAAGGGATACGATTGTTAACAAGACACTTTGCTGATGTTAGTCTAGGGAAACACAAGACTTTCACCATGGCCTCGTCATGTCTCGCTTTTACTTAAAAAACACTCCTAATGGATCTCTTGCCTTTTATGATATTGTGGCTACACAGCATGTATAGAAGTTCAAAAATTATCAAGGCATTAGGAAAAGAAATGAACCACATTCACCAGGGAAAAAGAATGTGAGAACCTTTCCAGATTAGAATGGATGGGTCTAGGTGCCTTATGCTGCAGTTGTCTCAATTTGGAGAAGAAGATAAGCCAAGCAATAGCTGTTGATAGTCTAAAGGCATTCATGACTTACAAGTACTCTCAGAGAAAGGGCCTACAACAGTCCCATAAGAATAACGGGGACATAAAGGAAAGGAAAAATCCCTGATTTGTTCCTTCCACTTGGTGTGGATCCCTGGCCAGGGAAGAAGCCTAATTCAGGACAGTACCTGGTACAGGAACATTAAAACAGTGAGACTGAATTTTAATAAAGACAAATTAGACTTTTTAATACTTTGAAGACAGACACAGAGTGCTCAGTCAAGCTGCTCTCATAACTGAAAGCTGATCCAGTAGTGCTAGAAACGTGGCCCCAGGGCAAGGACAGGGTCCAACCAGTAAGGAGTATCTGATGACACTGTTATAGGCAAAATGTCAAACAGCAAGGCAACTGTACCTCAGTTAGTTTCCCTGGTTCTCAAATAAGCAAGTCCCAAGAATCTTTACCTGTAAGACTCTGAGAGCACACCGTATAATGGATGTTGGCCGATAAGGAGGACATAAAGAAGAGAGAAATAGAGATTGGGGTGACTCCCTGCATGGCCCCATGCAAAAGATGACCAGGAAGCATGCACTCACTTTCTCTTTTAAGTATGAAGCTTAGGAGACCAATCTAGAATAGAAATAAGATCTGAGATACATTTGACTATAGCTGCTGTGGAAGAGACAAATATTCTTTTGATAGGTTTCCCTTACTCTAGTGGATGACTGAAACACATGCACATATTGGGCAGCACTAATTGAACTTAATCACACCACACACACACACACACACACACCATATATATAAAAGGAGAGGATATGTTCAGATGTTATGGGGGTTGTTGGAAGGGCAAAATATGGATGTAAAAATCATATTTTACTAGATATATGTATGAAACTCAAGAATAATAAAAATTGTTCTTGAAAACAATTAATGAAAGGGGTGATATTTTTCAAAAAGAACATAGAATAAGAAGAGACTACAAGTTCAGGCCCAGAGGACATACCGTTTGAAGAATGGATTGAGATGAAGGATCCCACATATAGAATGGGAGGTGTGGCCACCAGTCAAAGGCAGTTGAGAAGGGCAATGCCATCAAAGCTAGGAAAGACAGTACTGTGAAGAAGAGGTGTCAGTGCCCGGTGGAACAGCCAAATGTGAAGGCAGGATTGCCCTCTGGATTTAGCAAAACAAAATAATTTGAGGTCATGGGGAGAGAATGTGAGAGAGGCTGAGGGCACAAATGTAACATGGAAGATGTACACGTGTGTACAGTCAGGATCATACATGTGTGATGAGAGGTACTTGAGAGATACTTGGAAGGAACAATGGACTGGAGGGCTTGCACAGGAGAAAGAGGTGTTGTAGGTGATGGTGTCTCATCCTTGGGGAGACAGAATGAGATGGGACTGGAAGGTAAATAGGAGGAATTAGTGTTCTAGGAAGGGATGTTACTTCTTAAAAGGAAAATAAGGGAAGAACAGGAGTGGGGCGCCAACAATATAACTAGGAGTTATTCAGTACATAACTTAGATGGTACACTGTGAGTTGGAGAGGAGTCACTAGAAGGTCTTCAGAAGATAACCAAGTGGTAGCATCTGGAGATGTCTGAGGATGAGGGAAATGTCAGCTTGGCAGAGACGTAGTCACATCCTCCTCTTCTGAGAGAAGAGGTCGGAGTTCTGCTCATATGTGACAGGGAAGACACATATGATACAAGTTGCTTTCCCGGGGTACAAATGTTAGCAGTGATGGAGTATGATTTGTATTGAAGTTGTGGATGAACTTCTGTGCAGGGACGTTAGGATAAATAGTTAAATGTAGCTGAGGTTCCACAGAGGGTTTAGGACCATATAAATCTTTCACTCATATTGAATTTTTATCATGTGCCAGCTACAATGCCAGGCTCTGGCCACACGATTTGAATCAGGCAATTAGCCTGGAATCAAGTGTGGGAAACAGAAATATAAAAAGATACTTAGAATACAACCAGCTGTACTTGGCAGTCAGCACACTATTCTAGGAGATAGCCATAGCATTACTGAAATATTAATGTGTCCTATTTATTTATTCATATATTTCATCCCAAACACAATTAAGAATCTCATTCTTCTCAGATAGAGTAGCTTTTTAGCCTAGTGATAGAGTATTTTAGAGAAAACCGCACTGCTCTCTTCAGTTATGACCAAGTTTTGAAACTCAGGAGCTTGTCTGTTTCAGAATTTCCATTTTGATCTGGAGAGAGGATCTGAAAGAACACAGGTGCACTGTATTTGCCATAATCCACAGAGCTAAAAAGAGATGGGGTAATTGATGCCTAGAGCTGCAGGAAGGTTGTATAAACACTCCCTAACTACCTGTCACCCGTTTGTGTCAATATTTATAAGCCAACAGATGCAGTTTCAAAAGATGCCTGAGTTCTTAAAGCAACTGGGAGAAGCCAGGCTCAGCTGCTTGTACTACTATTTTTGTATTAGTCACCTTTCTGCTGCTTTATCAGAATATCCCCACAGAAAGAAACGGAAGGAAAAGACTTATTTTGGTTTACAGTTTCAGAGGGGCTACAGTCCATCATGAGGTATGGATGTAGCAAGATAGTCAGGAAGCAGAGAGCAAATGGGAAGTAGGGCAAGGCTATATATATAACCTTTAAAGCCCTCCTCCCCACCCCAGTGATGTACTTCCTTTAGCAAGTTTCCACCTCCTAAAGGCTCCACAACCTTCCCAAACAGTTTCACAAACTGGGGACCAAGTATTCAAATACATGAGCTTCTAAAGGACATTTCATAATCAAACCATAAAAGCCATTAGAAATTTTTGCTTGATGTCTCTGAACAGTGAAGTGATAAAGACAAATGGCTGTAGATATCAGAGAAATAGAGAAACGTAACCTACTTTAGAGTATGGGAAAGACAAGGAAGAGGAATAGATGTAGAAGTACTGATGACATGGATGGAAGCAGCCAGGTGGATGGGAGATGAATTCAATTCAACCTCAAAAATAAAATAGAGCCATATGTGTGCACCAACATTGTGTGTGTGTGTGTGTGTGTGTGTGTGTGTGTGTGTGTGTGTGTATAAGGAGATGTGAGAATGAGTATCAATGGAGAGATGGGGGAAAATGCCTGGATCATGGCGAGGTTACATGGTGAGACGATGGTGAGCTGGATTGGGATCAAGGAAGCAGCATAAGCCTGCATCTGGGGACTAGAAAGAGATGGCCACCTGCCTGGATAACATCAGTGAGCTGAGAGTGAAGGAAAATGATTCAGAGAAACACCCAAGACTTTGTTTTGAAGGTTAAGTGAGATGTATGCTTCAGAAAAGTAGCATGATTGGTTTTGGTAAATAAATACCTCTTGTGGTTTGGCCCTTCGTAACCATGTGAAGGGTAATCCCTTCACCTGGTGGCCCTCAGATGCCTCTGCAAAAAGTATTGTCTCAAGAACAATCCTGGGATCTGTGGACTATATTTTTGTTAGTATAAAAGAACCCTCAGAAAGCTGCCATGCCCAGGTGGCTGTTCTATGCTCAAAGTGTGGTATTAGTAACCATCATCTGTCTCCATGGTGGTAGTCTATCTCTTTCCAAAAGCATTTTGGGCTATGCACATTTTACCACTCTTAGAAAGCTGGGTGTTTTTACAAATTCACAAATAGGTTTCTAATTCCATTCTGCTCCTATCACGTCCCAGTAATTCTCACATTATTTCTGGAAGATTAGCAGGCACACAGTTGTAGTGACATAATTAGTATTCACAGGAGATAATAATGTCAGGGGATTTTGTTGCTCTTAGAATCTAAATGAAAATATAAGAATAGCAAAAGTTGGATTTGTGATAATTTCTCATCATAAATTGGGTGCTTGTTGAGAAAAAAAATAAGTGCCATAAATGAGATTGGGCAATACAAATATACTGGATAAACCATTTAAAAGAAAGTAGGTTCGATTTGCTTTCTCCATAGCTTTTTCCTATGAGCTAAAAGCCTTCCCACAACAGCATTTCCTTTTGCCATGAAATAGTTAAGCCCAAGGAGCGTTTCAGGCAATAAAACATGGACTGGAATCTTCCCGACAATGCTTTCTTCTTAGTCTTTTTTTATGACTAATTGAAGTGAAAGGCTGGGGAAAGTTAACATTAAGGAAACACTGTGTGCCCTGTGCTGTGATTCTGTGAAGGGGAGTCTAGATGGTGGGGGCTCTCTGCCCTGGAATCTTAAGTTAGAGACCTGACCAAAGAATCAATATTTCAATTAGGTGCTGTAGAGGGCTCAGGAGTACTAGAAGCTAGAAGATGGCTGGGTCTTTTCTTGGGAGGGGTCATTCCTGTGAACTCTTTCCTTATTTTCTTTTTAATCAGAGCTTTCAAAGCCTGCCTTCTTTGTCTGCGTTTGAACCATTGAATGTATTATGCATTCTTCTCTCAAGGCTGCTAACAGTTTGTTCCATCAGAGAGAGATAGCCATAAGTGACCATTTTGTAGAGTCCAGGATCTCTGGCCCTCAGAGTTGGCAGAATCAGTCTTACCACTTTTCAAACAATGCTTCAGTGTTTGCCTGGAGGAGGAAGAGGACAGGGACATAATATGAGTGGCTGGAGACTGGTTGTCCACAGAAAGTTCCTATGTTGGAAATTCAATCCTCAAGTTTATATATTAGCAACATCTGAAGGTGAAATATTTCAGAAGTACTTGAGTTTAAATGATTTTATGACAGTAGCATTAGTGCCTTTATCAGGAGAGAGAGAGAGAGAGAGAGAGAGAGAGAGAGAGAGAGAGAGAGAGAGAGAGAGAGAGAGAGAACGAGAACTAAAGTATTTTCTCTGCCTTTCCATGTGATGCTCTTGATGTGAAAAAGTGAGAATACCACACCTGATTCTGGGGCCATGCTGCAGGACACAATAAACCAATTATTACTTTTTCTCTGTAAGTAAATTTGTCTCATGTGATTTGTTATAGTAACAGGAAAATAGACTAAAAGATGAAGCCATGATTTATTTGGCCAGAGTAACCCCTCTTCCATCTGTTTTATATGCGATTTGACTTGAAGTATGATTTTGTTATTCAGCAAACACATACAAAAACGGCTGAAATTAATCATTCACCATGGGCTTCCTCTCAGCCGTCACTCCACTTCTGTATTACATGTTCTCACTGTCACCCTGGGTGACAACTGTCAAAGATATATATCACACTTCAGCATTTTAAATACCTCAAATATTTGATATTAGCAAATTTTTCATTGTCAAAACTGTGCTGCTACAACTTCCCCCAGTATAACAAACCATTCTCAGCAAGTCCCCAAACTGAATGTTTCTTCTGTTCCTTCCTTCCAGCTCTGTTCCTTCTGATAGTTGAGGCGGTAAAAATATGTGTCACCCCTGTGGGTCAGGAGATGGGTGGATAGGGAGGGGCACAGCTGAAGAATGACTGGGAGGGATCGGGAGGAGGGAAGGAGGGGGAGCAGGGGCTGCACACATAAAAATGACATTTTTTAATTAAAAGAAAATATGTGTGACACAATTAGAAGAATCTGAGAGAGCTCTTCCTTCCTTCCTTCCTTCCTTCCTCCCTCCCTCCCTCCCTCCCTCCCTCCCTCCCTCCCTCCCTCCCTCCCTTCTTTCTTTCTTTCTTTCTTTCTTTCTTTCTTTCTTTCTTTCTTTCTTTCTTTCTTTCTTTCTTTCTTTCTTTCTTTCTTTCTTTCTTTCTTTCTTTCTCTTTCCTTTTTCTTCTTTACATCTGCTCTGTAGTTGCTGTAACCACCAGCATGCTGTGGGCTAAACACTGACCAGACTGTATAAATCATGCTTTTTGTATCTGTTTTTCCTACCAGCTCTTAGAGAGCAGGAATTATATCCCACTTACTTAACCATCCATCCTCAGGTCTGAGGTCACTGTCTGACATATTAGAGCTGCCTAGTAGATGCAGTTTGTTAATCTAGAACCATAAGTTCTGTATTTGAGCTTTGTCCCAGTAATTTCCCTGGCTATTTGACCTTTAACAAAGCATTGTAGTCCTCAAATGCAATTTAGTGAGGGTAAAAATGTTACCTCACCCACCTGAAATATTGGATGAAAAACTGCAAAATATTGTCAAAAGGCTAAGTGAAGAAATTGACAGATTATTTGAGCAGTTCAGTTTAACGGTTTATCAAGACATTTAGAATTACATCTGGATCAAATTAAATTGTGAGAAAGTCACACGCTTATCGCCTATTACATGGTATCTTGTGGGATCCTTTTCACTGAGTTGTTGTTATACAGACACATATGCTTCTGTACGTGTGTGTCAGGTGTAAAAGCCAGAACATCGCATCAGATTTCAAGAATGCCACCCACCTGCTTTGAGACAGTCTCTTATTGACCTGGATTCCATCTTCACCTCCCCAGTAATAGGATCATTTAGGCACGCCACCACCCCTGGTTATTTTTACATAGGAAATGTTGATCAAGTCACATGTTCTTGCATGTCAGGTAAGCATTGTGCTGATCTAGCCATCTTCTCGCCCCATCGAGACATATAATTGAATTATTAATTACACTCTTTCAATTATTTCCATGCATATTGAGATATGCTAGAAGAAAATTATAAACTTCACATAATTTTATTTCAAAGAAGACAGAACAATTCTTATAACTTCCTATAGTCCATCCATTGAGCAGTTAGTACCAGAGGCATAGTAAACATTTTAAAGTGGTATAGTTTGGCAATTGAGAATAACATAACTATATTTCCATTAGTCCTTTGTGTGCTGGGAATTTCAGAGATGAACAGGCTCAGTCAGAGGAAACACAGTTCCTACCAACACTGAGATTGTCTGCTCTGGTCTCTGCACTGGGTTTCCAGTGTCTATTCTTTGTATTATATAGCTTTACTTATTCTTTAAAAATATACTTAATCTTCATATTTTGGGGAGATAGCTCTTAATTATTTTACTGACTTATTCTTTATGGAATATGATATACGTAACTAAGTACATAAATGAAGTAGCTTGATACAAACTAACCTTTTGGAAAGTTTAGTCATTTGTGGTTTAAGTGACTAACCTTGGATCAGCTTCTCATGCACCAGAACAAAATTGAAATTGACCCTAAAAGAGATAATACTGTTAGTATCTGGGATGGAACTTCTGGTAGCCATAAGATTGATTGTCTGAGGTTTGAAAAAACAATTAGGGAGAAACCTGAAATTCGTTACGTACAGCCAAGAGGATGCTGTCTCACTGAGCGATTGCAAGCTACTACGACATTCTGAGAGATTAGCACAGAGTGCTAAAAGTGGGAGGCACCGGAAGAGCACGAATATTCTACTGATTCTAGGTACTAAAGATCTGGGTGAACAATCCTCCCCTAGTGGGCACAAGTTTGTAGGGAGCAGACGGCATTAAAGTCTTATTATCTGCCCCATAAGAGGAGGTATTCCCCCCTCAAATCCCACCCCCCTCCGCGCGCGTGCGTGAGTGCGTGCGTGCGTGCGTGCGTGCGTGCGTGCGTGCGTGCGTGCGTGTGTGTGTGTGTGTGTGTGTGTGTGTGTGTGTGTGTGTGTGTGATGAGCTTTCTGAATCCAGGTGATCACCAAGTGGGAGGGAAGATGAAATCTAGATATTCCCAGGACAGTCTCTACTACCTAGGGCTTAGGACATACAGGGATCCAATGCAAGGGCAACTTGGAGCTTTGATTTGGAGAAGTTTCAGGGAAACGTTCTTGGAGATTTTATAGAGCAGAGTGTATAGAATTCCTGCAGCTGTGAGGAAAACTCAGTTCTGAAGAACAAGTGGGTGGTGAAGTACTGAGAGAAATGCAGAAGGTGCATAGCCTCTTCCATTCTAGTCTTGAAACAGATCCATTTTGAAATTTAAAATGATCAAGTCAGTTACTATGTTTTTGTAGCCAAAGCCCTCAGCAGATCTAAGCATCTCCTCCCACTTCCAACAGATCTAGGAGCAACGTACTGGGTGGCCTTGGAATAGGTTAAAGACTGAACCCTATCAGCTGTGCTCTATAAATAAAACTCAGGACTACCACTTCTACAGAAGCCATTGTCATGTGAGTTGCATGGAAAAAAAAAAAACAAAAACAAAAAACGAGGGAATTATTGAAGACTTAGACCATCTCACAATTCAGAGGTAGTGAAGTTGAAAATGGACACATCAGAAACTTTCTGGAAATCTTAGTCATACAAGGAGAGTCTGTGGAGAGACAGAGACTAGGTTGAGAAATGAATAAATATTTTGAGGTTGAGAAATAAAATGATAGTATAGTTTCAAAAGGAAAGAAGAAGGTATGAAGGGAACATGAGTGAATGAAGAAGATCAAAACAGGGGAAGAAATGGTTTGCAAGAAAGCTAACACTCCAATGAGAGGATTAAAACTTATAATTGAGTAAGCATAGGCATCAGAACATCAAATTAATTATGTAAAGATTAAATGCCAGGTACAGTCTGAAAAACTACATATAAAGAGAGATAAATAATTTGTCCTATAGTTAGGTCATAGATTCCTTTATTTTCCTTTATATCAACTTAAGAATTCTTCTGTAATGAAGATGTATTCATTTTGCAAGCAAGAACTGTTATTATTGAGCTTTTAATGTATGTTCTATTCCTGGGTATCTAATCAGCCCCAAGTTCCTTGACATATGGGAAACCAGAAAAACCTCCGCTTTCATAGGAAAGAATAATTCAAAACACTTTTAAAAAAATCAGTGTCATAGATGCTGGTTCGTTTGGGAAGCACTTGGAGCAGCTGTTGTGGAAGGACAACAGCAACAGGTCTAAGCAGAAAATAAAGAAGAAACTAAGGGAAAATTTACAACTGTCAAATCAATCCAAAAATGAACAGAATTGGCTGGACAGGTTCTATGGCACAATGGACACGCTAGAGAGAAGCTTTGGTGAGCAACTGCTCATTGTGAATACTGGATGGAGAAGATGCTAAGAGGTCTTCTGGAGCTCAAGGAGAGTGCGGAGCTGACAAGACCGTTGGATAGAGGATGTTCTCATTTTGAAAAAGACAGCAATCCACGGAGTTAAGAAGCTTAGTAAATGTCAATCAGGTCAAAACAAAAGACATCTATGCTAAAACGAAACCAAAACCAAAACAAAACACAACATCAATGGGAACCGTGAGGAATAAATGAAAGGAACCAGATAAAAATGGAGAGCTCACTTAGAAAGGAGGAATTATCCAAGTGATACAGAGTTCATTAGCAATCGTAGATTCCAGCATTAGGGTCCGCAGATCACTCCACAAAGACCAGCATTCACACATGCAATCTGCAAGAGTATTTATTTCTCCAGAGCAAATTTCAGCATGCAGGGGTTAGCCACACAACAAAATGGCACCAACCCTGGGAGAAGCTTGTAAGCTCCTTTTATACACTGCTTGGGGAATTCCAGAGACAGGTAGGTCATCCCCAGGAAACATGATTGGCTAAATAAGCAATGGTTAAGCTAGTTTAAATTTGTTTGGCTGTGGCACCTTTGGACAAGTCAAGGGTAAGCCCAGACATACCTCACAAGAGAGAGGGCGTGGCTTGCAATATCTTCCCTTTTCTGATTGGCTGGCTCTAGCCTCCCAGAACCAGGCAGGCTGTAGAGCTCAGGGCAGAGGTAGCATCCTGGTGGTGCCACCCCACCGGAGAATGACGACATGGCAAACTGAAAGTGGAGCTAGGGACCCTGCTAGAGGCAAGCAAGAACAATAAATAGGCCAAGGTTGGGCTCCCAGCTCTGTGCCCACATTCACCATGGCACCCTGCCTCACTGCGCTTGGCACTAGCTCTGCCATGCAACCCAGGAATGTCAATGACTGTCTCATCCAGAAAGCAATGACACAGCACTTTTAAAGTGCTTTGAAAAGGTATTTAAAAAAAAAAAGGAAGAAATTCTAAATTGGGTCAAAATATTCTTCAGCATGAAAGACGCCCAGAGCTCATGGTTATCTGGGAGAATTCATCTCCTGCTCTTGTTAGAAATTAATGAGACTTCATTAAACAAAATGAAAGTTATGCTAGAATGAGAGCTCAAATATCAGGAATAAGAGGAGTATAAGGATGTGTGATAGGTTAGCCTTTCTTCTCAACCTATTGGTTGTATCTGCTGAACTAAGCAAGATAATAATAACTCTGATAAATACTCAATGTCGGAAGATGAAATCTGTGATATACCAACAGCATCATATTGTTGTGGGATATGGGTACACTATGTGAAAATATATTGCTGTGATTGATGTAAAAACAGTCAATATCTAGGCAGGAGGTATAGGCAGAACTTTGACTGAAGAGAGAACTCTGGGAAGAAGAAGGTGGAGTTGCCAATCAGAAGCAGAAGTGGAAAGCAACATGGAAAGATGGATGATAAGCCACAGGATGAAATGCAGATTAAATTACATGTATTAATTTACATTATAAGAGCTAGTGAGACAAGCCTAAGATAGGACTGAGCGTTCATAATTAATGTAAGTCTCCATGTCATTATCTGGGAGCTGATTGGCAGGACTCAGAGAAAGACCGTAAGATCCCCAGACAAAAATATAGTTGATTGGGTGTTCATTGGGTGAGATAGACTGGTTGAGTAAAGCAGATTGCAGAGTGAGTCTAATCTCATTGGTTGACACTTTGAATAGAACACGGATTTGATTATCTCCAGAGAAAGAGTGAATGTTGGTACCAGGATAATTATTAGACCAGAATAGCTGATCTTTCTCCCCTATGGTCATCATGGTGGGATAGAGGATTCCTTTGGTTCTGCAAATTAGAACTATGATTTTGCTGATTCTGCATACTGCATTTGCAAGTCTTGATAATCATATTAACCAATACCTATGAATTCTTTCTCTCTCTCATTTAAATAACATGATTTTCTATACAGAATATAATGTAAATAATAAAGAAAAATACTCTTAAAATTATTAAATTAAGCAAGATCACTTATCAATAAACCAACACATAAAGTCAATCGCCTTTCTGTGCACTAATAATAAAAATTAAAAAACAGAAACAAGTCCATTTAAAATCAACCCAAAGAAAACAATATACTAAGAAGATAAAGGCAGGAGAATTAGAAGTTGAAAGCCTACCTTACCTACACAGCAAATCTGAGGCTAGCTGAAGGAGACTTGATCTCTAAGTAAATAGGTGATTAGTTATAAAAAAGCCTGCCGTTCATATTTTAAATGATTAAAATAAAGGAAATCAAGAAAGCCAAGAGATGACCACATATTTGATGTCCATTATTATTCTAGTTATTTATATTTAAAACAAAGTACATTTAGGATTTGAATGATTTTTCAGCTTAAAATGATTATGAAACCACATCCAGGAACTTTTGTCTACCCCTACTCTGAATGAAAGAAGGAACAGAACATAAAAATAAAATAAAATAAGGATTCCAGGACAAGATGAAGAAGTTAGGAATAGTATCTTAAGCAGCTTGGCAACATACACATTAAAATGGGACCAAATCTGAGATGAACAATATTATATGGCCTAAAATCTAAAGCTATTCTTAAATAGCTCTATATCTGACACAGTAAGAGACCATGGGAAGCTGGTGGGGTTGCTAAATTGGAGACTACCCCGTGTTTTCAGAATGTCAGGCTGTGGCACTTGCCTCTGGCCTAACCAATCAACTCATCTCATAGGAGAGTAGGATGTACATCTGTTTTCTTGTGCTGTAAAGTTGGGGATCAGAGAAAGCTCATGTCAGAGGTAAGGTCAGAGCATCTAAAACCCAAAGCACATACTGAATTAAGGTCCGAACCTCTTTTATGTGATTCCTGTAATTACAGTGCACAATGGCATACTGGGACCATCTTTCATCCATTCTCTAAAAGGATTGCCTTCTCCATTAGACAAATTCATTAGTCTTTCAAGTCAGTTTGCAGTTTTCTACCCTTGAGCCTGCGACGGCAGAGGTTTCCTGATTCTTGAGTTATCGTTGAACCCTTAAAGAATCTTTCTTTCTAGACACAAAGAATTTGTTATTTTTTGAGTCAACCCCATGTTTATAAAATTAAAATATAATCACATAATTTCCCCCTTTTCTCTCATCCCTTTCACCTCCCTCTCATGCTCCCTCCCTCCCAAATTCATGGCCTCTTTTCCTTCAGTTGCTATTATCACATATATGTGTATACACACAGACACACACAACTAGTATATAGGTACAAGTTGAGAATGTTGTTTGTATGTATATGATTTCAGCACTGACCAATGGTATTCCATGACCAGTCTGGGTGGGAGGGTATTTATTCTTGGGGAAGATTCTCCTCTCTTTCAGAGGTATGTGTATGTGGTAGTCTGTAATTGTTTGTGTAGAGGAGGGACCCCAGGAGGTTTCTCCCTTCTACATGGTGCCTTTGTTTAGGTATCCAGGTGGCCATGCTGTTGAAGTATCAAGGGCGTAGTTTCTCCATCATTTCTAGAAGACACAATCTCACAGCAGACTTCCAGGCTCTCTGACAATCTTTATGCCTCCTCTTTTTAGATGTTCCTGAGCCTTAGGTGTGGGGATTATGTTGTAGATGTATCAGTTAGGGCTGAGGACCCCATAATTAGTTGTCCTCTGTTTCTCCTTAATGACATTAATCTTTTTTAATAGCCAGAACCTCCCTGCTCAGGACTTTCAATATGTTCATTTTCTGGCTAAAGAGCACTTTGTCTCTGCTTTTGTCATACTTAACTCTCTCTCTCTCTCTCTCTCTCTCTCTCTCTCTCTCTCTCTCTCTCTCTCTCTCTCTCTCTCTTCTCTCTCTCTCTCTCTCTCTCTCTCTCACACACACACACACACACACACACACACACACACACACACACACACAAAGAGAGAGAGAGAACAAATAAAGAAAACCTAAAAATATCCCCCAAAAAACAACCAAACAAACAAACAAAAACCAAAACACCCTGGCAAAAAGCAGTTAGCAATTCCCAGGCCACAGTTCTATCTCAGAATCTCTTTGGCTGGATTGATGAGTCTATCATAGAGCTACCAGAACATCTCACCACATGTGTAAAATACAGACGTGTTGTTTACACAATGAAACATTTATGACTTTGAGTAACATTTCAGGGAGTCACCGATCCCTTCTAATTCCTTAGCGGTGTCATATTTCCTCCCTGCATTTTGTCAGGACTCTGCCCTTCCGAGCTCCCACCAGCATCACACATTAAGTTCTACTTATAACCTTCTATGGCTTCGGTAGTCTGCATCTCCAACTTTTCTAAATTCCTCCCACAAACCAATTCAAAGTTCTGCACTACATTGTCAGGTAGTCACCGAAAAAGCTAAGTTCTCACTATCAATTTTAGGTGTTGTCGCCACTATTTTGGGGTCTGTATGTGGCAGTACATCATGGTGATGAGGCTTGGCCCAAGAGGTCCCCTTACTGCAGACAATCAGGAAACAAAAGTATTCTTGTATAGAATTTTCCATTAACCAACCTATTGGTTACCTCAAGATACAGTTTGCACAAAAAAAAAAAAAAAAAAAAAAGAGGGATTAAATAAGCCAATAGATTCAGAATGGTGCTATTTTCTGTTCTATTGATTACTATTTAGACTAAATGGCCTATGCCTTAGCTACTTCCAATGATTTATCCAAAAGGTTTTGTTCACACATTTTTGCTTTGTTTTAAAATATCATTGTGAACTGATAGCTTTGAATATATGGATGTGGTTCAATCCATTGCATTTAATTTTCTTACTCAGGTTCACACAATTCCTTATTTGGCTGGTAGGAACCTTTGTTAAGTGTATCCCACCCTGGGGCTTATCTATTACATTTCTATCCTAGAGCAGGAGTGAGCTACTGCTCCTGGCATCCTTGGTTCCTACTAGTGGAAATAGTAATTAGATGGCACAGTATGCGATGTTGTTTGCCTGCTCACAAAGCTGTCTATGTGTATGTACATCCATCCTTTAGGTTTTTATGGGAGCTAAAACTTTTCTTCCTGCTTTGTCATTAGGCAATGTCGCCTATAATGATTTTATCCTATGTACATTTTGTTTCCATGTAGACTTTTAAATTAATTTTTAAACTCCTCTAAAACTTAATTTCAGGTTCTAGAGAGATGTATCTACTACCAAGATAGTGTGCTATAGAGGGTCAGATCTGGGGAATCTCATGACCTCTCTTGGCCTTCATGGGCTCTGTTCTCACAAACATAAACCTATACTTGTAGTAATAAGTTTCTGGACCAGTTTTTCTGGCCTAGGCCTGAGGTTCTGACCCACAATCCCACAGAAACACACAATTACATTAATTTTATGTTGATTGACCTAGGGACCAGGCATATAACTTGCTAACTCTTTACTCTTAAACTAACCCAAGACTCTTATCTTGTTCAGCCATGGGACTCGGTACCTTTTCTCAGAGCAGCATTTCAACTTCTTTCCTCTGCGTCTGCTGGCTTCTCATCGTGCCATCTCCATGGTATCTCTCTGGCTTCTCTGTGGCATCTCTGCTTTCTTCTTTCTGTTCCCAGAGTTTTCTTGGTCTGGTATCCCCGCTCACACTTCCTGTCTGCCTTTGGCCAATCAGCATTTTTATTAAACCAATAGACAGGACGATTATTTACAATGTAACAACATAATCCCACCACATACACTCATATATACATAAAATTAAAATAATTAGAAATCACTAAAAAAAACTCACTTTCCAGATTTTGGCTGGTGTGGATCAATGATAAAGAGAAATCATGAGAAAATATTTGTAACCTAGGCTGACAAACCACCCAAAGAGTCATTTATCCTTGAGGAATGCCATTTTTCTTAAGCAAAAAAAGACATTGGGGAGTTGAACTGAGTTCTTCTAGAAAAGGTATTCCTTGAGCCCTATTGGAGTTGTTATCTTTTCCTGTCCTAGATGCTCTTCGCTTGCAAGTAGCACTGGGAAATGCCACTGTTATGTTGAAACCATGCTGGGATTCAGTGGCATGCTGAGCCTAGCAGAAGAGAAACTATGGAGTATCTGGTACCCTGATGACGCAATGGAGTACCTAAGTTTCCAATCTTTGAAGGAATTGTTACGAGATGTAGTTATGAGATGAAAAACACCCCATCATATAAACCTCTGCTATTTATTGATGAAAATATCTCAGTGACACATTAACTACTCACAAGAGCGGTTGGAAATAATTTGCTCATGAGCAGAAGGACAAGCTGAACTCATAATTAGGCCTAACTAATTGCTATTAATGAGGCTAAAATTAAATGGAAATGATTCCCGAAACATTAGAAACATATTGTATAAGAAAAACAAATGGGAAAAAGAAATCTGGAAAAAGAGAAGTTCCAGGTGTTGTCTAGAAAACCAGGGGAACTCGAGGGTTCAGAGAGAAAGAATATCTGTGCTGAGATCTTTGCCCATCAGGTGAGATGAATCAAGAAATACAGACCAGAAATTTTTGGCCCTGGCTGAGTATTGACACATGAAGCACATGCTTACTTACACTATTAATGTTTGGCCTACTCTACACCTAATCTCTGGCTGGTCCTGGTTATTACATACTTTTAATTATACATTTCAGTGCATTATTTTAAAACATTAACAAATTTGTTAGCGCTCAAAAGGCTGACAGTATAATATTAATATCAATCCCACTAGATCAAGATCAATGATAGTAAGATTAAGGGAGATCCTTTATCTTGAGAAGCATACATGTGTGGTTCTGCCATATTTAGCATATGTTTATACTAATCCAAAAAACATTGAATTTTCTTTAATTGAATTCATCTGGTTGACAAGAAGACCAGTGGGTACTGGTAGGAATTGCTGTCATTATCTTTCTTTAGAATATAAGGAGATAGAGCAGTCTACAGAGAATGCTCATCTCACTTCAACTCCAAAGAGTCCACCTCCTTTTCTTCCAGTATGCGATTTTTCAAGCCATTCTCTGTCCTGCTAGTGCTGCTGGAGTACCCTGAAGCAAAATCTCTTTAATGTTGTGCCTGATGTCTATCCATTGCTCAACAAGAGCCTCACAGCCTTTTGGAGGAAACTATTCCTACTTTCTAAAGGTACGTTAAGCCTTTCCAATTTAGTATTGTGTCTTCCAAAGTTCAATGCCTCAGATCCTCCCATCTGCCTGACATAAAACTCAATTGTGTTTACCTTTTCTATAGCTTTGAATTTGTCATAAGATGTAGCAGATTTTGCCATATAAGCAATGAGCCCAAATCTTAGTGATTCCAAACAACCATCATTAGTGATTGCTTATGAGCTGATGAACTTGTCAGTTTTCTGGCCCGGGATGGTGGTAGCTGGGGTATGATTAGTCTGGAATGGTTTCAGATGACTAGACTTCCCTCTCTGTGATCCCTCATCTTCCAACAGGTTAATTTGGACTTGCTTACATAGTGTTCCTTACATAGTGTTCCTAAAACAAGAGAGTAAGTGCCCAAGGGTTCTTAAGGCCTTATATGTGTACAATGTCACTCCAAGCACAAGCCACAAGGTCAGCCTGCATTCAAAGCTGGAGAACACAAATCTCACCTCTTGGTGGGAAAGTTTGTAAAGTGTCACTGGGAAAGTGCATGGCTACAGTTAAAAAGTCATACATTAATCCAGGCTGAAGAGAGAGCTCAGCTGTTAAGAGTTTGCTGCTCTTCCAGAGGCTCCTTGTTCAGTTCCCAGCACCCATCTTGGGGAACTCACAACCATTTGTAACTTCATGTCTGTGAGATGTGATACCTACTCCTGGCCTTTAGGGCAGCTGGAATGCATGCAGCAGTCACAACTCACTAGACATCTACACATATACAAATGTTGCACAATAAAGAAAGCTCAGGGCCAAATCTCTGGGAAAGGGCAGAGATATCAGAGAAGAAACACCACAGTCAGATATCACCCAGCTGTCTTCCAGCTTCCTCAGCCTGGCTGCTCCTAGCTTCTTCTGCCTGCTCTGTCTTTCTATGCCTGCCTTAAATACTTCCTTCACTCAGTTAAGGCATGGCACCACCACTACCTGCCTGGGAGCCTGGAACTCCTAGTGTAAACTAAGATGACCTCAAACTCAGATTGGATTAAGGGTGTAGGTCACCACTCTTGGGATACTCCCTGTGCTGGCATTAAAGGTATAAGTTACCACTGTCTGATCCTCCTAGACTGACTGTGGGTAGATCCCTCGGATATCTCTGGCTGTTTTTACTATATTTGAAAATATACCCACAAAAAGATTTTAAAAAGTATTATATTATTGAGAGTGGGGACATATATGCCACAGAATGAGTACGGCATAAAAAGAACAATTTGCAGAAGTCAGATCTCTTCTTCCATTGTGTATGTCCTGGTGATTGACCTCAGGCCGGGGCATAGCATCAAGGGTCTTTATCATCCCAGCTATCTTGACAGCTCATGGATGCAAGTTTTCAATAGGAGCCTTGTTTCTTCTGGATCTTGAACGATGGTCACCATATTTACCTGCATAGGCTGTAGTTTCATAGTTCCAGGGGGCATTATTCACATCTTAATTATGTTTTGCTAGAAAAAAAAGTCCATTCCTCTTTGCTATGGTAGTCTTCATATACTTGTAGAGATCTGACACTCAACACACACACACACACACACACACACACACACACACACACACACACAGAGTTCCTGAGGGTAGTTTAGTTGACTATGAAAATTAGTTTCTGGAACACAGAACTGAACTCCACTGTACTTGCATTCAGCTACCTACCCCAACATACTCCAGATTTTGAAATCATGATTTTCTTTAGCTTAAGCTATTTTATATGGTAGTGATAAATTTCCTCCAGCAACAGGAAAGTTAGCCTACTGACCCTTTAAAATAAATATTTATAAGTTCCATTTTGAGGAAAAGTTTTTCTTGATGTTTATTGGTTTGTATTATCTACAGCTCAATGTATTCTGCAGGTAGTTTAACATTAACATTTCTAGCAAATAATCCCTGGACTTTAACTGTACATTTCTAGTAGGACTGTGAGATCATTCATGTAAATGAAGAGCCTTGACTCTCTGGCAGCCCTTTCTTATTTCAGTGGAAAAGGAGAGTTTCATTAGGGTAGGGTTTTCATTTTGCAAAGCTTATTGCATTACGACTGTTGCATTGCTGCAGAGTGATGAGTATCTATTTCTGTACATTAAGATCTGCATTCCACGGACACTTTGCTGCCTCCTTGAAACTAACGATACCATTAATAGGCTTCTGCAGTGTGTGACTTGCTGTGGAAAGTGTGAGTGAGGCAGAAATCTTTAATTTGCTGGGGAACTGAACACCTTTATGCGACTATTATTTCTGGGAGCAACCTTTACCTTTCTGACTGATCTATTTACACAATAGGGTGAATGATACAAACTTACATGACCAGAGGTGAGAAGTCACACGTTTCTGAAATATCTCTGGCAGGCTGACTGCAAATGTAATTTTTTATTGGACTGAACTTGAAGGCTAGGCTTGCGAATAAATTTTTTTAAATGCTGTATTTATATCTTTTAAATATCATTAACATGCTTATAGCAAAATTTTGCTGATTTGATGACATTGTTCAAGAATCTGAAGTTATTTGGTCAGATATGGTCAGTTGTAGGATAACAGGTAGAAATTCATATTTAAATGATAGATAAATATTATAGTGGTTTGAAGCCAGTTTCAAGGAGACCATATATTTCCTAAGCAACATTGCCTGCTTTTAAATGCTTAGATATGCCTTTCTACCAACACATTTTTCTGGTGAAGCTGTTGGTTTATTATAAAAATTATGAAGCATATGTGCCTTATTAATGCGTAAAGTCTTGATAATGCTTGAAAGACTTAAACCCCTAATAAATATATCATTTTGGCCTATGCTGAACAGTAGTTTACATGTGAGCACTGATTCAGAGATAAAAAGGAGGAGGAGGAGGGAAAGGAAGAAGAAGAGGAAGTTTGAAGCTACATTTAAATGAATTTGTTTTTTAAATAGGATAAGGTCAATGAGAAAACTGATGTTGCTTTTTGGCTACTAAATCATTAATATAAGGGAATTAGGAAAATAGCAATAGAGTATGTTGTGTCCTTTGGACTTTTACATGTAGAGACCTTGTGGAGTTTGCTGAGGTGTTGGTCTATATGGCCCTTTGCCTTGTGAACAAGTGATATTCTGCGTGGTGATTGGCTTTCAGGTAGTTCTACAGGTATCACAGTCTGAAGTTAAACAGACACTGTACTAGAGTAGAAGATACTACAGTTGCACAACATAAAGTCTGAATATCCCTTTCCCATGACTGGGCAAGGCCAGCTTTAGCTGGTTTCTAGGCCACTCAAGCTCCACCTGTGAGTTATGAATGAAACTGAGCATGTCTCTGAAATGTCCAAGCCACAGGCTTCTCATGCAGAAAGGAGAGACTTAGATCTGATCACTATTTCCAAAATGTTATCCTTCTAGGGACCATCTGCACTATTTTTGTCATGGACATCACCCATCAATAGCTCTGCTTTATACGCTCTGTAATTCCATAGGCTGGGGCGTTTTAACCTGTCAATTAAAAATGAAAATTGCTATTTCTCTATGGAATGGAAAACCAGCATCATGTTAATACAAAGGAAGCCATAAAAACCACCATGAACTAACACAGTGCTGATCAGCCTGGCATCTGCTGCATACTACATAACTCAGGTCTTCTCTGTATCTATTAAAATGTCAATGAGCAAGGATCACGGGGTCATGTTTGCACATTGGGGATTATTTCTCCTTGACACACCCAAGTATTAAAGAGAACTGAAATAAAAGGAGGATTCTCCACCCCTTTACTATCCATTGTCATATAATTGTTTGTCTCTGAAGCATGTAAGACTTCTTAACCAGTAGCTGGAGTGTTGCACTTTGAGAAATACTAACAGGGGTGAGCCTCTGAACATTGAGAGCCCATCACTTATCTGATTTAAAGCTCTGAAAGATGGGGATTCCCACAACAGTCAACACCTCCCTTTCACAGCTGTTAGGTACCAGAGTTCCTTCTCTGCCTCAACCCTGCCTGCTGTTCTGCAAGCTCAGGTTCTATTAGCTGAGCCTCACTGGGAGCAGAGAGCAGCTGTTCATCATCTTTCCAGAAGTTCCACACTCATGTGGGAGAGTGTTAGCCAGTTACTGTTTGCTTTTATTATCCAAGCCAAATTATAGCAGATCCTTTACTCACCCCTTTCCCATTTCATTTTCCAATGTTTTCAGATCTTTGATTTCCAACAGAGTCTATGTTACCCCTTAGCTTCTTGAACACTTTCTATGTCGAAGTTGGGATGTAAAAGCTCTCTTTCAGAGGTCTGATGTCTTATATCTTTTATTTTGAGGTGTATTCCCTAAGACACTCACAAAAGTAGATGTTAGGCAATAAATAGTGCTTTCCTGGGACAAGGATTTGATGTGCTATCTCATGTTCCCATTCCCTTCTTTAGGCTTTGGGATCAAGGTACCAAGCAGGATATCTGAGACTGGATGCAACTTGCAACCCAGTGCTCTTCCGAGTGATGGCAGTCTGACTTTCTCAAGCAGCTTGCAGAAAATGCAGCTGGTCAGGTTCTTCTAAGGTCCACTCAATCAGACTCTTTCCGACTGAGGCTCCAGAACCTGTGTTTTAATAATCTCTGTAGGATGTAGATTTAGCTGGGCCCTATGCAATGTTTTAAGCAGTTTTGCATGTGGCTCTGACTTTGAAGAAGAGATGATTTCATGTAACAATAAAGTTGCCGGCTTCTCTTCACATTCCTCCCATCTGGAAATAATTTCCACACTCCTCTCCACTCCTGGAATTGAGCCTGTCAAGGTCCCTACGATAGCATCTGCTGTATGTATGGAAGTTCAAAGGTCAACTGAAATTTCCCACCATGTATGCATTATTGTCTTTCCTACTGTGGATGTCAGCAAGTACACAATGCTTCTTGTACATAGATCACTATCAAAACTGAAATGGAAGTTATACCCAGATGCTCATATGGCTTTGTGAGACTGGAAAAGAAAATGTCTGAGTAGAAGCATTGTGGCTTGTTTTAATGCCCTACATTGTTTTCTTAGCTCTGTGACCATCTGAAACTAACTGTGACTCTACTTACTCTGGGTTCTTGTTTTTGAAACTCCAGAATCCCTCCCCCCAAACACACACACACACACTCTACCCTTTCTGACCTCTGATTCCTGCTCACACTCTCCTACCTTGTTAACTCCTTCGACCTAGCTTCCTTCAGCCTGCTACATAACATTAATGCAAAAAAAAGGACTTCTTCTCAGTTATCATCAAGCATGGCATGTTGCTTTTAATTTAGCATGTTGCATGGATTTGGAAGATGGGACCGATCAGTTCAATTTGGAGTATAAATTTACTGGATTATTGAAGAATTAAGTAAGGAACATGTAAAAAAAAATAAATAAATAAAATCCCATGACAGCATCTGACACACGGTATACATGTCACATCAGTGGTGTTTGTGAATCAGAGTTTCATGTGTTTTTATTTGACAATAATGTTAATTATGAATTCAGCACCTACATTAGCACACAGTTGTTCTAATTCTATGTCATTGGAAGAAAATGAGGGAAGAGAATCTGGCATCTAAATATTTACTACAATAGCTTATGGGCAAATTGCTCTAGGTCATGGTGGGCAGGGCTTCTGAAAGACTTTGGATAGGTTGCATGTAGGGGGAGTTGTTTAGCAGCAATGTCAAGGCTTTGCAAAGCTGTGCTCTACGTAGAGGTGAATGAAGAGATTCCCAGTGCAGAAACAACCAGAGTTGTAAGAGAACATGGTGTACTCCATGAATGTTCCCCAAATCTTGACAAATTCCACATTCCTCAAATAGAGGAAATACGAAGCAATAAAGAAATATAGAGTTGAAAAGGTAGAGAAGTGTGAAGCATGAAGTTGCCAAAAATAATCGAGTTTAAACACAATTTTAGGATTGGAAATTTAGTTTATAAAGGTCATTCTGACACCCAAGTCACGAGGAAGAAACATTAATTAGTTTACACCCTAATAATTGTTTGAGGACATTATACATAAGAAAGAAGAATTTTACAAAAATCCCTTCCAAAGATGGTGGACAAGGATTTTGCTGCAAATGGGGGAATGTTTGCTTTTTGCATTCCAGTGACTTCAGGCTTTCTGTGTCAGACTTTCAGCCAAGTCAATACAAAGTTTGTGATTGAAACTAAAAATTGCCATGGTAACAGGAGTTGTTGTTGTCTTGGCAACACAAACAAAGGTCCAGTAGAGGATTCTGCAAAGCAGGAGATGCTGTATGTAAATTACCATTTGGTCTACTTGTGGTTGTAAGTTAACACCACAGAAAAGCATTACTTGGCATTTCCCGAGTTAGAAGTGCTTTAATTTGCTCCTTTTGGCAAAGTATCCCCATGGGCTTTGTCCTAGGTTGCCTCTTTGTGAGGCAGATGTGTGAGTCAATGGGCTTTGACAGGTCTTCTAGGCCAAAACAGAACAAAACAAATCCAACACTCCATCCCTGATCTTTTTTATTGGGGGGTGGTGGTTAACATACTATTTCCTGAAAACTCTGTCCAGGTGTAGCATCATGACTGGAGAAGTACAGCATGTGAAATAAACAGCAGAGAAGAACACGAGTAACAAAAGAGAGTCATCACTAAAACCAAAGGACAGACAGTCTGGTTCTATTCCCAAGCTATCTCTAATGCAGCCTTTGGACAAGTTAAGTATTTTTTTTTTTTTAACAGTGTATTTGTTAGCTATGCTATCCTCATTATTTTTAGAATTTCCGTTTTATCATATAGATGATAGATATAACAATAATAACTTCCACTGGGCAGTTGTGAGGTTCAAGTTATGTGGAAAAAAATGTTTTCCAACCTATAAGATACTATATAAAATATATAAATCCTTTAAGGTATAAGTATTGTAATTGGAGATGGGGCAGCCATGACAACTACAGAAATGGAAATAAGGCTGTGATGGGGAGACAAGGGGAGACAAGGGCTCCACGGGAACATAGCCTCATGCTAGACTCTTATCTCCACTTGCTCCTTTTGCTGTGAGCGATGTGCCACCCACCTTACAGACGATGCTACTTCATATATGTGCTTTACAAGAATTACTCTCTCTGCCTGGAATGTGTTGGCTCTACTCAGCCCTGTAAATTACACTTTGTCTGTTTTCAAGATCCACCTGGGGCAGGTGAGATGCTTCCCCACTTGAGAGGTGGTCCTAAGTTGTATGAGGAAGCAAGGTGAGCAAGCCATGAGGAGTATTCCTCCGTGACCTCTGCTTCAGTTCCTGCCCTGACTTCTCCTCATGACTGGCTATAAGTTGTAAGATGAAATAAATAAATAATCCCCTTTATCGCCGAGTTATTTTGACCACAATTTTTATGTACAATGATATGAAGACAGCTGTGACAATCAGGAATCCATTTTGAGGCCACTGCGATTGGATTTGGAAAAGGGGCCTTTAAGGAGATAATTAAACTTCCATGAGATTGGAAGGCAGGGGCTCAATCTAATGGAGTAGTTGGTATCATGATAGATGGAAGAGAAAAATCAAAGAAGTACAGGCTCAGAGAAAACAACATGTAGTCCCACATGAGGAGGTTGATCATCTACAGCCCAGGGCATCACCAAACCCAGACTTCTTGGCACTTTGCTCTTGAACTGAACTCCAAAATGTCAAGAAAATACGTTTTTGTTACTTAAGGTAAGTGAGTAGTCTATAGCATTTTATTACAACAACCTAAAAAATCAAGATACAGATGACTGGATCTTTAGGACAAACACTATATTTTACTTTTTTTGAACCATCAGAGACTGGAATATAATACATGCTAAATTAACCAATCTTGAATGAATGTAGCACCCCTGGGTTTAAATGGTCACTTAACGTACAGAGGCCTGTGGTGATACTTTGTGTATGTTCTAACAAAGTTTTCCTAAAGATCAGAAGCCAAAGGCAGCCAGTCACTAGCCATAGAGGCCAGGCAGTGGTGGCACATACCTTTAGTCCCAGAACTTGGGATATTATGCTTTTGATCTCAATATTTGGGAGGCACATATGTCTTTAATCCTAGCACTAGGGAGGTTGAGACAGGAAGTGATATGGCTGGGTGGAGAGAGAAATCTAAGGCAAGAGGAGAGAGAAGCTCAGCCCTTTCCGCCTAGGGTTTAGTAGAGGTAAGAACTCTCTGTAGTGTCTGTCTCCTCTGTCTATCTGATCTTTCAGCATTTACTCAGATATCTGTTTCTGGGTTTTTATTTAAGACCAATTAGTATTCATGCTACAGGGTTCTAAAACTAGCTGTTTACTTAGTTCTGACTTTGACTATGGAAACTTGGAGACAGAAAAAACTTCTGTTTGAATCATAAAGAAAGTCAGAGTAGGTAGACATAGAAACGGATGAGTTTGACCAAAGGCTATTGGCTAGTTTTAGAGTAGATATCAAGAAAATTAACGATGACAGGATCCTGGTTGATAACAGTTACTTAAATCCTCCACAGCCCCATCAACTCTAAGGACAAAGCAAGCTTTAGACTTGGTACTCTACGTGGCCTCAACCTATATACTCAGCCTGTAGCCGCAAATAGGCAACATAGTAGTTATTTATCTAATGTTTGCTTATCAAAGGAAGTGAGTGTATCGTCTTCACTTTTGTCTCCATCTAGTACCCAGAACAAGAATTGTAAGTATTCAGTGTGTACTCACCAGATGAGTGGGATAGACCCTAACCAAAAGCATTACTAACTCCTGTTAACAAGTCCTAAGTGACCAAAAACCACTCAGGACTCTCTTGTAGGTTCCTGTGTTAGTTTTATAGGGCTGCAGTAAATACCAGAAATGTATGGACTGAAAATGGCCTAAGTCCTTCCTTCTCTCGTCAAGATTCAGTGGCTGTGAGTATTCCTTGGTGTGGTGGTTTGAATAGAAATGCACCCCTGTGGGCTCACATGCTTGAATGCTTGGTTCCCAGCTGGTGGAACTGTTTGATAAGGATGAGAGTGTGTGACATTGTTAACGGAGGTGTGCTACTAAGGGTGGACTTTCAGGATTTAAAAGCCCATGTTATTCCAGTTAGCCTTCTCTCTCTCTCTCTCTCTCTCTCTCTCTCTCTCTCTCTCTCTCTCTCTCTCTCTCTCTCTCTCCCTGCCTTGTACTTGTGAATGAGATGCAAGCTTTCAACTACTGTTCCGGTTCTGTGTCTGCCTGCTACTATCCTCCTCATTATGATAGTCACGGGCTGTGGCAGTTTCAATAGGTATGGCCTCGTAGACTCATGTTTTTGATGCCTGATCCATAGAAAGTAGCACTGTTAGAAGATGTGGTCTTGTTGGAGGAAGTATGTCATTGTGGCAATAGGCTTTGAGGTCTCCAATGCTCAAGCTATGCCCCGTCTTGTCTGTAGTCTTCTTCTGCTGCCTATGGATTAAAATGTAGAAATCTCAGCTTTTTCTCTACCATGGCTGCCTGCATTTTGCTGTGCTTCCCGCCACAGTGAAAATGGATTAAATGTCTGAAACTGTAAACCAGCCATGTTTTCCTTTCTAAGCATTACCATGACCATGGTGCCTCTTCACAGCAATAGAAACCCTAACTAAGGTATGGACTCAGACTTTGAAACTGTAAGTAAGCCCCCATTTAAATGCTTTCTTTAATAAGAATAAGTTGCTATGGTCATGAAGTTTTAACATGGCAATAAAAATAAGACACTTGACTTGTGACTGTCACAATTTTACATGGCTTCCAGTCTCTGGGTTTTCTTCTCTCTGACTTCCATATTTTCTCATTTAGCCTATCTACTTGTCTTTCGTCCTAGGTCCAGTCTAATACAGGGTGATCACATCTCAAGACTCAACTTAATAAATAGTATTTTCCAAATAAAGGCACAGTCATAGAATCTTCATTAACATCCTTGGGGGACCACTGTTCACTACACACAGATCTCAGGACACAATCTGTTCCCAGGAACTAGAGTAGAGGAGTCATTGGTGGAACTTGAGTGTAAGATGAAAGCTTAGGCTAATGATTGGATCAGAGTCACGGAGTGTGGAAGGAGGAAAACCATGTCTAGAGAACAGCTTGTGTTGATCTTAAATTCTTAGCCACTGATATAAATGCCTCACATGGAGGAGAGGACCCAAGACATGAAAGTCAGTAGAAGGCTGGGAAGACACTAAAGCAGCCTTTAAAACCTTGCTTAAGAGCATAGAAAATGGTACTTCCCAACTTTTAAGACTAAAAAAAAAAAAAATGCATACTCTACTGTAGTAATAGTAAGGGGGAGTTTGGGGACTCATATATTGAAAGTTTTAACAAAAAATATACTTTGATTCAGACATTTTTTATAGGAGGAAAAGATCTGCCTGTAACCATTTTCATAGTTCTTGGAAAAACTAGAAATAGGCACGACTTCCAACAATAGTTAATTGTTTGCGGGAGAGTGATCATATAGACAATGGATGGGAAACCCGACTTGCATAAGAAACAGAAGACAGGGAAGAGTTTGAATAAAAATGATAATCAGATATTATGTGAAAGTGCAGACTTAAAAATGGGTTCAACATAGTTAAGACATAACATTACATATACTTACAAAGAGCAATTACAAATCTGCTAATTCTTATCTTTGGTCTTTTTGTCATGAGCACATATTCTTTATAGGATAACACATTTCTAAATATGAAAAGGAACAGTCTGGGAGTAAACTTTCCCTAGACTTTATGTGTTAGCTGCTTCTTGTATATTTAGCTAAGCCTGTTTAACTCTCATGTAATTTGCATGGTAATTACAAATAATTGCATTCACTTTTACACTAGTATGAAGTGCGAGCTTAAACAAATCCTTTAAACATTTGCAAAGGGCAGGTTCCAGGCTAGCTTGACAGTTCTCCAACTCATTTTGCTCTCCTTGGATTTTTTTGGCTGCTCAATCTTTTGCACTGTCCTCACTTCAGGTCATTCATACTTGGAAATCTAGTTGTTTCTCACGTTTTAAAAATGATCTTGAGTTACATTAGGTGATAGGAGTGTGTAAGTATTTTAAATGGTGGGTAGCTGTGCAGGCAACAGATGCATGATCAGTTTGCCTGTGGACACATGGTTAAAAAAAAAAAGAAAGAAAGAAAGAAAGAAAGAAAGAAAGAAAGAAAGAAAGAAAGAAAGAAAGAAAGAAAACTCACTGAGTCCCAGATTCTCTTGGAGGCTATTTGAGGAAGGTATGTGCTCACTACTTCAACCTGAGACACTCCCCCTTGAGTCTATAATGTGGAACAAGGGATAGTCTCACTCAAGGAGAAATCTGTAAAACACTGATAGACTTGACTTTTATAAAAAGGCATGTGTGTATGTGTGTGTGTGTGTGTGTGTGTGTGTGTGTGTGTGTGTGTGTGTGTGTGTGTGTGTGTGTGTAAGCATGTGTTAAGGTATCAACAGAGCTCAAAGGGGACATCAGATCCTTGCGGGTTACCAGTACCAATATAGATACTGGGATCTCAACTCTGGTTCTCAGAGCCTTAAGTGTTCTCAAGCTTTGAGTAATCTCAGCCACTGATGGAGTTTTGACCCTTATTTTAGAGAAACTCCAAATAGGCTCAGGGTCAGGATATGTGTGAGTCAAGGGAGAGAGGAGAGTGATTCTCACAAGGTCCCTTAATGATACAACTAGAAGGAATTGTGAGTCTGGATTTTAAACTGTATCATGTTGTCTCTAGACACTATTATGCCCCCATTTGCCCTTTCATAAAGTGATAGTCACCTCTGCCTCAACACAAACTACTCACAGAAATTGGTTCTTTTTTTTCTCATCAAGAATCATGAATGTAGGAGCTTGGATAATAGCCTTTCAAGTTATAGTCTCCTTCAGAGATGTTTGAGTCATGCATTCTCACCCTAGAGGGGGCCAGTGACCAGTGCAGATCATGGACTCCCATAGTGTCCCATGTCCCCACACAGGGTCAGAAATAATTCCAGAGGGCCTGCCTTATTTATTAAATACAGTAGATTTTTTCTTGCAATCAATTGTACAGCCAGGTACTGTGAAGAATCAAAGATTATCTAAGCCTAGCTCTTTGCATTAGTCAGTTTTGGTCACTGTGAGAAAACACCAAACATGGCAAGTCAAAGAGAGGACTTGCTTATTTGTCTCATAGGTTCAGAAGTTTCAGTCGGTAGGGTCCATAGGGAGGCATGGAGGCAGGAAAAGGTTTCCTCAAGTCCAGAGGGAAGGTCAGGGAACAAAATAAGCATCTCCATTGACTTGCTTCATCCAAACACACCTTATTTTCACTCTCTTCTACTAAGGCCATTATATCTACCATCCATCCATCAAGGGAGCAATCCAATGATTTAGCTTGTCACTTTGTGCTGCTTTATGAAGACTTGACACAGTCATCTGAGTAGAGGGGAACTTAACTTGGGGACTGTCAAAATCAGATAGCCTGTAGGCAAGTCTGTGGGACATTTTCTTGATCATTGGTAAGGGTCAAGGGTGACAGCTCTGGAGCTGGGTAGGTTCTGGGTTGTAAAAGAACGTAAACCCAATGAGCAAGGAGAATAAGCCATTAGTCAGCCCTCCCCACATTTGAGTTCCTGCTGCCAGGGTCCTGCTTGAGCTCCTGCTCTGACTTCCCTTTTGCAGTGGTCTGTATGTAGCCTGTAAAGAGAATAAATCCTCTCCTCCCCACATCACTTTTAGTCATGATGTTTTTATCACAGAAAGAGAAACAAAACTAAGATATGACCTGTCAATGACCTGTCTTCCCTGCACTTTGTCCTGAAGTCATCAACTCAACAAATGAGATCACACCTCTCTTTGCCCACATACTCTTTTAACCTCTGAAAATTTTCCATCTCAGCCTATTTGCGTTTCAAGGTTTACCTCTAGGTGAGTACATTGATTAGATCAAAGGTCTCAGGATATAATGACTTCTCCACTCAAGCCCCTAAAATATGAATCAATGGTAGGCATTACCTATTCAAACCACTGTTCCTGTCTCCTTATACCTTAAGAATTGAATGATCTATTAGACATGTTGATGCAACTATTTTAGTTACAGGCAGAATGTATTAAGCAATTGAGAGAGAGTCAAACAAAATTCAGTGGATGTAGTCTGAAGTTTCTGGCCCAGCCTAGCTCCAAGGTCTGGAACCACAGACACTTATAAAAATAATTACTCAGGGGCTTAATATTACAGTAAATGCTAGGGCAGTAGTTCAGATATATTACTGACTAGATCTCACACTTAACCCAACCCGTAATTCTTACCCATGATTAGCCGTGTGGCTTGGTACCTTTTTGGTCAGTACAAAATTCTCCTTCAGCTTTCTCTCTACATCTCCCTGGCATCTGCTCTGTCTTTCCTCTTTCCAGAATTTTCTTTGTCTGGTCGCCCTGCCTATACTTCCTGTCTCCCTTCTAGCCAATCAGCATTTTATTAAACCAAAACAAGTAACAAATGTTTACAGTGTACAGGAACATTCTCCCACAAGTGGGAGCAAAGAAAAAAGAATGGTTCATTTTATTACTACTGAAGACTCTTTCTTTCTCCCTCCCTCCCTCCCTCCCCGTGTGCATGTGTGATGCATACAGGGCCCTAAAAATAAATATTTTATACAGGTGATATCCAACAAAGAATTGTTTATTGACAATTTCCTGCAGTGATTGTTCAAAAGATTAGGGTACTCGTAATAATAGATAAGAATAGATTTAGATATAAATGACTTCTTGTATTCAAATCTGTAAGTTAAAAATGTTTAAACCTAAACTTGATACTTACAAGGCTGCACATATTCATAAAGGCTGAGGAACGTAGAAATTACAGAAGTAATTTTGTGTGTGACCCAATTTTCCTGCGAATGTGGTGAATTTTCTATCCAGTAAAGTATGAAGCCCCCTGGAACCATGGAAATTTAGAGGTCTCAAAATTTAGAAATCATACAGGATAACCCATATATTTCATATATATTCTTTCTTATAGTATTTAGTTTTGTTGTTTGATTCCATTTTGAGTATTTACTGTTTATTGACTGACTTGGAAGATATAAGTTCATTTTTTTTTCTTAAAGCTCACCTTATTTTTGTAATTAGTTAATGTAGCTTACTTTTCTTACATGCAATTTCACCAACTCCCTGTCATAGCCCTGCACTCCAAGGTCCAAGGCTAAACACAAGTGCTACTCTCAGAGAAGAATTTAATGAAAAACCATCCTCCAATTACATGTATGTACACGTTTACATGCACGTACGTGTGTGTGTGTGTGTGTGTGTGTGTGTGTGTGTGTGTGTGTGTGTGTGTGTGTGTTTGTGTGTGTATTTTATTTGGGGTACCAGCTATCACTATTTACAAATATCTGGCATAGTGATTTGTCCTTGTATATACTGTCTTGCTTTTGTGGGCAAGAGCGGAGTGGTGGTAACTGACACATATTTCATATTTCATGCTGGGCACTGTTTTGAGGGTTCTCCTTTAGATTTTCCCAATTAATCTCTACAAAATCTGTGAGGAAAGAATTCTTTCAATGGTGTGTTAAAGATGAAGAAACTGAGGCATATAGAGACAAAATAAACTCCCCAAGATCCAAAGTCCTTCAGTTGTGCTGTTTGCTCTTTGTGAGGGTGCAAATCTCATGGATTCTGCTCCCTGTATAACTATCCTTTTGACTGGAGAGTAAGTGACAGAATGCCCATAGTGCTGAAAGCATCACCTCTCCTTCTCTTACCAGATATTGGCTCCATCCCCAGAGCAAATCACCAGAATTTCACTGGAATAAATCATGAGGAAGTCATATTCTCTTTTTGTTTACCAACATCACCTTTCCTTTAACTCATTAGCTAAACTTTGCTACCATGACCCTAAAATCATCACACCTACTGAAACCAAACAACAGCAACCATCTTTGTTTTAGTCTGAGTGGGGGCAGGAAGCCTCATTGCATTCCTGGGAAGACATAATGCTTCACTTGCTATGGTCCATAAAGTATCCAGAATAATTCTATGCATAGTCATTAAAGAACTCTATAAAAGGCACTGAATATTGAGACCACTCAAGCAATCTGATTGCTTAATTAAATCTCTAGAAATGCTCAATATGTGCCGATTGAAACTGTGTCACCCATGGAAAGAACAGCAGGCATGCCTTCTTTTTCTTTCTCTTTTCATTTTTGGTTTATAATACCAATAATGACCTTGGCCCTGGCCTTCTCCTGGAGATTAATAACTATCTAGGCTTTATGGCCCTCGGCTGCTCCTCCAGTGGACTACCAACTCCTCCCAACTTGTCATTTATCCTCCGCAAAACACTCATCTTACCTTGGCTTGCTAAGGAATTCCAGTGTTTGTCAAAGCTGGTGTGGATTGGTTTGTGAATAGTGATTTGTGGATTCTTGGAAACCCTTTGGCAATATTGACATGGCTGAAAAGGATATCCTGACTAACCTCTGAGGTAGCCTTTGATACACTCAGTGTGTACACAAAGAGCTTGCTTCTGATCTCACTGAATTTCTGTCAGAAATTTAAAAGTATCTTACGGTAATATTTTCTTCTGTTAAAGCTTTGTTCTCTTGTCTTTGGGGATGTGATGCTTTAAAACAAGATAAGTTCTCACTCTGTCACATATAGTGGTCTGGAATTCACAGTGTAGTTGAGGTGAACCTTAGATTCATGTCAATCTTCCTGCCTCATCTTCTAGAGTCCTAGGATTAGACATGAGTCACTACACCTAGGTTTAGTGTGTTACTTTCTAAGACCAATGTATGTCCATAAAGAATTTTAGAATCACCCCGAAAAACCTGTTTTGAAGTCATAGATGACAATGTTACTTCTCAGAAAATAACTATGAGTACTATGCAGTGCAGAAAAATTAAATTTTTGACTATTGCTGAGCCTGCTGGTACTGTTGGAAACATCTGCAAACAGTTTCAATTCTATTTTTGCTTCCTTTGATTTATAAGTGCCAAAAGGATAACCCTCAGCCTATGGTAACTTTTCCCCTGCTCCATAGCATGGAAATCTAAATCCTCCATTTCTGCTTCCCATCTAGGCATGGCTTTGCCAGTTGTTCAAACATATGTCATTGGTGTGAATGATTTTGTCTACTACAATAATAGAAGGATATTTGCACCAAACATTTGAATAGTGTAGAGCTATGGAGTTGACTTACTTGGTAGTGTGCTTGTCACACAACTCAGAAGACCTGAATCAGCATAAAGATACCTGAATGCAGATGCTCAAGGGTACTACCCATAATCCCAGAGACAGGAAGGTGAAAACAGGAGGATTCTTGGGGCTGCCTGAGAAACTCATCCAGTCAAAATTGTGAGCTTCAGATTTAGTGAGAGATCGTAACTGAAAAAATAATGTGGAGAACAATAGAGGAAAATACTCCATGTAGACCTTTTCCTCCACATCACATCACATGCTAATATACTCGCACATGCATGCTCATGAATAGCATATACACACATACACACACACACTTGTTAGTGCAAATATAAATGATACTTCCTTTTCTACAGAAGAGGACGCTAGTTTCTGGAAGATAAAATGTCTTGCCCCTAGATCATATATTTGATAAAGAGAAGAAATAGTCTGGGGTTTTCACATCCTAAATGCAGTCTCTGTCTTAGATTTTTTCAATTTTCCATCTTCCAAAGAGTACTTATCGTCTGCTCTTTTCTTCCTTACATCATTTCTTTCCTTCTGCCTCAGAGCAAGTTGAAAGCCCTTAAACAATAACACTAGCTACTCTTTATCATAAGCTGTGGGCAATTTCTCATATATCATTTCCTGTTATCTTCACGATGCAATGAAGCAAGAAACGCTGCCCCATCACAGAAGACAATGCTGCAGTGCAAGGAGGTCGAGTGTGGTCCTGAAGTTCAGGCTCTGACAGGGCTCATGCTGCATTTGTGCTCTGGCTATGGTGCCCTGCCTATCAGTTCTCCGTGGAAGTTTTATTATTTGGCTCTTTTTTTTCTGTTTTATAGTATCAACTATAGATCAATGGATTGAGAATAAAATCTTTGACAACTCAGAACAAATAAGGTTGTTGACCCCCAAAACATTGAAATTACCCCCAGTTGAGTTGGATGATAGTTTAATTAGAGCCATCTCCCGAGGTGGCATGGAATAAACATGGATAGTCACTTCAAATATGGCTTTATATAGCAAGTACTTTCACATTTTTAATTTTCCCCAAATGTAATATTAATTAATGCCATGCAAAGAAAAGGCAGTTGGTTGGTTGGACTTGTGCAAAATTTGAATACAATCAGTTAAAATCATAGAGGGCATGTCTTAATAAGTTCACTGGGCTATGTGGAGCCAGAGAATTTGTTTATTTAATCTCTTTGCGTTCTTTGGAGTAAGGCAACTCTGAGAAGATCAGGCCACTTTCTCTAAACTTTGAGCATTGTTTGCTTTTTTCCTTCTTCTTCCAGTGAGTTGTGAATGTCTGTGTATGGGTTGGACACTGAGCACTCTCAGGCACTAGGAATCATACCACCTTCCACTGTGGGACTGACACTGACCTAGGGCTGCCCCTGGAGAGCTTAGGGTCTATCAGTGAGACACTCTGTTCTTTGTTTCAGCACCAGCTCATAACTCTGCTCTTCACTTGGAAACTATGCTCGTTTCTGAGATCACCCTCCGTCCAGGCTGATCATGACATAACATTGTATACCCCATATAACGAAGAGAATGCCATGTACATACACACAGTTCCCAGCCAGGGGATTCTTTTTTTGACCTGCTAAATAAAAATTAGATAAAAGACACGACTTCAAAGTACACATAGCACAGTTCCAGGCTAACCCTGGGCATGGATAGGTACCACCTGCCAGGTCCCCAGAGTGTTATTTTCCCTTAGAGCTTGACTCCAGTGTTGACCACAGAGGTGATAAAGTTCCCTGGAAATATTTACATCTTCTCTCTCCTATTTTCTCTCTGAACATTTCCATGTATAATTTATTCCATGGCTAAACCACTGGAGCATCTTGGTCTTCATTTTTTGTGAAGGATAGCAGATTTATCCATTAAGGTCAAAGTCAGGAGAGTACAGAAGTGATTCAAAAATGTGCTGCGGAGAAAGAAGACAATCTTGAGAAGTAGGATTGCTCTATCCATTTTCAAGTTCTTCATCTATATAATCATATTTCATGGCCTCAAGAAAACACAAACACAAAACCAATATAAATGCCCGGAACCTTGAAACTCCAGAGTCCATGGTAATTTGTTCTCTGCTGAGAGCTTTCTCCTATGTCTCCATACTCCAGAGAACTTGGTTTGCCATCAATATTTAAAATGAAAATAAAGTAGTTCTTAAGAACGAAGATCACTTAAAACATAGTGCTACTTGAATGTCAAGAAGCCATTATGTTTAATAGCATTTTTTAAACTATTAAAGTTGAGTGGTTACTTTTTATTTTGCATTTACTCACTCATGGGAGACATTTATTTAGTCTTGTGTGCTACAAATAGTGATTCTGTTACTATAGAAGATGATCATCTTGAATAATGGTTTCATTTCTATAATATATCTTAGTGTAAGATATTCATATATTATAGAGTAATGAAAATGCACAAACTGTTTAGAGGATGAAAATTCTGTGAAACTTATGCCTATAAAGGGACAGTCTTGCAAAATCAAGAAATACTAGAATTATTTTCAGCTGGCAAGTATGTTATAGTTTAACCACCTTTAGGGAAATTGGTAACATTAAAAACAAAAAAAAATTTAAATTATCTTGTTGATAAGTCTGATACTATCCCCTCTATGACATAATTTAGAAGTGCAAGAGCTAAAAAGTCTGGAATATAAACCTTTAAATTAAAAAAAATGAGAATTTAAGGCACAAATACATTGTGTTTACATAATTTCCGTTTTTCCCTTTTCTCCCAAATTCTTCTTTCTCTTTACTCCCTCTCAGAACCATGGCTTCTTCTTGTGTAATTATTGTTCTATGAATATCTTTTCTTTTAAATTTTTGAGTCCTCTTTCAGATGTGTGGAGTTAATTCTCAGTGAGTTCTAAACCAGAGAACATTGTAAATTCCAGTCTCAAACAGCATGATTTTCTGAGTCTGTTTTGTTTTGAGTACAAATCAGAAAGTAAAATGCACTGATATGCATGCACTTAGTGCAGCCTCGGGCACAGATGTGTGAGAGATGGGGAGCAAAACATGGAGCTCCTCTATAGATAGTAACTGATGCTTGAGTATTTGCCACTCCAAGGAATCCTAGCCCTGGGTCTCTTTTGAATGGTGACCTTTAATGGTAAGATCCACTGGTTATTGATATCTTCTGTATCATAGGTATGTTCTGCACTTAGTAATTTCATTTGTGGATAAGTGACGGAAAATCAACTTGAGAATGCAGCTAGGATTTGCCAATGCTTCTGGTCCTCACATCTGCTTTTTTGATGCTGTGAGATCTACCAGTAAAATAGTGGAGGCTTCTGAGTCTGAGAACTGACACTATGAAAGAAAACCTTCTTTATTGAAGAAGCCATCCTCTATATTTTAGGATGTTTAGTCATCCCTGGTTTTATCCATTAGATAAGAAGAATGATCCCTTCCCCAGAATTGCAACAGCCAAAAATATTTTTAGATATAAATAAGAGTCTCTGGTGACACACTAAGAACCACTAGGATGAATGGACATGGCTGCCAGATACTCTCACCATCCTCTCAGGCTCAGTCCCTGCCGAGAAAGACATGTAGAACTGCCTGGGGAAAAAAAATCCCAAGGTTCACTGAACTTGGATCTATTCAAGGAGATGGCCTTTCTTTGAAGCTGTTTCCATAATGTCACCAGAAGCCACCTCTGATTGTCAGGTTCAGATCACGTTGTAGGGTAGGAGGCTGAGTATAACCGACAGAAGACAAATAAGTATGCCCCTACCCCATCCCATCAAGTGAAACCAAGTTGGGGGCATCTCAAAGTGGTGGAGAGACCACCAAGGACAGAAAGCAAGTGTCTATGGTAGAAAAATTAATCATGCTTATTTCCCAAACAATTCTCTGAGGCAAATAAAGAGCCACCAAACAGCCCAAGGTCACAGGGCTAAGGAGTAGTCTGTCATACAGTAATTTTTATCTGCATCAAAAGAATGGCTAATATGTAGGACAAAGACCCCTTTCTGTGCAGTCCTGTGAGAGGTAAGCAGCACCCAGCATCCAAATGTATATGCTGGGCTTCCCTGCTGCTCAGTGGCTTTTTTGTCACTGATTCTGGAGAGCAGGGTGAGACATACGGTTTCAGGAATCTGCTATAAAATTTATATTAAAATATTTCTCTTTCTGGTTATACTAACAAAAATGGCCAGATGAGATATTTACATCCATGTCATTCAACATATTCCTCCCTCTTTCTTCTGGATCATTAGGAGTTAACTAGGCTTTTTTTTTTTTTTTTTTTTTTTTTTTTTTTTTTTTTTTTTTTTTTTTTTCCCTGACTTAGGAAAGCAGTGGTTAATATCTGCAACTGTTTCTGTTGGGAAATGTGCTCTGAATACTAAACCACTGGCTCACCAAGCAACTTCGGGAATTTAGTTGGTTTCTAAGCAAGGGAGGTCTATGTAGGAAACTTACTCTACTTTTAGGTGATTTATTTCTTCAAGGAGGTTTGAAGAATGTTTTCAAAGTTTCAACCCGCTGGTTGAATTTCTAATAATAATGACATTTATACACTTTCCTGTGTTCCTGATCTAGAAAGACCCGAAGTTAAGACTATATGCAGCAATGAGAATGTGTGTGATAAGTTACAGTCGACTACAAGCTATCAATATGCCTGTTTTAATTGGAGGCCTTTCCTAATCATACCCTGACAGGGTAAGTGTCACTGTATCTCAAGAGATTTCCACTCAGCCTTGAGCTCAGAGTTGATTCACTTATGTCGATAGACAGGAAACATGACTGTATTGGTTTGTGAAATACATGCACCGGGGCTTTATTGTATTTACGTGTGTGTGTGTGTGTGTGTGTGTGTGTGTGTGTGTGTGTGTGTGTGTGTGTATGTATGTGTGTGGTGGTGGAAGCATATGACATGACGCATATGTGGAGGCTGGGGAATAACTTCTGGAAGTTGGTTCTTTCTTTTTATCTTGTGGCTCCCATGGTTTGACACTGGTTGGCAGGCTTGACAGTATTTACCTAGCCACTTTGCTGGCTTTATTTTAAGGCTATTTAAAGCCATGAATGGACAGAGAGGAGAGATTTTCTCATCTTTGCTCTTTCTAGGAACAGGTTCTTAGGTCTATCTGTCTTTGGAAGTTGATGTGTATGACAGAGATGTTATTCCTCTCTCCCACCAGTGTCTTCAACAATTTAACACGTTTCCCTGAAAACAGCAGCCATTTTGAATGATTGCTGTTTACCTCACAACCTCAGGGTGACTCAGCATTATGGTAATGAGTGGGCGGATATCTCATTGCATAAATTTAGTGAAAGTGTTGCTCACTAATGGGGCCTCTTGGGTGAATTATTCTCGTGAAGATAAGTGAGAATGCCTACATAAAAGGTGGATAAGAGTGTTGTTGTGGTCACTTTTGCCTCTGAGGAACTGGTACCTATGGAAATGCATTTATATGAAACCCGTTTAAGAATTATAGTAAACAGCTGCACAGAATCTTGGGAGGAACAGTTTTAGCTTTCTATAATATTTCAGTGTTTAAGGACTGCACTAAAGGAATGTGAAATCAAGATGATTGACATTGCTAAGCTTTTTTTCTTTAATGCTGCACACATGGTCTTTTTAAAAAGAGCACTCCACACGCAAAACATAATTGCTCCCTGCTTCTGCAAAGGTTTGCCTTCAATAGAGTTGCATTTTCCAGATAGAACTGATTAAAATAAATTAAATGAACCACTCACTTATTCTTCCAGTTTGCAAACTTTGAAATTTTTAACAGGGTTTTTATACAGGCTTATACCGTGCAGCTCTTCATACTATGATAAAGTGCATTATAAGTACACAGTTGAAAACCTAGATAAAAATGTTTTCAGTGAAGGGAGGGAAATGATGCAATGTTTAGCTCATGAGCTATCAAACCTCTGTTGCTTAGCCATCAAAACAGGTATCTTTTGATGCCTTTTCAAGCTGTTTGCTCTTTGCCAATGCTGTCTTGCTCTTCTCTAAGATGTGAGCAGCTTTGAGTGAGATGTTATTTTCCTTCCAAGGTTTTACATAACCATTCTGCAAATGTTGATGACAGAGGAACAAAATTCTTAGGCTAGGCTCCCATGCCCATGTTTTCTATACATTATGTTAACTCCTTAAAAACAGCAGTATGTGTATGGATAGGTGTGTGTGTGCCTAGATGCATGCATGCATAGATTATACCTTATATTACGTCACACTACTAGTTATGTAGAATTTCTTTAGTATCATAATTGTGTTACCATTGTAAATTCCATTTATACTGTATTATTAACTGTTATGTCTGTATGCATTGCAAAGATGAGCTTGTTCTAACACTCTTGATAAGGCAGTCTCAACAGATCACGCTGGTGGTTTAGGTACGTACGAAAACATATTATTTTAATGGTAATAGATGTCACATCTCATAAAATACTTCTGAGTTTATAAAAATGTTACAGAATAATACCTGCTTGGCTTAATGTAACTTATTGAGTTTGTGGCTGTTAGATTTTCATTTTTTTTTAAGAAATATTTTCTCATTGGTCAATTGAATGACTGCAGAACAACTAGAAAAATAAGTAGAGAGAGAGAGAGAGAGAGAGAGAGAGAAGAGAAAGAACAGAAGTTAGCAGACAAGAAAGAGTGGCAAGGAAATAGCAGAAATAATCTGTTCGTCTTTAGGCTTTTGTTTTATCCTAAGTCAGACCATAGCTCATTGTATCTGTTGCTGCTTCTTCGTATGACCGGCATTAAATATGTGGTTGACTTAATACTTTTTTTTCACTCTGAGTAATTTGGGGGAGTTAAAGGCAAAGAAGGCAGTGAAGTCATTAAACATTCTGATCAGGTTCCCTCCAGGGTCTTGCTGCTGGGAGAATGTCTTATGGGTAAATTTCCACTCTCTCAGCAGGGTGTGTTTTGCATGAACTGAGTCCCAGGAGAAAATGTTATTCCACACAACAAAGCTTTGGTGGTGACTCATATTAAACTGACCAGGAGGAGGGAGGAAGACTCTGACCTGGGGGAGGGAGGACAGGACACAATTTACTTTCTCAAAACTGACTACAGCTCTCTGGGAAAATGAAAATCCTCTAGCTCTGTGTTTCCCTGCCATGCTTTTCACATAAAAAGAAAAAAAGTATTTTCCATGTGTCATAAGGATTTTCGGGGATGAAATGAAGATTTTTAGACAAGGAAAGAAAAGCCAAGAGTCTATTCCAGAGAAAATAATAAAACAAGTCTTTGTCACCCACTGCTGTTATTTATGACGTGCATAATTGACAGGATGGCTAATTTCATAAGAGCATTATTGTCTCACTATCAGAAACCAGACCCTAACATGCACCGACCTGAAAGACATCCCTTACTTGGATTTGAATGCTTCAAACACCACAGAACCTCAAAATGTATTCTTCTCATATGTACTAAACCAACTTGAACTCCAAAAGCCTTTTCTTTCCAAAAGGTTAGCAATTAACAGACCATGGCTGCCCTGATGTTTCCTATTGTTTCAAAGCTCCTGATGAAATAATATGGGTCTGCAATGTAATCCTTTTAATTATGTTTTATTATTCTGACATGTAGCAGGGTCCTAAACTTCCCCAGGATTTATTGATAAGGGTGTCTTCTACTTGTACTAACCCCATTTCATTGCTGTTTTTATAATGGTTTCTAACTAATAAAATGTTATCTTATTCATTTTGTTTATATGTAGTAAATCAGATGCCTTCCCTTCTTCACAAGGAAGATCTAGCTGGGAGAGACAGTCTCAATGTGTTAAACCCATGACGTCTTTTGCATACAAATAGAAATTAGTACAAGAGCATTTCATTAAGGAAAGTATGGCTGCTTCTGCCTGACCTAGAGAAAATTAATATTCTAAATACAAAATCATGTGATTTGGGTTTGCATCTCCGCACCAACTGAAGCTATAAAAAGATGCCTGGAATAAAAGCTAAATTTCTTCTCTATTCCTACATCAGTATTATTTACTTGGAGAAAGAGTTAGAATTGATGGGAAAATGGTGGTTGTGCTTTTTGCAGGCATCTGTGAACCCCAGATGTTTTATTTATTCACCAAATATTTATTAAGCCTTTGGGACAAGTGTGGGTGTGGGTGAACAAGAGACATTACCCCCATGGAGCATATATATTTTTTTTCCAAAGGGGAAATAGAAAACAAACATGACTATCTCAACAAATACCAATTTTTGAATTGTGCAGAGAATTGTCAGCATATCAAGAGTATTTAGCATTGGGTTTCATTCACTTCTTTTTTTTTCTCAAAGACTAGCAAGGGGAAGGAGAAAAGAGACTAATGGAATGTATTTGACATGAAAGCAAAGGATGGAATATTTGAAGGCAGGCATCCAGCAACAGAGGAGAAGAGGAAAGAAGTGAGCTGGGGGGGGGCAATAATAAAGTATAATGATATATTTGTGTGAAAGCATTAAAGTGAAATCCATTAGCTTGTATACTGCCTAAAAATATATTTGGTTTTAAAAATAGTCCAAAAAACATCTATGTAGGGGGATTATGTTGTTCCATTGTAAGTAATTGTCCCACCCACTCGTTTAATAAAAAGCGCTGACTGGCCAAAGGCAGACAGGAAGTGTGGGTGGGGCTACCAGACTAAGAAAACTCTGGGAACAGGAAGCACAGAGCAGAACGCCAGAGAGAAGCCAGAAGTAGAGGACTATTATGCTACTCAGAGGAAAGGTACCAAGCTGCATGACTGAACAGGATAAGAGTCATGGTTAGATTAAAGGAAAAGAGTTAGCCAGTTATATGCCTGGGCCTTAGGCCGATCAGCCTAAAACTATTGTAAGCATCTGTGTGTCTCTGTGGGTCCATGGGTCTGCGGGCCTAAACTTGGAGGCTAGGCCTGAAAGTCCAGGCCAGAAACCTCTTACTACACATATATCCTTCAGATACCCTGCCCAACTTTGGGGACAAGGGCAGCATGGCTACCACAGTGGTCTCCAGGGCCCCTGTAATGGAGATGCTGGACAGTGCTGGGGAGCTGTACCTTCATCATCACTCAGTGGAGAGAATAGGGATTTAATGGAGTTGACAGGGACTTTTGTTATTCTTCCTGAGTGTTGCAAAGCTCTGGGGCTCAGGACAGCATGACTAAACCCATGGGGCTGAGAATATTTCTGCTAAAAAGAAAGGGTGGTTAGTTCTATGCTTCAAAGATAGGGGATGCTCAGTGGCTGGGTATGAGCCAGAAAAGTAGTTTGAAGACACTTGGTGATGGATACTGGGTTCTTTGCCAAGGCAGTTTTGGGAATTTGGCTGTAAGAATTTTAAAACTGGGCTTACAGTATGCATAGTCACTACCTGGAGAGTGTTGACTTGCCAACTTCTCAATTTCAGTTAGCTGTAGTTCACCATGTTCCACAAATGCTAAATGGAAACTTTTAGAAGTAAACAATTTCTAGCTTTTATATTGCATCCTGTCTGAGCAGCATGATGAAATCCTGCATAGTCCTGCTTTGCAGAATGGGATCTGAATCATCCCCTGACTAGCATAGCCACACTGTAAATGCTGCTGGCTTGTTAATCTCTTACTAGCTGTCATGGTTACCACACCAATAGTTGCAGTGTTTGTACAAAGTTACTCCATGTATACTCTAGGCTGACACTAGGTAACCATGTCTACACCACTCAGCTCACTTTATTATTCCACACAGGTACTGCGTCTTCACCCCAGCATCCAAAAGGAGAAGCACAGCAGAGGAACACTTACACACAGAGACATCTCATTCAGATAGTTCTTGTTACAAACTATTAGCATAGTTTTTCCATTGGTTATCATTGCTAATCTTTTATTGTGACTAATCTATAACATAAATTTGATCATAGACTTGTAAACAGAGAAACAAACAGTATTTATATGGGCTAGGACAAGCTACAGTTTCAGGACTATTTGAATCTCAATTTATTTTTAGATACCCATTTCCAGATAGATTAAAGCTTCAAGGGAAATTGATCCTCCTACTATAAGGCTGGATCCCATTGTGCTTTATCCCCATCACTTCTTAACATATCCCTGGATCTAATTTGACTGATTACTTAGGCCAAAGCCAGTCATCTCATCTCCATCTCTGTCTCACAGACAGCAGATTAGAAGTGGGTATATTGGTTACTCCTGCCAGTTAGTAGCGAAAGGTTGAGTTGTGGGTAAGGTGGAATTCTGGAGGAAACAGTTTTTTCTTTTATGGGAAGAACTGTTGCAAAGATACCTTGTCCTCTGTGGAAGTCAAGAGGATCCCATGGGAGGGCCTAGGCAGATATATCTAGCTGTTACCTGAGGCTGGAAGCTCTTCTCCACATAGGCGGCAGTCTGCAGGATTTGCATTCTAGCTGTGGTTCTCATCTGCATGTGATTCTTGGGGGAAAATGCAAGGCACACAATAGCACTTACCTCCAAAATAATTTGGAAGCGTGCGTGTCTCACAATACACTTAATGAATGTTTATTAGATATTTTAATTTATCCATTTACTAAGATCCGATGATGGGCCAATATCCATCCTAAGAATTGAGAATATGGGCCAAGCAAAAAAGGGCAAGCCCTCCTCTGAAGGAATTTGCAGGATATGTCTTCTGCTTGACTCTGGTATGTAGTTTTTTTGTAGTTATGTATTATCACATGCTTCACACATGTTTGTATCTACCCCACAGTGCCAGCAACATTGACTTGTACATAAAAGTACGTTCTGAACGTCTGTTATAAGGAAACTTCAGCACAAACATCCATCATATGCTCAGTAGATACAATCCCAGAGCCAAGACAGGGTGATAGTGCTTTCTGAGAAAAAGTACAGCTGAGTGATGAGGGAACTAGTGTGGGCTTCAAGATTTCCTTTGAATTTAGGCTCTTGTTTTGCATATTGTGTAACCCATTTGTCTTCCTTGGCCCTAACAAGATAATACCTATTACCCTAGAGATGCTATGCGTTCAAAGAGATAGTAGAGAGTACTTATATTATATGTTATACATGGTACATTGCCTGAATGTATATAGCATATAATATAGCATTATATATATATATATATATATATATATTCATATACTATTGCAATATGCATAGTGTATCAGCTTGACAAAATTAGTTAATTGATAGGTACTTGTCATTGAGGCAGGTCAGTGTCACGAAATATTTATTTTGTATTCATTTGTACAGTTTATTTTAACAAGATTTCATCATTGGGGCTGCACAGCTCTTGAACACTTTCCTATTGGAACAGGAGGCAAGAAGGAGGGTAGTTATTTCCTGTCTTTACCCACTAACAGCAAAATCTTGGACTAAGCTTTAAGTGTGATTATCTTGTTTGGATTATAAAGAATGGGATATAGATGAGCAGACAAGATTCGTGTTGCACTGTCTGGCATTGGGTCTAAGGCACCTGTACCTAGCAGTAAAGACTGCTTAGAAGGAGATCAGGGACTCTGTGTGTGCCACAAGAGTTTGCCTGTGCACAGACATTTTTATCGTTTCTTGAGCCTAGATCTTAAACCATCAGCTCAATTTGTTGACCACCCTATTCATTCACTTTCTATTTAATACTTAAGTCAATCAGAGTTGATTTCTATTGTTTGGAACTAACAGCTCTGGTAGAACATAGGCTAGGATTTCAAACTTAGAGATTTGAGCTTTATACTGCTATAGCATTGATAGATTTCTTTTGGAGATATTGAAGGTTATTTGTGTTATTAAAAAGTAAACTTGGAGACAGATCAATATGAAACTGTCCCTCTTATTCTTCCTAAACCATGAAAAGCCAGATACCCAGCTGTGAAACTCACATTAGGGACAAAAAAGCAACCCTTATTTTATAGTGCTTGAGCTTGGCCCAAATTCAAATGTGATGCTTCCTAGAAAGTGTTATTTTCAGTGAGTCACCTTGTCTCATGCATTCTTCGCTATATGTGGGATCCCGGAAAATGTTGACTATAAGTCAATGCAGAAGGCTAGTTCTTTATATCTAAAATATGCTCCGGCCCTTTACTTTAGCTTCCTCATGGAATTCAGTATTTGTGAGAATTACTGTGTAAACCTCAGAAAAGGACATCTTTTCCTGTCACCAACGTTTGTACAAGCTGTAGTTACTAAAGTGTTTTCTAATCTGGAAGGTAGAGTTAATAGAAGACTGTGTTAGGAAACATGTAGAGTCTACCTGAGTTTTTGTGCCATGGCATCTGCTGTAGAATGGGGACTTTCATGATTCATTTCACATTGTAAAACACAAGAATAGAGTAAAAAAAATATTAGTGAGGGACAAAACAAATTTGAGGGAGGGACATTAGAAATTCACCTAGTCAGTGATAGAGAGCTCACCCTGGTGATGAAGACAGGGGAGAGTTGGCTTCCCTGTCTGACCAATCCTGCGACTAGCCAGGCCCAGAGCCAGAGTGATGAGTTGGCCTATCCCAACATCCATCCATCTATGATCTACTGGAGCATGTAAAGGGAACAGACCCACAGATCCAAAGCTTCAGGATCTCCACGACACAGGACAACAACAGGATATGCAAGAGGAGTTCCAGTGAGGGCCCAGCATCCACAGTGTAGCAGAAACCAGGGGTCTCAAAACAGACCGATGACTCTTTGTGATGAAACTTGCATAAAGATATATGGATGAAAGAGTCTGCTATGTGACTCCCTGTGTCATTCCACGGCTTTACGACAAGACTTTTTCCTTTTTCTTTATTTCTTTTGTTTTTTATTTAAATTTTATTTTTTTTTGGGGGGGGGGTGTTACAAAACCAGAGGATAGATATAAAGGTACATGGAAACTAATGGGACTGAGATACATGATATAAAAGTCAAAAACGAATAAATAAAAAATTTAAAAATAAAATTAGACTAGGACACTGAGGAGTATTTGTCAAGCTTGCATTCTGAAGTCAGTAGGTAGGAGTGCATGGGCAGTTGCTGAGAATATTCGGTGGGAAAAAAACATTGAAAGGAGGGTAGAAGTCATTAGGAATGGCAGTGACATTATGACATCCTTGAACTAATTCTTTCAGCTAGTACCTTGCCATATCTTGACAGATATGTTCTTTTCTCAGATAAATATTTCCATTCCTCACTGGATCTTTGGAGAATGTGATAGAAGTTCCAGATCACAGTGTCCTCTGCATTTATCATGGCTGATTATGTGAAGTCAACAAGGTGCCTTAAAAGGCATTGGTTGTAGAGTTTGAATCCCAGTACTGCTACTGTTAGCTTTGCTGAAATGTCGAAGCCTCACTGTATTCGCCTTCCCTTTAATTTCTGGGATAAACACCTGCCAAAAAACTTAAAAGGTTATACCATGGCTCATGGTTTCAGTCTATGATTGGTTTGCCCTACTGTTTTAAGCCAGGGGAGCGAGGTAGAACATCTTGGGGCGGGGCTACATAGTAAAAAGAGGTTGCTTACACCATGTCAGCCACAGAACAGAGAGTGACAAGCAAATGTGTAGGAAAAGTATACCTTTTCAGGGCATGACATCCGTGACATTTCTGTAACAAAGCTTCACTTTCCTCAGTTCCATTATTTCCCAATAAACACTTAAAGTCTGAAACTATCAGTGGATTAATTCGTTGCTGTAGGCAGGGTCCTCATGATCATATTCCCCAATTTTCACCTTCACTGCTGCACTGGAGACCAACTATATCCAATCCATATATTTAGGAGCCACATAATATCAAAAATGCAAGACCCATCCTAATTATCCCAGCTCTACTGAGTTGTGAAGACTCTATTCATTTTACAGACATTTCTTGTATTCCTTTTATATGCCAAGTAAACATAACAGGCACAACCTTTGGTTTCCAAGGGGTTAAATGAGATCTCTGGGATCCTCTGGGGAATGTGTATAGATAAGTAACAAACAGCAATATCAAATCATCGCTCATTGCTTTCCACCTTTCTGGCCTCTACCTATGTGGATTGTTCTGAGGTGAGGGTGGAGGTATTGAGATGAATAATAACCTTCTTTAAGGACACATATTTTATCTGGCTAAGAATATCCTGTATTCATAGGGGCTTGAGGGAAGCGGTCCTTGGGCTCTTTTTCTTGCTTGAGTAGGCAAAGGTGCATCCAGGAGTAGCCACAGAGAATAATATCCTCTCCTCAAATGGCAAGTCTAGCCAGGGTCCTTTCCAACAAACTCTTTGAACATCATTTAAAAAAAAAAATTGTATCTGATCTTTTCTCTCCCCACAATTTTCTGCCTCCCACAACAGCAAAGAATAAAACATAAAAGTAAAAACATTTCATATGGGGATTTTACTTGAAATAGAAATCAGAAATCAGGGCACTGCCTCCCACACTTATCTGCCCTTTATATACTTGTGACCTATACATGTTCTTCTATTTCTATTCCATCAAATTTATGAAAGCCAAACTAGCTGTTCATCAAGAAACTATAAGCTAGTTAATAAACAAATTCAGCTCATGTTACAAGAATAGGAATAGAGACCAAAATATAATGAGTTAAAAATGTCAGAGACTCACAGTGGACAATTCCCAGAATACAGAGGCATAAATATCGATGGACATGGTTCTTGTAATGTGTAACAGATGTGAACCAATTCATTTCCCCACTGAATTTATTTTGCCCAGGAGAGGTTCACACTCTTACAACAACAAAGAAGATCTAAGGGAAGCTTTGTTTCCTTATCTCTCCTGTTTACTGTGTGTGTGTGCGTGTGTGTGTGTGTGTGTGTGTGTGTGTGTGTGTGTGTGTGTGTGTGTGTGTGTGTGTGTGTGTGCATAGATCATAGATGTTTGGGCATGTGAAGACAGAGGACTATGTCCAGGCATCCTGCTCTGTTTTTCTCCACCTTACTCCTTTGCGACAAGATCTCTCATTGAAATTGGAAGTAGGCTGTCAGCCATCAAAGCTAGAGATCCTCTTTTGTTGCCTCCTTTCACAGTGTCCAGTTTATAGGCATACAGAAAACCCACAATCTTATGTAGGTCCCTGGGATTTGAACTCAGGTCCTGATGCTTGCATAGCAAACAGCCTTACAGAGATTTCTCCCTAGCTCCTTACACAGTTACATGTTTTGTGTCTCTGTGGTACTAAAGTAGAATTTTGGCCCTTGTCCATTCTACATAAACCCTGTACCTGGTGTACCACTGGGCTATACTCCAAGCCTTCTCTTGTTTAGTTTCGAAGATGTTCTATGGAAAATTGCTTATGAAAAATTCTGTTGTGTTTAACTGAAGGTGAGAATTTTTTAAAAATATTAATCTAAGATTAATATTTATTAAAATATAAGCCAATATTTACGACATAGGTAACAGCTTATATAGGCGTTTGATAGACTATTATTTATGCGATGGATGATGGATGTCCAACTGGTCTCTTTAGCAGTCAGGAATTAGAAACAGGACTTTTTAAGATCTCAGCAGCCCTTTAAGAATGGGGTTGGTCACTCCCTCTTCAGGAGCCCAGGACCCTGGGTAAGTGTCTTTGGACCTTATCAGCTGACACTTGAATCCCACAACATTTAACATCAGGTAAACAGTGCCAATTGGAAATTGCGCTTCTAGATCACAAGAAGTGAATTACTCTCTTCTCAGCCAGCCAGTTTGGCCAGCCTAAAGGCAATCCATGCCCTCAACCCAATCCAATTGCAGTTACAGCAGCAGGTAAGCAAAGCAGGACCCCGAAAGGCAGGTTTGACTATCACCACTCCTCATAAGACCCTCTAGCCTATAAGCCACATTCCAGTCCCCAAACCTGCCCATCTCCCCAATCTCAGTGGCTTTCTGTGACACAGAGTTTGGAGAGCTCCATCATAAGATGTGAGTTATCTTTCTGCCAGCTGGCCAGCTAGGCCAGTTTTCAGGCCTGGGCAATGGGATATAATTTGTAACCCTCAACTCTATCAAAGACCAACTTCAAACAAACAAGCAGCAAACCTGTCCACAACCACCTCTCACCAGACCTTCTATCTTATAAGCCCCTCTCCATCTCTCAGACCCTTCCATCTCCTGGAGACCTCAACATCTGCCTCAGACATAGACTCCACTGGCTCTGATTTCACCAAAAGCTCCAATTATATCAAGAACACCTATTGAACCAAGAACAGCTCCTGAAACACAGACAATACTTGCACCAATTTGAGGAAAAGATGGGTAGATGCCCGAGCATAAAGAACAATATGGTACCACCAGAACCTAGCAGTTCTACAAGAGTAAGACCTAAACATTCCAATATAGAGGAAATTGCATTTCTACCTGAATGTCCAGCTAGAGGTTTTTTCTTTTCTCTTATGTGAGGACATTGATGTTTTCAGTATGAGCACATGTTGAAGTTTCCTAGGTGTATGATTGTGGGGGCCCATAGTGAAGCTTGAGAGTCACTTCTGTGTTACATTTCATTCTTGAGTAGTGTGAGCAAAGAAATTTATGGTGCTATCTCACTTGTGTGGAAAACAATAATGATAGTCAACATCATGAGACTGCAGTATGATGTTGTCATCCACAAATGTATTGAGCCACATTCATAGCTCTCTTGGAACATATGTGGTCCATGGGCCACAGGTTGAATACACCTGCAACTTTCAAAGTGTTCACCAACACCAGTATTCTTCAAATTATATAGTGTGTCTATATAGGAGGCTGGAGAGAAATTATTTTTCCTATTTCCTGTTGGAGAAAATTAAAACATAGCAAATTATTAATCTCAGGCTTACTAAATAATACCCAGGCAGGAATACAACAAGAGCCCATATCTCCTGCAGTTAGACAAGATCTCCCTCCATTGCTTCCTGTGCTTAGGCGGAGCCAGGCACCCCAATGGCAGTTGACCTAATTGTCCATCCCAATCTTGTGTACATTGCAACCCCAAGGAAGGGCTTCTAGTCTGCTACTGTTGTCAATGCTTGGACTTAAGCCAGCTGCATACTTCTTATTGTTGATCTACCCAAGTGTCCTGAACATAAGAGTTCACTTGACCTTAAATCAGTGTCCTCCTCACAGAGCCTTAAGACCAGACTCTCCCACCCACTAATTTCAATCTGCTTAGATTTATCCTACATAACATCTTGATAAAGACAGTTTGCCTCATGGGTTTGTCTTGCTCTCTAAGGGAGAAAATTAATGTGGAAAGCTTTGTAAAGAGTCAAGCAGTGTATCAATGTAATTTATTCATGTATTACATAGCAGCGACTGTGTGCCAAGACCTGCTTCAAGAGCTTTACAGATCTTTGTTCAAGTAATCATCACATCAACCCTAGGAGATATTTTACAATAATCATCTTCATCTTTATTTTACAGATGAGGAAACTATGTGCCTATAGTACACAGTTGTTCAGGGCAGGGCTGTGGGGTGAAAACCTATACCCTGGAACCCCACCAGAATCTACGTACTTGACCATGACCCCATGCAATCAATGGTATGTGGTTATTAGCACTGGGGCTAGGAACTTGACAAAAGAAGGCATAAACGGATTGCACTTTTTCTCCTTTATAATCCCGTGAAAAGAAGAACAAATCAAGGACTACAGAAAATGAAAGTGGAAAATAATCAATGAGGAATAAAAGAACAGTAAAAGCACACACATAAGCACTGGAGATGATAAAAGATATGACCCCGGATAGAGAGCAAGAGAAAGAACAGTAGGACACGCCCACAGGTGTCCCTCGACCAGCATCCCATGAGCTAACTTGGGTCACTTCCATTTCCTTGGGAAAATGACTTGCATTCTACTTCTCCTCCAAATACCTACTCCCTCTTTTCTTCTCTCCCCTCCCCATTCTCCTCTTCATCCTCTGTTTTTATGCTGAGTGTATTATGTCCAGCATAATCCTATCTAGTCAAACGTCAAAGAGGTCGCGTAGATGTGAAATGGGTTATAAATATAATCACCACTATATTTCAAGCCTGACTTAGGAAAATGATAATAAAAAGAACAAAGACAGATTATCCAAAGGAATGGGCAAAGCTTGGTGGGAGACTAACTTATACAAAATGAGTAAGGATAAGGCGATGCGGCAAAAGTTTGAGCAAGAGCTTCCCGCCACCCTCCCACCCCTGTTTTCTTTTCCTTTTATTTATTATCGTTCTTAAGTGAGTATGGATTTTACTGGCTGCGTGACAGTCTTCCATCTGTGGCATGGTACTGAGAGCCTCTGCATTTCTTTGCTTTCTCTGTCCTTATTCTTCACTAGCTTTGTTCCCAGGCTTACAGTAAGTGATCAATTAACATTTATCAAATTAACTAATGCATTGAAGGAAGTAAATACGACTTGAATGATGTTCTTGAAGGGGATGAAAAATCTAAGATTATTTTTTAAGTTCAATGTGAAATATAATAAAATTAAGCATACAACACAAAGAGAAAGAAAGATATTAACAAGATAGGATATGATTATCAAAATATAAAAAGAGAAAGAATTCATGCAGCATGATAGATACTGTTTTGGAAATTCACAAATTGACTTGGACAGGAATGAATCCAGCCTCTGGCATTTCTGAGAACTTAACATAAGGATAAACATACCATTTACAATGTTTTAAAAGGAAGAATTATTATTATCAATGGGTGATTAGGAATGCTGCCTATTCTAGAGGAAATTTTAGATCTGTACTTTATTCCATTTGCATCTTATATCACACATTGAAGATTTAAATATAAAAATAAAAAGTTCTAGAAGAAAATGAGTATTTATGGACTTAGTGGATGAAAGAGCCTATATATTATTTGGTTGTAGAATGAATGTGAAATTCTCCCACAGCCTCAGGTGTTTGGTCCTCTGTTGGCAGTGTTATTTTGGAAGACAGTGAGTTGTTTTGGAGGTAGAGCTTTGCTGGAGAAAATGAGTCACTAGGGTTGGACCTTGAGGTTTTATAGCCCAATTCCATTTCCTGTCCACTCTGCTTGCTGATGAAAGTTCCTAGCTGCTTCACGTTCCTGCCACCATGCTTTCCAGAAAATGACAGAGTATGTCCTCCTTATGCCATAAGCCACAAGAAACCTTTTCATCTCTGCTTTGCATCTTGTTAGGTATTTGGTCATAGTAATGAACAAAGTAATAGGAAAAACTGATTTCAAGGTGTGGGGCTACAGCTGCAATAAACCTAACCAGATGGTTTGCAAGCTTTCAGAACTGTTTGGTGGGAGGAATGTAGAACAGTCTGGAATTTAGGACTGGTATATACCTAAAATGTGCTGCATCAGAGTTTAACAAGTGATCCTTGTCAAGTTCGGAAGACCAGTATGTGGCAGGAAATATGGACAATTAAGTCTGGCTCATGAGGTTTTAGAGAAGAATTGGGAATTAGGCTATTGGTTTTATGTCAACGTGTAGCAAACTGTATGGCTACATCCTGCCTATGCTCAGAGAACTTGGTGAGGCTGACTGAAAAGCAATGGACTAATGTGTTTGCTGGAAAAAAATCACAAGAGTGGATGATATTCAGACTGTGTCGTGGTTCCTGCTCACAGCTCTTACCTAGTTTTCCAGTGAGAGAGCAACAAATGGAGTAGAAAAATATGGAAAAAAAGTTGTATTGGGACATGAGTGAGTTAGAAGTTGTAGAGTAGGTGTGGGATGAGAAAGCAGCTGCACCATTAAGGAGATACCTGTGTTCTGCATAGGGACAATACACAAAGTGTCTTGAAAGAAATACCCTGTTTCTGGTGCTACAGTCTATATAAAACAGAGTTCTCTAAAATAACAAAACTACTCTCTCTCTCTCTCTCTCTCTCTCTCTCTCTCTCTCTCTCTCTCTCTGTGTGTGTGTGTGTGTGTGTGTGTGTGTGTGTACATGAGCGCATGTGCACACACATGCACACTCTGAATATAGCAGATTGACTTACATAATACAGAATTCTTCAGTGTCAAACAGTGATAGCATCTACATACTGGAGAAGCTGAGAACCTGACAGGTGCTCACTCTACAAAATGGACATCTCAGCAGTCCCAATCTGGTGCTGAAAGCCTAGACAATCCTGTGAGAGTCATCAATCTTTGATTCACCTTGGAAGGCCAACACGATGTCACTGAAGGATGTTCAGAGCAGTAGGATTGGGGAGGACACTGTCATCAATAAGAAGTAAAGGCAAGAAGTGTCTGTTTCCTCAGATTTCATTGTGTCTGGACTGCGTGTCAGAAGATGTGCCCACTTTAGAGGAGGGTTTCCTCTCAGCCCTTCATAGAAATACCCTGTGACCTGTCCAGGGTCATGTCTCCTGATTGGTTGAGATTCTATCAAGTTTACAATCAAGATTAGACTTAATAAACATGATGCTAGAGCCAACAAAATATTAATAGATAATATAGTGACCTAAAAAAGATCCTGCCCATCTATACATCAGAAATACTAACAACAGTGGACAGTTTGTAACCAAATTGTTGGTTGGAAATCTATGTGAGTGCATAGCACAAAGCTTAGCTCTTGAAGAATGTCATTGTTCCACATATATCAGTAATTACATAATTTATGAATTAAGGGATATTCAAAATTCAGTAGGAAAATATAGCAAAGGCCATTCATAAAAGAGTTCAATTAAATAACACAAAATAATAAAAATATAACTTACCAAAGTATAATTAGAAATAATGACATGTTCCTCTTTCTTCAATTTGGCATACAATAGACTGGTAGGTAGCTAGAATATCTGTATCAACTAAAGAAGTAATCTATTTCCTATGTCACGGACAAAGCTGGCAACATCCTTTTTATGCATTAATTTGACACTCAGCAATCAGAAAACAGGGACTTCTGAGTGTCTTTTAATCTATAACTTTCTTTTTATGATTTCACTTTAGAGGAATGAACTGTGTTAGCTTATAAAATTGGAAACAATTTAAATATTCAACTTTAAGAGATTGGTAAGAAAACAGGGCTAGGCTGTTCTCACAAATGACCTGAGATGGGTTCCCGGCACCTGCATCAAGAGGATTAAGTTAAGGATGGTTAAGACAAAAGATGGCGTGTTTAAATCTGAGCACACATGTTGAGATACCCACAGTCTAGTTTCTGTTATGGAGAGATCATTCTAATGGTGTCTCTTGCATCAATATGCTAGGACAGAAAATCACTTGAGCCTTGAAACATGCGACTAAAAATCATATCAACTGGTTCCCCTAGGGAATGTGGAGGCAGTTATTGGTGATGCGTGTTGAAAATCTGTGAGAATCCCCATCCAGGGAGGTACGTGAAAGACCTGCATATTTTACTGTTCAAACATGTTTGCTTTTTCATTTTTCTTTTTCTCTTAAGACACAATATAGCTTTGTAGCTCAGGCTGGCTTTGAACTTAGAGTCCTCTCACCTCGGTCTCTGAAGTGTTTAGATTACAGGTCTGTACCACCACACTCAGACTGTTGAATGCCTTAAAGTAAGAATAAAATGAAGTCATTCATGAACGTGCATAGTGCAATGAAGGTAGGCATTATTGTTTATTGAAGGTGGGCATTATTAAATTGTTTTCCTTGCTTCGTTTTTATGGTATATTTTTCATATGAATTGTAATCTTCATTTGAATTGGTTATTTTTCTCATAGTACAAAATAATAGTTGGTAAGCAGACTGGAGAGATAGTTTAGTTAGAAAAGTTCTTGCCTTACAAGGGTGAGGACTTAAATTCAATCCCCAGAACCCGTGTGAAAATCTTGGTATCGTCACATGGACTTTTAATCCAAGCAATGGGAAGTGGAAACAGGTGGAGTTAGATGGTTTGCATTTTAACCAAACTACCCTATTTGGCATATTAGAGAACCCTATTTCAAATTAAAGGTGGGTAGATTCTGGGAAATGATATCCACAGTCATCCTATGGCCTCTATCCAAATATGTAGCCATGTATAAATGTACCTACATAGCAAACACATGCAATTACATACATAAAATAAATTCTGAGGAGTCCATCTTTAAATTGTACCTTCTGGTATATGAATGATTTTTTAAAATATTAGATTATTGAATTTACTTAAATCAGGAAATCAGCTGTTAATCTCAAAATGTTTTACATTGGTATGGATTTTGGTTTATTGATACAAATTTAAGGTCAATTCTTTTATGCTGTATGTATTTTTCTACTCTTGTTTAAGATATGATGTTTATGTAACTGATTTAAAATTGTAATGTATAATTAAATGCATGTTAGATTTTTAGATATACAAAGATATAATTCAATTAGATAGGTAATCTTCAAATACTTCTAAGACCTACAGAATATGGCATTTAAAATGTTTTAAGAACTTAGACTTTTCTGGACAGTGAGACAGATCTGCTCCTGGCAGCACCAATTTACTTCAAGAGAAAAATGGGCATCGAATAAACTCCATGTGGAGATTAGTTTCTTTGTGGCTTCAGTTAGCCACTGGACATGAACCTGTTCTTATATTAACTGTTTAACAGTATGCTGTTTAAACTGGATATGCAGGTTCCCTATGAAAGTGACCTCTGAACTTTGGCAGAACAAGCCGAGATGGTCCTTCAGGTTCCTGCTTTGCAGAGAAAACTGTCAGACATTCTTCAGGACTCAAGGAGAAGCAACTGATGAACTGTGCCAGAATGGGCAGAGAAGATTTCCTGCTTCACTGAAATGAAAAGAGAATTTGGGCCTGTAGGCTGAAGATGGATGCCCCAACTTTATAAAGGAAATTTTGTTGACTGTCCAGGCAGATAGGTGTCATCTCTGTCATTTCTAGATTTTGGAAGTTGCTTGCACTTCTGGTTTACTTGGGTAAATATATCCTTCTGTGGTCTTTGATGTAGTTATAACATAGTTATAAGTACAGTTTTTCTTGGTCATTTGACAGGTATATTGGATATGAAACTTTAGATTCATAAGTATAAGGTAGATGATAGAGTATTTTCTTTAATTTTGCTAAATACAAATAGACTAGATATTGTAACTGTAATTCTTGCTTAATAACTATTTTGTTATATGTAATTTTGCTATGTTAAAATTGAAACCTTCCTTTCTGATTAGACAGAAAGGGGGAGGTGATGTGGGAATGAATGCCTTTCTGTATACTGTGAATATCAATCTTTAAATAAAAGAGCTGTTTTGGCCCATGACAGGCACCATAGAAAAAGTAGTAGGAGAAATCAGAGCATAGGTAGGAGAAGCAGGGTGGAGTCAGACAGACCAAGCCTGAAGCCCAAAGGAGCAACTTGTAAGGAACACAGGTGAGCCACGGGCCACGTGGCAGACAGATTAATGGAAATGGGTTGAGTTAAGATGTAAGAGCTAGCTAGCAATGTGCCTAAGCCATAGGCCAAACAGCATGAAGTTAATATAAGTGTCTGAGTCACTTCTGGGGCCTGATCAGCTGCGGGTGGCTAAGGGGTCTGGGGCTGTAGGTCTGTGTGTCTGGGCCTCTGGCTGCCCAGCACCAAGAAACCCAACTACAACAACCTTCTAGAAAGATCTCCTTTTCTAATAAATATTTGGGTGATGTCTTAGTCAGTGTTATGTTATTGTGAAGAGACACCATGATAATGACAACTCTTATAAAGGAAAACATTTTATTGGGCTGGCTTACAGTTCAAGTGTTTAGTCTATTATTATCAGAACTCCAGTTGATATTACAAATCTGAGCTGTGTGGCTCTGGGTGAGATGGGAAATGGAGTCCAGAAAGCCTCATGTTCAGCCTCTTACTTATGTATCCACAGAAGGACTGGAGCCTGAGAGCTTAACAAACTGGCATTTGGTTTCCCTGAAAGCCTCAGTAGATAAAAATCTTGGATATGTCCTTTTGGCCCTCGTCCATCAATGAAGCATTGATAAGACAGAGACTGCCTGCAAACTGATGATGTAGAAAATGCAAAGAAGGTTGTTAGAACTGTTGCATTAGCTGCTGTGAGAGCAAATGAGGTCTTTGCTGCTTTGTAGCTTTTGTTCTTTAAAATGAGAGACATCTATCAGAGGGCACTCACAGGAAAAAATAATAACACTTATGTGCCTCAAATTTCTGCTTTGTCTTTATATATAACAAGGAGAGAAATTAACTAGGGAAGTAGTGGCTCAAAATCTGGGTCTTATTTTTACAAGGGCTCAGAACACCATATGCCCAAAAGGGGCTCCTTAGCACGCCCAGTGGTTTCAAGAAAGTGTACAGCTGGTCTCCTGGATCCAGGCCCTGGGACATAGCCCTTGGAATTCCACTCCTGCTCATCTCTCTTTTAGATCCAGACAAACAGAAAACCCCTGCAGGCAAAAAGCCCCAGTAAAATTCAGTTCACTGGAAATCCCCAACCCACACCATCATCCAACAACCTCAACAACAACCTGAGACTCACAGTTCCCCAGTACTTCTTGGATCAAGAGAGATTCCCTGTGACCCACAGTGTGTTATCACCTACTAGATTAAGAGGGGTGGGTACCTGAGACACACAACTCACCAGCATGTATTGGATCAAGAATCCCTATATGGTCAAGAGTTCCCTGTGGATCAAGAGCTCATATTGGGCCAAGATTGGATCCTTGAGACACAGAACCAGCCAATTCTTATTAAACCAAGTACAGGTCACTGTGACACAGAATATACTACCTTCAAATGGACCAAGAGCCCGACACAAAGCATACAGGAAATATGGAACACTATAAAAAGAACAAAACTAAGAATAATTGAAATTGAAGAAAGAGAATACCAGCTCAAAGGCACAGAAAGTATATTCAACAAAATCATAGAAGAAAACTTTCCCAGTCTAAAGAAGGAAATCCCTATAAAGATAGAAGCTTATAGAACACCAAATAGACAAGACCCCCGCCCTGAAAAAAAAAAAAGCTATTTTCTCACCACATAATAATCAAGCCACCAAATCTACACAATACGAATAATGAAAAAATACTAAGAGCTGCAAAGGAAAAAGGCCAACTTAACTATAAAGACAGACCCATCAGAATAACACCAGATTCCTCAGTGAAAACAATGAAAGCAAGAAGGTCCTGGTCAGATGCTATACAGACACTAAAAGACATGGCTGCCAACCCAGACTACTATACCCAGCAAAACTATCAATCACCATAGATGTAATAAGCATCTATATATCCAGAGAATCATTAGTCTGTACTTCACTAAACTGGAAAACCTAAAAGAAATGGGCAGCTTCCTAGAAAGGAACTATTTATCAAAGTTAAATCAAGACCAGATAAATGATCTGAATAGATCTATACACCCAAGGAAATTGATGCTGCTATTAAAAGTCTCCCAAGCCAAAAAAGCCCAGAGCCACATGGTTTCAGTGCTGATACTACTAGACATTCAAATAATAACTAATACCAAAACTCCTAAAATTGTTCCACACAATAAAACTGAAAGAACATTGTCAAACTCTTCTTATGAGGCTACAGTCACCCTGATACTCAAGTAACTCAAAGTTGACAAAAGGAAAGAGAGACACAGACCAATCTCTCATCAACATTGATGCAAAAATACTTAATAAAATACTGCCAAATTGAACTAAAAATACTTCAAAATAATCATACACCATGATTGTGTAGGCTTCATCCCAGAGATGCAAGGATGATTCAACATATGAAAAACTGTTAATGTCATCCATCATATAAACAACCTGAGAGAAAAACAAAACAAAAACATGATCATCTTTTTAGATGCTGAAAAAATCCTTTGACCAAATCCAACACTCCTTTATGATAAGAGTCCTTGAGAGATCAGGAATACAGGGAAAATTTCTAAACATAATAAAGGCAATATACAGCAAACTGACAGCCAACATCAAACTAAATGGAGAGAAACTCAAAGAAATCCCACTAAAATCAGGAACAAGACAAGGCTGTCCTCTCTTTCCTTATCTATTCAATATAGTTCTGGAAGTTTTAGCTAAAGCAATAAGAGAATAAAAGGAGATTAAGGGGATACAAATTGGAAAGGAAGAAGTCAAAATATCTCTATTTGCAGATGATATGATAGTGTACATAAGTGATACCTAGAAATCTAACAGTGAACTCCTACAGCTGATAAATACCCAGCAGTACATCAGGGTACAAGATTAACTAAAGAAGAAAATCAATAGCCATCCTATACACAAATGATAAAAGGGCTGAAAAGAAATCAGGCAAACATTAACCCTTTATAATAGCTGCAAATCACATTAAGATCTTCGGGTAATTCTAACCAAAAAAGTGACAGACCTGTATGATAGAACTTTAACTCAATGAAGAAAGAAATTGAAAAGGATATCAGAAAGTGGAAATATCTCCCATGCTCCTGGATAGGTAGGATCAACATAGTAAAAATGGCAATTTTACCAAAAGCAATCTACAGATTTAATGCAATCCCCTTCAAAATCCCAACACAATTCTTTACAGACAGTACAATACTCAACTTCATATGGAAAAACAACAGCAATAAAAACCAGGAATGCTAAAACAATCCTGCTCAATAATAGAACTTCAGAAGGCATCACCCTCTCTGACTTCAAGTTATACTATAGAGCTACAATAAGAAAAACTTGGTACTGGCGTTAAAACAGACTTGTGGATCAATGGAATTGAATCCAATACCCTGTCCCTACTTCACACATCCCAATTTTTGACAAAGAGGCCAAAAATATATAATGGGAAAAAGATAGTATCTTCAGCAAATGGTGCTGGCATAGCTGGATCGTAGTGTATAGAAGAATGCAAATAGATCCAAACCTACTACCCTACACAAAACTCAAATCCAAGTGGATCAAAGACCTCAACATAAACCCAGCTACACTGATAGAAAAGAAAGTGGGAAATATCCCTGGACACACTGGCACAGGGGACCACTTCCTAAAATAACACCAGTAGCACAGACACTGTGGACAACAATTGATAAGTGGGACCTCCTGAAACTGAGAAGCCCTCTGCCCAGCTTGCAGCCTCACTGACTGTAGGGGTATTGTGTTGTTTCATGGTAAATAATTGTCCCACCCACTGGTTTAATAAAAAGAGCTGATTGGCCAAAGGCAGGCAGGAAGTGTGGGTGGGGCTACCAGACTAAAAACTCCGAGAACAGAATGCCAGAAGAACACCAGAGAGAGGCCCGGGAGAAGCCGAGGACAACTATGCTGCTCTAAAGAAAGGTACCGAGCAGCATGGCTGAACAAGAGACATGGGTTAGATGAAAGGTAGAGAGCTAGCAAGCTATATGCCTGGGCCTGAGGCTGATCAGCCTAAAACTATTGGAAGCATCTGTGTGTCTCTGTGGGTCTGTGGGCCTAGACCTTGAGGATAGGCCAGAAAGTCCGGGCCAGAAACCACGTACTACAACTGACCTCTTCTCTCCAGTAGCCATTTTCTCCTGGCCTAAGTCATCTGGGGACCTCCTGAGTCTGCTGGCTTTCTGAGTTTTCCAAGTCTTGCAAGTTTCACATGTTTCTTTAACTTTGTTAGTCTCCAGGACTTTGCTCCTCCCACTCAGAGGAGTTCTGGAGGGAAACAGGTGCACAGTACAAGACCCAGCCTTGGTGAGTTTCCCAAGTCTGCTTCCATGAGCTTGTGTCTTTTGTTAAGCGATCAGCACTGTCTGTATCAAGCAGATCTCCCTAAATCTTGGAGCTTTCACTTCTGAAAATTCCTCAGTCGGGTAAATGTAGTATTACATAAATTTACTCTGTTTTTTCTTACTCATCAGCTTCAGCATGTGGGTGTCCATCATGAATCTTCCTTGGTTGATGAAAGATACTTTTTCTCTCCTATAGACCTAGGCACCTTCTTTCTCTTCTCATTGATTCTCTTTAACTCCTCACCCACATCTTCCTTTTCTTCTCATTGTGGTTTCTTATTTGGTCTAAGAGTAAAACCAAGTACAAAGACTAGTAAGACGGATAGTCTATTCCATAATTACTAAATAAAAGATAAGTAGTATTTTACTAAGCGATCCTGGCAGGGGTTAATCATCAGATCACCAAGTGAACAAGCACCTTCATTATGATCAGTTCTGTTAACATGGTACACAATCTCATGGCTATTTCCTAAAGCACAGATTATTCAATTTCAGATGTCCTCATACATACAGCAATCCTGAAGTTGGCCTGCCCTTGGAAGTAACCTGTTATAAGCAACCAACAGGAATGTGGAAGATTCTGATAGAGTTCCAAACGGGTTAAGACACTCACCAAAGAATATTTTTGAGTCTATATTTTATTTTCTCTAAACATCCACTTCATCATGTTTTCCCAGGGTGAGTCTTAAATAATAAGTTTGTGAATAGCCCAACTTTTCCAGGACCTTGTCTGTACCTGGTCAGGGTACATTTACAGTGGCCTACAGTCTTCACTACTTGACTTCTTTCTCTTTCAGAAGGTAGGAAAAGCATACTCTCTTACTGGATTTGAGACATGAACACGGTACAGTATTCTCAGTTCAAATTTCTCAGCTAAGGAGAGGACAACAAAGCCTCAGGAGAAAGATACTAAGTGAGCAGGGAAAAAAATGGTCATTACATATGGAAAGAGACTATTGATCACTCACTGTCCTTATTACAGAGCAGGCTGAAGGGATGTTGAGATGGCTCAGTGAGTAAAACCACTTGCTATACAAGCATGAGGATCTGAGTTTAAATGTGCAGGTCCCATGTAAAAGACATATGCAGAGCCCAGGCCTATAATCTTCATACTTCTACAAGGAGATGGAGAGTAGATGCAGGAGGTGGTTCAGGCACCCATGGTAAACTAGTCAGTCATTCACAGCAGAAAAACAACAAAGGGACCATCTCCCAATCAAGGTTTAAGGCCAGGCCCTTCATGTGCACACATATATAACATATACATTATACACACACAAGTGCACACACCACACAGAGTTAATTAATTCTGCCTTTTAATATTCTGAAAAAGAAAGCAAGCCACCCAACTAGTAAGGACAGATGATCTCTGATGTTCAGAGAAAGAGGCAGAGGGGAGCGTGTGGAGAGCTACCTACACTTACATTTGGATGAAAGAGCACTGGAGATCTTTCTGTACTAATGGGCAGAGGAAGAGCACAGCAGCTTCACGTGGGGGAAGTTTCCATGATCAGCACAGTGATCTCTTTTGTTCTGGAGCCCATTTAAGAAATGGTTACACTGTGAGCCCCTAGGCTATGCAGGCAGGTAGGATTTTTAATTACATTTCTGCATCCTTGCACTTGGGATCTAGGCTTCTACACAGTTCAAGTCCATCGGAGAGCTGGGCCCCCTGCAACCTCCCTGTGAAACTGCAGCTTCTCCTACCTAGCAGCTCTTGCTGCTCAGAAAACAGTTTGTCATTCAGAATAACGCTGCTACGTCAGATAGACTCTGTAATAGCCACTCTTATCTGGAGGGACACATGGCACATGCTAGTCATTTTTCTAAGCATTTGTTGGTTTATGAATCTAAATTCGATCATCGCCCTGTCACATGTCTCCTGGCCCTCATCTTCTTCTTTCTTCCATAGAGAAATGACTGAGGCATAGTGAGGTGAATGGCTTACCCATGGTTATAGAGTCCCGAAGAGTTGAGTTCAAAACCAGCCAAGCTGACTTACATTCCAAAGAGGCCTTTTCTGTATTCAACCTTTGTACCGTCCCACCAACATTTTTTTTTTCTTCCTTCTTACCGTAACTCAGGGTTTCCCACATGCTATAGTGCCTTACTTTGCTTCTTTGTTGCTGTTATAAAACACTGAATAAGAGAAATTGGGGGGGGGGTTATTTTATCTTACATTTCAAAATGAAAGCCCGTCATCAAGAAGAGCCAGGGCAGGAGCTTGGAGGCAGGAGCTGAAGGAGGAACTGTAGAGGAACGGTCCTAACTGGCTTGATTTCTATGGCTTGCTCAGCCTATCTTTTTATACAAACCAAGAGACCCTTCCCAACAGTGGCAACCTCCTACATCAAATATTAACCAAGAAAACACCCCACAGACACATTCATGGGTGAATCTGATAGAGGCCCTTTCTCCACTGATTCTACCTTCTCAGGTGACTCAGCTTTGTGTAAAATTGACAGATCTTAACCATGACATATATAGTATGCCTGTCCAGCAAGGTGCTACTAGATAGTACTACCAGAACAATGGTTCAGTGATCAAATGTGTATGAAAAATGAAGGGTAGAATGTGTCTACCACATAGTATTTTCTTAATACTTCAGTTTGTAGCATGGCATTCACGGGAAGGGCAATGGCGGCACAGCTTAGTTTATCATCTCAGGCTTGTATACTCATAAAAACTGTTACTTGGTTCTCACCTCTAACACCCAAGGGAGCTGGTACCACAGAGAGCACACTGGGAGCACCATCTCTCCTCAACAGCAGCTGCACCTCCAAGGGTACTTGCCTGCTTATTCTTTCACTGAAGACAGTTTCTCCCATATTTGAGGAGTCAGGAGGATCCAAGCATAGATTTTTTTTTTTTTTTTTTTTTTTTTTTTTTTTTTTTTTTTTTTTTTTGGTCTTCTTCTAGAGCATGAGTATAGTCATGGGAGTGAAAGGCTTCTTCCTCTGAGGATAATTATGCTCACTCATACCCCTCTTTACCACTCCTGAATGTCTTTATTTCTTAACCCCAGACCTTTCCCCTGTGTCCACAGAAGGCACGGGCCATTGTCCAAGTGTTTTCTCTCCACTTCAATTCCTTCCATTGGCATGAGCCGTATATATGCAGAGGAACCACTCAATAGCCAAACCTCCACGGGCATGTCTCTGTGTGATCTTTCTATTCACTTCTTTTCATTCATCCTATACCAGAAAAACTGAAATAGTTCAAATTACTGTGCCCCACAATGAGCTAAATTTATCCTCGCAGGTAGCCCATTTCTTAATTTTTATTTTATAATACTTTTAAGTATTGGCGATGTTACAACTGCTGTCTTACTTGGCTCCCTTTGCTAAGACTCAGCACTCCTTTTCTGGAGGTTCACTTTCTCCTTTGCTCAGTCTCTGTTGTGTGGCATACACCATCAATTCTACTATTGGTCTTCAAATTTCTCCCATTCTGTTTTTGCTAGATCTATCTAGTTGCTCTTAGTCATTCTTTCCTCCTAGCCAGTATTGTCAGTACGGTTCCCTGGCTTGGAATAAAGACAATGGAGTGCACTATTGTTTTTCCAAGCCTTGATGTTCATTCAAACCAATTGATATATATATATATATATATATATATATATATATATGTATATATTATATAGGTATATAGATTATATATATATTTATATATATATATATATATAATCTTTCCTTTGAAGGACTATCAGGGACCAGCCTTTGTTATTTGGTGTAGTTTCAGGTGAAATTAGTTCTAGAACTAGATGTTTATAACAAGTCATCTTCTGCAATCAGAATATACCAATGTGCGTCTTCAGGCTTCCTAGAATATTCTATACCTTCTTATTTTCAACGTCATTTCCATTACAGTTGTCAATGGATTTAGTCCATCACTTCCAAAAACATCCATGTTGCCGAACAATTTCTGTTTCTCTTCACACCTTTTGTTGCAAGCCAATTTAGGCCAAATTAGATTTCTCCTATTTAATTAAAATTCCTGCTGTTCAGGAAATGTTTGTGATATGAAGCCAGCATGCCCAGAAGAAGGGTGTGTGTGTGTGTGTGTGTGTGTGTGTTTTCAGAAGGTACTTTCAAGCTTTCTATCTTCTGGGTGTTAGGTTTTTGACTTGGTAAAAATCACAGTGTTCTTGCAGGTCCTATTATCTAAATACAACAGTACCTGGATATGTTGTTGGCTTCTTTGGTCTAATGACAACAAAAAGGGTTAGTTGAGCAAAAGCCATCCTTTGCTGTGGGAAAGGAACCAACACAGGTGATTAGGTAGAAATAGAATCGTCTAATTTTGACATTGAAGAAGTGAGAGGGAGGAGGTCCATGATCATAAGGATCATAGGCAACATTGTTATGATGCGGGGTAGGCTAAAAGGGTAAATGAAAATAAATATATGTGATCGTCTTCAGAATTCAAGCTTAAACACACACAGCCTCACACCTCTGCATAGCTGTCTGTACTTACATTCAATTAAGCAGGGATAGCTAGCAGAGGTATGATTTCACATAAAGAGCATGTCTAGGAAGAAGAGCCTGTGGGAATGAAGCAAGGTCTCCTTGTTCAGAGACTTCTGACCTCTGAGGTGCAACATTTCTTTCTCACATGTTTGGGGCGCAAATCCTCTGGAGCAAGGGTCTCATGACCTAATAACAGTCAAAAGCAGATGAGAAAGTTTCTTCAGAAGCAGTTCTGAAACAGATGGGTGAAGGTCACACTGGTGGTGATGTTTTAATGGCTGGATTTTTTGAGCGTTCAGAGTTTCCAAGTTCTGCCTCGGGTAAGGGTCTGGTTTGTACAATTGCTTTTCAAGAAGAATGGGAACAGGTCAAAAGGACAGGGGATGGTCAGAGAGATCCTGACGCTGAGGTTGCTTCTGAGGACTCTAAATGTCTTTTATTTCAAAATACTTAGGATGTCAAATCAGCATTTTTGTGATGCCAACTGGTGATCATATCCTCTTGTAAGAAACTAGAGATTTCCTTGAATCTGCTGGACTAAAGAAGGGTCCTATGCAGGTTTGGTCCACCCTTGCACACCTTCTTCTCTCCTTCCAGATCACCCTCTACTATTCTGTCCCTCTGCTCTTTTCCATCCCATTCTTTCAGTGACTGATCATTGTTCAGTTTAAAGGCTGAGTCTTTATCAATTTATTTTTCTTTTCATTTTCCAATTGCTTTGGACAGTCTCTGTGAATCTCCAGGTGCCCGTTTGTTTTTATCATTGTCATTTTGTTTTACTTTTGGATAATTCAGAGGAAACCTTTCTGTTTGTCAAATGCCAGTGTCTTCTTCCTCACTACAGTGTAGGGCTGAAGGATATAGACATTTATTGTTATTTTTTTTGAGGAGGAGAGTTCACTTTGGTGCAAACTTAGAGTGATTCTCTATGTCTTTTTTTCTCCACAATCTAAGAGTCTGAGCATGTGTCTATCTGAGCCACAGCAGCTTCCCATCCATTATCTCTCAACCTACAGGGCAGCATTTTCACCTTTGTGCATAGAACTTTTTCCATTCTTCTTCTGGTTATACCTGGCACGGTGAGAAGCAAACATGATATATTTGGAAGTGGAAACAACCAGCTAATAATTTTTGGATATGACAGTGTCTACAAGACCTGACCCCTTATTTTTTCAGCAAGATATATATTGTGTCTTGTCATTTCCCTGGATAAAGCTCTGGCTACCCACTGAGGAAGCTGGTTGAGCAGCGCACCTTTAAGTGAGTACTTATTCTTCCAGGTATAATCTCTTGGTTCCTAGCACATCTGAAATAGTTCCCTCGCTGAAGTCCTTATTTCACTTTGCTTATAAAATGACTCAAATTGATAAAAAGCAAAATAAAACAAAAACATAAACAAAGATCACTGCCTTATTACTTAGTGGTTACTTTAGTCACTTAAGACACTCTTTGTGAACTACTTGGCAGGAACTGCCATTTTCTTTTTGAACACACATAAAGACACATTTTAAGTCCTATAGAAATAACTGAAGAACAATTAGACCAAAGAGGGGTGATATTTTCTAGGAAATTAGACTTAACTAAGCCCAGTTCACTAGGTTCTTTTAGATTCTAGAATGCAAAAATTATTCCTGGAATCACAAATAGAGGAGTTTTCAGGAGGAAAAAAAATTGTTCAGAAAGAGTACTGATGGTGATGTTGAAATCGTTGGAAGGTGGCGACAGCGTGAAACTCTAAAATACAGTTCACTATAGACCGAAAACAACTTATAAGAGCCTGGCGTGATGGCTAATGTCTATAATCATAGCACTAGGAAAACTAAAATTGCCATGAAGTCAGATCAGGATGGGCTACATTATGAGTTTCAGGCCAGACAAGGCTATATAGACTCTGTCTCAAAACCAAATATCTTCCTGTGATGCTTTATTCATACTGAATCACCTGGGAGACAAGTCTCTGGATATGCCTGTGAGGGATTGTCTACATGAAGTTTTGAACTGAATTAGGACAAAGTGAGCTAAGTACTCATATCTATCTAGTTCCTGACTGTGGACACCATGTGACCAGCAGCCACGATGAATTGTGCCCCTAACTGTGAGCAGAAGTAAGTCCTTTCTCTCTTAAGTTGCCTTTGTCAGGGTATTTTGTCACAGCAATGAGACAGGGAACTAATATACTCCCAAACCACAACTTAATGGGTTATCTCCTATGTAGCTTAGCAGTGTGGTCAGTATGATCTGAGAAGCTGCTACAGTGGTCCAGAGGAAGACATTCAAATGCTTCTTACTAATAGAGAAAGCCTTCAGAGGGAAGGTGTCCACTCATTAACTTATTTTGTCAGAAACGGTTTGGAGTTTCTACTATAGGAAATACACCATGAAAGTATAGGGGATAGAGAGATGGCTAAGAGGCTAAGTGTACTTGCTGCTCTTGCAGAGGGCTCAGGTTCAGTTCTCAGCAATCCTATCAGGTGCCTCAATACTACCTATAACTTCAGCTCCAGGGAATCAGGCGCTGCTCTTCTAGTTCCTGTTGACATCTGCAGCACTCACATACATACATATTTCCCACAGACGCATACACATACTCATAATGCTTTTTAAATCTCAAAAAAATAAAGAATAGAAAATATATAATTCAAGATTCTTTCAATTCTGGGAATACAACATCAAACACGGTAAGTTATACAAAAGCTATTACAATTGAGAATCAAAAGACAGAAAAGCAATGAATGTGTAGCAGAGTATACTACCCAAATTGGAAGTGTAAGACGGAGCTCTCAGAGCAGAGATGGGCAAGCAAAGTCTTAAAAGATGCCTGGGGAAAAGGAAGAGTAGAAGACAAAGGTACTCAAGGGAGAAAAGTCATTAGAAGGAAAAGCTTGGGGTGTAGCATGGGAAAGGCTCTGCAAGGTCTTGGTCATAGCTGGATACAATGGATGAAAGTTTGTATAGCATTGAGGATGAGAGTAGAGAATGGCCCAAGTTGTAAAGTTGATTATATTTTGAGCCAATGAATGGGGATTAAATGAAAAGTTTTAATGTTGGAATATAATGAGTCTTATGGCTATTCTGTGATAGTTTCTATATGTTAAATTATGTGTGTGGTTGTAGGGAAGGATGAGTAATCATGCTCTACCTGTCTCCTAACATGGAGAACATCCATCTGGTTTCTAGTGTGTTTTAATATGTGCTACTTAAGAAGTTAGAAAGGACAGTCTCTTCTTCAAACATGCTCCATCTTACTTCTGTGCTAGTTGGGTGCCAGATGTAGGTGAAGTTTACTTAGAAGGCACCAGTGCAGGATAGATATTTATTAAAATATAAACCAACACTCACGGTACAGGTAACAGTTTATAGTAGCACCTGAACAGGGACTGGAGTCTGGAAAGGTGGGCGAGCGATGGATGGACGATGGATTCCGATCCTGTCTCCAACAGCCAGCAACCAGGAACCGGGCCTCGTGTCCCAGAAGCCCCTTCTCAATGGGGTTGGCCACACCCCTCCAGGTTGGCCACTTCCCCTCCAGGAGATAGGGACCCTGGATAAGCATCTTAGGACTTTATCAGCTAACACCTGAATCCCACTACATCTCCCCCTTTTGTCTAACTAAGAAGGTTCTAAACTAAGACTATGTACAATAGGAATTATTATGAGGTAGTAACCTTAAATACCTATTCTAGATTATGTTCAGTCGAGCTTGGGTCACTGCACTGTGTTCTGTCTTGCTGGTAGGATGATTCCCTCAGTTCCCTCAGCTCTCTCAGAATGGACTGCCAAGCCTCCTCTTTTTCAATCTCCTTCTTGTACTTCATGTTCTATGTTTCACTTAAAATTGCTTGACTCTTCCCACTCAACTTTATTGAGGCATAACTGACAAATAATGTATATGCTTATCAAATACAATGTGGTGTCTTGATAATTATATATATTATGAGGTGATTACCATTAAGGCAATTCTGTTGAAGGATATTTAATCACACTATAAACCCTGAGATTATGTTAATGAAAACCTGATCAGGAGACAGAGCCAGTGGCTAGTTGACAGGAAGTACCCATAGAAGGTAAAGGAAGAAGTCAGAAAGAAGGATAGAGAAACACAGGAAGAAGAACCAAGATAGACTGGCAGATCTTTTTGAATTGAAATGCAGGAAAAGGTTTTTCTTTCTGAGGTGAAAGGTCAGCTAGTTGTTCTTCAACCTCTCTGAGCTAGTAGGTTTTCACCCCAGCTGCTAACTCCTAAGTCTTTATTGATAAAATCATCATATATGTATACAGTTGGATAAAAGCAGCACTATTCTCTCATATTGTTGCCATTTTTTTGAGAAGTCCATGTTAATATTGAGTTGTGTAATAGTGTGTAATAGCTCCCATGACCACACTATACATTAGATTTCCAGAATTTATTTATCCTGTGTGATTTAGACTATTTTCTTTATTCACATCCTGATAAACAGCATTCTATCATCTGTTCTTGTTACTTAGACTTTAAAAGTTTCCATGGATTATTGAGACCATGTATTATTTATCTTTCTGTGACTGGCGTATGGTCATGTTGATGGTGTTCTATGAGTCTCATGAGGATCTCTTCACTTTTCCTCTTCTTACTATTTGTGTTCGTTATTCTGGGTGCTTTTAAAGGTGCTGACATTCACTTTGCAGATACTTTCATTTGCTCCATTGAGTCGGCTATTAAAACTCTCCATAGATTTTTTAAAATTTGGACAAGGCTTTTGGATTTTTTTCCCCCAACTTCAAAATGTCTGTTTAGTTCTCTTTTTAAATTTTAGTTCTATGTTGTTGAACGTTCAATTTGCCCGTGTGCTGTTTCCCCAATTTTATTTTACTGGGGGCTTGATTTCAATAGTTCACCGAGTTCCTTGTGACTCTCAATTTTGATTCTCTGTCAGGTACTTCACAGAACTCACTATAGAATGTTACTGGTACTTCACAGTGTCCCTTTGATGCTTCTATGTTTCTGTGTTTATTCACAATCCTTGCAACTTGAGTTAGTGTAAACACCCGATGGAGGAGCCACTCTTTCAATTTTTGCAAACTCACCTGTCTGTTCACCTAGTGATTCCTGGTGAGCTCACTGGTAAGGTCTTTGGGTTAGTTCTCAAATGAACTTGCCTGGTACCCACTTCTTGAAGGTGGACCTGGTTCTTATGTTCTTAGAGGCCAGTTGTGTTTTGGGATCCACTGGAGTCAACCTAGATACTAAGTCTACAGGAATGAGCTGAGTGTATGGGTCCTTCAATTTATTTTTTATGCAAGAGATAACCTGGGCTAAGTCTAGACCTTGGCTCTACATGTATTTCCTTGGAATCTGGATCTATGAGTGCCTGACTATTGCCTGCATCTGTGAGTTGTATCATGGAGTCTGAGTTGTTTGAATGGCCTGGCACTAGAGTGGATATAGAATTTTTTTTTTTTTTAATATGGAATCAGCCTTTTATGAGGGTTGGTTGAGGAGCCAGTTTTGTAGTGAGTCCACAGGAGTTGGAGTAGAATCAGGAGAAATGTGTGCTGGCTGGGCTGACACTGGATAAGTCCTGGAGTGTGAGTTCATATGAGACTTCCCTGTGCTAAGGATTATGATGTTGAGCATGATCCTGGAGTTCATGATGAAATAGGGAGCTCACTTCATTCTTCTTTCCTGATCTGGAGTGGATCTCTTTCCACAGTGTGTTGGGGGCATGGAGAAAGGAAGGAGTGAAGAGCTGTGGAATTATCCTTCCTACTTTCTCTCATTATTTCTGTGCTACACTCAGGCAATTCAATCTCTATCCTTTGAGAACCCTTTCCTCTTTTTAAAATAATGGTTATTCAAATAGATTTTTTATTTTATTTTTTTGAATGACAGACAAAGGGAAACTTTGGTTTTCCAGACCTAATATTGTCCACCCATGTATTTTCTTCTTTGGTTTGACCTGCAACTCTAGGACGCAGACTCTATGTGGGCCAGCAGAAGGCTTTTTTCCTTTGATTTTTACCACCTTTACTGGGGTCCAATGTAGTTACTTCAGTGCCTGTTTACTGAATGAATAAGCATACAGAACCCAAGTTTCTTTCAAGCCTAGAGACATATGGCTGATGGAGTGATCCAGAATAATTTTAGTAGAATTTAACTTCATAAGCATTCTTCCTAGGACATGAGCATTTCTAGACCATTGTGCTCATAAAAAGTCACTAAAAATTTCCATAACAGTATCAGCTCTTACAGACACATGCCTTTGGTTTTATTTTATGCACTGATTACAACAGCATAATTAAAATAATAAATAAAAGTGACACTATCCACTGGGGTCTTAAAATTTATTCCCAAAGGGATTCCATAGGTTATAACCTCTACTTTACTAAATACGCATTTCGGTGGGGAAATGAAGTGCTCATATATAATTAATGAGCAGATGTCTGTCCAGTGGCTGTTGTTTTCTGTAATTCAAGGCCATCCTCTCTGAGGCTTGGTTCTTTCTGCTCTATGAACTTGAAGATGAGGCTTAAGCTCCTGTTTTCAGGGAGTAGAGAAATGTTTCCAATTTGTCTCTTTTGTATGGCCCATTTATAGTCATAACTTTCATTTCCTGAATGCTGGTATGTATGTATAGTGGGTACTAGAAGATAATTCTTTGTAGGACTTTCACATTTCTGGACACTGTGGAAGGAGAGGCCTTTGTAACCTCTTCTTAATGACTTCTGAGCAAGTTTATGTAGCACAGGCTTGGAAGATGAAGATAATGTCTCTCTTTAACCACTCTTTGGACAGGCTTGTGTGCAGAATAATGCAGACTAGAAAGCTTAAACTTATGACTCTCTGTCTGTGATGCAATGTTCTACAAGTGTGGGCATTGCTGGTACTAATCATATATTATTTGGGAACTGAAAATTCAAAACAATGGCCCAAGAATATGATAATATCTCAGCTGTTCATTTGTTTTGTTTTTTTTCCTGATCTGGAGCTCTTTCATTTTCTACCTACATTCTTTAAACTTTGACATGTTAACTCACTTACTTGTACGGAGTAAAAAATCCTAGTCATTTATGGTCTTGGCAATTTTTTTTTGTCAATCAGGAATAGCATATATCATAAAAAAAAATAAATAAAGTCTTGTGGCCATCTCTTACAAGCAGCAGTTGAAAGGACTCAGAGAATTCAGTGTAGAGAATGCAAGGCCAAGGGGGAGCATGAAAGTAGTCTTCTAGTCTTTGAAGAGAGATGTTAAAGAAAGAACACTTTGCCTGGGCTACTCAGAAGGACAGAGTTCAAATTAATATGTTAAAGGCAAGATGAAGCACATCTCAACTAATTTTTAAAGAAATACATCTTTTATCTGCAAAAGGCTGTAACCAGTGCACACAAATACTGAATTTTATAATTAAAAAAGAAATGGCTGAGCTGGGCCCCAGCTTTTCTTAAGCTTGATTATGCAGTAGGTTCATGTTCAGGAGTATGGGAGGCAAAAACACATCACTGGAATAATTTATAATGACACCCTTCCTAGATATGAGATCATTGTAGATTCTGTAACCGTTCTCTTGCTGATATATCTCTTCTAGACCACAGTCTAGGCCCACTGTTCTAGAAGATATTAATGGTTGAGCAAGTATGATGAATTAATCCTCTGCATCATGAACATAAAAGTATTTTGGATTTAGAAACTCTTGATAGGTCAGCACATTCCACGTTCCTGGACTGTGTAGACAGTAAGAGTTGGGGCTGATGCTATGGGTGGAGGCATCAGTGGCATTAGGGAACCAAAGTTAAAGGACAGTGTACCAATCCTCCTACATTGATGGCGATGAACTTTCTTGTTCTGAAAGGTATTGTTGGTGCTGGTTGTGTCCCCCAGTGCCTATGGATACCATTTAAACACCCAGTACTAAAAGACTTCTCTTGGGAAAGGGTTTGGTTGCTAGGAAACCAATGGCTGCTGAGAACCACACCTATGGGGCAGCTCCAGATGAGGCCCTTTCTAAAGAGAAAGGAATTTCTAATTCCTCCCTTGAGCTGTCACTGCCTACATATTTAATTTCCTTTTGGGGGAGGGGGTGCAGCAGCCATCTGGCCTGCTAACAAAAGGTTTCCAACTGATTATGCAAAGTGTTCAGAGTTAAAATTTGGCCAGATGTAAGTCTTTGTTTTTTTTTTTTTTTTTACTGAACAGTGAGCAGGTTTTCCCTTTCTCTTTCTTTCTCTCTCTCTTTCCTTCCTTCTCCCTTCCTCTTTTCCTTCTTCCCTTGCTTCCTTCCTTTATTTCTTTCTTTTTTCTCTCTCTTTCTGGCAAAGCATAAATTTCATTATGATGGTTTAGGGACTATGTTTGAATAATTTTCACTCAACATGCTGAACTTCAAACAAGGAGCTGAGGTTGGCATGGTGGCAGATAAAGGGAAAGAATAAGAAAAAATGTCTATTCGTAATTTCTGGTCAGTTTGGGAAGAGGAATACGGACGTGCATTGTGAGTGGTAGGGAACAGTATATACTAATTTTCTTCATGTCATGGACAAGCAACTAGCCCAACAGCATGCTGCCTTGTCCGTGGGGTTTCCTCAAAAGAGACCAGTAGCAAAAAATAGATATCACTATTGAATCAAAACTCAAAATATGGATTCCTCCTGAGCACCCATCCTGTGGGCCATCAAAGCAAACAGTCAAAGTAACTCAATCAAGTCCAGTAACAGGAATCCATGATGAAGGAAGAAACCTGAGATGTTCTTCTGGCTCTGGAATAGTTTCCTTTTCTGTGTCTACATCAATGCTAGGGAAGGACACTTGACAATTCCCTTAGAAGTAAGAAATGTCACCCAAAGTTCTAGCAATGTTCCACCTAGGAGAGGTGTTTGCATACGGAAGACCCTTCTCCTCTAATTATTCTCCCAGGACCTCAGACTCCTGAAAGGTGTGCCCCAAAAGAATACATATAATAGTTGCCCACAAAGGATATCTTTGAGAGAAAAAAAAAATGAGCATGCCTGTCTGAGCTAAGAGAAGTTTTGTTCTGGACTAGTCAATAAGAGCAAGAGAATGAGAGGAAGGGACAGAGAAAGGGATGGATGGAGGGAAGGAGGGAGGAAAGATGAGGCATGGCAGTTCTACAAATAAATTATAGAAAAAGAGAAGATTAAAAATACAGACAAGAAATCCAGTCTAGATGACTAAGCAACACAAAAATAGGAAGCAATATCTTACACAAGTGTATAGGTGTTCTACAGCCCAATAAGTGAGAATTTAATATGCAGAAAATGAAGGTTCAAGGATGAGAGTATAAAGAAATAGATTACCACCTCAAGGATGGTAATATCTTGGGCTGGGGTTGGTAGGATAAAAATATATTTTGTAAGTTCCAGGAGGAATCACAAATACAGTGGCCTCACCATGGGTGATTTGTTGGGGATAGACTACTGTAAAGATGAGCAGGGATGTGGCTCTAAGGTTCTTGGAATAGCTGAAGCAAGAGATAGGGGTGAGTTACAGCAGGGAGAGCTAGCATTTTAATGCCTTCTCCATGGGAAATGTAGTTGGCATAATGATACGAGTCTTTTAAGGATGATTAGGTCATGAGGAGTCCACCATGATGAGTGAATTAATGTCATGAAGTGGGTTAGTTATCACAAGGTTGTTATAAATTTCTTCTTGAACATGAGCTATCTTGGTTTCACTCTCCTGTGCTCCCTTCCCCTGTGATGCCCACCACCATGGTATGACACAGTATGACGGCTCTCAGTTGCTGACACTCTGCATTTGGACCTTCCTCCCTCTACAACCTAAGTTAAGATAAACATGTTTCCCACCATCTGATGGTTTGAATGTATGATCCTTTGCTGATGGTGCTGTTGTGAAGGCTATGAACCCCTTATGAGATAGGGTCTGGCTGAAGAAAATAGATCTGCAGGGGTGAATTTTTGAAGGCTGTAGAGTGGGTCCGGGTTCTGGCCTATATTCTTTACTTCCTGTTCCTCTATGATAGGAACAGCTCTTTTCAGTATGGACTGAGCCCCTCCTACCCATCTCCCCTAGGATAGATGGCAGCCACCCCAAACTGGGAACCCAAGTAAAACTTAATTCTTTTAAGTTGATTCTGCAAAATATTTGGCTATGGTGACAAGGAAGTCATCAATACAGGCTTTACTATTTATAAAATACTGAGTCTGTGGAATTCTCTTTCTGCAACAGAAAAATGAACAAAACATGGAGATTGGTCTGAAGTAGAGAAAGTTTAGATATTTGAAGGATATGATAATAGGATTTTCAGAATGATCCAGTGTGGAGTAAGGAAACAGAGAGAAGCCAGCAGTAACTGCAATCACTTGCCTAAATATCTGGAGGATATTTATGAGATTGGGAAGAATGTGGTACAAGCAGATTTGTGATGGGGATCAGATTCTGTTTTCAACTTCAATTAGATACAAGGAGATAGTGAGATGTACAGTTGGATTTCAAAGTAAAGTCAGACTGAAGGAGTAAAGGGAGGGCTTATCCTTCAATGTAAATTGTAGTCCTTGAAGAAGAGAACTCAATATGTAGAGCTTACAGTTTATTCAAAAACACAACAACAAAAAGAGAAAAGTCTATGACTCTGTAGATTGATTTAATGTTCTGTGCTTCAGATCAGTTTGAGGTAAGCTTAGCACATCTAAGCAGAGATAACCTGTTTATAGAAATACCTTTCTTCAACTTCTGGCCTTGCAGGAAGAAGAATGAGTTTGTCTGGCATCCAGAAAGAACTCAGTAACAGAGGCAGGGGACAAGAAGCCTGGCTGCAGCAGCGTCCAACAGGTGAAGGTAAAGGTCAATGGCAGCATTTTCTGGAATGGGCAATGAGTCAGGAATCACATGTGGGGCTGGAGAGATGACTCAGTGGTTAAAAGCCCTTGCTGCTCTTACAGGGGACTCTGTTTTAGTTCCCAGCATCCACATCAGACAGCTCACACTACCTGTAACTCCAGTTCTGAGGGATTGGATTTGAGGCCTTTAAGAAAACCAGGCATGTCTGTGGGGCACACACATACTTATAGCTGCTCACACATACTCAATGGATAAAAATAAATCTTGAAAAAGAATGTCAGATGAAATCATGATACTGTTCTGAAACAGGGTACCAAGATAGATATTCTCACATAACTCATCAAACTTGGGAAATAATTAACTACTCTTGGGGCAAAATTATTTGAAAATGAAATCAGGTCACTTACAAGATGAAGCCAAGTATACAACATAGGAATGATGGATGTGGTGAAAGGGAGGATTGGATCTCTTTGAGTACAGATCTAATACAAACAACTGTGAGTTATTTTTTTATGGAGCAGAATGCAAACACTACAAGTCTTAATAGCATAAAAATACAGACATTGTAACAAAAGCCAGGAGGTGGTGGGAGGCTTGGTGGGAGAAAGTATGAGAATACTAAAGTCTCCTTGTTCGTGGGAGTCAGCCAGCACTGTGCAAAACCAAAACCTGTCAGTTAGGAACACCTAGTATCACTGGTGACGGTCTTGTTTATTAGCAACATTGACAAACCTAAGAACATCAGTAAAAGAAATAATATCATTTCATTTTAATTTCTTCGTATAAAAACGCTTAAAATCATTATATTTTGAAAAAATTACCAATCTACCATCTGAGTTTACACATAGAAAACCATATGGAACTATTTTTAGCCATAACATTGGAAATTAGTTCAGGGTATGTAGAAGTTACTCTTCTGTGGCTGTGATAAAATGCCATGACCAAAAAGCAACTAATAAAAGGAAGAATTTATTCATATGTAAGGTTCCAGAGGGATAAATGTTTATCATAACAGGGAGGCATGGCAACAGGTGGCCGAGGCAGGAAGCTGAGAGATCACATCTTCAACCACAGAAAAATGAGAGAGAGAGAGAGAGAGAGAGAGAGAGAGAGAGAGAGAGAGAGAGAGAGAGAGAGAGAGAGAGAGAGCTGGGAGTGCCTTCACAGTGGTTTGCTTCCTCCAGGAATTCTGCATTACCCTGTAACCTTCCCAAACATCTCTGCCAATAGGATTAAGCATTTAAATATGAGACCTATAAGGGATATTTCTCATTCAAACAACCATAGGGTGAGAAGATGTAACTTGGTGTGTTTTGTGTGTGTGTGTGTGTGTGTGTGTGTGTGTGTGTGTGTGTGTGTGTGTGTGTGTGTGTGTGTGTGTGTATGGTTGTGCTTCTCTACTCATTTGAGTTCACTTGTTTTAATTTAGTGGTTTTGTTTTCTGTTTGGGGGAATTTTTTTGTTTGTTTGGTTGCTTTCGTTTGTGTTTGTTTTGTATAACTCCGGAAGGAGTAAGAAAGCACACTATTGTGTACTCATACCATTGGGAAAAGTCTTGGAAGAAGAGCCCTCAAGACAAGCCTTCCAATAAGGAAGATGTGGATGGAATCAAAGGGAAGGAAAATACAGGAGCCATAAAGAGAAAAGGCCTGTAAAGCTTCCTTGCACTCATCCCGTGGTATATGCCAGATTACTCTAGCAAAGTAAAGACAATTAATAACAGGCACATTCAGCAGACAGACGTGATGCACTCAAAGACTGGCCCAGGACCAGTTTCTGAGATAACTTATACCAGTCTCATCTATACCAGATCCTTTGGATGATAACTCTTGCCCGACACATTTATTTAAGGCAGATCTCTGATTTTGTCCTTCTCTGACCTTGTCTGTGTCGGTTTGCCTGCTGGAGATGCTGAAGACTGGGTATCTAAGGTTAGTCATGTGAGAACTTTGCCTAAGTGTCTGACTCCCACTAAAAACCCTGGATACCATGGCTTCTGGGAGTTTTTCTGGTTGGTGTGATTTGTGTGTGTCATTCAGATACTGTTTCTGGAGCCATGTAAATTCTGTATGACTCCTGTGAGAAGAGAAGCTGGAATTCTGTTCTTGTCTTACCTTACGTGGAGGAGCAAGGAACCTGGGGTATCTTCTTTGACAATTTTCTATGTTTTCTTTTGCGTTAGCGGCCCATCACCAAAGTATAACAATTTTTCGGATTTCTGAGTTCTTCTAGTGAATCATCAGACTTGTGATTGGTCTCAGGGACCTTGAACATGACCCAGATTTTATAGACAAAACTAAAGTTCAGAAAATTTATGTGATCTGCTCATGATCATACAGTCAGTGAACTTGTCAGGATTTATGTGAGGTTTTTCTCACTCTGAAGCCTAACTTTCTCCTCTGGAAGAGAGCCTCTCAACTTTTTGTTTGTTTGTTTGTTTATCTGCTTACCATTTTGTGATGTGTGAAAAAGAAAACTTAGGGCATGGAAATTAACAACAACAACAGTCCTCTCTGCTTGTAGAGGTTGTGGGTGGAAGGTCTTGGGCATGTCATTGGTTCCCTCTCCTAACAAGCATTGAAGTGCCAGGCTTAGCTATTTCTGAGAACACATATGCCTTTGCTCTACCCTCCCTCATTAACCTCCTTGAATCTGCCCAACTCCTCCATGGTTATTTAGGTCAGTGTGCATCTTGTGTAGGGCGCCTGGTCATTCTGAAATGCCTAGGATGATCCAACTTCGGTCTCTATGGGTCCACAATGCCAGGATACCTTCATTCCCACGCAAACCAGGATGGCTGTCTAGTCTGCTTCAGTCTTGAATAGCAGTGTTTCTCAAACCTGAATTCACATCCATGTCACCTAGAACCTTACGACAATGCAGGCTACTTTGTTTAGTGGTGTTGAGGCTTAATTCAGAAGCTTCTGTGTAACAGACAAGCAGTTTTCCACCGAGCTGCATCTTCTACCCAAGAGATGTCTTTGTGTCAAGTTTGGGGATGATTCTGTTCAAGTCCAGACTACAGTAAGTGTGGTGAGGGCTATGAGAATACATTACTTCAAAGTGCTTGTTACACTGGATTTTAGTTCCTCTGTTGATTTTCTTCACTTGCCTCAGAGATCCCCAGGGAAAGCCATAATGTCCCCAGCCACTGTGTTCCCAGTATTAATAGTATGGTGAGCAAGCAGAGGCACTAGTAAGGTCCTCAAGATGAATATGGAAGGGAGTAAAATTCCTTAAGAGGGGTGCAGGATTTGGGCCTTGGAACTTCGCTAGGAAAAGGACAAATGCACCTAATTACACACTTTTGTGTGAAGGTTGAGGTAAGAAGCTCAAGGTAGAGATTCTTGAGTCTAGACTGATGTCTCAAGCTCTGAAAGGCGTCTCTGACATACAAGGCCAGGGTCCAGAGGAGGGAAGAGATGTGTATGTTGCATAGAATACTCTGGAGAAATGATTGCTGAGGAATGCCCTTGGACTGTGCTGTCAATACAGCTTCAGTGCACACTGTTTCTTTGGGAAAAATGGTTCTTATACACTGAAATACTGCCTTGTGGAAACTACCCGCAGCCCAGTTAATTATGAATCTACAGTCCCAAACTAGACCTCTAGTGAGTCCAGTATGGACAAGTGATTTTTGTCAGGTGGAATCCTCAAAGCCCAAAGGTAAGACTATCAGTTCAACAGAGACTGGGAAAGAATAAGAGGTTGTATCAGTCTGCCCATTATCATACACACAGTAAGCTGGCAGAGCGGGACACAGGTTGCCCCTCCCTCTTCCTAATTTAGACTTCTTTCAAAGGTGATACCTCAAATCCTAGAGTGGAAAACCATTGTCTACCAACTGGGGAAGTACAATTTTGTCTCCATTGTGCTATGTTTAGAGTATCTGGGAGAGAACATTATTTCACTCACAAACAGTCAAAGTTGTGAACATTGACCACAGGATTCTAAGGTATGGCCCCTCGTCAATGACCTGTGACCTGAGCTGACTGAATCTGAGCGAGGCATTGCCCAGAGCCCGCTGTACTGTGCACTGACAGAACGCCCCATTTGCTCAAAAAATAAAGATGAAAGAAAAGTTACTCCTGATCTTGCAATTCCCTGTATATGGGGGATTTTGACTTCAAGTTAATGTTAATTAAATTGTTTTTAGAGCCTAATGTATTATATGTAATGTTTGCTTTCTAATGACCAACAGATGGTTTTTCAATGCTAATGAGGGGTGTATAATGGCTCCCATACTCCTAGTACAAGCTGTACAAGTCAGCACGCTGTCAACTAAATGGATTCTTTGGGTAGAGTTAGAACTCCCGGGGCTGGTCACCAAGCCAGGACTCTGGTGGCAATGGGTCAGGGCACTCACCACCCTCACTGCTAGGTTCTTGCAATGAAGGCATGCTTAGATAAGGTTGGCTTTGGACTGTAACAGACAGAATATACTAGGTAGGGCTTGCTTAATGGATTCATCAGAAGGTGTCATAGCTAGAATTGATCTTAGAGTTCACATTTCCCTATCTTTGAGAGTGTCCAAGTCCTCTTTTATTCTTTGTTTACTTTATTATCTAGGTAGAAAAACAAGGAAAAGACAAAAGAAAGACGGAGGTGAAGCAATCAAGATTAGAAAAAACACAATTTTTAAGGACATCACCTACAGGTTTAGTGTACATAGATCACTGAGCCCACGTCTGGTCTGGAGTATTTGTTCATGAGCCATTGGCCAATTTGTTTTTGTCTAAAATTAAGCCCTTTTTTGTCTTTTCTTTTTTTTGGGGGGGGGGGGTTCTTTGACTCTCCACATTGGGGAGGCATGAATTTTCCTTAGCAAACAAGCATCTCTAATTTAAAAGTGCGTGTGACTGCAGTGCCCAGGGAGACCAGAGAGGGCATCAGATCTCCTTGGAGCTGGAGTGGAACTGGAGTTACAGAGGCTGTGAGCTGCCTAATGTGTGTGCACTGGGAATCCAACTTAGGTCCTCTGGAAGAGCTGAGCTGGCTCTACCGATCTATAGCTTGTTTTTATATATTTTATTAGGATTTAATAAAGATGCATTTTTTTAAGTAACAAGAAGAACTGGAAGTAAGCTCATTGTAGCAAAGTACTTGAAGATATCTAGACACATGGTCTTCAGAAAAGCTAGTTTTAAATGAGGTGGTTGTGACTCTATGCTCTCTGCCCCATTTTCTTGAAGTAGTCTTAGATATGTCATAATAGAACACAGAAGCTTAGTTTTGTATATGCATGTATCTAGTTAACTAACTATACACGTGTATGTATATATATGTGTGTGTAAACATGTATGTACACATTTACATATGTGTTCCATTATGTGTGTCTTAGGTTCCATTATGTGTGTCTAATTCTATCTGCTTGAATTAAATACAATTGGCATTTTAATTTAAACCTTGCCTAAATTTATGGAGAGAGTATCTATCCCTAGGAACTTGATATCATCACATAATACTTGAATAGTATTGAATTCTATTGCTGGTTGTTGAATCTTATAGTTGCTGCCATTGCTGTTATGAGCTATGTTCCGTACAGTATATTTTCCTTTTGTTTTTGATGATACATCACAGACATCTCTCACGACAGGATGTGTGGATGATTCCTTTGGACCATTACATAGTGCTGTACAGAGTGATTGTGCTGTAATCTTATTCCTTAAGGTTAAGCTTGTATAGGCAGACACATTTCTTCAGAATAAATCCTAGAGATGGTAAACATAAGCTGTGATGCATGTATTTTCCCCAGAAAGTTTGACCCAATTTGTATTTCCACCAATGGGAAATGGTAATGCCAGTCTCTCAATTCTTGGCTTTCCTTCCATTTTCTTCTTCTCTCTTTCTCTCTTTTCTTCTGTCCTTTCTTGCTTTCTCTGTAACTCCAAAGACCATAGTTACTTATGTAAAAGCAGAATCCACACCAAGCAATCATACAACCGTATAGACAGAGTGAAGGATAGAATCTCCTTTCTTTTGCACCCCCCCCCCCCCATCTTCCGATCTAGTTTCCCTATCAAAAAGGATGCTCTGCTAAGATTTGCTGGGCATCCCACAGAACATCTTCTTGTGGATTTGCACCACATGTACCTTATCTTAAGTTGAATCTGGCTACACACATGATGCTCTATTACTTGTTTTCTTTTTCTCACCCATCAGTTTATCTCAACAACATCCCCGTGATAAGTAGATAATTTTTTTGAAAGTTATATAATTTTAGTGAATGTATACATAGCTGTCTTTTAGAGTTTTTCTGTAAGCTGGGCATTTAGCTATTGTGCATTCTCCATTTCTAGTATTTTTTAAATTTCATGATTCAATAAATGACAGAATGTTAGCTATCTCTATCATTGTGTACGTCTTCCTTGTTTCTTATTTTCTTGACTATTTCTCATGTATTATGAACTGTGGTATGCATCTGAGGTAGTAAGGACTTGCAATCCTAGCTCTTGGATTAGGAATTGCTCTAGTGTGCTTGGCAAAATGTTCTAGGTCTTGTGGTTACGTGTAGCTAAATGGTTGTTTCTTGGCAGCTGAAATGAGCAGAAGAAGCATTTATCACTTCTGCTTTGAGGGGCTTAGATATGGATAGGCCTCAGACTGTGAGGAAGGTGCATGTTGAAGGATCAGGGTCCCTGATGACTTTGTGGAACAGAGACATCATGTCCATTCACAGTGGGTGATGATGGTGGAGGCAAGAAATAGACTCAGATGTAGGCCACTGTGATTTGGGACCTGATTTTTATAGGAATTAACATTACTTCCCACTAAATATATGTATGGACTCTTTGCTATCTTTAAAAAAATTATCCTTGGCTCTCAAATAATACAAGGTTTATTTTTAGTGTTTAGGAAAAATAAACTTGCTTAGATTCAATAGCTTCAAGCATTTTCTCATGCTGAGAACATTTTTTCCTGGCTGCTTTTCATCTTTCAAGTCTTAGTTTAATAATCCTAACTCAAAGATACCTCCCCTGACCATCAGTCTAACTAAGTAGCCTCCACATACCTTACTGTCCCCTCCACAGGTGGTGTGTACGGACAGAGGCATGGTTTTCTTCATAGCATTTGGAGTAGCTTTGGGTACTGCATTTACCTGTGTGCTCACAGTTTCCTGCTCTCCATCTCAACCCTTGAAGGAAGGCATAGTGATAGGGTTACTCTCACTGTACATCAAGCTCTCAGCAGAGAGTCTGCCTTATAGTGGCCACTCAGTGAATATTTGTTGAGAAATGAATGGTCACAAAAATTCTCTACGTACATTTAAAAATAATTTAGGTAGTGCTTGCTGTATAGATGAATTTGTTGATTTCCTTAGTAAATCAATAGCTTCCAGAAATTTGGAGACACATAGTAAAGCCAATGGTATAGTTGGACAAGCTCATATAGTAAATAGCATTGTTGAGACTAAGAGGACCTGTCCAAGAGTGGCTTCCCAGCTACATCTAGAATGTGCTTCTTCCCATACCTACAGTGAGGCATCCCTGGGGATCCCAGGCTGTAGACATTTGACGTCAGTCCCTGCCTCTGTCAATGGCTTCATTTACCAGTCGATGGACACTGACGTTGCTTCCATTCATTTGATTTTGTTTTTATGCGTTTTGTTTGTGTGTGTGTTTCTTGTGTTTTTCTTTCTTTTTTTGATACTGATTTTTATTTGTTGCTTTTGTTCGTTTCTCTGTTTGTTTTCTAAAGAGGGAGGGCAGGAAAGGGAGTAGAGCTGGGTGACTGGCGAGGTGGAAGGACCTAGGAGAAGCTGGTGAAAGGGAAACCATGCAGAATATGTTGTAGGAAATAATGTTTTCAATTAAAAACATATAAAAATGGGGAAAACACAAGCTAGGTTGCATTTTAAAAGTGATCCATCATTTAGAATTAAATTTGTTTACATTTTGAACTTTTATTTATAGCTGTCTTTTAGAAATATGCTTATCAACTCTTTGAGAATTTCATGTAATGTATTTTGATCACATTTACTGTCCCTTTCCCCTAATTCTTCTCAGGTCTACTCCCTATCTGCCTTCCTGCAGTATGTTCTCCTTTTATAGAAAAATTCCCACCCATTAATATACAGGCAATGCAAAGTGGATCTGATGGTTTATCATGAATTACAATTCAAAGCAGTGGTGCAGGTGTGGCAGTGCACACCTTTAATTTCAGTACTCAGGAGGCTGAGGCAGGTGAATTTCTAAGTGTTCAAGGGCAGCTTGGTCTACATGGTGAGTTTCGCGACAGCCAAGGTTATTTAGTGAGACCCTGTCTCAAAAAAAGATTTATAAGTAGTGAAGGATCAAAAGAAGAGTCTCATGCTGGTGTCTGTGTTGGAGGACAGGACAGGCAGCCTTCAGTTGACAGGTAGCCTAATGCATTGACCAATCCCTTTCTGACATCCAATGGCATTTTCCCACTAGTTCAGCTCAGCTCAGTGCTGTAAATGTGAGTTCCATCCCTTTCTCCTATGGTGGCATGCTTGACTTCCTTTGAAACATCTTTGAGTGGAGACTTTCTTGCTGTTAATGTAAAGTCAGTTTAAAAAAGCAACAGCAACAATAATACCTCAGTATGGCTGGGAGGGTTCAGTGAGTGATGAGTGTATGCTTAGAATCACTATAGGGCTCTTCACTGAGAAGGCAATGCTGGCTCTCATCTCCACTTACTTAAACCTCATTCATATTTATTGACCTTTTGTTTAACTGTCAGAGTCTTTACTGGATGTTGGAACAGCAAAGGAATTAGCTCTGTCCTTGAGAGGCTCAGGTCCAGTGGCCTGGAAAGGACATGCGAACAGGTGATTGCAGTAAGGCAAGTGGCTGCTGGTGAAAGTTGTTCAAAGGCAATGGAAGGTTCTGTCTAAGGTGGGTTTGCAGGGCAGAAGGGACATCTTTGGGTTCTCTGTCTAGAAAGTGAATGAATGCTTGCAGATCCTCTGATGCAGTGGTCCTCAAGCCTCCTAACGCTGCAACCTTTAATACAGTTCCTCATATTGCGGTGACCCCTAACCATAAAATTATTTCGTTGCTACTTCATAACTGTAATTTTGCTACTGTTATGGATTGTAATGTAGATATGTGCTGTGTAGCCCCAGAGGGGTCATGGCCCATGGGTTGAGAACTGCTGGGTTAGCACCTAATGCATCCTCAATGCAGTGGACAGAGTACAGACAGGCTTGAATTTGCCGGAGCCCTTTAAACAGGAAAAGATTTTTGGAGCCTCTGAACACCTCCTTATCCATCCACTCACATGCCTCCATTCTCTTTCATCAGGATTGGGGTTCAGATTTGAACATGATTCCGAATAATGTGGAAGGGCCGTGAAACACCAGTTGCTGGTCCTTGCCTTCAGAATTTCTTTTTCAGGGGATTAAAGCAAGGTTTGTTTGCAATGTGGCACCTAGGAGGTACCCATGGTTTTGTCAGGGTGCCACCCTTCAACATAATTGGCTTCAGTTGATTTGATGTGAAGCTCACAGGGGAAGGGGTCCTTGGTTTCATTTTAATAGTCTTAGTGTACTGGGTTGGATTTATATGTCGGGGTTTGTTGTTGTTGTTGAATCAACAATTCACAGCAAAATCGGAAGGCACTAATGTTAAAAAGTTTCATCTCACCGGGTCCTTCTTCCCTGCGTTGTGCCTTTGTTATTTTATATAAAAAGACATTTCCAAATATTAAAATGTACCCCTATGTTATTGTCCATGAGTTTTATAGTTTGTGTTTGACATTGAAATCTGTGGTCCATTGAGGGTTGAGGACGCTGTAGGGGTTTCTATGTTGTTAAAAATGCATGGGTTCCCTCCACCATTATGAACCATGTAATATTCCTCTTTGTTTCTGATAATATTTCTTGTTCTGAAACCTACTCTTTATGCAATCAACATCATTAGTTTTTCTTCCAAGGGCTTGGTATTATCTTGGTGTCTATTTTCCACCTATTCATTCTTAACCTGTCTGCAATGGGTCTCAGGTGTTAGCTGGCGAAGCTTAGAGGTGTGTCTCTAAAATACCGAGAGCCTAAATGTGGCGTGGCCAGACCTCACTGAGACATAAAGACATTGACCTTCTTTCTGTTTGTTTCTGCCTTCTGGGGAAGCAGATCGCCATCCATCGTGGGACATTTCCATTTTCCAAAAATTGTCTTAAAGTTCAGTTATATCAATAAGTGTTTATATAACCCCTTAATAAATATTCATCCTTTATATAATATATTACTAATACATTTTCAGCAATATCTGGCACCCAACTTGGGGCCAGATACCTCTTGTTAACACTTGTCTATATTTAAAGTGAGTTTCTTAATAAAAATATGTATTTTGGTTATGCTTTTAATTTACTGTAACTGTACTAGTTATACATAGAGCCGAAATATTCAAAATGATTTTTAATATGGTTCTAATTAGAATTTGTTATATATGTTATCCCTTTTATCTGTTGCCCTAAACCTGTTCCTCTACTGTTCTCTTCCTTCTTCTTCTGTGTCTTCTGTAAAATTCCTATTGAAATTTAATTTCTAACGTGGAGCTTTCAGGAAGTGATTAATCCTTAGATTAGTGTGTTAGAAGAAGTCCAAGGGATGGGGCTTATTCCCTTTATTCCATCCATCCTGTGAAGACCCCACATTTATTCCCTCCTGAAAATGCAGCAGTCAAGGGCGAGGTTGGGAGCAGAGAGCAGCCTCACCAAGCACTCGTCCTCGTCCATCTTGGAGTTTTACTATAGCTGTGTTAAGGAACCGATAATCTCCTTTTCTGCCTCCCGTGGCTTTAACTGCACATTTGATTGAACCCCTCCCCTTCTTTAATATACATGTTATACCTTTTAAACTTCACTATGAGCAAGATACTACTCAAATCCACTTTCAAATAACCTTTCTCATTGTAAGTAGCGTATTCTATGACACAAGTGAACCAGAACCAGTTTCTGCCTCCTTCCCTGCATATTTACTCACGGCTACACATTAAGTGTACGTGTGTGTAGACCCTCGAGCATGTTATTGCTGTAATCTAAAGAGAGTGCTCTCACACAAAGGAATATTTATCATGGCTTTTACATCCTTTCTTGGAGCTTTTTATGTACAACTTTCCAACACAGCTTTTCATAATCCAGAAAAGCGTTTCAATGTTTTGTTTGTATTGTTTTACTTGGTCTTGAATATTCCTTGTAGGGTAGGTGAACTGGAATCAAAATGATTCCAGATTTAACTTGTCAGAGAATGTGTTTAGTTTTTCTTCACATTTGCAGTGGATTTTTCAGACTACAGAATCCTAGGTTGGTAGGGGTTTCGCTCGTAAAACTCTGTTCTAGTCCACTCTTTTCTTGCTTACAATTATTTCCAGAAGAAATTTGATATGATTCTTATTTTCCTGTCAGTAAAGTGTTTTTCCCCTTGGATTTCTTTTAGAGTTTTATTTTATCTTTCATTTTTTTATTTGACCATATTTTTCTCACTGCTATGTTTGTATTTTTGTCCATTTTTGCATTTATTCTAATTGTTGTTTCTTAGGTGTTTTTTTTTTTTTTTACTCTAAAATCAGTTTGAAGAAATTCTTAGTCATTACTGTTTCAAATTCCAAAGATTTATTTATGTGTATGGATGTTTAACTTACATGTATATCCATGTACCACATGTGTACAATGCCCAGGAGACCAGAAGAGGGCATTGGATTCTTTGAAACTGGAGTTACGTATGGTTGTAAGCCACCATATGGATACTGAAAAACCAAGCCTGGGTCCTCTTCAAGAGCCATACATCTTCTTAACTTCTGAGCCATCTTTCCAGCCCTATTTTAATTAAATTTATTATCCTCTTTTCTTTCTTTTCTTTTTGATACTCTTATTATGCATTAAAGTGGAAGATACACCAAAGATTTAGAGAGAATTTTGAGGTCTGTAATAAATATTTGATTGACCTTATAGTTTATGAAGGGAATCCTGGGTTAGAGGTACAGATCTGAGAATGAGTGATATGTAGAGTCTAATGGAAAGCCAGGGAACTGAATGATATCTCAGAATGAATACAAATCCAGAAGAGATATGGTTTAGGATCAATATGACATTTAATGTGTTTAATATGTGGCTCTAAGTTCAGAATAGTGTAGTAGAGGATGTTACCAGCATCGAGGATTTGGTATCACAACACAGGGAAGGCATGAAAGTAAGAAAACTGAGAAGACACGTAAGGGATGGACCTCATATGGACCATGTACCTTGGAGTTTCTCATTGGACTAAACAATTGTACTTGGAGGGTAAAGGGGGTGAGCTGAGAAGGCAGAGAGTGGTTGGATAAAGAGATTGAGGATTAGGGATTATGGAGAAAGTGTAGGTATTGGTAATGTAAGAGCTTATTGGGATGTAACTAGTGACTCATGCAGCTGATGAAGATAGAGGAGTTGATTAGCAAAGAGAGGGGGTTTAGGAAATGTGGTGAGCATTACCAGAAGGATACATGTGTGACTGCTGAACTCAACCTTTAGTGTCTATTTTCACTGAACCCTCCATCCTCTTGACTTCTTGTATCTGTCACAGTCTAAAGGTTCTCACTCGAACACATTCTTCTGACATCCTGATGCTGCTGATATAGGGTATTTGAGAATGATTTCCATTAACACAAACAGAGCCATTGAATCATGTCAGGGTTAGCATCTTATGCACCGAGGAATCAATTCAAACACATCACCCAGGATACATTTTTATTGCCAATGAGAGAGATTAGGCAAGAAAATGAGTCCAGATTTCATAGTGAATCCATTATCTGGGGGATCTTTTGAAGAATACAAAATCCTGGAGATTTTCAAATATTTTGAATACATAGATTGCAGAAATATGTATATCACCAAATTTCTGGAGTACTTTTGAGCCCCAAGGCTCAGAATCCTTTTAGGATTGGTGAAGACTTCTTTATTTCCATTTAACTGACTGATTTTGTTCTTTACCAGATTTTCCAAGCTATAGACATCTTAGAGAAATGAGAAGAAATAATAATGAAAATAAATAAATAAATGATTTCTATTTGCAAGATAATTCCAAGAATTAAATAAAAAAATACAAAAACCTTTTCAAGCATCAACTGTATTATTTAGTTATTATTAAGGGGAGTAAGGGGAACACTCCTTTATTGCTGGTGGGAATGTAAACTTGTATAGCCATTTTGCAAATCAGTATGGTGCTTTCTCAGAAAACTGGGAATAAATCTACCTCATGATCCAGTAATAACATTATTGAGCACATACCCAAAGAATACACATTCATACCACAAAGACATTTGCTTAGTTATGTTCATAGTAGGGTTATTTGTAGTAGTCAAAACCTGGAAGTAAAAACAGTCCAGATGTCCCTCAACAAAAGAATAGATTAAAAAAAACATGTGGTACATTTGCACAGTGGAGTACTACTTAGCAAAACAAAATAAAACAACAACAACAAACTCTTGAAATTTTCAGGCAAATGAGTGGAGCTAGGAAAAAAAGAAAAAAACAAACAAACCATTGTTAGTGAGGTAACTCCGACTCAGAAAGACAAACATGGTATTTACGGTATGTATGGTACATACTCATAAGTGGATATTAGACATAAAACAAGGATAACTGGGCCACACAGTCTACAACTCCAGAGCAACTAAGTAATAAGGAGGACCCTAAGAGAAACATTCATAGATCCCCCTGGGGAGGGAAAATAGGTAAGATCTCCTGAGTAAATTGGAGGAAGGTGGTAAGGGAAGGTAGGAAAAACCATGAGGGGATGGGATAGTTGAGCTGGGGAAGGGATAGAAAAAAAGAGAGAAAGGAAAGAGATGTCTCGATAGATGACATTTGGGGGTTAGGGATAAACACGGTGCTAGAGACATTCCCAAGAATCCACAAACATGACCCCCCAGCTAAGACTCTAAGCAATAGCGGAGGGGCTGCCTGAAGTGGCCCACTCCTATAATCGAACTGGCACCCACTCTAATTGTTGTCATAGAACCTTCACCCAGCTACTGATGGAAACAGATGCAGAGATCCACAGCTAAGCGCTGAGACAATCTCCCATCCATGTGAATAGAGGAACAAGGGATTATATAAGCAAAGGAGTCATGATCATGATGGGGAAACTCATAGAGACGGCTGACTCAAGCTACTGGGAGTTCACTGACTCGTAGACTGACAACTGGGTAATCGGCATAGGACCAAACTAGGCCCTGGAATGTGAACGGCTATTGAGTGGCATGATCAGTTTGTGGGGCCTCTGGCAGTGGGACCAGGATTTATCCTTAGTTCATGAACTAGCTTTTTGGAGCACATGCCCTATAGAGGAATACTTTATCTAGCCTTCATGCTGGGGGCGGGGGGGGGGGGGGGAGGGGGGACTTGGTCCCGCCTCAGCTTGATTTGCCAGACTTTGTTGACTCCCCATTCCTTACCCTCTCTGAGAAGTGTATGGGGGAGAGGGCTAGAGGGAAGCTGAGGATTGAGTGGGAGGAGGGGAGAGAGGGGGAATAGTGGTTGGTAAGTTAAAAAAATTAAATAATAAAAGCAGAATAAATTTAAGTTTCCTACCTTCCATCTCTGTCTCATGCCACAGTCTTCACCAGTACCAGGAGAACACACACACACACACACACACACACACACACACACACACACACACCCTCATGAGCACATGACATCGCCTCATACCAATTACTTGCATTATTGTTTGTGGACTACAAGCCTGCCTTTGTTCTCATCTCTGGCGGATACTGGAGCTCGGACTGTCCTTCACTGTCAGAGGCTCCTGGTAGGATCTACTAGCGGGTATAGGGAAGAAACCAGATCTGTTCATGGCTTCCGGTCTTCCCATTCCTATGAGCATCATCCAGCCTCAGACTTTTACTCTGAAACAGCAGCTGTTCCTAACATTTGTGAAACATATCTCACTATACTCCACAAGACACCGGTTATCCTCAGGCCAACAGCAGCCACTCTGCAGACATGTTCATTCCGATTCCGGGGGCCTCTCCCTAATTTTGAGGTGTAGTGATGCAGCCTCTTCTTGTGGCCCTGGCCTGTGGGTGGCCGTTACTACTTCCGCGATGCTCTTGTGTTTTCTTTTATCCTTTCGGTTGCCTAGGTAACGGTGTCATAATTCTTTATATTAAACTCTCTCTTTTCAAATAACTGGTATGATTTCACTTCCCTGAATGTACTGTGATGCACACTTACATAAATACACACAGGATGGAGGACACATTAAAAAAAAAACAAAAAAAACAAAAAACTCAGCCCTTCCCATGCCATTCCCCCAATCCAGGGTCAATGTCTGCCACACATTAAAATTTATTCTTAATCCAAGAGGGAAGAAGGGACCACAAAGTACCAGAAATCTGCTTACCGTGCTCTCTGATGAAGAAAATATTAATTTCCTTCAGTGTGTTACCTTCCCAAACCTTGAATTCTTCATGTAACAACATTTTCGCCTCCGTATCTCTCGTCTGTCTCTTTCTTTAGTAATTACTATAGGGATACAAAAATTCATCCTTCCTAGCAAAACTTTCCCAAATTAAATTGTGTCATCTTCTCCAAACATGCTGGCAAGTGACCAGTTCATTTAAAGTCTGCCAGGTGATGCCAGGTCCTTGCCTTTCCCACTGCACCGTGTGGCTTTTCTCCTTAGAAAAGGCCCTAAGAATGAGTCCAGGGGAGATCTTGAGCTTATGACTCTGGGGCACACAACTGTCTGTTAGGAAGAGGATACTTTTTTGTGGCCCAGAAAAACACAATTGTCCTGTCTACCTCCTAGCCAAAGCATGGCGTATTCTTGTATTGTCTTTTCATTGTGTGGTAATGGCCAAGCTTTGTAAAGTATGGGCATAATACGTCTCGTTATTTAATGGAAAGGAAGGATTCCATTAAACGGGAAGAGGAGATGCTGGTTATTCGAGTTCTTATCTTTGTCTCTCTTCCCCATCCTCTACTCAGTTTTCGTTATTCTTTCTCATGTGACCTTAGGACTTGCCATGTTCCTCCAGGGCTGACTTGGATCAATTTGACCCTTGTGAAAACCTTCACCGTACTTTCAGCCCGTTCAGCTCAGGCTTACGGCTGATACCGTCTCTTGCTAGTGCATCTTTGCTGCTCACTGGAATGCAATGTCTTTAGAAGCAGGAGTCACATTTTATTAATGTATGCATCTATCCAGCTCAAGAGTTTTTCACAGAAGTTGAAATCCATAAGGCTGGGAGTTTGAGGAGAGAAAGACTGGCTCTTTCCATCAAAAGGTAGACATCCTTCAGTCATGAAAACAGACAACAAACAGGAACCATAGAGTTCTCCTATTGTGTTACAAGGTATTGCCATTATCTCAGAAGATCTTAAGCTCATCAGTTCTCTCATACTGTGGTAGTTTCTAGACTTTTTGCTAAACTATATTGTGAGATGTAAATAAAATCTTTATTTTACTCTATCATCATTTTTTGAACATAGTTCAAAAGCTGCATATCATATAATCTACCTCCTTTATGATTTTTGTGCCATGCTTGTCAACGTCTGATCTTAGAAAATAATTTGTAGGATTCACCAAGGTGACAAAGAAATTCCCTTCTTAGTATTTAATTTGGTTCAGAGTTTTGACAATGAAACATATGACTAAGAAAAGAACTAGATTAAGTAATTTCTGGTCAAAGTAATTAATAAAGTTTATATAATATACACAATTTGGCAAATAAATCCACTTAAATTCATAGTTCTTATAGTACACCAAATTATAAATGAGTTAAAAAGTCAAATATACAGAAACAATATAATTAACAATTCATCAAATTTTCAAGTATTTACTGGATGCCTGCTCTATGCCAGTTGTAGTTACCGAACTATAGTAATAAACAAAAGCAAATTTCCAGATGTTATGGCTTGTGCATGAAATGTTCCCCAAAAGGCTCATGTAGTGAAGACTTGGCCTACAATGGCAGCAGTGTTTACAGATGGGACTTTGTGGAAATGATTGAAGCATGAAGGCTTATGAATTGATTGCTGGACTGGCATTATTGGGAAGTGATGTAAACACTAGGATTTGAGGCAAACTCTGAAGAAATGGTTCATTTTTGGTGCTCCTTTGAAGACCATGTCTTCTCTCTTGCCTTTTCCTCCCAGAATGCCTCTCTCTGCTTCCTGTCTGCTTTGTTCTAAAACATGCTTTTTACATGATGTTCACCCTCACCTCAGGCTCACAACCATGGACCACCTGACCATTGGCTGAAGCCTTTGTAACTGAGAGCCAACAAACTTTTCTTCCTTTAAATACTCCCCTTCAGGCATCTAGCCACAGCAGCAAAAAGCATAATGGTGAAACCGGACTTGTCAAAATATGATGCTATAATATTTGGGCATTCATACAAAGAACTCCAATCCATTATCATGCCTTATAGTGCAAAACTCATTTTAAATGGAGCACATGCATAATATTAATACTTAAATGTGTAAAAATGCCTAGATGAAACCTAGACTGAAAATCTTTGCTCAGTGAAATATTTATTAGATGTAACACCAAAACATAGCCTATAAGAACAAATTGATACTTAGGACTTCATCGAAATTACAAAGTTCTTTATTTTTTTTTAAGATCTATGTATATTCCAGGTTAAACTATCTAGAAAAAAAACTCTCAAAATTCATAGAAATAAGCAATTCAACACTCCAATTAAAAGTGGACAAAGACTTCAACAAACATATCATCAAAGAACACGAAAAAGCAAGTGAAAATTAACAACTAACAATGATATTTGATGCTGATTAGAATGTGGAGTAACTCTCATAGCCGGTGAGAATACAAAGTAGAACAGCAATTTTGGGAGATAGTTCGACACTTCTTTGTGAGACTAAACATATGCTTACTCTATGAAATCGCAATCCCACTCCCAGGTAACTACCCTAGAGAAATGAAAACTTATGTTTATAAAGCAGTTATATGCTAATGCTTACAACAGCTTTGTTTGTAATAAAAACAGCTCAGATGCCCTCAAATTCACAAATGACCATGGAACCACCTATGCAAATGACATATTTCTTAACATTAAAAAATGAGAAAAAAATATGTTGACAATATGAGACCTGGAAGTAACACAGATGCATTTTAGCATATAAAAAGTCTAATAAGTGCTACATAGTGTGTGATTTCATGTGTATAATGTCCCAGGAAAGGAAAGCTGGCTGTGAGGAAAAGTGAAAGAGGTAGGGACATGGGAATTCGGGTAAGGGTGTGGAGGGTGCAGTGATAGAAGTGTCCTGTGTCTTGACTGCATTGATGGTTATATGTATACTTTCATCAAAATTAACAGAACTTAACAAAAATAGATTTTAGTGTTCTACAGGTATTTCAATGAAAAAAGAAAACAGTGAAAATTTGGTTAAAACCAAATTCCAAGTTCTAAGGCAGCAAAGAAGCAACTACCCAATAAAACAAAACACAATGATGAATGCTGGCAGGTGGCAATGACTAAGAAACATGACAGCGGTGTGAATGAAGATGGGGAGAGCACCTGGTGTCCCTTCATAGAATGGTCAGGCAAGTTTGAGACGACTGGAATACAGTCATTGCAACAAGAACAAAGTGAGAATTGCTCAGAAACCCTGCAGAGAATATCACTTTCTAGACACTATTTGGCAGAAACAATGCAAAAACAACTGAATATTTTTCTGATCTATAAACAATTCTAAAAAGACAACTCTTCAATATTGTAGAAGATAGAGCCTACGTCAATCAGAGCAAACATATAGGTCTGAATGTATAATGAAGGACCCAGTTGTAGGGGGATTATGTTGTTCCATTGTAAATAATTGTCCCACCCACTGGTTTAATAAAAAGTGCTGATTGGCCAAAGGCAGGCAGGAAGTGGGGGCAGGGCTACCAGTCTAAGAAAACTCTTGAGAACAGGAAGCACAGAGCAGAATGCCAGAGAGAAGCCAAAAGAAGCAGAGGACAATTATGCTGCTCTGAGAAAAGGTACCGAGCCGCATGGCTGAACAGGATAAGAGTCATGGGTTAGTTTAAATTATATGTCTGGGCCTTAGGCTGATCAGCCTATAATTAATGTAAGCATCTGTGTGTCTCTGTGGAGCTGTGGGACTGCGGGTCTGTGGGTCCCTACCTTCTGAAAGTCGGGGCCAGAAACCTAATATTACATCCAGTCCTGGAATGAGTTTCAGACCATGGCATGGAAAGGAACATAGGGCATGATAAGATCCCTTTTGCCTCTAGTTCTGGGACCTGATTCCTACCACAGGCTCTCTACCAGAGCCTCAACACCCTCCTCCCTCTGATTGGAATTTGAGAGGTTAAGTAATTTCCCTTGCAGGTGCTGTGATCAGGTGCTCTGGTTCTATATATAAAACCCTGGTGCTCATGTGCAGATATCCAGAAAGCTCAATTAATCCTAAACATCCCTTCCCACTGAGATATCCCAAAATAAATTCTTCAGCACATGTAAAATGGCTTAACTGTTTTCTTAACTTAATGACTGAATTTAAATTTGTGAACAAATTTTTACAGAGCAGATGCTGAATATCATTTCCCAGGTTCATGGGTAGCTTATCAAGAACATGGATACTCAGAAAAAAACCTGAGAGTTGGATGAACAAGCAGAGGAACTTTATAGCCCACAGGGAGATTAAACTCAGGACTGGCTCCTCAGAACAGTTAGGAAAGTCCCATCTCTGGAGAGATAAAGAAAATAAGAAACATACTAGTCATCTCACTGATATTTATTGATAGTGTGTCAAACCAGTCTTTAAGCCTACTCCAGGACCTGCCGCGTAGTAGACCAACCTGCTTAAAAGACAGAAAAATGAATGAATTAATGAAGTCAGACCAATGGTGTGGGAGCTATAGCTAGATATAAGAATAATAAGAGTTGGTAATTCCCTAAAGCATTTGTTTTAATGTTCTGCTACCACACTACAGTTATAAGTTATAAGCCTTATTCACATAGAAAGATAAGCATTTAATTCTGCTCATAGAGTTATGAGTTAGCTAAGTACCTTTTCTGGCTCTGCATTGGGGCCCCTGTTTCAAGCACATAGTAGGTTATTTTGATTCTGAGCCATGGGATCTTTTTCAAAAGTTACCAAGCAGTTGTTGCTTGGTACAATGCTTGTTCTCATGATGAAAGTGGAAGCCCAAGAGAGCAGAAGCCAGTAAGAATGGAATCTTGTGCTCTACTGCAGACCAAAGCACGGTCAAGGCCAGGCCAGATTTAAGGTATGGAAAATGACTCTCTCTGTGAATGAGAGGGGACTGCTCAATCACATTGCAAAGTTTGCAACTTGGGTTCCCCCAAAGAAACCGAGCACAGATAATTACATATTCCAGAGGGAAAGTATCAGGGGAATTGGCTCACGCAATCATGGAGGCAAGACTACCTGAAAGCTAGAAGCTTGGGGAAGCTGGTAGAATGGTTCACTCCGAGTTTAAAGGCTTCAGTACAAAGGGAACTGAGAGCATATTCAGCCTGAAGCCGAAGACCTGAGACATATGGCTGGGTGATAGGGGAAGGCTGATGGCACAAAAATAAGAAAACTTTGGATGTCCAAGAACACGGGGGGGGGGGGGGGCGATTTAAAGGAGAAGAGAGGGAGAGGGAAGAAGGGAGGGGGAGAGAGAATGTGAATGAATGGTAATGAGGACATGAGGAAATATTTCCTTTTGTTCTGCCTTTTCTCCTGCTCAAGTGTCATGCCATTGCGTGGTCTCACTGCCCTGATGGACATGAATCTTTCTTACTTACTCAGTACATTGATACGAATGCACAGGTCTTCCAGAAGTATCCTTAGAGTTGTACCCGATATTATACTTTATTGTTTATCCAGGTACCTACTCCTTGATGAAGAAGGCAGGTTGAGACTGATTTACTAATATATGGGTGGGGGGAGGGCAAAACCCGGGAGAGGTTATTTGTAATCTATAGTACATCCAGTGCAGTTCCTTTCTACTCAATGATGCCAAGCAAAAATGAAAATGGTAGCTATACTGAGGCGTATGTAAGAATAAAGAACTAAGAACAGAACCCTTCGTACAGGATATGCTATGAAAGGTGTCTTAGAAGATAGGGATGCTTTGCAAAGAGGAGATGGGTCAAGGACATTCCAAACAGCAAACAAAGACAAAACACAAAGGAGGCAGAAAACCACCCTGTCCTCAGGTGTAGAAAAATGCTGTGGCACAGAGGGTAAGCTGTGGAGGCCGGAGATGGAGTAGAACTGTACTGAGAAAACAACTGGGCTTGTTATTTTGTCTCCTCAGGGTGTAAACTCGAGAGAGAGAAGAGCTTTGACTTTGCCAGCACATAGAGTGCTCGGTAGTAGTGTTGCAGGGCTCCAAAAGTACTTGTTGATTGGATACAGAATGGTTTTGTACACTGTGAGAGAGCAGTTGGCCTTTAATCCAAAATATTGGGAGGAGACTTAGTTTTTTATGAGCAGGTATAGGTGGTGATGTGATTTGGTAAAGGCAGCTGTGAAGGCAAGGGCAGCAGGAAGCCAATGTCAACAGAGGGGAAGTGCAGGTCTTTGCTTTTGGGAATAGATGTTTCCCTGAGATTTAATGGGAGGATGTGCTGGATCTCCTGATCACTGAGGTGTTAGGACAATTAGTGGCCTATTTAATTTTTCCTTTTTAAAGTTTTTTCCTCACATAATACATCTTGATTGCAGTTTTTCCTCCCTCTACTCCCCCAAGTTCCTTCTCACCTCTCCGTCCATCCAGATCCATCTCCTTTCATTCTCCACTAGAAAGTAAACAGGCTTCTAAGGGATAATAATAAAATAGGATTAAAAACTAACATATTATAATAATATAAAACAAAGAGAATAAAAGAACCCAAGAAAAAGCATAAAAAATGAATACAGATGCGGAGACCTACTCAGTTACACATTCAGGAATCTTATAAAAACACTAAACTGGATGCCATAATATATCCTAAAAATACCTAGAGGCTAAAAAAGAATGTGTGTGTGTGTGTGTGTGTGTGTGTGTGTGTGTGTGTGTGTGTATGTGTGTAAAAGACATTTTTAAAGAAGCCCTGACCTGATATTAGACATTATGAGACAAGAAACCTCCCAAAATGCCATTGACTCCATTTTCTGTGGCCATCATCTGTTGGGCATGTAGCCTACCCTTAATATGAGTTTGTTTTCCCAGTGAGACTCCCTTGGAGAAAGCTGTACTCTCACGTGTTCACTTCTTTCAAATCTAGGACATCATCAGATGGAGACGTGTAGATCCTGTATGTGCTGCCCCAGTATCTGTGACGTCGTGTATGTGCAGGTCCTGTTGATCTAGGAGATCTTATTTCCTTGGTGTCCTGAATTCCATCTGGTTCTTACATTCTTTCTGCCTCTTCTTCTGCAGAGTTTCCTGAACCAAGGGGCTTTCCCTTCATTGAATTTTATCTTACTTCTGTTATTCATATGCCACCATCTAGAAAGTTCTGTAATATATAATTTTTATTGCTCAATATGCATATATTTTGGGTGTGTAAGTATTTTTTCTATGTCAGAGTTTTTACCTCATCGTGTATATTAATGAGAGCACTGTAGTCAGAAGTTCAGAATTCAAATTTTAGCTCATTAACTTCATGAGGAAGGGACTTCACTTCTGAAGTCTTTGTTCATGAAACATAGTTTACTTGTTGCATCATTATTATTTCTTTGGAATAATATTATGAGGCAATGTAGAGGAAAGAGCTAACAACTAGATGTCATGTTTACTGTTAAGCATATTCTTCAATATGCAGTGGTACTACTATTGTAGTATTATTCTCAATTATGTTATTTCCTGTTTATAGATTTCATAATGGAGACTAAGAGCTGACTAAGTCCAGTATGATTTGGTAAACTATAATGTGATCTTTACGGAAAGTAAATGTTAGTATAATTACTACCTTTGCTCTGTGGGGAAGATGCATGAAGAACTTAAATAAATGAATACCATCTTCTGAGACACTATCTCTGTCTTCTTTAGTTATTTGAACAAGAAAAACAAATGCATTAATCAACACAAAGAACAAAATCAGACAAAGCAGTGCTCTGTGCTGGGTCAGGTCATCATCCATCTTGGGAAGAGAGCTAGAGAAAGGCCAAAGTCTGAGGAGACATCTGTAAGATGTCACAGAGAGAAAGCTGGTGAAAGCCAAGCCTAAAGCTAATGAGCTTGCTTTGCTCTGTGGTTTTGTGACTGAAAACTTCATTCAATCTTCCTAGCTATGAAAGCTGGTACTATAGAAGCCAGGGCCTTCTTTGACTGCTACAAGACATTTTAACTTAGCTTGCTATTTCTATTTAGCACTGCCACCTGAACAATAGCATCTCTTAAAGGAACCCATATCCTCTTTTTTTTTTCCAGTTGTCTTAAGCCCTACATGAAAATTTGGGACATGCTGGTACGCCAAAATGTTGTTGGTTATTTTTTATCTTTTGTCTTTTACTCTTTGGAAGGGTCTGCCACTGAGCTCCCATATAAATAAACAGAGGGTTTTTTTGCTTATAAATGTCCAGCCTTAGCTTGGCTTGTTTCTAGCCAGCTTTTCTTAATTAAAATTAATCCATCTACTTTTTGACTCTGGGCTTTTCCCATTCTCTTACTTCTGAAAATCTTACTCCATGGCTTGCTGTGTAGCTGGGTGGCTGGCCGCTGATGTTCTCTCTCCTCCTTCTCTGGCTACTTCTTTTTATTTTCTCCCAAATTTGTCATTCTATTTATACTCTCTGCCTGTCAGCCCCACCTATACTTTCTCCTGCCTCACTATTGGCCATTTAGTTCTTTATTAGACCATCAGGTGTTTTTTTGACACACAAATTAATGCAGTTTTACACAGTTAAACAAATGCAACATAAACAAAAGTAACACAGCTTAAAATAATATTCTACAACCCACTAGGATGGTAGAGATGTGCAAATCTCTGGGGCTTGCTGGTCAGCCAGCCTAGCCTACTTGGTGAACTCTTCACTAATGAAAGATCGTGTTTCTAAAACAAGGGCATGAATGGCATGTGAGGAATCACACTTGACATTGACCTGTGGCCTTGATAAGCATGTTCTCATATAAATATATACAGATGCATATACGAGAGAGAGAGAGAGAAGGAGAGAGAGAGAGAGAGAGAGAGAGAGAGAGAGAGAGAGAGAGAGAGAGAGAGAGAGAGAGAGAGAGAGAGAGAAACAGAGACAGAACTCTTAAGGAATTAGAGAGTGAGAAATTCCATTTTTTCATGATGGTCTTAGAAGCTGGAGACCTTAAAGGAAGAGTAGATGCTACAGTTCTGTCTGCTGGCAAAATGTGTTTCTTTCCTCTTCTTTAGGAAAGGTTAATCTTAATTTCATTCAGCCTTCAGCCGATGGAATGAGGTTCCCCTATATTAACAAGGGTAATCTACTTCGAGTTCATTCATTTAAATGTTACTTTCATCTGAAAGATACAGAAACATCCATAATATAATGTTTCATAAAATGGCCTGGCTAAGTTCACACATCCATTAACCAATACATCTATCTTCAGAGCAAGAATTTGAAGTTTCAGAAAGACCTCCAACACTGGGCTGAGATTAAACAAAGCAATGCCATGAACCATCAGGCAAGTCAACAAGATCCAAGAGGCTCCCTCCATCTGCCTTCTTAATGATTCTAAGCCTTTGAGTGGGGCCGGGAAGGCAAGCATACACACTAACTTCACACTTGCCTCTTCCCATCCTACTCTCTTTATGGCTTCCTCTGCATTTCAGCTCCAAGGCTGTGCTCAAATGTAATTTTATCATGGTAAACTTCATGTGCAATTTTTTGAGACACCTCTGGCACATTTTGCAAGTCTTCTGTAATCCTGCCTCCATCCAGCCACCACACACAATATGAACTCATGAGATGCATGCTGCAACTCAGACATTGCTCTTCTTGTTTGTTTCATGAATCATCTTTGATCAAAAGACCAAAATCTACCCTCAATTCAAGGTTCACTTAAGTGTGCCTTTTCCCATAATACTTCAGAGTTTCCTAGTTATCTCCCTGTACTGAATGTACAGTGTAATTGCCTTCCAATATAGAATCTAAGATACTCTGTTGTACATAGTTTTTTTTTTTTTTTAATCTTTGTCACCTACACTGGAAGACAATTATTCTCAGCACATAAAAAGATGTTTACTCAATAGTGAGTGAAAGAATGAATAAATATGTACATGGCCATGAACAGGAATGCATAAATGGGTGTATGGCATGGACAGGAATAAGTGGTCTTCAAGGCTATACTACTTCAGCAACAGAGGTGGGACTTAACCCACATAGCGATCTGTCTACAGTCATATTTTGCCTTAAAAAGACTAGACATTGATAGTTGGCAACGGTGCTAGGATGGCTATATCTAAATCTATAGGTCTGTTGCATGGCAAAATTACAGATTTCTGGTTCCACCTAGACTCAGCAAGTAAAGTCTTTGATGAACTTAGAAAGGAGAGAAAGAGAATGTTAGAATCGCTGGTTAAAAAGGCATTCTCACCTAGAGTTTGAACTTCAGGAACAATATACAGATGCAGGTGGATGTGACTAAAGAATGCTGCCAACTGTTGAGACTGCAAAATTATAAATGACTTATGTTTTTATTCAAAGGGAGAATGAGGGCAAAATGAATTATGTTATCTTCATATTATAGAGTAGTAGAGACATTAAAAGAAAATGAGAAATATAAACTGACATTAAAAACATGAGACAATATTTTTATAATTTATATAACTTATTTTCAGTGTATCAGTTTATACAAATACATTATTTAATTAAACTTAAAGAATTAGGTTGTCATTATTACACATGTTTTTTAATTGTCCTAACATCTTTGGTCCCATGAGCCAATCACCTGCTTTAATCACTCAAAATTTTATTTTTCCCACAGAAAGTTATCTTCACAGAAAAGTTACTTATACACTTAAATAATTACCTTTAATTGCTGAAGAAAATAATTTTAAAACTCATTTAAATGTTTATATATACACACTCAGCCCATTTTCATTGTTGTGTAGGATACCATTATATGAGCACATTATGGTTTTTCTATTTGGGTTGTTTGAATCATGAATTTTCTGCCATGGTACCTTCCTTACTGAGTAAGAAACAGTCCGTCAGTAGAAATGAGGGAAGACCATGTATGCTGTGATCCAATTCATTTTAAACACAAATCTAGTATGTGACAAATTATTATTTATGTACTAAAGAACATTTTTGGTATGTACTGTGATCTGAAGGATTTTGACTCCATCTCCATTCCAGTTTTGAAATCTCTATCGACAAGGCAATGGTAATCTTTACAATATGATTAGCAAGTGAAATCTTTTCAATATGATTAGGTCATGAAGATGGAGCCCTTCTGACTGAGATTAGCATCCTCATGAATTAAAGGCAGAAGAGCCGCTTTGCCTTTTCTCTGAACACACAGTGATTACCATCATCTGTAAGGAATATGCCCTCAACAGCACCAAATCCTGACTTTGGATTTCTTGGCATCCAGAATTATGAGGAAAAAAAATTGTTGCTTTAAACTACATACTTTACAAAAACACTTTTGTTTTAGCAGCTGGAATGAACTAAGACAGTTTATAATTGTATTAATTAATTGATAAATTTATGACAAAATATAGACTGTAGTTACCAGTAGTTTATGTTTTAATTTGAAAAGAAAATGGTTGAAAATTAAAGACCTTCTTTGTGGGAGGAAAAGCTTCCATGGTGGTATGCATGTCACAGCGAGATTGTGGGAATGTTTGCAGTGCTGTGTACATTTTACTGAATATTGAGTCATAGACATAAAAATCATAAAATTTCATGGCATGCAAATAAGACCTCAGAAAAATTCTATGTAAAGCAAGCTTCACGGATGATCTTAATGTGCAACAAATTTGGGGAAACCCATCTGGGAAATATTCTTTTGCACTCCCTACCTTTCCTGTAAGAGTGTTAGCATGGCCTTCACTAGACAGTGATAATAAAGTCAATAACAAGGGTAAAAGTCAAAGTGTCACAAACATTTCTACAAAGCATTTGTCAGGATTCCTTAAGAATTAGTGATGTGAAAACACTGTAGCATTAAAATCCTTTCAGGGACCCTAATTTTCCTCAAGCTTACATTCAAGAGAATGCATGGTTTTCAGCCGAACTTAACATTGGATCCCACAGCTGAAAATGACCTTGAAAACAACTATGCCTAGAAAGATGGACTTTGAAATATGGAATCATACTTACTTCACTGGGCTGTGTAAGATTCAATGAATTAACTCCAACTCTTAGGAGGAAATCTACTGTACACTGTATGTCAGTCCTACTCTGTCCTGACTCAGATGACTCTAGAATCCTCTCCTACCAAGCCTCAGACACTGATCAGGGTAGGCGCCTGACCCAGTGACAGCTGATTTATAAATGATAAACACCCAAGTGGTCACTAGGCTCAGTAATAGCTTTCCCAGCCATGTTGACTCATTGAGTCAGTAAGATCATTTTTCTTTCCTTTGTGTGTATATGTTTGCATGTTGTATATGTACATGTTTGCATATGGGTGTGCATGTGTGTGTGAGCATACATGCATGCACTCCCAATGTTAACATCAGGCACTTTTCTTGGTCACTCTCCACATTATTTTTTTGAGACTGGATCTTTCACTGAACATGGAACTTGCTTATTGGTTTAGCTGGTGGCCAGGGAGCTCCAGGGATCTCCGTGCCTCTACTTTCTTAACCCAATGCTAAGGTCATAGACGCTTGCTCATTTACCCAGCTTTCATGTGAATGCTAGGGACCAGATATCAATCATTCCACTTACGTGGCGATCACTATAGCAACTGAGGCATCTTTCCTGCCCTAGAGGTCCTCTTTCTAATGGGGATTGAAGGTGCTACCTACAGTGAAAGTCTCTTTATTGTTCTAACAGTAGAGTAAAGGACAGAGATACAGTACAAGATGCATTCTGTAATGGGTTGACATGTGGTGGCTCAGTTTCCAGTGGTCCACCCAATTTCCACGTGTTTCAGCTGCCCCCATTTCCTCATCTTAGTTTCCAGGACATTTTATGGGATGCTCTTTTCTCATACTTCAACCTGATTGAGAAGGTACACTGTGGAAGGAGAATAACCTAATTTACTCACTCAGGAAGAGGCCAAAAGACACAAAAGAGGAGCTCACAAAGGACGCTTTTGATTGATCATGGCGCATTTAATATGTATGTAAGCAGATGTTTGTTTAAAACAGGCTACGCACACAGCCTGAGGTAGGGTATTTTCCTTGTAGCGGTAGGCAAACTGAGTAAGGCTAGGATGTAGGGCCAGAATGCAGGCTCTAACTACTGTAAGTAAGTAACTAAGTCCTTACTATCTCCATTTCTTCCCCCTCCCTGCCCCCTATAACACAATGCCTCAAGAATCTTTCATCTGTTGTGGAGGTCAAAATATGTCAATGCTTAGACTTTCTCTTTACCTTAAAGCTCAATAATTTAAAACCTTTAGCAGAGAAGATTCTGCCCCCTCTGCCAGCTTGCTCTTCGGTGATTTGCATAACAGAGCGACTCACATTTCTTGCGCCTTAACTCAAGGGAGCAAAATATGCTCTGCAGGAGAAACAGGCCTGGGATAGAGGGGAATGTAACACAGGCAGAAAATCTCAACGTCTGACCTATTTTCCTTTCCATGTTAGAAGTAAAAGGAGGAACTTGAAGAGGGACAGAGACCTTCATCATTTCACATGGACTTTCAGCAGACAATTTTTGCCATTGAAAATATCGAAGTCCAACTTTCCCTTTACAAAAATAAGTCTATGACAAAGAAACACATGTGACTTTGATAACATTAGAATTCAAATGAGGCTGTTTCTGTTATGAAAGCTGGACAAAATCAGAGGACCTTTGTGCTGGGTCCTTAATTCGACAGAGGCAGGCGGGGTGGCTGAGCTGATTTACTGAGATTTTCTAAATTTCAGGATCTTTTGTTGTAAGATTCCTTCCTTGTGAGACCTAGAAGATAAAATACCACAAGTGTAAACGTATGGCATGTGTGGTTCAGTTGGACACACTTCAGTTTGATACTGGATGGTATCTGTCACAATATTACAATCACCTGAGTTCCTGCACTTAGGTGTAATTCCACTTTCATAAGCCATAAAATTCATTCTTCTAGGAGAAAATCTCCACTTTCTGTAAGATTCTTAGCAGGACTGAATGGTAATGCCATGCAGTAACATTGATGGTACAAGCTTTCAGTAGCATAAAGGAGTCCTGTATACACACACTCCTCATCTTACAATGGGATCATGTATTGATAATATAGTATCAAAGTTGAACATGTTAGTTGGAATTCATATAGTATGCTACACTTGCTTCCCTTAAGTGTGCTACGAACACTTACGTTCACCTTCAGTGGGCTGATGTCATAGAAGGAAAACCTATTTGTAATAAAATGTCGAACATCTCACACAATGAATGTGAGACCCAAAGTGAAACCCAATGCTACATGTAGGCTCCCACCTTACTGACTACATATTGCTTGTCGATTGCTGTAGAGTTGACAACCATTAAGTTGACCACTGTATGGCAAGGGTTTTCTGTAAGTCCACCATTCCAAAGACATTTCTTGGAAGCATGCAGTGACTAGAGACAGTGCCATAATTGTTATTGTTTGTCACTGCTAGACTAGGACAGATGTGATGCCCTGACAGTGGATGAGCCACATAAGAAGGTAAGGCAGAGGAGGATAATGGGCAGATAGGTGAGCGTGAGTATGGATGAAGGCAATTAAAAGAAGACAAATATACTAAGAGTAATTGATGATATATGAAGATACCTAAGGGGAGATTAGAAATCTGAAGACTGATGTGCGTTGCTGAGGTCCACTGGTGCAAGGTAATTTTCACAGCAGTGCAGGGCAGCATCTGCCAGAGAATAGAGCAGTTCAGGAAACCAACGTGACACTACAGTAGTGGATATCCTTGATGAAGTGGAGAGGGACCTCCCTGTTGTTAAGGGTGCCAAGGATTTGACTGGGTTTTGAAACAGAGGGTAAGAGCAATTATAAAGCCAGACCCCATTTCTAAGTAGTGTCAGACCATGTTAGGCTACAAGCAACAAAAGGCAGCCTTTGAAAAAATTCCCTCGATTTAAGTGTTTCATGCAGCTATTGATTGCCCTACCTCTTGGCTGGGCTGTGTGAGGGAGAAGGATGGTGTGCTTTCTTGGGACTAGCTGTTTCTGCTGCTACTGGGATGCTTTTGGCAACTCACACCTGAGGAGAAAGTTGAGGAGGCAGAACAGGGATCTGAAGTGGAGACCTCTGCAAAGCCACGTGGTACAATGATTTAAGATAAATGAAGGTCTGTCTCTGAAAGAGCCTTCGGTGCTTCTGCAGATTACGGTAAAAAGAAAAAATATTTGTTTCCTGGGTTGATTGTTATGGAGTTCGTGCAAATATTATCCCAAAAGTGACTTCTCAGAAAGCATCGTGTGTCATACCATAGGACTGCCTGCTTTTCAGCCTCTCCTATCACCTCCCTGCTTGGGATGAAAATTCACATTTCCTAAGTGTTCCTTTACCTCACTAGGCTAAAAGCAAGAAGGGACTGCTCTGCTGATATTTTGCATGCTGAATTCTCACTGTGTTTGCAGACCTTGTTGCATTTAGGAGACTGTAGGGAGAAGAGGGCTCAGCACATGCAGAAATAACAAACAGCTTAAATGTCTTAGTGCTCTAGAGAAGGACAGGATAGGTCTGCAGATGACCCGGTTTCTGCTGGCTGAGTAGGAAAGAGGGAAGTCCCTCCTCTGGCTAGCTCTGCCGAGCAGGGACACAGCTTCAGGAGTTCAAAATGCAGCCTGGATGCTCTTCTGCGAATTTCCAGGTGATTCCTGCCCAACTTTTTATCCAGTCTCTGTTCAGCTTGCCTTTTCTTGGTAGTGAGTGGAGGTCCCTCCCTGCCCAGTACTTACTTTGTGAGACTGGCTCACAGTAATATTGCAGTATGCTAGAATCTTTGCTCAGAGAGAGGTATATTGTGTTTCCATGCCAACAAACTCCAAGAAGCAGCCAATATTTCTTCCCTCTTCCCTCCCACCCTTCCCTCCCTTCTTTCTTTCTAAGCATTTCGGCAAAACTCAATTTATGTGGCTCTCTAAAGAGCAGTTCCCAGTAGGCCAAGCATAGTGTGGTGATGGGGACATGGGTAGAGGGACAGCTACAGGGCAGTCTTTTTACTTCATACTCAATCTGCTTCTGACCATCCAGTTTCAGGGTCTGTTTTTCCATGTACACTCACAAAAGTAATTTTCTGATGCCTAATTGTACTCAGACATGGAATCCACAGTGGGTAAAATATCAAGGAAAGCTTTGGATGATGATTTCAAGGTCTTTGTTGGTGTTAGGGAGCAACAGGGGTAGACAGGAGAGAGGGTGATAAGGGAGTAGGCTTGGGTAGAACCAAGTCAAGGCAAAGTGACAATATCTTGTTCTGGCTTGATAGGTTGTAATTATTTTAAAGGTATTTCCTTCCTTCCTCTTTCTCCTCCTCCTCCAGTACCACCATCACCTCATCATCACCTCCCCCTATTTTCCTGAGTATTGTACTCAAGGCTTTGAGTATATTAGGCAAGCATTTGACCAACTGAGCCATCTCCCAAGTCCCTAATTTTGTAAATCCTCATATCCAATTCCCCTGCTCACCATTGTTCAACACAGTTCATTTCACACTGCAAATCTGCAGTAAGCATTTACAGGATTGGATTAAAATAAAAGCTAAGATGTCTTTTGTTATTTCTTTTCTACTGTAACATACTTCTCCCATCCCAGTTAGCTTTGGACTTCCCAGCTGGGCTTCACTGTGTGATGAATTATGTAGGTGACAGAGACACATTTAAGGTTGCCTTGGGAGGAAATGGGAGAGGGTATTTTGCCACAAAACTGAAAATTAAAGGCAGAGAAACTAGATCCAAAGGGCCACTGGGTGCTGTCAGGATGTTGACTCCATTTTCCTGGGTAGGGCTTGTCCCCCACCCAGCCCACCACTGAAGCGCCTGAGGCTTGCATCCAAACACCACACAAAGTGTTTCATGGTTGAACAGACCCAAGAAACAGACTGGGACTCAGTCTCCTTGCCTGGCCTTATCCCACTGCCTACGTGAGAGCCATTCACTGTGGCTGGGGAAGAGAAATATGAATGAACAACTGTAAGATGTGAAGACAGCTGAGGGGAAAAAGACAAAGCAATTCTTTGGAGAAAAGTTAGAAGCCCAAAGAAAGCAAAATAAAGGTAGATGTCAGCAGGAAGGCTCGAATGGTGCTGGATTCTTTGTGGTTTTTATTTTGTTTGGTTTTGCTTTCTTTCTTTCTTTTTTTTTTTATGAACCTCTACACTCCCCATTGGCCATCTTTGCTGAAAGTATTGACTCTTGGGTTATCCAGGTTATCAAAAAGAGTGACATTAAAAGACCATCAACCTATCTGGTATGAGTTAGCTCCTGTTTGATACTCGATGGCAGCCATCAACTGCAAAGTGTCATTTCCTTGCATGTGGCCAGTTGTAAGTGGTTGGCAGTTAAGGCCAGATGCAGTAACGACAGACTCAGGAAGTGCATTTCAAACTCTGTGGTTCATTCATTCCTAAAGATGTTTATGAGCACTTAGGAAGGCAGCTTCCGGGCACTGGGAGAAAATACCACCATCACGCAGCATTATGATTCTAATGGCAGTAATTGGACAAGGAAGCATAAATGATAACAACCTGAGAAAAAGCCATCTTGCCTCATTTCCTGACTGTTTGCCATGCATGGTTTTGACAGGAAGCAGCAGAAACACATTTGCATCTGTCCCCAGTCTCTGTCAACAGTAGCATCACTGTGTTCCTCGTTTCTCCCTGTATTCTTTTGGGTCTTCCAGTCCAGGGCTCCATTCTTGTTCTCTTCTGGTCCCGGCTATCCTCTCTGCTGCTTGAATAACTTCTGCAAAGCAAAGCACAGCACATAGACAGTGCCCTGCAAGTATAACCCTGCACTCCTGGCTCCCTCCTCTCCACAGGGTCTCTCCCACTCTCTCACAAGCCTCCCAATCGTATGCCTTTTACTCTAGTGTGTTTCTTCTATAAATTTACTTGCTTACATGTTTTAATTTGCCTTTGATCTAAGACTAGTCTTCATTAAATTTTTATTTGAAGATTTCAAGGTTGTTGTTCTTTTTTTTTTTTAAAGCACAATAGGAAGGAGAATTGAGACAATTAAATAATGATTTTTGAGATGTTTTAGGAAATAATGATAGTGTTACATAGCCAGTAAGATGTTTGTGGGGAGTAGAAGCATGTGCTGCCAAGTCTGATAACCTGAGCTGAATCCCTGGGATCTGTACTTGGAAAGAAAGAACGGACTTTTATAGATTATCCTTTGACCTCAATAAATGAACCGTGGTATATGTATGCCCTCACTTCACACACCCCCACAAAATGTAATAAAAATATTAAAATAATATGTCATGCCAACAAGGATGCATACATGTTCTTCTTTGGAAACAAGAGTCCTTACAATTCAACACAAATACAACATACCATTAGGTCATTTCAATATGCCAGAGTTTACCAGTCTAGGTCCCCCAAGCTGCTCTATTTATTAGACTCCCTGAATTCTTCATAATGCACACATCTTGGCCTTCCAGGGTCTGTGTCTTCTGTGTCTTCCTTCTTCTCCAGCTAGACCTCCACACCCATCAGCAGCCTGCTGCTCGACACTCTGCAAAGCTGTCCTGTCTTCCCAACCATTTGCTTTGTGAGCTGGATGCTTTCTATTGTGTCTGTGGACCCCAGCAACTGTGTGTGTATGTGTGTGTGTGTGTGTGTGTGTGTGAGGGGGGGGGCACTCCTGACTTGGTGCCTATGCTTGGGGGAATCAGGGTCACAGGTGTTTGATGTATCCTTTCTCAAAACCAACGACGGTCACTTTGGTCAGCACAGCCACTACAAACACGTATTTTCAGCAAGCCCAGAGCCCATTCTGTGGGGTCCTTGTGTGTACAGAATCACCCATTGTGATAGATTTCTCAAAGCTGAGCTCCTTGTTGGTTTTTTTTTTTTTTTTCTGGTCCAGTATAACAAAAGAATCCTGACAGTGTTCAGGCATGGGCCACTAGGGTACAGAATTATAACCTAAAATTTCATAAGGAGTACCCAAAACTTCACCATCCCCTCTTATGAATCGAAATAAGCAGGGAGAGTTATATTACCAGAAAGTAAGGTAACCTCTACTCTAGTTAATTTTTAAAAATGTAATCATCTACAAATTGAAAATTAGATTTCTAGTATAAATTCCTTGTGAAATACCTCACTGATAACTGAGTTCTCCTGCCCTGGTTAATGAATCAACACTTGACAAGCATAGATATTATGCTTACATGTTATCCCCATGAAGTTTTACTCAAGGTCTGTGCTCAGCGCCTCATGTAATACAGAAAGAGCTGCAGGTGGACAGGATGTAGCTCATTTGGTAGAGTGCTTACATGGCATGTATCCCCGAGTTCAGTCCCCAGCACCGTGTGATCTAGGCATGTTTGCAATTACAGCACTTGGGACATGGAGGCAGAACTGGCCGAAGTTTGAGGTCATTCTCATCTACACAGGGAGTTTGAGGTCACGACCTTCTCTCAAAGTGACAAAAAACGACAGAAGACATGGAAGGTAGATGTGTGTGTGTGTGTGTGTGTGTGTGTGTGTGTGTGTGTGTGTGTGTGTGTGTGTGTGTGCATGTGTGCGTGCATGCGTGGGTGTGTAAAAAAATTGGGGCTTTACAGGCATGCTGCCTGACATTACTTGGTTTGGGGAATTCAGACTCTGGTTCTCATACTTGTGAGGCAAGAGCTAAGTCCTGAGCCATATCCCCAGCTCTTATTTTCATCAGTATTTTACCCGCATTTACTCTACAATACTATGTTCCTGACATAGTATTATGCAGGTAAGATAATCTACTTCGTCTGCAGTTTGACAGTCAATACTAACAAAATGATCGCTCATTTGTGCTGGGATATACTGTGATAGCATCATATTGGCATTTTGTCCTCGTTAGTAAACATCATTTTTTAATAGTCTATCAAATTATTTTAATGGGTGAGATTATGTATTTTATGTTTGGCTTAAAATTATATTTTGCAATTAATATATTCAAAAGGCTTTTATTTTGAAATATATATGATGCTCTGTGCATCCTCCTGCACTGAGATGGCATGCCTTTCACCGGAGGAAGCTTCAAATGATTGTGGGGGCACCTAGTCTGAGCTTCTCATCTTCTCTACTGTCTTCCACTCTTTCTCTTTCACAGTATTTGTTCATATTTCTGGCTCATGGAGATCTTCCCATTAACAGTATGCTAAGATGCTCATTACTTTTTCAGGATTTATTTTAATTGACAGGGGAGGTCAATCACGCACACAGGATTTGCAGCAATATCTCAGAGACACGCATGCGCCCTTCACCTATACCAGAGCTGCTGATCACCCGAGAGTGCCCAGCACCTCACATTTCTTTCCTCATCTTATGCCAGTGTTGGGTTCTTAATGACCACTGAGTCCAAAATTAAAAATTCTGTCCAAAGAAAATACATCTTAAAGTCAAGCCTCTAGCTAAACTAGGGAAAGTATCCAAAGTCGCGGCACAACAAGCCAAGTAAGATAAAGGACTGGGGTAGGAATTTCATGGCTTTATTTGGCTAAGAACATTTGTATCTAAGACATCTTCTTGGTGAATGGGCCAGTGGCCCAGAATCGTATAAGGCCCTAGTGGTCCTCTAAATGCAATTATTATGTTGTTTATATATGCCTCTCAGTGCTGTCACAAAATAGTCAACAAAAAGCAACTTTGTGACAAGGGACTTCTTCAGTTTATGGTTTGACGATGCAGCTCATTACATGGGGAAAGGCATAGTGGCAGGAGGTGGAGACTGATGGCCCTATGGTGTCCATAGCCAGAAAGCAGAGTATAATAAATTGTAGCGTCAGCTTATTCCTTTCTTATTCAATCTGAGGCCCCAGACTCCCATTTAATTAGGGTCTTGGCGTCTCTGTTAAACCCTTCTGGAAACACTTGCTTTCCCCTGCCCTTCAGGTGTGTCTCCTAGGGGATCCCATATCCAGTCAACTGAAGGCTAACCTTCACTGTGTGAGCTTTAATACCTAACCACAACATCTGTCGGCCAAACCTCTGTTCTAAGTTGTAGCAAAGGTGTTATTTTTACAGTTATTAAAATCAGAAGTGTACTCATAAAGAAAAGGTCAAATTTGGAAGAAAAAATAAAGCAAAGAACAAAATCAGAATTTAGAAACTTAATCATAATAAAGTTGTCAGTGTTCCTCATTTAGTGCTGATTTATATTTCCCACAAATAAAGATTGGTAAATTCAAAGTTTTTATTTGGCATTTTATTATACTTTTTTGAGGATTTGCAAATCTGGCACTTGATTTGTGGGTCTGTGGGCTGCCGTGTGTGGCCTGTAAATCAGCTCTGTGATGGGGTAAATCAACTCTATCGTAGAGGTAAGGTTCAGGAGCTAAGTGAAGTGGAGAAGTTGAGGAACACAGGAACATGACGGCCTTTAGACAGAGTCCTGCACAGGATCTGAGGAACATAGGAACATGATGGCCTTTATACAGAGTCCTGCACAGGATCTGAGGAACACAGGAACATGATGGCCTTTAGACAGAGTCCTGCATAGGGTCAGTGATGCCACATGGTCCCATTGGGAGGATGAAGTTTCCTGTAATTTTCTTTTCTGTGATTAAAAAATCTTAGATTATGATTTACAAATTTGGATTCAAAGACTAAAATACAGTCTCATAAACATATTTTACATGGAAACTGGTTTCTTGAGCAGTAGTTGTCAGTGTTACAGGGCCTCATTTTGGCAGATGGCATAATACCATCCTCACTAAACTCTTCTGTGGAAGCAATTGTAGCTTTGATGGACCACCTCAATCCCCTTTAAAGGGGAGAGCAAGGAATCTGTCACTATTTGTTCTGAATCTCCATCGTATTATTTCCCTGACCTTGGGTCAGGTGATCAGTAAAAGTCAGATTGTTGTGAGGAGTAGTTGAAGAATATTGACCATGGTGTCTGTTGTAAAGAAGAGGGATGTATCTTTTAAGGAGGGATATGGCTGAGACATGGCTGTCTGTAGTAGGTGCATGGCTCAGTACAAAATTTTTTCTGGAGGTCCTTGTACTTACAAATAATATGTTTTAAAATGTATTTTTGTTTAAGAAAGAAATGAAATGGACCCATGAAAAAATTGTGGTCAGTCAGTACACAGGAGGTCAAACAGGCTAGTGGATGGGAACCACTGTGGGGCCAATCATGTATAATTCTGTGAATAAATATTATGTGAGCCAGAAAAAAATAGTTGGTCTATTCCCTTCAAAACAGGTCTAGCCATGAAAATGTAGGATGGCCTCAGAGGAAAGGAGATCTGTAGTGATGTGTTATATATTTAATAAAACCAGTCTGGGATATAGAGAACAGATCCACCCACAGACAATCCAGGAGTGTCAGAAAGTGGTAACTCATGCCTTTAATCCCAGCACAGGGGCGGGGAAGCTTAGAGTGGTGGCACTCTTGCTAGTCCCAGCACTCAGGAGGCAGAGGCAGGTGGATCTCTGTGAGTTCAAGGCCAGCCTTGTCTACAGAGTGAGTTCTAGAACAGCCAGGACTGTTGCAGAGAAAACCCTGTCTCAAAAACAAACAAAACAAAACAATTCTGGAAGAGATGGCTCTGTCCTCTCATATTCCAGACTGGTTTTATTCAATATTAAATATATAACATATCACCACAGAGATCTGATTTTCTTAGGAGCATCTAGTTAGCCTTGTATATACAGAGGGTCAGAACATGTCATGCTAGGGAGGAGAAATCACAAAGAACCGTATGACCTAAATTCTTCCACTAGGTACTACTCTTAAAGGATTATACAACACCCCCAAACTGCCACCCCAATAACCAAACTTCCAATCTCAACTTTGAGGGGACCAAATAAATTATCACCAGTCTATAGCAATGTGTTTGTTCCCACTAAACTCACACAAAGGCAGCATGTAGTATTTGAAGAAGTGTACACATACCCTTCTGTGCACAGTGGGAGAAACCGCTTACAATTAGAAGAAAATCAAGATGAATATGAAAAGGAAATGAAAGAGCAGTAAAGGTATCCAGGAAAGAATTAGGGAGAAGACTACACTGAGTCAAAAGGCACATTATAAAACTCTTAAATACTTGGATGTGTATCTACTAACTCCCGTCTTTTTATTATGATTATTATTACCATGTTCTTTCTGGGATGTTACCACATCTCTTATTTATATTGGTAAATATATTAAGAAAAATAAGTTTTTTTAAAAACTGTTCTAATGAACATAAAGTATTAGCTCTTAAGGAATCAAAAGGATTTTGAAAGGGAAAAATAAAGAGAATAGAAGGAAGTAGTCATGGAAGATGAGGGGCCTGGAATACTGCAGTATGAGAAATGACAGACTAGTGTGGGCTATTGAGGCTCAGAGGGCATCTTGGGAAGCTGTGTCAACAATATCCCAGAATACAATTTTGGCAGGATCAGTATATATAATAACCAGAGGAGAGAGACTGCATGTAAGAAGGGCACAGGTGCATGTGTGAGTCCAACAGAAAGGCTGTGAGAAGCCTGGGGAAAACTACCTATAAAGTAGCTCTTATTTCCTTCAAGAAATAACTAGTAGTAAATAAAAACATAGGTTATCAGTGTTTATAAAAGATGTATACTGTGTGTTTTAGGTATAGTACATATACATAATCTATATGTGTGTAGTATATATATTTTATGGGTATATAGTATATGCATTAGATGTAATTTATATTATTCTGTATATAGTTTTAAAATTGACCTCTGAAGTGAAGTTTTCTTACTTTATTAAAATACATATAATGAAGTCATTTGTCTTTTAAAATGTGTCTGTAGCACAAAAAAAGTCAATTGACTATGACACGGACTGTACATGACCCAGATTATTTATGTCACTTAGTTTTTATTTATTTATGTTATCACTTCCATTCCCTTTCCCTACTCCAGTTTTTGTTCTGAAGTGTGGCATAGCACTACGTTACCCAGAATAACAAATGAACGCACTTCCCTCTTTTTCGTTGCTATATAAAACTGTGTTTTGTGCTAAACTACAGTTTATCTGCTTACTTTGCAATGGAATTTTGGTTCATTCCAACATTTTGCTCATTCAAATTGTATTTCCCAGGACATTGTTATAAACATCACTTGGTACATATGTGTTTCACTTGAGCATGGAGGAAAAAGAGAAACAGATATTGGTGGAAGATGCTAATGCTTGTTTGTGTCAGAGATTTCCAAATTAAGTCCTAGAGGTGTGTACTATCTTTTAAAAATATACTTTTAATTAAAAAGAATTACATCACTTTCTCCCACCCTTACTCGCTCCACTCCTCTCAGGAACCCTCCGTCCAACCCCCTCTTAAGTTAACAGCCTCTTTTTATTTCTTATTATTGTTATAAACACATGTATGTATGTGTGTATATTTGTACACACGTGCACACACATAGAACCTGTTGGTCAATTTTTGTTGGTGGTATGATTTCAGGACTGACCACTTTGCATTGGATAACCAATAAGGGTGCTCATCCCTGGGAGAGGCTACGTCTTTGTCTATGGGTGCAACCACAACAAATTTTCTACCTTCCACAGTACCATGTCTACTGATACTGCCATTGTTCCAGTCTTGCTTATACAGCCACTTTTAGGAGAAATTGTTTCATGGAAGACTTTCTGGTGTTCTGGCTCTTAAAATCTTTCCATTTTGTCTTTGGTGATGTTTCCTGAGCCATGGATGTAGGAGTTGTGATGTAGATTTATACACTGGGGCTGGGCTCCGTAATCCATTATCTCTTCGCTGTGTCTAGTTGAGATTTTCTGTGATGGTCTCCACAGCTTCTTTGATGATGGATGGTAGCTACACTTATCTGAGGGTATTAGGATAAGACTTAGAATGTAGTAAGAAATTACGCTGAACTAGAAAAGTGGTAATAATAGATTATTTTCTAAGGTTCATTGCTCAACTAGTTCTATGAAGCTGCCTGGGTTTCCAACAGTGGTCATGATTTTCCTCCTGCTGAGTGGGTATCAAATCCAATTAGATGACTGTTAGCTGTTAGTTTACCATCAACATGTATGCCACACATTTCACCTACAGGAATATATTGCCATGGTAGTCACTGCCACAGTTTATAGGTATTGCCGCTCAGTAGGACGATTTTAATGCTTCCCTTTCTTGGCAGCCTGCATAGTATTTTCTAGTACCACAGAAGCTAGATGAAAGGAAAGAGGTGTTCAGGCTAGATTTGACTTGAACCACCAGAGTGTTCTGTCTTCAGTGGGTGATTTCTTCTGCAATAGAGGTTCACCATTGACCCCCGAGAAACAACCAAGAGCTACACTGATAGGTTATATTACTTAGGGAGTCATGTGGACTATCCCAACCAGCCATTTAAAGGTTTCTCATGCCTGGGGTTTTGTTAGTCTATGGGTCTAGTGCTGAACAATGTAAGCCCAAGTAGTGTAACTATTCCTTTAATATATATATATTAATATATGTACTGTATATAATTTTAGGTAAATATGAAATGATTCCTTGAGGTTTTGCCAAAAGCTTTGATGTTATTTTCCCCTTGTCCCTTCTTCTGGATTGATGGCTTCCTTTTTTTTCCTCGCCAGTAGAGCCCTTCTCCCTATTTTCTGTTTCCTACATCACATACCCCATATCCTGCTATTTCCCTCTTGACTTTCCTCTACCCCACACATACCGAAGCTCTATTTATCCTTTCCGGGTTTGCATGGTTACTCCATGAGTAAACACAGTTTACACATCTGAGCATTTGGAGCTAGAAACCCCAGGTGAGTGAGAACAAACAGGTGTGTCTTTGGCCTATGTTGCCTCATCCAATATTATGTTGCTAAGGATGATGAAGACACTGATGTATTTCTTGGCCACTTTTATTTCTTCTATTTCCTAAACTATTTAGTTGGGTGAATTGTTTCCTTGACTCTTTTCAGTTCTTAGTATATTCTGGATATGGATCGTTTATACGATATATAGCTGGCAAAGGTTCTCTTCAAGTTCGTCAACTTCTTTTTCATGCACTTGTTTCCTTAGCTGTCCAGAAGCATTTTAGTTTTGTGAGATCAGATGGCCTAGTCAGCCTTAGGTCCTGGGCAAATGGAGTTCTGTCCAGAAAGTCCCTTTCAGTACTTTACAGGACTTTAAATACTGCCTCTGTTTTTCTTCTAGAAATTTCAGTGTTTAGGTTTCAAATAGAGGTCTTTGATTAACTTGTATATAATTTGTGCAGGGTGATAGAGAAGAGTCTCCCCCCCCTTTTTTTTCTGCATGTGGACACGGAGTTTTTCTAAGATCGTTTGTTGAAGATGCTATTTTTTTCTCCAGTGTAAATATTTTCTCTTGCATCTTTGTGTCTTTGTCAAGTATCAGGTTGCTATACTTGTGACTGCTCATATTTGGGTCTTCCATTGTAGTCTGTTGACCTAGATGTTTAATTTTGTACTGGTACCATATTGTTTTATTACTATAGCTGCAATCTTTATAATCTGGACCAACAGTTCCCTCAGAATTTCTTCTTTTTTTTCCTCAGGATTGCTTTGGCTACCTGGAATTCTTTCTGATTTCCTGTGCATATTAGGGTTTTCTGTAAAGGATTGTGGGTATTTTGAATAGAATTGCATCGATTCTGTGCATCTCTTTTGGCAAGATGATTATTTTCACAAGATTAATTCTCCTGATCCATAAACACAGAACAGCTTTTTATTTCCTAAGATCTCGATCTTTTTCATCTGTCAATCTTTACTGTAGATATCTTTCACCTCCTTCCAAGATATTTTGTTGTCTTTGATGCTATTGTAAATAGGTGTGCATTCATGATCTCTTCAGTGTATTTGTTGCTGATATATAGACTACTGATTTTCTAAGTGCATTTTATATCCTATCATTTTGTTGAAATTGTTGTTTCTAGAAGTGTTGTTCTTAGTGACTGTGCATAAGAAATCTCTTTGGGTTTAAAAAGTATCTTCTGGTGAGTTGTACATCTCTACCCTTTCATATGTAAGTTCCAGGTTCAAGCTCAGGAACCTCAAAGGAAAAGGAAATTCCATTTGATTTTCACCTTTAAATTTGGGTTTAATTAAACTACTAAATTTTGTCCATCATAAAATTTGTTCAAAGCTCTCATTGTCAATCAATTGGCTATGAAATTATGTTTTTGTCTTGAATTTCATTTTCCACTTCCTATGGATGTTGAACCTCTCATTATAGTATTTCAGCTAGTTGTATTTCTGCATGTGATTCATCCATGCTCAGTCTTCTAAAATACGTTTTTCATTTGAATGTTTGTCTTTTCATTATGCATCTAAAGGAAGTTTCTGCATGTTGTTGATTTTAGGCATTTTTTTCATCAGTCATTTTACAGATGCATTCTTCCAGCTAGCAATTTGTTGTTCTGCATCTTTTAATGTGAAATTGATGTCTAAAAATATCTTTCTTGTCAAAATTTCTATAAGTAGAACACAGAAAAAATAGGAAATAGAAAAAATTAAGTGTCTCACATAAAAGATTTATGTATATTTTACTTAGAAAATGTGAATAAACATGTGCCTTTGTATTTATTTGGAAGATTCAATCTAGAATTTTAATGCTATTATGCAAATATTATAAACATTATAGCTCTTCATGCTTTTGGATAGTTAATGTTATTCAATTAACATCCATTCAATTGAAATCAGTAAAAAGATGCTGAAATTACAGAAAATTTAAAAACTCTTTAAAAAAAGAAAAGTAAATCCTTCTACACTAAAGTAAGATGATTCTAATATAAGTACTTAACATATTTAGTATTTGCAATGCCTTATATACTGAGGCCACACACCATTATTTTAAATATAAAACATATAAATGTTGTCACTCCAGAATGATTTTGAAAATATTATTCATTATAGTTTATCATACCTCAAATTGAAAACCAGAATCTTATGATGAAAAGCAGCACAAAATAAACACCATAGGTTCTTGTGTCCCACTGTCACCAGACTGAATGGAATTTCTTTTCTATACACAGCTTATTATAGGCAACAGCTGGGAAGAATATCCAAATTTACACATAAAGAAGCAAGTGGAAGGTTATACACTTAGAATTATGTCTTACCATTTATTAAATATGATGCTGAAATCTGTAAGATTTATTAAATAAGACTCTGAAATCTGTCTAATCACAAGTTCACCACACAACGCCTGGTATTGGGAGAGGATTTGCCAAAAAGTTTTCAGAAAAAAGTGGAATATATCAAAAATATAGGCTATGTCAGAAACGGTAGCTTTTGTGGGTTGGGTGCTAGGAAATTAGTGGTTTTACTTGATATTTTTTGGAAATAAATTTATTGTTTAAAAATATCTGCTTAGGTTTATGATTCGATTTGATGCTTCCTGGGTGATAAAAATATTGATAATATAATAATTAAATTTTTCAGACATTTCACACCCTCAACGTTTTTTTCTGGTTTTCATCATTATCAAAGTAGGTATATAAAATTTTTCCAGAGAGGAAATCAAATCTCAGAGGTGCACATTTCCTTCCAAATTACAGGCAAGTGATGAAGCTAAGATTCACCTTAGATCATTTTTCTCCAAATTCAATGTTTTGTTCACTTGATTTTTTTTTTAAATATAGAATAGGCTCTAAGAATTAGGGCATTCATCATTTGACTGAACTTCCAGGCATATGTTTCAGCATCCTGTAGATGTATTTGAGAAATCAATTAGTTTTATAAAGAAAGAATTCATTCAGAAATAATTAAACTAGGTTCCCTCTCCCAAGGAAGAAGATGGCAGTTTAGTCACTCAAAGAGACCAAATGAGGAGCAAATTAAAATCAAAGAGCCCGTCTGAGAAACCCTTTAAACTAACAGAAATGTCAAAGCACAGACACATCATGGGAAATAAATGCAGGACTCTGGCCAAGGCTCTGTGTTAATTAAGCAGGCAGTTCTATGCATGAGTCTTGAGGTCTGCAAGGTAAGAGGCAGACAAGAAAAAAGCAGTGCCACTAACCTAGACCCTGCTGGTGTTCGGTTTTATTGGACAAACTGAAGGTGGGGTAAAACACAAACATCCTGAGCAAAGCTGTGTATTGATGAAGGGTGATCTTTAATACAGAAAGAATGAGATTGGGCAGGTAGGAAGAGGGTCTTAGTAAACTGGTGGCTACCTAGGGATACACAGGTTGTTAAAACTGACCCCAGAAGAAATAGAGAAATCTAAAAAGTCCAAATCACATGAGATATACACAAGGGACATAAATGAATTTTAATGCTTGACCAATTTCGTCACTATCCAAAACAAAACAGAAACACACAAGGTTTTTATTTGAAGATCTTAGAAAAGTGAATTTTTATTTAAGACTAAAACATATAAAAAAACAAATGGTGGACAAAATCCTAAAGTTAATGTAATATTATAAAGCCAAGAAAAACAATACAAATTTTAATATTAATACAAACCTAGTAGATTTCCACCAGTAGTTTTCATCTGCCTGTTTTTTATTTCTTAATATAATCTGCATTTTGAGCAGCATTTTCTTTTTTTAAGCAACATTGTCTATAAAAAGATGAAAAAGATAATTAGGTCATCCTCTGGCAATAGTCATCAAAATTCAGTTCTTATTATTGTCTCTTTATAAAACCCTGCAACTTCACAGCTCATTACTGATCATATAAAACTTTATAGTATTGTTGGTAAATTCTGGAAACCACTATTGAATTCCTTTCATACATTAGATGTATTTTTGGGTATTTTATGCTTTCTTGTGCAGTGTCTAATCTTAAATATTATTTGAATGAATGTTGCTCATTACCCAGAGCAATTTAAATGCATTTTGAATAGCTGCTATGTTGTATTGAACTGCATAATTGTGTAATCAAATTACTCATAAAGTACATGCATCGAGATATTGATAAATGCATATGGTTTTCTCACTGGAATACTTGTTTGTTCAAGCCATTTTAATTTGGCGTGGTAATTTGGCTTGCCCTTCATGAGGAATTTCCAAGTCTTGCTAAGGTATAATTCAGTGAAAAGTGTTCAGAAGTAAATAAACGGACAGTGTGTGGCTTCACATGCAAAATCATCAGCTATTTTTGGTACCACAGCAGATTCGTGCCCCATGGGTGAGGCTCTGATGGTCCTTTTTGTACAGTTTGTTTTTTAAGTAATGCATTTGTGAAGTGGATGTGTTCTGTATTGAGAATTTTCCTTCCTAGCTAAGTCTTACATTTTGACTGAATATTAACCAGAAGCTATTCATTTGTATGCATATTTATATCCTTTATAACTGGAAGTTTTTGTCACACTAGCTTTTGGCTCCAATACTCTTCAAACTTTGTCCTCTACTTCCAATATTTCGAAATCTGGGTGCCCCAAAGCAACTTCACCTATTGGGAAAAATTCCAGCTTTGTATTTTCATGTTGTGAAATTTGGTAATTATAGATTACCAAAGGGAGTGTGTGTGTGTGTGTGTGTGTGTGTGTGTGTGTGTGTGTGGTGTGTGTGTGTGAGAGAGAGAGAGAGAGAGAGAGAGAGAGAGAGAGAGAGAGAGAGAGAGAGATTGGACTTGGAAGCCATAATCACTGCAGTCTACATCTGTCAAGGAAACAGAACACCTCAGAAAGGACAAAAATCCATGATACACATGTATGTTTGTAGTATCATATTTACTTAAAAAGCAAAATATGCCAAAGTCATCATCTCTTTTGTAGCTCAGATTGTGTAGAAGCAGATACCAGGAGGCATTTTAGGCATCAACAAATGAGATTGGATAGAGGACAAGCAGATCAGTCTAAAAATACAACATTAGCCTCTAATGTTAAGAAGCATAGAGACAATCTCACTAGTCAGAGTTGGAGTGAATCTCTGAGTTGACCTGAAATGCCCAAACCTGTATATTTTCTTTACATAACCACCAAGAAAGAGGATTGTCCTAGAACGATGCAGCCTCAGCACGGTGGCTCTCAAGACCTACAGAAGCCATGTAGGTGATGGCTATAGACTGTTTGTGAGTATATTTGGATTCAGCAAGATATATTTAACTAGTTCCCCAGAAATGCCTATAGTTGTTCTAATGACAACCAAGAAGATCAGAAGAGTGACACATAAACTATCATGAGAAGAAATAGTGGCCTGAGAATTTTCCGTTGCAGAGCTTGTGAAAGTTAGGACTGTGTGGACAGATTGTGAGGATCGTCAGAGACACATACGAGGCGCCGGTGGAACATTCACTAAACCTATCCTCAAAATGCTATATTCCATAAGCTTAAGAAGAACTTAAACTGCTCCAATTGGAAGTAACTTTTAAAATTTTCTTTTTTATGAAGTTGGTGTAGCATTGGAGGAGATATACAAACAAATTGCAGAACAAACCAATTCACCTGTATAAATAACTAAGGAAATCCAGAAGTGCATTAAGAGGTAAACACACTATAATCAAGTGGGAATTAACTCCAGGACGTGAATTGTAGGAAAAAGCTACCCATATAATTTATCATAAAATGTATCAAAAGAGAACAATTGTGTGATTACCTTGAGATGATGAACTATTTTGAGATGATGAACTATGTTGAGATGATGAACAACAAGATTAAAGAGTCTATCATAATAAATATGTGAATAGAAAGGATGAGTTGAGTACTTCTTCATATGACATACAGCTATATGACTATGGGTGTCAAATACACTTTAACTCAAAGCCAATATCATCTTCAATGAATAAACAACAGATTACTAAGTTCAGTTTCCAATATAAGAGTTTTGGTAAGCTCTATATAAAAAGATTATACAAAGCACAGAAATTAGACAAATGGATAGTCAAAAGAGAAAAGGTTAGCAGTGTTCTAGGTGTCAGAGACGTTAGAACATATACGTCTTCCTTAATTAAGACACTATGATTTTTCTACATGTAGGTACAGATATTTCCATAAAATAGACCAGAAATTCCAAAATATAAACCCAATTGTACACAAAACCATAATATATGAATGAAAGAGAAAAGCCATTCAGAAGGATTAGCTGGAAAAATCGGGTAGCCTCATGAAAATTGCCTGCCTCCCTCAACTCTCTGTCTCTGTTTCTGTCGTCTCTCTCTCTATCACACACACACACACACACACACACACACACACACACACACAGTGACACTCATTCACACAGTCACCCACGCAGAACTCCTGACTTTACCACATGTATAAAAATGCATTCCATATTATTTTTAGTGGCTCTGTACAAATTGAAACCATAAAATACTACAAGAAAAATATGGAAGATTTTCTTGGAGGTGGGAAGCCATTTTCTTTAAACCAGCATGAACACTGTATGAGAAGGTTTCTGGCCCGACTAGCCCCACAGTTCAGATCTGCCTGTGGCTGCTCCCCCCACCAAAATAATAATAATAATAATAATAATAATAATAATAATAATAATAACTCAGATGCTTAAATTAACTTCATGCTGTTTGTTTTATGGTTCAGGCACATTGCTAGCTAGCTCCTTCATCTTAATTCAACAAATTTTCATTAATCTGTCCTGCCACATGGTTAATAGCTCACCTGTGTTCCTTACATCTTGCTTCCTTGGGCAGCTGGGTCGACCTCTGACTGACTCCACCCTCCTTTTTCTACATATGCTCCAATTCCTGCCTACTGCTACGGTGCCTGAAATGGGCCAAATGAGTCCTTTATTCATAGCATATAGAAAGGTATTCCCACATTAGAATACGTTACAAATGTAGCCACATACACGTAAGAACAGAATAGTACACAGAAAAAAGTAATGTCAACAACAAAAAAACAGAATAAAAACTTGCAATACTTTTGACAAATACAGAGATAATTTTCTTTTAAAGAGTATCTACAAATCAATACACAAAAGAATGGAAATGTAAAGAAAAACAGGCCAATTATTTCAATAGAAAGGCAATATAGTAGAAATTATAAATGGTTCTTATAAGTGTAGGAATAATATTACCCTAATATAAAGGAAATGCAAATTAAAACTACAATGAGGTATCATTTTTCTACCTATCAAGTTTGTAAAATTAAGAACATTTTATAACTACAATCCTGTGACATACAGGGGGAAATGGGAATTTTCATAGAATAGGGATGTAATTCACACATACTCCTTGGAAGGAAATTGATAGTACCACCTCACTTATATAGATGTTTATCACCTTTATTCTTAGGATGCTACCTCTAGAAATGTATCCTTTTGACGTAGATGAATCAAATGAAACTGTTGGTTAGATTGGCCAAACAATACCAGAACATCTGTAATTTTAGGCAAATGCTTTACACCTGATCTCTCCTCAGCCCTCAATATGTACAACTTTATGATCAAACAGTTCTTTAAAATGACAAAAATAGTGAGCATGCAAATTAACATGCATACTAGGAACAAGCTGTACGTTCATCAGTAGGAAACTAGTTAAATTATCATAGATCATTTCATATTGGTATGATGTCTTTTATATAAAATGTTTCGACTTAGAATTTCTTAAATAACCCCATGTTGTAATATCCAGTTACTAAAATAATGTGCATAGTATGCTTCCATTTGAGTGAAACCATTAAAAATAATACAGAAAATTTATTAAAGTGAAGTATGTATTCTTATGTATGTTAAATATTTCTGTGACATGACATATGTAAAAATCACTATATTCTTTACCTTTGAAGGGAAAGGAACTGGGTGACTAGGGAATAAGGTAACAGAAAAACTCATAATCCTTGCTAAAATGCTGTGAATAAGTAACCCAAGTTTATAGGCCTTAGCATTTCATAAATTTACTTTTTCATTAAGATGTTTATTAAGCTATTACATTTTGTGTTAGACTTAGTAGTTAGTGTTGACAATAAAAGATATACAATACCATGTAATATCTGAAAAAATTAAGGACACATAACCTGATTTTCTAGTGAATATATTCCAATAGGGGTGAACATATACACAAAGTAGTCCGTGAATGTGGAGGAGATAGTCCCTACGAAGAAGAATAGAGGATATACGGGGTGGGCAGTGGTTGTCTATGAAGAACTTCCAGCAAAGACTTTTGAGAAGTCAAGGTGCCATGGAGATGTGGGGAGGGTCTTCTCAGAAAGAGAACAAACGAAAAGCATGGAGAATATGAGACAAGCACATCTGAAGAGCCGCATCCTCCGTAGCTGGAGTCGAGGGACTGTGTGAGGAATGGTAGGAGCTGAGGAGGTGATGCTGATGGTGTCAAAGTCATACTCACCTTTTCACCCAAGTAAGGGGTTGAATTAATAGCCACCTTCCCTTCTGGTCATATCCCTCTGTAAGAAACACACATGCACATACACACACAGACACACATGTGTGTACACACACATAATTAAAAATAAATCAAGGACCAGGTGGGTAGAGAAGGACAGGGACACACACACACACACACACACACACACACACAAACACACACACAAACACACATACACGCATGCACGCATGCACACATGCACACACGCTGTCATCCCTGCCCAGGCTGCAGCCTAGGGCACTGCGTGGGTCTGTGGCAGTAGAGCAGCCAGGGTTTGAATTGATGTCCATGGTTCTGGTTACCACCCGAAGAAGGCTGTACAGTTGCTGTGGATCTAGGCAGATATGGGTCATACTGCTGGTGAAGGACAAATATGGAGGGACTGAGAAATAACTGGGTTTGGGGGGTGTAATGAGAAATTTTCCAAAAAAAAGTCAATAAAAATTATGTTGAAAAATAAAATAAATCTTCAAAAGTAAAATAAAGTGGAGAGTTGATTGGGAGACTGGTTTCAATCTCAGGTCTCCATAGGTATGTGAACATGCACATGAATGAACACCTGCACAAAGGTATGCACACGCACGAATACACACGTATGTAGAAACAAAAATATATTAAGAAATATGTGTACATGGATATATTATGCATGTGATATCTGTATATATTTTATACTGAGTTGGGCAGAAAACAGGGCTTATTTTAATGAATTGGATAATGCAATTATGAGATTGGCAAATCAAAAAAAAATGTAAGACAACCCAGCAGGCTTGAAGCAGGCATGATTTGGTGTTAGTCTTGAGGGAGAATTCTTTTCTTGTAAACCTTAGTTTTGTGCTCTTAGAATACTTACGAATTGGAGTAGGCTCACCTGTTACCGAGGCTAACTTTTACTGAAAGTCAGCTGACCTCAGAAACTAATCACATCCCAAGTACTTTGGAGCCAAGAATCCAGGTTAGTTCTTAGGCAAATAATTGAAGATGTGGATAACACTGGAACCTACTATTGGAATAGTTCAGTGATTTCTATAGATGCTAGAAATTTTAGGGAATGAAGTTTTCTGGTTATTATTCACATACACTGAGGATCCATGCTTTTACTTGCTAGTTCATGCTTGGATTAGGAATGTCATTGAAGTTCCTGGCTTTAAGGAAGATGTGTCATAAGTGACCCACATGGTTCTGTGTTTATGTTATAGTGTAAAGAACAAAATCTCTATGTATAGTTTTTTTGGATGAACAATCGCCTTTCAGCTCAAAAGAAGACCTTGTGCCTATCTGTAAATTGTCACCAACTGAGAAGGAGGTAGCTAGAGAGCAAGCCTGCAAATCATAGGCATTTGTGAGTGCTGCCATTTATTTTCTGCCTGCCTGCCAGGCAGGGCTGTAATAACACACATGGGCCCTCCTTTGTCTACAAACGAGGGTTATGTTTGACAACATAAAGTTAGCTCAGACTTTAAAAGTTGACAGGTCTCAAATTTTTGCCCACCAGTTCAGCTGAAGGACACAGCCTCTCCCATTAGCAACAGAGGTTAGTTATTTACTGAGGTGATATGAGAGATGTCATGAGGGAACCCCAGTGTAGTGGGGGGGAGTGAGTTATGTAAATTGCTGTGTGGTGGTTCCCCTCTGCACCCTCAGTGTTATAGTTCCATTGAGAGTCAAACTTCCAAGTGCCAGGATTGTGTTTAATAAGCTGTTATACATATTATTATATGCTCAGTGTGTGCTTCTTAAGTGGAATTGAATTTTCTAGGATTGCTATTTCATATTGGACAGACAGCCAAATGAGTGTTAAGACGCCTTTCCTTGATGTAGGGTTTTTATACAGAATTTGTTTTTGGTACCCTCAAGTGAGGTAGTAGTTTCTAGAAGAAATACTTTATTCAGGGATACAATGATGTTGCATGACAGATCACAGGTTCTTTTTGAAAAACTTAAATAAGGCAAAACTGGCTGATGAGTTTCCTGGGTTCTTACTATCTTGGCTGGTTGGCTGGATCCCTCAGCTTTGTTTCATGTCTCCCCCTTTAGTGAGTTAGCTCTGGAAGTTTCCCAAGTTCAAGAACAGGTGGAGAGGCCAGGCCTCTTAAGACTTGAGTTAGGAACTGAGACAAGGTTATTCTGCAGCCATAAGGTCAATAGCTCACAAATGTTACAAAGCCAGCTCATAATTCAATGTGTGAACAGAACAGAAAACTCTAAAGTTATGAGAAGAGGAATAATCACATTGAGGTTGGAGGACAAAAACCATTGCTACACTCAGCCTACCCACACTATCAGCTATCAGCATGATATTTCCTGTTTCCAATCTACCTACATCAGCTAGCAGCCATTTTAGTATTAAGCCAGAAACACAATCACTGGGGCCATTTTATCTCTATTTTAGACCTCTGGTCCTTCATTAGGAACCATACCAGCAGGAGATGTTCCTAAAATAGCTAGATTTGGGAGGTGTTGGGCACGATGGAAATTCTCTAACTTTCCTTCTCTCTTCTATAGTCTTTGGCGTGATGATGATTTTTTTTTTTTTTTTGTCTTACTAACATCACATTCTGATTGGTAGGATCATTAAAATGATAATCTTAGGAATTGCCAGGCACTTTGTAACTGCTCAGTAAAAGTGGTTGTTTTCAGTAAAAATACAGATATTCAGAATAAGTCTTGGAACCGAATCAATTTTTCTTGGTTAGAAAGGTGCAAGAAAAGTATCATAAGTCCATCTGACCCATTGAGCATTGTCTCCCAGGCCAGGATTATAAAATACCAGGACAGATAACCGGCCATGAGAGTAGCCTATTGGGATCACCAGTGCCCCTGACTGTGATGTGAACTCTCTCTGATCATGCATGCATTCATGTTCCATTTAACTTCTGTAGCTACACAAAACTAGTTCACTGCTAATTTCTTATGAAAGGGAGAAGCAGAAAGCAGGTAAGACAATGAAGAACTCCTCATTTTTTCAGGGCTGTTGGGTGTTAATTTATCAGTGCCTGTGTATATCCTTAATGGTCTTATGCAGCTTATGACAGCTGGTTCATTACAGCCCAAACCCAACCTTACTATGTTAAATTTTGGAGGCTTGCCATAGAGCCTAGCTAAACCTGTCACTAACTCCTCATTTAATATTCTAAAAAAAAAAATTTAATAGGCATTCTTGGCATGGAGGCAGGTTGTGTGGACTTACTCTCCCCTCCATAGAGAGTGAGTTAGTTCAGCAATGCCACTGTACATTTCCTCGTCTTGTCTCAAGCACTCGAAAAATGCGGGTTTGAAAAGGTCAAATCAACACAGAAGAGAAGTTTATGCAAAACCTCAAATAAAAATGAGATGGAAGCGCATAGACAATGTTTAGCACTGGCAGCTCATAAAGCCACGCTGTTAACTTGTCGGCACATCAACAAATCCCCTTCCCAGAACTTTCTCAGGAACACAGGATGAGAAACGACAGTGGAGGGTGCCACTGGGATCAGCCCCCAGTGGGTCTGTATGGCAAGACTTCTGTGGCCTCCTTCAAATGAATGATGAGAACACTGATGTGTTCAGCCCCACCTCTTTGTGAAAACTTTATCAGTGATTTCTAGCTGATTCGTAGCATAAGGAAAAACTGAGGTTCAATGAAGGGGAGCGATTAGACCAAGGTCATTGGCTGGACATAGCAGACCAAAAACACTGAACTCAAGTATTTTATTCTAAGATGTCTTTTCTCCACTGGGCAGGAGAATAAAAGACCCTTCACTATCATTTTGATTGCAGGTAGTACCCATAGCACATTCCTCTGTGATAGCCTAGTGTCATATAAGAGAGGTTAGAGTAAACGTTAAGGAAAGTCTCCCGCTATCTGAGAGGAAATTCTACACAGAGGTGGAAATAAACCAGATGGGTATGTGCTTCCATTTTCCCCAAGTGCTTTATGAAGAATTTGTTGTGCTGGGTGTGGTGATACATGCCTTTAGTCATATCACTCAAGAGGCTGCAACAGGTGGATCTCTACAGATTCAAGGTCAGCTTTGTCTGCTTAGTGAGCACTGGTCCAACCAAGACTATGTACGGAGACCCTGCCTTCTGAAGAAAAGAGGAGGAGGAGGAGGAAGAACAATAACAGAAACAGCCAGCCCTCATTAAGCCTTGTAGGTACTCTTTTGAGGGGTTCTATTTCACTTTACAACCTCCTTTATGGGTGATTAAAGGAATTCTCATTATCGCATAACTTGAAATTGATCTTCAGAGATGTACAGTAGCTCAATCAAGAATGAAGCTCAAGTAGGCAACTATTCTGCCCTGAACTTGGTCCTTTCTAACTAACCCTTATTGTTTGGGTGTTTTCAGTCCCCACTTTCTCTTACGAGACTGCATGAGAACTTTGATTTGCCAATTTATCTATAAAAAGAGATCAAACTCCATCCAAAAGTCGGTCTCTGATTAGGAACACATTTTCTGAGACTTCAGATTAGTTATAAACAATTCAGGTCGCTTAGATGGGGCTTCAAAAGCTCTGTTTGGGATAAGGAAGCTTAATGAAGATCATCATTCCATTAGATCATCATTCCGTTCGTTCCTAGGTCATAGTCTTTTAAAAACAGAAGTCTTGACAGGCCATGCTCTAAGTTTCCACACTCAGGGAAAGATGGAAAGGGGATGAGATTTCACATGAGCATCTTAGTTTTTTTCTTTTAGGCAAAAGCATGTTGGAAGTTTCCAAGGTGGCATAAATGTGTTAAGAGTAGCAAAGACCATGTGACTCTGGGCAGCTTTGTAGATTGAGAAGACCAGTTCATTTGGAATTGGTCAACTAGCAATCTAAGCCACTAGAGCCCTTAGAAATGCTGAGTTATTATGGTCATTTGAAAGAAAATAACCCTCAAAGGGAGTGGCACTATTAGAGGGTGTAGCCTTGTTGGAGTAGATGTGACCTTGTTGCAAGAAATGTGTCACTGTGAAGTCAGGCTTTGAGGTCTCATATATGCTCAAGCCATGCCCAGTGAAAGAGACCACTTCCTGTTGTACTTCTCCAGCACCATGTCTGTCTATGTACTGCTACATCCAACCATGATGTTAATGAATTGAATCCCTGAACTGTAAGCCATAAATTCAATGTTTTTCTTTATAAGAGTTGTCCTGGTCCTGGTGTCTCTTTGTAGCAATAAATATGCTAACCAAGACCATCACTAAAAGGACAAATATGAAACATATTAGCTTATATGTGGATGTCAATTGGTAAGTCTTCAATAAGCAGGCTATATGTGGATATTAACTATTAAGTCTTCAACAGTTAGGCTTCAATCCATATAACCACAGAAATTAAATATAGAGTAAAGGACTAGAGGGCATGAATGGATCTCCTTCTGAAGGAAAAATAAAGGAGATAGTTATGAATAGATTGTAATACGAGGTTTCTAACCTGGACTTTCGGGCCTAACCTCAAGGTTTAGGACCCACAGACCCACAGACCCACAGACCCGCAGACCCGCAGACCCGCAGAGACACACAGATGCTTTCAATAGTTTTTGGTTGATCAGCCTCAGGCCCAGGCATATCACTTGCTAACCCTGTACCCTTCATCTAACCCATGATTCTTCCTGTTCAGCCATGGGGCTCGGTACCTTTTCTCACTGCAGCATGGTTGTCCTTTGCTTCCTCCAGCTTCTCTCTGGCATTCTGCTCTGTGCTTCCTGTTCTCAAGAGTTTTCTTAGTCTGGTAGCCCCACCCACACTTCCTGCCTGCCTTTGGCCAATCAGCACTTTTTATTAAACCAGTGGGTGGGACAATTATTACAATGAAACAACACAATCTCTCACAATAGATAGAAGGTGGGAAGACTGGAACAGGAGGATCAAATGGAGAGAAAGAGGGAAGAGGAGGTAATGAAGGAAAAAGAGTCAAGATAAAACTAGGGGCTATTTGTGGGGTCATATTAAAAACAAATACAGTAGAAGCTTTTTAAAATATATTATTAATGTATGAAATAAAACTCAATAGACTCACCAAATAATGGGGGAGACAGAGCCCCAACTAGACATCTCTTGCCACCAAATAAAAACTCTAGTTGTGGGAATGGTTTACATATAATTGATTGTTGGTTTAAGGACGCAGTGGAAAACTTCCAAACAATGCAGGCTATTGCCAAGGCTATTTTTTTTTTCTCCACAAATTGATGATAAGGCCCCATTGCTGAAGACAACACCTACATGATTGATTAAACATGGAGAAGTCAAACTGGTACCTACCTAATGCCTTTACCCCATTGAATAGTGTTCATGGTACTGCAAGGTATTCTTTACAAAAGTAAAAACCAAAAAAACAGAAGAAAGAGAATCTAAACGATAATGATGACCTGTTTGCAAGAAATGCTGGCACAATAGTGGCACAAAGTTTTTGGGAGTGGCTAACCCACATCTGATTGGATTTAAAGCCCACTTCATGAGATAGAACCCATCCCTAATACTGCTCAGATGGCCAAGAACCTGTGACTAGCCAGCCCAGGAGCTAGGATGTCTTAGAATTTTTATCACTGTGAAGAGACACCATGACCCAGGCAACTTCTAATAAAGGAAAGCATTTAATTGGGAATAGATTACCTTACTGGTTCATAGATTTAGTCTATTATTGTAATGGAGAGAAGCATGGAGGCAGCAGACAGAAATGGTGCTAGAAAGGTAGCTGAGAATTTTATGTCCAGATCAGAAGAGAGAATGACACTGGGCCTGGCTTGAGTAGTCAAGACCTCAAAGCCCATCCCCACTGACATACTTTCTCCAACAAGACCACATGGGCTCAAACAAAACCACATCTCCTAATTATGCCACTCCAGATGAGCCTGTGGGGGCCGTTTTTATTCATGCCAGCACATAGGGAAAAACCAAATATTACTGTTTTGCTAAAGAAACATAATAATAAAATGACTCTTAACAATATTCTGCTATCCCATAGATCAGTATCTTGTTCAGTCATCATCTTCCTCTTATAGTAGATGGGAAGAAACACAGAAACCCACAAGTGAACAATGTACAGGTGAGAGTGAGAGATTTTGGAACACTTAGTTGTGAATGGACTGTCTCCACCAAACTGTTTCCCTCAGAGTTCAGGGAACTCTGAAGAAGAGGAGGCAGAAAGACTGTAGGAATCAGAGTAGATGGAAGACATTGAGGAAGCAAAGTGCTCTAACGCAGACATGAATTCAGAGAGACTGTGGCAGCATGTACAGGTGTAGTGGGATTGTGTTCTATTCCATGGTAAATACTTCTCCCCCTACTGGCTTAATAAAAATGCTAATCAGCTGGAGGCAGACTGGAAGTGGGGGGTGGGGCTACCAGACTAAGAAAACTCTGGGAACAAGAAGAGCAGAGCAGAGATGCCAGAGAAGCCAGAAGATACAGAGGACAACTATGCTGCTCTGAGAAAAGGTACCGAGCCACATGGCTGAACTGGATAAGAATCATGGGTTAATTTAAGAGCAAGAGCTACCTAGCAATATGCCAAAGCCATAGGCTGGTCAGCATGACATTAATACAAGCATCTGTGTCTTTCTGCAGGACTGTAGGTCTACGGGGTCTGTTCTGGATCACAGGCCAAAGAGACTAGAAACTTCATATAACACTACAGGGCCTGAAGGTTCTAAGCCAGATGGGGTCCAATAACTTAAAGGGGAAGTGGACACAAGGCCCCACCTCTAATCCAGAAGCTATCTCCAATTGATAACCACTTACAAAGGAAAAGAATCATTTTATTCAACGGTCTCCCTGAGTATACAAACCACTCTTATAGGCAGGCCCCATGCCCAGCTATAGATGATCAACACAAAATGAACTCAATGGCATTTTTTTTCTAACAAGTCTTTAGTGTATATTATGGTTTCTGACCTTGGTGTTTTTATGTGATTTCTGTGTGTGCACATGTGTGTGCCTCTGCATCTATGTGTGTTTCTTGTGCTTTTTCTTCAGCAATTTTTCTTCTTCGTTTTTGTTTTGCTTGTTTGTTTTATTTGTCTGGTTTGCTTGTTTTTTTATTTTGTCTTATTATTTTTTAGATACCTTTTTGTTTTATAATGAAAAGTGTAGATTTGACTGGGAGGAAAGGTGGGGGAGGGAATATTAGGGAGGAATTAGAAGAGGACAAACCGTAATCATAATATATTGTATTTAAAAAGGCTTTTCTTTTTGAGACTGAGTTTCCTTGTGTAGTCCTGAATGTTCTGGAACTTACTCTGTAGATCATGCTGGCCTCAAACTCAGAGATTTGTGTCCCTTCGCCTCCTCACTACTGGGAATGTACAGTCCTGGGATTACTGCCACCACCACCAAGATGACAAAATACCCATTTTCAATAACAGAAATAGAAAAAAGGACAGAAATGCTAGATGAGTTGTCAGATGGTCCCATCTAGCAGGAGAGAATTGGAGATGTGTTGTGGGGGGTGCTAATCAACATGAAAGCTTCTTAACCAGGGCTCTGATCTCACTGTGAACTTCTTTAACTCAGAACCACTTCAGGAGTCTTTGTGTGCATTAGAAAAAAGGTAGCTTTCTTGGATAGGCTTTCTCCTGCCCTCTACCAGGACATCAGGCTCTTAGGCTGTGTCAACTTCCCCTGAAAATGGCACTTTTCCCTGGACTCCCTCCCTAAGGCAGTCATGTATTTTCAGTTCACAAAAACCCACCTTGAACTACTAGGTCGGGGTATACAGAGATGCCTTCTAGATCATGAAAGGAAGAGAAAGGCGTCCTTTTGTGTCGGTGTCATCATAGCCATAGCAAAAGCTTCAGTGGCTCAGAAGGAAAAAATTAAACTAATCATAGTATACTAGTAATGATATGATATGATATGATATGATATGATATGTATGATATGATATGATATGATATGATATGATATGATATGATATGATATGTATGATATGATATGATATGATATGATATGATATGATATGTATGATATGATATGATATGATATGATATGATATGATATAATATAATATAATATAATATAATATAGTATAATATAATATAATATATATTACAATATATAGATCCTGGCACATAGCAAGATTGAGACTTGCCAAACGGGTGAACAGTGGGTTAGTACCACAGCTTACCCCAACAATGAGACAGTGTTTTGTTAAAGGTTTATAACCCAATGAGATTCAATCTGGAAGGAAAGAAGGAAGAACGGAAGAAAGGGAGACAGGGAGGGAGGAAAGAAGAAAGGAAGGTATACTTCCTTAATTTTTCACTGTTCTCTCCGCCTTTTTTTTTTTTTTTTTTTTTTTTTTTTGCTTTACAATTTTGTGAACCTGTGGCCATGTATACTTCTGCTGGTCTTGTTCAACATAATTTAATAAGACTCTCCTTCAGGCTTTTTTTTTTTATCAGGAGATAAGTAACTAAACAGCTGTGTGTGTGTGTGTGTGTGTGTGTGTGTGTGTGTGTGTGTGTGTGTGTGTGTGTGTGTGCGGTGTGTGTAGAAGTATCAGGAGAAAAATGGGCATCTTTAAGTGTGAACATATTGCATGTGACGTTGGAAGAATGCTTGCTTCTTGGGTGTTTGCTAGCTAAAGTTTATGTCAGTTTATATGTATGCACTTTCAGTGATGTCTTCTGTGATGTGGCATGAGCCTACTGTGTGCTACAGACTTCTTTGAGTCCTTTGCATGTGCTTTATATGTTATTTACATGTGGTACAGACTTCTTTGGGTCCTTTGGGGACCCTTTGCATGTGCTATTTTTACATGTTTTTTTAATGTGCTTTACATGTGCTACAGATCTCTCTGAGCTCTTTGCATATGCTTTACATATAACAGTTCCCAAACTCATCTATTGCCACCAAACCATAGTTTTTCTAAGCCATCTTCCAAACTACTAGAAATAACTTTCTCTTATTCATTTTTATCTTCATTGAGTCAGTGTCTCACTAGGTAGCCTAGGCTAGCCTGGAACCAACTATACAGCCTAGGTGGCCCGCCTCAGTTTCATTAGGGGTATGAACTACCATGTCCAACTCACAGGAATGCTCTTAAATTAAAATAATGTCATACTATTATTGAACATGCTTCCAGTATTGTAGGAGGTCCAAGACACTCTGTATTTAATATTGTACTTGGAGATCCTGACATGGATTGACCTCAGTCTGACCGCCAGCCTCATCAGCCTCTGCTTTCCCTTTCAGACTCCATCTAGCCCAGTCAATGGCCGGCATTGCTCTAAATTATTTCTGGCTTCTGTGACATGCCCATTGAAACAAAATTCTCTGAGTATGTCTATCTTCCTATGGTTCTGATGTGGTCTTTTCACACTTAAAGATGCAAGCTTTTTTCCTGACACTTCTTTATCCCTCACTCCCGACTCGACACACACACACACACACACACACACACACACACACACACACACACACACACACACACACACACATTCATTCCCTTGTTGGAATTGCATGCCTCTTCATTTCTTCTTCTTGCTATACTTAGTTCTGGAGAGCGAAGTGTGAAGATGTATCCCACTTACTAGGTTACATCCCATCCTTTCCTATGCTGATCTGTCTCCAGAGAGTTGTGAATCTTTGTTTTCATGATCTCTCGTGCTTCAAACTTCTTAGCAGTTTCCACCAATGGGGAGACTTTAGTTGGAGGTAAATGAAGGGTGGTGATGAAGAGGAGTGATTTTTACCACAGCTCTCTTCCCCAATAACGAGTTTGTTCATTTACTTTTTATGTGGTTGCCTTGTTGAAGAGATGTCTCTACTGTTCTTGAGATCCATTTCTCACAGACACTCCAGTTTTTCAAGACTCAGGGGTAACAACACCCTTTCATCTCTGCTCCATTCTTTTCTACGTTTTACATTTTCCAAATCAAAGTCTACAAATATTAATAGGTCTTCTGTCTTCTGCCAGTTTCCTGATGGATACACTGCCTCACCTTTCTCATGTTGGTATCTCACAAATCCTAGCTATTTGACACTCTACTCTGGAGAAACTAAAAGCTCAGGTTCTGGGATCAGACTGAGCTGGTTTATGGTTTATATCTCTGTTGTGCAATTATGCAGCTGTGGGCCTAAGATTCTAACCCTTCAACAGAGAAAGGGAATAATAGTGGTGTTTACCCACAGCTTTCATTTGTATTATTGTTTAAGAATTTTATATATGCATATACTGTGTTTTGATCAAATTTATCGCTTATCTCCTCCCCTCCAATTCTGTCTCTATCACCCCACCAATATTCACTCCCAGTTTCATATGTTCTTATTTAAACTCACTGGGTCCACTTAATAGCACCAACATATACATAGGTATAGGTCAGAGAAGCTTCTCCTGTGAGGATTGAAAGGTGTACTAATTTATGACTACACATACATGTATTTAGTTGACAGTTTACTACTATTCCATGTAGTAAAACAATAGCAATAGGCTCTCAACTCAGACCTATGACATAACCAACCCCAGGTTCTTGGCCTCATTAACAGTGACAGGCACAAATTATATTTTCTGGAGTGGTCTTTAAATTTAGTCAGACAGAGTAGTTGGTTATTCCTGTAACATTCATGTCACTATTGCACCCATGAGCGTCTGTTGCTAGGCCACTAGGTAATCCCAAAGATTTCTGAAGACTAGTAGGAAGGTCAACACAAAATGCTAATCACTTGGCATTGGTATAGTTAACATTTACCTTTCTTTGTAAACTGTAAGAGGTTTCTGGATCACAGCTGATAGTGTGTTATACTAATGATGTGGCTTCCATTGGATCTATTAGTGTACATGAGGTCAGTCTGATGACTACAGAAGGATCTATATAGATATTAAGGCTAACCACAGTACGGTGGTCAGGATAACACATTCTAAGGACAAGAGAATCTTCATATTTAGAACCATCCCAGATTGTGCTCTTGGTAAGATATGCCCCTGATGATTTAGTGTATCCTGGCTCTATTATATAAAAACTTATCAAGCAAATAAAGAATCTTTCTATCAAATGAGTAAACCTGGGGGTTACTATGGAAATTCTCTACTCTTGCCATTGGTGTTAGCAGTCAGATAGACATGATAGAGGCTGACTAGAACTTCGTGAGGACGGAGAATTGAAATGTTACAGACTCGGCCACATTGACATTGTTGCTGTCTGGTTCCCTTGGTAACTGTTTATTGTCTACCTTGTTGTCTGGCCTTAATATCCTTTCATCGGTCAAGTAAAAAGCATTGGAAAGTATTAATTTAGCAGATAAACTTCCACTAGCTCCAGAATTAAGAGTGTTATTAGATGGACTGGAGTTACAGCTTGGCTGTTTAAAGGCTAGGCTTACAACCAAAATATGAATGTTATCTGACAACATCTAAAACACGTGAAGGTTTCTCTACTTTACTATAACTCTACTACTCTACTATTTAATGTTTATATACTATTTGATACCCGTGAAAGAAATGACCTAATATACGCTCTTGTGTTCTGTGGCTAAAGATGTTCATTCATGTAACATTTCTGTGTTAAAACATGCCACTCAAAGCAACCTGCATTCATGTTCCCACACACCATGGTTAGGCATATTCGGCTTAGAATAAAAAATGTCATTCCCTTCTGAGTCAGAGCTATGTATTTCATTGGCATCTTTGATATGTAAACATGGGACCTTAAAGATAATCTACTTTTGCATAGGAATTATTCAGATCAGCACCAAGCCAGGTTTTAGAAGGCACTGTAGGGTTAGCCATCATTCCGCCCGAACTGGCCAGATGTTGGTGAGTTCCATCTGGGACTTGGATATGCTTGCCTTTGGTTTAAGTAAGGACCACTGGTTTTTGTGGACATTGTTAGATGTCTTCATATTGACTTTCAGAACATTTGTTAATTTTTTATTTGTTTTCAGAACACTAAGTTGGAACATTACATTTTGTGGCTTTTCTTTGCCTGCTGCCCCTCCAATATCTAACACATCAAGTTCCCTCTCTATCATTACCTGATTATTGCAACCTTGTCTTTATTTAGCTAAGAAATTCTCTGAATGCCAGATAAAGACACCGAAGACAGGAAGCGCTTATTCTCTTCAGTGCAACAGACTGGAGACACCAGGTGAGCTTCCCGTGAAATGCAACAGCGTCACAAGGAAGCCTCAGCACAAACAAGCAAACAAAACTGTCCCCCATTCTTGAATTTGAAGAATTTAACTCTTATGGGCTCAGTTGAGAAGACGTATATTAAGGATGATGAGAAAATGTCTTCAGCTCCCTAAAATCCTCACAAGTGTACAGGGCAAACCTTAGGCACCATTGTGTGAAACCCCAGGCTACTCCCAAAAGCAGCACATAAATCTGACCCAAAACACAGATCCCTCAAGTTGTCAGAGAAGATTGACTTTTACACACATGAGGGGTCAGAAGAGAAGATGTACACACACACACACACACACACACACACACACACACACACACACACACAAGCCTGGTGATTCTGTTTACAGAAATAAGATTCTCATAAAATACTCATCTGCTCCTAGAAACAGAAATTACATAATTACACTGAAACTGGCTTAAAAACAAGATTTTTAACTAATCTTTACCAAACTGGATATTTTAAATATAATAATTAGATTTTATCCAAATGCTTTCAACACCAAGATATAATATATCTTGATGATAAGTTTATATATTTCCTCTTTACTGTAAAAATTTCCATTGACACAAACTAACACATTAGCAATAAAAATATATTAGAGTTATTCATGCTTGGGTCATTTATGCTATGTTATACAGTAATGGTGGAAGTTATTTTTGTGAACAGATATTTAAGTGAATATAAATTTTGGTATATTGTGTAGATACTTTGCTTATGATCTCTAGTCCTCTGGATTAGTAGTTAAATAAATTCTTAAAATGTGAATAATTAACAATGATTAAAGCTTGTGTCTTTCTTAGCTACCTAAGAATAAGAAAGAAATGAAGAAAGAAAGAAAGAAAGAAAGAAAGGAAGGAAGGAAGGAAGGAAGGAAGGAAGAAAGAAAGAAAGAAAGAAAGAAAGAAAGAAAGAAAGAAAGAAAGAAAGAAAGAAAGAAAAAGATAGGCAAATGGTTGTTTGAACCACCCCTGATAAAGGGAGACAGTTTACCAGCATTTCTCAACCTGTGGGTTGTGATCCCTTCCAGGTTTAAATGGCCTTTTGTAATAATAAGCTTTGGGGCCAAACTAACCCCAAGGTCTGGACCAGCAGTCCCAAAGTCCCAAAGAAGAAACACACATAAGCTTATATTCATTCCATACCAATTGACCTATGGCTCAGACACATTGTTTGCTAGCTCTTTTATCTTCACTCCACCTATTTCGACTCATCTGTTTAGCCATGTGGCTTGGTACCTTCTCTCAGAGCAGCATGGGTGTCTTCCTTCCTTTGTGTCTGCTGACTCCTCCACTGGTGTCTCTCTGGCATCTCTCCTGGTGTGGTGTCTCTGCTCCGCTCTTCCTGTTCTCAGAGTTTTCTTAGCCTGGTAGCCCCGCCCATACTTCCTGTCTGCCTTCTGGCCAATCAGTAGGGAGAAATATTTACAATGTATCAGAACGTAGTTCTAATACAACCATTTCATGGGGTTGCCTGAAACTATCAGAAAACACAGGTATTTACATTCATAACAATAACAAAATTACAGTTATGAAGTAACTATTAAAAGGAAAAATTAAAAATACAGCATAAGATTCTTTTAAAAAATATACAAAAGTAACATAAGAAAATATATCTTAAGAGTATATATCATCATTAGATGGAACAGGAAAATAGTAAACAATACTGATATTTTGGCGTTAAGATTTTAAAAGGCATTGATCCAAAATAACTCCTGTAGGAGCACCATTTTTCTTTATAGTTATAAAATAAGAAATGAAATTTGGTTATTCTCACAGAATTAATGAAATCTTGATTTTTTTTTTATAAATCTGACCTCTTTCTAATCATATTTAGTACATGAGAGAGAGATAATTTGACCAGGAAAAAAACTGTAAAATTAAGAGTATTTTATGTTTTTTTTCTGCAGTATCATTGTCTATTTAACATCCCCCAAGCCAAAACCTGGTCTAACACAAATACAAATATTAGTCACATATAACAGGTTCAATAATTTCAACATTAAAGGCTAATCCTTTCTAAAATTAGAACAAGTTACCTTATATGATATTGTGGATGCAAAATCAAGTTGGCCAAAAGAGAAAATAAATACATTTCTCTAAATACTCAAGAAATATTTATTGGGGTAAAAATTGGGGTAAAAAAAAAACCATATAGTTAATCTGATTAAGGATTGGGATGCCTGCCTCCATAATCTACTCTCTTTAATTCTTTAGGCTACACTGTATTCTTCTTCAGGTGTAGTACTCCTAATATACATCTCATGTAAATGTTATATCCGTTGTAGAGGGTAAGAAAAAAAAGCAACAACAAACTCCCATCATGATGGTTAATAAAATTGGTATGATCAAAGTAAATTTTTCCTAATGGTTTTTAACAGCTATTCTCTCTTAAAGACTGCTCAGTTTTCACTATTGTGATCCAAGAAATGAACTTCCTAGCACAGTGAGACATAAAACAACACTCGGCCTCTGCATGCATAGAATATGATACATGGCTGGTTGATGGGGGAACTGTGAACTCAAGTTCTCAGGGGAAAAGCTGCACCTATGTCAAAGATCATTTGACTGAACCTTGAGACTGTGGAGTTAATACTATGGAGGCAGAGACAAGCTGCTCTTTGCTATCTTTTGTCCCTCTTTTAGCCACTCATTGAACACCTCGTCTTCTAATATCTTTTCAAATATTAAGTAAAACCATTGGAATATGTAAACTTAGCATAGCATTAGCTTCTTCAAACCACAAATCTAAGTATGTCATTAAATAACATCTAAAACAACCTTTGCTTTGGTTCAGAATAAATAATCTCTAATTCCCTTCGAGGGGATATTTGTGTTTGGGATTTGTATTGGAATGACAGGAGACACCAATGCTGCACTGTGGTAGTATATTTAATAAAAATCTTAGCTTTAGGAATGAGGAAGTAAGACAGCTGAGCATAGGAGGAAAGCTGGACTTCCCTGGTGGGCTAAGAAGACAGAGGTTGGAGTCAAAGGATTTCTTGGAGAAAGGCCTGAGGAGTTGGCAAGTGGGAAGTTGCTGTGGTTTGTTTTTCTGTCTCTCTAATATTTCTGCTTTTCCCCAATATCTAATATCTCAGCTTTTGTTATAATACCAAACAGAATTAGTGCAATACTGCACTTTGGACAACTCTGGGAAACTTAACATGCTATGACTTCCTTGAAATTTTTCCTACCAAATGCTGACTTAAGGAGTGAATGAAGGAATGTACACAGGCAGTAAGCACACCTACCAGTTTTCAGTCTGGGGAATATCATTGTGTGTGGGGTCCCTTAGACTTTAAAACTGCTGTTGATTTTTTTCTTGATCTAGTCAATATATTTTTTAAAAACTTGAATATCATATTTCATTTGAAATCCAAAAAGACCATTTTTGTGAACCTTGAAAGCTGAAGTGCAATGAACATAATAATAAAAGCCAAAACATCTGATTTCTAGATTTGAGAGATCTTTAATTCTAGAATTTCCATTTGAAATAACATTTTTCACAGGACTCTTCTAAATCCCACACACTCACAGGAGGGTCCTCTGAGACAGAAGGAGTGTAGGGATGTAGCATGTCTTTCTGTACACTGTTAATATGTTTTATTGGTTAATAAACCAATACACTGTTTTGGCCTATGGCAAGGCAGCTTAGAGGCAGACAGGAAATCTAAGCAGAGATAAAGAGATGCAGGGTGGAGTTACACAGGAGCTGCAGGTGACTGCCCAGAGAGCAAGATATAATGGAACTTAGGTAAAGCCAGAGAGCCACTTGGCAATACACAGATTAATGAAAATCAGTTGAGTTAAGTTGTAAGAAATAGTTGGTAATGACCTGAGCCATAGGCCTAACAGTTTGTAATTAATATTAGCCTTTGTGTGATCATTTGGAACTAATGGCTATGAGACTGTGGGCCCAGACATGGGGGCTAGGCTGGGCCAAATGCGCCATAAACTTCTGGTTACTCTATGGAGTTTGGAAGACTTTGGCTATGGGAAATCCTAATTCAGTCATACCTCCTGTGCAGAAATCCCCATTCTGGGATGGCAGAAGGTCATTGATTGTTCCAATTTTCACTCAGCTGAAATAGTTCACAGGCCATGATGCTTTTAGTTTTAAGCCTTGCTTAAGATTCTCCTGGGATGTAAGACTTCCATTACCTAAGTCAGGCAACTTCCAGATGAATAGTAATGTGTTGATTAGTCCAGGGTTACATGACTCTAGTTTTTGGCTACAGGAGTATGAAATAGGCAATGATCATAACGGCAGTCTAAAGCCTCTCTGAAAGCTTAGCTGGAAAGCTGGCCCAACAAGGCCACCAAAGGCTTACTAATTACACCTTCTCACCAATGAAACTAAACTTTGATTTGGAGACTTGGAAAACAGCTGAGAAGATGACAATGACCAAAGGTATCAGAAAAGACCAAGAAAGCACAAAACACATTATAAAAATTTTCAAGGTCTAAGTTGCAATTGGTGGAGCCCTCTACTGGTGAGGCACAATGCAGCCAAGGAAGAATTTTAGTTCTGAGAGCTGTTGGCTTCTGATCCTGAGTTTGAAATACCTGATGACTTTCAATGCTGCCCTGCTAAAAGACAGAGATTCCTTCTTTTCATCTTCACATTTCCATTTTCATAATCAATTCAGTTCTCAAGTTAGAGAAGATAAAATCTGTCCATCTTGTAAAACAGAAGGCTAGGTAGACCATAAACACTAGATGTATTGGTGATCTGTGAGGGGAAAAGATTGATTTAGACATGATGGAGAAAGCAAATTAAAAGTTGGCAATAATTATGGCTTTATGATATTTTGGGTGTTGTTTTCTGAGGCAGGGTCTCATTATGTAAGTCAGGCTCACAATCCTCCTGCCTCAGCCTACCAAATACATATTGGAACTATCTTCGTAATGTTACCTATCACACCCAATGTGTCACTGTGGTTTTATATATTTTTTAATTATTTTCTTTGGCTTCATCTAGTGTAGAGGCAAGAAGATGGGGGTTGCTTGTTTACCTGATGCCCACTATGTGTTAGAAATTTTATATAGCTCACTGAACACACCTTTAGCTTCTTAAATATATTGGTTTGTTTTATTTATTTATTTATTTCAGATCACACAGTGAAAGACCTTCACAGTGGCTCAGTAACTTAATTCTCTATGAATGGTGTTTCAATTCCATTTAACCTCATTGCAAGGACATTAGACTCTAACAACATGTAAAGATTACTCAAGTGACTCTTGTGACCTAAAGGAGTCTGTGACAATGTCTGATAATTCCTTTAAGAAATTGGACATGTTGGTGAACAGTGGACTCTGTGGCCAATCTACAGAACTCCAGACACAAATTTGTCTCCTGTCTTTGTCTCCATATAATACTGCCCTTGGTCCCATGTATCATGTGATTATTTCCTTTGTGTTTTTTCAGAATACTTTCATGATGGAATGGTAGCCAATCTCTTCAAAATATCATAGGAAATGTAGGTTCTAGCAATGAGAAAAAAAAATCATCCAATGTCACAGTGAGATGCTACAAGATTGATAGTAAGAACGCAATGCAGATTTGGGAAAGGGTAGGATATTTAAGCCCATGTGTCTCTTAGTTGGCCATGTGATCCATGGTCTGGTTGCTGCCCTTCTGCAGGCTTCTGTTGCCAATTCATCCATATAGACTATTTCAGTTAAGGAGCATGCCACTGTGTCCTTCACAGAGAGACTTGGCATTTGCTGCAGGCTAAAGCTACATGTCTTCTGTCTTTTCTTTTCTTCTTAGCATTATGGCCTTGATCAGACTCATGACAGAACATTCAACAAACCCCTTCTCCAGGAGCCTTCTTGGATCCCAGAGTCTAGGTAAAATTCCTCTTCTAGGTGCCACTCTAACATCCTGCTTGTCTCTTAACTCATTTATTGCTTCTTCTTTTTACCTACTAGAAGGCAGGGTTTTGTCGTGTGCACCACTGTGGCTCATGAGTACCCAGTACAAAGTACGCATTCAATAACTTATTGTAATAACAACAATTAACTTATTGTAAAAATAAGTTAATTAATACATGTTGGAAACCCAAAGTGCAAAAAGTAGTCAGTTTCCCCAAACCCAGAAGCACACCAAACAGGTATAATCATAGTCTAGCTTATTGAGTGAGTGGTAATCAGCAGATCTTCCTCTGCACATCTAGACAACTTTGTGTAATTTTCACAGTGGTTTTGCAAGGAGGGCATTCTTTTTTTTCCATCTGAAAGGCTAACAGAAAAGTTATATCAGTTTTCCAAAATCAGACTTAGGATCTAAAGTGTGAATGCATCCCTCCTCATAAACTCCTGCTTTGAATCCAGGGAAAACCAGAGAAGAGAAAAACAAAAAATTATCGTTCCCTTCTTCCTCAGGAGCAAAGTCATGAGGTCATCCAGGCCTGGAGCAAGAGGCCAGCCTGGATTCACTGTTGATGCTGGGACAGCTGCTGGAAGCAGGGTTGGCTCTTTGTGAGCCTCCCTCAGCCTGCGTGGAAACCAGGCCTTGGAACTTGATTTTGTCTGTCAGCATTTCTTGTTCTGCCCACACAATCTTTCTTGGGAGTCTGGAGTGGGACCAGCGCTGTTTTTCACAATCCCGTTTCTCCCATTACCCAGGAATGGCACAGGAACCTTTCTGTGTGCTGTTTTTCCAAAGGCTTTTGTGCTCAACCCTTGGCGGGCCTCCTCCTTCCCTTCCCTCAGTAAGGTTGAATTCCCCGATGGTGATCCTAATTATAAGCATATGCCACTGCTTTCGGCTACCACTCGACTTTCAAAAATAGAAAGCTTTTCTCTCTCTCTCTCTCTCTCTCTCTCTCTCTCTCTCTCTCTCTCTCTGTCTCTCTCTCTCTCTCTCTCTCTCATACATTTCCTGTCAAGGGGCAGTTTCAGTGGACAGAAAAGTGATTGTCAAACACATTTTTGGAGCAGATTTGCATGCTAAGCACAAGTTCCAACCAGGTAGCCATGTCAGGCAATTACTGCATCAGCAGAACAGCGTTTTATGGCTTGATGTGATGGTCACAGAATTTGAATCTCTGAGACTTTGTTGGCTTGTTAAATGCTAATATGGGAATGAAAACTCCAAAAAGCAACCCATGATCTTTGCATCTCTGGCCAGAATTTTTTTTTTTAAATTCATTTATGTAAACACTGTTGATTATTTAACTCACTGTAGCCCTCTTCTTTAGGTTCTTCTCTGGGAGATACTCAGGCTCCACAACTTAATTTTCCTCCACTTCCCAATAGCACAAAGTCAGAGATCAAGCCTTAATGTGTGGGTCCTGGGGGGAGGGCACTCTAGACATAATGTAACACACACCTGTAGGCTGAGGTTTTCAACATTGGCTTCTCTGCCCTTTACTGCCCAGGTCTCAACAGATGCTGAAGCAGGAGCAGAGACTTTTGATCTTTGGAATCCACAACGTAGCTTCTGGTTTGCTGGGTGAATGTTGGTTCATGCAGTATCTTTTCCAAAAGGGCACCTTAGTAACAGTTTTATTTTATTGCTGACAGAAGTATAGTTTGTTGAAGTTGAAAAAGCCACATAAGATGATAGGTTCTCCGAATTTAAACTTTTTAAACACATTTTTATTTTCCTAAAAACATTAATTTTTTTTTCATGCTAATGATTGCAAACATGTTTGAAAGAAAGGGCGTTGAATGACATCATCACTTCTTGCACAAACTGAACTGTATCACATTGTGCTAAGGAGCAGTCAGTATTCCACAGGTAAAATATTAAGCTTCTTGAGAGTGTTTTTATACAGGTTACTTTCCCTTTTGTTACAGACAGATCTGAGCTGCAGTCTTCCTGAAATCAAGGGAAGGCATGTCACTGTAGAGGAAAAATAGACACTGTGTTTTATCTGCTCTTACTCCATACTAAACATCGTGAAGACTTCCCTTACCTCAGGAGGTATGGATACTTCCCCTTGACCAGCAAGCAAATGGACAGTTCCACAGAAGTGAGAACAAACTGGTGTTCACCAATCTAATCTATCCTGGCACTGTGTACCGGAGAAAGTATCAGATCCCATAGTCTGAGGGTCCCACTTCCAAGACTGACCCTCACCCCACTTCAGATACCAGCTGCAAGCCTTATTCTATTTTTATGTTTTTGACAAATGTCTATATTTGGGGCTCCTCCTTTGGTATGGGTAATTTACTACAGTGGCTCTGGAACTCATGGAAATATGCTTGCTGATTTGCTATAAAGGACATTTTTAAAAGTACAAATAACAGGCTAGATGAAGAAATAAATGGAGAGATCTGGGAGGCTCTCCAAGCACAAAAGTTCATGTCTACACGAGGTGGGGAGAGTCTGCCTCTCAGCATGGGGATGTGTTTATTTCACTTCCCTGGAAGCTTCCATATGTTTATCTCTCCTAAGTCTCCAGAAGTGATTTCTGAAACAATTGGCCATGGCTAATCAACTTACCCTAAGGATTTTGTTTGTTTGTTGTTTGCTTGCTTTTGTTTCTGTTCTCAGAGGTTGGGAATCCTGCTGGAAGCCTTAACATGATCATATTCCTTTGAGGTTCACAGGGGTCAGCTCCCATCTCAAAGGATAAGCCAGGCATTAATCAACCCAATAGCATACAAGAAGACATTAGCTTTTTACTCTGGAGAGTCCAAATATTTTAGAAGTTATGTGCCAGGAAATTAGGATGAAGCCCCCCAGCCCTACTTCCTCCCAAACCTCTGCAATTTCAGTGACTACCACAAACTTGATTTGAGTCAAAGCAAAGTCTAGAACCTGACTTTCACTGCCTCTGGCCCAAAGGGTTCTTCACATTAAACAGCTGACATTTTGAACCACATCACTTTTTGCAGTGATAGGACTGCTGGGCGCTGCCATCTGTTTAGTAATATTCCTGAATTCAATCCACTAAATGTCTGGAATTTCCCCAAGACATGACAACCAAGAATGTCTGTAAGCAGCCAGATGTTGCCAGGTTGAAAGCTGATACTTTTTCTCCAAGGAAGTCTCTCCCATCCTAAGCCACATATGAATTAAATTTCACCTTTGTCACTGATGACCAGATAGTAAAAGAAACAACTGTATCAATGACCTTTCAGCTGAAGAAGACTTTGGAGGGTAGTAAAAGCAGAACAAAAAATGTCATGTAAAAAACGAGTATATGTAAAGTCTATCCAGGTGTGCCCATGAGAGGAATATTGGAAAATCAGTTCACAGAACCTTACCAAATGAGTTGATGGACATAACAATAACACCTCTACTTTTTTATTTTGTGAGTGAGGCACTTTGAACATACAATCTCATTATTTTTTTCTGATTAATAACTAGTCAAGTTAGGAACAGGTTGGACATCCACAAAATTATTAAAAATGAGGAACTAAATTACCTTCAGGATATGTATATATGGTAATATGAGACACAAGTCAAACATATTTAGATGTGGAACGTCCCAGATCTATTTCTCATTAGGTATAGACAAATATTTTTAAGTATTAATTATGATAATAATAAAACATAAATCCCATACATTCCTAGCCTCAAACATTTTAGCTTATGATTTTATTTTCTTTAAAAATTTCTTTTTAAGTTATTACACAAAGTCACAGGATTCCTCCTGACATATTTATACATATATTTCATAGTATTTTGTTCTTCCAAATCCTCTTTCCTCACGCTATTCCTTCTCTCTCATCTTCCTCGCTGTCCTTCCTCCCACAGTCCTTTCTGTAATTCATCTCTCTTTCTAGTCCCCTTTCACCTACTGGGCATGTCTCTCTCTTCTTTTGTGGACCCTTTCCTACCTTCATGAACTCCCCCATTGCATTTACATGCAGATTTAAGCATAGATTAAAATGTTATGTTTTCTTTCTGGATCGGGTTTATTTCACTTAACATAGTGACTTTTGGTTCTACACATTTTTTTTGGCAAATATCATTATTTTGTTTTTCTTTATAGTGTAAAATAATCCTATAATGTATATGTTTCATTTTTTTCTTTATCCATTCATCTGTTGATGGAAATTCTAAGCTGAACAATTTCTTAGTTATTTTAATAGTTCTGGGGCAAATACAGATGCATCAATATATGTATGGTATATTGACTTAAAATCCTATGGGAATGGACCCAGAAGTGACATTACTGGGTCATGTGGTTGTTCTAACTTTATTACCTTGTGTAACCTCCACACTGACTTTGATAGTGTCAACAAATTAAAGTTAACCTGATTTTTACTCTCAATTTAGTAAAGAAAGACACTGAGACCCAAAGATAACAAAATCTCCTACCTAAGAAGTGGACAGTAACAAGATCTGCTTAGCAGTCCCTGTTCCTACGCTGTTGCTTCTTAATGTCTGACTTTCAGAGGAAACCATTATATTAGCTCAGGCTGACCAGGTCTGTGGACTATGTTTATGAATGAGATTGTTCAGAAGATCTGTGAGGTTTAGGACCCACCACCCACTTCAGTTTTGAGATCCTTATGGAGGCTTCTAAAATCCCAAATGGTTTCTCCACTTCTGTTCAGAAGATATTTTTCTCTATCTGGTATCTATTGCCCATGTCTGAAAACTCAGAGTTCTTATTCTATTCATCACGGGGGGGGGGGGGGGGGGGGGGCTTGTCATGAAAACACACATTTGTTGTATTTCCACATACACACTCCAAAAGACAAGAACCTCAGGTCTGATCTCAGAGCTGCACTTCTAGCTGAGTCTTCTCGTCTTCTCGATTGTGACATTAAGCCTTCCTAAGAGCTGGTTTCCTCACATTAAACAAAAAGGATAAAGATATTCCCATTGTTGATTGCTGTAAGGATCAAATAGGAGGCCAGAATGAAGACTATTGTGACTTGACTTGAAAAACACATCACAGATGTCTCCATCACAATGAGCATTGCAACCATAAAAATCCACACAATCTTTATATATGACATTATCATTAAATATTTTCAGATTTATTGTTTGAAGGACATCAAGGCCTATAGGTTCTTTGTCCTGCAAAGAGTCAGGATTCTTACAGGTTGATAGGAACATGGGTGTTTGTAACAGGTCGAATCACATATCTGCATCATGCTCTCTTTTTGAGAACAATTGGAATCTATCTTGCTCCAAGCTAATAGAGCAAACAGGACAAAGCTGCTGGGGTGGACATTACTCCTTATGAGATGAGAAGTCGCTATTCTCCTCTGGGCTTTGAGGAAGGGAGCTGACACATAGTAAGAGGGAAGACAGGAGGGAACTTGTGGGGCTTCTCTGTATCATCTGGAACATCATGTCTTCCTTGGGCTATCTGAAAGGACTCAGAAAAAACATGTCTTCCATCCAAGCACCAGATTTCATCTGCTGTGGGATGGTTCTTTTGTATGCTGTGAATATGTGTTCTTGTTGGTTGATGGTAAAGCTGTCTTGGCCTATGGGAAGGAAGGGTAAGCCTAGGTGGGACAATCAAACTGAGACTCAGGAAGAGGAGCTGAGTTGGGACAATGCAAGCGAGCCATCCAAGAAGCAAGATGCTAAGGATCAGTAAGTATTGGGTCACGTGGTGATACATTGCTTAATAAAAATAGATTAATTTGAATGTAAGAGCTAGTTAGTAATAAGTCTGAGCCATTGGCCAAATATTTATAATTAATATAAGCCTCTGAGAGATTATTTGGAATCTGCTGCAGGCCATGGGTACTGGGACTGAGGAACTTCGCTTACATTCATTTCCAGTTCTTAATCAATAAAGCCCCAGGAGATCCAAGCCTGGGGAACTTGGTGAGCCACTGCATTCCTGTCCTCAGTATAAAGGTCCCAAAGTCATTGTTTATTTCCCATTGACTCTTTGCCAATCACTTCTTCTCTAGGTCATTGTGGGTGTTGCCCCTGTAGCTGGTGAGGAAATGGCCCCCATGGAGGCACTTAACAGATAAAGAAACCAGGGATTGAAGTGATGACGGTACTGAGTTAGGAGCTGTTCCAGTAAATAGGTGAACAAGTGAGATCTCTGACTCCTGACTCAGCCTGCCTTTTTAAGGCCCCATCATGTCTGGCCCAGTATGAGCAATGGTGGCCACGCCTATTTTATGGAATCAGTGTGATTGTATTATAAATATTCTTATTTCTGTCAGTGTTGAGAGGACATGAAGTGATGCTCACAGGTTTTTGGTTGGGGGAAGTACTTACAAGCAGATGGTGGAAAGTAGCTGACCGGTCAAAGTACTTCCTAAAGTCCTAGAGCACAGCTGTTCAGAAAAGACAAGGTAGAAGGAGAGTTTGGACAGTCCAGGGGGGGTCGCAGAGGTTGAGGGGGTTGGCAAGAGTCCCCCCCCTTACTTTTGGTTTGTTTGGTCCAGGTTGATAGCAGCTGTGGACAAACTGACAGGAAAGAAACTTAAGGAGAATAAAATTCTGACAAAAGAAGCTGAGGGATCCTGAGAACTCTCAGAATGTGAGGGAACGTAGGAAGGCCTCTCATTAAGGTTGCTGCTGACAGCTGTGCATGGCCTCCAGTCACCACAGCAGTATCAATGTCAGAGGCCTGAACAAGTTGGCCTTCCCTTCTCATGTGTTTCCTATTCTCGCCTTGTAGCCTGAAGAGAACATAGGTCCACGGGGCCTAGAGTCTGGACTTGGAATTGAGTGAAGACATTGGAAGGCAGCAGACCCATGACAATCTTAAGACATCAGGACTTTATTTTGGAAAACAAGGAGATGAAAGAGCTGTGTAGCAAGCTTTCTTGACAGACTGTCTTTGGATCACCAGTCCCCAAACAACAATATGTAGACTTCTTATTAATCATGAAAGCTTAGCCTCTAGTTTTGGTTTGCTCCCAAGTAGCTCTTATGACTGAATTTAACCTGCTTCTATTAATCTACATTGTACCATGTGGCTTTTACCTATACTCAGTAAGGCACATCTGACTTGCTCTAAGCCTGCTGGTGAAATCCGAGAGCCTAGATTACATTTCTCCTCTTCCTCTCTCCCTGAAAATCCTGTCTATCCTCTCCTGCATAGCTATTGGCCGTTCAGCTCTTTATTAAACCAACCATAGTAACAAATCTTCAAAGTGTATAAAAATATAATCCCATAATAGAGCTGTAAGGGTCTTCAAGGGTCCAGGACTTCAGGATTAGCTAACAGGTTGAATCTTTACTGATATCACTGAATATGTCCAAGAGCCAATAGAGCAAGGTGACTGTGGTGAAAGATTACTAATGTCTGTCAAGGAGCAGAACCCAGCTGCATGCCATTTGACTTCTCATTTTGTTTTGAGATAGAATCTCATGTACCCAGGGTAACCTTAAAACCACTTTGTAGTACCAAGAAACACTATAGACTCCTGGTTTTCCTGATTCCATCTTCTAATACTTGGGATTACACTTGACTGGTGTGGTATAATCCCATGCTTAGTGTAAGCTTTGCTGAGGATCAAACCCAAGGCTCCATGCATGCTAGGCAAGTGGTCTGCCCACTGAGTCATATTCCAGACCTCACTAGCATCTTTGTTTACCCAACACATTTCCAATGAGTGAACAGAGTCCAAGATGGAAAATGACAGCACACGTGAGATATGTTGACAAATCAGCTCTCATTCTGATCGTTTTCCTACTCTTACTGAGAACTCATCCACTTGTTAACTCATTTAACAAACATTGCAAACATTCACTCAATGATAGGCTCTGAACCTATAGTATAAATGGGGATTTTACTCCTTACTTTGTTTTTATTTCATATACACAGAGGCTTATTTTTTCTTATGAATGCCTGGCCTTAGCTTTGCTTATTTCTAGCCAGCTTTTCTTTATTTTTTTAATTTATTTTACACACCAACCAAATTCCCTTCCCTTCTCTCCTCCTTTTACCTCTACACACCTCCTTTCTACTCCCCTCCTCAACCCTTTTCTACCCTTGAAAAGGGTAAGGCTTCCCCCATGGGAGTCACCAAAGTATAATATATCAAGTTAAGGCAGGACCAAACTCCCTTTCCCTGCATCAAGGCTGAGCAAGGCATCCCACCATAAGAAGTAGGTTCCAAAAAGCCAGCTTATGCACCAGGGACAGATTCTGGTCCCACTGCTAGAGGCTACTCAAACAGACCATGCTACACAACTGTGCCTCAAACGAAGTAATCATTGGTCAACAGTACTTAACATTATAGCTATGGTTTTCACCATCATCAGTATCATATATGAAAGCAAAGAATGTAAGAGAAATTAAAACTGAAGGTAGACAAACCTTTGCTTAGTTCTGTACATCTCATATATTCTCTCTTGCATCCCATGCCCAGTGGCATTTCTCAACAGCACCTCATTCTCGATACTCTCAGAAATAAATGTCTTATTTCTTTTCTGTCTCGTGGCCATCACAGGAATCCTTATCTCTGGGAGCAATTCCCTTCAAGGAGAAACATAGGACCCTATCCTCTGTGTTATCTCGTAAATAGCGGAGGTGCCCTCAGGTCTGGCCAGAGTCTTTGCTATGTTTTAAATCCCTCACATGTTATTGTTCCATTTCTAATTGAAGGTGCCTTTACCTCATCCTGGACAGTTGTAATGTGCTTCTAAGAGGCCTCTACTTACTCTTCTCTTTGTTTCTCTACAACTGTGCCAAATACATTTATGTAAAATGTGCCCATCATTTCACATCTCTTCTTTCTTAAACTCACACTTGGATCCACCTTAAGTTCTTACAATGAAAGGCATACTCTTGAACATGGCCTGCGATAAGGGCCAGCCATAATGAACACTGTCACTTCCCTCTGTGGTCTCTGAGGCTCACCTGTCTTTCACGTGTTATGCTCCATGCACACCTGGGTTCTTGCATGTGTTTTGTTCATTTGTTTATATGAGATGAGGTTTACTAGGCAGTCCAGCCTGATCTGGAACTTGCTTTGTAGCCCAAGCTAGCCTGTGTCAATCTTCCTGTATCAGCTTCCCAGGTGTTGGGATTACAGGTAAGAACCCCCACATTCTGCTGTGTATAACTAACTGGTAAAGCTAGCTCTGTTCCCTTGAGCCTTACTCAATTAACTTTTATTATATACCCTCAGCTTCCAGTAAAGCAGACAGGGATTTAATTTGCAACAGCATTTGGAGATAAGAAATGGCACATTATTTCCTTTAATATCAGGGAGGCTGGAAATTTCATTTTCAATTTTTTTGTTTTTAACCTGATGATCAGATCATGACTTCTCTATTGTGAAGCTTACTTTCCTGACTCAGCAGGTCCTTTCCTCCACAATGTGCTTTGGGAACAATACCAGGGCTGTGTCATCTCCTAGGGTCCACGGCCCCCATCCAAATTGGTGTCTTGACTGGTGTGGTCAGCCATATTGTTGAAATTACATGGGTGCAGCGTCCCGGTCATGTCTAGAAGACTGCCCACCGTGTTAATTGTCTTGGTCTTCTGATTTTCCTCCTATTTGGAAGGAAATTAATCAGCTATAGGTTGCCCCCAATATAAAAGTGCCACTACTGAGTCTTTTGAAACACCTTGCTGAGTTTTCCATTGCGATTCATTCACAGGCTTTACATCTGGGTAGGACTATGGATTGCTTTTCTCCCGTGGCAACTTGTATACTCCTTCTGATGCTGTTGGAGCTAATCCTCAAGAGGAGGTATCCAGGTCAATTTCAGCGCTTACAGGTCAATTTCTAAACCCTGTGTTTAAAATACAGCAATAGGTCTTACCTTCATGTTCTTGGAGATAACAAAATGTAAATTGCCTATTTTATTTAGGGAGGCCCTCAGTCCTTTGGAAGTTTCCTCTAACAACAACTTGAAAGGAATGTTCCTATCCCTGGCACTGGGGGTTTTTGTTAGATAATCTTGGCTGTTGGGAGGTGATCATGTTACAGCATGATCACCCAGTGTGGTATAATTCCATTTAGTCTCCCTCCCCTCCCTCTCGTGTGTGTGTGTGTGTGTGTGTGTGTGTGTGTGTGTGTGTGTGTGTGTGTGTGTGTAACCTTACAGAATGTTTCCAACATATTTATTTCAAACATCCTTGGTGTTTTCTCTCTTCTCTCTCCCTGTTTTATCTTTCTCCCCCAATAAAGTCCCCCATTTTCCCTTCAGAGAACTTGTACCCCACTAGCCATCTCTCTAGCGCTCATTCTCCGCCCATTCCCACAGTTCATATTTACTTTCCTAGCTTCTGTGCCTATTACAGCGCATACACTCAAACCCAAAGAATCAGAGCTACATTCTTCAAATAAGAAAGAACTTCGTATGACATTTGACTTTCTGGATCTAGGTTACCTCACTCCATGTATTATTTTCTAGTTCTGCTTGTGAATTTCATAGCATCACTTATCTTTACAGCTTCTAAAGATTTGCATCCAATGGCCAAGCACTACTATTGCCCCCGGGAACTATGAGGCACAGCTCAAACCAAATGACCTAGAATTGCACTGGGCATTGATGTGTCATGCTCTGCATGTGCCCACACAGCTCACATGTTAAATGCCTGGTCCTCCGCTGGTTGATAGGTTATGGAAACTTTAGAAAATGAGGCTTGGCTGTATGACTTAGGTCTCTGGGGATGAATTCTTGGGGGGCATCTCGTCATTAGTTCTTCTATGTGTTGCACTCTGTTTCCTGTCTACTATAAAGTGAATAGTCCCATTATGATCATGTTCTGGCTTCATACGCATATGAGGCCAAGTAACCATGGATCGAGCCCTCGGAAGTCATGTGGCAAAGTCAAGCCTTCTCCCAGGTTGTTGCAATCAGGCATATGGTCTTAACAATGAAAAAGGAACTAATGCAAAATGAAAAGGCTGGGTTTTAAAATGAAACATCCCTCCGGATGTATTTACATACATAAATATTTAGGCTTATATGTAAATCTTTCAGAAACATACAAGAGTTCACAACTGCTCCTTTTTAGAGGAAAAGATATAAAGATAAAAGTGTTCATAAGCTCTCTCTCTCTCTTTTGATTTCCACAGTGCGGGTGTACAATATTTTTCACTAAAAAATTGGTTGCTTTTGAAAATGCATTCAGCTTACTCTTTTTCATTATACAATTTCTATTAGTAAGATATAACCAAATAGAAAATTAAAATTTTAAGCTAAGTGTTACCTACTATGTGCCCCCAAATTAGTGCCCATGTGTTATTGTATTTATCCTTTACAATGACCCTGCAAGGTGGGTGCCTTTACATCTATTTTACAGATCATGAAACTGAGACCAATAAGATTAACAGCCTGGCCCCAAATTACACGCATATAAACAGCAGAACTCAGGTTAAGATCTTAATCTGATTACCTTAAAAGTGTATTGTTGCACGAATCTTAATTGGTCTTATAATAAAAACCTGGAGTTAGATATTGGAGAAACACATTCACTTTTCACCCCGTCATCTCCTCAGTGGAAAGGAAAAGATCCTCTCTCCATAAATCCTCAGAATGAATGCCTCTGAATTTTTGCCTGAAAGGGAAGGGGCCAACTCTGTCTCCTCCCGCATTATATATCTTTCTCCACCCAGCTGTATCAAACTTCCTAGTTATGGGATTCGAGGTGGGGGGGGGGGCAAGGGGGATTCCCAAATACTGGAAGCAGAGGCCTGGGATCCCAAGTGCTAGGATTAAAGGTGTGCATCACCACCACCTGCCTCTGTTTGGTCTTGAACTCATAGAGATCTAGATGGATCTCTGACTCTTATTTCCCAGTCCTAGGATTGAAGGTGTGTGTTACTACTCCCTGACCTCTATGGCTAACTCTGGCTGGCTCTGTCCTCTGATCGTCAGGCAAACTCTACTTCTTAGATTACAAACAGTATATCACCGTAGTGTATGTTTTTTAAAAAACACTAAAGCTTCCTTTCTTCATAGAAAGAGAATAGAGGCCATGTAGGTGGCCATCACCACTGTCTGCTCTATGAAGCACTTGAAAAAGGGAAACAAGAACTATGGAGCCATCCCTTCTAGGCAAAAAAAAAAAAAAAAAAAAAAGTGGGACAAGTTTTTCTTTTGTCAAATCACAATCTCTCTGTGTAGTTTTGTTTAAAGACCACAGCTTTAAACAATTGCTTATTTAATTGTATGTATATATGTATGTGTAAATATAGGCATATTCACGATGTACACGTGGGAATCCACAGAAGTCAAGATCCTCCTTTTAAAGCATGATTCTCATTGGTATTCCTGAAAACTCAGAGCCAAATACTGGGGAAAAGCTAGAAATTCAGGGAGAGAAAACAGACCATAGACAATTCTCACCTAGCCAACTCCTCAGGCTAAACAGGGTCCTCTGCTGGCTGGTCACTCCTCCAGAATACCTGAATTTCTGCCTTTCCTGCTTCAAATACCTTCTCCACCCAGTTGTTTCACTTCTGGGTTCAACTCTGCATCATAATCCTAGAGTTGGGATTAAAGGTGTGAGCTACTGTTTTGTTTTTAGGCTTTGAACTCACAGAAATACAGAAAGATCTGTCTCCTGAGTGAAGGCATTAAAGGCATAAATCATCACTGGGTCATTCTGTGCTGCGATTAAAGGTGTGAGTCACCACTTTGTCATTCCTGTGCTAGTATGAAAGGCATGGGTTAACACTCTCTAACCCTCATGGCTTGACTGTGAGTGAATCTGTTCTCTGATATTCCAGGTTGATCTTATTAAACATAAAATATATCACCACACCCTTTAACTGATTAAAGATGGTTGTGAAGCAGCATCTGGTCCTAGGTCTTTTGCAAGGGCAGCGAGTGTTCATAACTATTGAGCCATCTCTCCATCCCCCTTAAAAATGCCCTTTAAAGACATGTTGTTGGTTTTTGGCCTGATACTCTAACACATGACATTTCTCTGTAAGGTTCATTGTAGTGTCTATACTAGCCAGCTCTTAGGCAATGTGCATCGCTACTAGCCAGCCCATAGGGAATGTGTATCTTTACTAGCCAACCCGTAGAGAATTTACATCTATACTAGCCAACCCATAGGCAATGTGCTTAGGATCCATTTTAAATTGCACATCTCTACCAAAAGAAAAAAAAATTGAAACTAATTGTGATAGACTGAAAAAGACATTTTCTCATGATATAAAAGCAGAGGCAGGAAGGCAGAGCATCCCTTCATTGGACCCTAACTAGGAATGTGCTCTTTTGGACTCTGCACAAGTCCTTAAGTGACCATGAAAGTATCACACAAATGTATTTGCCAATTTAATTCATCCTAGAATCCTCTAAGAGGGGAGGGAATCTCAGCTGAGGGATAAGATCAGATCGGTCTGTGGGCATGAATGTGGGTTGATGTATGAAGACCCAAACCATTGCAGTTAGCACCATTCTCTGGGCAGATGGATAAGAGCACAAGCTGAGGGGACCAACAAGCCGCATCGCAGAACCTAAAGCTTCAGGTTCATCCATCCATCATCCACACCCCCCCCCCCCCCCCCCCCCCCCCCCCCCCCCGCGATGACTATGACCTAGAAGTGTGAGCTAAGTAAGTCATTTCTTCCTCTAAGTTGCTTTTGGCCCGAGTGTTTTATCACTGCAACAGAAAGAGAATTCAAACACGGTAGTTAGAAATTAATTTAATTTTACCTACAGGCAAAATTATAAATATGGACTCTACCACTAATGATCTAATGATCGTCTGTGTTCTGGTACCATCTAGATCAGTTTCTTCTTGTATTTCTGAATTTTTAAAAAAAGTGACTGAGGCTCTTTCCTCATCAATCACATAAGTAGGATCTCCTACTTTCTGGGATTCCCCAGGAATATGGATTAGATCCATTTTGTGCTTCCCTCCATGATTATTTTTTCTATAGCACTAGCCACCATGTCATTCATCATTTGTTGGCGGTCTTTCTCTCTGATCAGTATAAAAACTGTGTAGGAACAGATTCTTCATTTTCTTCGGTCTTGGTCTTGAAGAGCATTTGCCCGGAAGTACACTTTCCCTAACTATTCTGACCTGCAAGTGAAAAAATGAGCGACGGTTCCTTGCTTGACATTTGAGTGTGAGCAAGCCTCACCTGCTAACTGCAAGCACTCAGGGTGTCAGAGGCAGGTTAACACTGGCGCTGCCAGAACTCTGTTCTGTGCATTAAATAGTCCCACTGACAACTGGAAGGGAAAGTCAGCACAGGCTTTGTTGGGGAAACACTCATGCAGACCTGTAAAGGTTAGACTTGGTGCTAAAACCCACTGACATTTGAGCGCCTCAGTGAGAAAGCAAAGTAGCTGTGGGAAACATTCATTGGTGGTTTAACACTGGAAGTATGAGCACCCATGATAATGACTCCTAAAAAAATTTAGATTTGCTTGTGTGTGTGTGTGTGTGTGTGTGCGTGCGCGAATAACAATACACATCTGCTAGGTCCTTCTATCTGAAGGTCAGTAGAGCATGGTGAGTAGAGGATGAAGTTTAATTACTAATACATCATAAGCAGCATTTTTTTTGGTACCTTCTGCACTCAAAATTATAACTGCCATTTGACACCTGTCAGCACCTCCCATGAACCTTTGAGTAAAATATGAGCTATGTGTGATGTGGGAATGTCTTTCTGTATGCTGTGAGTATCATTCTTCAAATAAAGGAACTGTTTTGGCCCTTGGCGGGCACCATAGAAGTAGGTGGGAAAATTGGAGCATAAGTAGGAGAAGGAGGGCAGAGTCAGAGAGACATGATCCAGCAGCCCAAGAAACAAGATGTAACAGAATAAGTAAGGCACGGACCATGTGGTAGGATAGATTAGTGGAAATGAGCTCAATTAGGATGAAAGAGCTAGCTAGCAATATGCCTGAACCATAGGCCAAACAGCATGAAATTAATATAAGAGTCTGTGTGTTTCTTTGGGACTTTGGAATTGCTGGTTCAGATAAGCAGCAGCAGGCAGGTCCCCAGGCCAGAAACCTCTTGTTACATGCTTGTGTGGTTTCTTCTTCAAGACGAAGAAGAAGAAGAAAAAACCACTTGGACATGAAATAGTGATGTTGAGGAGAGCTGAAGGTAAGCTGTAGGGATTTGTTGTTGTTATTTCTATTTTGCATATGTTTCATAACAAAAGGAAAATGTTGTTTCTGGTGCAGTTGAATATGTAATACTAATATGTAGAGGCTAAGCTTGGCCCCCAGGCTCTGGAGTTACTTTTAGGAGGTTGTGGAAATGCAAAGGGTCTATCTAAAAGAAGAGAATTGTTTGGGACATGTTTGTCCAGTCACATGATCCCTGGCTATTTCCTGGTCAATCATAGGGTAACACACCCACTTGCTCCATTCTCTAGCCATCATGCACCTGGCCAAAATGTGTGAGACCTAACAACTCTCTGAAACCATGAGCCAAAGTATGTCCTATTTGTTACAGCTGCAAAATATTTGTTACAATGATGCAAAAGAAGCCTACGACTAGGTGCCTCGATTTTGAAGTTGAGTCCTCACAAGAAAGGTTGGGATGAGGCATTACACGCAGAAGTAACATATGCCGTACCTACACTGGCCGGGGATAATGCATCCATCTTTTAAGATTTACAGTCTCCTGGCTCTACTTGGTTGTGTCAACCTGCCCAGTCTTCTCAATTTTGTTAACACAGTTATCAGCTTATGTACTCATAGCACTAAAACTGTATTCTAATGTAGATAACAAAGACTGAAAGATGTAACATTAGCTTGGGACCATCATGGTTCAGGGGCCTGGAGTCTGATGTGAGAACTCTAGAGGACAAGTGTGTGTGTGTGTGGGGGGGGGGGGTGTCTTGCAATATGCAGAGTAGTTGATTTGATAAACAAGGTAGATGATGTAGTGTACCAGAAGGAGGAAGACTCTCTGGTCCATGAAGTAAAAACGAGAGTGAGGAGAAAGACTTTTGGAACTTCTTGAGGCAGTTAAAAAACAGTAGTGACAAGAAGGATTTATACACACTGTGTGTTCTAACATCCAGTTACAACACTGAACTAGAACCCCTCCCAACCTGCCCACCCCCACCCCATTGCTTCACCCTCCAGGGCTAGCACAACAAAGGGTACTCTCAACGTAGTCAGAGAAGTCAATGCAGAGGCTAATGGCCACTGAAAATGTTGAGAATAAGCGATGGATGAACCCTTAGCCCCAAACAAGTTCTTTCTACCGTTATCTTTAGAGTTCTGGGAACATTGTGAAATGAGGATAGAAAGAGTAGAAGACCCAAAAGATATAGAGGAGGACAGGGAAATCCTATCCCCTCAACATGGCGTAACCAACTTAATCCTGGACTCACAGCAACCAAGGTTGTTTACACCGGACCTGCACTAGTCAAGTATCAATGGCCAGTTGTGCACGGAAGAGGGGATCAGAACCCCTCTTCTGAGCTATCAGAAGCCCATAGGCTCTGGAAGAGGGAGTGCCATTGCCTTCAGTTGCGTACCCACTGGTGAACCCACCAGGTACCAATAGATTGTTCCAAACTCTAGGCCACACAGATGGCCGTGATCAAACTCAGAGGGACTCAAAACAAAAAGGCATGAATGTGGGAGACAGACTGGTGAGGAAGAGGGTGGGGCCAGAGAAGGAGATAGGAAGGGGTGAGTGAGAGCAATAGGAAATGCATTGTTGATAAGTATGAAAATTAGACATAAACAGGAGAGTGGAATGAGAGGAGCAGAGGAGAGGGGAGGAGGGAACGGGGGGAGGGGAACTGTTTTTGGGATGTAAAATAAATAAGTTAAATAGAACTTTTTTTTTTTAAAGAAAACTTAGTTAATAAAAAAAAATGATGAATGAATTAGGCTAAGCCCTTAATTTGTGTCAATTCTTTGCATGTGAAGCATCACAGGGAAGCTCCGGAGGAGCTTTGGAGTAAATAGTTGCTAGACTCCCTGGAAGTTCAGCCCCAGCTCCAGTGAGTATGTAGGACAAGCCTATGGATGCAGCTGGCTTAATGCTGACTTGGCTCTTTAGAGCTGGCTCTTCCCAGCATCTGGAAATTGTCATGTCGCGAAGATGATTCTTTCTCCTATCACAGTTGCCTTGGTGATCTTTCACGGGAAGCCTGTAAGGAAGAACTGGATTCCATGGCAACACAAGAATCCAGAGGTGACAACACTTTCCAGAACTTTCTCATGCAGCCCTTGAGCTAAACAGGTAAAAGAGAATTTATACACCTCCTTTTTTTTGCATTCTTTAAGATCACATTTTATTGTATATTCCCAAGAAGAAATAACTCTTCCTACTACAGCTGTTTTCTTTCTTAGGAGCCTATAAAAGCAGGGTTTTGTTGTCTTGTTATAGAAATGCTTTACACAGCTGGGGCCTACAGAAAAAAAAAATGTTTTGTTATAAAGCCCTCATTTATTTAATGGTTATTGGAAAAGTAAAGGTTACACTGTTTTTCATGTATGGCTCATTTTCCCAGAAATGCTTCAGAGACTAGGCATGTGTGAGATACAGCCTGTGACATGGGGTTTGAGACCAATAGCAGCAGAGGGAAAAGGAAAAGATATTTTTGCCTATTTCCTAAAGGTAGCTTTTAAATGTAGTGCTGAAATTGCATGTACACAAAGACATGGTAGCTTTCATGGGAAGGGTGTGGGCATTGGTGTTAGAAGGACACTAGTTTGAACTGTGGACCCATTGTCTAGTGGGTTTCTGTTGGATCCTGTGTACAGCCTACACAAAGAAACATGGAAGCTGTGTGGGGCTTCAAATGACGGGATCCTTCCTCTAAGTGCTCTGCACGTGCTACCCTTTTCTATTTCTCCACTGACATTATCTCCTTTCTAGATGCTCACCTGAATACATTTGTCACTCAAGATATCTCATCTAATGTCCCATGAACTGCTCTGTGGCTCCAATAAGTATCCCAGGGGCTTTCAGAAGACTGGTCCTAATTTGAAATTTTAAGAGGGTGAATTATATGGTAGTGTGTGTCTCTCTGTGTGAGCATATAGTATAAAGAGGACAGCACAGGGATGTCGTTCTTTCCTTGTATCATTGGGTCCCAGGGATTGACCTCAGGTGCCTTCTCCTGCTGACTTATCTCAGTTTTCCAAAGATGGTTTTCATTGATGCGAATGCTTTTAGCAAAATGTAGGAAAACAACTTCATTATTACGTGATCCTTCTCGTAATGAAATTTGCCTGTGTGTACTACGTATCCAAATGTCATGTCTCACAAATCATTTACTTATCTGAGGTTCTGTGTATTTCGTGAAGGTCAACAATCCGCCGCTCTTTGGATATGAGGCCAGCAGGAAGAGGCACTCTTTCATCCTGACGTCTGGCCCCGCCTCCTCAGGGCACCTTTGCCCGCTGCTTCTTAGCTGATTTTCCCTGCTGGAAGTTGTATTAGGTTTTTTTTTTTTTTTTTTCTTGCTCTTATATCAAAATGCCTGACCAAGGCTACTTAAGGAAGAAGGGGTTTGTTTTCTGTCACGGTTGAAGGGGACAGCCCTTCATAGCTGGGAAGCTGTAACTGGAGGATCTAAGGGTGCTGGTCACATTACAACTGCATAGCATTCTTTTTCCTTGTCTTTTACCTTAGGACCCCAGGCTATGGAATGATGCTAACAATCTCTTTGTACCTCCACTAGCCTAACCTAGAGAGTCCTCACAGTCATTGTCAGAGGCTGACATAATCCAGATAATCTCTCACAAGTGTGGGGTCTTGTCAAGTTGACAGTGACGTTAGCCATCACAAAGGTACTGAGTAGAGAGGAGGGCAGGAGGATATGGAGGGGGCATGTGACAGGTCCCAGAACAGATAGGCCCCTTTCTAAGGACACCTCTTGGTAGACAACATAGACACACATCCCCCTTTCTTCTGCTGCTCCCCCAGGCCTGGAAACAGTACTAGCTCCCCCTCAATCTCATCCCATCCATTGAGCCTGCTTTGTGACTGGTTGTTTGGGTTGATGTTTAAAAATTTCTTGTGAGGACCAATGGGTACCCTGCTTCTGTGAGCCAAAAACGCTGAGGCGGAGAACCTCTAGTTATCTGCCATTGTTCTCTCTGTCCTTAAAAGAATTCTCTGTGCTCCAGGTGTCAGAAGCCCTTTGTGGCTGTAAGGAGGTGCCACATTGTTCCTTGCTTTCTCCAAATGAAGCACATTTCTCCCTGCACATGCATACTTCAGATCTGGTAATTTTTTCTTTTTTTTTTTTCTCTCTGTGTTTTTTTTTTTTTAACCTTAACTTAGCCTGACTTCTTTCTCCAGATGTCTTTCCTAGCATTCTTTTGTTGAGCTCAGCATCTCTCTCCTCATTTTCACCCTGTTTGGTTCCCTTGCCTCACACAGTCATTGCTGCATCCTCTAGGCAGGAACAAGCGTTCTTACATTTTTGCATACTAGGTGTACACATGTACCTGGTATACATCGGTCTGTTTAAGACTTTCATTGAGTAGGCTCCTTTTAGAAATGCCAGGGAGAATGTGAGGAGTCGCATTCAAGGCTTCTCTGAGTAAGTGAGTGTATATTTCTGATTTAAATTCCACAGGTAGAGTCCAATTTCTCTTTCTAGCCATAAGAGTAAGAAGTTGAGCCAGAAACCCCATGAATAAAAAACACTTGCTGTGCAAGCTAGAGGGTCTGAGTTTAGATACTAGAGCTGGGCCATGGTCTCACGTCCCTCTGACACCAGTACTGGGGACAGATAAGACAGCAGAGTCACCAGAGATTACTGGCTGCCAGCCTAGCTCCGGGTTCAGTGAGAGTCTCTGTATTAAGGGAATAAGGTAAAGAGTGACAACGCAGGACACCTGACATATTCTTGTCTCCAGGCACCTGTAACCATGCATACAGATGTGCAGAGACCATACACACACACACACACACACACACACAGAGAGAGAGAGAGAGAGAGAGAGAGAGAGAGAGAGAGAGAGAGAAACAGACAGTTATCTAACTACATAGGAATATTTCTGTTCTCTTTATTTTTGTCACTCCAAAGAACAAGGCAATATTTTCCTATGTATTTATATGAAGGACAATTTTTTCAAGCGATGTTTTCTTAGAACTCTGACTCCCCCCCCACTCCTCCATGTTATAACAGTACTGAGGAAGTAGTAGTTAGCCAGGTACCTAACTGATGTGATCCAAGATGAATCCACAGGAGGGATTGTAAAATATTTTAATATAACAGGAAACATTGGACAAAACACTTTCTCAGAGATATTGTGACCATATGAGATGGTCAAGTCTTTCTCCTAATGGCTTTCGTACAGAAAATATAAAATTATACTAGATCTACACAGTGATTCTCCAATAAGTGGGAGCAGCCCACTCTCTAGGATAGTGAATATGCCAAGGTGCCTTTTATAGTTCTCAGAAACAAAGAATTTTATCCCAGTGAAGTAAAGTGAAGAGCTTCAAGCATCTTTCCAACTTCCTTGTTTTTTTATGCAGACTTACCCTTTGCTGTGAGGTTTCCTCTGTTCTTACACCATCGCTTCACCCTCCACATCTGTTAGCGTTCTCCCATGTAGCACTCACATGGCCAGGAACCAGCCTATCCTGGCTTTGCAACAGTGATTCGCTTGCCTCTTTCCTGCCATTATGACATTGATCTTGGTTTGACTCCATTTGGAATGAACTTTCTGCCTCTCTAGCAACTTCCTATTGTTCAGAATTCACCCTAAATATTGCTGTTTTTATTAAATTTTCTCTATCGTCCATCATCATTGTAGGCTGCTCCTCTCCTGGGACCTCAGAACTCTGTTTGCATATCTCCACTCTACAAAACACTCACCAAAAACAAACATCGCAGTAGCCATGGCATTAACGCAGCATAAAATGGACAACAGACGTGTAACCACAGCACTCTTCAAACTGCCCTGAAAGTGCTTATCTGTCACCTGAGACTTCGGGAGACGATATCACTATTTGTATCTCTCTGAACAGAAGCTCTCTGACAGGAGGCATCATGTTAATCTTTTTATTCCTATAGAAAAATCATAATAGCGGGCTAACCAAAAAAGTGCTAGGAGATAATTTTTTTAAATGAGTGTAAGAAGTTGATTTTATCTTGTGATGGATAATGTTATATTTGTAGCCCTTTGATTTTTTAAAAAATGATTTATTTATTATATATACAGTGACAGTGTTCTGTCTGCACGTTTGCTTGCAGGCCAGAAGAGGGCACCGGATCTCATTACAGATGGTTGTGAGCCACCATGTGGTTACTGGGAATTGAACTCAGGACCACTAGAAGAGCAATCAGTGCTCTTAACCTCTGAGTCATCTCTCCAGTCCATCCTTTGATTTTTTTAACTTGAGTTTTACAAACAGAAGTCTGTATGACAATAATATTCCAGTTCTCGGCTTACAAGATCAAATTAAGCCCCTCTCTGTGTGTTGACAAGTATGGGAATTGAGCGTTTCTTATAATGAACTATCACTTATAAAGTGGTTCTGGCAATCACCAGTGACAATAACCATTTTACTTAAATATAAGTGGGGGGGTGTCAAATATTTGTAGATGTCAAAATAAAAGACAGCAACAAACAAGGAATTAAATTGACTGGTGAGGGGTATCAAGAAAATAATAAGGGCATAGAATTCTGAGACCCTGAGCTGAATTCCAGTCCCCCATCAGATTCCTGCTGGCTCTGTTACTTTGGAAGAGTTGCTAAATGTCTTTGTTTGTAGGGTGGTTAAGAAATAATGGGTTAGGAAACTGGCAAAATGGCTTGGAGGGTTAAGACCGTTTCTTCACAAGCATGGTGACTCCAGTTCAGTTCCTACAGATGACCCTTCCGTGACTCGAGGAACCAGTGGAAACAGAGTCTGGTGGCTTATCTAGCTAGAATTTCAAGTGGTTCTTGGAAGTGGCTTTGGTGGAGTTAGCAACCTTCAATGTCCGCAGTGGCCTTGATGGCAGCTGTGGTAAAGGTGAGTTTGGTGGTTGTGGAGGTGGCTCCAATGGATTCAGTGAGGAAGGAAATTGCTTTGGAGGTGGTAGTTTGTTAATAACACCAATCAATTTTCAAATGTTGGACTATGAAAAGGAAAAAATAATAGGAAAAAAGACACTAGTCTCCCCTACCATAGTCTTTTGTCAAAATAAGGTGGTTTTAGTAATAGCATAGCTACAGCAGTGTCTGTAAGTTGTATGTGTAGGAGGGAGGGTGTATTTATGTATTTGTGGAGCCCTGGTGTCCTGAGACAGGGGTCAAATGTACATGGAGAGAGGTCACTGTGGCCAAACCCCTGTGATTCTCCTTTCTCTATTCTCCACAGGATGGGGTTTACAGGTGTACATGTGGCTATACCCAGCTTTCCCATGAGTGTTGGGCATTCAAACACATGACTTAATGCTCGCATAACCAACAGTCTTTCCTACTGAACCATCCCCCTAGCCAAGCAGGATGCTTTAATACCATCGGAAAGCAAAGGTAACAGAGCAGTTGATCAAGAGACATCAGAAGAAATGCCAAAATTCTCAGAATACTTTCCAGTCTAGACTATAGCTGATTGCAAGAAACTGATTATGACAAAGGTTTTGTCAGATCACAAAGGTATCCCTAGGGTGATATATTGTGTATATATATGTATGTATGTATATGTGTGTGTGTGTATATATATACATATATATATATATATATAATAAAAATAGTCTGGAAAAAGAAAAAGAGAAAAGGGGAAATGCTGTGGAGCTATGCTCTTATACACTGTAAGTATTTGTCACTGTAAATATTGACTTAATAAAAACACTGATTAGCCTAAAGCTAGGCAGATGAGAAGTATAGGCAGCATTTCCAGGAAAGAGAATTCTAGGAAGAGGAAGAACAGAGCAGTCACCTACTAGACTTACAGGAAGGAAGGTAAGAATGTTGTGGTAAGCAAACCACATGACTAAACATGGATGATATTTATCAGTTAACTTAAAGTATAAGACTGAGCCATAGACCAAATAGCTTGTAATTAATATAAGCCTTTGTGTGATTATTTGAGACTAAATGGCTTTTGGACCAGCCGGGCAGGATAGGGAAATTTCTAACTACATTTCCCAATACTAAGAGCCAAAAACTCTGCTGACTTTTTGCCATCAATAATGTTTGGGTTATAGGATATGGAATGAACAACGTGTTTGCTTCCTGTGGTCCAGGCTCAATATAGCAAGCACTTCACAGCTGCCCCTGACAACCAGTGAGATTTTCCCTAGAATTCCATCCCTAGCAGTTAAGTAGGTATGGCCAGGGGAACCTGGATGTAGGTTCAGTCAGGTGGCACACACAGACAGACATCTACACAGCGTCTCTGTTCTCCTCTCTCCTATGAATAGAAGCATTTCCATACAGTGACCCCAATTATCTCAAGGTTGGGAAAAAGGAGGTTTCAGACTCTTATGGAGAACAGTTTCCCATATCAGGAATACTATTGGAAACTGGCTTGTGAGATCAGTCAGTCACAATGGGGCAGGTCCTAGCTGCTGCAAAGATGTGTTTTGAGTGATGGGAACTATGTATCTAACCATTTATTTTGGTTTCTGCTCTATGGGAGTTTAAAGGATCCTCCTCCAGAAAAGGAGGCTAAATGTAGGTTTTTGTTGTTGTTATTGTTTTGTTTTGTTTTGCTTTTTTATCTCTACCTTGTTACTTCCTAAATGTGATAGCTTGGCCATGACACTGAACAAAAGATCTTTAAAAAATAAAAAGCAAACCAAATAGTGGTGTTTGCCTGTGAAGATAGCTCCAGTGGGCACATCAGGAGAGACACACAGTAGGGCCACTTTCCTCAAGGAATGTTAGCACCATCATGCTAGTCACTGTAACAAATTTTCGACTGTGCATGGAGTTTTAGAAACTTACTGATTACAGAAATTCCCAAAGAGGCCTTCCTGATGTGAGCACCTATTCTCAGTAGAGCCCAAGACCCACTTTGTCCCAGTCTTTCTATAGCCAGGGTCATCTGACTGAAATTCTTTAAGACAGAGGAGTGTAGTAAGAGTTTTCTGGCCTGGAGTTTCAGGCCTAGCCTCAAGGTTTAGGCTGGCAGACCCGCAGACCCACAGACCCACAGAGACACACAGATGCTTACAATAGTTTTAGGCTGATCAGCCTAAGGCCCAGGCATATAACTTGCTAACTCTTTACCCTTAAACTAACCCATGACTCTTATCCTGTTTAGCCATGCAGCTCGATACCTTTTCTCAGAGCAGCATAGTTGTCCTCTGCTTCTTCTGGCTTCTCTTTGGCATTCAGCTCTGTTCTGCCTGTTCCTAGAGCATTCTTAGTCTGGTAGCCCCACTCACCTTCCTGTCTGCCTTTGGCCAATCAGTGTTTTTTTTTTATTAAACTCATAGGTGGGGACAATTATTTACAATGGAACAACATAATCTCCCTACAGAGGAAAGAGAGAGATCATAGAAGTTAGTGTGGATATCTGTGTGTGCTACTTAACTGAACCATCATCTAAATGCCACTAGCCATATCTACTTAAATATAGGCATCAGGGATGGCATTCAGAAAGAAATCTCTCTGGTCCTTGGAGGAGTTGTGAAGCACTTTCTAGATTGAGCCAGATGCGTAAAAATTGAACTCTGTTCCTTACCCTGCTGCCCACCCTTCATTCATAGCATAAAGTAAACCACACTATAAAGAGACCATGACTCTGTGGCCAGTGTTGGAAAATCATTCTGATCTGACAGAAATGGTCATCGTAATTAACTGATTGCAAGAAAACTCAGTCTGCAATGGAAAAATCTTCTATGAAGGCTATGGACCAGCCTTTCCACAGAACATACTGGGCTGTTCACGGCTAACCTCTCCTGCCCACCTCATCTAACCCCCACTTTTGCTCTGCCTTCTTTTTACACCCCCTCCCGTATTTCTGGGGACATGACTGCTTCGAATGCAGCAGTATGTGTTTTCATCTCTGCCTTTGCTCCATACACTGCAGCAACTATAGAAGATGCTTCTGTCCCGTCCTTTCTTATGCCGCGGGAAAGAGAGACAGAGAGGGAAGAGAGGGTGAGGAAAAAAGAGGAAAGTCATTTCTTGCCGCACGACCACCACATCCCAGCTGGGGATTCTGCGTCCCAGGAAGCCTACTTCCATCTCCTTTCTTACCACATTTTCTTCTTCACAAATAAGTTCCAATTTAAGGTCCCACGTCTACAGCTGAAAGCATTGTACACACAGTGTTTGAACTTTTATAAAGAATATTTCACTTTGAAAGTGTTGCACACATACTCAGGCTTATAGTTTTTGAAACTTTTTAAAAGAACATTTCATATGTTTAAATATATATTTATAAGAAAATTGTTAGAACCTGGGGCTAGGCAGAGAATTCTTGGGCTTGAAGACAAAGGCATGATTCATTAAAAGAATCAACAAACAGGATTTTTTTTTTTTTAAGCCCTACAATTGGAAAAAAAATGTTGCAGATATGTCTTTTAAAATGATTGGATGAAACAGCATGTTAATAAACAATTTGGTAAAATGTGGGTAAAGCCTTATAACAACACTTATTTACAGGTAAACATGGAAAGAAATTCACTGTAATTAGCTCTTAGGGAATCAAATCACAGTTTCAATGACATATCATCACATCCCACTAGAAAAAACCAAATTGAAGCACCTTGACAGTGAAGTATTGAAGAGAATGTGGAGCAAACGGTCTTTTACACAGGGTAGATGGGAGAGAAACATTTCATCCACTCTAGAAACATTAGGTTGTTTCTTATATACCTAAAAATATTTTCCTATGTAACCTACTGAATACATGTTCTGGGCATTTAGCCTAGAAAAAGAAAATATATGCATACGTGAAAATCTATAAATAAATACTCAGAGGAGATTACCCCTAACAATCAAACACTAAAAACAGTTCAAATGTCCCTTAATTGGAGATGGACAAATTGGTAAATACATTCAGTGGAATACTGCTTAGTTAATGGCGGTGGGGCGTGGTGGGGGGGTGTACACTACTGCTTTTGGACTGGAATTTTTTAAACTGTGTAAGTGTGTATGGAATTTTTAAAACTGTGTAAGTATGTATGGGGGGGGGGGTCACTTGTATGCTATGCCTGCAAAGGCCAGAAGAGGGCATAGGATTTCTTAGAGCTGGAGTGACAGTGAGCTGCCCCACATGGGTGCTGAGAAGCTAACTCTGGTCATCTGACGGAGTACCAAGCATAACAACTAAGCTGTCACAGAGAGCTTTACTCTGTATGATTCCACCTGCATGAATCCATTACAGTCACACAGAACAGACACGCAGTTACTGGGCAGCAGAATTGGAAGAGGATGTAACTATAAAAGGCACACAGTAAGGCACAGTGGGATGCGGTGTAGACCGGTATGCATCCAGGTTTCTGTAACAATTATGTGCATGTGCATCTATAAATGTGATAAGACTTTATAGAAGTGTGTATGTACACACACACACACACACACACACACACACACACACAGAGAGAGAGAGAGAGAGAGAGAGAGAGAGAGAGAGAGAGAGAGAAAGAGAGAGAGAGATATCCATATAAAAATTCTATAAATGAGCAGAGTACAGTTGAATATGCCTGTAATTTTAACACTCAGGAGGCTGGGAAAGGAGAGACACAAGTATGAAACCAACCTAAATTGTGTAGAGTGATCCTGTCAATATATTTGTGGTGGGGGGGACATATATGTGTTTATGTATGTGTAAGTCCAGACAAATAAGATAAATGGCCAAAAGTACCCAACTGCAAGTTGTGACAAAGGACTGTGGTGATGTGTCATCAAGGAGAGCTTGGCAAAGGAGATGCAGGTTCTCTCTGTGCTGTTTTATTTATTTGTTTTGCTGCTTCTTAGCAGTCTTAAACTATTCCAAAGTTATTGAGGTTCCCAAAAGATGGTTGGTTTGTGTGCTCTTTGCTTATGTGTGTTATGCTTGTCCATATCCCTGCATTAGAAGTCAGTTCTTAGAATTCAACGCATGCTTGTTTACCCATCTAAAAAGCAGAAAGCCTATCAATAGTTTACAAAAAAAACCCACAGACACATTTTGTGAGGAATTACTACAGATGAGAGAGTAGGGTCTGGTTTGGGCTTTGTAGAGGACGACTGGATTGTTCACTCTACTTCTGCATTCCATCAGTGCTGAACTCACAGGGCACACCATCTCCAGAGACTCTTCTTTGTACATGTGAGGGAATGAAGGCAGAAAAGCAGATGACCTGCTTGCATTACTGTGAGATGAGTTTGGGCCTCACAGATGCTCTCAGAGGGCCTTGGAATTATCTGAGGCCCCTGATCCTACATCAAGAGATGCTGTGGTAGGCTATCACAAGCCTACAGTATCTTGGCTATTTACTTTTGTGTCTGTACTGTTCTGTACAATTGAGAGCTGTAGCAATGGCTAGTGAGTTCACCTGCTTCCCTAGAGGCCAGGATCATGCCAACGATTTAGAAAGAACTTAGTACATGTGGCTGAAAGAACAAAGCAATGAGTAAAGGAAAAATTTGTTGTTTAGAGTTTTTCCTTTTGTCTTTAAATCTCTAATGATGATTACAGCTTTTACGATTTAAAGGGAAAAACCTAAGTCTTGAGAGATGGACTGCCCATGGGAAGAAAGTCAGTTGATCTCAGATGTGGTGGATAGTGCTTGAGGAAATCCACAGAGAGCCAAGTTATTTGCATTCAGAGTGTTCTGTACGACTTTCCCCTCCCCTTGTCTCCTGACATCTCTGATTTTTTATGTTCCTTGTCAGGACACAGGAGTACACACAGGATATATAGCACATGTTGCAAGGTCTGGGAGGGCTCCTTGCAGGACCAGGCACAGCCAGGATCAATTAAGTAACAAGGAAGGTTAAAAAAAAAAAAATGTAGCTGCAGCTGGAACAAATCAGTTAGTCAGGCATGTGGGCTCAGCCCATAAAAGATCAACAGGCGAGGGGTGTGAGGAGCTGCCAGTGAATCTTTTCGATATGCAGAGTTCTAACTATCTGAGAAACACTGCCCACCCTATTGTCCTGATTTCCAGTTAGCATGCATATATCATGCATGGGCGGCCTGTGCAGTGAGCTCTGCAAACCACGGTCCTACTCATCTGCCTTCCTCTTCAGTTGATGCTTGCCCATCCCATCCCCCATCTGTGGATAAGTTATCCCACAGTGGCAGGTTGGCGTTATGGAATGGAGGCAGGCCTTGACTTCTAAATTACGGTGTGAGAGAGGAGTTGGACCATGTAGGAATTGAGGGAGTTTCTTGGAAGGAGGGAAGAACAGCAATCACTAACATAAAGCTTCACCTTCTCACATGTGGATTGTAACTACAGAGCGCATTGCAGCTCAATCTCAGCATTAAAGAGCTTGGCAAACAGAGTAGCTACCAGCTCTTTGCTAGTGCAATAATGGACTCATGGCTTCATAGTCAGATTTAGAGCCATGCGCTAAGTTTTCCCCAGGATAATTATTCTATCCTTAAGCATATTGTGCTTTGGTTTTTTATGTTTGTTTGTTTATTTGTTTCTTTTATAAACTTAACACACCCTTGAGTTATCTGGGAAGAGGGGACCTCAATAGAGAAGATAACTTCCTTATAATGGCCTGTTAACAAGTCTCTGGGGCACTTTCTTAATTGGTGATTGATATGGAAGGACTCAGCCTTCTGTGGGTAGTGTCACCCTTGGACAGGTGGTCCTGAGTTGCACAGAAAAGGCAAGTTGAATTAGCTAAGAAGAGGAAGCCAGTAAGCAGTGTCCCTTCATGGTCTCAGCTTCAGCTGTGGTCTCAGTTCCTTGCTTGGCTTCCCTCAGAGATAGACTTTGATCAGTACATATAAGCCAAATAAATCTTAACTCCTCAAGTTGCTTATAGTTGTGGTCTTTATTGTAGTAATTGAAAGCAAACTAAGACATGTACACACACACACACACACACACACACACACAAGCAGAGAGAGAGAGAGAGAGAGAGACAGACCAAGAGACAAAGACAGATTTATAGTTAGTTTTTGGGGTGAAATGGTTTTTATATACTTGGTTAGTATATAGACAGAATGTTAGTTTCCTTACATTAAGCGCATTCAGTTGGATCAGCATTTCAGAACAGAATTAGCAAGGGAAATCCAAATGCGCCTTAAGGGGTTTTCACCAAAAGGAGGGCTACAGAAGAAAGTCCAAATGACCATACCTGCTAAAAGTTCATATTCCCACTCAACAAATCGCGCTCACACACCTTCTCTAACTGTGAGGCTGAGCAAGAACAGACATCAATAAGTTGTCAACGTTCTACAGTTCCCATTGGGAACCAGAACCACACACAGCAAGATGACAAAAGCAGAGTCAAGGTCTAAAGGAGACCTTTATCTTACAATACACTTTTGCATACATTTAGAGTCATCAATAGTCTCTGCATTATTATCTTTTAGATTAAGTTTAAAGACGCCAGGCTATGTACTCACATCCATAAGCTGGTAGTGAGAAATAAGGCTCAGATTCAGATCTTAGCTGTGGATTTGTTTTTAATTATTCAGCTACTTTGAGCATGAGGGTGAATGAGATCATATGTAAAGGGGTGTTAGAAAGGTGCTGAGAATGAATACAGTCATGCTTGTGGAGGCATGTCTGAAAGGTATTGTCATCATTATTAGAATGGCTACCTGCCTCACCATAGCAGGAGACATGGCAACAGGCAAGAAGGTGTGGTGCTGGAGCAGTTCTACAAATTGGAGGTTGATGTTCTGGGTAAATGTAAATTTGAGAGCAGCCCAAGATAGTAGAGTGGAAGGTTACAGTTTGGGATTGGGTTCTACTGACATATCTGGTCACTGAGTATCCTATAGCTCTTAAATTTGTTCTTTCTTAGAAAAATGGGTATAGGGGGATTATGTTGTTCCATTGTAAATAATTGTCCCACCCACTTTTTTTAATAAAAACACTGATTGGCCAAAGGAAGACAGAAAGTGTGGGCGGGGCTACCAGACTAAGAAAACTCTTACAGGAAGAACAGAGGAGAGATGCCACTGAGAAGCCAGAAGAAGCAGTGGACAACTATGCTGCTCTGAGTAAAGGTACTGAGCCGCATGGCTGAACAGGGTACGAATCATGGGTTAGATTAAGAAGCAAGAGCTAGCAAGTTATATACCTGGGCCCCAGGTCAATCAGCATACAGTTAATGTGAGCATCTGTGTGTCTCTGTGGGACTGTGGGACTGTGAGTCTGCAGGTCTGTGGATCCAAACCTTGGGGCTAGGCCCTAAAGTCCAGGCCAGAAACCTTGTACAACAGATGGGGTCATTCACAAAGCTTCCTTAAACTAAGTTTAACAAGGCTCTACAGTTATTTGGCTGTCCTAATCAAGTCAGACTCACTGTTTTAGTTACTTTTCTAATGCTGTGACAAAATGAACAAGGTGGCTTCTAAAGATGGATTTATTTCAGGCTTGCAGTTCCAAAGGGATAAGCGTACACAGCCATGATGGCATGGAAGTGTGGGAACCAGCAGACATGGTGAATGGAGCTAAAAAAGCTAAAAGCTAAGAGCTGAAGGCTCATATCTTGAATCACAAACAGGAAGCAGAAAACAAACTAAAAAATGGCACAAATCTTAAAGCTATTGTCTTTCACCCAGTGATATGCTTTCCTCAGCAAGATCATGACTCCTAAGCCTTCCCAAATAGTCCATCAATGAGGGACCAAGAATTTAAATGCCTAAGACTATAAAGGCATTTATCATTCAAACCATTGTACCTATACAGAAAATTGGCCATCAAAGATGCCAAAGAATTAGATCCATGAAGTCCTTAGTCTTAGTTACTTTATTGCTGTGAAGAGACAATATGACCAAAGGCAACTTATAAAAGAAAGCATTTAATTAGTGTCTTGCATCGAGCTACAGAGGGTGAGTTCATGATCACCATGGCAGGGGGCATGGAAATAGTCAGGATTGGTGCTGGAGCCGTTCTACATATTGGAGGTTGAGAGAGAATCTGAGCACGTGTAAGCTTTTGAAACCTCAAAGCCTATCTCCAGTGACACATGTCCTCCAACAAAGATGCATCTCCTATATCTTCCCCAAGCAATTCTATCATTAAGGTCCAAGCATTTAAATATATGTAAGCCATTCTTATCCAAACCACCACACAGTCTGATGCCTAGACTAGAACCCTTTACCAACACTGACCTGGACTCCGATGTTACTTTTAACTTTTTATACAATTGGGTGGGCATCTGCAACAGGATTGGAATAGATTAGTCCATGCAGATTTTAGAGATGAACTCAAGAGAAAGTAGCACGTCCTCCTTGCCTGACAGCTGCCTGGATTTCAGTTGTGCTGGCAGAGTTTTTAGATCACAAAGAAGGAAGCTGACTCAAGGTCATTGTGTAGTTTCCCTACCAGCCTGGTGCTGCTCAATTCCTGGGTTTATTTTAGTGAACAAAAATTCTTTCTTGTTGAAGGACCATTTGCTGTTGTTAGTGGGTTGGGCCAGAGATGGTTCATGAACACAACTGAGTGTTCATAATAATGATAAATATTCCCTTTCCACTAACTCTCCCCCTATTTCCCATCGTCAGTCTCTCCAAGTCCATGAGCCATTTTACTTTTAAACTCAGAGTCTACTTAGTGCTGCCTGTATATGATGGAGCCATCTACTGGAGCAGGGCTAGCCTCTCAGAAGCCTCATTCCTGAAGAAATCCAACTCTCCCTCCACAATTTCCGTTAGCTCTTCACTTCATAGAGCTTCATAGATCCCTCCCCCATCTGTACTGTGATTTTTATGGTGTGATCTTGTGCCCATAGACACAGCCACTGAACCAGTTTTTCTATAGTCCAAACAGTATTTACTGGCTCTTGCAATCTTTCTTTCTCTTCTTTGATGGTTTCTGACCATTGGAAGGAGTATGATAAACAAATCCAATTAGGAGTGAGCACTCCATCATCTCTTATGCTCTTCATGTTGACCAGTTGTGGATCTATGTTTTAAGTCGTATACATTATTAGCTATTGTCAGTGTTCTTGATTACTTTCTATAGTTTCACCATGGGACCATTGATGTGGGAATGCCTTTCTGTAGGCTGTGAATCTCAATCTTTAAATAAAGGAGCTGTTTTGGGCCATGACAGGCACCATAGAAGAAGTAGGAGGAGAAATCAGAGCATAGGTAGGAGAAGCAGGGGGGAGTCAGAGGCAGACCGAGCTGAAGCCGCCCAAGGAGCAACATGTAGGAGCACAGGTGAGCCACGGGCCACGTGGCAAACAGATTAATAGAAATGGGTTGATTTAAGATGTAAGAGCTAGCTAGCAATGTGCCTGAGTCATAGGCCAAACAGCATGAAGTTAGTATAAGTATCTGAGTCATTTCTGGGGGCCTGAGTGGGCGGCTGGGCGACTAAGCGGCAGGTCTGTGGGTCTCGGCCACCCAGGACCCGAGAACCAACCTACTACAGGCCATGTTGCTGAAGATGCCATTTGAGTCACAGAATATGATGATACCAAGTTGGTACTGAACTGAATACTTTCATCTCCACTAGTTAGCTTTCATGCTCCTTAAATGAGCTGTGCATGCTACCAAGCAAGTAATCAACAGTCTGACACAGTTGTGAGCCCTGCAAGATATAACAGTCAATGACCTTACAAGATATGCTCACTGATGTAATAGTGGCATGGATATTATGGAAGTAACCAATCTTTTTCTGATTGAGTTTAAAGCTCACTCCTCAAGAAATAACTCATGCTTGATAACAATAGTAGAGTCAATGAACTGTAGCTGGCTAGGTCATAGACCCCAGGTAAGAATCTATTGTTGTTATTCTGCTAAATGGACATAGTATTAACCCACCTCCTAAAAGCATTTATTTTTATATCTACATATTATTGCATCTCTTGACACATCTGAGTTTTAAAAGGATTTGAGTGTCAACAAACTACCTTCTGGATGGACCTTTCCTCTATGACTCTCAGACATTCCTAGTTGGTACTGATGCAGAACAGAATCAGGACTTAGAATTCAAGATAATTCTTATGAAAGGAAGCTTTTCACTTACCTTGAAAAATCCCGATACAAGATCCTCACTGAATCTAACTCAGCATTTCTCAGATGGTTTTTTATTATTCTCAAAATATATTTTTTGATATTTTTTTCATAATCACTCTTTCAACTTCATATAAATTTAACAACATAGATGTGTTATATATCTGTGCATTTCTGTCTTTCACTAGAAAAGTTTAAATTTTTGTGTGCTCCCCTGGGAGAGATGCTGCTTCTTATACAGCATATATTGCCTAATTGAGGGTTCTTCGTAGACCAAGGAAATAATGAAGCTTGTTTAAAATCCCCCTCAAAGGCCCATAGACTTATCATATTTGTCTTATCTTCTGGTATTGAACAAAAAATAACAAAGGCTTAGAATCTTAAAACAGTGATCACCTCTTCCTCAGAGTCCTATAACCTATAATTTTCCTCATTCTCTCTGGTATCAACTTTCTCTCTGGTAGCTGATCTTCAGGCAGCTCATTCCTTAGGGCTCTGCATCATGATTGCCTCTGGGGACTTTCTGTTCACCCTCTAGCAAACAACAGTATCACACCCGATTTTATCACTTATTCCTTTCCATAGTTTTTCTGAAGTTGTACTGTTCACTGTGTTCTTATGTCATTTTTACCCACTAGAAGGTAGTGTCCTATGAAAGGCTGAGTTTGTTTTATTCACTTCTGTATCCTATGTGCCTAGAATCCAACCTAGTATCCAGCAGACAATCAATAAATGTGCAACTGAGGCTAAAACAATGCCCTCTACCTTCAGATGCCGTGAGCATATCAGGCAGAGTACATTGTTGTTTCCCACTGTCTAAAGGGGGATGATCATGGTACCTCCTAAATGCACAGAAGTCCTAGAAGACTTTCACCTTCCAGGCAGAGTAAGTCCTCATATCACTCATTGTGTTGGGATGATCTTAGAATTGTATATCTGACTGGTGAAACTGTGGTCTCATGATCCACAGGTCAGCCTATCTCTGTCACATCCTTCTAATCTTGGATGGAAGAAGATGGCTTAGGTCCTCTTAAAATATTAGGCTCAGGGTCAGCTATTGATCTTAATGATGGCTACAGGGCCTTAGGAGTAACTAGAAGGGACTATGTCTACCAAAGGCCCTTCACCCAGTCCCAGCCTTCTTCTAAGAAACAGAAACTGCCCACTTCCTTCAGCCTGAAAAGCTGATTTGTCTCAATGGTTTGGCAGAAGTAGATGCTCACAGCATGTCTGCTTATAGAAAAATCCTGGTAGAGACAGGTTGAAGTGTGTGATGAAGTTTGGTGAGAGGTGACAGCTTTCAAGCAGTCAGTTGACCTTCACCTTTAGAAGAATCTTTTTAAATCTGTTTTTGTTTTACATATCAACCACTGTTACCACTCCCTCCCATTCTTCCACTACCCCCGCCTCTGCCTCTCCCCCACCCCACCCCTCATCCACTCCTCATAGGGGAGTCAACATTGGCTGGCATACCAAATTGTGGCAGGAACAAGCCCCTCCCTGCTGCATGAAACCTGAGTAAGGCATCCCACCATAGGAAATGGGCTCTATAAAGCCAGTTCAGGTATCTGGTCCCATTGCCAGGGGCCCTACAAACTGACCAAGCCATACAACTGCCACCCATATTCAGCAGGCCCTGGTTGGTCCCATGCAGGCTCTCCAGCTGTCAGTTCAGAGTCAGTGAGTGCCCACTAGCTCAGGTCAGCTGTACCTGTGGCTTTACCCATCATGATCTTGACCTCCCTTGCTCCTATAATCTCTCCTCTTGCTTTTCAACTGAATTCCAGGAGCTTGGCCAAGCGCTTGGCTGTAGGTCTCTGCATGTGCTTCCACCAGATGCTAGATGTTCTATGATGACAATTTCTGGGGATTTCCCTAGTACCTGATTTCTCCCTAGCGCCGTAATGACACCCTCTGTCAGAATATCTCAGAAGAGTTTTTTAAGAAGATAAAATGGGGCCTTATCTGGGGAGTTCTTGGAAGATGATTTTCCACAATACATAGCAACAAAATTTATTTTTGAATAACTGGACACTGCCTGGATGTATGACATCGTTGGAATAGTTAGACAAAGAAATGCAGTGAATATGTGAAATATTATATATTGTGAATGTTAGCCATAAATATTTAACAGTAACCTAGGAAAATTAAACACCAACAAAATATTATGATGGAAGCAAGATAAAGAAACATGTTTATTCTTGTGGCTAGAAAGTAAAGGAGGAAACAGCAGATAGAAATATACTGCAAAGGAAGATGTTTAGGTGTTTAGGAGAATCACTAAATTATTGTGGGTGGTGACATATGTGTTTCTTCTCTCTTTTCATCCTAACTTTCTATAATGCAATACTTAAATAATTCACACTGTAAAATATGTAAAATTGATTATTTGTTAATAATAACTTAATTAAAACATTAAATGATACTTTTAAATTTAAGATTGATATTTTTAAAGTAATAAAAATCTCAGAAACTATTATTGGAGCTCACTGGATAAATTCAGTTAAGATTCCCCAAAACTGACATAAACTTAAGATGAGCATGTGGGCTGCATATAATTCCAGCTTAGAAGGTGGAGACAGAAATATTAGAGCAAGCTGGCTAGGTAGATTCTCCCATGGTGAGTTCTCGGTTCAAATAAAGGAGCCGGCCTCAATGGATAAAGTATAGAGTGACCAAGGAAGAATCCTCAAATCCTTGGGTCTCCCTATACTTGTGCACCTGCACAGCCACATGTATAAACACATGTACATGCACACACAAATGCACACACACCACACATAATACACATGAAGAAATAAATATCTTATCCTTGGTGATACACTGGGTCATTGCCTTATCATTTTCTTCATATGCACATAATTGTACACTTTATGTGTGAAATAAAATCACAGATTTGTAATCTATGTTTCCCTCAGTAATAATTTATGAAAGTTTTATTCTATCAATATCTATAATATATTTTAAAAACTGCCTAGTTAAAAAAAACAACTGTTTTGTATAAATATATCACTATTTCCTCTTCGTTGGCATGTTTAGATTATTTCCAAATTTAGATGTTCAGATAGAATGCTAATTTCCCTCCACAAATTCTTGATTACTCATTTAAGATTCATTAGATATGAGTACTGTGGTGATACATTTTTTAATTAAATTAATCTGGAATATCAGAGTCAACCACAGAGCCAAGCCAGGCCAGGGAGTGGCGACCCACACCTTTAATCCTAGCTTTATAAATGTGGAAAGAGAAAGTTAGAGAGCTGGACACAGCAAGGGGCGAGGGTTTTCAGCTTCCCACACACTCATCTGCCCTTTTGGCTGAGGACAGGGCCACGTGCACATGGAGGATTCCGGGAGACAGGCCTGAGGAGTTCGCTGAGTGAGAAGTGGCTGTGGTTTGTTTCTCTGTCTCTGATATTCCAGCTTTTTCCCAATGTCTGACTCCGGGTTTTCATTATGTACCAACTAGAGGTCACGGAATGGAATACTAAGGTATGTGTACAATTTTAAGAGTAGTTATAGAGAGAACTGGTTGTTCACCAGGAAAAGGAGCCTACCACCAATCCTGATGACTTGTGTTTGATTCTCAGGACCCACAGGGTGGAAGAAGAAAACCAACTTCCTCAAGTTTCGTCCTCTAACCTCTGCATGGATGCGGACATGTTCACACACATAAGCAATAAGTAAATTTTAAGAGTAAAATATTATTTTAAGTGAACAAATATAGACGCATAAAACATGTCCATTCATAAATCTGTAAGTTATTAGAATGGAGCCTATTTTCCCATATTCTTGCCAAAAGACCAATTATCATTTTATGGTTATGCTCATTTAATAGCCATGAGATTTGTAAAATGTGTTTCCAATTTAGTTTCTTAAAAGTATATACATATATATGTATATATAACTATAACTATATATATGTATATATATGTATATATTTATATAAAACTCAAATACCTTGGGAAGAAGAAAGAAGGGGGTTGGAGAGGGAGGGAGTGTTCTCATGTGCCAGTCACCAGGGCTGGATAAGCTGGTTTGATTGGGTTGAAAATCTTCCCAGAGCTCATTTTTGAACCTAGCATCTCCCAAAGTGGGTTTCTTATCCTTCAGTACTGTCATCTCCTTTTCCAGAACAGGGAAATTGTTTGTAATAGGAGTTAACACTGAGTCTTGGTCTTGACTGGGGCTACCAAGCACGCATGACCAACAGAAAACCTGACAGTGATCAGAGATGGACCCAGAATGTGCTCTCTCTCAGACCCCAGGGCCAGAGTGTGGGTGCCATGAATCTTGCGGGTGTAAAGGAGGGGAAGGGAACTAATATGACTTGATTTTAAAGCATACCATAAAGGATGGTCATCATTTGAAAACTTGAATCAGTTACCTCAGCACTTGGGAGAAGGAAGGAAGATCAGGAGTTGGAGGCTATATAGGGAATTGGAGGCCGGTGTTGAACTATGTGAAAACCTGACTCAAAAAAAACAAAAAAAAAGTGACATCAAAACACATACCAGATAGCATCTGTGTCATGCTTTATTTATTTGAGAGACTGTGTGGCTGTATATATATTTCAGGATGACTTCAAAGCCATAATCCTCATGCCTCACGGTCTCAAATACTGGGATCACAGATACACCACAAAATTTGGATATCTGTATGTTCTCTGTTTCTGTCTTTGTTCAGTGTGTGTGTGTATGTGTGTGTGCGTGTGTGTGTGTGTATGTGTGTATGTGTGTGTGTATGTATGTACACGGATGAGTGTATATGAATGTAAGACTTAGATAACTTTTGAGCATCAGTCTATCTTTCTGCCATGGGATCTGGGGAATCTTATGGATTTCAGGCTTCAGGCAGGGTTGTATACCTAGTGTTTCTATCTGTTAGGCTATCTCACCAATTATATCTATGTGGTCTCAAAGACAAATCTGTTCTTTTAGATTGTTCATAGGATAGAGGAGGCCACCTCGTCTGTCTGCTTCTGCTCTCTGTCTACTACAGCTTTGTATATGGACATATGTATTCACATATATGTCCGCATGTTAACAATACTTCCCTTTAATCTTAAACAAACTTTAACCTTCTAAGCATCAGTTTATCATCTGGAAAATGGGATTATTACCTGTATCTTTAATCAGCTGACAAGATATGTATAAGTATATACATAGAGTCCATATAGTGAAAACTTTAATGTCTCATATTTGGCTTGATAACACTAAAAAAAACAAACTCATAGGAAATAAGCCCAATTATTAGACAGTGGCTTTTCTCTTCACTAATAAATAAGACTTGTAATAATAAATTTCTGGCCCAGACTAGCCCCAAGATCTGGACCAACAGTCCCAAAGCTCCAAAGAAACACACGAAAGCTTGTATTAATTTCATGCTGATTGACCTATGGCTCAGACACATTGCTAGCTAGCTCTTTTCTTATCTCAGTCTATTTCCATTAATCTGTTTAGCCATGTGGCTTGATACCTTTTCTCCGAGCATTTCAACTTCCTTCCTCTCTATCTGCTGGTATCTCATCTGGCATCTCTCTGGAATCTCTTTGGCATCTCTGCTCTGCTATTCCTGTTCCCTGAGTTTTCTTAGTTTGGTAGCTCCGCCCACACTTCCTGTCTGCCTTATGGCCAATCAACTTTTTATTAAACCAGTAGGAGGGGCAAGGTACCAGAACATAATCTCATTACAAAGGCTATGGATTCTTAACTCAAAATATATAAATTCAAGATTAAAAAAATTAAAACTGTGTACAAATGCAAAGGAGATTAATCCATTAACCTGTGAGGTTTCATTTGTTCCTAGAGCCCCGGTAGTATTTAATGTCCATTTGCAAGGGTTACAAGTCTCAAGTCAGCATTCTAAAGGATGCTTTCTAAGACACCCCAACAATAGACCATGAAAAAGAAAACTGTACGGTGTAAATGTCCCTTTTTCCTCTGTACCCAACAAGCCAAGCTCATCCTTTGGTGTCTCCATATTCTAATTGCATTCTTACTGGTATCTGCCGTGTCCCTGCATGAGGAAATGTTCATATCCTGTCTTTCCTTACAGGCGACTATTCTTCTAAGTTGTTTGGCTAGTTCACTGCTCTGAGATGGCACGCTTCTGACTAATGATGGAAAGGCTTTTTAACTAATTATCGGAAGGCCACGAGTTTGCAGATGGTTTGATGTCTTTTCTTAGACAAGTAGGAGCAGCCCCCTTTCGAGATCTAAAGTTCCTAAGGTGAAAGTGAACCTTGAAGTGACTGTAAGAGGCAGCCATTATTTGTATCCTTGTTTAAAAGGATTCTGTTCCAGGTTCAAGATCCTATATAACTTAGAAACTGTTGATCTGGGTCATGAACCAAAACACCATGCAAAGTGTCTTTCAGGAATGGAGCATTTGAGTAAGACCAAACTGCAGGACCAATGAGGATGAAGCTGACCAGGAAAACAGGAAGTCTTCATGGAAGGCACTGAATTCCAGGTGAGGATGTGTGGCCTTTAGGCTATAGTAAAAGATTCCTGTCCTGGCACTTAAGAGTATTTGTTCTATAGGCAGAATATTGTGACTGGGAAGGAGGATGCAGCAGAAAGGCCAAAGCTGAGGCTGGTGAGATGACTTGCTTTCTGGTTAGCCCAACAACCTAAGTCTGAGTCCCTGGGGAACCCTCATGGGAGAAGGAGTGAGGCAGCTTTCAAAAGTACTATCTGGCTTCTCACCACACAGGCACTGTGGCGTGCAGACATACAACAGATAACTTTTTAAAAGGTGATAAATTTACTTCTAATGCCAAGGCTGCTAGAGCAAGGGATTAAACTTTTGAATCACTTGGAACTTGAGTGGAGAGCCAGGGATTAAACTTTTGGATCAGAATCACTGACAGGTCTCGATGTGAGGGTAGAGAGCAGAATGTAATGTATCTGTTTATGCTTTCACAAGGAGGATGGCGACATAAAATGAATTTATTCCGAAACAAGAATGGGACCTTCATTGGCATCATACCAGACCAAAAAAAAGAAAAAAAAAACATGCAGAAGAAAGATTGATTTTCTTCCTTGTTTTAGCTGGTTTCTCCTATGTTATTTGCTTCCATACAAGGAAGAGAAATGTCATGGCAGTGGAGGCATGTCATAGAAAAGAGATGCTTACCCCATGGTAGACAAAAAATAATTAGGGAAAAGTGATCTATTTCCACCCAATAGGATCCTCCTCCCAAAGTTTCTAGAACTTTCTAAAATAGCCACCATCTGGAGAGCAAGCACTTAACACTTGAGCCTGTGGGAACTATTATATATTTAAAGCGCAGCAGCAGGGAAGGTCAGTAATCACCTTGATTTTTGACAGACCCCTCAGGATGTCTAGCTCTAAGGGACAAAACTGAATGCATCTGGGAGTGAAGACACCGAGTCTGACACCGGCTTGGCTACAGACCATGACTATCTCTCGGACATCTCTCTGGCGGTGCCCCCAGCCTTTGTAAAACTCAAGTCAACTTTTGAAAGGGGGGGGGGGATTTTAATTCGGCTTATATGAGGAAAAGCCACCCTTCCTTGCTCACTGGTGTGGAAGCTCATCACACAGTAACAATTGGAAACTTATGATTCAGGCATTTAGTGTGTTTCAGGGAGAACATTACCATCTGAAAGCCTTGCACAGGGAAGTGTGTCTGTAGCAGAAGCTAACGATACTCTCTTCCTTTTGTAAAGACACCCCCAATCATTTGCATTTTTTACTTTTGCTTCCTGTCTCATGCTCAGTAATTCTGACATTTTCTTCATATGCAAATGATGTGTCTGAAAATTTCACAAATGTGATACTTTATTTTTCCAAGAGTGGGGGATTTCTTTCAAATGACAATGCTGGCTATTCCCTGGATTTGTAACTCCTATCTAGTCCAGCAAAAGAGGACATTCATTTCATTGGGTATTTCTGTCTGGCCTTGTAACTTTTCTGAGATCTTAAAGCTGAGACAAAGCACTAGTTGTTCAGCTAAATATTTGAGTATTCACTATTAATTCTGAAACCTTGACCTTGGCCTTGAGAAGACCCTCAAGGATAGCAGACGTTAGATGCCCCTCCACTGACTTCCCATTTAATCTCTCTACCAATTGGGTAGTCTACAAGGGCTTGCATATCTCCAGTGACTAGCAGAAAAGTTATTCTAAAACTATGATAATAGAATTAAGCTTCACTTACTTTTGAAAGCTTTCACACCATGGTTTGTTTGGCCACTCTAGCCTTCCCTCAGGAAAGAGAAGCAGTGTGGAGTTGTTGTTCATACTGGAACTCCATAGATGCATTTGGACTCAAATCCGTCTGTCTGATGCATAAGTCTTATCTTGAACATCACTTCAAAGCTTGTCAGAAGCTCCACCCCAGCTCCACTGAGCCACAATCTATATTTTAATAAAACCCTGGATGATTCTCATACACAGGAGATGCTAAGGAACGTTGGCTTGAAGGAATTTGGGAAACTGTCCCTGCATACTGTTTTCTTTTTAGAAAATTAACGTGGTTGTACTCAATAATCTTGAAAAGCTCTTTTCATTCATGAAACTCTAAAACTCATAAATACCGAGTTTATAAAAAGCTATTATTAGCCCAGTCTCGATAAGGGGAAGCTGGAAAAATCTAGATATAAAGTGATTTTTAAAAAAAGTTTATAACAAGTATGTTTTTTTTTTATAAACCATTTAAACTTTATAAAAAAAATAGGTTTGTACAAGATTTTGTAAAATAAAGATTCTGGAGAAACCAGTAAGAGAAGGTCAGACTGCATAATTTTATGCATATCTAGTACATAATGTGGAGAAGAGATAAGAAAATGGAAAGAGACTGTGTTTACACATAGACATACAATAAAAAAAGGTTCCATTTCTGCCACAGAGTCCCCTTGCTCCCCGTCCTTCACCTACTTATGACTTGATTGTAGGAAAAAAAAAAAAAACAAACACCAAGCACCCCCCTTTTTTTATTATTAACAAAGGTAAAAGAGAAGATTTAGAAATTTCAAGGTTTTTACAGGCAACCACATAATTCATGCTACAATAAGTGTGTTAAATCCATTGTTTGTTCCACAAATGCAGCCTTCAGCTGTTGTCTCGCAAGTCCTAGCTCAAGTCTCCTTTTCTCTCCTTGGGCACTCTGAGGTCAGGGACTTTGTTTGAATCAAGTCTGTTTTCTGTACTGACAAAAGAATGAACTTGGACTAGGCACAAAGTAAACCTGAGATGTAGGAAAGAGGAAAGGGGATGGATGAAGGAATGAAGGGTAGGAGGGAGGTATGGAAGCAAACTCTACATTGCTTCAACTCTGGCCTCTTTGGAAGCTTGCAGGGATTTTCAGCCGGATCTAGCTATGAATAACGAATGGCCTTGCTTTGCCCATTTTAATGTCACGGTCTTGCCTCTCCAATGAGATTTCAAGTGCCATAGAAGAAAGAACATGGAGCCTTATAAAATCTGTTTTGTTATTCTTCTCAGAAGCAATTTGGCTTGGGAAGCATTGTTTATTCCTGGCTTTACGAGACCTCAGGATTGTGTCTGTTTTAGGGCACAAGGCAGGGCCATAAGACTATGTTGTTACTGTTGTTTTTCATTTTATTTTATGTTACAAATGGAACAAAATTTCTTGTCTATATGCAGGAAAATTTCAAGTCTGAGAGACAAAACTAATAGAACCCAGCCTTTCTGCCTATCAGTTACTACATCCATGGCGCCAATGTGGGACCCCATAGAGTACAACTCAAACTCAGTTCACCCGCTTACCCACCTGTCAGCCGTCATACCTGCTGTACCAATCCGGAAAGGTGTAAAGTCATACCCAGTCCAAATGTTGTCCTATTCACTGACTGAGCTGAGAGCACCCATGACATCACACTTTTGCACCAACACAGAGTGGCTCCAAGACTGAAATAAAAGCTAAACTCTACTGAGCTGTCCAGAACCTCACAGGCTGGAATCACAGTAAACAAAGACCTAAACACCCTTTCAACAAAGGCGAGACCAGATAGCCATACCCCATAATATCACAAACACCAGTCACTTAACTCCAAATGCCTAGGACTCACTGCAAAAAATGGAACAACAGGACTAACCAATACAATATGTCTCCTCTAGAAATCATCACCGCAATTATAATATTGTAACAGCTTATATGTAAGAAAATTATTTCAAAATAAGCAATTATGAATTTTCAAGGAACTCAAAGAGGGTGTGAATAAATGCCAGAATGAAGATTTACAGCTTAACGGAATGATGAAAGCAGTTAAGGATATGAATATAGAAATTAATAAGGAGATAGAATCTCCAAGCAACAGCAAAAAAACCTCAGGAAGTCAAACAAGCCCAGAGAGAAGTCTCACCAATATATTGGTTCAAGTGGGAGAGAGAATATCAGTTCTCAAAGACAAGGTAGGTGAAATGGATCACTCCAGATTTTGCAGAAAATGTTAAATTAAAAATAAAAACCCTCAAGTACGAAATATGTAGGAACTCTGGGGTACTATAGTAGAACAAACCCATATAGCATATTATAAAAAGAGAAAAAAAAACAGCTTTAAAGCACAAAAATATTTTCCACAGAATTATGGAAGATAATCTCCTGATTTTAAGCGAATAGGTGCCTATCAAGGTGCAAGAGGCACACAGAACGCCAACACAGAACACACAGAGGACTAGAAAAGAATCCTCACGTCATATACTAAGAAAATCATTAAATATACAAAACAACAAAAGAGCCCCCTCCCACCCCACCCACCCATCCCCCACACACAAAACACTCCTTGACCCAGAGTGGAAACTGTTTGACGAAGCTTCTGGATTAACCCAGGGAGTTCGCATCAGCCTAATGCTTCAGCTGCTTAGGATGATGCTTTCTTGGCTGGCCCTGCTCTCGTCCAGCGGTCAAACTTGTCTTAGTCTTGAACACAGCTTTTGGCTTCCAGTCCGCAGTTCCCTTCTGTCTTTCTTTCCAGTGACTTAGAATAATTTCCCCATGATACTCTGCCCAAACTTTCACAATCATGAACTTCATTTCCCTTGCATCAAAAACAGCCTCACCCTTAACACTCCAGTGACTGTATCGTTAAAGAATGGAGCTTGGCCTGAAGTACCTAAAGATCTTAAAGACACAAAACTCCCTCTTCCATTAAGGCGAGGCAATTTTATGAAACTCAGAATACATGGGATGAGCTCTTGGGCTTCAGCTCTGGGCCATTCGCCCTAAACCAGACTGCCTCAGAGCAAAAGAATTTTAATTCCGTTGCAGTAAGGTTTGCTGCGGCTGGTAAGGCCATGTGGGCTGGGACTTGAAATGTCTTAGGAGAGGTAAATGGGCTGCAGTTTCATTGCTTCCAAACACATGATGGCCTGGGGGTTTCTGATTTATTTATTTTTTTAATGGAGTGCTAGGCTGTAAACCCTTCCTGCTGGCAGGCTGGCAGGGTGTGGGTAGCTATGGAGGTGCACTTAGTACAGCAATGGTAGGGATGGAGATGTTGCCTGAGTTCTGTAATTAAAACCATGCTTAGCAAATACACCTAAAGCCAGGGGTCACATCTGATTTCATCTAAAGCATTCCTCGTGGACCCCTCTTAACCTAGTCTTGACTTCAGAGCATTCTCATAGCTACAGAATAAAGGATGGGGGCGGGTGAGCTGAGAGCACCAGGAGCCATACATGGAAGGCTGAGAACAGGTTCTGTCTGAGTTAATTGCTGCAGAGTACTGGTGGATATATTGCATTGTTTGCTCCCACCCCACAACATACGTTCCTTAAAACTCTTTTGAATGGAATTCTTCAAAGAAGATAAAACCGAACCTGAGCAACCTACTAAAGGTCATCCTTATTATTCAAGTCTCACATTCACCTCCTCTTAATTTCTAATGAAAACACACTTTTGTTATTATTCACTTAAGGCAACACACATTTCCAAGTGTCATGAAAAAAATGTTTAATGCTCCAATGGCAGTTATCATCTGCTGAAATAATGTCCAGCTTCTACCTGGTTGGCTAGGCTATGTAGAATTTCACTTTTGCTTTGGAGTACTCTGCTATCCTGAAGGGTCTATATAGTGAGCCAGAATTTTAGTTTAGAGCCTTTACCGAAAATGGCCTTGCAGTCACTGAGCTGTCATGTAGAGATCAGATACATTTGTCTGATTTGGGTGAAGGCTGGGACTAACTCAGTGTGGAAATGCTCACCTTGCACGATGAAGTCCTGGACGTCATCACCAATGCTACAAATAAAGAATGCATAATGTTAACAAAAGCTGATTGCATTGCTTAGTTTTTCTCATGGCTGAGAGCAAACACAAACTAAAAACTACTTAAGGGACCTAGGGTGTGTTGCAGCTCTCAGTTCAGAGGAATACAGTCCATCGGGGTGGAGAAGGTGTGGTGGCAGGAACAGCTTAGTGCTTAGTATCAGGAAGGAGACAATGTACATCCCAGGGCTCTTTACCTTTCTCCTTTTCACTCAGATTCTGGGTGATTTGGGCACATTCAGTTTGATTTATTCTGTCTGAAAAGCCTTCAAAGTCTCCTGGAAAGGTGTGCCATATCGAAGTCTTAGTTAATGTTTCTTAAAGTTTGCTTTTTGGCATTTAGACATGGCACAGTGCCATATAGAGGTCGGGAGACAACTTGCAAGGGTCAGTTCTCTCTTTCTACCATGTGGGTTTATCGACTCAAAATCATGCCATCGGACTTGATAGCAAGTGTCTGTCCTTACCCACAGAGCCACCTTCCTGGCCCCTTTGATGTTCCCTAATCTGTCAAGATGACACCTGAAGTGAGCATCATATGTGCTGTCCTGAAAGGCTGCTTGCTGATGTAGGTAGATTCGGAGATGCTTGTCCTCAGCATCTATGTGGACACTGTAGGATGGACTTACACAAACCCATATGGCATAGCCTATTGTATGCTTTGAATATAAGACCTAAACCATGGCTTCTAGGATACAGACTGTGGTCTGGATCCTGTAGGTAACTGAAACATGATGTTTGTGATTTAAATGTCTCCTGTAGGCTAATGTGCTTGAGTGCTTGCTTGTTCCCAGCTGGTGGAAACTTTAAGGCAGTGGTTCTTAATCTTCCTTATGCTATGACCCTTTAATACAGTTCCTCATGTTGTGGTGACCCTCAACCAAAAAATTATTTTTGTTGCTACCTCATAACTGTAATTATGCTACTGCTGTGAGTTGTAATTTAAATATCTCCTTTCTGATGATTGTAGAGGACCCCTATGAAAGGGCTGTTCAACCCACAAAAGGGTTGTGACCCCAGATTGAGGACCATTGTTTTAAGGTAAGGCATAGAAGCTCAAAGCAGTGAGTGAGTCACAGAGCACAGACCTTACAGTTTTATATCCTGGTCCCAGTTCCTATCAGTCTCTCTCTCTGCTTTCTGGCTAGGAATGCAACTGACCAGCTACTTCAGCAGCTACCACAAGCCTTCCCCTCCACCGTGTACAGTATTCCATCTAAACTTACCCCAAATAAACCTTTTCTTTCTTAAGTTACTTTTGTTATGAATCTTTTTAAAATTTATTCATTTTATGTGCATTGGTGTGAAAGGTCAGATTCCCTGAAACAGGAGTTACAGACAGCTGTGAGCTGCCATGTGGGTGCTGGGAATTAAACCCTGGCTGGGCCCTCTGGAAGAGCAGCTAGTACTCTTAGCCCCTGAGCCATCTCTCCAGCCCCACTTTTAAAAGATGATTACTTTTTATTTTATGTGCATTGGTGTCTTACCTGCATATATATCTGGTCTGTGTGAGAGTGTCAGATCTTGGAGTTACAAACAATTGTGAGCTGCTATGTGGGTGCTGGGAACTGAACCGGAGTCCTTTGGAAGAGCAGTCAGTGCTCTTAACCACTGTATCTTGTCACAACAAGGAGAAAAGTAAGAGGATTGTACCTGAGTTTCAGAACATCTCTGAAGAGCTCAGGTTATTGCATGTGTTGCCACAATCACATGAGTAATACTTTGCACAAGGGTGTCGCTGCAGCTACCGTGTTGGAAGAATTGAGGAACTTTCCAGCTCCATTATAATCATACATGACAACCATCATCACATATACAGTGTGTCAGCACACAGCACCCTAAGCTGCCAGGACTCTATGGCTACAGTTGGGTTTCTCTACTGTTTCCCTAGGTTTTTGGTACTTGTGTCTGCACTGTGTTTAGTTGAGTATTATTGCTTTTCTCTTACACTCACCAGTACCCGAGAAGAAGAGAAAGAGTGTAATTTTGGAAGTCCTCCACTTTGTCAGTCAACATACATCTCTTATCAGTCGCCAGCACTATGCTCACATCCTGAAGATAAGGATGAAACTCTTTTTTCTCTCTCTGCCTCAGTTTTTCAAGGTGATGCTAGTTTCTGGCTGGCATGGGTTGAATGTCCTTAACAAGATCATGTATCCGAAATACTCCTAGCTGTTGGCACTGTCTGGGGAAGTTATAACATCCTTTGGACATAGGACCTAGATGAGCTGAACTGGGTCCCGTCTTATCCCTGCTCCTTGTTTCATTACAATGTTAGGGGTGCTGCCACATTTGGTATTATAATTAAAGCCTATTAAATATAATATACCACCACCTTCCAGCACCATATACTACATGTGGTTCCAGTTTCCTTTCCTGCTCTGATGGGAGGGGTCAGGAAATCATGGCTAAACAAGTCTACTTTTTCTGAGTTGCTTCTGTCCCATATCTCATCACCCTACTAGCAAAGCGAGTCACACCCTGGCTCTACAAAGGCAAAGAGAAACCATGAGTGTAGTGTCTGCCAACTTCCATGGTGGAAAGGACTCTACAACAGCTCATTTCGAGCTACAAACAAGGAGTCACACCAGGCTGAGCTATCCACAGCCTCCCACTCTACTACTAGGCCAGGTTCATGGCTGCTTTCACCCCAATGCCATCCCAATCTCACTCACTCTGTGCCAGCTTGCTCTCACACACGCCAGAATCCTGGACCATCTCAGAACCTGATGGCTGGCAGAATAAATGAATATTCAATAGGAAAGGAGAGCCTTGGCATTTCGATATTAGCTGAAGGTTCCGTGCCAGCATACCTGCATCTGTAAACACGGCAAATGCTGGGATTGACTCCTTATGTCCCGTCCCTTTTCGGTTCACAGATTTCCAAAGATAGAGCAGCTTATGTTTTGCTTTTCTCCCTCTGCTCCCAGGGCGGTTCCCATCGAGGACGCAGGGCAGCCTGTGGCTTTAAAGCTTGCTTTGTGGTTTTCTTAACTTAAAATCTTAAACTGAGCTCTTGAAAGAGGCTACAAGAAAGTAATGATCCTCAAAACGGAAAGCATTGTAACAGCAACGAAGAAATTTAATTAGCCAACATAATAGCGCCATTCAGGTCTCTTTTTCTTTTCTGTCTGTTTCGGAATCTGCACAGCGACTCCAGACTGTAGGTCTCATTGCCTTTCTTTTTGATCTTTGTAACTGGAACAGTGTGTGAGTGTGTGTGTGTGTGTGTGTGTGTGTGTGCATGCGCGTGTATGATTCTGTGTGTGTGTGTATGTCTCTGTGTGTGTGTGTGTCAACTGCTCTGTGCACTTCCTCTTTGAAATTAGCTGAACTTGACTTTAAACTATGTAGTTGTACATTTTAAACTAAGTTTACGTAACTTTTATTATTATAGATTCTTCACTAATGTCACACATAACCACATCCATCCATCCTGCCTCTCTCTTCATCACCTCCTTCCTGATTCTTTCACATCCTTCCTCAATCTCATCTATTTTCTCTTCTTCCAGCTCCTTCTCCTTCTTTTAAAATAACAAGCCAAGTATAACAGATGCTAACCATATGAACGTGAGTGTAAGGCCATTCACTGAGTTACGATTAACCTACTGTAGGCTACATGGATGAAGAAACCTTATTTCCCTTCCTTCAGTGGCCGAGTCACTCGAGAAAGCTCCTCTGCCAGAAAGGGGTCCTGAGAAGTTCCCCTCTTTGTTGGAGACTTGATGGGCTTCATCTTACATAGGTCTTATGCAGGCAACCACAGCTACCGTGATTTTATGACACCCTCCCCAACCTCTGGCACTAGACACAAAAAGTATACATCTTTGTTTATGCGTGATATTTTAATGCACATGTATCCTGCATAGTGTTCAAGTCCGGGTAAACATATCCATCTCTTCCTCATCTCTCTGTGGTAAAATTCTTCAAATCCCCCTTTTAGAACTTTTAAAGTATATATAGTATTAGTGCTGCAACAGAATACAAAAGCTTACTTACCCTGGTATAACTTTGTGCGCATTCATCCATTTCTCTCATGCCTTCCTCCCAGCTATCCCCAAGCCTGGTGGGGGAGGGTCACCATTCTACTCCTAACATCTCTTTTAAGACCATCTTTTTATATTTTACATACCAGTGGGATCATGAGGTGGTTTTCCGTGATTTGTCTATTTAACTTAATGATCTTCAGTTCCATTATGTAATCCCCTGTGACAGGTTTTCGTTTCTTAGGGCTGAATTATATTCCATATAATTTGTTTACTCACTCATCACTCAACAGACAGGATGCTTCCATCTCCTGGCTATTCTGAATGATGCTACGATAAACATGGCAATGCTTTTGACATACTCATTTCATTTTCTTTGGCTGTGCCCAGGAGTAGAATTGTGAGGTTACAGGGCAATTATATTTAATAGTGAATTTTAAAAAAAATATTCCCTGTTAATGTTTTAAATGTGAAATATCCCCACTGCCTCACTTGGAACTCTTGTTTCTGGGCTGGCAGTGTTATTTTAAAGGCTATGGAGCCTTCAGGAGATGCAGCCTGGCTATCAGAAGTCAGTCAGGAGGGCCAAGCTACCCTTTAGTTCTCACTTTTCTGTCTCTGCTTTTTGGACTTTGGCATGTGGAAAAGCCTGTGCTAAGTGCTTCTGCTGCTTCCCCGTGCCTTCCCTTCCATGGTGAATAAACACTCTTGAGTCCATGAGCCCAAATAAGACATTCCTTCATTAGGGGTTTCTGTGGATTCATTTTGGTTAAAGCAATAAGTAAATCACATCCTTTTAGACAGAAAGTGTATGAAGATAAAAAAAAAAAAAAATCAGGAGTTCAGGTTCCACTATCTGTGGTATAAAATGCCCGTTTCTCCATGTCTTTGAATCTTTCTTTTCCCCCTCCAGATCGAGGAGAGCTGGGGCAGGAATGTTCTGGCTCATGTTGAGTCTGAAGATGAGGGCTAGGATTAATGGCCAATTTTATTTTGACTTGTGTGGCTCAGAACGACTTATGAAGGAACTGGGGCAAATGAATGCAAACAGCCCAATGACATCCTACAAATGCTACATTGTTACAGGCTTTTCTTTCATTCCTGCCCAAGCTCTAAGTTGCTTCGGTTGTGGTTTCTCTTCTTTCGAGACTAAGCTTGATGTCCTTTGGAGCCAAATCATGTAATTTGGAAAACGCGCTTATGTGGGATCAGTTGGTAAGGAGTTAGTCTAGCATGCAGGAGGACTTGGGTTAGATCTCCAGCTTAGCACAAACAGGAAGCAGTGCCTCATACTTGTAATCCTGGTGGTTAGGGCTGGGAGCAGGTGGATTAGACATTCAAGGTGGTCATCAGCTACACAAGGAGCTCTATACCTGCCTGAGTTACACATAAGATTCTGTTTTTAAAGGAAAGAAAGAAGTAAGGGAGGAGGAAGAAGGAAAGGAGGGAGGGAGGAAAGAAAAGAGAGGGGGGGGACAAACATGACCCAGTTATTGGCTAGTGTGACTGTGGCATACTTTCCTTTCTGATGGAGACGCATCTCTCACCTCTAACACGGGAGCAGTGTCGTCCTGACCTCAATGTAGTCTGGGCTCTTCAATGAAAGGAAGGATGTGAAGTGCTCATGCAGAGGCAGTTCACGCATTCCCATTGAGAAATAGCAGGAAAACATAACAGATAAAAATAAAGAGCAAGACTGGAGGTCCTGTGTGAAAACTGTTTGCAAGAGCAGGTATAGCAGATAGCAGGAAGACTGGCCAGCACATGTGAAAATAGGCCAAAATCTTTATAAGAAATCTAGTCTCAGATATTCTGTGTTAATGGCAGAAGATAGATTAAGATGCGTCCCTTTGTTGAGGTGTGATTGGCACATAGAATGTTCATATATTCAATGTGTACAATGTTTCATTTTTATATATGTATATATTATGGGATGATTAGCACATCAAGGTGATTAACATAATTAGCTTTTTATATGCAGTCAGAATATTTAAGATGCACATTCTTAGAAAATGTAAAGCCAATAATGCATTTTTATAATTAACCACAATCATGGTGGATACTGACTCTATAAAACCGAAGTGGAGTGGCCTGGCACTGTGGTTCACACCTGTAATCCCAGAACTTAGTGGGCTGAGTCAGGAGGGTTATCACAAATTCAAGGCCGTTTCGTGCCACTAGTGAGTTTAGCTGGATAATGATTAAGACTCTTACTATATTAACAACAGTAATAACTGGAAATATGTATCCTTTGGTGAAACTTTCCTGCTTTGCCCCTCACCAGCCTCTCTGTTCAGTATCCTGCTCTCTGTTTCATAATTAGGCATTTTAGACATGACTTCCTATAGACAAGTATGGCAACCAGCTCAGCCTCCGAGCTCAGGTTTGTGCCTGCTGCCTTCTCCTGACAGCCCCTGATTGAGCTCTGTGTAGACCACATGTCTACCTTCCTTCTTAGTAAAGAAATGATGTGAAATAGGAGGGGCTACTTCTCCTGGTGTATGCCTTTCTTTCATTGTGAAGCTATGGGTCTACTCAGTAGGCCCAGACTGTTCCTTTGTGAGGCTATTTCTAGATTCAAAGATGATATTCTTCATTAAGACTAAAATGATCAAAGCCTTAAATATAACTAATTTAAATACAAAGCCAAAACATGGCAAACACCAATGATGATGTCCCTTTAACTCTACTTCTCTCTAACCCACACTGCAGAGGTAATTCCAACAAATGGCTTTCGTGTGTTTATAGAAATTTCATGTGTATGTTCAAGTGAATTTGCATATGTTCATTAAAAAAATGTCTTAGGTTCTGAAGAGATGGTTTAGGGTGAAAGGCACTTGATAATTTTATGGAGGACCTAAATTCCATTTGTAAGTACAGGTTCAGGGGTTCCACTACCCTTTTTTGGCCTGAGTAGGCACCACACTTATGTTAAACACATACACACACACACACACACACACACACACACACACACACACACACGTGTGTATGCTTGAGAAACTATAAAATAAACTACTAAAATATCACTTTATTTTTGAATAAACAGCACAGTTAAATCTATTATTTTTGTTCTTTTATGCCCCCTGTACTTTGTTTACAACACATATTTACATCAAAGGGAGTCGAAAACTAAGCTCACCTGCCCTTTGTGTAAAACAGGATTTATTTACTAAAGTCATTTAGAGTTCAAAGGAGGAATTTGGTTCACGATCTATCTGACTCAGTGTCCTAACTGTGTTTTCAGAGGCCTGGCTTCTCCCTCATTCCTGTCTGATTTTCTGGTGTCCATGATGAGAAGTAGGCTGTCCATCTTTGCTGCAAGGAGACACTTGCTAACATTCACGGGCTATATGTTCACATGTCTATATTAAGGCAGAGTAAGAAGGTAATTTCTAGAATGTGTCTTAGAAAATCCAGAAAACTGGATATCTCCAGATGCTCGAGCCAACTATTCTCTTGCTCATTGACAGGAACTAGACCATCTGTCCCCAACAAAACAAGCTTTATTAGAGAGAGATGAAGCTTCATGGGTGGGTTAGGTTTGAGTCAAGGACAGACCCACCTAGACAGAAGTTAAGGTTGTCCAATTGCAGGGGCTGTAAGTGTAGGTACACTCATCTAAATAATACAGGAAGCAGTTAACATTAATTGATATTATGTTACACATATCTTCCCATAGCAGACTACATGGGTCCATTTCATTTGGAAATACATCTGCTTAGGGTATGTCAAAGCTTTATTTTCCAATTCCTTGATAGTGGGTATTTATTTGATTTTTACATCTTACCATATACAAAATTGTGCTTCAGTGAGCACTGGACATGAACTGTTGCGTACATATGGAATTCAGATGTAGCTACTGACTAAATTCTCAAGAGACTGGCTCAAGAGTGTAATCAGCATTAACTATAAATTATTAAAAATACTCCAGAGGGTGAAGAGTCCAATGTGAACAATGAGGAGTAGTTAGGATTGGTCCACTTTAGGGGGCAATCTAAAGTCATCTTGCTTGGGTCAGTAAATACTCAGATCTAGTGAACTGTGCCTTTGGGTGTGACTGTGATGAAATTTCCACAGAGAATTTAGTGGGGAAAAAAACCTACCATGCATAGGGATGGCAGCTCTCCATGGGCTGGTTTCATTAACTGAGTTAAAAGGGAGTGGGGAGAGAACTAGTATTCTCCTTTGTTTGCTCATATATTTGCTCTTGCCCTCAAGTATTTCCCTCCATGATCTGATGTATCTTCATACTGTTAGTCAACTTACGTTCTTAGCTTTAGAGATAAGTTACTTCTTGTAAGAAAGTAACTAGTACACTCACTGAAGAAATATAAGCTGTTGAGAGGCTTTGTGACATAGGGTACACATGATCCATGCCCAGAATTAGCATCTAGCTTGATAACAGAAATAGAGGAAGAAAATAAATAGTTGCATCCTCCTAGGAAGTCGGATAATCATGGGATATTGTCTGGCTGGAAAAACTGTAGACACATGGCAACTCCTCAGATCACATAAGCACTGGTTATAATCAGGAAGTACCAAGCTCATGGAGGCTCCTGAAACTGTTGCTACTCATGAATTTCCTGTTCCAGTAAAATGGGTGTCCTGGGCCCCAGTCTTTCATTCACAGATCTAGGGACCACAAGCAAGTCTCATTGCTTCTAAGTGATGGAATCAGATTGTCATTTGAGATGTTATTTGTTAAGATAGTCTGAAAGGTGTCTAGCTTTCCATATTCTACCATCAAGAAGGAACACTGGAAATATAAAGGAATGATGTAGCCCTTCGTATAAAGAGAGTATGCATTTTTAATTATGCTTGATCCTACCAAAGTTTTCAAAGCCAATATATATATATTGCTTTGCTACCTCTGAAAACTCAGATCTTTCTGCCAAAAATGACCTCAGCTCAACTGCTTTGTGTCTGTTTGGAACAAGCACTGTCCTTTAGAGCCCATGGAATCTGAGAAGAAAGGACTGATACAAAGATGGGACATTGAGAAACATGGTTTATGACTAGAAAGCAAAGACATAGTCTCCTTTCTAACTGCTGGCCATTGCTGAACATCTCTGTGGCTTGATTCTGCATCAGCTCATCCATCCTTCACACACACACACAAAGCAGGTATCACTATCCCTAGGCTTCTTTTAATTGCTCAGTGTCTGCAAGATCAGTTGTTAAACATTTTGAGTATCACTCTTAATGAACGATATGCAAACGGAGTTCTAAGCATTAAGCTCTCTCCCTAAGTCCAGGTTGTGGGGAGCAGAGAGAACAGAGGTATCCTGTGCACAGCTCCAGTGATGCCCACTGCCTGTCTGATTAATCAACTGTTTATATCATCACACATACCATGCAGTAGACACGTTTCAACATTGGCAATCATATTTGGGGGGGACAAAATTGTGATACTGTTTTATGGCATGCAATCCAGCAGAGATCATAAAGTAATTAGCCTAAGCATACGGAGAAGAGACACTTTACTGATCTGATACAAACCAAAGTCTCCAAAGCATGTCTCTGCCCAGATATGGCACACACAGCTTCCCAGCCCTCATAAACATCATCAATATGATGCCCCCCCCCTTCCTCAGGATGTGATATTCCTAATGTTCCAAAGCCATCTTAAGAAGACCCTTCTGCAAGAGAATCATTTAGGCATCCTGGAAGTTACTTCTTTCTTTTTGCCTCGTATCTCTGACCTATCTATCCTAAATAAGAATGCAGTCTTCTGCATTCCTTGTCCCCAACAAAATTGTGATTCATTAATTCATTAACAGTTACACCCTAATCAGGTTTGGCCTCCATGGTGACTGGCTTATAATATATAAATGTAAAAGGTGTATGCACGAGTGCTTGGGTGCTTGTTTCCCTAAGTGAAAGTCTAAGGTGGGAAGGAGCTCTGTGCTGTCTGTTTCCTCCACTATAACCCAAACCTTGCATTATGAAAACCAATATATTGCCAACTACCCTAGAATCTTAAGTAGTTTCTTTTTTCTGGAGCAGAGAAAGCAATAAAGTGTGGTGTGATAGTGAGCAAGCCTAAGAGTGGGATTTGGATCAGCTCCAGCACATGCTGCTCTCATGATGCGATGACCCCCATTCTCCAACCAGTGTCTTCACTGCAGGACCTGTGGTGATAAGAGCATGTACCCCATATGCTGTTGTGAGGCTATGTCATAGACTATGGCATGAGACTGACAAGGGACAACAGACTGATCACCTAGCCATGATAGCACAAACAGAGCAAGAGAGAAATTAGTGGAATATAATTTCAACACATCATTCTTACACTCTTTTTCTCAGAAGATGAAAGCATTAGGATTGCTTTCAGATTTTCATTTACATTTAAAATGACAGAATTCAAGTATAACGATTAATGGGAAAATATATTCGTTTATATGTTTGAATCAATTATTAGATGTGAATCTAGCCATAGGCATCATTCATCCGCCATCTATGATGTTATTTTATTTTTTAACGAACAGAAATATTTTACTGAACTCCTAGTAGTATAACTTCCCTCTCTTCTCTTTCATTTATTCCTCCCTCCCTCCCTCCCTCCCTCCCTCCCTCCCTCCCTCCCTCCCTCCCTCCCTCCCTCCCTCCTTCCCTCCCTCCCACTTTTCCTTCTTTTCTGTCTTAATAAGTGTTTGTATAGATGTGTACCAATGAAACCAGGGAAGTTGGGATCCCTTCTTGGAGTTCTTAGTCTCATTAATAAAGGAATTTAAGAACCGGCTGAGTAGAAGCTCAAGGCTAATTTTATTAGGGTTTAAAACAGAAACCCCAGGACAGGCAGGACATTCATGTTAGTAGCTACCTGGAGGTGGAGAGCAGAGAGCAGAGGAGGGTAAACAAAACCAAGGTGCTCAATCTAAGTCATCACGAAGATCAGCCACATGGCAGTGGACAGCAACACGGTAAGGAACAGGCTTGATAGAAAGAGTAAGAAAGTCCGAAGTATCAAACGAGAGAGAGAGAGAGAGAGAGAGAGAGAGAGAGAGAGAGAGAGAGAGAGAGAGAGAGAGAGAGAGAGAGAGAGAAGAAAAAGTAATAATTAAAACATTCTGATGCAGAACTCAGAAAGGCAGACAGACACAGGGGAAGCCTATGGTACTCACAGAGACTGTCAGGAGGGAGATATTCTGAGAAGGAATAATAAGTATTTTATGAAGGGATGATTATTTCACCTAACCTACCTTTTTAACATGGCTTAAGGTGACCTACCTTCCTAGGGATGGTTCTGCCTTCTTGGTGGTGGTGGTGGGGGAGCATTTCCTTAGCTAGGTGGCTAACCAGCCCAACAGGATCTATTTTGTGTTCTGATAGCATTGAATGTTAAATATTCACCCCATCCAGAGAAGTATCCTTCTTTGAAGGGTCCCCACAGAGCACTGATCATGGCTACTGTATCATCAATGAAAAAATGACTCGTGAGCTGAGACTGGATCCTTAACTAGATCCTTAAGTCTTCAACATGGAGTTTCACTGTGAGCACTATAGCCCTCTTTCATCATGAAATAATTAAGAATCAAAACATTCCTGTAGCGTAATTTGCCTATGTCTAAGCTGTAGGCAAGTGGAGCCTCAATCCAAAGTCTATCTAAATCCTGAATCCAAATTTTGGCGACAATTCTCAAGTCAGGGTAAGGCACTAATTTGAGCAAGTGACAGACTTTCCCATGCCTGCAGTCTACTTTGGGAAAATCAGGAAGGTCAGCACGGATGGCTTGGACTTAAAACTCAAATATTAGAGATGCCAACACTCACACTTGGCCATTTTGACTATAGAGAAGAGTCAGAAATAGACAGAGTGATCAGCTAGGCAAGAAATTAGGGGTAGGATCTAGATGTTTCACAAGAAGCTAGGATGCAGACATGTCCTTCAGCTCATCTCACTTCAGGCTTCTCGCTTAAACTCTAGTTTCTGTTGTTGATGAAAAATTTGGGTCATTTATGGACACCTTTACCTGGGTAGGACTGAATACTTTCAGATGGATTGTTAAGTAGCATGGACAATATTTTATCTGCTATCATTATTGAGATATGGTATCACTATGTAACTCTGACTGACCTGGAACTTGCTATATAGACCAGGCTGGTCTTGAACTCAAAGAGATCCGCTAGCTTCTGCCTCCAAGGTTCTGAAATTAAAAGTATACATCACTCTACACACATAGCCAAATTCTTTCTCCTTGTCATTTATAGCTCCCTCTCTTTCTCAAACTTTCTAATTTCTTCATTTCCAGAAAAAAAGAAAAATCACTAAAAAGTGACTGTAGGCATTAGAAAGACTATCCTCAGAAAGCAAAACCTTACAGAAGAGTGAAGACACAAAAGTAAATAGCCAAGATATTGTAGGCTTGTGATAGCCTACCACAGCATCTCTTGATGTAGGATCAGGGGCCTCAGATAATTCCAAGGCCCTCTGAGAGGATCTGTGAGGCCCAAACTCATCTCACAGTAAAGCAAGCAGGTCATCTGCTTTTCTGCCTTCATTCCCTCACATGTACAAAGAGGAGTCTCTGGAGATGGTATGCTCTGTGAGTTCAGCACTGATGGAATGCAGAAGTAGAGTGAGCAATCCAGTCGTCCTCTACAAAGCCCAAACCAGACCCTACTCTCTCATCTGTAGTAATTCCTCAAAAAATGTGTGTGTGTGTGTGCGTGTGTGTGCTTGTGTGTGTGAGTGAGTGAATGAATTTTTTTAACTATGGATAGGCTTGCTGCTTTTTAGGTGGGTAAACAAGTATGCAATAAATTCTCAGAACTGACTTCTAATGCAGTGGATATGGACAAACAACACACATAAGCAAAGAGCATACAAGCCAACCTTCCTTGGGGAATCTCAATAAATTTGAAATATTCTAAGACATCTAAGAAGCAGCAAAGCAAATAAATATCCTTAATTTATAGCATTTGTGACCAATGCTATAAATTAAGCTTTGGTGAGGGGAAAAGGTTCCTGGCTCCTGCAGGTCAACCCACTGAAATGCAAGTGATGGCTGGAGGTCAGTAACAGACTTCAGGGTCCTTTTCATTTCTTCCTTCCTTTTTCCCAGACTGGTGCTCCAGATACTCATCCTAGAGGGCAAGACACTTCCATGTGATCGCTAGTTTCCATCCAGACTTCCAAAGACTGGGGAACACACCTTATTTACTTTGGTTGGGGGGGGGGGATTTATTGACTATTTTGTGAACAATGGCACTAAGTAAACCCTAAAAGGAAGATTTTTTACAAAAGCCATCTCTGGCTACACAGTCTGTCCTTGCGGAGACAGGCAGTTTATTTTATATTTTCACAAATATCAGAACATATCATTAATTGGGCTCCAAACAAATCCTTGAAATCACTGCAAATGGATGCAACCAGAAAGCATGCTACCTTTTGTAGTATTTTGAGAAGAAACAGTCACATGAGGTTTTTAAATGTTCTTGATGTCCAGTCTGGAAAAGGAGCCTACACTTTCAACTTTTGCCTTCATACCTTTACAATAAGGTATTTTTTGGATAAATAAATCTTTCTCCCAAAGCAGAATATTTGAGCTTTCAAGCTTGCTTGTTCCAGCAGTGACTGACGCAGAGTGTCTTACTGTTTGTCTCTGAAGGCACATACACACATCTCCACTGTGAGCATCTCTCTAAGGAGCAACTCCTAATAAAGTCCCTGTGAATTTTTTTTTCCTAATTGTCCTAAGGCACCCCTGGAAAGAGATTCTTCAGAAATAAGTAGCCTCGATGACACGTCGGGGACATGCAGGGTAGATGGTCATTCAACAAACATACAGGAAAGATTTCTTTAGAGTAAGGCCCAAGCCTTTGAAGGTCCCTCTTTCAGGAGTCACAATCACAGATGTAATTGTTAACTGAAAATTACCCAGCCTCTTTCAAGTGGCTGCTGCAGGACTGAAGCCCAAGTGTCTTGCCACCCCTGGGGAGACAGCATGCTGTGTGATGAAGTATTAATTAGTTGATGTGTAGAGTGCCTTGAAGACCTAAGCTCCTGAGTGCCTGAAAGTGGCATGAGCTCCTGACTCCTTTGTCTGTCTTTCACCTAAAGTTAATTTGGCAGTACCTGGTGAAGGAGCCCCAAACCAAGCCAATTCACAGGTCCTCATCTGCAGCAAGTGGCCCCAGGTTCCTTTTTCTTAAAGAGGGTTAAAAATTTAATTCTCCTAAGAGGACTTGTTTATAATAGTGTGTCCCCCTAATGGATACAGAAACATCTTTCACTGGAAGTACTGAATGCTAAAGCCTAGAGCATTTGTTGGTAACTTACATTAAGAGGATCTGCAGTCCAGTTGCGGGAGACATTGGAGGCCAGCTCCTGACAGTAAGATCCTACCCTGACACAGATTGTTAAAAGATCCAGGCTGACATCCTAGCAGCAATGGTGGATAAGCTTGCAGATGATTGTAGCTTAAATCAGGATGTGTTCCTTCAGAGCTTCAGACTGGAAGGATAAGAAGGAGGGTTACAAAATGGGCCTACTACCCTCCGTAGGGTAGATGCAGAGATGTTTCAGTTGGCTTTGGAAAAGTTAACACATTATAAGCAGTGCACACTGAGTCCGCCCTAGGTAATCATTGAGCTAAGTCCTTTATGGGTACCATTATGTTTATAGATCTTTTTGATAGGTTATGCCAGGTGGTTTGGATGGGGACAGCATTGTCCAAGGGGAAGCAAGGACAGAAGCTTCTGCACAAGCTCTCTGGTAAACTGTCCATGAACTGTGTTTGCCCATCACTTTCTTCTTGATTGTTTGTGAATGTCAGGGATTTTTTTTTTTTTTTACATTAGCTTCTACTAACATATTTCAAGAGCATCCAAAATCAGTGCAGTAGTTCAGCCTTATGCACAGTTTTGCTTTGTGTGGTTTCTGTTACCACTGTCTAAAAATAGTAAATGGTAAATTCCAGAAATAAATAACCCATGAGCTTTAAATTGCAGTGTTCTGAATAGTATGGTGAAATCTCTCACTATTCACTCCGTCTTGCCTCCATATGAAGGTTCCCATGTCACACAAAGCTTAAATAAATATGGGCTCACGAAGAGGAAGAACCCATCCCATTTCTTAAACTGGTGTTTTATAGTTGATGACTATTTTTCTTCCAGAAAGCCTTTCCACCATCAAAGATATTCTATTTATGTCTTATATTCCAACAAGATTAAAAATATAAAAGCAGGCGATTCAGAGTCTGATAGACTAGGTTTTAAATCTAAGCATCATCCCTTCCTAGTTTGGGGACTTGAGAAGCCACATAATTCTCTGTCTCACCACTGGCAATAGAGGTGCCAGACTACTGGCCTTCACCATGTAGTACTGTGGTCAGGTTTAAGTAATAATATGTAGAGAAATCCTTGGTGCCATGGGTGTGGATGTGTTATAATGAGGGTCATCTACTACTCTACGGAGACACTTGCAGTGAACTTTACATCACTAGAATTTTTCTCAACAGCTAAACTCTAGTCACCATTGGCGTGTTCCTCTTCGCCCTGGCTAATGAGGGGGTACAATCACTACCTCTGTGCTTAGTGGCCCACTTATTACTGTGAAAAAGGGGACTATGCTTCCTCAACTACCATTAGGCTGGGTTTTCCAATAACGGAAAGATAAAAGTATAAACACATACATAAAGAGTTTTATACAACACAGGAAACTTCAGAAATAAAGCCTAAACAGCAAGAAAACTCATGCATTTATGTTAAATCCAATGGAAAAGTGAATAGTTGTAGAGATGCATGATTGGATAAGGTAAAATAGTCTAATAGGAATCATCTAGAAGCATTAGACCTTTGCAAGTACTGCCTGTTCAGATTCTTTGCTGTATCTCTTACAACTTCAGATGTGTGTTCCATTCCTTTATGTGAATAAGGATCTTAAGATCTATTTTAGAAAAATATCAATGGATTCTTCAATGGCTTTCTTTGGGAGAGACAAACAGAAGAAGGCCAGAGAGACTATCCTGCTCTGTCATTTTCCACAGGGTCAGGATGCCATGTTTTAGTGAATTGTGCCCTATGTCTGCGCACTCAGCCAGGCTCTAAACAATGAGTCCTCTGTAGAAGTGCACAGGGTTAATCATGACCTTGATGGGCTTCCTTGGAGGGTATGACATGGCGTATTCAGTATCATATAATCACACACTTAGCATGGAGTCCAGAGAGCAGGATCTCAACCTTTTTAAGACAGACTAGGTAATTTCCCTTTCCTGCTCCTTCTTTCTTGGATCTCAGCACTACAAACTCAGTCCTCATGGTCTACATGCAGTGGCTGAACCTGTTATCCCTATAAATACATTTGAACCTTGCTTTGAGTGTAGGTTTCAATTCAGAAACCTCTAGGATTGAATGTTCTTCACTTTGGGGGCATGATTTTGTATTTTGATTTTCTTGCTTTTTCTTAAGCCGGTGGTATGCTTCTCAGGGGATAGCATGTCAACAGTAGCCTGGACCCCATATCTTTACATTTATTTGCTCTTAACTATGCTTTGAGGAATTGGAGAAACTGCCAATTCCTTCACCGCAATGCAGCAGGCTGTGATGGACGCACCTTCTGAGATCCCAAGAGCTTCCTATTGCCATGGAAAAACACTGGCATAGCAAGATTTTTTTTTCTATAAATTTCCCTGGAGACTGAATTGGATTTCTGTTGGTTGCATTTACAGCAACATTGTCTCATCAACAAGAGGAGGAAAAAAAAGAGGATGGTAGAATTAAATTTTTACAAAATGAGTGACCCACATGCTTCTAGAAACAGTTCCTGGCCCCAGGACTACTAATGTACGAATATAACCTAACCTTGGAATGATGGGAAAGCCAGGGAACTTAGGGCTAACATGAAGGAGGCTGTAGTCCCTTACTTTGGAATTCACCCTTTTTGGATTTAGGCATACGTATCATTTAGGTGTTGTTTATGTGACTTAGTGACTATAATAGCTTTTCGTCTGCTTGCCTACATTCCACTCTGGGCTGGCTTCAGCAGGTCTGTTTGACACAAGGTAGCCTGACACAGGTCTAGTGGTTGGGATGACATCACTGTGGGGCATGGCCACTGTTACTGAGAGGTTAGCCCCAGATGGTTTCCATGGCGATGATCATGGTACAGCCAAGGAGACTTTCCAAGGCTATGCTGAGTCACATTTTCTGGTATCCTACAAGGCCAGAACAAATCACAAATCTAAACTCATATTCACAGGGCAGAAAATTAGATTCCTGGCTGTGATGGGCAGTGCTATAAAGTCTTATTTTGCAGGAGCAGCATATATTATCTCCCATAGCAGGCCCAATATTCTCTATGAGATGCAATGCCTCAAATTTAAAATGGGCAGACACTGTATGTTTATTACACCAGTAATGACTAATTTGAGCTCTTACCCAGTGTGGACCAAGTGAGTTTCTTACCTCAACTTCTCTTCCCCATTCTCTCACCTCGCTGGGTGGCTCATTATCCATCTACTAGTTGCATACACAAATCACAAATTAATCTGGGACTATTCCTTGAATCTTCTTTTTTTTTTCTGGTATGCCATCTGCCTGATTCATCAGAAAAATTCCATAGATACTACCTCTGCCAAGGGTCTCGCACAGGGCATTTCTCTCCACACCTTAGTCCTTTCTTTCTGGGCAAGGATAACCTTCCCTCTTCTCAGGAAAGATCCCATGCCTAGTACAGGGCTGTTGGTTATCATGTTGTGGGTAGTAGGAACATTACTGATCCATTTTAAAATAATTCTGTTTTTACTTTTTTATGTATTTGTGTATATATTTTAGAAGGTTTCTTGAGTAGTGTGATGTGGGAATGTCTTTCTGTATGCTGTGAATATCAGTCTTTAAGTAAAGGAGCTGTTTGGGCCCATAACAGGCACCATAGAAAAAGTAGTTGGGGGAATCAGGATAGCTAGGAAAGGAAGGGTGGAGTCAGAGACAGATTGAAGAGAACATGTAAGGAACACAGGTGAGCCACGGGCTACGTGGCAGACAAATTAATGGAAATGGGTTGAGTTAAGATGTAAGAGCTAGCTAGCAATGTGCCTGAGCCATAGACCGAACAGCATGAACTTAATATAAGCATCTGAATCATTTTGTGGGGACGAAGCAACAGCAGGTGGCTAAGCAGTCTGGCACTGCAGGTCTGGACCTCTGGCCGCCCAGGACCAGAAAACCTTATTGTAACAGTAGTGGGTTTCTGAATGACTTTTCCCAAAATCTTTGGTGTTGTTTATCTTTTCCCATATTCACTCCTGGACTTTCATCTATTACTCAAATTTAACTCTTCCTGGTCCCAGATCATTTCCTTTCATCCTGTACAAAATTCAACTCCAGATATGCCAAGGATCTCAAAATGAGAGCTGATAACGTGAACCTGATAGAAGAGAAATTAGTGAATATATTTGAGGTCACTGGCACAGGAAATGACTTTACAAATAGAACTTCAATTAGTAGAGCTGTTAAGACAATTAAGAAACAGGACCTCGTGAAACTATAAAGCTTCTGTATAACACACTAAATTTTTTTAAAAACATTCCTAGCCAGCAGAGAAATTGAAATTATATTGATATTATTTTCTCTTACCACAGTGATAGTGGTTCAAATAAAATGAAGAAGAAGAGGAGGGAAGGAGAAAAATATGACAGTGATAAGTTGGAGTGGATGTGAGTAAAGGGAAACTCTTGTTAGCCACTGGTGAAAATATAATCTGTGGAATCACTATAACACTCTTCAAAAAGCTAAAACATATGTACCATATGACCAATATATATCACTAAGCCATATACCCCGAGGATTCCATGTCTTGCTACAGAGACACTTGATGATTCTTGCCCTATTTACAATAGCCAAGAAATTGAAACAGCGTTAATGAACATCAGCTGATGATTAAATAATGAAAATGTGGTACATTTACACAATGCATATTATTTAGTGGCTAAGAAAACAAAATTATAAACTTTGCAGGTTACTAGGTAGGGCTAGAAACAATCATCCTGAGTCAGGTAACCCGGGCCCAGAAAGATACCTGTTGAGTGTGCTCCCTCATTTGCAGATGTTAGCTTTGAATCTTCAGATGTTCACTTCATCTGGAACACCCACAGAGTTTTGATAAACAAGAAAGAGCCCTGGGATTAGGGAGCTTGCAACACAGGGGACACCTTTGTCTAAACTGGAAAACGGCTTGTCTTATTACTAAATAAGATTCTAAAACTAGCTTATACCCAGAGAATCAGAGACCTTTGCAAAGAATTGACTTCAAAGACCTAGTGGATAAAGACAGGGAGAAGAAAGGAAGCCGACAGGCTACACAGTGAGATGTCCCTATGTAAAGACACAGCATCTTAGGATTTCTCTTACTATGATGAAACACATGACCATAAGCAATTTGGGGAAGGAAGAGTTTATTTCACCTTACAGATTATAGTCCATCACCCAGAGAAGTCAAAGTAGAAATCTGGATTTGTGAAGGTAGTAACTGATGTGGGAGATTGTGTTGTTTCATTGTAAATAATTGTCCCACCCACTGGTTTAATAAAAAGCGCTGATTGGCCAAAGACAGGCAGGAAGTGTGGGCTGAGCTACCAGACTAGAAAAGCTCGGAGAACAGGAAGAACGGAGCAGAACACCAGAGAGAAACCAGAAGATGCAGAGGACAACCATGCTGCTCTAAAGAAAGGTACCGAGCTGCATGGCTGAACAGGAAGAATCATGGGTTAGATGAAGGGTACAGAGTTAGCAAGTTATATGCCTGGGCCTGAGGCCGATCAGCCTAAAACTATCGTATGTGTCTGTGTGTCTCTACGGGTCTGCGGGTGTGTGGGTCCTAAATCTTGAGGTTAGGCCCGAAAGTCCGGGCTAGAAACCTCATTACTACAAACTGATGCTGAGGCCATGGAGAAGTGCTCCTTCTTGGCATGTTTCTCATAGTTTGTTCTGCCTGCTTTCTCATCACAACCAAGACTACTAACCCAGAGGTTGTACCCTCACAGCTAGGCCTTCCTCTATCATCAATCAAGAAAATGCACCACTGACCAATTTGTTGGAAACATTTTCTAGTTGAGATGTCACTTTCAAAATGGCTTGTGTCAAATTGATAAGAAAAATCAAACCGGCATTGTATAGGTTCATCCACAGGATGAGCTTGGCAAGACTCCCATAGACTTGGTTTTGTTTTGACTATGTCCCAACACGCTGAAGATATCTGTTGCCCAGTTGAAAAATGGCTGCATTCATTGGTCTTAATGAAGCTGATTTGCACAAAATGGACAAGACACCTAGAATTTTTTCCAAGAAATGTAGTTGTACTGAAGACAATATTATTAAAACAAGCTCAGAAGAGCTGATAGTTTGCCCTTATAAATAGTGATGTGATAGTAAGATTATCTTAAGAAGTGGGGAGAGTAAAGATAAATTTGTGAGAGTGCTTGAAAAATAAATCTTCATCAATTATAGTTATCCATACTGAAAATATTTTACTGAAGCTATTAGCAAACCAATGGTATGCAACATCATGTGTAGTAAATAAAGAATTTCTTGAAATTTGTATCCTATTTTAACTTCTATTTTATGGAGGCATAATTTACAGACAATAAATTCCACTTAAGTGTTTGGTTTAATTATTTTTGAGTAACTATAGATAATTGTGAAATAATTGCCAAGTAGGAGATAGAATATTTTAAACAGTCCTGAAATTTCCCTTATTTAAGTCCATTTTGAATCAGTTTTACGTCTTTTGAATCAACCACTTTGGCTTTTATCACCACCAATTGCTTATGATTTCTCTTGTAATTTATATAAATGTGATTATATATTTCCCTCCTCCCTCTCTCTCCCTCCCCTTCCCCCCCCCCCGTGTGTGTGTGTGTGTGTGTGTGTGTGTGTGTGTGTGTGTGTGTGCGCGCGCGCGCCTAGATTCTTTGTTTAAACTCTCAGAAAATTCACCCATGTTGTTCTGTTGATACTTTATTTCTTTTTAATTCTAAAAGATGTTTACTAGCATAATTTACAAGATTTTTTTGAGACAAGTTCTTTTATGTCTCAAGATAACCCTCAGTTCCCTGTGAGGGACTTCTGTCTCACACAGGGACTTGATGAAGACTGGACTAAAATTTAGCAAATAAAAATTAGTGAGCTTCTTGTACTCTGGTCAACATGAATAAAAATAGAGTATCTGTCTCTTCTTTGGGTGAAACCATGCTTCCTTGCTTGTCTCTTTTAATCTTTCTCTCTGAATGACTACTTACCTGTTATGTCCTTGGTGTCACTTCTTTGATGGCTTCTCAGCTTCCTTAGGAATGAGCCAGGCCTTGGTGTTTTTAAGCAGTCAGACAAGCTGTTTTCGAATTTAGAAAGAAATGCTAAATGCAATCCATAAAAATTGCCCTTACTCAACCATTCAAGAACTCATACACTGTGTAGCTAAGAATGACAATGATTTCCTCCTCTTCCTTTTACCTCCCTACTGTTGGAACTACAGCTATAAGCCACCACATTTGATTTTGGTTTTCCATACATGTTAAAGTCATTCTTTTTTTTTTTCCTCCAGCATCCTCATTAATTTTATTTTTCAATTTTATTTTCATTAAAAAATGTCATCTCCATCAATGTATTACCCTGCTCCCTCTCCCCTCCCCTCTCCCTATCCCTCCTAGCCGGCCCTCAGCCTCACCCCTCCCCATCCACCCATCCCCTCCCTGAAAAGGGCAAGAAGTCCCAAGGTGGGCCAGCCCAGCCAGAACATCCACTCCAGGGAAGTCCTATTCACTCATCCCAAAGTCAATGCTGGGCTGGGTGTTCCTCCATAGGGAATGGGCTCCAAGGTGTCTCAGCCCATGAGCAAGAACACAGTCTGATCCCACCCCTTGTGACTCCACACACTCATGGCAGTTGAAAGCCCTCCCAGCTCCCCCTCATGATGGATCTCCATTGGCAGTTCCCAAGTCAGTGAGCTCCCAGAGCTCCAGCCAGCCATCATTGTGGGGACTTTCCTCATATTCCCTATCCCCCTGCTCATACAGACTCTCGTCCCCTGCTCCCAGCTGGACCAGGAGCTCTGCCCATTGCTAAGCCATGGATCTCTGCCCCCACCACAGACATTTGAGTTGTCTTAAGATATTTTGTAGTTTGAATGTTGCTATTTAAACATTTCCCTAAAAGGACTAGTGGGCATTTGAATATTTTTTCTCTTATTAAAATATCCAGACCGAACTTTGGATATCAGTATGGCAGGTGGTTTCTCAGAAAACTGGGAATCAACCTACCCAGTGATCCAGCAATACCACTACTGGGCATATACCCAAAGATGCACATTCTTGTCCCAAGTGCATTAGCTCAACTATGTTCATAGCAGCATTATTCATAATAGCCAGAACCTGAAAACAACCTAGATGGCCCTGAACTGAAGAATGGATTTAAAAAACTGTGATACATTTACACAATGGAGTATTACTCATCAAAAAAAGATGACACCCTGAAATTTGCAGGCAAATGGATGGATCTGGAGAGTGTCATCCTGAGTGAGGTAGCACAGACCCAGAAATATAGGCATGGTATGTACTCACTCATAAATGGATTTTAGACATAAAGAAAAGGATATCCAGGCTACAATCCACAAACCATGAGCAGTTATAGGAGGAACATAAGGGAGACATTCATGGGTCCTTCTGAAAAAGGAAATAGAGAAGATCTCCTGAATAAATTGGAATCATATGGGTGAGCAAGCAAGGGGAGGTGGGAAGAGATCAGTGAGAGAAGAAAATGATTGGGAGGGAGGAGCAAGAGACAGAGAGAGACAGCAGAACACAGAGACACAGAAAGAGAGACAGAGAAACACACAAACACACACAGACACACACACACACACACACACACACACAGAGAGAGAGAGAGAGAGAGAGAGCAGAACACAGAGACACAGAAAGAGAGACAGAGACACACACACACACAGAGAGAGAGAGAGAGAGAGAGAGAGAGAGAGAGAGAGAGAGAGAGAGAGAGAGAGAGAGAGAACAAAGAAATAAATACCTTCAGGCGGGAGCCATTGAGGAGTTAGAGAGAAACCTGGTGCTTGGGAAACATCCAAAACCCACAAGATGCCCCTGGCTAGGACTCCAAGCAATAGTGGAGAGGGTGCCTAAGCAGGACTTCCCCTATAATCAAATCAACGACCACCCTAATTGTCATTATAGAGCCTTCATCCAGCAACTGATGGAGGCAGAAGCAGAGATCCATGGCTAAGTACTGTGTCGAGCTCCCTATCCCGCTGAGGAGAGGGAGGAGGGACTATATGAACAAAGGGATCGCGATCATGAGGAGGAGACCCACAGAAACCGCTGACATGAACTACTGGGAGCGCACTGACTCTAAAATAACAGCTGAGGAACCTTCATGGAAAGGAACTAAACCCTCCAAATGTAGATGACAGTCGAAAGGTGTGGGTGCTTTGTGGAGCCTCTTACAGTCAGACCAGAGTTTCTTCCTGGAGCATGAACTGGCATCTGGGAGCCCATGCTCTGCAGGGGAACACCTTTCTCAGCCTTGATACTGGGGACAGGGACTCAGCCCTCCCTCAACTGGATATATCAGACCGAACTGACTCACCTTGGGATTCCTTGCCCTCCCTGGAGAATGGATGGGGGGATGGGCTGAGAGAGGAGTGAGAGGAGAGGAGGAAGGGGGAGCAGTGGGTGGTGTGGGGGAAAACTTTTTAAATTAAAAAAAAATTGACTTAAAAATACGCAGGCTGAAATAGCTGGATCAATAGGTTTATTTTTAACTTGGAAGCGGTTGTTGCGTTCTTGTGACAAAAGAAATGTAAGATTGTTTTAGCTAGTGTGGTAATTTGAGTCTAGAATGTCTCCAAAGGACAGTTTGCTAAAGATCTAATCCCCGTCGTGGCAACAATGTGAGCTAGACCTACCTTGAGGGTTTAATCACTGGACTAATGCTCTTGAAAAAAATGTGGGAAGCCAGTTCCCTCTTCTCTCTTCTCCTCCCTTCTGGCCATGAAGGGAGCAGTTTGATCTACCACATGCTTCTTCCATGATGTTCATCCCTGCCGCAGACCCAAAACAGCAGAGCCAACAAGCCACAGATGAGAACCTCCAAAACCGTGAGCCAGCACAAACATTTACTCTTCGTAAGTTGAGCATCTCTGACATTGGTCGTAGCGATTGAGAGGTGGCTGCCACAGTTGCTCTCTTCTGACTTTTATCATTATTTCTTTCACATTACAAAATGTGGTTTGAATGAAAAATGTCGCCATAGGCTCAGGTATTTGAGCAATTGGTCTAAAATTCATGATGGTGTTTGGGGGGTATATGGGGAGGTAGAGACAGACAGAGAAGGGCTTCGAGAGATGGCCATTCAGTCTGCTTTTTTGTGCATGGTTGAAAATATGATCTCTCAGCTTCTGCTCCTGTCATGAGCCACCTTTCCGCACCATTCCAGACTCTCACAGTGAAGCCAAAGTAGAGTTATTCTGTGAGTGGCCTCAGTCACGGTGTTTTATCATGGCCATAGAAGAGTAACTAAGACACCAGTCTGTTTAAGTTTCATTGATTTTACATGTGGCTATCTCATTACATCTTCAAATACCATGTATGTATTTCCTAATTAGCACCTTTTCGCACCTACCAGTCAATCTTGCTTTCTTTTTAATGATATGCTTATATTCTCTGCCTATTATATTTTTTCATAATGGCACATATGGATTTTGAATTTAAAATCCTGTACTTAAACATGCCTATGTAGACATAGGTACAAATTGGTTTTGACACTTCTAACTATATCTTCATAATTTTTTTCTTTTTAAAATTGTACCTTTATTATTTCTTTGTAATATTTTTATGTTGATTAAATAAAAATATTTATAGTTCCAGAATTCTGTGTCTTTTCTAGGAAATCAAAATCTTTGCTCACTGGGGATTCACAAGATTTTCTTCCAAGTTTTTATTAGCCTTTGAGTTTAGATCAATGTTGTGTAGCAGGACTTTTCTTTGGGCCACCAGCTCATAAAAAATGACGTGAAGACTTATTGTGAATCGTGAGAGCTCCGCCTACATTTTAGGCTTGTTTTATAACTTAGATTAACCCATTTCTATTCATCTACAGGCTGCCATGTAACTCATGACTGTCACCGTTTCCACTGTATGTCTTGCTCCCTGTGCATCTAGCTGGAGACTGCCTTGTTTCCTCTCTGACCCCAGAAGTCCTGCCTAACCTCTTCCTGCCCAGCTATTGGTCACTCAGTTCTTTATTAATCTAATCACAGTGACACATCTTTACACAGTGTAAAGAAATATTCTGCAACAATGCTCCATCTCAGTTTTCCACATAGCATGAGGAATATTCTAGGCATTATTTTTTTTTAGCTATCTATTAATTCTATTACAATCTGCGGAATTGACATCTCTCTTGATATTCTCTGTACCAACAATGAAATACAGGTAGTGATTGGGTATTAATATTATATCCTGAAGTATTCTTAAATTTATCCATTTCTCATATTTTCTGAGCACAAGATGGTACATTAGTCTGTGTTCTCTGAAAGGGGCAGAACTTATAGAATGAATATATATGTATTAGTTCTATATTTAAGGGAGACTTACCATTCTGGCCTACAGGAATTGTAGGAGTAGTTTAGGAAGAAAAGGCTGCGAATCTGTAGCTGTTAAGCCCACAAGGCTAAATATCTCTGAATTCTCAACCTGGTCTTGAAGGAATCTTAATGAGCTGCTTCAGTCTAAGCTGCACTGGAATCCTGACGAAGACGGGTTTAATGCAGGCAGCAGCAGCAGCAGGAGATGTTACACGCTAGAGCAAAGGACAGGATGGCAAAGAATAGTTTCTTTCTTCTGAGTCCTTTTATGTGAGCTGCCACCAGAAGGTGTGGCTCAGACCTAGGGTGGGTCTTCCTGCCACAGATAAGATGTTTCAAAACATCCCTCAAGGCATGCCCAGAAGCTTGGATTTTAATTGATTCCATATATAATCGAGTTGAGGAACAAAATGAGCTAACTCAAAAAGTCAGTTTCATTTTCCTACAGCGATTGCACTGCTTGGAAACGGGAGATTTTTCCTCTTAATGTCTTGTTCATATGGATTCTTTTTTTTTCTTGAGTAGCTGAATTGGTTAAAGCCTTGAGAGGAAGGCTGGATAGACATACTAAGCGTGGATAGCTTTGTTTTACCTCTGATCACTGGTATAGGGGCTTCATATTTTATTCTAAGTATGATGTTAGCTTGAGATTTTATGTAGCTTTAATTACACGGAGAAATTTTCCTCTTGATTCTAAGGTTATAAATGAATTTTATGCATTTGCTGATCTGACCATATAACTTTTTTTTATTCTCTAAGTATGGTAGATTCCTTGTGTTGACTTTCAAATGCTAAACTAATTATGCTAAACTGAGGTATGACGTGTTATTATTTTTACGTATTAGTATACTTCATTTCCTAAGTGTGTTTACAAAAATAAAAATATGACAAAAACAATATGTAGCAAAAACCAATATGACAAAAAATAAAACAACGTGAAACAACAGATTTTTCAAAGGTAATTTTAATTAAGTATTTTATTACACAGAATAACATTTTATATTTCATCAATCTTTTTAAGAGTGATATTTCTATTAGACTTTCATAGTATTTAATTTGGTCAAGCATTTTTTAGCTCTTTAATTTGAAAAATAGATAACTTATTTCAGTTCTCTTTTTTATGTAAGAATTTCAGATATAAGTCATTGAAATTTCTCCCCTTAATTTGGACATATTATGTTCTATTCTCATCCAATTAAGAATATCACTCTCACTTTCTATTTACTTGTTGGCTCTTGGCTCCTTTAGAAATGGATTGCTTAATTATAAGGTGGGAGTTATCCTTTCTCATTGCCTTACTGGTGTTAACTTCTGTCGTGTAATTCAATTAGTTATCACTGTAAACAGAGAATATAACATCTATGTATCTATATCTACCTACCTACCTACCGACCTGTCTGTCTGTCTATCTGTCTGTCTGTCTGTCTATCCATCTATCTATTCATCTATCTATCTATTCATCCATCTATTTATCTATCTACCTATCTCTATCTATCTTTCTTTCTATCTGTTTATCTATCTGTCTTCCTTCCTTCCTTCCTTCCTTTCTTTCTATCACCTATCATGTTTTTTAAACATACTTTGCTTATTTTATAGTGAATTTTGAGAATACTAGAAATATAGTTTACATTATTCTTTATTTATTTACTTAGAAGGTGCAATCCCAGAGTTATGTCCAGATGAACCGCATGCTCTAATATGAGTTACATCCCAGTATGCTTTTCTAGAATGTATAATCATTTTATACAGAAAGTTTTCCAATTAAACTTTTCCAAATGCTCTCTTACTGATTGCTGTGCAAGAAATTCTAGCAACAGTATTTAGGACATTTCTTACAGCTTCTGTGGGTCAGGACACATGGCTTGACTGAGTCCTCTGCTCAAGGATTCATATGCTGGGGTGTTGCCCAATGTACCTATCTTTCCAAAGTTCAGGATTCTTTTCCAAGCTCATGCAGCTGTTGGTAGGGCTCAGTTTCTGAGCATTACAGGAGTGAAATCCCATTTTTTTCTTATGCTTTTGTATTATTCTTCTCATTGATGAGACAAAGTATGATCAACACAGCTTGAGGAAAAAGGGTTTACTTTGATGTGCTGCCCCAGGGCACATACCATCATGGCATAGGTGCAATGGTAGCTTTTGGCAGTTGGTCACGTTGTATCTACAGTCAGGAGTCAGAGAACAATGACAGCTGATGTTCAGCTCACATTTTTTTTTTCAGCCCGGAACGCCAGCCTATGGGATGACTGTTACAATAAGGTTTTTGAGGTCCAGACCCCAGACCTGCCACCCCAGACCCCTTAGCAACCAGTAACTGTTTGGAACCCCCCAAATGACTCAGACACTTATATTAAGATCATGCTGTTCAGCCTATGACGCAGACACATTGCTAGCTTGCTCTTTCATGTTAACTCAACCCATTTCCATTAATCTGTCCTGCATCATGGCCCATGGCTCACCTGTGTTCCTTACATGTTTCTTCTTTGGGAGGCTGGCTTGATCTCCCTCTAAGTCTGCCCTTCCTTTCCTACCAATTCTGATTCCCCACCTACTTTTTCTATGGTGGCTGGCATGGGCCGAAACAGCTCCTTTATTTAAAGATTGATATTCACAGCATACAAATAGACATTCCCACATCAGATGACATCATCTGCTATTAGGTGGATCTTCCTACATCAGTTGACCTACTCTAGTTAATCCCTCACAGGAACTACCCTTCAGAAGCCTAGAGTGTCCTTACATGATCCTAGATTCCCTGAATTGACAAACACAGCCAGTAACTAGAAGTTCTAACAATGTCTTGAATAAGAACAGTTAAGACCAACCATCCTAGCCTAGTCTTGAGCTTAAGAGGAAACATTTAATCTTTCACCATTAAGAAAAAATGTTAACATTTCTTTGAGATTTCCTTTTTTCGGATAGGAGAGCTCTTCACCACTCTTATATCTATGAGGCTACAATAAATGAATCCAAGAATTGTGTCTCAAATCTTTTTGTATCAATTAATAGAATCATGTAAGTTTTTTAGCATGTTTAATTCATCATATAACAACACATATCTTTAGTCAATCTTATATAACCAGAATAAACAATACTTGGCCATAGTATATAATTCCTTTTTTGTACTCCAATTGGTTAATTCTATTTTTTAATACTTTATTAGGTTTTTCCCATCTTTTTAAAAATTTCTTCTCTTAGGCACCTAACCCAGTATCTTATGAATGCTGGTCAAGAGTACTATCACTGAGCTATCCTCTTGGTTTTGGTTAGGTTTTTGTGTTTATACCATTGAAAAATATTGGTCTACAGCTTTTATTTTAAGACAGACTTAATTTTGTTCCAAAGGTATTAGCATAATAAAAAACTGAATATAATTTTCCTCTTTCATATCTGAAATGTGGCTCCTTAAACATTTGAAGGATTCTGCAGCGAGACTATTTAGACATTTGGGTTGCTATTATACCACACATTCAAATTCCTTTCATGTTATGGTTATTTGATTTGTTCATGGAATTTTAAAATTTTATATATGTGTTTGGTGTTTTGATATACAATTATCAATAAAATTCCCTACTTATTATTCTACAGTCACTAGAAGTGATCTGTAATAGATACTATTTTATTCCTGATTGGTAATATGTGATCTTTTGCTTTTTAAGCCCTGCTGAAAATTTTGCTAATTTTATTGCTCAAAGAATGTTTTGTGGACAAATGGAGACCCTGAAGACTCCTGGTCTAGAGCTGGTTAAGAGGTGAATGGCACCCAGAACCTGGCACAGGAACATTACCCCCGGCACCCTAACCACACCCAGCTCTGCCCTAAACCAAAAAAAAAAAAAAAAAGATGGGAGAGCCCCCCCCCCAGCTGAATCCCCAGCAAAACACAGCTGGAGAGACATCCCACAGACAAAACCACACCCAAAATGCAATCTGTGTCATCACTCACCTACAAGTGGAGACCCTGAAGCCTCCAGGTCCACAGCTGACTGTGAGTAGCATCCCAACCCACAGGACAACCAGAGACTGTGGTCTCTGAACCCCAGCCTGGGGACACAGCTCCTGGCACCCAACCACACCTATTTTTACCCTAAACCAAAGCAAGTAGGGAGAGCCCCCTCCCCCCCAAGATCAATCCAAGCAAAAGAGAGCTGGGAGGATGTCCTTCAGGACAATCTGGATCATTTTACTCCAATAACTAGAGACTCTGAAGCCTCCTGGTTCAGAACTGATGAAGAGCCAACTAAAAATGACCCCTGTGACAACTGGAGAGACACAACTCCTTGACTACAACCAAATCATCCCCTACAATTACTGGAGACACACAGCCCCTGCTCAGGCCCACAACTAAGAGCTGACTAAGAATAAATAGAAGAAGCAATGGGCAGACGCCAACGCAAGAATCCATCTAACAATGTAAAGAACAGCAATGCACCACGAGAAGAAGATGGCGGTTCTCCAACATCAAGACCTGAGTATAACAATGAAGAAGAAACAGAAGGAAATAACCTTAACACAATCCCTCTATATCAACCTATCCTTATTTGCAGATGATATCGTATACATAAGTGACCCCCAAAATTCTACCAGGTAACTTTTACAGATGATAAGCACCTTCAGCAGTATAGCAGGGTACAAGATTAACTCAAAAATCAATAGCCATCCTATATACTTAGGATGAAAAGGCTGAAAAGAAATCACGGAAGCATCACCCTTTATAATAGCTGCAAATACCATTAAATATCTTGATGTAACTCTAACCAAAGAACTAGCAGACCTGTTTGACAAAAACTTTAAGTCATTGAAGAAAGAAATTGAAGAGGATATCAGAAAATGGAAAGATCTTCCATGTTCCTGGATATGTAGGATCAACATAGTAAAAATGGCAATTTTACCAAAAGCAATCTACAGAGTCAATGCAATTCCCATCAAAAGCCCAACACAATTTTTATAGACCTTGAAAGAACAATACTAAATTTCATATGGAATAACAGAAAACCCAGGAAAGCTGAAACAATCCTGTTCAATAAAAGAACTTCAGGAGGCATCACCATCCCTGACTTCAAGCTCTACTATAGAGCTACAGTAATAAAAACAGTCTGGTATTGGCATAAAAACATACGCATGGATCAATGGGATCAAAATCAAGTCTCCAACCTTAACACACACACTTATGAACACCTGATTTTTGACAAAAAGGCAAAAATTATTCAACAGAAAATAGATAGTATCTTCAACAAATGTTGTTGGCAAAACTGGAGGGTAGAATGTAGAAGAATACAAATAGATCCAAACCTATCACCCTGCACAAAACTCAAATCCAAGTGGATTAAAGACCTCAACATAAACCTGCTACACTGAACTTGAAAGAAAAGAAAGTGGGAAATACCCTCCAGTGCATTGGCACAGGTGACTGCTTCCTAAATATAACACCAGTAGCACAGACACTAAGAACAACAATCAGTAAGTGGGACCTCCTGAAGCTAAGAAGCTTATAGAATGGGAAAAGATCTTCACCAACCCTACAACTGGCAGAGGATTGATCTCTAAAATTTATAGATTCAATAAACTAGAGCCTCAAAACTGAAATAACCCAATTAAAAATGGGATTCAGAGCTAAAAAGGGAATTCACAACAGAAGAATTACAAATGACTGAAAGGCACTTAAAAAAAATTACTCACCATTTTTATCCTTCAGAGAAATACAAATCAAAACAACTTTGAGATACCACCTTACACCTGTTAGAATGGCTAAGATCAAAAACACAGATGGCAGCCTGTGCTGGAGGGGATGAGGAGTAAGGGGAACACTCCTCCATTGTTGGTAGGAGTATAAACTTGTACAGCCACTCTGGAATGCAGTATGGCGGTTCCTCAGAAAACTGAGGATCAATCCCTCCAAGGACCCAGCAATACCACTATTGTGAATATACCCAAAGGATGCACATTCATACCCCAAAGGCATTAGCTCAACTAGGTTCATAACAACATTATTATATAAAAGCAAAAACCTGAAAACAACCTAGATGCCCCTCAACTGAGGAATGGATTAACAAACTGTGCTACATCTACACAATAGAGCACTACTCAGCAGAAAAAAAAAACTACATCCTAAAATTTGCAGGCAAATGGATGGATTTGGAGAATATTCTCCTGAACAAGGTATCACAAGCTATTCGTGGGATGTACTCACGCATAAGTGGATTTTAAACAAAAAGCAAAGAATATCTAAGCTGCAAACTACAACCCCTGAACCCAGAAGGAATTAAGAGAGACTTTCAGAGATTCTCCTAAGAAGAGAAAATAGAGATCACCTTAGCAAATTGAGGTTATAATGGGCTGCAACCAAGAGGTGGGAACAAATCATGAGAGAACGAGATGGTTGATTGAGAGGAGCAACAAAGAGGGAGAAAAAAATAGATGGATATGTTGATAGAGGAAGCCAGTGTGGGGTTGTAAAGAGACTGGTTGCTAGGGAAACCTCTAAGAACTCACAGGATGTCCCTGGCTATGTCTCCAACCAATAGTAGAGGGGGTACCTAAATAGGACTTTCTCTAGAATCAAATGAATAACTACTCTCAGTGTTATCATCAGAACCTACATCCAACAATGAATAGAGGTGGAGGCGGAGATCCATGGCTGAGCACTGGGCCTAGCTCCTGGTCCAGCTGAGAGCAGGGGAGAAGAGTCTATGTGAGCAAGGGGATAGGGATTATGAAAAGAAGGCCCACAGAGGTGGCTGGCTGAAGATCTGGGGAGCTCATTGAATCAAGAACAGCCACTGGGGAACCACTGGGAAAAGGAGCTAGGCCCTCCAAGGGTAGGCAACTGTTGATTGACATGGGCAGTGTGTGGAGCCTCAGGGGGTGGGATCAGACTGTGTTCTCGTGTGTGGGCTGACACCTTGGAGCCCATTTCCTGCAGAGGAACACCTAACCCAGTCTTGATTCTGATATAAGGAAATCGGACGTGCCTGGAATGGATGTGCCATGCTGGTCAACCTGACCCACCTTGAGACGTCTTGCCATTTTGGGGATGGCGATGGGGGGATGGGGAGGAGAAAAAATAAGAATGTTTTGTTGGTTTCTTTATTTTTCTTCTTTATTATTTCTGGTTTTGTTTGTTTTGACAAGATCTAATGGTGAGATGCAGCTCAAAATGATTCTAAATTTTTGGTCGTCTTGTCTTTAACTCCCAAATGCAGAGATTATTTCTGTGCATCACTGTGCTTGGTTCATGAAATGTTGGGCGTTAAATATGGAACTTGTGCATGCTGGACAATTACCTTCCCAGATGAGCGCCTGCTCCAGCCACTGTGGATTCTGGTTCTGAATTCAGGGTTTCTGCTCTTATTTTCATTTGTTATTTCATTTCATGTTCTAGTCTTCTTTTGGCATAGCTTCAGCTATGTCCCCAGTATTTCTGTCAGCTAAATTTTTATTTTCCTTCAGTCTCATATTGTTTAATGTGTCCACAGAAACTTCTTTGCCTCGTGGCTTATTAGAAGGGTGTTGTTAGCTTGAGAGTTTGTACATTTATTCCTGTTATTGACTTCTAGCTTGTTTCTCATGCCGCTGGAGTATAAATTCTACATAATTTTATTTTTCCTTGCTTTGTATGGTTATATTTTTTCTAGTCCAGTGATCAAATTTGGAGCCATATACAGCTGAAATGAGCGAATGGCAGAGGAGGTGATCCTTTTGGGATTTGTCCTTTGCACACTCGAATCTTCTGCTGCTGTTGGGTGACATGTCTTATGAGTAGCAATCAGGCCTCGTCTGAACATCTTGTGGAGTTCTTCTGGAGATTTATTGCCTTTCTGGTTAGTTGGCAGACTAGATAAATAGCTGTTGAATCTTCAGTTATAGAGGTGTACTTGTTTATTTCCTTTGGTTTTCTAGAGCGTTGATTCTCAGCTTTTCTAATGTTACAACATTTCAGTACAGCTTCTCATGTTGTGGTGACATCCAACCATAAAATTAATTCTTGCTACTTCATAACTGTAATTTCATTAATTATAAATATTTCTGTCTTCCAATAGTTTTAGGTGACCCTTATGAAAGACTCTTTCAATCCCTAAAAGGGTTTGTGACCCACAGGTTGAGAACCATTGTTCTAGCTCATAGCTGCTCACATAATGCATCCATTTATTTCCATTTTAAATGCATTTTCTCATTGGAAAAGAATGTGTTGATTCAGTTGTATATAAGTAATTATGCCTTAAGAATACAAATCCAAACTAATATTTTTCTCTTAAAGAATGGCCAATAGTTTGTAGAAACACTCTCAAATAGAAATATATGTAGAGACAATATAGAAAGAGCTCTATAGAATAAATTAAAGAATTTATATTTTATCTTGATGGCACTGGAGAACACCGGGAGACCTTGTATAGGGTGCCAATGTGGCTAAAAGATTAGTAATATAAATTAGCCTTTCCGCAAAATGGAAAGCCAAAGTTGAGTTTCCCCTTAAAAACTGGTGTCTCTCATTTTCTATATAAGTATATCCTGCTGTGGCCCGCATATGACTTCACTTCTGGTATAGGAAAATTATAGCTTCTCTCAATATAAAGAGTCTAGACACTAACTTCTTTTCTCATCCTTCCTACCGGTATTCCAGTCCCATTTGAGAAGTCATCACTATCCCCACAACTAGAATTTCTTAGTCTTTTAGATTCTCATTCTTATCTCTTTTTAAAATTTTATTTTCATTTAAAAAGTCATCTTCATCAGTGTGTCCCCCTGCTCTCCCCTCCTCCTCCCAGTCCCAGTCAGCCCTCAGCCTTGCCCCTCCCCATCCACTCATCCCTTTCCCCAAAAGGCAAGAAATCCCAAGGTGGGCCAGCCATGCAAGGCACATTCACTCCAAGCAAATCCAATTCACTCATCCCAATGTCAGTGCTAGGCTTGGTGTTCCTCTGTTGGGAATGGGCTCCAAGGTGCCAGCCCATGAACAGAAACACAATCTGATCCCACCCTTCATGGTGATTTTTTTTCCTTCGTCCATTTTACCCTTTCATTGATATTGGCACACCTGGGCATTGTCATAGACTGTTAAGAATCTGTGTCTACCTCCTGTCTTTCTGCCTTTTAAATGACTGATTTAACAATTTCTAATTTTATTACAAATCCGTTGATCCTATTATTTTTTTTATTACCAGTGGCCCTTTCTCCAGCTTCTTCACATCTTTCATATGATATGGGCTTCATAAGCTCAAAGTAACAATCAGTGTGTTCTTTCTTCCAGTCTTTGGTTGAAAACTGGGATCAAGATGCAATTCATGAGACATCATGGTATGTCTACATAGATTTCTCCACATTTTAAGAAAATACCTCAGGAAGAAAGATGGTTACTTTGGTTCCCAGACAGTGCCATGTAATCATCTAATACCCAGATCTATGGTAGCCACTTTGAAACATAAAAACATAAAAGGCAACTGTTTATAAGAGGTCTACTGTGGTCATGCAGTAGTGATGTATGTATGTAATCCCAGAGGCAAAGCAGTGGAGCCTTGTGAAGCCAGCCTGGGCAGCCATGTTTCAGGACAGCCAAGGCTATGCAGAGAAAAACCCAGTCTCCAAAAAACAAACAAGAAAGAGGAGGGGGAAGTGGAGAAGGAGGAGAAAGAGATCATTTAGCATGTTAAAGGTGAAGGTACTGAGTTCTGGGTGACTTTTGTAATAGAAAATGCTATTAGCTGTGCTGTATTGTTCACCTTTGCACTTTTGAGAAAGTTCAATTAGCCAATTACGTAAAATATCTTCTTTACTTATCATTCTCTCTCTCTCTCTCTCTCTCCTCTCTCTCTCTCTCTCTCTCTCTCTCTCTCTCTCTCTCTCTCTCTCCTCTCTCTCCTCTCTCTCTCTCCTCTCTCTCTCTCTCCTCTCTCTCTCCTCTCTCTCTCTCTCCTCTCTCTCTCCTCTCTCCTCTCTCTCCTCTCTCTCTCCCCTCTCTCTCTCTCCTCTCTCTCTCTCCTCTCTCTCTCTCTCTCTCTCTCTCTCTCTCTCTCTCTCTCTCTCTCTCTCTCTCTCTCTCTCTCTCTCTCTCCCCGTCTGTGTGACTGAACGTATCTAAACTGGTACTTTCGTCTCTCCACCAAACTCCTGAAGTAGCCCTCTTAATTCTTATCCAGAGTTTTCTGTTTTCTAGGACCCTCCCTAATATTCTTTATTCTCCCATCAAATACATATGATACATTCATGCATGTATGCAAACATAAATATATGCATGCATATATATATATATATATATATATATATATATATATATATATATATATATATATCCTTAAAAGCTTTTGTAAAAATTGATTCGTTGATTGGTTTACTGGTGAACAATGACTTGAAGCCTGGGCTACAAAAGACAGTTTAGTTTCTTTCTCACAAGAGAATTCACTCCAGAAACCTTCTCTCCGAGAGCCTCCAGCATCCACAGAAGTAGTAGAAATGCTCTGATGCTCACAGGGTGTTTGTGAGCAGTCTTGCCACAAGTAGCATGAGGAGAATTCCTGAGACCACATTACCAAAGAGATGTTTGGCCAGCCCTCTCTCTTCCAGGTATTTTCGAGCAGAATTGCAAATTCATAAAGTCCCCTGGACAAGAACTGGCAAAGCTCTCTGAACTTCCAACCCAAACAAATCAGAACATAAAATTGTTATTTAAACTAATCAATTTTGTATTTTCAATAGATAACCAGAAAAGCTCTCTTGTAGGCCCTAAAAGCCATGTTCTTGTGAGGACGTCAATTTTCCCTTAGTGCTTGGCCTACTTTGCAAATGGATGAAATCAACCTTCAGAATATGGTGTGCCGGAATGGAAATGCAATCAGAGCAGTAGACAGACAATGTTGTCTCTGCTAGAAGGTTCTTTTTTACCTCTCATATGACTCTCTTCCCTTATCCTCAAACTCACCAAACCATCTCCTCTCTTAGAGAGGCTTCCTTGAGCCCTATGAGTATCTGTAGTTACTTTCTGGTGACTCGTCACCATACTCAGGTTGATTGTTGCCCTCATTGCATTTGTCACTGAACTTCCTTGTGACTTTCTTCTTCTTTGGGACCTTTCTCTTTATATAAAAGCAATGCCACAAAAACAATGCCATTTTTTTTTTTAGTACTTTCTGCCCAATACCCAACTCAGAGCTCCCAGTCAGTGTGCAAAAAAAGATTTACAATAGGTAATAAAAGGATTACAACTTGTTTGGGTCCTTGAACTGAAATCTATGCATGTGCTCCCAGTTTGGGGTCTCAGTGATAACTCAATCTGCTTTTTCCTCAGATTCTAAGGAGCAATCCAGGAGGCTCAAAATATTAGGGTCCTCTCACTTGAAGGCAGAGCATCAACCTGGGTATGAAAAAGATATATACAGGAAAATTCCAAGAAAATGAAGTGTCCAGTTTTTTCTAGGGATGATAGTGCATATGTGCATTTAAACAACTCGTCCGACTCAATCAATCCATTTTAAATTAAAAATATATTTAATAAAATTGGTGGGGAAAATCCATTGAACTCGCTTCCTTGTAGTCTTTTCAAACTAAAACACAGAAAATGCTTCCATTATCAATGAATTATTGACCATTAATATTAAGACTATATAGCCTTAATAAGGAGTATATGGAGTCACTGAGCTCTGAATTTCTTCAAACTTCTTTCTTATTCCCCTCTAACTCTGTCCTCCCTCAAACTCTTCCTCACTTTCTTTTTCTGTATGTATGCAAGAGCAGCCAGATTGCCACTTCTAAAGTTTCTATGAACAAACATACACACAAAGGAACTAAACAGTTTTATTCTAAAATTACACCTGATATCAAAAAGTTATCAATAGAAGTCCAAGAATGAGTGGAGTGAGTGGAGGATAGGTAACTCTTATTTTTTTTTTTTTTAAGATCAGTAAGGAATTTGGATGTATCTCACTACATCCTGATGCTATAGCAAAGAACCTAAGGCTAGATAATGTTTTAAAGAAGAAAAAGTCACTTCTCACACTCCTAGAGCCTTAGGACATCAATGATCACAGTACTGGCAGGGGTTAATGTCTGGAAAGGAATCTTCTCAGTCCTGTAGCACTTTCCTGTTGTATCTCACATGGCAGAAGGGGCAGAGGTGTGAAAGAGCCAGCTAGCCCAACAGAAGTCTCTATCATAGGGCACTAACCCTAATCATGAGGACATAATAAATTCCCCAAAGACCCTATTCCCTAAATCTCATAAGTTCATCATATTCACTAAGGATTGATGCTCTACATGGATTTTGAAAGGAAGGAAATACTCAAGCCTAGCAGAGATTTACACCCTATATCTGCACAATAGGGAATTAGAGGAACCAATACAAGTTGCTCATGATTACATCAAAAGTATAAAACGTAGGACATACCAAAATGGGAAACACTTTGAAGAGTCTACATGATAACAAGTAAGAAATTCCACATTAGTCCTCATGGGATAAGATGTTTCAAAATTCAGAGAGGGTGACAATTTATTTGAACTTACTTTAAACTTGATGCATAAATAATATATAGCTAAGCATCAATGAATGTTGTTTAATCTTGGATACCCTACCTGATGTATGCATTATGTATTTGCAAATCTCCCTGTTAAAATCAGAAATCCAAAGCACTCCTTTGCTCTCAAGGATTTGGAGAGTGTTCCTCCATCATGTTTTCCATATCTTCATGCTCTACTGGAAATTCATTCCTTGCTAACTCTGTTCATTATAAACATGTTGTGGTTCCAGGTCTCACAATAGATTTTCAACCTATAGATTCTGCCCCTTCCTTCACAAACAAGACTCTTCTTTATCTTGGAGAGATGCCCTGTTGAGGTAAATTGTAGACCTATCTGGAAGCCAGAGACAGCAAATGCCACGTCTCCTGATTCTTGGGAATTCAGAGTTTGCACCATTTTTTAAAATCATTTTAATAGAAATGATTTTTAAAAATTCCTCCAATTTGTGAGTTAGGTTTGGAGATTCATTCATGCATGCATGCATGCATGCATGCACTTATTTTATAATAGTGGTAAATATTTCATCATATAAATACCAGTACTAGCCTCGAAGGCTAATCTTTGCATAGGCAGAGACATCTGACAAGAAGGAAGCCCAAGTCTAGTAAGAGACATAAACCTACAGCTAATGGCAGGCTACATGAGCATTTTAATAGTAGTCTATATCTTGTGGAATGGAAGTGTAGTGACACAGAATCACCCATTATTGAAGAAAGCAGGAAAACCTTTATATTCTGGAGGTAAGTTTTTAGTTATTTGATTAATAGTTTATGTGACTACTATTTTATGTCTACAAACCTATTTAGATATTTACAATCCATGATCATCCAAATCCCCAATGAAATACGTATTCTCTTGGTTGATCTTTTAACTTAAGCCCATGAGAAGAGGGGAATAGTCCCTCTGTTGCCCAGAAGAGAAATGAGGTTAATAAAGGTGAGACAGTTTTGTGCCAGTAACACTGGTATTGGATGGCAGAGTTGGGAATCTAGCCTAGACTTCGCATCGCAAATCTAGACATTCTTTTTCACCCTCTTTCCCTCCTTTCCTGCCCATCTACCACATTTTTATATTCCAGGTCCTTTGCGCCATTTCATATCATATATTGAAAGCTGAAAAAAAAATAGTCATTTGAAATTCAAAAAGTAGATGAAGGAAATCTTGACCTCTACCTCTGGGAAAGAGAATCTGAACAAAGAAAGGTCCCCAATGTCATTGTGTGCCAAGTTCTTACCTTGTTTTCTCCATCCTCCATTCCCTACTCTACTGTTCTTTTACAACTCTGCTCATTACAACCACCATATTGCAGTTCCAGGTCTAATGATGTTTTTTCAGATTCAATTAATACTTTTGTTTCCTTATGTTTGAGAAATGTGGGTCCCATAGTATAATTGCTTATACTACAGAAGTATAAATAAGAGGAACAATAAATAAGATCGCTTTTCTTCTTAAAGCTCACATATGACATTAATGATGGAGATGAACATATTAAAGATGGCAAAGACTTTCCAAAGACAGATAATGATCCTGAGGTCATGAATCATCACTTGAACTTCCTTGAAAGGAAGCAGAAAAAAAAGACTCGTGATACAGCAGTAAAGAGCTCCCAAGACAACAGAACTGTGCTCTTCTCAAGATAATCATAAAGTCGTACAATTGGCTCTTTCAGGCTTGGCAGGAAGATAAGCTTACTGTATAATGTCCACACTGAAATAAACCAAGCCAACATTGGAGTCTGGACAAACTCATTTATTCCATCCCATGTTTGTTCTTCACTCTGTTGACTTGTTTTGACGTCATTTTGACACAGGCTAGAGTCCTACAGGAAGAGAGAAACACAACTGAGAAAATATTCCAAACAGATTGTTCTGTGGACAAGTCTTTGGGGCATCCTCTTGACTAATGATTGATTTGAGAGGGTCCTGCCGATGTGTGTGGTACCACCCCATGGGCTGGTGACCTTGGATGCTACAAGAAAGCATACTGAGCAAGTTATTGGGAGCAAGTTGTTAAGCAGCACTCCTTGATGGCCTCTGCATCAGCTCCTGCCCCCATGTTGCCTCCCTTATTTGCCTGGATGATAGACAACAAGCTGCTGGATGAACGGAACCCTTTCTGCCCCAAGTTGCGTTTGGTCATGGTGTTTTATCATAGCAAAAATAACCTTAAGACACATATCTTCCTATGTTTTGGCTCCTCCAGTAAATTGTTCTATAGTAAGAAAGGGCCTTGCCATGGTCAACGGGACATTCAATCCAATGGACATATTCCAGTGTGGATTAATACATTGATGCTAGAGAATAGTCTTGAAGGAAAGAAACCTCCTTTATGGAACACTACCTGGTGATTATTGTTTACAGGCCCCAGGGGGATAGCAAGATAATGTTGTAATTCTCCTTAATAGAGTATGAACCTCATTATTAAAGGAGATAATTGTTGCCCTAGCCATATTGTTTACCAACACCTCTATGCTTACCTCACCTTCTTGGTCTGTGTTATGTGCCTCTGTCTCTAGAATGTGAGGAGACATAGAAGAGGGTTATAAATGAATGTCAACACAGCCTGTCCTGTTTCTTCTTTGTAAGAGACAATCTAAAGGTCAAAAGCATAATGAAGGACTGTACCCCACCAAAGATTGACTTGGTTATGCCATATAAATTCCCTTCTATTGCAGAAAATTTACTTGCAATATATCACCGTGTAATCCTTCCAGGCTAATATGGTTTGCCATGGTTTGCCAGGATTCCCTGAAAATATAACTTTGATTGGAAGAGATGGGCACATCAGTTTCAAGACTGCCAACTAAGATGATTCAGTCTCAAGAGCCCATATGACTGCCAATGCCCCTCAATCATCAGGATGTAGTTGAAGATTAGATTGTTATAGGCATATTTTTCTTTAGTTATTATAAAAGATATACTAGATATGAACTTTTAGACTCACACAAATAAGGTAGATAATGGAAAGCTATGCCCACATTCTCAAAATAATGTTTATAAATGTTTGTTTTCATTATAAATGGTTAATGGCCATAATCTCTTTCTAAGGAAAAAGGGGGGGGGGAGTATGATATAGGAATGGTTTAAAAGATAGATTGTTTAATTTACTTTAATCCAAAAGTTAGCTGTTAATCTCAAAATATTTTGAATGGTATGGATTTTAGTTTATTGATACAAATTCAAGGTCAATTTCGTTATAGTATATGTATATTTCTACTCTTGTTTAAGATATTATGTTTATGCAATTCCTTTAAAATTGTAACATATAATTAAGGAATTAAGATTAATAGTCATCTGTGATAACCAAATTTATAGTCATGTTAGTTAGATTTTTTAGATATATAAAGATAAATTTCAATTATTTGGTAATCTTCAAACACTTCAAAGACCTACAAAATATGGTATATAAAATATTATAAGAACTTAGAATTTTCTGGACAGTGAGACAGGTCTGCTCCTGGCAGCACCAATCTATTTCAAGAAGATGATGGGCATCAAAGAAACTCCATATGGAGTTTACTTTCTTTGTGGCAATGGTTAGCCACTGGACCAGAACCTGTTCTTGCATTGACTGCCTGAGAGTATGCTGTTTAAACTGGATATGCAGGTTCCATAGGAAAGTGACCTCTGAACTTTGGCAGAAAAAGCTGAGATGGTCCTTTAGGTTCTTTCTTCACAGAGAAAACTGCCAGACACAAAGAGTAGAGACTGACAAACTATGCCAAAATGGGCAGAGCAGTCCTTCAAATTTCCTACTTCACTGAAAGGTATGCCAGAGACTCTATATCTATAGGCTGAAGATGAATACCCCACCATTAAATGAACTTTGGGTGACTGTCCAGGCATCTAAATGTCATCTCTGTCATTTCTAGATTTTAGAAGTTGCTTGCACTTCCTGTTTACTCAGGTAATATTATATCCTTCTGTGGTCTTTGATATAGTTGTAGATTAGATAGCTATAAGTATAGTTTTCTTTAGGTATTATAAAAGATATATTAGATATGAAATTTTAGACTCACAAGGATAAGGTAGATTGTGGGAGGTTGTGTTGTTTCATTTTAAATAATTGTCCCAACCACTGGTTTAATAAAAAGAGCTGATTGGCCAAAGGCAGGCAGGAAGTGTAGGCGGGGCTACCAGACTAAAAACTCTGAGAACAGAATGCCAGATGAGAACACCAGACAGGATTCCAGAGAGAGGCCTGGAAGAAGCAGAGGACAACAATGCTGCCCTAAGAAAAGGTACCAAGCCGCATGGCTGAACAGAACAAGAGACATGGGTTAGGTGAAGGGTACAGAGCTAGCAAGTGATATGCCTGGGCCTGAGGCTGATCAGCCAAAAACTAATGAAGGCATCTGTGTGTTTCTGTGGGACTGTGAGACTGCGGGTCTGTGGGCCTAGACCTTGAGGTTAGGCCAGAAAGTCTGGGCCAGAAACCTCGTACTACAGTAGATGATAAAATATTTTCTTTAATTTTGCTAAATACAAATAGATTAGATATTGTCACTGTAATTCTTGCTTGATAGCTGTTTCATTATATGTAATTTTGCTGTCTTGAAATTGAAACCTTCCTTTTTGATTAGACAGAAAAGGGGAAGTGATGTAGGATGTCTTCCTGTAGGCTGTGAATATCATTCTTTTTAGTAAAGGAACTGTCTTAGCCTATGGCAGGTATCTTAGAAGTAGGTGGGGAAATCAGAGCATAGATAGGGGAAGGAGGGCAGAGTCAAAGGAGTCATCTCTAGCAGCCCAAGAATCAACATGTAAAATAACATGGCTAGAAGCCATGTGGCAAGACAGATTAATGGAAATAGGTTTAAATAAGATGCAAGAGCTAGCTCACAATATGCTTGAGCCATAGGCTAAGCAGAATGTAATTAATATAAGTGTTTGAGTCATTTTGGGGGTCATAAGCAGCAGTGTGTAGGTCCAGACTCTGGGACTAGACTGGGCCAGAAGCTTCATATTACACCTTCCTTCTCCTGTGTTTCAAATAACCAAACATTGACCTCTCTGCTCAGTAGACTGAATAATTTTGAATTGTCAAAACATCTCACTTAAAGTCCATGATAATTACTGAATGAACATCTTAAAATACCTGGCATGGAACAGTTATCCACTGACCATATATTGGCCGACAAGCACTATGCCATAACTATCTCTTCACTGAAATCTTACCATACTTACAAGTCAAAGCCATACAAGCAATTAGCTCCAGCCATCTTCTGACTTGTTCATTCTCATTTGCTGACTACACATTTTTAAAATACCATATTATATTGTCTTGCATCCTTGCTACTTCGTGATGCCTGGCATCTATCAATTATTCTGATGGTCATGCAGCTGTAACTCAGTCATTAAGAGGCTCTGAGTAGCATCTCAGTAAGTTTCTGCATGCCTCGCAATATTTAAATGTATGAGGCTTCATACAATAAGCACACAATAAATGTTGCTGTCTGTGACATTGTGTTGAAAGGAAAAATAAAAAAACAACCTGCCTTTCTTGAGTTTCTGAGCCTGTGTCTGTCTGGACTGAGGTAATACACAGATAATTAAAGCTTAAAAAAAAAAAAGAAAGAAAACTGGCTGTTTTCATTTGCACGGAGCTATCTGGGGTCTAGGTCTTCAGTGGTCAAATTCTCTTCCTGATGTTTTAACTCCTTGTCTCCCCAGCTGCTATAAACAAAGCTAGAGCTCAGAACTATCTATAAAGCTTGAGTTAAAAAGAAAAGTTTACTCTAGCATCTGCCTGAGAGAAAGAATAGAGGTGTCATTTTTATCTTTAGAAAAAATGATCACTCCACTTACTGCATTTTGGTAAATGGTAGGTAGATGCCTATTAAGATAATGATGGGGAAGCCGGATGAAATTGTTGAATGAGGTCAAGAGTGGACTGTGGGAGACGGAACTTTGTATTTGGTATTAAGATAAAGGACGTTGTTTGCTCACACTCTCCCCATCTATCACTTACTCTGAAGCATTCTCTCCTGGTCCTTGTTAGAAAAACCGTGCTAACTGAACACCCAGTGAAGGATTGATATGTGAGAGGGAATGGAGGATGCTGAGGTTGACGAAATATCACAAAAGGAGTGGGCCATCTTAGACTCATGCAAATGTGAGAAACAGAAACTGAAGGTTGATGTCAGTAAGAACCTATATTCTATAAAGATGGGTTGCCTGGGTGGGAACTGTCTCTCCACATATGAAGATATATTTATTTCATATAAATCAACATACTAAACAAGGCAGCTTGTCTTTTTCCATTTTTTCTTCTTTGTAGTAGGCCATCAACTAAAGCATCTATGTAATTTTAATAACGTGCTTGCATATATATGGTTTCATCACACACACATATACTATTATAATAAATAGAAATGACTGGAGACTTGATTAACATTACCTGAAGAAATACTGAGTGATTTCTATGAAGAATGACACTATAGGGCTCTTCCTTAATGTACTAATCTTAGTATTGATTCTGTATTTAAAAAATGAGAATTAGTGCAGAAAACAGAGCAGAGGTAGAATTAAATTAGTCTGCTATTACTAAGTATTTTGTAACCATTGTAGAAGATATTTTGCAGTGTGTGTGTGTGTGTGTGTGTGTGTGTGTGTGTGTGTGTGTGTGTGTGTGTGTGTGTGAATGTATAGGTTAGAGGCTGTTAACTGTTATTTTTCTTCAACAGCCTTCTACAAGGATATCACTGCTTTACTAAGACTGGTTAGCAAGTTCCAAGGATTCTCCTTTCTCTGTCTCCCAGCTGGGATTATAGGTATGTATCAATGTACTTAGTTTTTTTTTTTTTTTTTTTTTTTTTTTTTTTTTTTTTTTTTTTTTTTTTTTTTTAATGGGTTCCTGATATTTAAACTCAGGTTCTCATGGTTGAGTAGGAAGTACTTTTCTGAGTTAGGCATATCCCAGCACTTAATATAGTTTTTTTTTTTTCACATATATCAAGGAATAGTATTATGCAGTAAACTACATGCATTTAAACTACATTTTGATGAATTTGGACAGCAATACGGATCCATAAAATCACTGGCACAGTCATCTGGAGAATATCCATCATACCCCATATATTTTCTCTAAGGCCCGTTAGAATTCCCCTCTTTTCACCCCTAACCTTGGCTTTAAGCAACCACTGAGCTCCTGTTGTCTCTATGGAGTGGGCTATATTTATACAAATAGAATCAAATGTGCATCTAGATCATTTTAGGAGTCTTGCGGCTCGTGCTATCTTGCCCACTAGCAGGTATCCCACGAACAGTGACATTTCAGCAGTTTGATGTGCTCTGGGCTGTTAATTCCATTTGTTGGGGCGAAATTAAAGCATACAGAGTAACTCTTCTTTGGGGGAGAAAGTAGATGTGTGTGCACTTTTCATTAATCTGATGGTCCAGAAGGGCTGAACCAAATCAATCCTAAACTGAGTTTTACAGGCATGGTAGCTTGAGAGCTTTATTCTGGATCCTAGAGTCTCTCAGATCCTGAAGGTTAAAATGTTGACTCTGTCCTCAAGAAAAGATAAAAATGATGAGACTTGAGCAGTGGCAGTAACCCCATCTGAAGTTCTAGAAAGACTTCAGTTTGACATTAAGAGGCACAGATCCTTGACAATACATCCAGAACCAGTGGAAGCAAGTGAGTTATCCCAGTGAGCAAAATTAGGGGAGTCATCATTGCCAGACTTGGGAAATGGCTCACAGGAAAGACCTAACAGGGCTGGAGAGATGCTCAGAGGTTGAGAGCACTGACTGTTCTTCCAGAGGTTCTGAGTTCAGTTGCCAGCATCCACTTTGTGGCTCACAACCATCCATGATGAGATTTGGTGCCCTCTTCTGGTGTACAGGCTGTATACATAATAAATAAATGGGAGGTAGGGAGAGGCAGGGAGAGGCAGGGAGAGGCAGGGAGAGAGGCAGGGAGAGAGGCAAGGAGAGAGGCAGGAAGGCCTGACTTCGGGTGTAACTCCAGTCTGTGTTTTCTGTGTTTGGGAATGAGACTGTCTACATTTGCTTCCGGATCTTTCATGAGTCTTCTGGAGAATCAGGGGCGGGTCCTTTCGGCTGTTTTCCTGGCCCTGGGAGTGACATCCAAGGAAGAAGAATCCCATCACTTGAAGTTTCTTCCATGACTCCAGCGAGCAGATTTAGCTGTTTCAGGAAGCAGGCTCTATAGTTCTTAATCCCTGAGGGTCCATAGCTCTCAAAGCTTCCTGGGTTTGTGGGTTTGTGTGAAACCCACAACCTCTCATATTCACTTCCTTCTTCCAAATGTCACAATTAGTTTATGTAACCAAGGCTCCTTCCAACTGTGGAGGAAAGACATGTGTCTGTCATTGGATAATTATAAATTTACCAGAAGTTCAGACCAAGCAGCATCTAGTCTGCAGCACCAACAGCAGACGCTTTCTAATTTGTGTGGACATTCTTATCTTTTCCTACCTCGACTGAGCCTCCTGTAAAAACTCAGCTGAGTCCATGGGTCCGGGGTTGAACCCAGGCCTTTCCTTCTCCCTGAAAGCCTCCCATACAAATGCCTCATGTTGGGTTTGTGGAAGCAAAGTCTCCCTTAGAGAATGGAAGCATCGTTAGGGAGGTGGGTTTTTGTTGTTTTGTTTTGTTACAAAGGTAAGGCTGTTCCTAAGGGCTGTTGCTAAGAGCCCTGCCCATTCTTCACCCAGGCTTCTTCCCAAGGTGATGGTGGGTGGCAATTCCGCTTCTCAGAGAAGCACTCACTGCCTTGACTTCGAGATTCAGCATGAGCCAGACGCTCAGCAGAAATAGAGGCAGTGATTCACAGCAGATTCCCCAAGAGATTTCATCTTTCTTCTGAGAATTAATACTGAAGCCAGATCTTATGCAACAAAGCAGATCTGGGTATACAAAAATAATAGCTGTTCTAGAAGTTCATCTGTCCGGGTGGATAAAAGCGTTAGTAACTGGCATTAGCATTTATCATTAAGTGGGGTCTTTAATGCTTTAAGAAATTCCTTCAGTTGGCTTCATAAGAGAAAGCTCTAAGGTTGTAAATTTGTAGGGGAAAACCAGAGAGTGGGATCACTCTACATTCACACTGGAAGAAAAATTAGGAAAGTGGTAAATGGATAAGGGAGAATTTCAGTGCTGAAAAATTGTCAGCTACATTGTGGTGATTATAGGAGCACAATTAATAGCATCAACTGTTTTAGGCAAGGAAGTTCTGGGCATGAGTTTTGGGGTCTATGAGACTGTCTCATCGCCATCATATGAAGAGAGACAGCTTTTCCCCTTATTTCCTGGATGATGAAAGCACTTTGCAGAAGGTCCCACAATTAGGGACAGGAATAGGTATTGACGAATGGTCCATGCCTATGTGCATTGTGTGAGCAGGTGGTTATGTAATACAGCAGCTTCTATCTTCTCATGAGTTTAGCAAAAAGATTTTAGTCTTAGACAGCATTGTCCAAGGATCCAATATATTTGGAAGAATATTTAGAAAATGCAATACAACATTGCTGGCTATGATTGCCAGATACAGCATTGCTTTACAAGTAGCCAGTTGGTTCTGGTTCCTCTTGTGGGAGTCTGGACCAGGTCTAGGTCCAACTCTCTCACTATTGGTCCAAATAGGAAGGCCAGAGGTTATAAAAATCATCTGGTTTTCAGGTAAAGTAAGTGATGTTCTCAGAGGAAGAGCCAATCCAGGGATTTGAATCTGAAGAGATGAAACAAGGACTTACATTGTCAGGGCCACCTCCCAACATACTTTATACTTGTGACTTAAAAAGTGATTCAATTTAGGTATCTTTGATGTAAATGGAAATCCACAATTAGATATAGTATGAAACCAAAACCTCCATCAGAAGGCATTTCTATAAGGAGAGTCTCTCTCAGAAAGAAAAATACCTCCCTATTAGTATGGGTACGGACAGAGCCAAAGATGTAGAGTTAAACAGATAGACCATAGTGGATCTTGTGTATAAAATTTATCTTCCTGTTACTATGGCCTTGAGTGCAATATCAGAGAAACTCCGACAAAATTGGGACATAATTGTTAAGTTTCAGAAATGCTAAGATGCATGGGAAAGCTTTTGGAGGTTAGAACACTTAAGACAGAATGTAGTAGGAATTTAGCCATGCCATTCAAAATTGAGAAGCAATAAGGACCATGACAAGAGAATGGCATCCAGACCCAAAGCTCTTCCTCCACTGGAGAGATGAAAGGCATAGGGAAGCAGTATGGGGGAGAAGCAAGTGCTCCTAGACAAGGAGTCTCACTGTCTGCTCTCTGCTGGGAAGCTATGGTTTTATCTAAGCTCCTTTGGTAGAACATACACACAGCCACAAAGGATCTTGCCAATAAAGGTTATAGGCACCATCTCCCCAGCAGGTATGACTGTGCTTATGAATGGATCGTTATATTGCTTACCACTTAAGCATCCTTATATATTTTTATTTATCTATGTATGCTACCAGTATGTAGTCATCTTTTGATGTCTATGGGGGAATTTATTCCAGGACTCTCAGGGATATCTGAATCTAGATTTTCCAGACCCTTACGTAAAGTGATACAGCATTTACATATAAACTATGCACATCTTTCTGTATAATTTATTTACTCAGCAATGTTGAAGATTGAGCTCAGGACATTATGCATGCTAGGTAAGCACTCTCTTACTGAGCCACATCCCTAACCTTTGGTGTGTTTGTGAGTTTAATTGGCTGACCCTTGCTATATAGTCCAAGATCAACTTGAACTTATGGTTCTTTTGCGTCTTCCCCATGAGTGCTGATATTATATGCATTTATTATCATATCTCACTCTCTAATTATAGAGGAGACTAGAATCACTATGTAAATAGCTGTTGCACTGTAGTGTCTAGGTAACAATGCCAAGAGTAAACTATACCTGTTTGATACTTTCCCGTGTTTTTCATGTCCATAGACAATGGAAGGCCAACAGTATTCACGTCAAATTATGTCTAATGCATCTCATAAGCTTCATGTGTGTCTACTTAGCTTCTATTTCCTATAGCAGAATTAAAATTGCTAAATGTAAACTAATCATGCATACATGATGACAAGTAAGTGACTTAGTTCTTCACAGAACTGCCAAGGAGAGCCAAAGAGCTAGCAGACACCAAATATTAAAGAAAAGGGGAAGTTTTGTGTGAATACTGAATTTTAGAGATGAAACACCATAAGGTGTAGGCCCTGAGGCAAGCCACCCGGTTCTTCTAGTCTCACTTCCCCTATTTGAGAAACAGACACATTAGCACCCGTTTTATAAAGTATGAGCATTATATTCAGTAACGGTAGGAGTGCCCTGAGCCCACTGAGAGGTGATTAGGAAACGTTCCCTTTCTTGCCTTCTTACTCTTTAATTGTCACAGTCAAATCATGGGAGTCAAGTTGAACAAAACTTTTTCTACCTTTACAAACAAAACAAAACATTCATTCTGCTCTTTGGAGATGAGTTAATGCTAATTAGCCAACCCACTCATTTCTATTGAGCTTTTACTGTGTGCCATTTAATAAGCTGGCAGCCTCCCGTCCCGGGACTCCATGATTTAGTCACAAAGGAAGCAATGTTTGGTTTGCCTTTGCAATGCCATCGCCATTCATTTATTCAATGAATAAATTTTTGAGTTTTGCAGTGGTTTGCTAAAGATGCCATTACAAAATACAGAGACTAGTGGTGGCTTAGACAACAGAAAATTGATTCGCCACCCTGGCAGCTAAACACTAAGGTCTAGACCTGAGAGTTTAAGTTCCTTGTCCTTGACATATAGATGGCACCTCTTCCCTATATGATCACACAATCATCTCTCCATGTGTAAGTCCTAATCTTTTCTAAACGCGCCTGTGGTATTCGATTAAGATCCCCATAAAACCTCACTTTAGTTTAACTCTTTAGAAAAGCTGTCCTCTGAGATGGTAAGGGTTAGAGTCTCAAAGTGAAGTTTGCATACAACAAAATTCAGCCTATAACAAGTATGTGCTATGTGCCAGACATTTGTAAGTCACTAGAAGTACAGTGCTGAGTAAGTACAGGAAAGAAGGTGCGTATTAAAGAGATAGACAGAGAGAAACAGACAGACGACAGACAGACAGAAACAGAGAGACAGAGTCAGGGAAACAGAGGGAAGGGTACAGAGAGGAAAAGATAGAAAAAGACAGACAGAAGCAGCAGAGGGAATAAAAGAGAGACAGACAGACCAGAGGAGACACACACAGAGGAGAGACAGAGAAAGAGGGAAAGAGAAGGGGGGAGAAGGAGAGAGCAAAGCAGACACACAAAGAAACAGAGACAGAGACCAAGAGAGACAGAGCTAGAGAGAAGGAGACAACGGGGGAGGGGGGGAGAGCATAATGAAGGGCGGCATTGCCAGAGAAAGGAAGAGGCTTTTGGAAACGTTTGCCCCTTTGAGCTAAGTGGCAGATTGTCTCCTTTCTAGAACTTTCTTTCTTGTTGCTTCTCCCAAACCCATGTGGGGCTACCAATAATCTCCTGTCTAATCTATGCCTAATCTAAGCCTTTTAACTGACAGTTTTCCAAAATTCATAAGATGTGTATGTGTATGTTTGTATGAGTGTATGTGTATAGGTGTATATATGTGCCCATATGTGTATTTGTGTGTATAGATGAGTATGCATTTCTGTATGTGTATATGTGTGTGTGAGAGACAGAGAGAGAGAGATGTGTGTATGCATGCCTGTGTATGCATGTGTATGTGCATGCAGGTGTACGTATGTTTACATATACGTATGTGAGTGTGTATATATGTGTATGTGTGCTCAAGTGTATGTATGTGCATATGCGTGCCCATTTTAATGTGTGTAAATGTATTCCCATTTGTTTTTGTGTATGTATGCATATATGTGTGCCAGTGTGTGTTCATGTGCTCACATATGCAATTACTACTCTTAATCTGAGCTCTCCAGAAACAGAAATGTTCCCTTATGCACCCAGCTGGTACAGAGTCTGGTGCCGTGCCCGGTATGTAGGAGATTAAAAGTTTGATGAATAAATGAATCTAACCCAAACGAGCTCAGCTCTGTAGGAGCTGCGGCAGGGGCCTGTGGGATCAGGCGATGGGTGAGATGGAATTTTAATAAGAGGCAGAAAATTCAAGAATCCAAGACATCTAAAGGCTGCTGCTGTCTGCCTTCCCTGCCGTCAGCTGCAGGCTTTCTGAAAGGCAAAGGCAGATGAAAAAAAAAAAAAAAAATGTGTGGAGTGGTTAAAATAAAAACCTGAAGACTGACATTTTAGTTTAGTTTTTAATTGTGAGGTTTCCTGTCAGAGTAATGGAAAGAGAGCTCGGTTTACCTGCAAAGGTGAGCCAGGAACTTGCCTTGTTTTTTAGTTGTAAAAGCTCAGAAAGAGATGGGGAGGGGAAGAGAGCCTAGATGTTTGGGGGGAATGACAGAATTATAATTTATGATGTGGACTTCTTAATATGCTTGACACTTTGATTCTTTTTAAAGACAGGGTCTTGTTCTGCAGCCCTTCTGGCCCTGTATCTACCACATAGGGATCCTCCTGCCTCAGCTTCTCCCAGTGCTGTGATTTACAGGTACGAGCTGCTATGCTCAGCTCTGTGAGCTCACACCAAGTATGTGCCTATATAACCAAACTTACTCCTCCAATGAGTACGGTAAATCCAGCTACCTCCCTTTTGAGAATAAGTGAAACTGCTCTTACTGTTTGTGCAGGCAACTAAAAGCCCACCCCTTCCAGCCCTTGCACCAGGGTGTCGCCGGTGTCTCTCTTGATATAGTTCTACAGGTAGGGGACATACCGTAGTAGGTAGAGTACTTTCCTGGGTGTGTAAAGGCTTGGATCCCATCTCCATCACTGGATAAAGCACAGGCATGCTAGAACACATGCTTATAAGCCAGCGTCAGAAGGAGGATCAGTCATTTCAAGGCTGCCATGATCTACATGAAACCCATGTCAAAAGAAAGTAAGGAATGAAGGACAGAGGGGAGAGAGGAGGGAGAAGGGAAGGGAGGAAGGAAGGGAGGGAGGGAGGGCAGGAGGGAGGAAGGAAGGGAGGGAGGGAGGGCAGGAGGGAGGGAGGGACGGAGGGCGGGAGGGAGGGAGGGAGGAAGGGAGGAGGGAAGGAGGGAGGGAAGGAGGGAGGGAGGGAGGGAGGGAGGGAGGGAGGAAGGAAGGAAGGAGGGAAGGGATGGAGGGAAGGAAGGGAGGGAGGGAAGGGAGGGAGGAAGGAAGGAAGGAAGGAAGGAAGGAAGGAAGGAAGGAAGGAAGGAAGGAAGGAAGGAAGGAAGGAGAAAAGACAGTAACAAACTCAAAGCAAAGCAATGGACAGAGCCATTTGTTTGCCACATTAACCTTTTCAGAGTGAGTTCACCTGGAGCACGGTTCCTAAGAAATCAAATCACTGAGTGTATGATGTGCGAGTCCAGGTGTAAACATCTGTCTGAAAGAGTAGCCCTCCTGGCTACTTCCATACTGTAAACTGGCTCTTTGCTTACTACGAAGAAGCCAGTGACTGTGGGGATCACCAACAGTCAAGGGAGGGAGGAGCCAGGCCTGTTGTGGGGATCACCAACAGTCAAGGGAGGGAGGAGCCAGGCCTGTTGAATCTGGACTGAATAGGACAAAGCTACAAGGTGATTGGTTTGCCCTGTCTCCTTGAACAGCCTGTCCTCCACTGATAACCTCGCCGGCGTCATCCTCTCACACTATTTGCGTTGAAAGTCGGTATTCAAGGTCTATAGAGCAACCCGTGGTCATGTTAGTGTCCTAGGGCCATGTTACTCACCACAAGGGCCATACTGATATGGGTGGCCTACACTGCCACTACCCTCCAGGCCATGCAATATCTGAGCCAGAGCTGCTGCCAAGGGCCATGTCTGGGTCTGTATTCCTGATGCAGCTGGGGTCTGTGTTGATTTCTATGGCCTAGTATGGCATAGGAACCAAGTGTGTTGAGATCTAAGTCCCATGCTGAGCTGGCCTCACCCTTCACTGGCCCTGGGATAGCTTGCCCTGCCTCTCACTAGACACTGCAGCAGAAGGGCTCATCCTGCCCCTCATGAGAGAGCTGCCCCCTCTACACTTGAGAGAGGTGCTCCCGCACTACCACTGCAGGCATGGTCAAAGTGGCCCTGATGGCATGACGGCATGGCCTTGGCTAGACTGACCAGCTCAGCTACCACCTAGACCCACATCCTGGGCCTTGGGTTGGCCCACCCTAACATCTACCCCATCTATGACCTGCTGGAGTTCATGAAGGGACTGGTCCTGCAGAATGATAGGCAAAGGATCTCCATGACTCAGGGCAAAAGCAAGATATCTAAAAGGAGTTTCAGTGAGGGTCCAGTGATCTTGGTATGCCAGAGGTCAAAGGCCTTGAAAAAAATAAATGACTCATTGCAATGAGCATCTGTGGGTGGGGTTGATTAGATAAAGGGGTATTCTGTGTGACATACCTCAGCTCCCAATGATACTAGATAAACAAAAAAGTGTTGGAGAGATGGGAAAGATGGAGGACCAATGTAGTTTTTGGTGGATTTGTTTTATTTCTAGTTCATTTTGAGGGAGTTTCTTTGGGAAGGATATTGCAAGGGTGGGGGAAGATATGAAGGGACTGGGAGATGAATGGGTTTGGGGTGCATTATGTAAAATTCCCAGAGAATCAATAAAGACTTATTTATACAAAAAAGGGTTTTAAGCTCTCACCACCCAAAGACAAAGCCACTTTATTCCAAATGTTGATTTTAATAATCTCTGTGTTAGCCTTATGTCTGTAACTGAATACCTGAAGAAACTTCTTAAAAAGAAGGGAGGTATATGTGTGCTTATGATTTTTGGATATCTCAGCCCATGCTTGGTTAACAGGCCTGTGGAAAAGCAATATGCCATGGCAGTGCCTGGTGGAAGAAACATGCTTGCCTGAAGACTAGGGAATGGAGAACAGAGGCTGTGGTCCTCGTGCCCTCTCAAGTCCTGAAGTCATTCGTCTTCCAATGAAGCTCTTCTTCCTAAATTTTCTATGATTTTAAAACCCACTGGAGATCAAGCCTTTAACATATATTAGCCTTTAGGGGATTATCCATTCCCAAGCCAGCAATGTGTAAAAGTTTCATTTTAGCAATATATGGTTATTCTACCCAAATTTACAAAATTGAAATTTTAGAAAAGCATCATTTCTAGAAATCAGTTCTAAGCATATTGGCATAAATTAAGAAGCTAGGGTCCTGTGAGAGGATTCTGCAGGTAAAGCTGTTTGCCATGCAAGCCTGCCAACTGGAAGTTCATCCCTGGAACCCATGTAAAGGTGAGAGGAGAGAACAGACTCCACAAAGCTGTCTTCTGATATCAGTATGCGTGCTATGGCATGTACAAATGTCATCCCCCACACACAAATATAATAAATATTAAAAACAAAAATAGAAATTCACTAGTAACTTTGCCATTGGGAATAGTGAATAATTTCTTTGAAGGCAGCATTTAGGTTTGTGCTAATTTCTTAAGTTTGAGATTGTGGTTGCAGCCTCTGTGAACTCTGCTGCAGAATCCCAGCATGGATCTGTGATGGCCAAACAGTGTCAAGGGTTTGGCTTTCTCTTGAAAACCTGACATGCAGACTAGAGAGAGATGAAAACTACCATAAACTAGGGCAGCCAGAAGGAGGTTTAGAAAGCCATCCAACTAAAACTGAACCTGGTAGGTGACCCACCCTGGACGGGCAATTCTGGGGACTCTGTCCCAATCTCAGTTCCGCGATTGTTTAAATCATTTAACTTCTTTGCACCCACTCTTTTCTACCCTGGAGTGGAACTAACAGGGACAGTCTTCCATCTGTGTTCCTTTGGTTAGTATCTGCAGAGTTTATTAACTTTAGGTTGAACGTATTTAAGAAAAGAATAAGAAAAGTACTGTGTCTGTAGTAAACTCATACTGACATTTCCTTGCCATTATTACCCCAAAATGCAATAAAACAAATTTATGGAGCATTGACATCATATTAGGTATTATAATAATCTAGAGGTGGTTTGATATACTTGAGGATATGCATAGCTTCTATGCAAACACTATGCTATTTGTGTGTGTGTGTGTGTGTGTGTGTGAGAGAGAGAGAGAGAGAGAGAGAGAGAGAGAGAGAGAGAGAGAAAGAGAGATTTGTATGTATATGTTCACATGTGTTTGCTAGTGTGCTTGACCTTGTGTATACTTTTGGAGGCCAGAAGTTGATGTCTATGTTATAATGGTGGTAAGTCCAGAAAGGAAGTTGACACGTAATTCATAATTGCTTCCAGGAATAAGGTTCAATAGAATTCATTCATGGGTCTCAAAGCTATAATCAAACCTCAAAGTTTGAGGGGGGAGCATTAGACAGAAGCAGTGCGATACATGGGAATCTAATAATTATGGGATGGTTTAAAGGGAAGGAGACAATTTCCTTTAAAATCAGGAAAGGAGCCTTATTACAAGTGAGAATGAGCTGAGAGAGAGTCAGCATGGTAGCAGGAGGCAGAGCAGCTTCTTTGGGAGCATCCTTTAGAATACCTCCTATAGGAAATGCCCCCAAGGAGTGTTTAGAGCCATCCTCCTGAATGAATGAAAGGCCTGACTCTTTATAACTCTTTAGAAGTGGTGGTAGGTTTCAAATCAAATGATTTAGTTCAACAAAGCATGGGTGACAAAGAGCATGGAGGAACCGGGTACCATAAATTGAGAACTGTCAAGTCACAGCACAGTCTACTTCATAACTCTCTGTCCTAGAGAGAGCTTCAGGGAGCTGTGGCCTGACTCAGGCTATAGAGTGAGGCCTAACACTTGCTCTGACACTTGGAAATATTCTTTTATAAGCCTCCATCTTATTCCTTGAGACAAAGTCTCTCACTGAATCTGGAACTCATGGGTTTTGCTAGACATGGCTGGCCAGTGAAACTCTGGGGTACACCCATATCTACCCATTAGTACTAGGGTTACAGACACATGTTGCCACATTCACTCTATTTTTGCTATCCAGGGATCCAAGGAACTGAAGCATTGGCAGAATTTGCTGTCTGTGGAGGCCCTGGCACCAATCCTCTGCAGATACCAGGAAACAACTGTATCAGCATCACAGGCCTGAGATGATGATACTAAGCAACATATGTATAGCTGAGGTTACATACAACTTCTAGCAGGACACCAGTTAGTATAGCCTTGGCTGATGGTAGCAGTTCTGGAAGTGGGATCTGATCTCTTCCCTCCAGTCCAAAGCTTTTATGTGACATCGTCTAGGAGGTCTGGGAAAGGTCAACATGAGAGACAGGCTTTAAACATAGTGAAAAGGGAGCCAAAAAGAGGACAGTCACATTCACCTCTTCTCCTTGAACATAATCACTAGAGGGGCAAACAGTGTCAGGGACCCTCTCCTATGTAGAGTATGGAGCTTGAACTTGTCAACTGATGGTCATGGGAGCTAGCGCATAAGCGTGACAATTACTCTGAAGGGAAGTTGTTGAGGAGAATGAACAACCTTCAACAAGGCGGGCACTTGCTAGAGAATACTGCCTTTTTATTTAGACATGGCTAAAATATTTATAAACTTAAGATAAAGCATAAAATATGAAAATGGTTGTGCTGGGCAGTCATGTGTACATTTCCATAATACTACATGAACAACTCTACACGCTAGAGTTTAATATCAACTTGCTACCTAAAGGGTGCAAAAAACATGATAAAAACAGCTTAAATATAATTACTGAATAAATAAAGACATGGGACATAAATACAGATATGTTTGCCTGCAGGAAATATAAACAGCTCTGTGTGGCTTCAAATGCACATTCAGACATACACACAAACACAGTAACTAGGTACACACATGCAGATACATATACAAACATATATGTTGATGAACACACATGTATGTAAGCACATGGACACACAAATACACATTGTGAGCACACAAGTACCTAGCAATGGATATCTCCTACATTTTCTGGTGATCTGATGAACAGAATGATTAGTGAACTCTATTACATGTTAACCACAAGACCACTTGTCTTTACCAAAAGACTTTCAATTATGAAACCCCCTCTCTAGTTTGTTTTCTTTTTAAAAATAAGGCTGCTGCTCAAAAGAAGTCGGATTTGTAAGGACCAGGCCCTGTAGTTTAAATCATTTCCAGTATTAGCTTACAGGAAATCTTAAATGTTCTCTTAATTTGGAGGATTCAAAGCATCTAAGGCTCTTGGAAGATTGTGATATATAACCTTAATTTACCTAAAAGAAATTCCTAATGGGGTCCAATAATTTGTGGCCTGATACTAATTTTCATGCAATATCGCGATGGCTATCCATCCTTTCCCCAGGGAGGTTCTCAAGGAAGGTGCCCAGGCCCTCTAAATCACAAATGGAATTAGTTTGCAAGCTGAAATGGGATTTCTTTGTTATTCAGAGGAGCCTGCCTGGTGATCCCTGGGGAGTAGAGAAAAGAATTTAGAGTTTAAATATAGTTTAGGATCAGTAAAAAGTGGAACATTTTTCAGGATAAATGGGGCTGGCAACACTGTCCTCCTGTTATGAAAAAAGACACCAACACAGGAAGAGTGGAGTCTGAGTTTGGTATTAACCAAGGAACCAACATGTAGTTGATGATGAAATCCACAACATACTTTTTGTAGCCATCACAGGCACCTTCAGAAATTCCCTTCTGGGTTCTGTTCTGGAATGGGTGCTGGAGGAATGGAGAATTTGTAAGAAGACCTAACGTAGTACTACTTCCTGTGTCTCAGACTGCAATAAATGGCCCTGAATATATCCAGGAAAAACCTTTCTCACTCACAAGAGAGATTGGGGGCAAGGTGGGAGAAAGGCCCATTAGCAACACATTTCTGGGCATTTTTAAAGGGTAATTGAAACCGACTTTAGGTTGTCAGTGTCTCCAGGCTCCATTTTAAGGCTCAGGTGCCTGCTTGGGTGAGGCACACCTGGCTTTGGTCTTTCTCAGAAATGCCCACCCATTTAATCCCACATCCCAATGCTTCAAGAACACCTCTTAGGAGGCTCCTGGCAGCTTTTCTGTAAAATGGAAACTTATTAGAAGGGAATTGTTCTAGTGTCTTCAGCCACACGGCCTTCCTGATACACATCTTGCTCCTGACAGCAGACTAACAAGATACATTTGTTAGCATCTGTGTTCCAGAGAATCAGCAGAGACTGGCCTGCCCTTTCATCCCAGCCTCAAAAGGAGACAGAAACAGTGACAAGCAGAATCCAGGCTTCCATTTCACACCTATGAGTGGAAGATGAGGTGTCATGTATTCTACTGAATGCACTATGCCAGCTGAGGCTTCATGTGAAATAGAATGTGTGCTGTCTGGCATACAGTAGGTGCACAAGAAATCAAACCTATTTAAAATCTATGTTGGTAGAATACAGCTGCCTTTAGAACTCAAAGCTGGACAGATAGGGAAAAAGAAAGGAAGGAAGGAAGGAAGGAAGGAAGGAAGGAAGGAAGGAAGGAAGGAAGGAAGGAAGGAAGGAAGGAAGGAAGGAAGGAAGGAAGGAAGGAAGGAAGGAAAGAGCAAAAGCTCAAAAAACTGGTAATTAGCTGACTGGGTCTTGCTGATCCAGCAGGCAAGTCCCCAATTCATACCCCCCACCCCCATAAATGCACTTGTCCCCAAGATCTACTGGCAAGGAAAGCACTTAGGAAGCTTAGCTCTTCTTTCAGAAGCTATTGTTACAAGCTTCGTTTTCTGATTCCCTATTTTGGTAGCACATTAGAAGCAGCAATTTTAAAAGGCCAGGGCTTGCTGCAAGCAGGAGGAGAAAGCAGTGGGTGGAGGTGACCCAGCCATCCAGAGAGCAGGAGAGAGGCAATTAGAATAATCTGCCTGTGGGATTCAGACACCAGAGAACTTCGGGGGAGTTTGAAATACAAGTTAGCTGTCTGATATCAACATCTCAGTCTGCAGGAGGGGTGTTTGAATACCTGGCCCTATTTTATACAGCCACATTTAATAGGGAGGGAAGGAGGGAGGGGGAGGGAGGGAGTGACAATGGAGGTTAGACAGGCAGGGATGCTAATCTAACACTATACTATATGCTCAGGGAGCACTTCTGAACTGGACGGAGAAATAAGCACAGAGCCTGTGGATGAGGAGGTTCTGAACATGCTACGCTCTCAGATGTATGAATGCCATGGGTTTGTGGCTGTCTGCTCAAGGCCAAGCCAGTAAGACAAGATGGAAGAGGTGTTCTCCAGGTCCACCTTTATCCATGGAGTTACTATAGTTGCTAGTTGCTGGGGGTGGGAGGAACACTCATTCTTTTTTTAGGTATTCCCTCTGTGAGGGTACCCATACTCTAGTGGATGCTCCATGCATGTGCATATATGAGCAGCATGAGTGGGGCTTGGGGGTTATTAAATAAAAGACACTAAATTTGGAGGAGAATATGTCAAGAATAGCCAAGTCTCTGTCTACCTCATATAAGGATACTACTGCTGGGCGTGGTGATGAGGGTTGGCTCACTGTTATCATCTTAACTTAAGAGGATAAGGGAGAAAGATTGTCAAGAATTCAAGTCTAATCTAGGCTACAGAGTGAGATCTAAGCCACCCTGGGCTACAGAGTGTGATTCTACTCCGAACAAGTACAACAAGATACCTCTGCTAACAGTTGAAACATTTAATGCTAACCTGATGTCCAGGATGGCCTTCTTAATCCGGCCTGTGGAGGTGTAACAACCACAGGTCTCACAGACCAAAGCTTGAATATCCTTGGAATTATAGACATTCCCTTCCAAGTGAGTTTTATTTCTCTGTACCACTCTGACCTCACTTTTCCCATTATCTCCGTCCTCCATCCTAGCTGAAGAACATCAGTGTCTTAACCAGATGTGTGGAGTGGGAGAGAATGAGGCATCCTTGTCTCAGCCCTTTCCGCACTGCAACCTTAGCTTCAAAGCTAATTCCTAAGGATAGGGTCAGAAGGCTGAAACCCGCTTGCCTATGAGTGCTCTCCAATGGGCATCTCAGTAATAATGACGTCATTTTGCACTGAACTACTTAACTTTGTGTTACTATAATGAAACACCTGAGGAAGGCTGGCGTTGGCTCTTGTGAAGTCTCGGGATACATAACAGGGGCTAGAGGAGAGAAAAAAAAATTAAGGTTTGGTCTGAAAAATGGATGCATGAGGTTTAAGCTTGGGCTTCTATACGAACCAGCATTCAGAAGAACTCAGTCCATTCCCTTCAGAGTCCAGCTCCAGGGTACTAAAGATGTCCCACTTTAAGTCTTGTCTCCTGCAGATCCCAACTCTAGGCAACAGTGCACTGAGAACTAAATCCCCAGTACATGGACTATTGGGACATGGATCGCATCCCAAGGGCTCTCTTTGTATGACTGTTTCATCACATTTCGCAGTGTAGGAGTCAGATGAAGAGATGTACCTTCCCTGATAGCCACAGCAGCAACACATGTTTACTATTAAAGCTAAAGCAACATCCATCTCTCACTGCAGAGCTTATAATCTTTGCCAAGAGAATCAGCTATAACGCTTATAATCAAAACAGAAAGGCTAGTGTATATTTAATTTCAGGTGGCACTCTGTGCCAGTGAGACCTATACCCAAGGGTTCTAAATCTGAAAATCGGAATCTGAAAAAAATGTGGATCTACACTGAATGTACCAAGATGTTTTTCTTGCCATTCCTTCATAAATAATACATTGTAAGCCTTGTCTGTGTGGCATTTACATTGTATTATGTATCAGGAGATGGGAATGATTTCAAGAACATGAGAGGATGCCTTTGGGTTTTAAGCAAACACCATGGTGTTCTATACAAGGGACTTTGGCATCTTTAGAATTTGATATCTAGGGAGCATCCAGGAGTCAGTCTCCTGAGGATGCATACACAATGCCTGTGGCTGTTTTTCTCCATTTGACAATAAATCATGGTCCTTTCTTTGTAGGTTTAATCCCTTTTAGTAAAGTGTAAATGTACTCATATTTAATCACTCACCTAATCTGATAGGTGATGTACATATTTTTGTTATTATCAACAATGGTACAATGAACTTCCTTTTATAGTCTCTGAGGAAATTAGTTAAATTGCTTAACTTCTCTACAAAACAGGTTTCAAGGCTATAAAATGGTAATATCCATAACAAATGGTAATAAATAAAGATAGAAGTACTCATGTCAAGGTATTTAGGAACTAAGCCAGTTAATACATGTAAAGTACTTATTATTGTAACTAGAACATAATTTACTAAATATTAATTATTATTTTGTTTGTATTTCCCATAACATTAAGTATATTATCTCATAATCCTTATTGACTCCTTCAGAGTAGTTCTAAACTTAAGTTTAGAATGGCTGGATCAAAGAGTACACATGCTAAAGATTTGAAGCATATTGGCAAATCTTCCCACATTGCATTTTCCATGTGAATTGCCATTATCAGGCAATTTCCAATCTTTGAAAATATGACCACAAAACAAAGTTTTACTCCTTTAGTTTTATTATTTATTAATACTGAGATGAAATTTCTATTATAATCCTGATCTATTTTATTTATTTAGGATTTGTAGTTTTTTCAAAAATGATTCTTTTGTTATTAATCCATAGAACTTATTTATAAATTGAAATTATCTTTTGAAGTTTATTTGCTTTATAGACATGTTTTTACATTCTTACCTCATCATTATGTATGTTTTCAATACCTCTAAAGCTTCTGCTATCCATAATAGCATATTACTGGAAATTATGTAGTAATGAGAATATTCATAATTATGTGCATCTGTCTATGCTGCTTATACATGCCTTGGTGGTAGGGATTGAGCCCTGTGCCTATATGCTTAACATGCCCTTTAACACTGGCCTTTCAACCCCACTCCGAGCCCAACAATAATGTTTTAAATAACATTAAGTAACTCAAGCTAATGTTGAGGTATTTATTCTTCCAGAAGTAAGACTTTCCTTATTAACAAAGGATAAGTAATCAGTTACTGAATGGTTTTCTTAATTGTATGCATTCCTCTGTATCTCTAATTTATTGACCAATAAAAGCAAAGAAACATTAACATAGATGAAAGAAACTAGCAAATATGTCTTGAAGATTTTTGTCTCTTGGTAAGTCTGATTATTCCCAAATGGCTTTATGGAAAAAAAAACAATTGCATTTTATGGTCCCCCATAAGGAATATGACCTTCAAGGATTTAGCTTTTGTGTAAGCTCCCGAGACACTGCAGTTTCATGAGCAAACAATGTGTTTAGGGGCAAACACATGCCTGAGTCTGTGTCTCAAGTTACCAAAATCCAACTCATCTGTCTATCTGGCCCAATTTTCTCATTCTCCACCCACACCAAAGCTATGGGTTGAATTATACTCCCTCAAATTATATTCTGAAGCCTCAACTCCAAGATCCTAAGAGAAAGATTCAAAAATTGAGCCATTGCAGATGTAATTACTTACTCTGAGGTCATACAGGAGTAGGATAGGTCCCTAACTCCAATATTCCTAGTGACCTTATAAAAACAGAAATTTTGACAAAGGAAGAGAATGAGATGCCAAGGTCAAGGTGATAACAATACACTTGCAGGCCAAGGAACACCAGCGATTTCTGGTATAGCACCAGAAGCCTAAAAAAGGTTTGCAATAGATTTTTGTTCACAGCCCAGGAAGGGAATAGACATGCCCACTTGTTCATGGTCACAGACTTCAGATCCACAAGAGTGTGTTTTAGGCCACCATGTTTGCAAACACTGTTATAGCCACCCTTTCAAATTGCCAACACTACACCCTGTATTTCTTCAATTTTTAATTTTCCCTTCTGCTTTTACCTATCTTTCCCAAGTTCACTATCTGTAGAAATGCCATTAGACCTCCATGGTATTCCCCTTGGTGATATCTCTGTGTCTAAGGCTTTTGTTTTTGTTAATATAAAGACCAATGAGCATATTGGCTTAGGGACCTACCCAAAGGCAGCAGGATATCATTTCAACCACCTACCTTGATATCCAAAAGCCTAACATCAAGCACCAAAGGATCAAAACCACAAAGATGCCTTCAAGACTTCTTTTAATCTGTGAGTGAAAGTTCCTAGAAAGAATTGCTCTTTACAATTAACCATTCTGCGAGACTAATTAATAGATCAGAACTTCAGCAATATGGAAAAGATGGCATATTCCAAATCCTAAGCCAAATGATCTTGGGCATCTTTAGCCCTCTCCCTAGCTAGTCATAACCCACCTACATGTGTGATCTATTATCTTTGTGACCATTAGGTAAAAATAGACCCCGTTTTCCACCAAACAAAAGGGTAGGAGTGCCATCAAATGGCACCTGAGACCTACAGATTAGATTTCCCCACTTGTCTGTGACACACCTATCTGATATGTTCACTAATGAATTTGAAAAGGATCCCTATTTATGATTTTCTTTGTTTCATTATTGCAAAACCTCATGGAGCTGTTATCTCATTAGAGCATAGAATTTGGAGTAAACTTAGACTGTGTTCCTGGGTCCTGGTCACTAACATTTGCTTCTAGAATAAACCATCTATTATCCCCTTTGACGTAAGAGCTGTGGTTTTTTTTGTGTTGACAAATAATGACATCATGGAATATTAAAATGATGTATGATGAGTGCCTTGCCTGTTTCAGAAGTTACCTGAGGCCAACACCAAAGCAAAGTTAAGGCTCTTTCTCAGAAGGAACGGTATTAAACAGTGTTCTGTGTATGCCAGGCTCAGTTGGTCTATTACACAGGAACATTTTGAGTTCCCCTATTTGGATCTGAGTAATAGAGATCTCAGTTGCTTAGACAATGCCTATGTTGATTCTTTCCACAGATAATTTGGAGACCCCTTAGATCTGGACGTCTTTGCTTGAGGAAGTCAGTTATATGTGAGCCACAACAGCCCCACTGCACATCTGAACAAAGAAACAAATCTTTGTTATTCTGCCCTTCCTGGGAACTTTAAAGGAATTGTCCTATGTTCACTGAATCCCAAGGAGACTTTACCTATATAGCTTCCAGGAACAATCTGAATTACACCACCTCCTCTGTTCTTTGAGACAACTCAGATCAGAGGTACCTACCACGTGCCCAAGGTCCATGTGACTTTCCATCCCTTGACCTCAGAAATGTCTTGTTATTTGTTTCTGAATTTTAGTGCCCCTCTACAGTTTTGGAAAGATTTATTTTATTTTTAATTATATGTATATGTGTGTAGGGTAGGAGAGTATTACACTGAGTGTAGGTGCCCATGGAAGTCAGAAGAAGGTACTGGATCCCTTGATGCTGGAGTTATAATTGATTGTGAGCTGCGCAGTTTAGGCGGTGGGAATCAAATTCCTGCCCTGGCCTCTGAAAAGGTAGTTTGTATTTTTAACCATTAAGCCATCTTTCCGGTACCCTTCCCATAAAATTTTGAAATATAATATCAGTGGACAGACATCATGTACTTGTCCACTCTGCCCCCATGCTGTGTCATATATTCAATTTTCTCCACATCCAGATGACCTTGGCCTTAGACTCTACCTATATATGCTGCATTACCAAGGAATTGGATGACTCGAACACACAAATTGGTTCATAAGTCAGATAAGGTATACAAGCCACTGAGATGACTGCCTAACTAGGAAATAAAAACTTAACAGCAATTCTTAAAGTTTGTTGCTGTTTGTAAGTTGTGAATGCTACTATCTACTCCATATGATTTGAACAGACCAAGTGAGATCACGTATGTGAAAGAGTTCTGTGTCAGGCAAATATTGTGGTAAGGATCAACATGATGTGAGATGATTGGAAGGTGGCCCCTGACAGTGAGTGGGGTTCATTGCATGCTTGTGCAAAAGTAATACACATTTGGTAGAAAATGTGTATTAATTTTTGAATTAGGATCTTGTCCTTGACAAGCAACATTCAGCAATGACACTTTGTTTTTTCCCAAGCTACAATCCCCAGTCAGCCACAACATCAAAGATGAAACCGCTCATCCCTCACACCATTCTTTGCTGGCCAGCTAGGTTGTTGAGTAGGTAGATGTGTTAAATGTAATTGACTTACAACCCTTTCAACTTATTGTGGGTTTGTTGAGAAGTAATTTTTACAATACATCAGATAGCATCTCTAATAACTTTATGTACATGTATAAGATGAATTTATGTATTTAATATGACTAAAAATAATGTCTAATGGAGGCAAACTGGTCTCTGTGGGTTTGAGACCTATAGTAAGAAGTTTCTGGCCTGGACTTTTTGGCCTAGCCTCAAGGTTTAGACCTGCAGACCCACAGACCTACAGAGACACATAGATGTTTACATTAATTTTAGGATGATCGGCCTAAGGCCCAGGCATATAACTTTCTAACTGTTCCCCCTTAAACTAACCCATGATTCTTATCCTGTTCAGCCATGGGGCTTGGTACCTTTTCTCAGAGCAGCATAGTTGTTCTCTGCATCTGCTGGCTTCTCTGGCAACTCTGGAGTCTCTGTGGCATTTCTGCTCTGTTCTTCCTGTTCTCAGAGTTTTCTTAGTCTGGTATCCCAGCTCATACTTCCTGTCTGCCTTTGGCCAATCAGCGTTTTTTATTAAACCAGTGGGTGGGACAATTATTTACAGTGGAACAACATAATCCCCCTACAAAGACCTAAATAACAAGCTCTTGGCCAGCCAGGACCACAAATGCAAAACAAGAAAAAGTCTAAGAAAGGGATTTCCTTTGCTCTGTACATTGCTATTGGAGCTCCTGGTTCACCATCTCTGGCTGAGGGTGGCTTATTAGGAAAGGGATTTCAACTGAATCTACTTCAACCCTTCTTCATGGAATTTGGAAAGAGTGAATCTAAACCACAAGTGAGGGCTGTTTAAAATACCAGCTACTCTGGAGGCTGAGACAGGGCAGCAAGCTCAAGGCCTGCCTGCCAGCAAGACAGAGTGAATTCAAGGTCAGCCCAGGCAACATAGTGAGATCCTATCTCAAAACCACAAATGGAAAGAGGACTGGAGAGCCTTGCAGTGATGGTGAGTGCCTTAAGTCCTGGAACTCCAAAGACAGAGGCGGGAGGGTCACTACAAACGGCAGCTTAACCTGGTCTATGCAGTAAGTTCCAGGCTAGACATAGCTATGTAGAGAGATTTTTATCTCGGAGAGAGGGTAAAGTGTGAGAAATTAACATCCGAATATAATTTCAGTCAATGACTGTATGTAAACGTTTTGGTCAGAGTTGATTTGAAGACTGTCATTTTCATTTGCTAATTTTACTCAGTCAGTGGGGGGAACCCATTGTGCCTCAAGTGACATTTGTAATAGTTGTTTTACTGGAGTATCAAGTTGAGTTCTGTGTTCCCCAGTCTTTCCAATCACAGATCCATTCTTTCCCTCTGTTCATTCCTTATGAATCATTTATTTCGCTATTTTTCCCATACTTTATAACTTTGTTTTCTTCTGGCACACATCAGAACACTAGCAGACAGTAGATGTGGTAAAGGCATATGGTAAAGGTGACTGTCCTCTCCTGTCTTGTCTGAAAGCCACACAGGGGCCGAGAAATCTCTGCTCATTAAGTGTTCTGGGAGAAGCTCAAGACTGAGTGTCAGGCTCTGTCCTAGGCTAGACATCTGTATGTTCCTAATCTCTATGTATTTCTTTTCCGCTGATGTGAAATGGACGGCTCAGGGAGAGAAGACATGTGCAAAGGTGTCTTCTCTTCTGACAAAGAAGTTAAGGATCCTTGGAGTAGAGAATGCAATTGATAGCAGTTAATAACAAGAAAGCGGTGATCACGATGACTGCATGATCATGGTTCTTGGCTTGATTTCCCATTACTAGGCCCTAGCAGTCTTAGGTCCTTTCCGTCTGGAAAATTCTGTATTTCCATATCATCTGTCTATTAGTCACTCCCTCCTCCCTTTTCAATAATGCATACTGAGCATAATGCATTTTGCAGCCACTTGTTAATTTCATCCTTAGTATTCTGAAACTAAGAGAGACTCAGTTTGTGGAAACTTTTCAATTTAAAACCAGTGACACCAGATGGTCTCTGGCAAAAATGATAATTACTTCTGACCTGAATAAGTAGTCTGAGCAATAAACTCACAAAAGGGGATTGTAGTTTTAACAATTGTTTTAATGCTGAGATTGAACCCAAGATCTTGTAGTTACCAAGTGCCTACTTTACCACTAACCTACACCCTCAGTCCCTTTTTGAAAGTGACTTTTAGTATTGACAAATAAATTTTAGTATTTAATCAATAAAATATAAATATACTCTTATTTTAGAATCTTACTAGAAGAATATTTTAAAATACCAATTATCTTATCTCTCCAAGAAAACCAATATTAGGTTCATGCAGCCATACGGATATATTTCCATTAAAATCATAGTAAATATTGATAAACTTTGTACATTAAAGAGGTAGAATCAGATCCTATTTTCTATTTTGTAATTTCTTGCCTATCCTATTAAATATCATTAATTTTATTATTGTGTGCCTAAAATATTTACCAAATTATATTCAACTTGAATGGAATTATTCCATTGTAGTATATTAGGGAATCAGGAAGACCTTAGATGAATATTCTTACATAAGTTCTGAATTATGTGAGATATAAATGTGACCTTAGTCTCTGGTTAAGTCAGAGACTTGTAGATTTTTTAACATTTAACCCTGAAATTGGACAAATCTTCCTCCCAAGCCTCTGGCATCAGTGGACAGTTAGATCTTGCCCCAGAGGGTATAAGGACCCCTGTGGGTAACCTACTAATATGAGTGAAAACTGACTAAGTGTGCCCTGCTTTTCATTTCTACCAGCTCAATGACAACAATTACCTTTCCTTCCTATGGAAACAAGGAGACATGCAGGAAAGGAATAGAGAAAGAAGCATAACACGGCTTCTTACTCTGCAAAGATGCATTAGAAGTGGCTGGCTATAGCTGTGGATGTGCCATGATTTATATGACCAGCCCCTGGGAGACACTTGGCTCTTTTCCAGTGATTCCATTATATCACAAATTATTTTGTCTGGACATGATTATTGTCCCCACAGGTACAAAACTGATGCTCAGTGTTGTCTGGAATCCTATGATTAGTGTTGGACATTCATTTTGAATTCATGTTCTCCTGACTCCAATGTACACTGTCTCACAGTTCCAAAGTCACCAAGATAATACATAAGGTATTATGGAGAAGGCTTCATGACATGGGTGGGACTCACTGGGTTTCAGCCATAGATAAAGGACAAGCAGAAAAGTACCCAACCATCTGTAAAACAATTGTGGAATGGCCTGGTACCAAGCAGGCATCAATGCCACTGGGAAAAGATACCACTGGGACAGGTAGGTTTTGCAAGATTCCATGGATGGGAGATTTGTTCTCAATGCTACCAGCCAGGCTGAACACTCTGGTGGATGTCTGTCCTCAGAGCATCTCTCTTAAGCATTGCCCTGCTTCAATTCAGCTGACAACACCCACACCTAATCTTAGTTTCCTAAGAAGACAGGAGAAATTACAGACAGGTGTCAACAGAACTTGAGTCCCTGTGGCTTTTATGGGAGATGTTGTCATAAACCATAAAACGGAGAAAGTAGTACCCAGATGCCAGTGACAAGACTGCTCAGATGGCGTGGGTGGGGGGGGATGGCAGCCTTCCTTAGAGAATACCAATTTGATCTGAAAAGGATGATTTGCTGACAGCAGACACTTCTGCTGTGTCAAACTTCACACTAATGAATGGCTTTCATATTCTAGATTATAGGCTAATGGCTACAGCATTTGCATGTTCTCCCCATCCCCTCTTGCCCCCTCAAGCACACACTACTCATTCTGACTTAAGAGTCACAAACTTGCTTTTGTGTTAGGTATAGAATGTGTTTTATTTAGCTGGGGTAGTTCTTTCCCTAAGAGTTACTTGACTGGATTTTTTTTAACAAGTGTGGATTAAGTGCTAGTGGTTGGATTTAGAGAGAAATTTCTACAAAGGCAAGGCTTGGTATGATTCATGAGGCCACTGACAGAATCCAAAGAGCCAGAGGGAGCTAGGCCACAGGGTGGGGATATCAAGGGATTCACCCATCTGTGTCTCTCTTTCTAGCCCTCAGAGAGTCAATGCTTAGCATTTCTGAGGTTTTGTATTAGCAACTGCTTTATATCTCGTGTTTAAATCACCCAAAAAAGAGTGAAGCATATTCCCTATTCCCAAAAGTATGGGAAGTCAGACATGTACACGATGATAAACTGAAGTGGTATGTGATAGATGAGCCGTGGGACAGCTCCATGCAGGCAGTCTGAGTCTGTTCTCACTCTTTTGAGACATGCCACATCTTCACAGAGACTTGCTCCAGTCCTGTTGTCTCTATCCAAAGGAAGAGTTCTATGGAGCAAACAGTGCCATATGCCAACCTCGCCTTGGACTCAACCCGCAAGATGGACTTAAACCTAATGAGCTGTTAAAGAATAGGTTGTAGTATGAACAATATTGAATAAACTCAAGATGGGACCCCGGTGTCTGGTTTCTGTAACTGCACTGATGCTGCAGCTGTACCTCTTCCTGTTGTCCCCATTCAGGGGTAGTGCCTGGTAACTTTAAAACCATCTTTATCTCTTCCTGTGCTTTGTTTTTTTGTTTACAAATTTCATGAACTAGTCTCACCAACATTCAGGTCTCTGTGCTGGGCAAAGTGCACTGAAATAAAGACAAACTCAGTAAGAGAAAATATTACAGTGTGGAAGTGTCCAGTGAGATGAGGGAGATGAAGAGTCTACTGTAGAAGGACGTGTTCCCATGCAGCCCAATCTGTTGCCTTCCCCGAAGCCTACAACAGTGTCCTGATACACAGTTAAGTCACAAGAAAGCCTTACTGACTACATTGTAGTAAATGAAATTTAACCACGCATTAAAGATTTGGTCTTAAGGTTAAAAACAGAAACCAGACGTAGAAGGAAACTCTGAAATATTTGAATCTATTAAGTCTCAATACTAGGCGAATGCTCATTTGGTTTGTATTTAAGTAAATCCAGTGACCATTCACGTAATCTCCCTTGTTAAGGCTTGATGTGCTTATATATGAAAAGACATGACAGATTCTCCAAGAAGTAAATTTATTTAACTTCAAATTTTCTTATTCAGTTTTTTTAAGAAATAATTTTTGGCTAGTGAAATGGCTATGCTTTTAAACAGGCTTGGGGAAAAGCCTAATGACCAGAATTTAATCCCTGGATCCTACATGGCTAAAGGAAAGACCTAGACAAGTTTGATGTCCTTGACACATGTATGCAGAAACACATACCTGTAATAAATAAATGCAAATAATGCTATGCATTAACATCTATGGAGTAGTTATTGTGTTAATAATGCACTAAATTAAGCATATCTAGTATTGGAAGTTGATTACACAATCCTAATGTCATTTTTATTGTTATAATTAATAACATCTAGGCCTTATAAATATAAGGTTATTTCTCTTCTCCCTAAGAGTTTGGAGATATGTAATATTCTATTTTATTTTATTTTGGCCAACATTGTATAGGTGATATCTGGGATTATGCTTTCATATTTGCAAACTGAGTGGGCATTGCAGACATATTTAAGTCTACATAGGACATAAAAATCTAGGCAAATCAGGGGCTCAGTGTTTAAGAGCAGTTATCACTCTTCCAGAGGATCTGGGTTCAACTCCCAGGACCTACATAGGCTAACAACCAGTTCTAGTGCCAGGGTATCTGATGCAGGCATCAGACATGCAAATGGTAAGCATGCAACACGGAAGCAAAACACTCATACACATAAAAAAGCCTAAAAATATGTTTATTTTTAGGAATATCAAGTTCAGAGATATGTTCTTCCTTTCCTCTTTAAAAATAGTGACATATAATATTGGAATCCTCGATCCATATATTTTCATGAATTTCTACTCCATGAGACATGTGATCTCATGAGAAAAATGGCTCATCTACCTGAGACAAAGCTCATTTGTTGAGTGAAAGGCATCAGTAGAAAATAAGTGTGGTAAAGGGGAGCCTGAAGCAAGGACCTTCTGAGAGGCCATGAAGTCAGAGAATGGATATCATTATAACTTGGGGACCTAGGCTTCTCTGCTGCTTTCCCCTTTGTAAGCCAGGAGCCTAGAAGAAGTTACTTTATCTCATCTCAGAATTATTTTAAGAAGTGGTTTGAGTGCGTATTCAGATGAGTGGTCCTTATCCAAAATACTTGCAACCAGAAAATTTCCAAATTTTGGAATTTTTTTTTTTTAGGTCTTGAAACATTTAAATGCATGTAAAAGTTTTCTAATGCATATATTCTATCAGGATATAAAGTTCATTTATGTCCTGTGCACATCTGACACACACAGTCGAGAGGTGGTTTTATACACCACTTTAAGCATATCTGCATTGAAGGCAGATCAAGTGCCTTAAGTCATACGTGGGATTTTCCATTTGTGTTTTATTTTAATGTTTAAGATCCTCAAATGTGAAGTCTTTAGATTGGGGTTACTAGCCTATTATATTAATCTTTAAGTGAAAGCATTTCCCAATATGAAAATAAGTCACCGTTACGTTTGTGTAGCAAGAGAGAGCCTGAGTGCACAAATCTTGTTCTTTTCACTCTGTGTTCCTCAGAGGTACTGAGACACACTGCCTCTTCACACCATTGTCCTTCTCTGCATTCATGCCAAATTCTACGCCCAGGCTTCCCGTCCCATTGGTCAAATTCCATCCCGACAACTGAGGGTTCTGAGGCCTCTCAAGATATTTCTGAAACAGAATACTCAGCTGTCCTTCATATTGGATCATTTTCTAGATTCCTTCTTACAGAGATTGCAATGTCCTATCGCATCTCCCCTGGTCACACACAGTGTTCCCAAGCCTGTAGGCTGGACGGGATCTTTGCATTCGTCCAAGAATCAATCACCTGTTAAAATCTACACTATGCATTTACTTGGTGCTCTCTCTCTCTCTCTCTCTCTCTCTCTCTCTCTCTCTCGTGTGTGTGTGTGTGTGTGTGTGTGTGTGTGTGTGTGTTATATAGGTGTGGTATAAGTATGGTGCATACAGATGAGTGAACCTGTGTGCATATATACTGAGACGAAAGCAGGACTTCAGGATTTTTCCTTATCTTTCTCCATCCTCTAACTTTTTTCTTTCAGAACAAGGAGCTGCCTGTTCTTTCCCCCTAATGCTGGTGTTAAAGAAACACATAGACAAGCCTAGATTTTTACATCACTACTAGGTTCCAAGGTCAGGTCCTCAGGCTTGTTCAGGAAACATTCCTACTCACTGGACCATCTCATCAGCCCTGATCCCGTTTCTTTTGTAGAATAAATTTTCTCTACCCAAAACAGCTAATTAAAATCCTAAACCCTCATATCTATGAAGGTGACTTTATTTGAAAATAGGGGCTATACAGATGCAATCAAGTTTAGATCCTACTGGAGTAGGGTTGGCCTGCCTCCAAGGATTGCTGTTAAACTTTTGTAAGAGAAAAGAATAAAAGAGCCTTTGCCAGTGACGGAGGGCAAAGGCTTGCTAATGTAGAATAGCATGCCATTCTTTATTAGTTAGTTCTAGGTGATTTAGTAATATTGAAACAACAAAGGGAACAGAGACTGAGCCAAAAGAAAGGGTTGGAGAAAGAAGATTATGGGAGATCTGTTTTATTCTAGAGAACCTGGACTTTTTTTTTTAAACCAAGTGAGTGATACAGTTACCTAGAGGGACTTTATGTGTGACTAAGCAACTAAGACTTTGTGAATATCAAGCAGTCAGTCAACACCTTCATATTTCTAAAAGTATTTGATGTTTTATATCATGCATAGATATGCATATCCTGTTTATGTATGCAAATTTCACGTACTTATTTGTAAGGATTTTTATGCACTCATACAGATGCTATGATTCAATGGACATTTTTCTAGATTAAGAGGTGCTCAATCATCACAATTTCAGTCCGTTTAACCTATAATAAATAGAAGGGTAGGAGAATAGGTTGTAACGTCAAATGCCTGCCATCTACATCTTATTGCCTTAGTTTGAATTTCTCACAATCAGGCTTACTCGACGATGATTTGATGTCCAAGAGTTTATTCAATAGATGAAGGACATGCTATGGAAGAAAAATGAAGTCAGCTGATGACGAGCAGCAGATAACACGCTAGCTATGGCAGGCTGCAGCACAAACTTTATCTGGCTGGGCAGATGTAGAAGTCCCTATAGAGGTATTTCACAAGTATCTGCCTCAAGGGTGATGAGAGTGTTTGCCTGCTGCCATCCAGCAGGAGCATCCAGAAGCCAGACAAAATGATGCTTCCGTGTAAAGAAGACGGGGACACATTCATATGGCAAGAGCAGAGGCATAGAGCCTGCATACCCATATCTGCCACTCGCCAGCCTTTCCCAAGCCCCTTAATACCTGCATGCTTATTTTCCTGCTGGAAAAAAATGAGGATTGCAGACCACAACCCTCTGGTCTGGGAAAGAGTAGCACATTTTATCAAAGGATAAGCAGACCCCATTAATTCACCTTATATATATACCAGTGCTTATATGCCAAAATCAACAGCAAGTTCAAAATGTATAAAACATTGCTTTTCAGCTAGCCTTCCTCCTCTACATTCAGCTTACTTCACAGAGAAACCCCTAGCATGTGTGTTGGGAGAACAGAAAACCTTGAACTCCCCAGGATACATACACATACACACACACACACACACACACACACACACACACACACACACACACACACACACAGAGGCCTCACCCCTATGTTTCTTGCCATCCAGTGCAACCCACTTACAGCTAATATTCCTGCTTCTGTTTCCCGGAGGTTGGCGGTGGCAAGGTCACTGATGCCCAAACAGAAAGCCAGTGCCGTTTCCATGGTGTCATCCTGAGAATTTCTGGATGTGACTGTAGCAAAGAAGAGTGAGGATCTCAGAGGAAGCCAGCTGCTGAGCACAAATACCTCAGTGAAGGATGCTATGAGTGACAGGCTCATACCTGGACAGAGATGGGAAAAACATACCTGAAATTGACTGCCCAGTGAATGTCTAAGACTTCACCTCTGACCATGCGATCCTCTGAGTTACCATCCCCAAAGTACAATTATACGCAGTGAAATGCATAGATCTTAAGCACAAGAGTTGGGGGATGTGCTATCTTATTGTTTTAAGGTCATTTGATTTATTCATATGTGTGTGAGAGAGTGTATATCTGCCGGTGTGTATGAGTGCAGGGGTCTGTGCATGAACAAGTGGCAAGAAACTGCCCAATCCTGACACAGATGGGGTTATTGGACTTGGCAGATACCAGGCTTGCAATATGGCTGCTGGTTCAGACAGATTTCCATGATTACCCAGCCAGTGCTATCAACTATTAAGCCATTTCTCTAGTCGAAAACTCTGAATTTTAACAAACACACTTCTTTGTAAATAACCTAGTCAAATTGATGCGACATTTCTGCCTGCCTAGAACATTTCCCCCGCCATTCTATTCTCCTTCCCATAGCAACCATTATGTTTATATCTATACCTACAGATCAATCTTGCCCACATCATAAAGCATGTTTTCTTTTGTGTCTGGCTTCTTTCATTCAACGTGGTGGTTTTGAGACTCAGTTATGTTGTTTCATGTAATGGTAGTTTGTTCTTTTTTTATTGTTGAGAAATATTCCATCATACAACAAGCTCCATTTTATTTATTTTCATGTGAATGTATATTGGTTTGCTTATTTTTATATTTTTGTTATTCTGAATGAAGATGGCATAAACTTTCTTATATAAGTCCTTTTATGGACAATTGTTTTTATTTCCCTTCATAAAATACCATAGAGTGGCTGTTGGTAAAGAAGGTATACAAATGTCCCCTAAATGCACATGAAAATAGTCAATATTATAATACCACATGTACAGTTAGTTTTGGAATTCAGTGTCACTACATCCCATTAGGATGCCAAAGATTACAAGTATTTTCTCTGAATGGAAAAACTGATTTAGAAGAGTATTTCAAGTTCTTAATGACTTTTGATAGGAACATTTTGAAACACCCAAACAAAACAAGACAGTCGAATGAACCCCAGCCCAATTCAAAAGTTGTCTCTCTTTAGCTGTAACTACCATTTTGCTTTCCAACAGCAATCACTTACCCACTTTTCTGACACCATCAGGAAATTCAGTCAAATTCCATCCTGACCTCAATTGCCTCAAGTTAACTCAGACTCAAAAAGTCAAAGTCCAGTCCTACAAGACTTCTCCCACTCCAGATGACAGACACAGATGTGCCTGGCTGTTGATAAATTCAGGTGTTCTCATACTATATCTGTCCCCTCCCACAGATTGAGTAAGACCCACAAAACTGGGAAAAGTGACTTACAGTTGCTATTTTCCTTGCTTATTTATTTTCTTATATATAATATATTTATATATATTAAATATATGCACTATATATTTAATATATTATAAATATATATTTTATGTTGTATAATATATTTAATATATAGCAAAGGCTCTCATGTAGCTGAAGCTGGCCTCTAGCAAGGTATCCCTGAACTCTTAATTTCCTTGCATCTACCCTCCGAGACCTGGAATTCCTTTCCATACATGAAACGTCACACTCAGTCTATGCAGTACTAGAGAAAGAAACCAGTGCTCTAAGTATGCTAGGTAATCACACTAACTGCCTGAGCTATGTCTCCAGGTTTCTGACAATTTTTTTTTGCAGCTCATAAAGAGACATAATTAAATCCTTGGCCATTGGTGATGAAACAGCCCCTTTCCTCTCCCCTTCTTGGAGGTCTGAGGGTGAGACTTGGAGTTCTACTTTCTGATCACACAATTGGTTCTCTTGGGTTCAGCTTTTATCCTTCAGCTCAGGAAGAATCCTCCTGGAATGCCTCATTAGCAAAAATGCATGCACGGCTGAAAGATGCTTTCATGAATAACTATGCCCATCCCTACTACTGAGGAAATTTCTGGACCTTTGTGCTAGTTAAGAGGGACAAAGAGCAATGGCTTTAATATTCTTGTACCACATACCCAAACATGCCTTGGATTATACCTTAGCCATGAAATACTCTATCGTTAAAATATCACTGCAGTAGCTTAAATAAAATGTGTCACATCGTTTGTCCTTTAATAAGGTCATTTTATTAAGCTGTAACCAAAACACCACTTTTATCCCCCAGTAAACATTAATAACAATAGCATCTAATACCCTCTGCATAGTAAGATTTCCCAATTCATATAATTGGTTTGCACATTGCATTTTATTATTGCTCATGTTTGCCTGTCTTATTCTCAAAGAGTCCCTGTCTTATCTGTCTTGTGTATCTTTGTCATATTGAAGAAGCCAGGACAGCTGTCCTAAGAATCAACCTGATGTTCATTATTAACACTGCTATTTCTCTGATTTTCCCATCTCTGGCTTTTCTTTCAATGATAAGGCAGGTATGCAAAGCTCAGCTCTGTGTTATGTGTAACATTTTTATGCATGAATGTGTGTTTTCCATTCTTTCCTGTTCACATGTGTAAGGGTAAGCATGCCAGTGCACCTGGACGTATTGGTAGCCTTCTTTGCTCAATTTCCACCTTACTCATTCAGATGGAGTCTTTAGCTCACACATTCAGTGATTCTAACAATATACCTTGGCTCAGGGATCCCTGCCTTTTTCCTTGCTGGATCTTGGATTTCAAACTGTCAGTCTCTTCTGCTTTTCCCCTTTTCGCTGTGAGATTCTCGAGATCTGAACTCAAGCCCTCCTACTTGCATTTTATATGCTGAGCAATCTCTTCAACCCCTGTATCACACACTTTCAGAGAGAGAATACTTCTTTCCTTTATTATGAATGTGTGTGTGTGCGCGCGTGCATGTGTATGTTGTGCTTTGGGTCCCAGGGATTATAAATGTAAACACCACATGTCATATTCTTGCAATTAAAGACTTTACAGCCCAGCAAGGGAAAATGGCAGATAAACAATCAATGTAATAGTATAAATGCCAGAGAAGATTTGGGTTGGAATATAAATTCTGATAGGGGCATCAAGAATACATAGGGAAGTGATAAATGGGTGGCTCTTGGGAGAAATATAGTTTGCCTGTCAAAGAAGAGAGAGTGAGGAAGAGTGTGCTAAGCCAGGGATCTGTTGTCTTTGGAGGAGATACAATATACTGATAAAGGTTGTGAGGGCTTTATTGGTTGTATTTTACCTTTTGAACAATGACAAATTAGCAGAGATTTAGATGAGGATAGGGACATGCATAGGTTTGGGAGACCCATTCAGCTCATAGCACCTTAGTATAAATAGATTTCTCAGCCTAAGATAGATTTCACAAATACCACCCCAATGCCTGTGGCCCCAGACAAAAGCCACTGCCCCACACCAGGTTTATTCTGCCCTCTGACTCAACAAATATTCTTTGTAACCATGGAAACAGTTCAGATTCCCTATCTTGGAGGAATCAAAAATAGAAATACACTATTGTGGTTGCTATCCAGATAATATTTATTTCCTGTTCTTGCACTAATGAGATGTCAATCAAGTTAGTGTCAACAGCCAATCAAATGATGTCAGTGCCTGACATCCAAGCCACTATTGCTCATCAGTGATTAAACAAGTAATTCTGGAACATGCTCAGAGATATCTGAAAAAAGCCCAGACCTCTAGAAAAGTGAAAAGGGCCTATGGGCGGTTCCATTGGTAAAGACTATTGTCTCAAAGCCTCACCACTTGACTCTATCCCTGGAAGCCATGTGGAGGAGGAAGTGAATCAACTCCAACAAGTTGTCCAGTAGAGCCCATACATTCTCTCTCTCTCTCTCTCTCTCTCTCTCTCTCTCTCTCTCTCTCTCTCTCTCTCTCTCTCTCTCTCTCTCTCTCTCTCTCTCTTTTTCTCCCTCCCTCCCCCCCTACACACACACACATAACATACACACTGAAATAAATGGTAAAGGTGGTGACACAATTATACAGGTCAGAAGTTTACTTACTGTGATCTCACAGGGCATGTGATAGCCCTATATCACCTGAGGACAAAGCCATAGCTCCTGACTGAATTCTGGCGGCTGCCATTAGATGATAGCTGCCGATACACAGCCCAAACACATACTTATCTGGTGCTTCTATCTATCTATCTATCTATCTATCTATCTATCTATCTATCTATCTATCTATCTATCTATCTGTCTGTCTGTCTGTCTGTCTGTCTGTCTGTCTGTCTGTCTGTCTATTTATCTATCTATCTACCTGTCTATCTATGTGCTCACTTAAATTACTTCAAAATCTTCAGGGGTTTTAATTCAACAGAATTTACAAAAGACTGAGCTGTCAAACAAGGAATTTAACTGAGATGGTCAGGAATGGAGGATGTGATGCTTTTCGGACAAGTGCTGAGCTGCGTATGTGAATAGGAGGTGTAGAGAGGATCCCTGTCCAGTGAACACAGTGAGACAGTTGGGGCAGTGTTTGACACCCTACAGGACCATATGGAGGAAGGAGCCAACCAGGGCTGAAAAGGGAGGCTGCAGAGCCATACCTGCAAGCCCTCTGGCATTTTGTCTGTCTTGGGAACTCTTGGCAGGGAACTCTGGTCAAGAGTTGAGAAGTTGTTTAGGAATTTTAGCAGGTAACCAGAGGCCTGTGTTCTTTGCAAAAGCAAATTCTAAAGTAACCAAACACCACCCAAGTGGCAAGCTACTAATCCATGTGTTAGAACTGTTTGGTAATATTTCAATTTTATTGTAATATATAAACTCCTCTTTTTCCCCTAAATTTGCTTATTGAAAAAAAATAGGTCATTTATTTCTGAGGAGTCCTTTTTCATAGAATTTGTGAAATTCACATTTCACGTGATTGTTCAATTATGTTATTTCTCAGTGCATAGAGTGTATCAAAATAGCAATAGCACTGCCATCCTGAACTGAAGACTTCCTTTCAGAAGTTCCCTGCTGGCTATTAGAGCAGCTCTTTGGGCCTGGGGTATTTCACACCAGGAATGTAACAAACACTTATATTTCTTTTTCCTTTTGTAAATCTGACACAAGACACAGTGAATTTCACTTGTTTCCACTTTATTTTTTATTAGTAGTAATTGCCTCTTTGAAGCTTAATTTTGTTTTAAAATCATATAAATTATTTGCTTAGTTCCAAAGTTGAATCCATGAAAAGAAGTCACAAAAATGGTTCCCTAGGGGTAACCATTTTCTTTTAATTTATGGCTTATTCTTCATCATTTTCTTTTTGTGAATGTGAGCAGGTATGTGCCACAATCATGCACCTTTACTTTAAAATAGCATACAATTCACATCACATATCGAGGTGAATACAGAAAAATTTGCATCTCTATAGCTTTTCGAGTCTAAATCCTATCTTGACTTTCTTTTGTTTAATTGTGCTTTGGGGTCTAGCCCAAGTGATCTTATTAGAAAATTGTTGCCAGATGTAGTGGCTTATCCGTAGACATGGAGCATTTAGACGCAGAAGCAAGAAAGTTGTCATAAGTTCAATATCAACCTGGGCTACAGAGTGAAACCTTGTCATGAGGGAAAGAAAGAGAATGGAAGAAGGTAAAGAAAAGAAAATAGTAGAAAAGGAAACTGTTGTGGTTTTAATAAGAAATGTCCCCTCTAGGCTCAGATGTTTCATCATTTGGTCCTCAATTGATGATGCTATTTTGGGTGATGCTGAAGCCTTGTAGGATGAAAAATGCCGTTGCCTCGCTCCAACTCCAGTTCATACTCTATTTTTTGTGTGTGATTGGAGATAATAGCTCTCAGTTTCCTACTTCTGTGGTTGTCCATGTAGCTTGCCGCCATGCTTCCTGCCGTGATGAAGTCTTGACCCTCTATTGCCTTAAGCCAACAAAAACTGTCTCTTTTCTCTTGGCCATGGTATTTGATCATCATAACAGAAAGCACCCAATACGCTAATGGTTAAACTTACATTTGGGTATTGCCTTTTAAATCAAATGAATGCTATCTTTCTTACATCTATGTCCTGTCTCTCTCTTGTTTTAGTATATGAAAGCTATTAGATTTTACTGGTTTGTGTTATAATCTGTGTTTTGCTGATTTTTTTTAATGGTTTCTTTTTCATCTCTCTTGTGTTTCTAGATGTATGATTTAGTGGAGGAGTGGTCATCTTATTTTCATGGTGAGACAAGCTCTCACTATGTATCACTGACTGGTCTGGAATTTGCTATGTATGCCAGAACAACTTCCAACTCAACAGAGATGTATCTGCCTCTGCATCTTGAGTGATAGAATTAGAAGTGCATGTCTTTACACCCAGCTACATGCATAATTCTTTTAAAAATTTTGTGTGCTATACATATTGTGCTTGTATGCATGGGTGCCTGCATGCAGAGGCTAAGGAAGACACCTGATGCCTTCATCCTATTTTGTCCTGGGATCTGCTTTTCTTGAAGAACCAAACTTCCTCCATCTTAGGCATAAAAGCCATATTATAGTAAAGATATATAAATATATAGCGTTTTAGTAATAGTACTTTAGTAAACTTAGTAATTTTAGGAATATATATGAAAACCTTAAATACAAATGGTTCTGTACTTGTTTCAGGAATTACAATCGTGTTTTTGCTTCAAAATATTGTTTATAATCATCTTGCAATCCTACTTTTGTTTCAAAAAGTTATATGACTACCTTGTTATGACCACCTATTGTTATGACTACCTCATATGCCCACCTTACAACTATGTTTTTAATTCAGGAACCTGTGTGGGACTAACCTATCATGTTTACATTCTGCTCCTATAATCCCACCTATTTTGCCCATGAAATTCCCCATTTAGAAACCCCCTACCCCTGAACTATACAAGCCTTGTCTTTCTCACATCCAACTTTTTGAACACTGCCCCTGGGTGCCAGAGAATGTTAATTCCAAAGATTGAAGGAGAAAGACCATCAACCCAAGTCATCATCACCAAATTCATTTTAAAGGAAGCAATTAATTAAAGCAAGCTTTTTTATTCATGTAATATGCACTGTCTCCCCCTAAGGCAGAGTTCATGAGTGTCAGTATGGCATGACTACATGTGTTTTTTTATCCATACTAGAGATTTGAACTCAGATCCTTTTGCTTACGTTATAAGGGGTTCATACTCATTGAACCACATCTCCAGCCCTAATATTTTGTTTTCTAACTGAATTTTACTTCCCTCCAGCTATTATTGTGTTTGGGGTTGCTTTTTCCTTCTTAATTTTGCATTCCAAAACAATGTTAATAAATAATACTAACTTAATCATTGTCTTGGTTTAAAAATGATGGGCATAATTCTTCTTAGTCCTGACTTCAGTATGAAAGTTTCTGGCTCTGCTATCAATGTTCTGTGGCTCATTTTTACATATGAGGAACCAATATCTATGAATTCTTATTGTAATCAATTTCTTTTTACCTATATAAATATATACATAATTTTAAATAATCATAGTTTTCTCTTTGGACATATTCTATAATCAGTTACATGAATCCAACTCTTCTTATTTCAGTAGCGTTACATTTCTCAAACAAGCACATTGGACTGAAGAATATACTCAATTAATGTATTGTTAGGTGTCATTTACTAATATTTTATTAAAGATATTTGGCTAAGTATGTGTTAGTATGAATGGTTTATACTCGTCTGTTTTAGTACAGTGTTATAAACTTCCATTCAATTTATAAAATGCACTTATCACCCTTGCTTCTGTTTGCACTGAATTCTAAATGTCAGTGGTGTTGAAAAGCAGGTTCTGGTTAAGAAGCACTTCTGCAGTTCTATTTAACCAAGGCTGTCTGCCCACCAGAAGACAGATAATGACCCACTTCAGGGCATGAGGCTTTGGCTTGGAGAAGTTTGAAACTGTATATGACTGTGTGTCAGAGTTTTAGAGCTATTTTTCATTTCAGAAAATTGGATAACACATAGCAGGTGCTAAAAAAAATAAAAAGAGGTTGGATATTATGATCAAATGGCAAAAGAATAAGGAGCCTGCAGAAAATCATGACTCCTAAATCAAGATCAGCATGTGAGGTTTGGCGACAGGATGAAGTATTTAAAACTGGGACTCACCCTGGCAATTCCTGGGTTCACAGTCACGGCTTTTATAGACTCCCTAGTGGTGAACTCCTGTTAGCCATTTGTGCTGACAAGTGGGGAAGCAAGGCGTGAAGTGAGTTGACACTGAGGGTACTTACTAAGTGTGAAAGTAAGTAAGTGCTGAGGGATTTTCTGACTCAGTCCTCTGACCCAAACTGAAAGCGAATCAGACTGGTGATTACCCACTTTCAGTACTTCCAGATTAAGAGTGATTCAGGGCAGAGAGAAGATATTCTAGAAGACTAGATGCCCAATTCGTAAGATTCAGAACTGACAAAGAAGATACCAGAGGGAAACTGGGACTTTCTATCATGGAAGGGACCTTTTGCCTCACCAGGATTATTTGCTTGAGTAGTATATAGCAGAAAATAAAGGCTCAGCATCTGGGCACATGGATAATAACTCAGCACTAAGGAAGGGAAAGTAGGAGAATTGAGAGTTTGGGGCTAGTCTGAGGTATATGAGCTCTTCCCTCAAAAGACCCCGAAATGGTGAAAAGAAAATGAAAGTTAGAAAATATTTAAAAATTAGAAAAATCTATTTTCAGTAAATAGTCTCAAATGTATATTTCCAACTTGTTATATCCAACCAAGCCTTTTCATGTAAATTATATATGATGGAATGTATTACGCACATACATATATATCCATTATATACATGCATTGTACTATATACATATAATATTTTGGCAAGAGTGAATTAAAGTTATACTTAAGTATGGACATTTGGCTAACTTCTTAAATCCTAATACATATATACTAAAAGGTTTTATTTATATTTTTAATTATGTGTGTATGACTACATCTGTGTATGGATATGCACTGCCCTTGGAAGCCAGTAATTAATGTTGGATTCTCCCTGGAGCTGGAGTTACAGATGGTTGTGAGTTGTGCAAAATGGGTGCTGAGAACCAGAGCTCAGGTTCTCTGTAAGAACACTACATGCTTTTAACTGCTTAGCCACATCTTCAGTCTTGTATAAATTTAACAACAGAATTTTCCTCTAGCAAAAGACAATGTAGGTAGGCTGGCCTTGGCTTTGCTTTAGATCCCTCTAAAGTTGTCCATAATTTCAGAAGGAGGAACCAGTGGAAGAATTGAAAAACAATGGCTAGGGCAGTACTTAGTAAATAAAGGCAGTAAATATAGGTAGTAAACATTTGCTAATTGTGTTAGAGTGGTGAGTTCTTTTGAAACCAAACCTTCTATCAGTTTATGAAGGACTAAGTATAGATTGCTGGGGGAGGGGCTACTGCTGAGAAAAAAAAATAATGATGATGTTAGTACCTCTGCTTGTGAGATAGTAAAGGAGTTCAGAAGTTCTTAGGTGATGAAGTTGTTTTAGTGGTCTCTGGGTTTCTCTTCAGTTCCAAATCTTATTCAGTAAACACTCTTATCGTATAAAACTCAGCAAGGGGCATAAGGGTGCAAGTTCGAAACAGAGAAATATATAGGAGAGAGCAATTAACGTGAAAGGCACTCGATTTCACTGCATTCAGAAAGCCCAATTATTACAAATGACCAACTGGGAAACCGGTTGAAAATGTACACCGTAAATTGGTTTGCATATGTGGTAGTGGAAATCAAAGAGAGGGTCTCACACATCTTATACAGCACCCAACAACTACATGTCTCCAGCTCCTACATAATTTTTTGTTTTAGATATTAACAAGTTACTTTTTAAAACATCATAACCCTTGACGTTATTATCTATTTATTTATTTAATATGTGTGTCTATATACATGCCATGGCTCACTTGTGAAAACAAAGGAGAACTTGCAGGGGTTGGTTCTCTCCTTCTACCCTGTATGTTCCAGGATAAATGTGGATGCTCAAGCTGGTGGTAAGTGCCTCTACCCACTGAGCTATCTTGCCAGCCCTTCTTGATCATTGTTTTTCAGTGATAACATCAGATTTGCCCCTATTTCTGCTCAACATTGGAACTTTATGTTATTGAATACAGTAAGAAAGAAAATTCCACGTTGACTTTCATGTTCTTGGTCACCAGCATTGAATGCCTCTTTCTACTCTCAATGGCTGTACTGTGCCAGTGGTCTGCTTATGTGTTAGGTGTCTAGTGGATGTTTTTTGTATGAATCTGTAGAACTGAAGCATAAGGGTATCCTTTGTCAGTTACTTTGCAAGAATCCTCATCAATATCCCACTTGTCTTTTAACTTAGTTGGCTGTGTTTTATATACCCAGAAGCTTGACTAGGAAGTCCTGGAGGAAAGAACCAGGGATGGAAAACCAAACCAAGATTGGAAGGGTTGAAATGAAAAACCTTGTAAGAAGAAGAGAGACTGATGTTTACAGAAGTGAGCAACATCCGCATGGCTTCCATGAGCCAGAAGAACAGTTGGGTTTTACTCTGAGTAAAAGGAAACACTTCAGAGTTTTAAACTGAGGTGGCATTTACAATTTCTACTCTTGTACCTCTCATCCCTGAATCAGCCACCAGAGGCAGAGATAATGGGACAAGGCAAGCCCTTAATATACCCCCCACCATGTCCTTTGCAGTAGGAAAAGCTTGCTTGAAGAAGGGAAAATGTCCAGAATGGAAATTGACTATTTCTGATTAAGGAAAAATAGCAGTAACTTTGACAAAATGATGGCTCTAATTGGATTTCTATAGATAGATTTCTGAGATTATTTCAGTAGCAAATGAAAGATCATACCCTTAAGTATTCAGACAGACCTTATATTAACAGGTCACCTAGAGAGATCTCTGGTCTATATACAGCCCAGGCACTGGAGATTAGGGAGTTTTATTATCACTTCCATAGTAACAGGAAATGCTAGCCTTCAACTAGATTAGAAGACATAGCATGGGCCAGATTATAGAAAATTAACCTGATAGTCAGACTGGATGCTTTGGGCATCTTATAATTAATAATACTTGACTTCAAACCTTTTCTATCCCTAGTTTGGTGAGCAAAGCATTGATAAAAGACGACAGCCAAAGAGATTATAAAATGCTTAATGGCCTCAAGTTCACAGTAAGAGAGCTACCAAATGAATACCTGTTTATAAACAGCCTCTCTGTGCATACCACTGTTTGCCATGGTGACCATCTTGGCTGAGAGTGGCGTATAGCACAGTGTGCAAGATCAGTGATGGTAGAATACCACAAGGGAGTTCTAGCTGTGGCTTAGCCACCTGCTATGTGACCGTGGGCAGGTGACTTAACCTATCTGAGCCATGAGAGTTCTCACTTCTGAACTAAAGGAGTTAATACATGCAAACTAGACATGGTTCAAGCACACTGTCAAATAGGAATTAGTCCTTCTGTAGTAAATGCCCACCTTTGAGAGGTAGGGTCCCTTTTCGTATGTGTTCAAGGATCCTGTTAGGTTTTGTTAATTCTAATTGTTTAATCCACAATAGGCAGCCACATTTCAGATATGGTAATGTATACATCACTTCCTATTGGGCCACATTATGATGGCATAAACCTATAGATTCATAAAATGTCTTTCTCCTTGATTCCCCCCTAGAACTTCCAAAGCAAGGAACCTATGCCCACCCTTCTGATGCACCAAACAGTGCAACCTGGAACAGCATTGATGGTTTGGTTGTACCATTACCTTAATTTTCTTTTAAAGAGTCATTAATTTAGGTTCCGGCAGATAAAAATGTTGTTAGAGAGCAGGTACCTTAATCTGCAGAACCATCTCACCTGCCTAAAATTTTTGTGGAGTTTTTTGTTGTGGTGGTGGTTTTTTTGGAAACAGGATTTCTCTGTAGCTTTGGAGCCTTCCCAGAGCTCACTCTGTAGACCAGGCTGTCCTCCAATTCACAAAGGTCTGCCTGTCTCTACCTCCAGAGTGCTCGGATTAAGGGTGTGTGCCACCACCAGCTGGTCTAAAATGTTTGCTTTTAGAACTAGAAATATCATTACACAAAACTTATATGCAGCAAAATAAATTGAGCGTATGTGGTAGGAGTTGGAACTAAGAAGACAGTGTGGAGACCTCAATGGTAGAAGAAAGATGGCTTCAGCATTGGAGGCTCAGGAGAGCTTTGTTCTCTCCAGAGGAAATCGCGGAAGATCTGGGTCACTGACCATGCTGACTACTGAAGCTTAATGCATTGTGGAGTCCTATGACAATACTGTGGTCATTTAAAATGTTAATAAAAGGGGTGTTGCAATACTTAACTTGTCTTAGGATATATATGGCCGTAATAAACATTGCAAAGGCAAAGTGGATGCTGCTCACTGGCTGAGGCTGAAGGGGGATGGGGTTAGTCACTCACATCTTGAAGTAAAAGTAGATGATAATTCCAAGTTTTACTTTAAGAGGAGAAATTTTAAAATAAGCATTTTCCTGTTAAACATTACTACTCATTTTTATGCTGAACACACACATACACACACACCATGTGTGCATACAGGCTATGTATTTCTGAAATGCAGAAGGGTTTGTATTTAGAGTGCGTCAGTTACTATTTTAGTCATTCGGTTGCACACTGAAATTCATTTTACCTTTTTACATAGCAGCATGGAAATTTATCGATAATGTGCGTTAGTGTCATGATGTAATTATAATCAGCCTTGAAAATGACTATATGTCCTACCATTTCCATTCCTCTCTTTGACTGGCTGTGTGAAGTGGAGGCAGATGATGAGTCACCACAGTGACGTCAGGACAAACTGGACAACTGTCTCACTCAAAAAAGCTGTGAATAATTTATGCTGGAGATTCGGATAAAACCAACAGGGTGATTGGATGTTGTCCCATATTATTGTCAGGTGACTTCCAAGACAGCCTGGGAGAGAATTCTCGCTTATTGAAAAAGGGATAGTCTTTTTATTCCAGTCAGCCTTACAAGTGATTGCGGGAGGTCTGTTTACCTAAGGGGAAGAGTGTCAGTCAACCCTTTATAACTGTGATAAATTACCTAAGACAATCAACTTTTAAGGAAGAAAACTTAATTTGGGTTAATACTTGTAGACAGTTCTTTGCAGGATCAGTTAGATTTAATGCTTCTGGGTAGGTGATGGATAGCTGATTACGACAGGGAGGAAAGGAGAAGATGCATACCTGTGTCATACCTGTGACACACCAGAAAGAGGATGAAGGGAAAGGGTCCTCCAAACCCTTGAAAAGGATGCCTGAATAGACTAAGGACATCCTTTTCTCCTAAGGAGGTCCCTCATCTCAATAATATCACAGGATGGAACCCAAGCATTCATTATTGACCACCATGGACCACTCCATATCAAGACCTCTTACTATAGGTTAGTGTTTTTCCACACACATTCATATATACACCTTGAATAATGTTTGGTCAGATATCCCAGCCCCAGGCAAGTTGACACTTGGCATGAGCCACGATGAAAACCCACTTCTAGAGGGCATCCCTGAGAGACAATACTGTCAGCCTAGTCTCACTTACATACTCCACTGTACATATTTGGTTAAGCATTAACCCAGAAACAAACAATGCATCTTGGGCAACAGGATGAATACCTCAAATTTGCATTTGCTGAATTTAGAGATTTTACTCAAGATGAGGAAGGAGTGTCCCTCTTAATCTGTTGCTTCTGCTCCCTCCAAATGTACAAGTCATCTGACAACTGAAAATAAGATCAAACCATAAAGCTATAGAATTTTCATCAATATTCTGGGATGTTGGCAAGCTCAGTCTAGAATCATTGTACACTTGAGGGTCATTTTAGGAGGATGTTCAGCAACCAGTGATAAGACATACCAAGTTGGTAACGATAGCATTTGGTTCAGCAACTATGGTTATCCCTTCCCTTCATACACATAGTAGGGACTCAAACAATTAGACTGAATTATTTATAACAAGAGTAACTGACAAAAACCAGGGAGTGGGGAGACACGGATGTCTCTCTTTGGTGAATTCTGGGCAGAATCTCTTCTTTGAACAGAGCATATTAGTCATCTTCATATCAACTAGAATCACCTGAGAAGAGAGAGTTGGTGAGAAATTACATACATCAGGCTGGCTGCTGGGCACATTTATGTATTGATTGTTGCAATTCATTTAGGAAGCCCCACCTTAAACATGGTAGGTCCCTTCTGGAGAGCGCCCAGTGCTCTCAACTATAAGTTTTGAAATAATTTGACTAAATTTTATTTTGTTTTGTATTGGTTTTGCTTTTGTTTTTTTTTTTATTTTTATTTATTTATTTTTTTTTTTTTTGAGTCGAGCACTGAACCCAGGGCCTTGTGCTTAGTGGGCAAATGTTCCACCATTGGATTAAATCCCTAATCCTGATTTGTAAATTGCTTTCTTCCTGTATCAAGTTATGATTTACTAAAATAGTAAAGACTTTAAGAACCCATTATCACTAAATGTTAATTGATAATTCTAGTACGATTTGTCCCAATTTGTGTGATTAATAAGGGCTGGGTATGTAGGTCAGTTGGTAGAGTGCTTGTGGCACCATTAATCTGAAATTCCAGCATTTGAGAGGCAGAGATTGAGGATCACGAGTTCAAAGTCGTCTTCATCTACATAGTAAATTTGGTCCAAGCCTGAGATACATGAGACCGTATACAAAAACAAATTATGTGATTAAACAAATCAATAAAATGATGTTTATACTTTTCTAATTCTTTAAAATTCCTTTTTGGGGGCACTATTTAGAGTTCAAACCTAATTTTTAAATAATACATTTATTTTTTGTACTCAATTTGTTTTCCTAATAAAGGCACATAATCAAAAGGTTTTGTAATACATTTCTTTTAAGTGCAATTTCAAAAAGTTGCCAACTTTTGATTCTTCTCCTTTGGAGAATATTTATTATTCATTGTTGTTTGTTACTATGTCCCTGTCACTAAAGCAAAGACCACTTCAATACTAAAATGATTGAAAGAAAACAATGTTAGAATAAAATACAATGCTTCGAGTGAAATTCATTTCTACAGCATGCCATTGCTGAGTTATTTCCCCGCATAAAGGCAATGGTGAAGACTTAACCCCAGAATGTGACTTTGCTTGGAAGTTGGGACATTGCTTATATAATTTATTAAATTTAAGTTCAATTACACTGAAGCCGGGTAGGCTCCTAACTTAGCTTGTCTTCTAAAAACACAACATAAAGAGCTAGAGAAATGTATCAGCAGTGTAGAGCACTCTTTCAAAGGACCAGAGTTTGCTTCCTGGTATGCACATCAGGTAGCTCACATTCACCTGGAACTTTGGCTTCAGAGGATCTGGATACTCTTTGCCTGACTCCTTGGGTATTCTTACACATGTACGTACACACACACACACACACACACACACACACACACACACACACACTATAAAAGAGACAGAAAGAGAGAAATAATTTTTAAAAAATTTTAAATATTTTGAAAGAAAACCGATCATGTGAAAACTGATGTGTATATATATATATACATGTGTATATATATATATACTAGAGGAGAAAAATATAATTAAAACTACATCAAAGAACCCTTGGGGCACTGCAGGATGGGAAAGAAGCATGAAGAGGAACTTCCTCGGAGCCACGAGAAGCATCGGCCCAGTCATATCCTTGATTTGGAACCCTAGAGCTCCAGAACTGTGAGATAACAAATATTGTTGATTTTAAGCCATGGAGTCTGTGGCACTTAGCCATGGCAACCCTGGGAAACCAATTTATCCCATAAGTAGGGATGGTTCTGGGCACAGATGAGGCAGCTCAAGACTGAGCTTTAATTAGATTATCTTGACAATATTTTACAGAACAGGTTCTAAAGCAAAATTCCTAGAAGACAGGGATTCCAGTAGACAAGTGCAAAGGGATATCAGGAGCCCTACCTTAAAGCTCCTCTCAGAAGGCAGAATCAGGCCACAAGGTCAAAGACAAGGTGAAGTGAGAGATTCTATATGATTGGGTAATGAAGCAAGCTATCGAATTAAATTGCGAATTAAACAATTGCTTATTGTTTTAAAAGTAACTCCTAAATTGATGTTTTTGGTTTTTTGATAATTTCATACACACTGTATTTACATAGTATTATCCCTCTTTTTCTGTCCTCCAATTCTTCCCATATTTCCCCTGCTTCATCTCAAATTCATAATCTGTGTATCTTTATTTACTATTCTTACATACATGCATATAACACATATATGTGTATGTTCATACACACAACCTACTGAGTCTATTTATTGTTGATCTGTGTACATACATGTGTTTAGGGCTGACTTCTTTATATGAGGTAATCTCATTCTCCCTCTCTTAACAGACATTACTTCCTGTAGCTCTTTACATGGGCATGGGGCCTGGGGAAACTTCCCTTTCCACATTGGCATAGTGAGTGGTATTGTCATATGCGGGTCTTGGCATCTCCCCTGCCGTGTCTAGAAGATCTAGCAGAGGGGAGCCTGGTCCTCTTATTAGACAGTCTCCTTTCTTCTGAGATTTTCTTTGCACATTACCTGTAGAAATTATGCTGAAGATGTGTATATATAGTTTAGATAAATTTATGCCACAAATGCCAAACACTCAGACTTAAGATGAATGTATGCCGTATATGTTATATGTGTATTTTTTAAAAAGCTTATAAAATATGTTTTCCTATGGCTTTTTTCAAACATTGTTAATATTATTTGTTCTTTGTTCTCCTCTCATTTTACATTGATCTTCTTCCTCCTTCTTCAATTAAACCCTTTCCCTTTCCAATTTTTCCCTTTTTAACATATGTATTTGCTATTTTCCTCTACAGAGCTCTTCCCCATGATCTCCCCTTCTTTAAACCTCCCTAGGTTCTTAGTTTACTATGGGTTACATATCAACATCTAAAATTTCAGATCTCTGACCTACAGCTAGTGAGAAGCCATGGCATTTGCCTGTCTGGGCCTGGGTTCCCTCCACTAGGTATGATATTTTCTAGTCCCACCTACTTACCTGCACATTTTATGATTTCATTCTTCTTTGCAGCTAAATAGAATCATGCATATATGCCACATTTTCATTATCCATGCAGAAGTTGAGCAATATCAGGTTCCATTTTGTGGCTATTGTGAAAAGAGAAGCTGTAAACATGACTGAACAAGTTTCTCCCTAGTAGGATGTCAAGTCTTTCGAGCATTTGCCAAGGAGTGGTTTCACTGGGTCGTATGGAAGATCTACTTTTACTTTTTCTGAGAATTTTTTTCACTTACTTCTATAGTGGCTGAACCAGTTTGTAATGCCACTATAGTAATGTCTCCCTTTCCCCCCATTCTTGGCAATATTTGTTTTAAGGATCAATTTAAGCTACCAAGAGAAGATTCCATTATGTAACTAGACCTAAAAACTGGGGGGGGGGGGGGCTGCTTTTGAGTAAAGATGAGCTACTCTGGCAACAGAAATACTTTTTTCTCTGTCACTGTGTGTATCAGTATTTTCCAATAAGATAACCTGACATTTTCCTGCTTAAAGTCAATTAACTGGGTGCATGACATTTTATTATTGATTTTAAAATTTTGTACTCAGATCTTCTGCAACCATCAGACACTTCATTCAGCCCAAGCAAGGATCCCCTGTCTCCAGGACCTTGGTCTTGGGACACAGCCCTTGGAAACCCCACCCCCCACTCATCTCTGCCTTAAATCCAGGACATCAGGGAAACTTATGCAGGCCAGAAGCCCCAGTAAAACCCAGCTCGCTGGACACTCCTAGCTACAAAGCCCAGCCCTATCATCCAACCTACCCCACACCCAGTGACCTCAGCAGAGGAAACCTACAGATCCTCTGTACCCATCAGACTAAAAGACTAAGAGACCCTCTGCACCCATTGGACCAAGAGTTCTTAAGTTTCTATTGGATCAAGAGCAACTACCTAAGACCCTCAGTTCCTCAGCACCTTCTGGATCAAAAGCAGCCACATGAGACCCACAGAGTGACAGAACCTACTGAATTAAAAGGGATCACTGTGACATAGAATACATTCCTCCAAGTAGACCAAGAACACAGATTGGATCAAGAAAGACATCCTGAGTCACAGACACAGTCAGAACAGATTGCACCAAAATCAGTTCCCTGAGATACAGACAAATCCTGCAGTGAACTGAGGAAGCAATGGGCAGACACCAGTGCAAGAACACATATAACAACATAAAGAACAGCATGGCACCACCAGAATCTGGTGGTTCTACAACAATAAAACCTGGTCATGGAAATGGAGAAGAAGCAGAAGGAAATGGCCGTAAAAGCAACTTTATGAAGATAAAAGATTTCTAAAAAGAGGATATAAAAAATTCCCTTAAAAAAAAGAAGAAAATATAAACAAAAAAATTGGAAGACATTAACAAAATAAAGAAAACCAAGAAAAAGCAATAAAGCAGGTGGAGGAAACATTTCAAGATTTGAAAATTGAAATAGAGTCAATAAAGAAGACACAAACCGAGGCAATGCTGGAAATAGAAAATCTGAAGAAAATAACTAGAATTACAGATGCAGGCATAATCAACAGAATGCAAGAGATGGAAGAGAAAATCTCTGGTGTGGAAGGTTCGATGGTGGAAACAGATATGACAGTTAAAGAAAACACTAAAACCAGAACAGTCATAAACACAAAATGTTCAGGGAATATAAGACAGCATGAAAAGACCAAACTAAAAATAATTGGAATTGAAGAAGGAAAATAATACCAGCTCAAAGGCACAGAAAATGTATTCAGCAAAATCACAGAAGAAAACTTTCATAACCTAAAGAAGGAAATGCTTACAGAACACCAAATAGACTTGAAACCCCCCCAAAATCTTCTCCCCACATAATAATCAAACCTCTAAACCTACAGATTAAAGAAAGAATACTAAGAGCTCAAGAGGAAAAAGGCCACACTATCTACAAAGGCAGACTCATCAGGATGACACCAGATAATGGAAACAATGAAAGCAAGAAGGTCCTACTCAGATGTTATACAGACACTAAAGGATTGTGGTTGCCTGTCTAGACTACTATACCCAGCAAAACTATCAATCACCATAGATAGAGTAAACAAGATATTTCATGACAATACCAGATTTAAACAATACCAACCCACAAGTCCAGCCTACAGAAAGCACTAGAGGGATAACTCCAGGCTAAAAAAGTTAGATAAACCCATGAAACCACAAGCAATACATAATCCCACAGAAGAAAAACCAAAAGAAAGAAAGCACATACATTACCACCAAAAATAACACAAAATAAAAATCACTGGTCATTAATATCCCTTAATATCAGTGGACTCAATTCACCTATAAAAATACATACCCTAACATTATGGATACAAAAACAGAATCCATCCTTCTGTTACATACAAGAGACATGCCTCAACTTCAAAGACAGACACTGGCTCAGAATAAAAGGTTGGGAAAAGACTTTCCTATCAAATGGACCTAAGAAACAAACTAGTTATCCATTCTAATATCTAACAAAATAGACTTCAAACTAAAATCAATCAAAAGAGACCAGGATGGTCATTACTTATTTATCTCAGGAAAAATCCACCAAGATGAAGTCTCAATCCTGAATACTTATTACTCCAACACATGGGCACCTACATATGTAAAAGAAACACTACTAAATCTTAAATCTCATATCAATCACCAAATATTAATATAGTGGGGGAGACTTCAATACCCCACTCTCACCAATGGATAGGTCAACCAGACAGAAACATACCAGAGAAATAAGGGATCTAACAGATATTATGACTCAAATACACTCAATAAATATATACAGAATTTTCAGCCAAACACAAAGGAATATACATATTTCTCAGCACCCTGTGAAATCTTCTCTAAAATTGACCACATACACAGTCATGAAGCAAATGTCAATAGATAGGAAAAAAATGGAAATATTTTTTATCATATCGGACCACCAAGCCACTCAAAGGTGCAACAAAGAAATAGAATTACAGACCAATCTCCTTCATGAACACTGACACAAAAATACTCAATAAAATACTAGCAAACCAAATTCAACAACATATCAAAAAAATTATCCACCATGATCAAGTAGGCTTTATCCCAGAGATGCAGGGATGGTTCAACATACAAAAGCTGTCAATGTCATCCATCATTTAAACAACCAAAAGAAAAAAAAAAAGTGATCATCTCCTTAGATGTTGAAAAGCCTTTGAAAAAAAATCAAATACTCCTGGAGAGATCAGGAATACAGGGAAAATACTTAAACATGACAAAGGCAATATGTAGCAAGCCAACAGCCAACATCAAACTAAATGAAGAGAAACTTACAGCAATCCAACTAAAATCAGGAACAAGACAAGGCTGTCCTCTTTCCCCTTATCTATTCCTTATAGTTTTTAAAGTTTTAGCTAAAGCAATAAGACAAAAAAGGAGATTAAGGGGATATAAATTGGAAAGGAAGAAATCAAGCTGTTACTATTTGCAGGTGATATGATAGTAGACATAAGGGACCCTCAAAATTTTACCAGAATCTGCTACAGCTGATAAACACCTTCAGTAATATAGCAAGGTACAAAATTAACTAAAAAATCTCAATACTCCCCCATACACAAATAATAAAAGGTCTGAAAAAAATCAAGGAAGTATCACCCTTTAGAATAGCTGCAAATATCATTAAATATTTTCTGGTAACTCTAACCAAATAAGTGACAGACCTGTATGACAAGAACTTTAAGTCACTTTAAAAAAGAAATTGAAGAAGATATTATAAAATGAAAAGATATCCTATGTTCTTGGATAGGCAGTATCAACATAGTAAAAATGGCAATCTTACCAAATACAATCTACAGATTCCATGCAATACTTACCAATGTTCCAATTCTTCATAGATCTTGAGAAATAATACTCGATTTCAAATGGAAAAACAAGAAACCCAGGATTATCAAAACAGTTCTGTTCAATAATACCATCTCTGACTTCAAGCTATAATATAGAGCTACAGTAATAAAAAAAAAAAAACAACAAAAACAAACAAACAAAAAACAGCTTCGTACTGGCATAAAAACAGACTTGTGGATCAATGGAATCAATAAAAGACTATGACCTTAATCCACACCCAATTTTTGACAAAGAGGCCAAAAGTATACAATGGAAAAAAGATAATATCTTCAAGAAATGACACTGGCATAACTAGATGGGAATATGTAGAAGAATGCAAATAGATCCATATCTGTTATCCTGCACAAAACTGAAGTCTAAATGGGTCAAATACTTCAACATAAACCCAGTTACACTGAACTTGATAGAAAAGAAAGTAGGAAATACCCTCCAATGCATTGGCACAGGTGATCATTCCTAAATATAACACCAGTAACACAGACATGAAAAAAAAAAACCAATAAATGGGACCTCCTAAAATTGTGAAACTTCTGTAGGGCAAAGCATGGTCAGTAACACAAAATGACAGCCTACAGAGTGGGAAAAGATCTTCACTAATCATACATTGGACAGAGGACTGGTCTCAAAAATATAGAGAGAATTTAAGAAACTAAAGGCCCCAAATCCAAATAACCCAGCTAAACTTGGAGATCAGATTTAAAAAGAGAATTCTTAACAGAATTTCAAATGGCTAAAAGACACTTAAAGAATTGCTCAACATCCTTAACCGTCAGAGAAATACAAATCAAATCAACTCTGAAAAACCTTCTTACACCTGTCACAATGGCTAAGATCAAAAGCAGAGTTGACAACCTATGCTGGAAGGAGTATGGAGCAAGGGGAACACTCCTCCATTGTTAGGAATATAAACTTGTACAGCCGCTTTGGAAATCTGTGTGGTGGTTCTTCAGAAAACTCATAATCAATCTCCCTAATGATCCAGCAATACCACTAATGGTCATATAACCAAAGGATGCATGTTCTTAACCCAAGGGCATTAGCTCAACTATGTTCATAGCAACATTATTTGTAATAGCTAGAACCTGGAAACAACCTAGATGCCCCTCAACTGAAGAATGGATTTAAAAAATGTGGTACATTTACACTATGGAATATTACTCAGCAGGAAAAAATGATATCCTAAAATTTTCAGGCAGACAAATATGTCTGGAGATTATCATTCTGAGTAAGGTAACACAGGCCCATTAAAATAGATTTGATATGTACTCAGTCATAAGTGGATTTTAGACATAAAGCAATGAATATCCAGCCTGCAAACCACAACTTCTGAGCAGCTAAATAATGAGAGGAACTTAAGAGAGACATCCAGGAGTCTCCCTGGGAAGGGGAAATAGAGAAGATCTCCTGAGTAAATTGGGATCATTATGGGGAGCAAGTAAGGGGAGATGGAAACAAATCATGAGAGAAGGATATGGTTGAGTGAGAGGAGCAACAGAGAGGGAGAATAAAGAATGGATATCTTCATAGAGGGAGTCACTGTGGGATTAGAAAGAAACCTGGTGTTAAAGAAATCTCCAAGAACCCACAAGATGTCTTTGCCTAGGACTCCAAGCAATAGTAGAGGAAGTTCCTAAACAGGACTTCCCCTCTAATCAAATGAATGACCACCCTAATTGTCATTATAGAACCTTCATCTAGCAATGGATAGGGGCAGAAGCAGAGATCCATAACTAAGCATCAGGTGGAGTTCCCAGTTCAGCTGAAGGGAGAAAGAGGGAAGCGTGTATATGAGCAAAGGGATCAGGATCAAGAGGAGGAGACCCACAGAGACTGACCTGAGCTGTTGGGAGCTCACTGACTATGAAATAATCACTGAGGAATGTTAATGGAAGGGAATTAAACCTTCAAAGGTAGATGACTGTCTGATGATGTAGAGGAGTCTCTTGCAGTAGGATCAGAGAATATTCCTGATGCATGAACTAACATCTCGGAGCCCATTCCCTACAGAAGAACACCTAACTCAGCCTTAATATTGGGATGAGAGACTAGGACCTACCTCAACTGCATATGCCAGACCAAACTAACCCACCTTGGGATTCATTGCCCTCTTTGGGGAATGGTTGGGGTATGGGGTGCATGGAGGGTGATGACGGAGGACTGGGAGGTACTGGGAGGAGAAAAGGGAGGAGGAACAGTGGTAGATATGAAAAAAAACTTTTTAAATTAAAAAATGGAAAAAAGTTATACTCGTAATTATAGGTACCTGTCAAAATTTAAAAAATAATTGGTAATGCTTTTCAAAATTCAAAAGGTTGCTCCTAACCTTGAGAACATACCACTCCTTACACATAGGTCTTTTCCATGGCAGCCATGAAAACAAACCTCTCCTATCTCTGAATGGCAGAAGCTTTATTATTAGCTAAGATTCTTGCAGCTCTCTGATCCTCTGATGACTATCATTCCTTCAGTACTATCATCAAATGAGCTGCTCATGCAGTGATTGATAGAGGAGGGAGACTGGGAAGGAGACATCTGATGAAAAATACACCTCTACTGACAAACAGCTTTGGGGTGAGAACCTTCTATTGGACTTTTAGAATTTTCATAGAACTGCACTTAGAACTATGGCCTTCTCCTCCTTGGCAGGGAATATCTGTATCTGTAAGGTTATTGGACATCTCTGCTAAGGTCCTCCTTCCACTCTCCTTTTCTTTCTCAGGCACTTTCTCTGACAAGGCTCTTGTATCCCTAACATTATTTTCTTGCCTTTTTCATAGGCCCCAGAGAAAGTTTAGCTAATGAAATGATAAGAGACAAAGTGGTAGACTTGCAATAAATATTCATCACAGTGCTGCTGTGGCATAATGCTCTCTATACTGTAAAGATGTGTTGCTTGTATTGGTTTAATAAAACACTGATTGATCAAGTAGCTAGATAGGAAGTAGAGGTGGAGCAACCAGACTAGGAGAGTTTTGGAAAGCTGAATTGCAGAGAGAGAGAGAGAGAGAGAGAGAGAGAGAGAGAGAGAGAGAGAGAGAGAGAGAGAGAGAGAGAGAGAGAGAGAGAGAGAGAACAGTGAGATGCAGAGTAGCCAGTATGAGAATGCTACCCTGAGAAAAGGTACCAAGCCATGTGGCTAAATATAAATAGAAATATGAGTTAACTTAAAGTATAAGAGTTAGCAAATAATAAGCCTGAGCCATAGACCAAACAGCATGTAATATAAGCCTTTGTGTGATTCTTTGAGACTAAATTGCTATGGAACCAGCAAGGTGGGACACAGAAGCTTCTGATTACACAGTACTAGTTAAAAGAGCAAAGACCTGGAAATTTCCTAAAACTCCAACTATAAAGAGATGGTTAATTTATTCATAGTGTCACATAAGCTCTATTACAGTATTGTTATTTAAATTTTGTTTTTCAAAGATTAATTAAATAAGCAAGTAGATGATAGTATTGAGTAAAGCACATATAAAACTATATTATTTTATTACCTTCATAATTCAAAATAGCATAGGTGTGTGTAAACAGTTCTCAGAAAGAAATAGGTTAACACATTAGTATCTTTTCAGGACTATAATGAATAATTAAAAACTTATTACAGCAGTGCTATAATTAGTCCTAAAACTTACTCAACAAAAAGGAAGCCATGTTTGATACTGAAAAATTAGCTAACTACTTGGTTAGTGAAATCGTGGATATTGGAGGAAAACCCACAACTGTTTTACTAAGCCAACATAAATCCCAAGAATTGAAACATTTGTCCTTATACCCACAGAAAAGGATAATCTCCAAACTCCATCAATAAAATTTCTCTGTAACAGACAGAATCCAAAACAGAAAACAACACTCAGAAAGTGCAGAGTTGTAGAGCCCAGTCCCAATGACTACATCTATAAAAATCTTCGAGGCTCAGGAAACATTGTAGAAAAAGTGGTGACAAGATTGTAAAAGCCAGAAGATCTCTGTGTTTCCTGTAATATATTGTCTCCTAGCAATGTCAGAAGTTATACCCATATATTCACCAACATGAACTGAACAATGACATCAACGATGAATATATCAAACCAAATGGGGGAAAACTCATGAGGCCTCAACCCTACACAAAGAACTATAGGCAACTAAAAGCTGCAGAGAGCAGAAAAAAATAATCTTTCCTAGGAGGAGCAAACCAATTGGTTATTCGATATCAAATGGTCAGCCTTGAAAACATACATACAAGTGGCATTATATAGATTAAACAGCTTATGTCTGTGCATATAAGTACACTTAATGAAAAAGAGGCTATGAATTTGAAAGAGAGCAGATATATACGAATGTTTGGAGAGAGGAAATGGAAGAGAGAAATGTTACATTATATTATCTCAAAAATATATTGCATTTATTTCTTTGGGGGTAGGGTGCCACAGCATGCATGTGGGTCCCAAGGATCAAATTCAAGTTGTTAAACTTTGCAGCGAATTCCATTACACACAGAGTCATCTCACAAAACCCCCAAATGACTAATTTTAATCACTTTTTTATTCTTGTAAAATTTCAAAACAACCTTAGAGGTCTTCTGTAATTATAATTACAATTAAAAAGTTTCACAATTTAAAAATAGAGATTGCTTCTGTCGTTTCATAAAGGCGTGCATAAAGTGCAGGATGCGTTTGTGAGATTTTTCCACCTAATTGAGTTATTGAGGAGTTTTTACTCAATTCTTTTTTGCATCACTTGTCTTGTGTTCCTGTAATTTCTCAGGAAAGACTTATTCAATAAAAGAGTAACACTTTCAACCTGAAATGACCCACAAAGTCTGCTCATTGCCACGAGAAGCCATCCCAGGGAATGGCACAAATCCCTGTACCCCTGAAACCCTAAACTTTTGTTCTGACTACTCCATCTCCCATCTGATAGGCACATGAACTAACACTAAAGCTTCTTGAGGACTTTGTCTATTGTCCCTCTCAATGATGAGTTCTTGAGTGCTGCCTGAATCACTGCATTGAATGATACATCAATAATTTATCAATTTACAATATTTTCAACTAAAATATAATACAACATTGTGTTGTCGATGTAATACAACACAGTGTCAGTTGAAGAAAAGGGCCCTTAGCTGAAGAACTGCCTCTACTAAATGGGCCTGTGGGCATATGAGAGATTGTCTTGACTGATTCTTGTTGTGAAAAGACCTCGTCCATTGGGGTTGGTACCAACCCTAGGCAGATGAGCCTATAATATATAAGAATACAGTTGAGCACAAGGCAAAAGGCAAAGCAGTAGGCAGCGGTCCTCTATGGTTTCTGTTCCAGCTTACACTGCCTTGAGTTCCTTGAGTGATTTTCCTCAATGAATCATTGTGACCAGAAAGTGTAGAACAAATAAATTTTTTATACCTGAGTTGTTTTGGACCGTTATGTTCATGGGCAAATTAATATTGCTGTCAATGTAGTATAGTTATTGATAACAGTGTGTTCATATCATTCTTATTAGAAATATGTAGGTTGTCTTACCTACTTTGCTTCTTCTTCTAACATCAAAGACCATTTGATCTTTAGGGCTTTATGCATACTGGATGAGTACTATACCACTTCCAGCCACCTCTTTATCTTCTTATGCACTGATGATTCTTTGAGAACTTGGAATTTCTGCCCCTCCCCCAATGCCAATGTATTTTTCTGACTTTGTACATTGCATGTTTTCTGATTGAAATGTTATCAAGGTTTCCTTCTATCAGCCTTCTAAAATTCTCGTTCTTTAAAATCTTACTCTATTGGAACCCACCCATTTTATTCTCAACATTTCTATGATCTGATACAAAAAAATTAGTACTTATTTGAATCTATTTGATTTATTCTTTTTTATATCATGTTATAATGGAATGTTTAACCTGTATTACATGTCTCTCCTACTAGCCTTATCTCTGTATTATTATGATTATATATGTGACAGAGAGAGAGAGAATCAACTGAATCTGAAGGGCTTGACCTTATGATAGTTGATTTTATGTCACCTTGATTAGGCTAAAGAATACCCAAGTATCTGGTTAAATCCTTTCTCTAGAATAAAGAGTTTCCAGAAGACATTAGTATTTGAATAAATACAGTGAATAGATAATATTCACTCTTAGTTATGCAGGCAGTCATCATGCAATTTTATAAGGGCCCAAATAAACCCAAAAACAAAATGGAAAGAATTTGTTCTGTTAGGGGTGGATTAAAACATAAATCTCCCTTTAAACATCACAGCTTGGTTCATGGTTCTTTGAAACCAGCATCTCTCCTACCTACCAACCCTGATTGTACATCACAAAGTCAGTCTTACCCACTAGCTTTCCTTGTTCTCCTTCAGATACCTTGAATGCCCATCTTCCAGACAGCAGATGATGGGACTTCTCTGCTTCCATAATCACAGCAGGTAATTCATGTAATCTTTCTCATCTATCCATCTATCCATCTATCTATCCATCTATCTATCCATCTATCCATCTATCTATCCATCTATCCATCTATCCATCTATCCATCTATCTATCCATCTATCTATCCATCTATCCATCTATCCATCCATCATCTATCTATCCATCTATCCATCTATCCATCTGTCATCCATCTATCCATCTATCCATCTGTCATCCATCTATCCATCTATTTATCTATCCATCCATCCATCCATCCATCCATCCATCTATCTATCTATCTATCTATCTATCTATCTATCTATCTATCTATCTATCTATCTATCTATCTATCTATGGTATATCTACATACCTAGAATACAAAGACATTGGTGGTTTGTCCAATAAGTAACTAAAACCTTAAAGACCCAGAAAATTTATGCTTCAGTTCTAGACCTATAGGCTTATAACCTAGAAAGAGCCAGCATTCAATTTTAGATCATAGTCATGAAAGAAAGCTTCCCACACTTGAGTGAAAGTCAGTGTTTAACCCTTGAACTAATAAAATGTGGTACATTGACATTAGACATTAAAGTCTTCTCTGGCCAGTGTACCACTCAAATTAATGCCAACCAGAAGCCCTTTCATGAATACAGAATATTTGACCAAATATCTGTGATTGTCATAGTCCAGTCATTTAACATTAAACTAGTGACTATGAGTTACAAGCCTATCTCTTGCAACTCATCATAGGTTTGTGACCTTTCAAACCATATTAATTCTTTAGATAAAAGCTACAACATGATCGATATTTTGTCAAACATTGCAATGTTCTTAAGCAATTAGGAATTCTCTGCTGGTTAGGTGGTGGCATTGTTTTGACAACTTGAAACCAGCTAGTCATTTGAGAAGAAGGAACCTTAGTAGAAGAATTGCTTGTGGGCAAGCCTGTGCAGGCATTGTGTTTGGTTAAAGACTAATATGATCAGGCCCACCCCACTGTGGGTGTTTCTGTCCCTAGGCCAGTGGTTGTGGGCAGTGTAAGAAATTAAGCTTTGAAGAGAAAGTCTAAGTAGGATTCCTGCTTCCAAGTCCTACCTTGAGTTCTTGTCCATATTTCCCTCAGTGAAGGACTACAAAAGCGTAAATCAACCTCTTCCTTCTAGAAACTGGTTTTTGTAAGTCTTTTTTTTAAATTTCAGCAATTGAACCCTAACTAGAATGTAGTAGTGCACTACTTCCCTAGGAAAGGAAATAAAATCCTTAGATGGTGTATGATTCTTTTCATTTGTATCTTATAACTTAATAAATGCTGTAACATATAGTTAGCTATACTTAAATACTCTGACTTAATATCAAAACATATTTTATTACACAGTGAGATGAGAAAGAATGCACAGATGCCAGCTAAATACAGATGTGTACATATGAAAAAAGCATAGAAGCAGCCAATATACTCATAAAAATTAGTCTTAACGCTATGATTTTATGGTTGAATCTGGTACTTGGTACTACCTTCTCCCAGGACCAACACTGCATTCTTCCAGATTTGAGTAAGTACCTTAGCTATTTGTGTATGAGTACATGGTGAAATAACCTGGTCCTTTACTTTAGAAGCATTCTTCTATCAGTAATCCTATTGGACTGATCTTAGTCACTGCCCATCTAGGAGATGTCTTGCATCCTTCACACTAATCCTGACTTTTATGAAATAACAGTTCAATTTGTCTTTGGTCTTCAGGATCAATCACTCCAGGTCACAAAGACTATCTCCCTTACCTGTGTATTCAAAATCATAAGGAACACAAAGCAACAGGTGGAAACTTCAACTTCCAGCTCAATGGAGTCACGATGTCTTCCAGGAGAAGCATTTCTCCTATGGAGCTGAAACCACTGGGGCAGCTGACTACTCTACAGAGTGTAGGAGCTAGAAACAAATACGTTGCTTCCTGGGTACTAGGGGTAAGATGAATGCTGAGACTTGCGTGTTTTACAACTCTATTCTTAGACCTGTGATTCCTGCATTCTGGGATTCATTGTATGCAGATTTGGAGTATATACAGATTTATTGAGAACCTTACTCCATCCCTGCAAGATATTGTCACAGAGCTGGAACTGTATCTGAGTTGTCAGAGGCCAGTCAACCATTTTGTTAGGCCATCTGTTTCTCGATAGTAGAAAACAGGGCAGGAACCATGGATTCTGTGTGTATGGATTGACTGGCACAGATTGGTGTGTGTGTGTGTGTGTGTGTGTGTGTGTGTGTGATGTGTGTTTCTTAATGATGAAAACAAACAAAAAAAAGTGCTGCATGGGCTATCATGACTTCAAGTAAGCCTGTGAATGATAATTTTGGCAGTAGCTTTGTATCATGTAAAGCAAATTCATATGCAAAGAAATTAAAATAAGAACAAAACACTGCTTCTTCCATGACGGGAGTGGTCTAATGTAAGCAGCCTTCCACCAAATATTTGAGTCAACCCTCCAGGGAATGGCATCAGTCTGAAGACTCATTTTTGGTTTCTGTTGAGTGAAAGGCCATGCTGCTGAGGCCAGAAGTAAGACCTGTCCCTGATCTCATTGCAGAATGGCAGAGTTCATTGGGCAAGAAGAATCTTTGATGTTCAGAGAATGGTTTGTTCTGCCCACTCTCTTCTGAGGAGGCCATCCTTTGGTGAGCATGGCCACAAGAGAACATGTTTGTGGTTTTGTGGATTTAAAGCCGATTTGCAGATTTCTTCTCTAGATTTTCTTGTTAACTGTTTTCAAGTCATGTTCCTTCCAAATCCCTGGTCATTCTAGCCAAATAATTCACTGCAGCATATGAGTCAGCATACAATCCCACAGCTAGGCATTTCTTCTTGCAGATAAAAACAGATGCACTGCTTCAAATTCTACCCACTGGAAGGATCTCCCTTTAGCACTATCTTTCAGGATGGATCAGAAAGGCTGCCTACATTTATTGGCACCTGTATAGCGTGCACATCCATCTTAAAACAGAACCTAACTTTGTTTCTCTTTATCAACTGACTGTAGGGATTAATCATGAGAACATGGGTAAAACATAAAGGGAAAAACAGATAGTGTAGCAAAGGTGAGGACCATTGGACACTTGTATTTCTCTGATTAACTTCTTCCTTTTAAATTTACATTTGATAATGCCACATTTTATGGGGAACAATGTGATATTTCAATTCATATTTGCAATGTGTAATGATAAAAAATCTGAGTAATTAGCTTCCTTAAGATTTCTTTATGTCTAGATATCTGAGGACTTACATTCTTTGTTACAGATCAGTGAGGTTATTATAAACTATCATCCCGTGCTAAACAGTAGAACCATAGAACTTACTACCTTTTTCTATTTTTATATCCTGAACACTGTTCTATCTTCCTTTCTGTTTTTCCTTACTCTTTAGAAATTTTGTCTACTCTCTAATTTTAAGATTCAATTATTCTTGCTTTTACAAATGAGAAGGACCTTAAAGTATTTATCTTTATGTGCCGGGTTTGTTCACTTAATATAATGCCTTCTATTACTGCCCTTCCTTTTTAAAAGCATAACTTTAAAAAATGTAACCTTTGGAGTCTGTTTGGACCCAACCATGCATAAAAAACTATGACTGAGTGATGCTGTGCATACCTTCATTTAGCCTTGATGGGTCAAACCCTTGATTAATGGTGGGTAGCTCAGCTTGCATAGCACCTTAACAATTCAAGGTCTACATTAGAAGGCCAAGAACTGTTCCTCAAAAGAGAGTAAGTATCCATAGATGCTGAAAGGCCTTGCTCTCAAATTCAAAGGATTTGTGTTTTTGATTCACCTGTAGGGGTCAGCCTAGGACCCAAACAGTACCAGTATTCTAGTTTGCTTTTTGTTGCTATGATAATACACTTTGACCACGAGCTACCTAGGGGAGGAAAGAGATTATTGTAGTTTAGAGGTTATTGATAGAAATGTCAGCAGGAACCGAAGGCAGGGACCGAAGCCAAAAAAACAGAGGAATGCAGTTGACTGGCTCATTTAATGCCCAGGGATGGTACCTCCTCCAGTGGCCTGTGTCTGCCTACATCAATTATCATTGAAGGCCCAGCCCCAAAGAAATCCCCAGAGGCCAATCTGATGGGGGCAGTTCCCTCTTCCCAGGTGACTTAATTGTATCAACTTGACAGTAAGAACTGCCAGGGCATAGCTCCTTCATGGTAGGCCTGGCATTTCTAGCTTGCTTCTCGTACAACAGTGTTTGGTACTTGTTTCCAGCAAACAAGTGAGAAAACCCTCTTTAACTCTTAATCTCAACATTAAAGTGTGAACCTTGCTTGACTGGCCTATATTAATAAATTTATGTTTCTTTTATATTATCCATTTCATTTCTATACATCCTGCATATGCTCCCTTAGTTTATCTGATTTTGTAGATTAAAAGATTCAAGTAGTTCTTCAGAAATATAATGCATCCCTTCATGGTTTGTCATTTTCACCTCATCTTTGTAGAGCAGATGGGTCCTGAGTGAAATGATAGGGTGGTGGGTGGGTGGGTGGGTCCTAAGGAGACTTAACATTGTCTGCTTGGCAACAGCCTCAGGGAGGCTGCTATAGGTCCCTCGGGCAATGTAATGCTAATCCCCACAATCTACTTTACTCTGTCTTTCTGTTCAAATACTAATCTCCAGAAAGACCCTCATGGGCACATCCAGAATAATGTTTGATTAACCAACCATCTTTGTATGGGCTCAGTCAAATGAATGAAATGAATGATCACAGACTAGGAAGATAGTTTCATCAGTAAAGTGTTTGTCACACAGCATTTCAATGTCAGTTCATATTCTCAGAACCCAGATAAAAAGTTTAGGACAGTGTTGCATGCCTATAATCCCTGTGCTGAACAGGCAATACAAGAGTATCTCTGAGGCTGGCTGCAACCATTTCTTCAACAATTAGTTGGAGAGGCTAGGAGAGATAGCTCAGATGTTAAGAGCTCTCCCTGCTCTTGCCCAGGACCGGACTCTAGTCCGTGGCACCCATATAAGATTGTCTGCAACCTCCTGTAACTCCAGCTCCAAGAGATTAAATATGCTCTTCTGGAGACCACAGGAGCCTGCACTCACATGTGTACATCCCCCAATACAGACACATGTAAATATACAGAATTAAAACAGCTTAAAATAGAGAGAGCATTGGAGGAAATATCTGATATTGAGCCCTGATTTTCACCTACATCTGCACATGTGTATGCACACCTACACACATGAAAATTTACCCATACACACTCATCATCACATCCCCAGCATTCACCTGGTATTTGATGCACCATGATGACAGTAAAGTTTGCAGAGCTGAACTGAGCATGTGGGCTACTGTGGATGTAAATATTGGTGCATTTGGAGATGAGTCTGTGTCTGATAACATATCACCCAGCACACCATACATACTGAATTGTTTGCTAGATATCAATAAATGCGTCTCAACCTAGTTTGCCATGTGGTGCTAAAATGGAGACACCGTGTGGGTGTTAATTTTTGCATAGAACACTAAGGGATTCTTGTCAAGTTAAAGAATCAAAGAAAATGTTGTGTTCTAGATCAGAGAGTCAAGGAAAACCTGCATCAGGAGAAAAGGAAAGATAGAGAAAGAAAAGAAGGAAGCAGGCACAGAAGTGGCATGCATGTTCTGGCTAAAGGATAAGCAGCAGCTTCTTGTCCTGGAACTGATCATTGTGGTAGCTGTGAATGCACAGAAGACAGGCTCATTACTGCACATCCATGGCACGGTACTCTCTTCTGCTCCCCCCACATAAGGGAGATGAATGGTGGGGTCTTTATGCTCACCATGTGCAGCTGAGACATCCAGGTGCATGTGCCATTTGCTCTGTACCTCTAAGCACTGTGCCAGTTTCCTTCAGAAATGTGTATCATGTTTGCCGATTTGAAACTGAAATACAAATTAAAAGCCGGTGGCGAGCCAGTGAGGCAACTTATTCGAAGTCCTTTTGGCAGCACAAATCAAGTGCTTTGCATTTGCCTACTCATTGCTTAAAAATATTGCTTTCAGAATTTTGTTATGGTTACATGTAGATGTACAAGGTGATATAAGAAAATTTACTGCAGGGTTACTTAATTTGGGGGGAAAAATGGAAAAATGGGAATATCTAAAGGAGGGGACAGTTAAGACAGTTAAGGTTCATTTGTGACAGTAATTCCCACATTGCTTAAAAAATGATAGCTATGTTAAGGGCAGTCCACTCAGAAAACAAATTTGTCAAAAGCAAGCAGTAGCCAGATGAAAGCAGTGGGTAAATGACTTGTCCCCCGCACACAGTTGTGACAGTAAGTGCCGTTTTCAGGAACAGAGCAGTGTCTTCCCTACCTCAGCCATTCAGATCTTCAAAGGCAATGACAGGCGCAAACCTGGCCAGTTCTGGGAAGTGTACCATTATGTACAGTTACTTTTCAAAATCCATTGTTTGATCTTAGATTAAGATAGGACTGAAATGAAGGAAAAAACCACACTTTAGGTACCAGTCCACACAATACAGTCAGTTCCTAGCAGGCATCAACACAAGGGCTCCTTCATTCAAAAACTCCCACCTCCAAGTTCTTGGTTGGATTTGGGAAACTAAGTAAGCATTATTACTCCTGGGCACATAGGATGTCTTCAGAAGCCTGATGTCAGAGGCAAATCCCAAAGTCCTTCTGTATAACTCTTTACCAGTGTGAGGGAGTCGGGAAGCACATGGCTGGGGCAGATGGAGGAAATGAGAACAGCTAAAATGTAAGGCCAGGTCATCCCTAGTGATCAGGCAGGACGTCCAGTGGAGGGGTCAAGGACACTGCAAGAAAACCCACAGAAACAACCTGGCTCACAGGAACTCATAGAGTCTGCATGGGACCTGCATGGGAGCAGTCTATGCCCCCTACATGTGAGTGACTGTTGTGTAGCTTGGTCTAATTTGGGGACTCCTAGAAGAGGTAGCAGGGTCTGTCTCCAATGCTTTGGCTGGCTCTTGGGAATCTATTCCTCATACTGGGTTGCCTTCTCCAACCTTAATGCAAGGGAGTAGCCTAGTCCTACCTCAATTTGATATGCGATGCTTTGCTGATACTCATGGGAGGCCTGCCTCTTTCTGAACAGAAACAGAGGAAGAATGGATGGGGGTGGAGAAGGGGCAGAGGAGAGGTGTGGGAAAGGGATGGGAGGAGGAGAGGGATGGGAAACTGCAGTCAGGATGTAAAATAAATGAGTAAATTTAATTAATAAAAAAGAAAGAATAAGAGAGCATACAAGTTTAAGAAAAATGTGAGGCCAGGTAAAATAGAGCCCAAGGAAAGAGATCACACAGTAGGAAGGTCAAGTTTGTATGTTAGAATTCTTGACACTGGTAATGGTCAGAGATGCATCTGTGATCCGCTGGTACTCTATAGAAGGACATGTGTGGCCGTGTGTGTGTTTGGGGAGAGGGAATGGTGTCCGTTCATGGAAAAAGAGTCTACAACATTTAATTATGTACACATAACCTACTTTCATAAATCTTACCTTTGAGAGGACCATAGATTCTGCATGCTACCCCTTGAGAGTTGTTGGGAGGCTGACAAGATAGAATTTCATTTAAATTCTCAGACTTTACGTTTGTACAGCAGTTAGCAGGCAGAGCATAAATACAGCAAAGGGTTTTCTTCAAAACACAAAGACATTGTATAGTGTGTATATGTGAGTGGGGTGGGCATGTCCAACAGCAAGCATGTATAGATCAGAGAATCATTAGCGAAGTTTTTTAATTCCTACCATGTAGGTCCTACAAATTCAATTCAGGTCACCAAATTGGCAGTAGGAGCTTTTACCCATCAAACCATTTCACATGTCCTGGTGCTCCTGTTGTTATTATTATACCTTTATTATTGTACAAATAAACAATAAGTAGAATCTCATGAACTAGTCTATGCTACTTTGGGCTGGGAGCCTCTTGGTGCCTGAATTTCAAATTTTGCATGAACCTCCTTTATTTTAACAAACTACTACTCTTTGGATAGCTTGTTCCTTCAAAATATGTTCTCTTGTGTTGTCATGTAACTGCAGGGCTCCTCTGACACTCTAGGGGAGAGTTCTTCCATGGCTTTCCATGGCTTTGGTTGAGTTCCGGCTGCCCCTAGAATTCTTTAGCAAGGAACAAGATCTGCCTGCCTGTACCTTGCTGTGTCGTCTTTTACATGGACAACAGTCATTAGATTGAATGAATGTCCATCCTAATTCAGTGTCAGCTCCTTATAGTAACATGGGCACAGGCTTTATTTTTGAAAAATAAAAACATATTCATGGGTAATGGGTGTAAATTATTTGTGTTTGTGTGTGCGTGTGTGTGTGAATGTGTGTGTGTATGTGTGTCTGAGTGTGTGTGTGTGTGTGCGTGTGTGTGTATGTGTGTACGTGAGTGTGTGTGTGTATAGGGGAGTTATGATTCACTTCATACTCATATCTGTGGAAGAAGACTTAGCATTTCTCTAGGTCCATGATCATAGTAAGGCCCTGTGTGCTTTGGACTGGAATAGTAGATATATGGCCTAGGGCTGGCTATGACCTTGACCATGAAGACTGACTAAGATGATGGTTATGTTGAACCAGTAAGTGAGACACCAAACTGAAATTTTTGTTGGAATCTACAAAGAAAACCTCTCCCTATGTGGCTAAATCAGGAATTTGTAATCCTAACTGCCCACAGTTCCAAAAGGAGAGAGGCTGGCAGAGAATAAAAGGTCAATGATACGGCCATAGGGTCAAAGTCTGGAACATGGTTTAGAATCCTGGATCCCCCTGTACCTGAATCCATGTGCTTATGACTTTTACAATTATGTTAACAAGTCTCTATTTCTTCTTGTCTGGGACATTTAGAGCAAGATTTCTTCTACTTATAAGGAAGACTTTTGAGTGAAACCCTGCCTTTATTCTCTTGCTACATGCTTTCTTCCCTTATGAATAAGATGTGTTTTACATCTGATAACTGTGTACTTGAACAGGCCAGTTTCCTAGCAGCTCACAATTGAATGTGGATATAAACACAGGTTGTGGGCTGTCTTGATTGACAGCACGAAATAGAAAGGAGCCAACCTGCTCTGGTTTACTTCTCGTTTCACCCAATATTACCAGTGTAACCTCAGGCAGGTCCCCTAACCTGTCTGTGGTGATGTTTCCTAATCTCAACTAAAGAAACTGTAAGTCTCTTTTTTCTTATGGAATTTTCATAAGGATTCTGTGAGTTAATATTTATAAAGTGTATCAAAAAGTGTCTGACACTTCACAACAGCTACTTATCACTACGGACCAGGAAAGATTATTCCTGATGCCTGTATTAAATGAACACTGCTATCTGTATTTTATGAAGAGACTGGCTAATGGTAACAGCAGGGACCTGACTAAATAACACAGCAAAGAAGAGACAATGCTAGATAAGAATGGAGAAGCTTTGGCACTGGCCATATGGTCCTCCATAGGTCAGAAGTGGATTCTAGCAGTCCCAGCAGCTCTGAGATTTTTGGTGATCCTGAAGCATTCGCCATGACAGTGTCCTAGGGAAAGGGCTCTTGGACAAAGATCTTTCAGAAATGTGTGTGTGTGTGTGTGTGTGTGTGTGTGTGTGTGTGTGTGTGTGTGTGTATGTGTGAGTACAGGGACACACACCATAGCACATGTATGGAGGACAGAGGACAACTTTGTGACATCAATTCTCTCCTCCACTTTACATGGATTCCTGGGCTTTAACTAACTCGTGTTGACAGCCTTACATAGTAGTCATCTTTACCCAGCTTCCCACTCTCTTTATGACTCTTTTAACATTTTATTTATTTATTTGCTTATTGCTTTGTGTGTGTAGGTGAGCATGAGTCATGGTGTTCATATCGAGATCAGGAAACAGTTTACAGAAATGGATTCTATCCTTCTACCATTCAGAGTCTAAGGGTTGAACTAAGACCTTAGTCTTGGCAAGAGGGACCTTCATCCACTAAGGTCTTTAGCCAGAGGAACCTTCAAGTTAGAAAATTTGCTTCCATCTTTTTTTCCCCTCAGTATATCACATCACACCTGACTTGCAATAAATACCCAATAAATCTAATCTTCACAATAATTAAATAAGATATTTTATACATCCCTGCTATATGATATCCTGCTCCTGAATTGGGGTTGCAATTTGTTAGGATAGCTCCTACATTTTCATTCTGGTAAACTTTCAACCATTTAATGTACAAAAATGTACTGAGCACCCACACATGCCAAGCCTCATGTTGAACTTCAAGAGAACTTAGTCTATAGAGCTAACCCATCATGGGCCCATGTGGGATCATAGTCCACAATGCAGTGCACAAGAGCAAGGACAGATGTGAATACAATGAGGAGAAATATAGAGAGGCCATGATGCAGTATGAATAGGTTATTAAGATAATTTGGCCACAGATAGCCTCTCCAAAGGTAGATATCCTTAGTTCAGAATGGATCGACACTATAGCAAATCTATTTGTTCCAACCCAAGAACATAGACAGTTTTGGAGTCGAGAGGAAAGAGTTTAATACATTAGAAACATGTATGGCAGAAATGTCCTGGGAAGAAGGTGGGATGGGGGCACCATTGACATGACTGGAAAGGTAGGAGAGAGAAGATGTCATGGAGTCAGGGAGAGGAGGTCCAGATAGCACACTCTTTCAAGTTAGACTAAAGAGGCCCACTACAAATTGTCAGCCTGTTAAAGGTCAACTCTGTGTTGAGTGGTCCAGGCTATGGACTTGTATTTGACTATTGATTCTTCAGAACTGAGCTATCTCAGGGATGATGGCCTTTCTCAGCCATTACAAGTATTTGTTAGATTGTATTTTTAGTGAAAAAGGCAATAGAGAACAGTAGTGACCACCATAGAGAATAATATGCAAATGCTTCTTCAGCTTCAGGGCTGACAGAGTTCTAAGCTCTGTGGCTGTGACCCAGCAACACCCTCCTCAAGTTCCACATTGACTGTGCATTTCCAAGGGCTGCATAGCAACCAGTGCTGCTATTGCAAAAATTACTTTTAGAATCTATAGAGCCAAAGAGCCTTTTAACAGATATCATCCAGAAGCAATGAGAGAGCCCTTGAAGCATCTATTTTATGCTCTGAGAGAGGATTTTACTCTCTTGATGAAATACTTGAAAAAAAGCAACACAATAAATAAACAAAACCAGCAACCAATCTTCAAAATTCAACTTAATGAAGATTGTTTGGATTATAGGAGAAAAAAGGATACGTTTCTTCATGGCAGAGAAATCATGGTAGCTAGAAAACACATTGGCTGACCACATCGCACCACAGCCAGGAAGTAGAGAGCAATGAATGCTGTGCTCAGGGTTTTTTCTTCTTTATTCAGTTCAGGAATTCAACCCATGGGGGTGAGTCTTTCCAATTTGGGGTTGTCTTTCCTTTTGGCTAATAGATTTTGAAACACCCTAATAGACACATCCAGAAGTGTTTCTACAGTGACTGTAAATGTGTGGAGCTGAGGGTTAAGATGCATTACCACAGAGAAGTTTTTGTTTTGTGCTGGGGATTCCATTGGTAGAAGAAATCAAGCTCCCATAGCCAGCTCAGTTTTTGAATCTATCCGAATATAATCAACCCTCCATCTATAAATCAAGTTGCTTGAGAAAAATAATTACATTGCCTTTCTGGACTATGATGGTTAGTTTAATGGTCAACTTGAGGGATTGCCTATGTCAAGCTGGCATTGGGCATGTCTGGGGGAGTTGATTTAATTGTCCCTATGACTTTGGGAATACCCACCTTTCTGGTAGCTGGAAGGAGGGAAGCTCCCCATTCCTCCTGGTGTCATCCTGACCTTTACTCTTGCTGATACATTCATCCACTCCATTGTTGATGCTTCTGTTTCTTTTGCTGATAGGAGAATCAGCTTCTTTGTGACTCTGACATAGACTGGAGATGAGCAGCTCTTCAAAAATACTCTAGACCTTTAGCTAAATATTGGGAATGCTGAGGCATGTAGCTTGTCAGAATGAACAACTACCAAGTTCTCCACCTCGCTGGTATGAGACAACTGTTGTTGGACTGCCTGGAACACACTGTGGGGCCAATCTAACAAGTCTCCATTTAGCATGTACTATGTACCACTACTGTTGGAGAACACTGGCCTAGGTGGGTTTCCTAGCACTTAAGTGACAATGTGCAAATCTCCTTCGATGAGGTGGATACTGTTCTAACATTGGCTTCTTCTTTTCAAATCATTAAAGTATTGTTTTTGCAATTTACATTTTCAGAGTTTTATACCTGAGAAGTCTACCTATGACATTTTCACATCTAGTTTTCCACTCCCGTACCTCCCTCTCTAATTCATGATCACTTAGGATTAGACTCACCTCTTTACTGTTTCTACTTCTGCCCAGTTTCCTGCCATCTTTGATGTCAAGCATGTGTTTATACATGGCTTCTCTTCTGCTTGCTATGATACTCCTTAGCCTTTCTGCTTTGTTCCTCTGAAAGATCTTCTGGGATGACCACAAGTGTCACCTCCACTGTGAAGCCTTCCCTGAGTTGTGTAATTGGATGGATTCCTATTAGTTCTCATTTAGAAAGCTCAAGATGCATGTCATGTGATGACTTTGGTGCTTTCTGTCCCATCTCTATAGATGATGACCACTTCCCACACCAGCCTGCTCTCTGAGCTCCATGTCACTAATTTGCCTTTATTTCTGTCATTAATTCATTCTTGTAAACTCTTCTAATAAAATATTAATAATTACAGCCATATAGCGAGTGCCAGATACAGTTACAATCGACTTAAATTCATTAGTTTATATCGTCTTGGTAAAAACTCTAGGATTGTTAGTGATGCCATTTTACAGACAAAGACCCGGAAGCCCAGAGAAATGAAGTGATAGCAGCCACACTGCTGAATGTAGGTACCACGATTCCAGGCTGACCGGTGAAACCGCAATGTTCTGCCTCCTTTACCACTGTAAAGATCTCAGACCTGAAGAATAAAACCTCCATGAACCCTGGGCTCGTTTCTGGCCCCCTGCTTAGTTACTAGAAAGAGGAGTTGCATTTATAGGCCTTTGTAGGGAGCCAGCCGCACCCTAAAGACAGCGCCTGTATCCGGCCCATGACTAAGCGGTTTAAGGAAGCTCCTTAGTAAACAAGTCACTGCGCATGACACCTTGTAATTTTCCAGCAAAAAGCCTGGCCCCCAGACAGATACATCATATCGGGTGAGGGTGTGCTGACCAATAGGAAAGGCCCACGTCAGAGATAAACAATGTTGCCTATAAAAGCGGCCTGCCTGGGAGGCTCGGGGTCTTCCGTTCTTTGCCCTAGTGTGTGAAGCTTCAATAAACCTGCTGCAGAAGGATCCTGTTGTACTGCGTCTTGTTTGCGGGCAAAGAAGGCGCGGGACAGGCCTTTCCCTTCCCACACGTCTCTGCGGCCCCTTTCCAGTACTAGTTAGCCAACTGTATTAGGCAGACTAAAGGTGTAAGGCCCCAGTCACTGGAACGAAAGGGCAGAGATGGAGCCGTGAAGAGGGATGAGAAAACTAGCTCTCTGAAGAGAGCAGCATTGGGTCGAAGGAACTGGCAAGGCTTCCAATCAACAATGGCAGAGATGGAGCCGTGAAGAGGGATGAGAAAACTAGCTGCTTGGTGCACTCAGAGTTTCAGTGGGAGGACGGTTAGAATTTAGGAGATGATCAAAATGGAATGTGATATGTAACTAAGCATGTCTTAGTTGTTTAGGGCCATTGGACAGTCACCTGGTTTCCCATTTGCTCATACGTTGTTGGTATGGAAACATCGCCGTGTTGGATTTTCCTTTGTGACCTTAAGGGTCAATGAGCACTTGGTTTCCTTTACTTTTGGGTCGGATAGAGAAGACTCCATGTTGATCCCTGAAGAAGGAAAGGACAGGACAAAGGCAAGCAGAAAGCTGATGTTTCAGAGTCAGCATTCAGCAGGGGCTGGAGATTGTGTACAATGAGGTACGTGGGAATGGCCAGACCAGGCTTCAAGAGAAGGATCTAGAATGGGAAGGGAGGCTGCGGAGAGCTGAAAGTACACAGGATGAAGAATAAAATCCAGGACAAGAATCTCATTATTACTCCTCTTCTTTCCCCATTTCATTAGTCTATACCTCTTAAGCTCCCCCAATGGCTCTTAGGATGAGGAAACACTGAAGACCAATTAGGTCAAGGGAATGTGAGCCTTGTCCCTAATATTTACTCACTACATGTTCTTGCAGAACTTTGGTAGTTTCCTGCAGCCTCGGTATTCATATCTGTAATAAGGGGACAGCGATCAAATTATCCCCATAGATCTATTGTGGAAATAACAGAGACTATTCTACTTGTAACCTGAATGCTGAGTCTTCAGCACAGAATCCAGTTGGAGCAAATTCTAACATCTGACAGCAAGTGTCATTTTTCATGCGGAAGTCCTCAGAGGAAAGAACACAGTAGAGGCACAGCTGACCCAAGGGGGGAGGGGAATCTCTCATTGTTTGGTTTTCAAGACACAGTTTCTCTGTTTAGACCTGGCTAGCCTAGCACTCCCTCTACAGACCAGGCTGGGCTCAAACTAAGGGATCTACCTGCCTCTGCCTCCCAAAAGAGTGCTGAGATTAAAGGCGAGTGCTACCATACCTGGCTGATCTCCATTCTATCTTATTTGCATCACGGCATCCACTAAACTTGAAATGACGCTCCCATTGTTGACCAGTTCTTACAGTCACTAGATAGGGTAGCCTTTATGACCTGCCAGCTTCCATCTGCCTTTGTTCTTTAGCCCCTAAGCTGGAAGCAAGTGTCCCACAATTATAACTGTGCTTGAGCACGTAGGCAAAGGTTCTAATAGATCCTTAGCGACAATCTTATGAACTAGGCTTTTTTAGCAGAGGGAATAACTGGGGTAGACTCTGAAGCTATCCCTACCCATTGTGAAAGACAGCTGAATATCTAATGACGAATTAAAAAAGAGGTTAATAGATGGGGCCAGTTTGTTGGCTCAGTAGCTCAAGGAACTGGTCTCAGAAACCTTGAGAAGTGTGATTTTCAGCCCTAGAATCCATATAAATGTGGAAGGAGAGAGTTGGCTCCACAAAGTTATCCTGATTTCTATATGCACCCCTTAACATGTACCAGGCTGGTAAATAAATTTTAAAATTAATGCACAAGGGAGATAATTTAACTGAGTAGAATGATGAATGGGGATTTGTAGGTAAAGAAGGGGCAAAAACATAAATGTGTCACACATGAAGGAAAGATTATTTCCTTGCTAAGATAAAAGATCTCAATTAATAATGAATGAATGAATGAATGAATGAATGAATGAATGAATGAATTCTCAAGATCCTCTCCAGCCCCAAGTGCCTTTGTAGCATGAATATAGAGAACCTGAACATTTTCTACTAGCAATGAGATACTAAAAGCAAGAGCATAGACTGTGGTCAGTGTCTGTTTTCCATGCTAAACATTCTGATTGGAGGAAGGATGGGTTGCAAGCAAGAAGATGACTGTAGGTCTGTGAGCAGAAGGCCAATTTGAAGGCTCTTGAAGGTAAGTCCAGAGACAAGGAGCGCTCATTGGAATGCTGCACATAGAGGGTGATATTTCCAGTGACAACTGGAAATGCTTTGCAAGAACAACCCAGAGCAAAGCTTGCCTGAATCAGTGTGCAGCTCTCTTTCTGGATGGGATCTGATCACTACTGGGCTGTGCATACCTACCTAGGAGCCTCTTTGACCCTTATACTGAGACAAAGAGGCAAACACAAACTCGGGCAGGCTCTGAGCTCTAGGACTGTCTTTACTGGAGGAATTTATGCACAAGGAACTGTTGGCTTTTGCAATGGCCACCATACTGAAACATAAATCACACCAAATTTGTTTGAAATCTCTTCCTTGGGAGCTTGTGTGTTTTGACAAACCTTACAGCGAATTTGGCCCAGCTTTTTAGATTTGTAATGAAACCTGAATCCCAGCATGCTGGCCTCTCTGGGATCTCCAGACGCATATTCTGAGCAGCCTCAGAGTAATACCTTACCTAATCCCATCCTGGCAAATGAAGTGACTGTCCTGGGCTCTGCTGCAGGAAGTTTGGGTGAACTCTGCAAGCGTTTCTTATAGAGAGAGACAAACTGATAAAGACAAAAATTTGGGGACATTTTTACTCCTGGGTAAAATTGACAGCTAGTGACTTTAAAATATCCCAAGCTGTGACTGGGGGAGAACGTTAATTAATCTGCATATATATATGAAAAAGAAGGAAGAAAAAGAAAAGAAATGTCTCATTTGCATGCATTTGCATTCGGGTCTGGTGGTCTCTGCCCCTGTTTCCCCTTAATACCTGACTTAGCTAGGTGTGAACTCTGTGGGTTTCTATTTTGGGGGGCTGCCCTTTGTTTAAGAATCATATATCTGGTGAACACCAGAGCCAGCACAACTGGGTTCTTTTCTAGATCCCCTAATTCTTTGTAGCAATTATCCCCTCCCATGGGCTATTTGGGGGTTTCTTCCAGTTGTCATATACCACAATTAAGATTGATAGACTTAGCCATTCTTGGGACGCAAAGAACTCATCACGTCAGAGTTAGGTATATTACTTGGGGAACAATACATTCAAATGGAAATTTCTTCCTCAACTGAATTTTCCATGCCCATTTTTCTGGAATGTTTTCTCCTTTGCTTTTCCTAGTTGACTGGATATTCTGCTTTTAGGATTTTTTTTTTCTTGTAGAAATAAAAGCCCATTGCCTCTTGGATGGATTGTGCAGGTAACCTGAATGTAGACCCCCTAAAACCTACCTGCCAAAGGGCTTGATTAAGGCTTTGGGAGGACGCTAAGGGGGCTGAACTTGGAAGGGGGAGGGTAATGCTAAGACACAGCTAGCTACCTGAAGTACAGTAGGTACAGCCAAAACTCTGGAGGGAGGTGAGATCCTAGAGGAGTCTTCCCAAGGGAGTGAATCACCAGTCAATTCAGAGGGACCAGAGTGCCAGTGTTGCTGTGTTTGGGAGTCATCCTATTCCTGATGCGTTACAACAGTGTGGCTTGTCAGGGGAGAGGCTCAGGCAGAGGGTGAACCCACCTCTATGCTAACAAGCTCAGCAATCAGTCTGTGCAAGGTCTTGGCTAGAGGGGGAAAAAAATTAAAACTCAGCCTTAGACCTCTTGTCAGACTATGAGGAGAATTATATTTTTGAACTAGTCTACAGTGTGGACAGGAAATGACCTCTTCACCAACTGCTTCTTTAAAAAAAAGCAGGGGTGCCTCTAGCTATCCAGCCTCTCTCTCTCTCTCTCTCTCTCTCTCTCTCTCTCTCTCTCTCTCTCTCTCTCTCTCTCTCTCCTCTCTCTCCTCTCTCTCAACTCCCTCTCCCCCTTCTCCCTCCTCCCTTCCTCCCTCCCAACCTCCAACCTCCGCTCTCTCCCTCTCTGAGCTCCAGCGCTCCCTCCCCTCCCGCGCTCCCTCCCTTCCTCCCTCCCCGCTCCCTCTCCTCTCTCGCTATAGAGGGCTCCCACAGCACTTCCCAGCCAGTGTGTTCAGCCTGCCTGCCTGCCTGCCTCTGTGTGTGTGTGAGCGTGTGTGCGTGCGTCTACTTTGTACTGTGAAGAACACAGCCCATGTGCTCTGCATGGACGTTCCTGATACTCTGTTAAGCTTGATTTTCGACAAGCAGGCAAGATGTCCAGCACACCACATGACCCCTTCTATTCTTCTCCTTTCGGCCCATTTTATAGGAGACATACACCATACATGGTACAGCCAGAGTACCGAATCTATGAGATGAACAAGAGACTGCAGTCTCGCACAGAGGTAAGTTCTTCAATCTTGGCGTGTTTGTGGATTTTTTTTTTAAAACTGTGCCTGGGCTTTTCCTGGGGTTCTTGGCTGAATTCTATGGGAAGTGTCCCACCAGCTACTACCACGTAGGTGGAAATAAGCGCAGCAGGATGAATCCACGAGTTTGAACGCTGGGTTTCCAGGGACAGTAACTCTTGGAGCTGGGGACAGTTTCTACCGGAATCTTAGAATCTGGAAATAGACAAGGCTGCACTTGATCCATATGCAGGGGTCTCTAGAAATGCAGGTGGTCCAGAACTCTGATGTTTATAGGCTTAGAGATGGTTCTGTTTGTTGAGATATGAATTGCAAGAGATTTGTGAATGTTTGCATCTATGTGTATGTAATATAATATATACATAAAATTTCAAATTCCAGAGGAAGTCTGTTTTGACCTGCTCTTACTTTTTCAAAGTGATTTAAATTGAGATACAAGGGACAAGAAAGGGGCCCTGCCTACTTCTCAGAACTCCCTGGAGGTGGGGTGGGGGATACACACATTTGTCTGTTCCGTGTTAAATTCAGAAACAGGTTGATTGAGGCAGTGGAGCTCTATGACTTCTCTTCTCTCTGACCCCCCCCCCCCCCAAGTATTCTACCTTGGGACAGGAGCTGAGTCCCCATCCTAGGCAGCAACAGTTCTATGCATTTGTGGTCTCCTACTGAGAGAGAAGAGTGAGCCTCTCTAGCAGTGAGCCACTCCAGGACTTCTTCAGAACTTTCCAAATGCAAAACTCCAGACTTCTGGATCACAATTTAAATATTTAATTTTTCTCTAGGCTGGTTGGGTGGCAAAGAATTCTGCCGAGTGCTCATCTGTCTGTAAGTTGGGACTCAGAGTTGAAGTGTTTATTGTAGGTGTGTCAAAGTCTTTTGAGAAGGTTTCTCTGGGAATTTAGTGTTCTCTGCAGAATCCAAATACCCAGAGGAATCATCCCACAGAGGTGTTGGGAGAATAGCTTTGGTAGGTATTTAGATTGAAGGTTGACTTTTAACTCTGGAAAAAGATTCGAGTAAGTTTGTATGATAAAATAAAACACACTTGCTTTGGATTGTCTGTGGAACCATAGAGAATTCCTGATGTTTAATGTATTGAATAGGGCTAACAAGATGTGACCTGCTTTCTGATTGGCTAAGGGCTGGACAAGAGATTGTGTGTTTTTTTTTAGAAACAGGCTGTCTCTATCACTATTATTTTCTTTATATGTTAATGCACCATGGATGTTAAATGTAATTGTTGGCACTGTGACTCTTTCTAGAAGCCAGAAGCTCCTGTACAGTGTAAACTCTTTATGCTTAGCGTGCCGAGTTCTTGGCAGTAAACACGATTGTGTGTGTGTGTGTGTGTGTGTGTGTGTGTGTGTGTGTGTGTGGTGTCTACACTGTGTTGCTTTGTATGTATGTGTTACAGTTTGTATCTTCAATTTCAATCTTTGTAACAGTGTGCTGGAATCCTCAGTCTCTGTCTAAGCTATCTGTTGGCAGAACCTACTTTCAGAATTGGGAACAACTGAGGCACTCAGTAATTGCAAGGAAACTTTGAATAAAAAGAACAACTCTTTGCTAAGTATAACTATTTCTTTAAAAAAAAAATTAAAGAGACCATAGACCATGATTTAGGTTAATTTTTGAGCATATGATCTAAAGATTTAAAGATAACCCTTGTTCAGCTTACTTAGAAAGTTGTTGAGGCCTTGTGGAGGATGTCTGTTATCCTTCTGTGTGTGAAGCTGTTCTTGGTTCTGCGTTGAGCTAGGAGACATCATTTCCACACTGGTCCCCATACAAATCCCTAAGATGGAATAGATTCTCCACTGTTTCATGTTTGAGATATTTGGAAAGTGATCCATTAGTGGTATGCTTTCCCAAAACGACACTTTAATCTTTCTTGAGAGCTAAACCCAGGAACTTCCAACTTTTGGACTACAGGCTATGAGTTTGAAAGATTTTGCTCTTATAGAGCCGAAGGACTGGGGGCGAGGCAAGTTTGCTTTGACAAATCTTTGAGTTTTTAATTTGTCTTGACAACAAAGCAATGCAAACTATTTTTCATTGTGTTCTGGAACTAACCTCCATATATGCACCCTCTTATTAAGTCTTTTTAAAGTACTTACCTTCATAATTCCATTGATACCTTTGTATCAAGGAAGAGAAATTGGTTTTCATATCATATAAAAAGGAGAGTAATTATTAATTGTATCTAATATATGCATATCTAAGTATATATACTAAGCATCAAAATTTGATAGTAATATGTAGTTAAAGAAAAAATAACTTCGCAGAGAAAAGCTAGCTTTATCAATGGTTGTCATTTATAATGCTGTTAGTTTGCAGCCTAAATAGGAAATGGTTACAGTCACCACATACTGCAAGACTGACCTGTCTGTTCACATACAAAATTAAGTAGGTTGTTGAGCAATTACTTCTAGAATTTAGCTAATCAGTACAATCATTAGGGTCTCCTCTTACACTCTGTCTCTTACTTCTCACACACGATACAGTACTATTTTATTAGCTCCTGATTTCTCTCCCCCGCCCCTCTCCCTCTGTCTCTCAACTTTGTATTTTCTTTGGGACATTTACTTAAAACTAAGAAGAAATTACAGCAGTAATTCTAAAGACCACTCTATTAGAGGGTGGGGAAGGAGAAAAAAAAGAAATAACCTACTGATAAACTAGTGCAGAACCATGACGTTGTCACTCCCCTTGAGTGGCTGACCCCAGAATATCAGCCTGTGGATGTTCCTCCCAAATAGATCAATGCCCTTAAGACACTCTGGGCAGTATTGGTTTAAGGAATATTGGTTTAGGAGCTGGTCCTATTTCTAGCTAGTTTCTGTCGCTCACTAACTCGTGTAGAGTCTGGATTTCTTCACCTGCAAATCGCCTGCCATTTCCCTTGAACTGGAAAACTCACTATGGTTTTGCCTATTAAGAAACAGAGCAAAGCCTGCAGACATTGTGTTCTGTGGGTGCTATTTAGCTCAGACTTACAAATGGCAGTGAGACAATCAAGTGTAGGAAACTTGAAAGCCTGGGTCCTGCCATGCTTGATACAGCTGGCACCAGGGGAGCAAGTGGTCCCTACACTAAGTAGGTCTTCAATTAACATTTGTTGACTAGCCAACCTGGGCTTCTTGGAGATTAAAGGAGGTAGAGAGAGAACTCCAGAACCTTGTCATTTAAATTACAACAACGGCTCTGCATCTGTGAGGAGCCTGAGAGCCCCTGAGGAGTTACAGTCACTGTGGGTGGGTCTCTGCCCCTACAAAATCTCACTTCACATCCCCCACTTTTATTTATTTATTTATTTATCATGAGGTCATTTAGCTCCCTAATCTTTGTGGTCAAGCAAGAGTTTAAGAAATTGGACCTAACCTCTTTGAGAAGGAACACAAGCCCATTACAAAGTAAACGGCAAATACGCAAATGCAAATCTGCCTGTGCTAGGGAATAAAATCTCTTTGCCACATTAACACCTTAGGAGATTTGGATAAATGTGTGAAGCCCCCAGCCCACCCCCACCCGCCAGGCTGTCTCACTCTTAATGAAATTAAGAGAAACTTTGAAGTATGTGTCACTGTTTTCATGGGCAGTGGGAAAAGGATTACATTTTCTGCAGAGCCCTCTACCATGAATTGACCCCAGGTTTTCCAAAATCCATTTATTTGAATGGGTATACTGTACAAATTTTTTTCTAGAAGAACACGACTACGCAGTTACATAGTTTAATTTAACATGGTGCAGAGATTCCAATCAGATAGGACATAAAAAATATCTTCTAAAGATTCTGAAAAGTTACAACAGAAAAACAAATAACTAAAATTTTTTTGAAGTCTACACTGTGAAAAGAAAATATAGGTGTGCTGGCTGGGGATCCTAGCGAATATGAATTGGAGTGAAGAGTTGGCTAATGTTGGATCTTTGCAGAATTTGTCAGTTTATTACCCTGACTTACACAATTCCTTGCTATTGTAGATAAGTTTTCAATGTCCTGTTCCTTCAATGCCAATGGCCAAAAATGTTTTCATTACAAAGATGTTTTGAACTCCATTTTTTTTCATGTTGTCACTGAACTAATTTCAATAAAATTACACAAAATACCAGCAAAGTGTAGTATCTTTTTTTTTAAATTTTTTTTATCAACACCATTCATCTCATTGCAAAAGAGAAAACTGTGACTACATTGGAAAGCAGCTCACAGGAGGATTTTATTATAATTACAGTGTTTAGTTTTATGGGATTTAATATGAAGTCTTTAAAATGTTTGAAGACCTTGAAATTCAAATCTACTGTTTTTCACCCTTCCTCTGCTGAACTCTCAAACTCTCCAGGGGTGGGGGATGGGGGAGGGAGTGTGCTTTAGCTACATTTGTATATACCCTTGATGATTCCGATGAAACCTGGTCACAACAAGATTAGCTACTCTGTCTAAGTAGAAAAGAAGAAAACTGGTGTAATACTTGAGTGATCTCTTCCCCTAGGAATTCAGAAGGAAAACTTGCCAGTACCCTGAGCTGCATTATATGAAAGATTTTCAATGTTCAGTTAAAAAAAAAAAAAAATAGGCTGCCCACGTCTTCTGAAGGAGGTTTCTGAGGGGTTGGGGGAAGGGCTGATATTAGTGAGATCAGCCATTTTGAAAATGGTAAGTGAAACCAAACAGTCAAATTTTTAAGATGGGGACTTTCAGCCCCTTAATTTTCAAGCCACCTACATGGCCTTAGAAAGCAAACCACAGGGTTTCTCCACAGAGTTCCTTCTCCGAGGACCCCCCCAACCCCTCATTTTCTTACTACAGGAACTGTTTTTAATTAGAAAATGCTGCAAACTATTTGTAAGAAGCCAAGAAGAAGGGAAAAAAAAATCTTTCAACTCCCCGTCAACACAGATTCTTATCAGGTGAAAGCAACACACATTCATGAAGTAGGATTTAAACACGACGTAGATATTTGAACACTTACTTTTTTGCTTGTGTTGTTTTTAGAAAGAAATTAATTTAAATTGTGTAGAGAATGTTACTCCAAGTCTCCTATTAGCTAATTTTTCAGGAGAACAGAGCAGCCCGTTTGGGAGGAAGCTAGCAAAACCAACCAAACAGCTACAAACTTCCCCTTGTTTGTGGCTATGACGTTTTTGGGCTTTTGTTCGGTTGTCATTTATTTATTTATTTATTACAGTTTGTTTTTTGCTGTTTTTTTTTTTTTTTTAAGGCAGTTTCTCTGTGTAGATCTGGCTGTCCTGGAACTCACTCTGTAGACCAGGCTGGGCCTCAAACTCGAAGATCTCACTGCCTCTGCCTCTCGATGCTGGGATCAAAGGGGAGCACCTGCACCACCACACAGCATTATTTTTTTTTCTTTTAATGTAAATTCTGGCAGCTTCCATCAGAACACAGGCAAATATGAGTACTTAAAATTCAGTTATTGCTTCAAAAATTCTCGTAGTTCAGGCAATGACGTTAAAAGGCTCTGGGAACACAGAGAAGATTGTGAGCTTTTGCTCGTGATTGGGTGATGGAGAAAGATTTAGAGACCTACTGGCATGGTGAGAGGCACAAAGATAAAGTTGTAGGAATGTATCATGGCTGCCTATGCTCAGAAAAAGAGCGTCCTGAAAGACAGCTAGAAGGGTTATTACTATCATTTGTGGTGTATTTACTCTGTTGGGGACAGTCCTTGGTGAAGTTAGATGCTAACTGCTATCTTTCTGCTGAGAAGTAAACTGGGAAAAAGATGTTTAAATCCTTTGTCTTTGGTGACCCAGGTGACTGCCACTCAGCTTCAGAGTTCCTTCCTCTCAGCCACATCTCCTGTAGAAATAAGATCTGCCAGCAGGAGTCTTGTTTCACATGCACAAATTTTTTAATGTCCGTGCATTTGCTTTATCCCAGGATGTTAAGATTTTGAGGTAGCTAGGCGGGTAGTTACCACATGTGACATACATGACTCCGATATGAACTGGTGTAGAGCAAGATTCTAAGAAACCGTCTGAAAGGTCAGGAATGGAAAATATACCTGGGTTATTGCAAAAGATTCCGAATCGCGTGTCCTATAGAAAAATACTTTTACCAGAAGGATCTCTGAAACTATAGACAATTATGCATGGCTACTTCATAGTTTTATTTATTTTTAGTTATAATTAATTTTTCTTCTGGTGGTTGATTGTTGATGATGATATTTGGGTTGTATTTTTGTTTATTCATCCTTTTGGGGACTGTGTCTTAATGTATAGCTCTGGGTGGCCTGCCAGTCATTATGCAGACCTGGGCTGACCCTGAACTTGGATCAGTGTTCCTGTTTCAGCTTCCTGAGTGCTGGGATTACAGGCATGCACACCAGGCCCAACTCTGGGTTAATTTAAACAGTAACAGAATGGGAGAAGACAAGATTCTAGTTTTGATGGTTTCTTGGTTGGCAAGAGGAGCCAATATATGTATTAGGTGATTAAATTGGAATCCAAATTTGGCATAGCATGGGCTTCCTTTGCAGATACTCAACTCAGAATAGGAGAGGAATAGAAGGAACAACTCCTATGTTTGAGTTTTTTGTTATCCTATCCAATTCATTCCCAAAATAGAGCCAGTGTATCTATTGCTAATATCTGTAGTTCTTTGCAGGAAAAGAGACTTCCTTCTCTACCTTGCAGCTCATTCTGGCTACCTTAGAAACCACAGTAAGATGAATCTCCTCCTTTGGTCCTCTCCTGTGCCTGGTGTGCATGCATACTGCTTCTCCCTTAAGAGATAAGGAAGAGAGGACAAGATGTGTAAGTCTCCTCAGGAACATGCTGGAATCTCTAGAGGCTGTGACTTCCCACATTCATACAGGCAGGTAGATCTCTTTGTTCTGGCTGTGCATAACCCTGGCTGCAGCTCCAGCCTGCATTTATATCAGCCCAGCCACATTTTGTCATTCTCCTTTGAAGTTTCGACCTTCAAAACAAAAAGAGAAAGTGTAGGATTAGAGAGTGGACAAAACCTTCTGAAGAGGGCCCTTCCTTGTCCTGGTGATGTTATAGTCCCCATTGCCACTTTTCTATAGTCAGGTGGTCTGTGCTTTCAGCTTCTACGCCACGGTACCATCCCTTCTCTATATAAAACCCAGGTGGAATATTCTCCTCCCACCCAGCAGAGGCTTCTAAGAGCCTGCTCTGCCTTTAAGACCATCCTACCCATTCCCTTCTTTGCCCAGAGGGACCACTCTTCAATCTGTTCACTTGCTCAGTTGCTCAGTGTCTCATCTCAGCCTTTGCCCTTTGCTAAGGATTCAGGCACCATCATCCTCCTACAGAGTAACACATCCCTAATTGGAATCCTGTTCTAGGCTAAAATTTCCCAGTGTCCTAGTCTTCATTACAGAAGATCAATTTCATATTTGAGACAAACAACCAAATAAACCAGAAGGGTAACAGTCTCAGCGAATAGAATCTCTGGTGATTAACTTGTGTCCCCTTCCCAGAGAAGTATTCCTTAATCTCCCTTAAGGTATAGGGTCATTCTGGTCACTGTTCCTCTCACATGCCCCCTTCATTTGCCTCAAAGGAATCTTTGTAAGCTGGTATTTGCTGCTGCTGGTAGTTGCTGCATTTTCTCCTGCCTCCTCTTTTTTTTATTATCATCTTCATAGTTTTATTGATTCTTCAGGAATCTCAAATAATGCATTTTGATCATATTCAACGCCCCCCTTCTTAACTCCTCCTACACCCACCACCTGATCCTCTCCCAACTCCTATTCCCACACTTTAAAAACAAAACAGAACAAAGCCATCAAATTTGTGCTGACTTTATACTCCTGGGTATGAGGTTATCCAATGGACTGGTCCACTTACTGGGTTTTTTTGTGTCATCATTGTTTGCTTGTCATGTGGAGTATAAGAAGCTGTGTGAGGGCAGAAACATGGTTGCCCATTTTAGTCATCTTACTCATCCCCACTGTAAGTAGATGACATGTAGACAAAGGAAATTGAATTGTTTTGCTACTGTCTAGGGTGACATGGCATTTGCCCATAATCTTACACAATGAGGTTGTCTGCAGTTCCAGTTGGAGATGGCTCTGTGCACCTATCAGGCAGGTAGATATCACTGCCTGTAGGACATGATGGTCTGAGAAAAGAGATCCAACTCTGTGAGCCTGGGTGTTGTGAATCTGTTGTACATCTTTTGACTTCTCATTAAAGTCATGTTAGTGATCCTAGAGGTCTTACTTGATATGTCCATGCCTTTCTTCCAGTCACCCCTCCTCTCACTTCCAATCTTTGATCCTCCAGCCACCTCCCCCTTCTTCCCGTCTTTCTCTCTCTGAATCTACCCAAGGCTCATAAAGATTGTATTCCCTAGATCATTTTGCATTTGTAGAACTTTCTTCAAGGGCCACCAAATAACTTACCTGAAATGATTTGCTTAAGAGAAAAATATGGATAATTACATCAGTTTATGGTGTTGTGGACTATACTAACACTGTATTTGCTAACTATATGGTATGTGTTTAGGGGGGATGCTTATCCCAGTCACATTTATGTTTAGCATTTGTTTATACATGAAACTTCTGGTGGGGACAGTGTAATTGATGATGATTACCATCATCATCATCATTATTAGTATGCCACCAGGCCATTTCCTGTTTCTTGGAAACGAGAGACTTTAACATCAATAATGCTTACAATGAAACATATTTAGCCCCAAGCTCTGTGTCAACCTCCTGCTTGCTGTAAAATCCTGGAGAAGTTTCATAACTTTTTTGGGTCATGGTTTCTTAGACTGACTTTGGCACTGGCAATGGTTGTAACAAGTTTGGTATAGCATAGGTACTGAACACACCTGTGGTGTTTGCAGTGATATACCTGTTCTCTGTTCTCTCAGGAGATTAAACACTGACCATTGCAAAACTCAGCCTGCTATCCTCCCCTAATCTTAAGAACAGAATTTACTGTGACATTCCTCAGAGTATGTTTTGGTACCCTCTGTGTGTATAATTTTTCTCCTAGGGTTTTTCCTGGCTGCATATCAATGGTGACACAGTAATCATACTCTGTCATGTGGAAGAGTGATAGCCTGATGAGGTGCCCATATCTCCTCCAAGCTGAAGATCATGATTATCTTTTAGAATATTCATGGCTAAATATTAAATGTTGACCAATATATGAGATCATGTGCACTCCATTCCACTGGGAAAAGATTGTAATTTGGGTACACTTCATCTAAGAAATCAGTAGAGGCAAGTAGGTATTGAAATGATAACTCTTTACCACTGCTTTTGTGGGGCTGTCTAAGCAGCAATGTCAAGAGAAGGCTGGGGAACACATCTATGCTGGGCCTTGATGGTTCATTTCTTCTGAACAGGAACAGCTCTCAATCTGCAGCCTATGCTAACTACTCAAAGGAGCTAGGTCAGCACTAAGAATCCAGAAGCACCCCTGTGTGTCTGCAATGATAATAGCCTTAGCACTAAAACTTAATGGTCCCTTGTGTGTTAGTCCTTCACATGGTAGACAGGCACTCTGTGATTCAGGATGCACGGACTGCTCTGTTCAGTCTTCCTCTGGACAGAGGAATCAGGTTTTCTGGACTCATGACACCTGCCCCTGCTATCTTATATATCACAACATCATGCTTAACCCCCCCTCCCCCGCAAATTTGACAGTGGAGTCTTCTCAATTGTTTATAGTGAAGTCTACATGACATATTTTCCAATACTTCCTTTATCATACACTTGTGATTTTTATTAAGAGTCTGTGTTAATAAAAACCTGATATCATCCTTTCTGGAGATACATATTGCATAGTTAGAATGTATCAAATTATTTGTAAATTAAATTCTTTCTGTATCTCAGTCTCTGTCTCTTTGTCTCTGTCTGTGCCCCCCCCCCCCCGTGACTCTCTCTTCTTCATTTATTCTGAAGAGGAAGCAGAACTTGTTAAATTTTGCTTCCCAATGTAGGTCACTCACTTATTAGAACTCACGAGAATCGTATTGTGATACTGAAAAGTTATATAGACAAGCAAAAGCTAAACAATAAACCAGACAGATTTGGCAGCACACACAAAAAAGCATTCATTTTATTAATTTTAACCATGATTAACTTGCTGTTGGCCGAAGTTTCTTACTTAGATCAGAGTGAAGCAATAGTGCTTATTACCTAAAAGGCTCTCATTTGGCAAAATATGTTGCTTTCAAGTTAGTGAAAATTGGGCTTTCTGAGCCGGAATAAATGTTAGAGGACGTCCACCCTAAGTTCCTGATTCTAAAGTGCAGAGTCCAGACCCTGACTGTGGTGAGGTCAACTCAAAAACCCTGTCAGGTTTTACAAGACCTAGGCCTAAAAACTAGACTTATCCTGCACTGAGCTTCTTGCCAACCCCCGGTGTGTCCTGGGATCACACAGAAACCTTTAATTGCCAAGCTTCATTTCCCTCTTTTTAGCTTTCCAAACATCTAAAAAGTAGTTTTGCTCTGTAATATGAAGTTGTTGACGCTAAAACATGGACAAATAAACCTCTATGTTTTAATCTAAGATTATTTTCTTTGCCAATTTATTTTAACTGTGATTTCAAATATTCACTTTTAGATTTTAAAAGCATCTGTACATTGTCATTGTGAAGATTTTGTAAAAATACAGCTATGATAAGATAGTAAATAAATATACTTTTCAATTTTACCATGCAAAGATTATTGTTAACACTTTGGCTATTGAATTTAAAGCATCTATACATATTCATACATATATAGACAGTTTTACTTGCTTTGGAACACATTTGAGCATGCTTTTCCTTTTCTTAAAACTTGCATTATATGTTTTGTTGATTTGTGCACATGTGCAGATGAATTTGAACACATGCCTGTGGAAGTCAGAGGTCAAATGGAAGTAGCCAGCTCTTCCCACCATGTGGGCCACGAGGATGAACTCAGGTTGTCAAGCTTGCTACTGGGCATCTTTACCTGCTGAGCCATCTTGCAGGCCATGAGCATCTTTTGAATCCAGCATTTTTATCTAAAATAATGAACAATTTACCTCTTCTTAAAACTTCTAAGATGCAACTCTAGTTGTCTGAATTATTCAGACTTCTGTTTACTGTGTTTTTATAATTAAAAGCACAGGCACACACATACACACACACATACACACACATGCATGCACACACATTATTTGCTCCCTTTTTGCTGTAGTTTGTATCCGATTGATTCAATATTTATAACATACAGCCTTACTTACCCCCAGCAATGTGAAGAAATGCAAAAGTAAAGGAACTATCTGAAAGCTGTGGTGTCCCGTACTATTTAGCTTCAGAAGCCCTGAACTCAGGGGTCTGGTCCTTTTTAAGACTGACTTCCCCTCTTCAATTGTGGATGGAATCTATCCCCCTGCCCTGCATTTCTTTCTTTTGTATTATTACTAAGTGAAGAGGCAGGCAGCCTCACACAAAGGTTCGTAAATCAAAAGACTTTCACATGATTCATTGGGGTATAGGCAGCTGAAATTAATGTTAAGAATCAGTGTTGATCTAGAACTGTCTGGGTGTGCAGTGGGTTAATTTATGATTCTTTTTGAAGGACATCTTTTTGATTCAAGGAGAAAGAGTTGCCTCCAATTTAGGCTATGTCATGAGGTGTGTGCGGTGCTGTTCTATTGTCCTCACAGGATGGAAGGGAGCCTAAGGGTCAGGTACCAGCTTATTCATGTTCCTGTTTCTCTCACGGCAATTGGTATTGTGTCCAAAGACAACCATTTTTTAAAGGCGCATTTCACAGAGGCTACTATTTTGTAATTAGTTCCTGAATTATTGCTGTTTTTCTGTAGGCAATATGCGTGCCTTAAGAAGCCTCTTGCTCTGTGTATCTATGACAAGAAAATGGTCAGTTGTAATTACACCTATCCTGGCATTAAGTATGTAACTTCTAACTTCTGAAGGCATGCAAATTGGCTTCAGTGTTGAGTGGTTGCACAGCCTTAGGAAAGTTAATGTAACCCCTCTTTGTCTTGACTATTCTCGTGTGTAATAGGTGGTGATGATAAAACTATACCTCTAGGTTATGAAGACTGTCTTAGATAATTTTCACGAAGTATTTAGCACAACTATTTTGTCACAAGAACACTAACTACACTTTCTGTGGTTTTCCATTTATAGATAGGCTACATATACTCAGTGTGCTGATCCTCATTGGGAGATGGAGAGGACAGCATTCATGCTTCATATGAACTTAGCAGGACACAGCAATTATTTATCAAGAAGAAAGTTCTTGAAGGACAATGGGAATTTATACATTCAGAAAGGGTGTTTAAAAGAATGCCTTTAGGTAAAAAGAATAGTAAATGCAGGGAAAGTGAACCTTAAAAGGTCATGTTACGGTTGATGAGTTGGGCTTTGGGCATAGTTAGGGCTTAGGGTTTAAGTGAGTGTATGCATATGTGTATATGACAGGTGAGGTTGTTGAAAGGGGTAAGAATTGAATTTGGGTAGAAAGTAAAGGTTAGAGTGTGTAGGTGATGGCATGCCCATCTAAGGCTGTTGCTGATCTTCATGCTTTAGAAACGGTAAGATGAGCTTCAGTAGGGTAAGTACAAGCAGAACTCTGGCACAATGACCTCCCTCTGCTGTGACTTGCCTTTCCCTTCTGCGAAAGGGGCATCAGGCATCTTCACCTCAGGAAGAGGCCTTTCTTGAAGGAGAAGAGGCCTTTGGGTTCTTTAGCCAAACCCTGGTGCATAATACAAAATAAGCCTGCACTGCCTTCTGTTGTTGGACAGGGAGTAAATGAAGGTGTGTAGGGGTCCAAAGAGAAACAATTTGCTCTACCTTCACTCAAGGTCACCGTGGTTCCTTGTGGCAAAGGGACTCCTGTCTGTCTTGACTCTTCAGAGGGCTTTTGTGGATGGAGAGATTCACAAAGGAAAAATTAGACACATTTGCTGGCTGGCTGTGCTATTTTTAGCCTTGTGTGTCTGAGGCAAAGGATACATTTTCAAGGCTTTTTTTTTAAGATGCAGAATTACTGTTAGCCATGGTTATATAATTTGTCCAATGATGCACTGTCATTGTGTACCACTGAGGTTTCCACTGCGGGAAAGGGATCTTCCAGCAGCTATTTTGGAGACTAGGTCCAGAGTCTCCAGCCCTGCATCTTCTTCTTCTCGCTAGGTAGAACTGAAACTTTTGGAGAGAAACCAGCAGGATTTGATGTGAATACTGGGGACGCTTTCTCAGCTGGCAGCCAGTATGATCCAAGAACACTGTAGTGTCAGGGGGAAGAGAAATGTAGCAAGCTGAGCCCTGCCACATTCAGGGTATGATTCAGTTGATGAAATGTAAAAGCCAATTGATTCCCGTGAGAAGAACATCCCCAGTGCTGAATGGAACAATGCAGCCAGAGGACCAGAGTTTAGGTGATGTGTACTCTTCTCCCTACAGGATCTTTGGCTCACTTGGCGATTGTCTTGAAGCTCTGCCATCCTGGCCTCTCCTTCTTAACCACCGAAGCTGGTGGCCTTGGAAAGCTCTTTACCTTTCCCTTACCAGTTTTCTCCTCTGATCCCCCTGAACCTGATAGAAGCTCCAAGGTGTTCTTGCTTCCACCTGGGAACCTATGAGGGCACCGAGGTTGGTTTCTGCCTTAATTCTGCTACATTAAATATGACATCAAGGTCCATAGCACGCCTTTGAGTTCTTCAGGAGCCTCTTCTACTTTCTTGGGGTAGAGAATCATGCTGAGTCACAGTATGGGGAGACTTGCTTTTCTGCTCAAACTGCTGGAGCCTGAAGACCAAATGCACCATGCACTTTGTCTTAGAACCCGCATCTAGCGGGAGGCCCAGAGACTACATTTTTCCTGTCATCATGAAAACAGAGCAAATGTACAGTATTCTACAATTACAGAGTTCAAGGGGTCTGCTGGACCATCAGATTTTTCAGAGAGGTTAAAATTCATCTGAACTAGGACAGGAAAAATGAGCTTAAGCAGTGTAAATTTATTCTACAAGGACTGTTAATGTCTGTTGGCTAAGTGCATTAAACTGCTTTTGAAATGATCTCTTGTGTGTACTGTTTTAGACATTGCTTGCTGGGAGGGTGATTTAAACCTTTTTTTTTTCTGGACTCACAACTTTGCATTTATCTGCTAAAAAATACTGTATTTGAAACAAATAAACATGAAAATATAGTTTATTATATTTCCAGGCATTTGTCGGAAAGAAAAAATATGTTAAGCCATTTATAGTTAGGTACTGAAATCTCTACCTTAATTCACTCCATTGTATTTATCAGGAGCTCAACTCTATATAATATTACCCACTCTCTGGAGACTTCCTTGAAGGGATACCAGGTACTTTGGGCATAATGAGGGGATGGAGGAGGTGGGGAAAGAATGGATGGGGAATGGTTTCTAGCCCCAATTCTACATTTCCTGTGATTTTTTTTCTTTCTTTCTTTCTTTTTATGGAGGCAGGGGAAAGGCAGAGAAGAAAGGGCTCCGCTGTTAGTTTTATTATGGCTTTGGTTTTAAAACCATTTAAGAAGTAGCAGTCACAGTGGCACCCTGCGGTGTCTGGGATTGAACTACACTGGCTTATTCATTCATCAGTAGCTGCTGTGTTTTCTTTATTATGTGCTCAAGGATGAAGGACCACAGGGAAGGCCTGTCCTCAGGATGCTCTCAGCCTGGCAGGGAAGACAGCCAGCTAGGCATCTAGGTGTGAAAAGCCACCACAGGTGTGATGAGCGACAGGGGTTTGCTGAGAGGAGCCAGAATAAAGGACTGGGCTACTGAGCCATACTTAAGAAACACACTCATTTGGAATTCTTTTTATGTCATCAATTGTGATCTAAATATGTGATCTATGGCACCATTTACTTGCTGGTGACACTGTGTATCTGATGATGTCTAGAGTAATGATGATGTCTTTGCTCCATAAGCAAATACAAGGAGGAAGACCGAGGCAGGAAGCATCAACGTCCTGGTCCTGATCATGGTTATAACCAGATTTTTTAACCCATTCAAATCTAAACCTGGAGTGAAGGAGACAAAAAGAACTGTTCCTCTAAGTCTGCATGAAAGCTGAGGTGTCTCAAAATCAATCCCCTTTACTTTACCTGGCTATGAGAAATTGCTTGTGAATAGGTAGAAAATGTATTCTTAACAAGAAATTGACCATAGCCTATATCAATTTTTGTGAAGCTTTCAGGTTGTTACATAGTGAATTAAAAAAAAAATCTAAATCCCTCTCCCTTGACTGTGGTATAAGCTAGCTGATGCCAAAAGAACTCCAGGAGAAGTAGATTGTCCAAAGCTTTGAATAGCTGGAAGTCTCTAAAACTGAGGCAGGGGACTAGCTGAGGAAAACACGGGGACAATGACGATTTTTGCTGAGTTCTGGCTGTGTCCTGTGCAAAGGACTGTTGCATCACAGACTCCACTGAACAAAATGCCTCTGGTGATTCCTACTTCTCAGACCATAAAGCAAAGCTGAGAGAGACTTGCCATCATCCCAGGGTTTCAGAGCCAGCATGATCTGCTGCTCCATGGCATGATCCAGACTGCCCAAATCCAGTCCTTATGGCTCAACTCCATTACCTTCTAGGTTGGTGGTTCTCAACCTTCATGATGCTGGACCCTTTAATACAGTTCTTCATGTTGTGGTGACCCCCAACCATAATTTGTTTTTCATTCATACCTCATTACTTTTGCTACTGTTATGAATCGTATTGCAAATATCCGTGTTTTCCAATGATCTTAAGCAACCCTTGTGAAAGGGTTATTCGATGCCCCCCCAGAGGGTTCTTGATTCACAAGTTGAGAACCAATGTTCTAGACAATGTCACTTTCATAGATGAAGAAATTGAGGCCTGAATAAATCACATTTCCCAGGGGCTCCCATCCTCTACCAGGAGCTCACCAAGAATACCTTGAGGAAGCCACAGCTCTGTATATTCTTTTGAGTTCAAGGACTATATCTGTGTTATTAACATAGAATCCATGATTAATGGCAAAAAAAAAAAACCCCAATCTAGACTATTTCAGATGGAATGATGAATACCAGTGGAGAAACAGGCTCTGATGTTTAAAGACAATGGGAACTCGATGCTATCCTTCATGAGGGTAGGCTCAATGTCTGTCTTCCACGTAAGACACTATGTGCAACTGTGTGAGTTCCCTGAAGAGTTCCCTTAAAGTGGATCAGCAGCCTTTCTGTGTGCAGAAATTGATGTCTGGTCTCCTTCCTGGTCAGCTCTAGCTCCTCTGGCTTCAAAAAGAGTCTGGATTTCAGCCCCTTTGTCCCATTGCCTTGGCCTGCTATCATCCGCAGTACAGAAACTGTCCAGTGATGTTGGAGACTGTTGATTCTTAACTTAGTAACCCAGTAACCCAGAACCTGAAATCTAATTGATGCTTGCCACATTTTGATTGAAATCATGAAGAATGTTAAGGGTGGAAACATCTTTTGTTACTAGAATTTAGTGCATCTAGAAAGGAATTGGGATCCTGTGCCTTGGAGATTGGTGGAAATAATTCTAGAGGAATGATAGGATCTAGAATTATTGGGAAGAAGAGCATGCTGGCCGGAGGGAATAGAGGCCTCAGATGCAACTAGATACACAAGTCAGAGACAGGTTTATTGGTGTTTGTCTGGCCTCTGTATATGGGAGTCTACAAATGTGACTCTATGCTTGAAGGTGCTGCTGCCATGGTGCCCCATGCTTGGGCTCTGTGTGCTTCAGCCTTCTACTGCTAGAACAAAGTGTCTACAGTAAAGATGAAAGGCTCACTGTGTTCCTGTTTAGAAGCCCTAGTCTGAGATCAGGTGGACCCATTGCTTTTACACCCCTGGTTTGGTCCTGGAAGACAACAGTAAGACACATATGTGAGATGAGCAGCTTGCCTCATGGCAGGGTAGCAGAGGAGGAGGAAGGGGTTAGAGTTCCATGATTCCGTTCAAAGATTCATACCCAATGACCCAATAGACTTTCTCTAGGCTTCATGTCCTACAGGACCTATCTCTAAATGGCATCCTCTTGGGACCGTAAATACATGGGAATTGGGGAGATAGTCTCATTTGAAGTTTTATCTCTATAATGTTCAGAGACTGCAGTTTGAATGGACATTTGTGCCGTTGTTAAATGTGGCTCCATGTTTCTGGGAAGATGCTCTTCTTTTTACTAGTAAGTAGTCTTTGTGATCAGTGGGATAAACATCCAAAAAAAATTATAGGGTTACATAGATGTAGGGTAGTGGGCAGAGAGCTCAAGCATGGGGCACACTTGCTGCAGCACCTTTAAGTATAGAATAGACTCCCATTTACAGAGGCTAGTGAAAGTTCACTAAACCTGTCCCAGACCCATATGTTCAGTAAGACATCTTGGGCCTTTGTTTCCTTCAGCTAGCATGCTCTTCTTCCCAACAAATCTAAATCTTTCACAGATGTGAAGTTCCATCTAAGCTGAAAGAACCAGTGAGGGTTGGTAGGATTGTACAGGGGGTAAAGCCTTCCCCATGCAAGCCTTGGAATGAGCCTCTGGAACTCACATGAAAGCCAAAACTGCTGGTATGCATCTGTACTTCCAGAATCCCTTGTAGGATAAGAGGAAGAGACAGGAAGATTGTCTGGATGCTCCCTGTCGGCCACTCTATGGTATACAGCGTGAAAAAACATGAAGGGAGAAGATTCTGGCTCAACAAAGAGGAGAGAAACGAAGACAAGCACGCACACACACGTATGCACGGACAAACCAAATAAGCAAATAAACATATTTTTGGAAAAGAACAGTAAGACTTGAACAGACCAACGTGACCTAAAGTATGAAGGTGGCATTAGAGAAGCGGCAAGTGTTAAGGTCCTATGACAAGTGTCCAGCCATCTCTATCTAGTTCAGACACCAAAGACAATGTATAGGAAGCAATGTGAAGCTGAAGATATGGTTGGGACCAGGCCATGAAGGGACAGGAGGTGCTAGGCTTAGATTGTTATTTTCCTTGAATCCTACGGTATGGATATTTTGCTGGAAGTTTGAGAGTGGCTCACCATTGGAACACCACTTTATACGTAGGTCTCTGGCTACTGTATCAATAGTTTTCTTGGCAGAATCTAAAAGCAGATGAAGAAAGTCAGTTTGCAAAACGATGCTATCTTTCCCAGGTAGAGAACAGCAAAATTGGTAGGCCATGGATAGGCCATGGGGGGTGTTGGGTAGTGTGGACCCGGACATTGCTGGAAAAAGAAAAGAAGAGGTTTCCTGGGTTACATCACCATCTTCTTTTGTCGATGGACTTGTCAATGCCTTCAAGCCTCAAGCACCCATTGCGCTAATGATGTACACTCCACCTACTTCCCAGGATTGTCTTGAAATGGTCACAGCAGCACACCAGAAGGCCCACCAACTTTTCCACTGCTGGATCCCCTTTGCCTCTGCTGAGCCTCTAATGTGTTTCTTGCCCTCTTGCATCTTCTTCCTTGCTTCTTCTTGGATTTACCTTAGATGACATCTTAATCCCTTAGCAGGTTGTTCAACGTTCTTTTTCTTATTTTTGTAAAGCAAAGGTAAAATGCTCGTTCTCTTTGCCATTTTTTGAGACTCTATTTCTCCTGAGTTATTAGTGGTCCATTCTCTAGTGCCTCTAGTTATTGAAAAACTCTCATGATTCTCTTAAGCCCACTGCCACTTTGTTAGTTGCTTTTCTCTTGATGCCTTAAGTATGGCATTAGACTTTTCTTTGATCCACTATCCTTATATATATATACATTCATTAGGTCTCTCTCAGTTTCTATACCTTTGTAAGCCAAGAATAGGAAAGGGTTCATGGCAGATAGAGACAGTGTGCGTTTATCTCAGGCACAGGAAGCCGTGCTAGAGTCTAAAGATGCAAAGACAGCTGGACCTAGGAATGAAGATGAGGTAGAGGCTGATTTGCAAGGAACCACCAAAAGGTTATATATATCTTCAGATATAATAGTAGATACTTTACTGTTCCAAGATCGCTAAGCACAATGGAGAGACTCAGCAAACATTGGATAAATCTTTCCCTCTCATTAGATGCATAGGCTTTTATGTTTTCACTTAGAATGTTCTTACACATGTTTTCATTTTCTATACCCTTGTATGTGTGCGTGGGGTTTTCTGAATCAGGGCTTCTTCAAAAAAGACTCCCCAAGTCACTGATTTATTTATGGATTTATGATGGGGACACACATTTTTATCTTTGCAATTCCATTCAGGAAGCTCTTAAAGATACAGCTACTTTTAATAAGTTGGTAAATGACAGCCAGCAATATGGCTCAGTAGGTAAAGACACATGCTACTAAACCTGATGGTCTGAGTTCAGTTCCTGAGACCCACATTGTAGAAGGAGAGAGCTGATTTCCATAAGTTTTCCTCTGCCTTCCATGTTGGGGCATGTGTGCCCCTTCTCCATAGAAAATAAAATAACTTAAAAGAAATATCTCCAACAGTGTTGGCACATAACTTTAGATGGCTTGCACACTAGGTCTCTCTCAGTTTCTATACCTTTGTAAGCCAAGAATAGGAAAGGGTTCATGGCAGTTAGAGACAGTGTGCGTTTATCTCAGGCACAGGAAACCATGCTAGTCTAAAGATGCAAAGACAGCTGGACCTAGGAATAAAGATGAGGTAGAGGTTGATTTGCAAGGAGCCACCAAAAGCTTAGCAGAAAGCCAAAGGATCACCATGGGTTGGAAGCAGTTGCCAAAGTGTGGCCTTGTACTTTCTTTCACCCATGTCTGGCTTGTTTCTAGCACAAGGTTTTTGTTAAATTTACAGGGAAACAACAGAGTTGGAGGTATTTGAATGGATAAAGCATCCTACTAATTCCGCACTGAGAAACAGTCACTGACTCGATGGTTGAAAAAGCTGATACAATGAATGGACCGTTCATTTAGTGAAAGGAACTTTCTGAGGATCAATAGAAATAGTTGTTTCTGGAAATAGCCTGTTGTTTGCTGATTACCATTAGTTAGAATCAGACTAATGCCTTCCCTCTAATATACCTAGAGATTTGTGCTGGAATTAGCTATGCAAATTGAATTCTTAAAAAAAGCTCTACAAACCTGTATGTTATATTTATAAACTTTACATTGTACTAAAGTCAGCAAATGTCACAGAATTAAAATCAGTAAATGCAAAAGTGGAGGTTTCCATAGCAACTGTAACTAGCCCATATTGCATGTAAAATGGAATGTACATTAGGATTTACATTTAATCGTTTATTAGTATGGAAAAAAAGTCCTTTATAGTATAGAGCAGGTGCAATGTTGATTTGTTAATACGGCTATTTCGACATTTTATCTTTTAAACTTTAGATCTCATCTGTCAAACTCCTGTGTATATTCAAAATTTAGGCTTCTTCAAGGAAGATGAAATAGGGCAAAGAATACAGACAGTGTTAGAGCAGAAGCATATATCCTCAGACTTCTGTGCAGTACTACACATGTAAGCTAACAGTTACCTTGTAGATTTCAGGGAAAAACATAGACCCAGATATCAGTGGTTTATGAAATTCACACTTAGGGTGTATAAGAGCAATGTCAGTGTGGGCATATTCACTTTATCAGAACATTCAGTCCATCTAAAATGTGGTGCAGAAAGGTGTTCTGGGGACTCTGCATTGGTTGTACAAGAAACCATGCATGATTGGGGTCCCACATGTGGATCAGAGACCCCACCCACCAATGTTTTGCCTCTGGTGTCCCTGCTGAGGTTTGGTGTCTTGTGCTGATTTGTCTGTTGCCTAAGACTGAAGGTTCTAAGAACCTACCCTGGCTTCCTAGAATCACTGACCATGACAAAGAGGACGTGTTGAGTACTTTGCAGGCATAGTCTCTCTCTGGAACAGTGTATGTTTCTTTCATGGGGCAAGCATCATTTCTAAAGGTTAAGCCCCAACTTTGACTTGTCATGCCTCGGAAGGCCAGTCCTGCCTGTTTGCTGGCTTCTTATATCCGTGCCTCCTTTCCGGTTCAGGGTTCTGAGACATCCATAACAATACTTCTTCCTCCAGTTCAATCCATATCAAATGACTGTATACAGAGCCTCTGCAATTGAACAGAATTTTCCTCTATAAAATTGGAAGAAATTCTGCTAGTGACTAACCATATGATTCATGCAAAAATGTACTTGATTTTTAAAAAAAATAATTTAAAGTAAAATCAACCCTAAGTTGACTCTAATTCAGAAGGTCTGCAGGAGGCTCTCAGACCTGCTTATTATTTAATAACCATGACAATTAAAATTGATCTGATGTCAATCAACACATTTTTATAAGGTGTTAGGAATAGAACGGCACTATCTGGTTACATGTAGATACCATGCTGTTAGGCCAGACACTGTGTCCTGATCACTACCCCTTAACTAGACTGTATTTAATGAGTTGCTGGTACTAAGTCTTTCCCACGTCACCTTCAGTTGTTGTTCTAGCCTTGGCCCACTTTTCTTTCCAGAAGCTATTTGTTGGCAATTTTAAATGCACTTACTTTCTGGTCCATAGCTTCCATTACTTTTGTTTGCCAGGTAGCCATGGCGGTCTGTCTCACCAACTTGCCTTTTGATCTTTTCTTACGACATAAGATTTCTGTTTTATACTCTGAAAGAACCATTTTAGAACATCTTTATCCAATGTCATCCTTATGTATCCATATCCATGACTATAAATGAAATAAGTTGCCTGTGCATCTCCAAGCTTTATTATATGCAGAATTATTTTCCGATTCAGACATATCCAGAATTTTCCACCATCTCAAGTGTTGGCGAGATACTATTTTTCAAGAAACCTACTGAGGGTTCTGGGCCAAGATCAGAATCCTAGTCCTGCTTTACACAGTCCTGTGGTTCCTGCTCAATTCTCTTTGACAATGTAATGTATCTTACTGTATGCACATTGCTCCCGACTCCTAACCTTAACTGTTTGACTCTGAGAAGCCGAAGAGCGATCCATTCCTGCCTCCCACTTTTACTTATTTCTTTTAGGCAAATTACGATATGTCCGGTTTTAACATTTGCGTATGCATAATGACCGTGATGCTTCGGCAGAGAAGGTGAATCAAAATGTGACTGTAAAGGCTACATTGAGCCGTCAGATTGATATCAGGAAAGCGCATTTTTGAAGTAGTAAAATTATACCCAGAAACTTTACAGAACTTCGTGGTCTTGCTTATCACCTTCTTTCTTTCTTTCTTCTCTAAAATGGATCCTAAGCATTTTTTACTAAGTATGATATAAAACCGATCTTTAAAATCTGAAGATTTTTCACCCTATATGCTACCATGATATGTCTAACCCAATACCTTTTTGGTCTTACCATGCAATTTTATCGTAACTGTTTTTCTTAAAAGATCTTGGTTTTGCACGGCTCTGTCTTGGAAGGCGCTGGTGTTTAATGATATTCTCACTGCTTATAACTGTCAAGAGCAAGTGTCCCCAGTGTTTTATCTCATTAACGTTAGCCATGTGTAATATGTCCATACAAGAGAATCCATAACTACGAAGAGATACTGGTACTCACTCTAGCATGGATGAGCTTCCCAAGCATGCTAATCGAAGGTGCCTCTCCAAAAGGGATACACATTGTATATTGTTGTGTGATAAAGGAAAATAAAGATTAAAAAAATGAAAATACTGTGGAGGAAAAAAGTGAAGGCAGGGACTAGAGGTGTGGATAAGACTTTTAAGCAATGGGGTCAGATATACCCTTTTTGGCTACATGGTATTTGAGCAGCAACCCATGTAAACTTGAGAAGTGTTACCTCTGATGTGCTGATACTTGATGTTCAACAGGAAGATCTTTTTAAAAATAATATTTTAAAATTATTAATAAAATTTCTTTTACATACCATCTACCGTTCCTTTTCCCTCCCTTTTTCTGCTCCCCCCTCCACTTTCTCCCATCTCCCTCACCCTACCCTTCATCCATTCCTCAAAGGGAGTAAGGCCTCCTTGAGCAGTCAGCACAGGCTAACATATCAAGTTGAGGCAGGACCCATCTTCTCCTCCTTGTATCAAGACTGGGCAAGGCATCTTATCATAGGGAGTGGGCTCCAAAAAGCCAGTTCATATAACCAGGGTATTTTCTGGCCCAATAGCCAGGAGGCCCATCAATAGCTTGATTAGGGCAACTGTCTCACCTTCATTCAGAGGCTGAGTTTGGACCAATGCAGGCTTTCCAGCTGGCAGTCCAGAGTCAGTGAACACCCATTAGGTAGGGTCAGCTGTCTCTATGGTTATCTCCATTGTGCTTTTGACTCTTTAAAAATAAGTACTATATGGATTTTACTGAGAGAAAAAAAAATGCAATTTACAGCTTAGGAATAATAAGAAAATCCACAGTACTCTTTATTAAAAATGTTATGTAGCCAGAAAAATTTCCCTATATTCCTCCCATTGATATTTGCCGAACTTCAGTAGTCATAGTCAAATATTAATTTTAACTGATGAGTAAGTATAGATATGACAGGATTACCGGCTGGCAGTTTCTCTTACATTAATGAGCAAGGGAAAAAGCTAAGGCTGTAGAGGTGAGTTTGTGAACACCATTCGTTCATCAATGACAAGAGTTACTGTTTTTCTGCAGTGGGTCATAATTTCCAAATATCAGAAGAATATTCCATCAAATTTTCTTCTCTTCATAGTGTAAGGACTCATGATACAATACATTTTTTTTCTGCTTAAATCTGCATTATTAACATTTTGCATTATATGCATTCTCAAATTTAGACAATCAACACAAGATCTAAGTCCTTAGCTGCAATTGATACCAGTTTCTGTGATATAAATATAGGTCCATCTTGATTTGTGACTGAGTTATATCCCCACAAATCTATCATTAGTTGATATATACTAGAAAGAAAAACACCCTTAATATACCTAAACTTCTGCACATCACAATGTGACCACACATTATACTTCTAGTGGTCTCAGGACTGACCCCTTCCATCTCACTGCCACCACCAGGCATCACGAGAGTGTGGAATAGTGTATTGAAAGCCTCTGAGAAGATCTGAATTCAAATCCCACCTACAATTTCTCTCAAATGCATATCATCATAAAGCGGAAACATCTTAAGTCAAGAAATCATTATTTGAGCACCTGATTTCACAGAATGTGGAATTAAGAAAGAGATTTACATGGTTAAAAAATATCCCCACCATAGATGCAGCCGACTGATCATTACAGCAGCACCTGTAGTTAAATGGGACAAGACACCTAGGGAATTCCGACTGCTTATTTTCAGTATAATCTGTCAGTTGGCAACTGCCTCCCCAAATACCCTAAAGTTTAACAATGTGAAAGCTGATGGAAGAGAATTCCACCTGGAGTCTGAAGCTGACTGTGAACAGTAAACAGTTGGCGCTTTCTCCGTGGACATCCTTGATCATGTTGAAGAGGACTCCTCTATCTCAAGTTCTGAATGTGGAAATGATCTAGAAGGTCAAGATGGAGACCCAAGAGCATCACTGTCTGTTACTGTGGTCTGTCTGTCTTCAGCCTTTCCTAAATTGTGAACCTGAGCACAACAGGCAGACTTTTGAGGGGGGAGCACTGTCTGCACAGGAAAGATGTGTAAAGGCATCAGGTGGGACTGCAAGGAGCCAATAGACCGAGGGTGGGGATTGTCAGATAAGAAATAGTTTTTGCTTGTGATGGAGTAGCACTTTGGAGAGAATGAAGCAACTCCAGGTGGAGCAACCTACATTCACCTGTACTCCCCTCAGCAGACTGCCTGAGATCCAAACCAGTTTTGTGATGTTTAAAAAGCCACTTGCCGTTTTGAGTATCGCTTCTCTGTAAGGTGTGCAAATTGAATGGATCTGATGTTTGAATTTATAATTCTGACAATCTTGGAATCTGGTTACCATTTCAAATCTCTCTGTGTCCTGAAGGCAGTGAGCTCTGCTAATTGTAGACTCTGTCTCCATGTCTAACCCATAGTTTGTTTCGTTTCCTTCACCCTGGCAAGGCACTGATCCCTCCTTCAGATGTAGTGAGTTTCCTGAGTCTTTGGTACTTCCTAGCTTCATCTGAGTTGATTGGTCTTCTCTGCCAGGAGTGGATACAAAGCTCCATAGCCTGCTTTGTTCTAGGAAACATTTGTAGAGATTAAGGAACAGCCATGTTCATTTCCAAGATTGTTGCTGGCTGACATCCCAACCCAACATGGTCACCTACTCACATTGGTTTGTGTCCGTCACTCTGTGGTTAGGGACCAAGATGTATGTCTTAGGAAAGGCTTAAGACAGACAGACAAAAGGAACACAGTGATACTCTGGGCTCTCAACCTTAACCTTGTAGATCATTTACACATTCAGAACTTGAGATAGAGGAGTCTTTGTCAACGTTCACAATGGAGAATGATCAAGGATGTCCACAGAGAAAGCACCAACTATTTAATGGTCACAATCAACTTCAGACTCGAGGTTTGTCCATTGTGATGCACAAAATTCCTAATTTAGTAAAAAACATAATTTTCAGAAGCACTCATACTCTAGTGGTTAGGAATTCTGGCCCTCATACCAGACTGTGCTAGACTCAGACTAGCCATTCCTCAACTCACCTAAGTGAGTAGAAATCAGGCTTCTTCATTTCGAAAACACAGGATGGTAACAAGAAAAACAACCTTGTCTAGGCCCTTTCAGAATCTGACAATAAATATTGTTGGAAGTACTACCATACTTGTGATTTCCTTTTCTCTTGGACCGTACTCCTTTCTGAAGTTTGTGTGTGTGTGTGTGTGTGTGTGTGTGTGTGTGTGTGTGTGTGTGTGTGTGTGGGTGGGTGGGTGGGTGTGTGTGTAAAAGCTACCTCCAGTTCAGAACAGTTAGCATAGAATACTCTATCTCTCCCATATAGTCAGACATTTGTGAACTATTGTTTAAACGTTTTATATTGATTTAGTTTCAGGTTTAAAATACCGTACTATTTGCATGTGTGGGGGAAGTTATTTAAACTCTCTGGGTCTTAGCTTCTTATCTGATGTCTAAGATGGTAACAGTAGCAATGACAGAAAAAACTATGCCACTTAATAGCATCATAGCATTGGTCAGGACTAAATGAAGCAACTTTTCTGGAGCACAGAGGCCCTTACGACAAATGGGAGCACCAGCTATGATATTCAGTATGATCAGTGATGTTGTTATCTTTACCATCATCAATAATATCATTGTCCTCAACATTATCCCACCATAGTCATCACCCCACCTAGTATCACCTGTTTCTTTGTCATGAGGATCAGTATCATCACTGTGTTACTCAGTCATTTTTGTTGCTATGACAAACACCTGAGAAAAATAAGAGAGGACAGAATTTATTTTGACTTAAAATTTCAGAACCTTGAATCCATGGTCACTTGGCCATTTTGCTATAGGTCTATGCTGAGACAAAGCCTTATAACACAGTGGGTATAGTATTCTCTACCTGCTTACCTAGAATAAATAGGAGTCAGGGAATATTAACAGAAAGATACCAGGACCCAGGTACATCTCCAGACTGAAGAGATGCCTCAGTAGTTACTAGCTCTTGCTGCTCCTACAGAATTCCTCAGTTTAGGTTCCACAAACCCATATTGGGTGACTCCCAACAGCCTATAACTCTAGATCCATGAAATCAGACACCCATTCTGGCCTCTGAAAGACAACTTCACATACACTAACTCATACAGATACAAACACACCACACATACACCCACACACACATACACACACACTCAAATAAAACTTAATCTAAAAAAAAAAAAAAAATCAAACCTATTTCTTTTAAGAAGTTCCTGTCATCACTACCTCCTACCTAAATTCTTAGTCATAGGTGTATTAAATTTATTATCCCAGAGCACAGATGATCTAATTATCTTAGTAGATGTTCCGAGATATGTTTTACTAATCTCCTAGAAGTTAATGTAGTCAGACTGGCAAATAAAATGAACCATGTGTCAGTTTTCCTTTGATGGAAGACTCTGCCATCTTGCTTCTGTCCCAGAGTTGGGTCTTTTCTTGAAGAGGTGTAGATGTTGAGCAGTCCTGGCTCCGGGAAAAGTCTGCACAAATAGTCGTGTTTGCTGTGCATATTAATCAGTAAAATGTACTCAGTTAGAATGTATTGATTTGGCCAGCATCTTAAATGGTGTCCCTAGAACCTGAGAATCTGATTTGAAACAATTAGTGCTTTTGAAAAATGATATATTATCAGTGTTAGGATGCCCTGAGTACAGAGGTTTGGATCCTGTTCTTGTTAATGTATTAAAACTTGGAGATTCCAGTCAAGTATATTATGTTTACCAGGCCTCAAATTAACCTCAAATGAAATGAATATTACCTTGAAGATAGAATTACATAAGATAGCCAGTTAAGATTCATTCAAATCATTGATATAAGTGGTTTTAAGGTGGCTAACAGAAAACTGGAAAATCCATGTACCTTGGGGGACCTTAGGATGACAATCTTTCTTAATCTTGTTATTTTGAGTGATGGCAAGCGGATTTCACTTCAGGTGACAACCCTGTTCTTGAGGCTGCCAAAATTTAGACAAGAAAGAGAATGCTGTCACTGGTTACTCATATCTGTCCTGTGCATAGGAATACCTAAGGCAGGTGTTCTATCTTAGGACTACATTGTATTAAAATGTCTTACAGATATCTGATTATTGATAATGGATAATGGTACCAATCCACACCACCTGCATTACTGGCTGCACCCCTAGTTTCTTCAGTCCCAAAGAACAACAGTCTTTGTTTTGCTTATGAACCTGTGATTAGCTAGGTCTTTGCAGGCATTGCTCAGTGATCATAGGGATTTTCAAAGTGAAATTGTTTAGGCAAAGTTTACTTTGAAGGCACCAGTGCAGGATAGATATTTATTAAAATATAAACCAACACTCACGGTACAGGTAACAGTTTATAGCAGAGGAGCCTGAACAGGGACTGGAGTCTGGAACGGTGGACGAGCAATGGATGGACGATGGATTCCGATCCTGTCTCTCCAGCAGCCAGGAACCAGGCAGAGAGCCCTCGTGTCCCAGAAGCCCCTTATCAATGGGGTTGGCCACACCCCCTCTAGGAGCTCGGGACCCTGGATAAGTGTCTTAGGACCTTATCAGCTGACACCTGAATCCCACTACAGAATTGGATGAATTAGATAGAATAAAAACGTGCTCTCTCCTATGACTGACAATGACCACTAGCCATTGACAACATCTAATTTGGGTTTCCTGTTGGCCAGAACACCTTCACAACTTCTCTGGTGGGCTCTCACATGTGGCTCTATTCCCATCATGCATCAAGAAGCCGTATAGCCTCTTTAAGGCCCAAGGTATCACATACACACATTAGTGTATATATATATACACTAATTATGTATATATATATATTACATTTCATTTATTTGGACCAGGAAAGGTGGGGGTGCTTATGAGTGGAAGTCAGAGGATAACTTGTAGTTATAAATTAATTCTCTCTTTCCAGCATGGGTTTGGACTGGGGTTCGTCAGGTTCAGTGATAAGTGCTTTTACCCGCTGATCTATCCCAGCCCTCAGGTATCACTTCTGTCAGCTTGGTTTGGCAAAGCAGTTAAAAAAATATTGTTTAGACACTGGAAGATAAAACAGATTCACACCGTACTATGGGAATGTCTGTATTGCCAGGTCAGAAAAGCTAATGTGGTAATTTGCATATTAGTGTGATCATCTCTGGAAAAGATGGCTTATGCCACTATACAAACCACATCCATTTCCGCTTCAAGTATTCCAGGGCTGATTGATGACTGATTCAGGAGCATGCATGGCGGCCCTGGTGCTGTCACTGAAACATGGGACACTTAGCATATTGTACTAATTGGATCATCAGTGAAGACTCCTTTTTCCATCCCCAGCACCCTTGTGCCTTCTCCCTTTGGCTGATTACACAACCATTCCTGGGAAAGCAAGAGCCTGGAGTTCAGTTCTGCTTCTTTCTGCCTCTCCATGGACTGACCTTGAACACATCTTTGAGACATTCACTCCTCACTGAGGCTTGACTTTCTTCATCTGACAAGGAACATCAGACTAGCAGTCTTCTGTCACCTTCTAATCTGTTACAGAATCCTTTGATTTCCTTGTTCATGTCTTTCATATTTATTGTCCTTGTTCAGTGTACTCTTAATATTATTAAAATAATAGGAAATTAGGGTACAGGTCTTTGAAAAACAAAGAACTATTGTAATTCCCTTCTCAGATTTATTGGGTTTTGTTTTGTTTTGTTTAGCTTTTTTGCTTTACCCAAACACTTCTCTAAAGTTTTAAGAGGGTGCTTTATGGCCTATATTTTAAATGTGTATGTGTGTGTGTGTGTATGTGTGTGTGTGTGTGCGTATGTGTGTGTATGTGTGTGTATGTGTGTGTATGTGTGTGTCTGTGTGTGTATGTGTGTGTCTGTGTGTATGTGTGATGTCCCTAAATGAACATTTGCAAGTATGTGGCCACAATGTAGGTATGGGAATCTCAAGGTAGAGTCAGGGTCTTCATCTGCTTTTCATCTTATTCATTGAGGCATTCCTCCCTCAGTTGAACCTGGAACTTGCCCATAAGGCTAGTTTATAAAGCTAGTTTGCTTAGGAATCCCACTTTTGCTTTCTGATTTCTAGAATTACAAGTGGACTTTCACAACCATGGAGCATTGTTATGGCTGCTGGAGTTTAAACCTGTGCCTGTGTGGCAAGCCCTCTTTGCCCACTCAGCCATCTCCTGTCACCTCCATTTTTTCTGAACCTACACATCAACCATGTGCTAAGTTTGTTTTCTAGATTGCTGCCTTTTTAGTTACTGATTACCTTCAAATGCTACTTAGGAACAAATTTACACAATTGCCTTCCAGGCTGCAGCCCTTATCGGGCAGTAGATACCATGTTGGTCTGGAGCAATTGTTGGACTTCCATAAGGTCTTTGAAGAGAAATTAAATAGCACGGAGTGGGACTGGACTGGGTAGCTGAGGTAGGAAGCGGTTCAGTGAGAACAGAGACCCACAGTGAGGTAAGATATCGCACAGAGGCCTGTCAAAAAACACCCTCACTGGAGAAAGTAGTGAACACAAAGGCGGTATGAGTCTGGAGTGTGCATGGGTCAGTGATAAGGCCAGCAAAATGGTTCTAGGTGATGATTACCCTGATTATCCCTTCTGTTCTTTTCCCAACCTGAAATTGGATCATACCCACAGTGCCTGGTGGAGTCGAGATGGAATGTTCTGTTGTCCACTTTTTTTTTTTTTTCTGGTGTGAGTTTGGTTTAGTTTCAGAAACATGAGGTAGAGACGTCTCCCTTCCATTGAGAGGACTGTAGCTCCATGTGTAAGGGCATGCATCACAACTGAAAATCCCTTCTTGTAGAGGCTGTGACTTCTCACAGGAGCAGCCTGGGAGACCCTTGCTATGGTATTGGACCTGTCATCAGACCAACCCAGAGTCCGTGTAATTCAGGCCAGTTACAGAGGAAGTTCTGAGAGTGTATCTGGGTCCCAGGAAGTACGCAGGGCCTTTCAGCACATAAGGGTAAAGAGAGACAGCTTTTGAGTTCTGATGCTCTCGGAGCCCTAGGGACATCTCAAGGCAACTTAGTGAATCCTGAGGATGGGCCACTGCTGGAGAGATGTCTATAATTCTTTGGACTTGTCTGCCTCATAGATTCTTTTGCACTTATTTCTGGTACCCTGGGAGAGGTCTTTAACATTTTCATCTTTAATATTTACTTATAATTTGACCTGTGTAGATCATCTGGCACCAAGAAAGGCAGAGATATGAAGTGTCTTTTTGGATGTGTAAAAGATGCCCAAGCAACCTGCTTTCTTTAATGGAGTCTGCATTATCATATCTGAGGGAAGAGCTGGGTTTTCATAGCATGAGCCACTCCTTGATTTCCCACCCCCGTGTCCAATATACTTGTAAAATGTAAAAAGAGTGACATGGCTTTGCCAGGTTAGAGCAGTTACTACATTAAAAACCTTTAAATCTTACTGCCCAGTAAAAGCCCAGGTTCCTTTCCCCCTTCGTCTCATTATTTGCATATGAGCTGTGGGATCAGTAGTAACCAGATCTGGACAGTGGAAGCTGTATTCCTGATTCCCTAGCCCATAGAAACCTTGGCCTCTGCGTCCATCCAGCCAACCAGGACGGCATGTAAAGGGGATGTAAGATGGCTTAGGAGGGGGATCCATTGCATTCACCTCCTACCAGACAGGACACAGTCACATGGCTCGACCTCCAGGCAGAAGACACGGACAAGGCTGTCTAAGAGCAACTGTCCAGTTATACAGCTATGGCACAAAGTAGTTGGTTCCCAAGCTGCCTCAGAAGTGGTCGGTGAGGGAAGGCAATTAGCAAAGAGAGAGAGGAGAGAAGAGGGGGGGGGGAGGGGGAGGGGGAGGGGGAGAGGGAGAGGGAGAGGGAGAGGGAGAGAGATTCCCTAGGCCACACCAAGACCTAGAAACCCAAACAAAGAAGAGGACCGTCTACAGCCTTGGCCTTCTGTGCAGCCCTGTTTATGGATCCACAGCAGAGCAGGTCCAGGATGAAAAGAGATTGAAGCAAGCATGACAAATGCCTTTGCTACCTTTGGCACCTTTTCAAAGAGGAATTAAATTAATACCTTGTTGATTTGTAACTCCTGCCCTTTAAGCATGTAAGCGCTCCTCACGCTGGATGTCAGCCTCATTAGTCAATACATCAATACTCTTCAGGAGTCTGCTCACTTTGCTAATAAAAGCCAAGGCCTGGCTGCTTTTTTTCTCATGTGTCCTTGCCTGGCAGAGCCAGTACCTTCTGTGACCAGGTCCATAGAAACAGCCCCAGGAAGCACCAGGGGTGGATGTAGCTTTGCTGGGCTGTCAGTGGCCTTCTGTGAGCTCTCCTTCCCATGTCCTTTTTTCTTTCCTGATGATCAACCTCTGTAGGGCTTGGCCTCTTTCTACACCTTACGCTAAAAAATATCCAGTTTGCTGGACATCGGGGGCAAGAGATGATGGCTTTGTGCCCATTTCTTTTATCGTTGGCTTAATAATTTCAATTTCCTTATATTCCCGTGGGAAACTGGAAGTCTTTCAGAAACCACTGATGGTTACAAACAGTGTGGGTTGCTGATAGAGCTGTTTGGAGAGAATTCACAAGGGCTAGTGCCAGAGCCAGTGGGTTCCCGGATTCACACAAGATAGGCTGTTTCTATAGCTACACTGGGATCAAACTTAGATTCCAAATATTTAGGAGACAAATCTAAAAGCCCAAAATGGAGAAAAAATAGAGCATTACTCAGGACTCATTAAAATCTTGAAGGAGTTTTTATGCTATTTCTCTCTAACAAATATGTGAAGATATTACAGCCCAAGGAATGAATCCATTCTTATGAACAATTTCCTTGGACTGGTACAAGTGGAAAGTTGGAAGAGGTTGTCACTAGGCACTCACTTTCTAGCGGCCCCTTCATGTCCTTCCTTTCTTACAGCAAGGGGTACCACTTCCCACCTCACAGAAGAGGAAGCTAAAGTCTAGTGTTATGGGGCAAACTGACCAAAGTCAAGGCTTGGACCAACTGTCAGTTTATTTCTCTGCTTGCTCTTGCACACATCAGGATGTCCACAGCTTGGTCCTACCTGTGACTATCAGAAGAATGTACTCTTGAAAGACAAGGGAGGAGCTAAGCCTTGGCTTTCAGGAGTGTGGAAGGGCTTTTGTCCCTCTTGGATTGTGTCTTCTTTGCTCTGATATGGGTAGGGGACGCTCAGCAGTTTGCTAGTTATAGCTAGAGGAAGAGCTATGGGCATCTAATAAGTAAAAACCAGAGAAGCTGATAAACATCAGGCGGTATATAGGACGGTCCTTCAGCAGTGGATTAATCCACTTAGTGTCTACGGTACTGAGGTGGAAGGACCCGACTTCAGTGACTAATGCTGTCACTGACTGGCCTCTGACTGACAGTGAGTCCCCATATCCTTTTTCCATTCTGTTATGCCTTTATGCAGTGTACCCGATTTTCTTCATCTGTACAAGCAATGAAATAAAACCACCAAAAGAATATAGAGGTGGGGGGAGATTTTTATAAATTCCATTGATTGTGTTGTATGCATACATTCTTTGTAGATTCATTGTCTAGCCTATGGAAGATCTCCACATCTTAACCAAGTCACTTACTTTTGCAGAAAGGCTTTTTCTTAGCCAGGCCTATAGTAGTAGGTGAAAGAACCCTGTGTAAAAGACTACTAGAAAATAACCTGAAGTTCATTTATTTTTTTTATAACTGTAATGATGCTGCTTCATTATCCAGTTTTTCATCGGGCAGATATGGACTCACGAGGTCATGAATTATATAATAGCGCTAAGGTCATGGTGTGGATGAATATGGTATAAATTCCTTAACACTGACTTAGTCCTGAGATCTGTATAGATGTCCATGTGACATCAGCATCATAAATGCCCTCAAATGTGTACCCATTGAATAAAATCTTCATAGGACACTGCAGAGGAATCACGGAGCTTGCAACTGTTTTTTGTTTGTTTGTTTGTTTGTTTTTTGCTGTTGTTTATTACCCCCTCTGCTTTTATAGAAGAACTAAAAACGGAGACGGTGAGTTACCCATGACACACAGCTTAGCCTTGTTTATGAGTGCGGACATTTCAGAACAGACCACTTCATCATACTGGGGCTCTGAATTCAGAAATGAGAAAGTGACATTTCCATCTATCTGGCCAGATGGATTAATAGAGAGAGACTTCTGAATGTCACCCAGATAACTGGATAGCCAATGAGCTTAGCCATGGGAGCCACTTTGTGACAGTGTTGCCACTATTACCTAGAAGATCAGGGCTTTGAATTGGCTGACTGTGTTTCTGTGATGCATTTCTTAGAGGTCTCCAAAGGAGAAAAAGCTATGAGGAAGAACAAAAGAGAAGCAGGAAGTGTCTGGAGCTGGGAAGTAAGAATCCTTACCAGGGCACCCAAAATCCATTCTTTTTTTTTTCTTCTTTTTTTTTTTTTTTTTCTCAGTATTTTCCTTGCACAGTGAGGAAGGGACTTTGTCTTTAGAGAACGACATTCTGGTACATTCTAGGTCAGCAAGTGCTTTAGGTCTGGGCAGGCTTTTGGGTCTGAGAAGATTCCTCTTCTGTCTGATGAGATAAGAACTTGTCAGAAAGTTGGAGACAAACAAAAATGTTCTCAGAATGTTGCATTAAGTAGTTTGCACAGTTCCTAACGAATTCAAAGAGCTCAGGTAATGTCAGTTGTACCTGCTATTTTTATTTCCAATATCTCTGGTATCTCATAATGAATTGGGTAGCTCTGGCTGTCCTGGAACTCACTGTGTAGACAAGGCTGGTCTTGAACTCACAGAGATCTACCTGTCTTTGCCTCATGACCCTACCACCACCCCGTGGCCAACATTTTTATTGTTGTTGTTACTGTTTTGCTGTTTTGTTTTTAAAACATTTTATTTAACTTTATTTTATTTGCATTGGTGTGAAGGGGTCAGATCTCCAGAGTTACTAACAGTTGTGAGCTACCATGTGGGTGCTGGGAATTGAACCCAGGTTCTCTGGAAGAACAGCCAATGCTCCTAACCTCTGAGTCATCTCTCCAGCCCCAACATTATTTTTAAATATAGTGAATTAAACAAAGTTCCGCTTGATTTCAAGCTGGAACAGTTGGCTGTTCACACAGAAATAAGCAAAATAGTTTTTAAAATAATCAATCATTTATTGCACAAATAAAACAATGGTTAGCTGTTAAATTAGCCCCAGAAATAGTTTTACAATTAGCAAACTCTTTTAATGGATTCAATTTAGAAACATAGCCTTAAGAATATACAGTAATGTGCAATAATGCAGAACTGCACATAGACACAGTTTCTGTAGTTCAATAGAACTATATCAGATCCAGGATGGAAAGAGGATGTTGCCGAAATAATTGTGATGTGATAGCTTAAAAAAAAAAAAATAACAGCAACAATAGGCCAGTTTGCAGGCCAGCAGGAAGCTACAACAATACCCCCACCTTTTTCCTGTACCTTGCCTGAGTTCCTTCAGGCGATGTAGATAACTGATGGGTGATAAGGTCCAGGGTTGGCTTTGGTGCCCATAGAAAATAGAAGAATTAGTGTCAGTCTGTTATCTGATCAGAAAGTGGACATGGCAAACATCCTTTTTAAGCTGTGTTTAAGAAAAGTCCCTTGTGGGGACAAAGTCCTCTTCCCATCTGGGTTGCTCCCCCAACAGCTCAGAGATCAATTTTTCTGGACATCCATTTTGGGGTCAGTTCTTTCTTGGTATGTGGTGTATTGTAAAAGAACACATAACACATTACTATCTGCAAATTGAAAATTTGGGAGCACCAAAGAGTTTTGCTTTTTCATTATATATACTCATTTTTTTTTTCTGTTAAAGCTCAAAAGGCAAGTCTTGACCTTGACTAAACTCTGCAACCTCATACAAAGCCTAGAACTGTAGCAAGTAACTTACCCCACACACCACCCAGTGCCTCAGTTTCCTCATTTGTATGTAGGGTATATTGATTTTATGTATAGCTGCTGTACTGTTATGATACTTGTGTGAGAACGTGCTGGACAAGAATTTAGTCCGGCTCACATGGAGTACTGTTTGCTGCATGTCGGATCTCAAGAGCAACATTCATTAGTAGCAATAGCAGGGGGTGTTGAACTGAGGCTGTATCAATGTATTTATTGAACAGTTTCATCCTGAACATCGAGGCTGAGCATAGTATAAATAGATGGTAAACAAGCAACATACACAAGGAATATGGAAGTGACAGGAGGTCCATTTGAGCAGAGGAAGATTGTGTGTTGTTATTTGTTTACTTAGTGATGTCAGAAGCTTCACTTGTGAGGAGACATTTGACCAGAGAGGTCAGAGAATGAGTGTGGCCAACATTTCAGTGTCCTGGCAGAGGGAAGAGCTATGCAGAAGCTTGACAGGTATTGAAAATGCCTTTGTCTTGGGGGATTGCAAGGAATCCTGTGTGACTGGAGCAGAGGGAATCATGTCAGCTTCTCTAGACACCTGCAGGAAGACAGATTGTAGGTTGGCAAAGTGGGTCCAGTATGGAGACTGGAAGGAAGCAGCAATGATGTAACTAGCAGAGAGATCCTTAAACTGAGTAAAACTGTAAACTAACTGCCCAGTCCCTAAGTATCTTCTAATCTACAGGTATAGAAGACAGAGCAGGGAACACTTAAGACCTCCCACATCCTAGGTTCTACAACATTCATGTACCTTGGCACATGTCCATAAAGAGACACAGTTCCAATGGTAAAGTTAGTATGATTTTAAGAAGAGAAGGGGCCATCGCAGACCTACTCAGTCAATGGGAACTCTAAAGAGAGATGTCTGAAAGTATTGGATAGGAAAACGTGAAAGCTGGAGTCCATTGTGGGGCATCTTTATAAAAACATCAACTAACTCAAATGTAGAATTTAGTACATTTGGGTTATTTTTAGGATTTGTGCTACCAGAAACTCCCAATGCTACAGGAAATATTGTGTATTAGTTGTGTAAGTGTAGAGTAGCCATTCAACCTCTCTGGCTTCAGTTTCTTCTTCTATTTATTACTGCTACTTATTATTATTATCAATCTCTTTCTCTGTCTAATTTGCAAATTAAAATGAATTCTACCCAAGACTCAAGTATTCACTCCTCCTTGAATAAGGGGGCACTGCTGTACCGTAGATCTTCCCTTCTACAGGGCCATTCTGTAACTGCTCAGTTCTGCCATTGGAACACAGTAAAAGTCACAGCAGAGGTATCAATGCACTGGCATGTCTAGGTTCCAGAAAAAGCTTATCTAAATTTAAATTATTTATATTTTGTGAATCAAAATGGACTCACTGTGTTGGTATCAACTAAGTAAATAAGTAAACAAACAAATAATAATAAAAACAAATTAGAAGACTGTGAAGGAGAGATATCATGCACATACGTCTAATAATAAGAGTTACTCAAGAGATTTAGCAAGAAAAACAAACTTGTCAATAAACCTGCCCTGTGCTTTGAGGTCCCTATTCATAAAATCAAGGCCACTTGAACACAAGCATTGTGATACTGTAGTGCTAGATCTGATAACTGAGTTTACTACTAAATGATAAATGATCAGGCAGCATACACAGGGGATACACTGTACAAAGAGGTGATTCATTTCCTAGCCAGAACTAGATGAGATCTCGGCACTACAGTACTCAGAATGGAATACAATTCAATCTTTGGCTTGGTGGGGAGATAGTTTGGTTGGTAGAGTGCCTGCCTAGCATGCACAAAGCTCTAGGTTTGGTCCTGAACACCACATAAACAGTGCATGATGGCACACACCTATAATGCCAGCACCTAGGCACTTAGAGGATCAGTTGAAGGTCATTATCCTCAACTGTAGTTATTCAAGGCCAGCTTGGGCTACTTGACACTTTTATCTGAGCATGTGTGTGTATGCACACACACACACACACACACACACACACACACACACACATTTCTAGAAATTTCTATTTAATATGTTTGGAGTGTGGTTGATCATAGGGAATATCAAGCCATGATGTTGAAATACTGTGTTTACCAATTTAGTCTCGGTGTGTGAGTGTGAGTTCCTAGATTTGATCACTACCATCCCCCTTTCCCTTGCAAAAAGACACAGCTTCAATGTACTTCAAAGTGGCTGAACCAAAATGACACTCTCTTCAGTATTTGAAGTAGGATCCCCATGTGTTGTCATCAATACCTCTTATTCTTAATTTTAAAATGTTTATCCAAGATGACAGATCAAATCAAGTTTTCTAAAGTTAACTTTAATTTATTTATTAAATCATAATTCCAAAGATTCTGGTATCAGGATCCAACATTCTCCTTTAAAGGTTTGAGGACCCAAAGCCCTGTTGTTTGAAATTGTTTTGCTTGTGGGAACATACCATTAATATTTTTTCAAGTGGGAAATAGATTCACATATTAGCTTCTGTGTTTAATCTGTTGCTGTGTGCTGTTTTGAAAAAGAAAAATAGACATGTGGTTGGAAAGGGTGGGGACACACCAGCAGTCTCTGGAGGTAATTGCGAACATTCACCTTTGCTCCTTCACCAACTCTATAAATAGTTTCTTCAAGGTTGGGCTCAGGATGGAATCTGAAAACATCAGTTGGGTGTTTGTGCTGTATTAGTAAAGTACGTTATTCTGCCTTGCACTTTAAATAGCTATTTTATCCACTCTCGATTCTGTAATGTCACATACTGATTATTTGAAAAACAGCAGTTCACTGAGCTTTGCATATCTTCCAAATTTGACACATTTCATTATGTAATAGCAATTAAAAAAAAAACATTCACTGGCCTCACTATGGATCTCATTAGAAAAGTCTTTAAGAATTGGGAACTGTCATGTTCTGAGGAGGTAGGGATTTTCTATAATGCCACTTTCTCAAAGTCCATCATTGGCAAGAAACCCCTTGGGGTGTTTTCCTTACCATGTTTGGTTTGCATTTTTGCTTGAGAGAAGGTGTTCACCACACACACTTGTGGGTGGCTATGGTGATGATAGCCCTGGTTATCTGGTTATTCTTTTAACCAAAATGATAGCAAATGAAAAAAGCTATGGCCTGGCTTGTGAGCTCTCCAGCCTTTTTTTTTAGGATGGTCCCCATTTTCCCCCCTCAGGGGATATTAAAAATGTACATGCTCAAGTGGAGACACAGTACAATTTGTAACTCTTACTGCTTTGTTAAGCAATTGCTTCGGACTCGGAGCACATGGTGGTAAGACGAGAAACCAGACCCGTGCAGTGTGAGACCAACACCTTATCTTGGTGAAGTCTCCCCAGCTTTCCCATGATTGCTGTGTGTCAGTACAAATGTCAGCTTCGGAAGGACTAATGGTGAGGGTCTTGGTGAAAGCAATTTGAGCTCTTGTGTCCCCTGGAATCGTCTACAAACCCCTGTGCTCAGTCTAATAGGCTCCCCTTTCCTCTACTTCCTAGCTAACATTTAGCATATTTTTACATGGCTTTTTAAAGATAGCCATCCTAACAAGTGTGCTGGTATCTTCAAGGAGTTTTAATTCATCGTAATGCCAAATAATGCTAAGCAGCTTTTTGTGTATCCGTTGGTCGTATTTATGTTGTCTTAGAGGAATGTCCTTGCAGATCCTTCACCCATTTTTGTTGTTGCTGTTGGTCGTTTCTTTCTTTCTTATTTTATTTATTTATTTATTTGTTTAAGTTTTTATCGATTCTTTGTGGATTTCATATCATGAACCCCAATCCCACTCATCTCTCCGTTCTGTCTCCTCCTCCCTCGACTCTTGTGACTGCCCCCAAACAAAGAAGAATTTGGAAGTATAGTCTCGAAGCAAAACAAACAAAAGAAAAGAAAACACAAAACAAACCAAAACAACCAGAAAACCCCTTGACGAGGAAGCCGCAGCGTGGCTCAGTGAGTCACACAGTATTCACCTTAATCCACAGCTTTACTTGTGAAGTGTTCATTATAACAGCTAATTGATCTGGATCTAAGCCTCTGGCTTCTGCTAGCTCATTTGCACTGGGCCCTCAATGGGACTCCCTCTGGTCATTCTGTTGTTGTCCCGTGTCAAGGAGGTCCTGTAGCTTTGGATCTGCAGATCCAGCCCCTTCATACACTCCGGTTCACAGATGAGGTGGATGCTGGGGTGGGCTAACACATAGCCCTTGTTCTGGGCCTGGGGGGCGGCTGGTTTGGTCAGCCTACCAGCTTTCCTTTATCTTTACCACCAGGGCGAGCTCTCCAACATGGCCCTAACTAGGGACAGTAGGCAGCAAGGAGCAGGGCCATTTCTCCTGCTTTCTGGCCCTTAGGTTGACTCATCTATGTTTACAACACCAAGGCTAGCTCTACAATTTTGCCCAGGACCTTGTCCATTTTTTTTTAAATATATAAGCTGTTTGCCTTTTCTATTAACGACTTGAATATTTTCTTTACTTGTATATTTTTTGTATATTAACCATTCATCAGACACAAAGTTTAATGATACCATTTTCTCAACCCATAGGTTTGCATTTTGTTTTGTTGCACTAGAAATTAAAATGAATAACTAGAGAAATTATAGTAATGCATATTACTAATGCTTATTGTTCCCTGTGTTCCATTTGCAATAGAACAAAAGGGTAACGCTCGCGTAGCTTAAAAATATTGGTTTTGAGGAAAGAGAACTTTGTTTGCTTGCTTACCACTTATGAGCTGTGCCTACAGCTACTGTAATAAAAACATGGGCCCAAGTTTTCTCAAAAGTAGACTGATCTTTACTTGTACTGTTTTTAAATTCTGGCCAATGAGTAAGAATCAATGATATTTACATGAAACCCAGGATATAGTAACCACTGTTTCTTAAAATATTTGGATCACTGATTTGATTTACATAACCATGACTGACTACCACTTTATTATATTTAGCTGAAGAAAATAAAGATTTGGACTCAAAGGAACCAGTAAAGGAAATTAAGACAAATGTTATTCTTACATAGAAAAGTGTGTTCATAAAACCCTAAAAATAGTAATGCCAAATTAGAAAAAGCTAGACCAAGCTAATTTTCTAAGTATTTTCTTCTGGAGTGATGTATAGTTTTTTTCCCCCCATAGATTCCCATCGTAACAGAATATGTAATCAGAAGTGATGGCGGACATTCATTTAGCATCTTTTATCCAGATGTTTCTTGAGATACTTTATGAATGGTTCTTTCTATGTGCAGACATTCTTAGCTTGGCCTGTGTGTGTGACAGTTCCTCATGTCAACAATGCCTTTCAGTGTGTGTGAGGGGAAAGAAAGAGGCTTCCTGTTTATCCTCTCTTGTGCTGTGTGACATTCAGGGCTGAAGCAGTGCTTCCTTCCTCTCCCGTCATAGCTAGAGCACAGGATGCCATCGCCACTTCAGTTGAAATGCCTTGGTCTTGTAAGGATGGGGTGTGAGGAAACCAGAGTGTGCCTAGGATGTTCTGGGGGCCAGGTACACTATGTCTTTTGAATGTTTCTGTTCATTGTACCTTCATATGAGCCCATCGTGATGAGGAAGATTACAGTTGGTGCCTTGTTATTAGCTAAGAAATGAAAATTGCTTGTGATCACAAAACTGGAACATGCCATGATTATGATTGCTCTTGACCATCTGGGACCTTGGAACTCAAGCTGTCTTCAAGTTTCCTTCACACTAGCTATAGGCAGAACCCTGTAGCAGAACATGGCCCAGAAGTCTTTTTTTTTGTTTTTTTTTTTTTTTTGTTTTTGTTTTTTTGTTTGTTTTGTTTTCTGTAGCACGTGTGGACTTTCTAGCCATGCAGCTGGCTTCTGCCTTCTTGATGCTGGTGACAACGGTTTCACGGTTTGGGCTGCCATACTCCAGTTGCTCCTGAAAGCCTGCACTTTCAAAGGATCATGCCCTTACTCTTAAGCCAGCCTTGTGTCATCCTGTTCTTTCTCCAAATCTGCCTCTGACTCTGCTCACCCACATGTCAATCAGAATGACGTGTGTCATGCCTTTCTTTGCCCTGTGAATTCTTGTCACTGAGGAGAAAGCAGATCGCCTGGATTTTATGGCTCTTGTCCTGTATATTTTTATTTGACAAGTTTTCTTCTTTCCTTTCTGTACTTCCTTACTTGTGAGACCCACTGACTTCTGATGACTTCCCTGCTCATGTTATGCTGACAGCTTGGAATTCAAGGTGGTGGGATATTTATACCGTAAAAATCAGCAAAGGTTAGAAATTAGTTCTGACAACCCCCAAAGCAGGAACTGTTAATCAGCACCATTCTGCTACCTTGTACCCTGACACATGTGGGAATTTCTAGAGTACTCTATTCTGAATGATGTGTTCTTCCCGAATAGCTCCACCTCCTCATTACAACACCAGCTCAACACTTGTAAGCTACTGTGTGTCGTTCTTCCCAGTGTCTGTCTGTAGGCCTGAAGTCACTTCAGTACTTCAGGTTTGGATGTACAGATGGCTTCTGAAAATGTATATTTCAATGCAGAGAGGATATCACAGATTCCCAAGTCCTAAACTAGACTCATTGCTGTAGACAGAAGTTTCCTGACCTGTGGGGATATTTTCAAATATAATATAAACAGTTGGAGATATCAGAGGACAGATCTACTTCTTCCAGTCTTTGTGTGTGTGTGTGTGTTTTTGTTTGTTTGTTTGTTTGTTTGTTTTTTCAGACAGAGTTTTCTGTGCAACAGTCCTGGCTGTCCTGGAACTTGCTTTGAAGACCAGGCTGGCTTTGAACTCACAGAGATTCTCTTGCCTCTGCTTCCCAAGTACTGGGACTAACAGTGTGAGCCGTGGCTTCTTTCTGTGCCTGCCTTAAATACTTTCTTCACTCAATTAAGGCGTGGCACCACCACTGCCTTCCTAGGGGCCTGGAACTCCTTCTGTAAAATAAGATGAACTCCAACTGAGATTGAATTAAGGGTGTAGGTCACCACTCCTGGGATATTCCCTGTGCTGGAATTAAAGGTTTGAGTTACCACTGTCTGATCCTCCTAGACTGACTGTGGATAGTCTCAACTGTTTTTATTATTTTTGAAAATATCCTCACACTGACCCATCCAGGCTCATGGTCTAGAGGAATGTCTCCCACCTGACTTATTTTAATTACAAACTGTGTGTTCCATGGCTCAGGCTTATTACCAACTAGCTCTTACAAGTTAACTCAACCCATTTTTTTTAAAAATTAATTTATGTATAGACACATGTTCTGTGGCTTTACCTGTGTCCTGTTACATCTTGCTCCCTTGGTCAGCAGCCTGCAGCTTCTCCTGACTCTGCCCCTCCTTCATCTTTATCTCTGCTTGGATTTCCTGTCTGCCTCTAAGTTACAATGCCATAGGCCAAACAGTTTCTTTGAAGCATATTCATTGTGTACTGAAAGACATACCACATCACACTGCATTTTCTACTACTGTTATAAAACACTGTGATCAAGGCTTCTTATAGAAGCAAGGGTAATTTTGGAGTTATGGGTCCCTAACGATATTGATAATATGACAAGAGATGATAAACATGGAACCTGGAGCAGGAAGTTGTGAGCTGAGGGCTCATATCTTGAAGCATTAACAGGAAGCGGAGAGAGCAAATTCAAATAGTTGAAGTCTTTTGGTATAAATCTTTAAGCTCTCAAAACCCACCCCCAGAGACGTACTACCTCCAACAAAGTCACACCTCCTAATCTGGCTTAAACAGGGTCACTAGCTGAGAACTAGGAATTCAAATGTGAGAGACCATGGGGGACATTGTCATTCAAATCACCATACCTGTCATCTTGTTATGTTCCTCTAACCTGTCTCTATGAATGGTTCCATCATCTACCTTCCACATAATCCAGAATTTGGTATCAGCACTGCATCCTGAACCATGCTAGCAGCAAGAAGACATCATTTAAAAAAAAAAAAAAAAAAGCTTATCATTTTATAGGCTGGTCCCCCAAAAGGCAACATGAAGGAGATGGGGGTTTGGGATGATTCTTTGGCTTTCCTTTGGGGTTTTAGAATGTTAAAATTTCTACATTGACATTCTCAGGGTCTTTTTGATAAAGAAATAGAGAAACTAACTTCTGATAAATTATGTACCTTTTTTTCTAACGTGCTAAGCCTTTCAGTAGCTCTTCCACATATACATATACTTAATCTCATAGATATTTCTGTGTGGTAGGCAGACACTTCAATCTTTCTTTTCTTTCTTTTTATTATGCCTGAGAAAATGAGCCTCTTAAATTTAGTTGTTTATCCAGGTACACTCAGCAAGTAGGCAGGGTAAGAAATAGGATCTGCTGAGGCAATCTTTCAAACCCTTTGGCCATTCTGTTAGTCTTGTGTGCCTCTGGCTTGGTATGTGCATGTGGAGGGAACATTGCCAATTGAGATCTGTAATAAGATCTACAGAAACCTTACCCTATGTAGGAGCTCCAGAGACCCAGACTTAATGAATAATATTTCTACACTGTCCCCTTCTCTAGCACCGATTCCTCACTGGCAGACTTATGTAGCCATCTTCCTATTGATATATCTGATGGATAGATGGATTCAATGCTCACGAGCATATTTTGGAGTTTTAAGTAGAAAGGGCTTCACACTCTTGCAGAACATTGATTGCTAAAGGCACACAGAGTTTCCACGGGTGATCTTTACTTAAATTATCAACCAGTATGCAGATGCTTACTATATGACTAACTGGGGTAGGAAAAGGTCATTATTCAGGCCAGGAGCTAATGGTAGTTTTATTTAGAGGAGACAAGATCTCTTCCATGGATGATAGAGGATAGGAAGGAAGCATGGGAAAGATATTTCCAATATCCACCCTTCAAACAATGAGCTGTTTGGGGATAAAAATAGTCACGTCATAAAGAGCATAAAGTGCCCTTTCATATTTCATTCTTTGTAGGGCCTCTACTTGGGGAGAAGATACTTAAACAAAGACCAATGGTGATGGAGAAATAACAGGCAGAAGTCAGTTGTAAGAGGAGAGAAAGAGAGAGAAACAGAGAGAGAGATAACAAAGAAAAGAATTTCAGTGTCCAAAGTTGGGGAGTTTATTATTGTATCCTGAGAAATTTTTTTTTAATTATTATTATTTTAGTGTGTTTGTGTGTTTCTGTGTGTTTCTGTGTGTGTGTGTGTGTGTGTGTGTGTGTGTGTGTGTATGTGTGTGCCTTGTGTATGTACATAAATATGGGGACCAGAAGAAGATATTGAATATCTTGGTATTGAGTCACAGCAGTTAGGAGCCATCTCATGTGGATACTGGGAATTAACTCAGATCTTCTAGAGAGCAGCAAGTGTACTTAATGGCCAGGCCACCTCTCCAGCTCCACTTAAAAGCTTTTGCAAAGCATTCAAGCAAGGAAAGTTACTACCTGATTTACCTGGTGGCTATGTCTTTCCACTGACAATGCAGAGGATAAATTTCAGTAAGGAGAATGATAGCTCAAGAATTCCTTCTGTTGCCTTGGACTTGGTGCTGGAGGTATGGATGGAAGGGCGATTTTGAGATGCAGCTGGAGGTGTTTGGCGAAGGAGAGAGATGTCTTCTTCGGCCACTGTGGGAATGCTGGCTTGATCTCTGAGATGAGGCTGAGAGGAAGAAAATTGCTTCTCTTTTGGTCTCCCCGATAGTTTAGCAGGCTCTGTTTGGTTGGCTTTAAGCAAGTTGCCTATGCAGTGTTGGATGCCCCTAAAGTCGGAAAGTTTCTCCAGATGGAAGCCTAGGCTCTGCCTCCCTGCAGTGTCCATCCATGTGGACATGGTTTCTCTGGAAACACATGAAACATTCCATTTACTGTTTTCTCAGATACTTGTTCCAAGTATCTGAATGCTGGAGATGTTTGGAACTGCTTTGAAACGTTAACATTTTAAATAAGCTTGGAGAGAATGCCATTAATTAGATCATACCATGTATACATGGGCTTCTCTACACTGAGTGCAGAATCTCTGTTTTATATAGCCTCATTTTGGTTGCGAGTCTAGCCTTCAACAGCTGAGCCATCTCTCCAGACCTTATGTAGCCTTATTTGAACAAACTTAATTGACGACTTCTATACAAGACCCTTCATGGAGATCTCCTTCCTGACTGTCACTGTAACACAAGCTTTTTACAGAGACAGGAACAAATAGGTAGATTTTAAAACATAAGCAGCTCTCGGCATTTCACTCCCTAGAGACATCAGCAACTAAGTATTTGGCTCAGAACCCTTTGGCTTTCTTTCCTTAACCCCCTTTTTTTCCCTTTTTCCTTATAAAGGCACAGTATTTGTAATATACATACATGCTGCATCTTACTCACTGCACTTCAACACGTGCTTACAGAACATTACTTTAAAGAGATTCCACAGACCATTTCGCATAATTACCAACACTTGTTGCGTTTTTTTTTTTTTTTTCCAGTCGATAAGATGACAATTCCTCTCCAGAACTTCAGTGACTTAATAATTGATGTCACTTTGGTAGCACTGTGATAAAGTGTCTGATGGTAAAGATTTTTTTCTGTCATTTGGGCAGTGTAAGGGGCTCAAAGCTGGAAGCGCGGCTATTTCAGCGGACGTTAGCACAAAGTATGGTACCAGGAAGCTTTCAGCTGCCTGGGAAGCTGGACCATTAGAATAAATGTGAAGGGCAGTGGCCACACCCTGGTCTCTGTTAAGTGATGTCATTGGAAGAAGCACTGTCTGGTTGCTTGCTGCTATTTTCCTATATACTCAGGCTTTACTAAGGAGAAAAATAGCCCTGTTTGTTTTTATATTTGTGAGTCACTAAATCACTTTTTAATTTGTCTGCCTTTGCACTTACCTCTTTATCTTTCTGTATCTTGTTTTTAAGATGCCCTCTGCCCTTCATACATCAGACGTAGAAGTTTTTATCATACACTGGGGATTGACTAGAACCTTAGCTGTCCACGTTATGAGCAGGTGACACACTGAAAAGCTACAACACATCTATGGAGAAGATGTATTCAGTAGAGTGTAGCTTTTTCTCCAGCCTTGTGCACCAACTCATTAAAGGCGAAGTGTTGTTTTTACATGTCGGAGGGATTAACACTGATGGACATCTATATGATAGCAGTCAGAGCCACCAAGTGACCTTGGCATCAAGAATCCACAGAGGCTGATGAAGTAAAGGATCAGTTTGCTGACAAAGGGATCTTTGTTAAGTCATCTGCACTGTCCTTACAGTCGATTTGACTTTTGGATCATCATACCAAGAGGGACTTCATTTCTATGGAGGAAATGGAATTAATGAAGAGATGTGGGTAGTTTACACCCTGCAATTGAAACATCTCCTCTAGCTGATTCTCACCGGGCTGAAGGGGCTGCTTTTGTATATTTTCAACACACAAATGCACCCCCAATTTTCATATTTATGTTTTTAATAGCTCTAGAAACACTGTCCTACCATAATGGGAAAGGAACAAAGCTTCCTTCAAAGATCTGGTTTTTGTGCATTTACATTTAGGCTATAAAATATAGGAAAGGTCAGGCCCATTGCCAGCGAGACAGAATACAACTAATTAAAGAGGGACTTTTTTTGTATTTTTTTTTCAATCTTTGGCACTGGATAGGAGAGAAATGCACTTTGCTTTCTCTTTAGCAGGCTTGTGGCCACTCAGTTCACAGATGAGCTCTCGTGCTATAATGAATGACTGGGTAGCACCACACTGAGTGTGTCAGGGAACACGAATAATGGCAAGAATGGGCCAAAGTCTTCGATGGTGTGGTATATAGAGAAAGAGAGAAAAACCAAACAACAAAATAATACAAACTAAAACCCTGAGTGATCACGCTATAGAATCCAGCCTTGCTACTTACCGTTTCTTCCTATGGAAATGATTTGAATTTTCTGACACGCATCCCTCCATTGAAATGTCCATGGTCAAAGATTCATAAGAACAACCTGGCCTGAAATATGATGATTAGATGAGATGCTATAGGTAATTCAGCCAGCTGAGTGCTGGAACCACACGGAGTATCTGTAAGTTCCTGCACTATTTTCCTTGGCTCTACTATATTCATGCTAACAGTATTGGCATAACTGTTGCCATTATATGTTACAGTTGGAAGAAAAACAATGGGTGTGAGACAATACATAAAGATCATATGTGGTTATTGTTTTTATGAAAATGCCACATGTGTGCTGAAGATTTTCTAAACTGATTAGAATTTCATTATCTCAGAGTTGACCTGTTTTATATTCAGAGCCAAAATTGTCTGTGCCAGGCTTAACCAGGACACTCCTTCATAGAGGGAGGTGGGGCTACTGGCTCCCCTACTCTACTCAGGGGAGCTCAATACCATTTCAGTACTTCTAGAAGGTAGGAAGCCATTGCTACCAGTGATTTTACCACTGATGTGTTGTTTTTACTCCAGTGGGTTAATCCATGCTATTATTAGGGAGCCTCATTAAACCAAGTGGTTCACAGAGCACATACAGAAGACATGATGCCCTTGATGTCAGAAGGCTTGATTGACAAGAGGAAGGACCTGAGGGGGCTGGGCGATGAGTGTAACCAGAATGTACTGTATACAGCTGTGAAATTGCCAGAGTACATTTTAAAAAATTCTATACCATTTTCATCCTCTTAGTAGTCATTAATCTCCCACCTCTGTGTCTGGATTCTTTCAGCTATCAGGTGAGCTTTTTTGAATGCATTAATCTAGCATAGCATTAACTTCTACCATTTCCAAAGCTAGGTCTATTGTCAGCTAAAACTAAAGTCATTGGGAGAGATTTTCCCACATTGCCTTAACCCACTTACCTGGTAGCCTCATCAAGACTTGGTAAAGGCCTCAACTTAGAATTTTTCTTTTGTCCTCTGAGTATAAATGTTCATGTGGAACTTCTTTTTCGTGAAACAGCTTCCATATGGAACCTGTCATGTGGGTCCAAATCCATGATGCTATGCATGGTTACTCATATGTAGCTCAGCATAAACTATCTCCTATTCTCTTTGGAGTAAGAGCTGTGTTTTATATTGGCATCTTGATCTATGCACCTATGCTGGAATCCAACAGGGCAAACTAGACATCAGAATGGAGCCAAAGTCCAAACCACAAAACTGCAAAAGCTGAGTACTTGGGCTTCTGAGATACTGGGGGAAATGAGAGATAAATGGTTGGATTTCCACGTGAGTTATTTTGAACAGACAAAATAATGACATTGCCTCTGCCTTCCACCCTTACATCATGTAATCCTTATAAAAAGTGACTAGCAGCGATCCAATTTTATTCTATCAGTGGCTGCCTTATTATTCTATATCTCCACCTTCCAAGGAAAGCACCTGGAGAGATTAAATCTGCTCTTTGTTATTTTATTGCTACTCTCTTTAGTCTTCATCTGCTTATAAAGATAAGTTTATTCTGTAGGGCGTGGTAGAACACATACCCTACTCCTTGTAATGACATAATCACCCATCCTAAGATGGAAAATAGAGCCAATTAAGATCTTTAAGTTAGCATGTCATTTGGTTATCATCGGAGGTGGCCTTAGATTTTTTGCAGCCTATATCATAACAGATATTTGCTGCCATAACACTGAAGACGTCCATAATTCTGTCAATGCTTTGATAAGAAAGCTGTTGCTGAAAACATCAAATGATGCTCATAGGAAATGAACTGGCCATCGAAGTTTGTCACAGCCAAGCTAAGGTTCGGCTTGATCACACTAAGTTGTGGTGTTGGCTCAGGAACAGCACGCTGTGCACTTGAGGAGCATGAGGTCTGCTCAGAACGGTGCATCTTACTTCTGTCCCTCTGGACCCAGGAACTTCAGGACACTTAGAACAAAGACTGTCAACCTTATTCAGTGTGCACTCCCCAGCTTCATCATCTTGAAGCTGAGACCCTTCCCCACCCACCCGATCTCTAACCCAGGTCTGGGCCGAAATGCTCTTTTCATCACAGCTGTTGACTCCTAAGAGCCAGAGTGAGCTTTCCCCCAGTGGGCCATAGATTCTGTAGCATCTGCTTAGGAGTGTTTACTCTTGGCCTACCATTAGCAGAAACACACCAGGATGTAGTTGTCCCTCTTGTGTCTTTTAACCACAGACCGCATTTCCATTTGCTTTGGACATTTAACACTGGATCAAGCCTGGAATCAAATGAACGCAGGCAGAAAGAACCATTAGGTGTTGCAGGTTAAGGGAAAGTGGTGTTCTGAAAGGCAGGCTAATGCTGTAAGGAAATTCAACAGTGGGAGTGTAAAAAGAGCACTTTGAAGAACAGCTTAGAAGAGGGTGGGGAATGGTGGGGAAGAAGCTGAGAAGAGGTGTGGGAAGTATTTTCTTGAATCCAGGCTCAATATTATTTCTTAAAAATTAAACATATCTGCACCTCAAGGGCTGATCTTTATTGCGAAACAGCAGAATTAGGGGCTGGGCTGAGGATGTCACCGAGTTGTAGAGTGCTTGTTTTGAGGGTGGCAGAGGCTTAACAGAAAAATAACTGGGAGGGCTTTAGGAATTTTATTACGGAGGAGGCTCCAAGGAGCCACAGAGCCCTTGCGTCTCCGTGTTTCTTTTGGAATTGTAGAAAGTAAGTAAAGTGTCAATAAAAAATGGTTTTTAATGACAGGCCATCATTTCTAATGACAGGACATCATTACAAATGAATTTGAGAAGAAGCTCCAAGTGAACTAATCACTTTTCTCTTTGGCGCCTGCCGGCCACTTGTTGATGTGGTACTGCTCATTCTCATTAGGGACACAAAAGCCTTTTCTTCGTAAAAGAAAAAAAAAATGTACATGATAATGTGACATCATTCTTATGCCATTAGAAAACAATTGAAATAAAGGAAGGATAGTGTGAAAGGATGGTGTGACATATTTTTAAGCAGATAGACACAGTTCCTGCCCTTAAGAAGAATATATAGAGAAAATATCTTTTTAGGAAACAATGTAGTGTATGGACAACACTAAATATTCAAAAATATTTATTATAACGTTGTTACTGGCACTGAGATTGCCAGAGAAAATGAAGCCTGGTGGTGGTGGCACATACCTCTAGTCCCAGCATTCGTGAGGCAGAGCTAGGTGGATCTCTGAGTTGAAGCCTCCCTGGTCCACAAAGTAAGTTCCCAGGGACAGTCAGGAACACACAGAGAAAGCTTGTCTCAAAAGCCAGGCAACAACAAAACGTGAACGTCATCATCAGCAAAACGCTCAGAGAACAGTTACTGGCATCCTAAAATGACCGTAGATGTCAAACAGTATTTGTGAGGAGAGTGTTTAAGATTTTTGTCACTTCCATGTGAAATGTCCCCTAAAGTCTTATGTGTTTGAAGACTTGGTCCCCAGATAGGGATGAGTTTTGAGTTTCTTAGCCTGTCTCCTCAGTTTCTTGAGTGACAAAGCCATGGGACCTACTGCCTTGATCTTCTGCTTCCACCCCTTCCCTGCCATAATGAGCAGTTTTCTTAAACTGAAGGTGAATAAGCCCCACCTTCCACAGTTGCTGTCACCAGGCATTTTGTCGCAGCAGTGAGAGAGCAACCTGACTAAGCATAGTGAACTGCACACTTGTGTATATTGAGTAATTGCTGTGTGGCTAGCAATAAGGACAGAAAATAAAACGCTGCAGGATAAAGGTAGATCGATAGCTAGATAGCTGACTGGTACGTAGTAGATGAGAGGTAGATGGTAGATACATATATAAAAGATAATTGATAGATGGTAGATGTATAGATGAAAGATGCCTAAATATATAAATGAGAGATAGTAAATAGATAAACAATAGCTAGAAATGATATTAGGTAGATAGATGGTAGACAGACAGACAGACAGATAGATAATAGATAGAAGACAGATTATGATTTTATGCTAAGACCATGGTGAGTCTTACTTTTCCCTTTGCAACATTCCTTGTCATTCTTAGACTAACAAGACTTTTCTTTCCCAGTAAATTTACTTTGAATTAGGCTCTGTGAGAATACCTATCTCCTCATGGGATCCTTAACATAACTGTTTGGAGATGAAGGAAACAGAGTAGCCATCGTGGTGCAGAGCTTAGATTCAAGTTTGGAAATTTCTGTTTCAGAGTCACTCGCTTCATTGTTACATTGAGCCTTTAGAGGGTTCCGTGGCTTGGCTGTAAAGGCAGAAATACAATGCAGAGATCTCCAGGGCTCAGGAGTTTATGCCTTGTTCTTAAGCTGGAGGCCTTAGTGAGAGCCCCCCTCATGGCCACTGTGGAAAGGACAGTGAAAATTCTAGACTCCCATTCAGAGGCCAATAACATGCATTAAAAATACTTTTCAAAATATGTAACTTCAATCATCTGTACAATTTTTGAACAATGTGAGTGTAAATTAGCTAGCTATATATATTTTAAACAACTGTCTAGATCATGGATTTTTTAATTGCTAGAAATTGTGCCAAATAAGATATACTTTCTCCTTTCATTTCTGCTGCTAAGCAGGACTGGCCCTGTCCTTTCTCCTTTGACATGCTTAGCTGTAATTATTGTGTAGTTTTCTTGACTTTCCCCATCGTCCAATAAGTTCCAGAAGTCAGGAAACCATATTTTGTTCTTTGGAGATATTTGTCAGGCAACAGCTTAAGTTTCTTCCCCGCAGCTGGGATCTGAGGCTTAAGTTGCTCTATTATACTTTATATTTGTTAACTACCAGTCAAAAATTACACATGGAGTAGAATTACAAAGATTAGTTAAGCACTCAGAAAGACTATAGCTTAAACTATGTCACCAAAGCCATGGAAATAGACAAATCCCCCCAAAAGTGTCCAGATATAGAATTTTGTAGACTCACAAAATGAGTTTTGGAATTCCCATTTGGCCCTGATGGAGTGACCAAGGAAGGTTTAGAGTTCTAAAACTTCATGATGTTGTAGGTGGCATCCTATGCGGTTGACATTTTATTGAAACGTGGTCTATTTAAAATATCATCTGACTTTCATTTGTAGTGGCCCACCTGAACGTGGGAAGTTGAGCCCTGTGACCCACTGGTTTCTGTCCATTTTAAAGTTGTTGTTGTTTTTTGAGGCCAGAGTAAATGCAGAGCTTATTCTTCAGCACAACTGATATTTATGGAGGATTTTAGAGTTTACAAAGCATTTATCACACACCCCATCCTGTCTTAAGGAAGAGTAAAGAGTCTCCATTCAGACTAGGTGAGAATCCGTAATGCATAATACATGGAATTGTTTTCTCCCTGTGTTAGCTGTGTTTGAGATGAAAAGTAATGTTCTCATTCAAAGGGAGCTGTGTGTGAATTAGAATCTTATTCACATGTGACAACTTCTTCAGGATTTACAAACACCTGTTAAGACGGTATCCACATGATAGATAATGCCATTCAATGAGTTGTTTACCAGGTGGGAGAATTTGAATAAGCCATGTCATCATCTAATTTAAATATCTGCCTTTCTCCTTCAGATATCCAGGAGAAAATACTGATTGTTCTGAGTATTGTAAATCTAGTTGCATTTTCTATGTACTAAGACAGACCTAGTACTGGCCGTGTTAGTATGCTTTTCCTGGAAATGCAGGTCTGTTCAGAAATGTCAGGGATAGCTATGGTCATGCCTGCCCTGAATTTTAAAATCTGTAATAACTGAATCTTTTCTGCAGGGGCAAAGGTATTCTATAATTTTCCTTAGAGACTTCGGTAGATAAGTCCGGGCATATGTGGTGTATCCAATCAAAACACAATTTCACAGGTCCTGAGTTTGCATGAGATTTGGGCTATCTCCTGGATCCCGGGTTTGAGTGTGCATGCACAAACAGGGGAATGCTACTGTGACCAAGCAGGTACCTTCAGGTGCTTCACAGATCCAGGCTGTTGCGCATCCTTTCCTCCTAGAGTCAGCATCTGAGGAAAGAGAAGCACCAGACGCTGCCACTGGAGAAGGGGTCCCTGCTCATCCCCCATGCCAAGATCTATTGCCTTCTGTACACACAGTGTTCCTCACACCAGCATTCAAAGGCACTCTGTAGTCTTATGAGTTGAGTTCTCTGCTGAGACCGAGAAAGGCGAAATAAGCCACACAGCTTGCTGACACGCAATAGAGACAGGATTTGAACCTAAGTATATTGGAGCTGAGGGTTCATTTATGCTCTAAGCACTGTACTGTTCTGGGTCCACATAGTCCCAGTTATCCTCGGTATTGCTGAATGAATTATTAAAGCCACAGGATGGTTGTGGCTTCCCCACTTTTCCTCCTCTTTCCTCACTGTTAAACATTTCTGTTGTTTACCAGGGCCTCCCAAACAGAGGATCCGTGACTGGGCAAGATGAGCCTGGAAGTGTTAATATCATTCATACTTATATTTATTTGTTTGGTTTGATTTGTTCCTTGTTTATTTTGGGGAGCAGGGTCTCACATAGCCCATGTTGGCCTTGAATTCACTTTGTGGCTAAGGACAGGCTTACACTTTTATCCTTATGCCTCCCTTGACCAAATGCTGGAATTACAGGCCTGTGACACCATCTCTGGCTGCGTCTATTTGTACTCAGGCTCATTTGTAAATATTTGTGATCATTGTACATATGCATAAATTCGTGTTCTACACTGTCAATTAAAGTAGTTTCCGTGTGACCTTCTTCTTACCTAGGTGTCAGGTTTCTCTAGTCTGGACAAGTTTCCTCTTGTTTGGCTCTGTCATTGCTTAATTTTGAGAATGAGTTCCTCAACTTCCCAGATCCTCATCTGGAAAGTGTTTGTATGACTTTCTTTCTGAGTGTGTGCATGTGTATATGTGTGTGACTGTGTGTGTGTGCGTGCGTGTTTCACAGACCTGTTTATAAAGATCTGGAATCATATCTGGATTGAGTAGCTTCCTCTCTTGAATTTGGAGGATATAAATTCATCATCATTTAATTAAGGAACTGCATGTGATCTCACAGCATTACTCCTGGCCCATGCAAAGATAGAACTTTGAACAACCTGTCTTTTCTTTTTAAGATTTCTCACATGGCTGGGTTGGTTTGGACCTATGCTCTACATGCCCTGGCTGCTCACCTCTATCCTCAACTAATCATGACAAATCGATTAACTTCAATTTTAAGCCAGGCATTACCTTGGGAACATAGCTTAGCTTTCTCAGCCTCAGTTTCCTCATGCATAGTGAAGCTAATTCCCTCCAAACTAGATAACAATTTTCTTAAATTGAAGCTCATACATCAAGTGCTCGAATATAAGATGCTCAGAAACACTTTGACTCCTGCTTGTGTGAATTCCTAGTCCCCCGTTGGCACGGAGTGTTTGCAGTCCCTTCTTGGCAGGACACATGTGGGGACGGTGATATTGATTGCTTGTGAGAATTTCTAACCAACACAGAGTAAATCCACTTTCCCTTGGATGCAAGGAAGAGGGATTGAAAAGGCCCCTCCAGAGGTGCATGTGCTGAGAGCTGCTTTTAGAGGAAACTCTTCCAAGATGCATGATTTTCTTTTCACTCCCATGTAAGGCTGAATCATTTATTAGCATTAATGGACAAACAGACTAAGATCCTTTCACCCACTCTGGATCTGTGTGCTTTGCTAGGCAAAAAGACAGGTTATAATCTCAGGGTTCCCTGGGCATTCTGTAGCAAGGTGCTTGCCCTGGTACACTTCAGGCATCCTTTGAGCATACAAGTGTGCTGCTATCCCAGAAATACCTCTAAACCTGTCTCCAAAGCCTTTCACTATAGTGTTCACAAACGTGTCTTTCACGAACAAAAAAAAGCCACAAGTTTGCTTGTGAAATGAAGTTTTTTCCGTATGTGGAACTATGCAATGTCAATATGGCTCAGTGTGCATGTAGAGAGACTTTAGTTGGGGCCTAATAGGGTTGTGATGATAAGTCTGAGACTCTGCATCTGTCTCTGGCTTATCTCCATTTCTATTTTCTTTTAATAAGAGAAATGATCAGCCTCTCCCAGCATTGGAAATGGAATGTGCCCCTCCCTACAAGATTTAGATCCTGTATTTCCAAGTCGGAAAAAAATGTCTGTGTTAGGGAAGTGCATGTACTTGGAGAAGATGCCTAAGTATTCTAGCTGTCCATGTGATATGACTGTGCTTTTCCTCAAAGGGAAATTGAGTTTCTAAGGTCTCCCCATCATTCTTCCTCATTTTCCATTTTCTGGAAAGCTTGCAGATAAACTAAGATGAGCCAATGGGATTAGCAGCGGAAGTTGAAAAGTGAGAGCAGAGCGTGCATGTGAGACTACACACGCTTTCCTAGTGTACCTCCCCCGAAGTGTGGTGACTTGTAATAAGAACTGTTTAATTTGCTCATAATCCTATGCCTTACCACCTATAGCCACCCTGAGTCAAGTAGCCACTTTGTTCTTGTCCAGTATCACTTGGACAGTTGCTATATTTGTGGCTGTCTGAGTGTTTGTTGAGTCACATGCCTCCATCGACCTAGCCCATATAAAAGTAGAACTCTAAGAAAGCAGTACTAGCTTGCAGATGACTTTAAAGTCTCTACCTTAATCCTGTTTTCTAATATTCTATAGACCAAAACAAGTCATGTAGTCAAACCCAGAGTGCACACAGAGAGACTTACCCAGGCATGGATAAAGAAGGTGTCTGGGTAGCAATTACTCTATCAGTAGAACACAGGCTTTGACTTGAATGAAAACAATTACCATTTATTTTACTTTCTGTGTGCATTTGGTAGGAGGATTAAAGCCTACTATCTTGCACACAGTAGGTAAATGTTCTACCACTGAGCAGAACTTGTGGCCCCTCATTTCTTTAAGATACACTAAGTGCTTAGTATGAGACTTGGTATTTCAAACAGGTATCATTTTATTAACTGTGATAGGTCCCCAAAGTGAGTATTAGTATTTCAAAAATCCTGATGTTACTTGAATTGCTTAAACTCATACTGGGAGCAGATGGCTAAGATTTTGAGACTAAGCTGAAGAAATCCAGTGACCAGTTCTCCTCTCTACCTTGCTACAGGTCTGAACTAGAAAGCATTTAGGAATGTGGAACTGCACTGAGCAGGCAATGGTTATAAGAGCCCACACTGTAAAACATTGATCAACACAGGGCTAACAGCCCAGTGAGCTGTTGAGATTTTAATGGGACCTTCTTACAGAAGTTGAACATCTGAGCTCCAGCTATAAAAAGTGTTGACCACCAAATCTGTTAGTACTATGGCTTCTGCTTGATTATTGAAGTTTTATGAGCTGTAGTGATGTCACTCTCCAAATGGAGATTTTTGTTCTAAGGATTCAATAATTCCATGCATTAAATTCATAGCATGGTCACCAGGGAGGGACTCAGTGAAAGGCCTGAATGGCTCAGAGGGGAAGAGGGAGAAAGGGAAGTTAATCTAGACAGTGAGAACAGTCTCTTTTTAGAGGAGAGGGGAGGTCTGATCATAGGGAGAACCTCTGGTTTCCATGAAAACAGTGAGACCTGCCAGTTTATGACGATGGTTAGGGAAGATAATGGCCAAGCTTGAAGGGGCTTTGGTACCCAGATGGAGGGAGTAAACTTGCCAAGTAAAAATTCTATAAATATTTGTTTTAAGATTCTCAGAATCAGTTTAATGGTGATTTAAGAGATCCAATTGGGCCTTCTCCAGGATGCCACACTACATTTGTTCTACCCTCTTACTCCTTCCTCTCATTATTTTTGGCTTCATAACAGGAAACGTTGATTTCTTGTTGCAAGGCTTGTTTTAAAAAATGATACAATCCATTTGGGGTTTTTTGTTTGTTTTTATTTTTGTTTTCTTTGCAATTGGAAAGTCAGCACCTCAGGCTCAGGGTGGGGAAGGGTAAAATTTTGGTGGACAAGAAAATGAAGCAACCAATCAGGACCCAAACGCAGTTTCTTGGGGTGGGGAGCTCACTGGATCAAAAAGTCTCTTAAAAAAGACCAACTCAGTATTCATACCCACCCCCTCCCCGCTACTCCATTTAAGGAGGGAGGTTATTGAAAAAACTTCTGAGTGGAGTCCAAAACGGAGTGCCAGATGAATGAGATTGAGTGAGTTTGGGCAGGCGGGGTGGTTGATTACTTTGAAGTTGTGTGCTGTTCATCCTTAAGGCACAGACTTCACGTCCCAAGTCGTGTGGGCTGGTATGGGAGGCAGACAGGTAGGAAGAGGCAGAAGACAGTAGTGTGAGCTGCTGGCTGCTCTGTTCACTGTCCTCTTGCTCTCAGGATCCTTTAAGGGCTGGTCACTGAGAGTTTGCCCATCATCCAAATGGGCAACACAAACTGGACTTGGTATTTTGTTTTGGGATTTTTGGGAGGTGCACAAAGGAAGGACAGTGGACCCGGGGGGAATTTTTGGATTAGACTACACTGTATAAAATTCCCAGATAATTAATAAAAATTAAAATAAAAAGTAAAAATATGTTGGGAGAATAAGTAAAAATCTTATGAATTTCCAAGTTCCCTTCTGGTTTAAATCTGAAATGTCCGTTACTGCCTCATGTTGTGAGCTACTCAGTTTGTGGCGCTATATTGAAGACTATGTAGCTCTGTTAGTTACTGTTCTATTCCTGTGAAGAGACACTGTTACACTCTGCCTACAAGACACCATGGCCAGGGCAACTTATAGAAGAAAGCGTTTAACTGGGGACTTGCCTAACAGTTTCAGAGGGTTACTAACAGTTTCAGAGGATTACTCCATGGTCATCATGGAAGGGGATATAGTGGCACACAGGCAGGCATGATGCTGGAGCAGTAGCTGAGAGCTTACATCTATTCCACAGTAGGAGACAGAAAGAGAGAGAGAGAGACTGGGCCTGGCAAGAGCTTTTGAAACCTCAAAGCCTACTTATGCCATTGAATACCTTATCTAACAAGACCACACCTCCTAATGTTCCCCAATAGTTCACTGCCTGGGAACCAAACATTCAAATGCATGAGCCTGGGGGAGTGGAGTCATTCTCATTCCAACCACTATGGAAGCCTTTCAGAGATGAGGCCTAACTATCAGAAGTGGGTAACTAGAGGTGTACTTTTGAAGAGTATGTCTGGTGCCCAGAGCTTTGCTTTTTGATCTATACCATATGAACTAACTGTAGCCTCAAGCTTCTGCCCATCATTCCTTAATAAACCCCTGTTGTAATGGAATCAAATCTCTCTGAAATTGTGAGCCAAGATAACCTTTCTTCCTCTAACTCATGTCTGCCAGGTATTGGGCTGTAGCAAGGTAGAACTGACTCTACCCTCTACTGAGTGACTCTCCTGGTGAATTTCCACATGGTGTATCAGAGCTGGATGTCAAGATCCAGTGTGTACTCATTTGCACTCTGTGTGCTCTGTTCTGCATTTTTTCACACTCTTGTTTTTATATGTGCAGCTTAGCATCAGCCTTAGTAGATGTACTTATTCCACAGAAGTCAGGAAACACCATAGCTAGGGTTCTCTTCTTCACTGTCCATGAATGCCCTAATGGTAAACATTTACCAGTTCATGGCTGTGGTACAGATAGTCTGTATGACATTCAGGAAGACAAATGTCTAATGGAACTTGGAGGAAGGGTTCCATCTATGAAAAACAGTCTATCTTTCTAATCACAAATATCACACTGAAAGTAAGACTAAACTTTTGAGAACAGGCAAGCTCATCTTTTATGGCAGTTGTGATTGGCTTGGCAAGAAGCCTGAGAAAATTTTCTAGAAAATACTCATAGTTTGACAAGTGTGATCATAACATGAGGATACAGGCATTTCAAAACTCAAACTGGAAACTGATTTCTACACCTTTCATACCACATAAGCAAGGCCTCTACTTAAAAATATCAGTAACCATATTCTAGAATGCAGATGCCCAAGCCACACAGGCTTTCTCATTTTCTTTGTAGTATTCGAACCAAGCAACTAGCATCAATCAGTGGGTATTTAGGTTAAATGTGCAACATATACCAGTTGAGTGAACTGGGAAAGTTAGTTCCTTTAGGAATCCTGTTTCCTGTTTGAAGAATGGTCTTAATATAGTCACTAATTGCTTTAACTAGTAATTGCATGTGTTGCTTATTGTACTGGTAGATGCTGGAAATGAAGTAGTGGACAAGATAAGTCTGTCCCTCTTCCCACGGATTCTACTTCTCTCTGGTGTGGAAGGGGCCATATTCCTGTCAGTGAGGCCATTACACAGTGGATGTGCTCTGACATACTGCAGAATCCATGCCTGTGTGAAGACGTCTACTTCCACTGCAGCTCAGCCATGCTGTGCAGGTGTGAGCCACAGTCATGCCTATTAGAATTCTTCTAGAGAACCTAGGTGCCATTGAGCAACTCATGTATATGTTATAGACTGAGCTTATTTGCTGCCTCAAAGAAAGTTTACTCATTCACAAAGTAACTATTAAAATTTTATTTATTAGTATGTGAGAGAGTATGTGCCTGTGCGTGTATGCCTCCCCACATGTGTGGAGGTCAGAGAACAACTTCATGGACTTTATTCTCTTCTTCTCTTTCACATAGACTCAAATACAGGACTCCAGATGTCCTGAGAATGCACTTTCGTTTGCCGAGTCCTCTGACCAACACCATATGACGTTTATTTGTTCTTTGTTCAACGAATGTGAACCCGTCATTGAGGAAAGCTCCAGAAGTCAGTAAACCTCCCCTGCCAGGGGAGACAGAATTTTAAGTAAATGAATGAACAGATATGTGCTAGAGCGTCAGGAGGAAAGAAATGACATGATGGAACGCCTATCAAAGGAAGGGCCGCAAAATGTCCAGGGAGGACCATTCTAGAAGGGGATAGCTGAGCAGACAGATGCCACCGTTACTGAGTGAGCGATGGGTGGAGCAAACAAGGGGGCATGGGACGGGTTAGAAGGACGCAGAGGCTGGGTGGGGCACAGGGACTAGTGAACTGCAAAAGGCTGGAGTGAGAAGAGAGGAAAGAGCTGTAGAAAGTCTGTGTGTGGGTAGGGACAAGAAGACGTCGTTAGTCTTAAGGGGTCCATTGCAAGTAAGGTCATCAGACACTGCCAGGTGTGCCCACAGAGCCACACATAGAGGGAATGGATAAAAGTCAGAGGGAAATCATTGTGCCCCGTCATATTGGTGCCTCTGTCTCATGGACACCAGTGATGAGAAGTGAATGGTTGTCAACTGTAAAACTGACTCAAAAAAAAAAAAAAAAAAAAAAAAAAAAAGCCCAAGTAGCAAATGTTAACGATAGTAACACTAAGACATAAGAAAGGTTCCATATTGAAGTCACTCATTGACTAACTAGAAACTTTATATGATTTCCAGGGACTTTTCTGGAATGTCTTGTTGCCTAAGCATTACATAGATTTAACGTTTCTGATTACATTCGCAGAGCATATTTGGTTATTTCTTTTCAGACTGACGTGCCTTGAGATTAATATAAATGTATTTTTTATCCCTCAAATATATGTTACCCAACAGCAGGTCATTGGAAGGAGAAAGGGCTTGGGTCTGGTTTTCCTATCCACTATTTCAGTCCCATTTTAAGTACAACAGGAATGTCTGAACTTCTGTGCTGGCGGATTCTGTACTTGTATTAATTACTTTTCTCTTAGCTCTGACCAAATACCTTTCAAGAAGCAACTCAAGGGAAGGCATGGGGTTGGGAGAAGTAACAGCTGCTGTTCAAAAGTGTGAGGCTGCATACTCACCTCTGGGCACACCAGGGGGTGTGTAGTTAAATATGAATGTGTGTGCATGCATGTGGAAGTCAGAGGATAAATTGAGATGTTGTTCCTTGGGTACCACTGTTCTTCTTTATTTCCTTTTCAACTCACCACTTTCAAGTGATGCTAACTGGCCAGTGTGCCCCAATGGCCTGATCATCTCTACATCCCTAGCACTGAAATTCCAAACGCTTACCCCTATGCCCTATCTGTTTAAATATCATCCATGGGCACTGAGCTCAGGTTTCTGTGCTTGTACTGCTGACTAATTGAACTAAACTGTCTCCCCAATCCCCCTAAATGGCTCTTAGTCCTCTAAGGGTAAAGATGAAGATAAACGCATAGAATTAAGTGAACAGTGAATTGGTGAGTCCCTGAATTTACTGTTGCTTTCCAAGCTGTTCATTTGCTCTTAAGGTTTGTTCTCTAGGAAGGTAGTGTTCCCCCAGCTCACTTCTGACTGACTCCTATACCATTAATTTCACCACTTATCGGTGATGCTGTTGGAACTTGCACCCATCTGGCGAGGCTGATGATCATGTAGAGGAGCTTTCCCCAGAGCATTGAGGGCAGAGTATTAAAATGCAGCTCTTAAACTCAATCTACTGACTGATTTCTATTCTAATCACTTTCAAGGCTTAGGCCGTATAATTTTACTTCATCATAAAATTGAGAGTTACATTGAAAAACGTGGAGTTAGTGTCCATATACTCAAAATACACTAAATTTACAAATAGGCACTCGAAAGAAGTTAGGCCATGAAAGTCCCAGCTTGAGGACTCTGACACAACTGCTTTATATTATTGTCACCACAAAAGGTAAAAATAGAATTCTACCACATAAAAAGGTCAAAGTTATTCTGCTCCCCCTATAATTTTGTCGGTGCATCTTATCCTATGTCTTACTAGTGTGTTTTGATAGTCAAATTCTATGTACTTCAACCCTGCCAATTATAATCCAGGCAAGTGATTATGGTCAAATGACTTGACCCTTCACTACATCAGCTTTCCTTCCTATGCAGTCTGTGGTTATTATAATACTACCATCTTGAGGTTACTATGACTAAAGGATATGGGATGTGTAAAGATCTCTCTGCACTACCCAGAACATATCAAACATTAATTACTGTTCCAATATTTATTATTTGCATTATCCGTTGACAGCTAGGACTAGGTTCAGCTGTAACATACTCCTAACCTTCTAAGCAAGTTGACATTTCATTATGAAATCAGTTGAGAATGTCTGCAAACTGGACTCAAGAGGGATCACCGGGCTGGAGGAAGACAGAAGGTTCTATCTGACTGTTCAGTCTCAATACCTGAGTTCTGCCCTAGAGTCAAAGATAACCATTCCAAGATTGGGTCAAACAGGTATTAGCATGCATCCAAATTGAAAGTGAGCAAAAGTAGCGTGTGCTATGAAGATGGTCAGTATCGAGGACCAGTCAGAGTGTGTGTATACAGACTAGAACCTGGTCATGTGGTCATACTTATCATCAAAAAGACTGGGATACACTGTGTGTTTGTGGCGGCGGGGGGGGGGGGAGTGTATGGGGGGGATGTTGAGGGCTCTACTGGTAAAGAAGAGGAGAGAAGTACCTATGACCGTCACATTTGTTAGGGTTAAGGCTATGCTGTTTAGTGGACTTGGCTCAGCCCCTTGGGCTTCTCTGATTTCTGTCTGTTTCACCCTGTCTAGGAACAGACCTTGGTTGTGCTGAATCTGACTCTTCTCGCTCACACTGTAGAGGTTTGAATAAGAACGACTCCCACATTCACATATTTGAACGCTTAGTCATAAGGGAGTGGCATTATTTGAAAGAATTAGAAGGATTAGGAAGTGTGAGGAAGTTTGACACTGGGGTTGGGTTTTGAGGTTTTCAAAAGCCCATGCCAAGCCCAGTCTCCCTGCGCCGCCCCCCCCCCCCCCCACACACACACCAAGGATTAGGATGAATCTCTTAGGTTCCGTTCCAGGACTTGCTTGAATGCCGCCATGCTTGCTGGCATGATGATAATGCACTAAACTTCTAAAAACATACGCCATGTTTTATAAGACTTTGATTTGTCGTGGTGTCTTTTCACAGCAATAGAGCACTGGCTAAGACAAGCACTACCCCTTGACTGGTTGTCCAAACTTCCTGCAGGGTCCCAGGAATTGGCAGCTGTCACTCATGGGACTTTCTACTTCTCTTTTTAATGTTTTTCTGCCTCGCTGCCAGAGCAGTGTACAAATGTAGATTTTTAGAGTAGGTCTCTACTCTCTTCCAATCTCACCAATTACTTTCATTATTCAAAAGAAAACTGAAAACTTTTATGCACTGTGAGATCTATGTGCCCTGGCTCAACTCTAAGACAGATTTGATCCGTAGGTTGCTTTTATCAAAATTCTCCAACACTTCCTTTCTCTCAATATTAGTCCTACACTGTGTGTGTGTGTGTGTGTGTGTGTGTGTGTGTGTGTGTGTGTGTGTGTGTGTGTGACAGAGACAGAGAGAGAGACAGAGAGAGAGAGAGACGGAGAGCACATGTGTGTATGTTAGAAAGAGACTAGACGTCAACATTAGGTATTCTTCTCTCTATCTCTCTTTTTTGTGAAAGGGTACCTTGCTAAGCCCAAAACTCACCAATTTGACTGGTGTGGCTGTTTAGGATGCTTCAAGAATGTGCCTGTCTCAGAGACATTATTGTTACTGGGACTATAGGTACGTGCTGGTGTATATGAAGTCTTTTACTTGGGTATTGGGGCCTGAACACAGCAAGCATTTTACCAATAAAGCCATTCTCAAATCCTTGTTCTATACTACTAAGAAAAAAAGTCTTTCCTTCCATGGTATGTACAAATAATAAAGAGAAAAATAACCTTGCAGTGGGAGTTGGGTGTGGTAGGGGTTGGGAACAAACTGCTGAAGGCGATGACCTGAGATTCAACAGAAATGAAGCCAAGAACCAAATCGAGGTATTTCTTTCTCCACTAATTAAATGACCACTTGGGTGCCCAGCTGCTTGCACTTTCCAAGAGATCTGTATCCCCTTCACAGGAGGCAACAATGGATTCTAGATTCTTCCTCTTTAGGAATCCACCAGAAACCCTTCCCCTAAATCCTGTAGCCATGGAAAGCCAAAGCCATCATAAGCCTGAGGTTGGCACAGGTTAATTGGATATTCCTCTCATGGACCAAATGGATTAACTCAACATCGGACCCCTCAGATTAGATGACGTTTCTGCCTCTGGTCCTACAGAATCATCTCTGTTCAGCACACACAGGATTAGATCTGTCCATCCCCCACCAGTGGCTCACTTCTCTACTCATTCACTCTCCCGACACTGGAAAACCCTGGGTGATTCACAAGAAGTGAAAAGGAAGGGACATATCATTAAAGTGGAAAAGGAAGGTCCTCGTTATTAAGGACTCCTCTGTGCATTTCCAATGTTTAACCTCGGGGAGCATCTGTTTAGCAGAGAGTCTGACGTTCCTTTGGAATAGTATATGAGATATTGTCTCGGTCCATATGTATGTATATGTATCTGCTTTTCTAGAGAAAGGAGACATGCCAAGCTTTCATTTTCCAAAATGGAAAGAACTATTGGTAATAAAATCGTTCATTTAGCCCAGAATACACACACTGTGTTACATCATCTCCTTTTAATTCTCAAAACAACTCTGTGAGTTAGTGTATTACCATGGCAATTTCACAGTTGAAAAGCCGAGGTCAGCGTCATTTAATTACTTCCCAACATCACACATAGATTTTAACCATGAGAATAATATTTCAAGTGCAACTCTATTATACCCCCAAGAATTGGAGGGCTTTCAATATTAACTTATTTTTTTATTAAAACACATATAGACATGATTTTAAAAAATTAAATGGTGCCCTTTAAAAAAAAACAAAAATTGTTTCTCTTCTGCTTTCTGCACCATTTCCTCTGTTTCTCTCCTTTGTCTATCTCTTGTGCTGTTTTGAAAGCTTCACACAAATCTAGGAATCCTTGACCAAGAGGGGCTCAGAATAAATATGTGTGCTCCAAAACTGTCCCATACAAGTGTGAAGGTTTGCCGTCCATGGTTGGATAGGCAGCTAGCATATTCTTTTCAACTGAGTGGCCTATACCACGGTCCTAGAGCTTCTTTCATATCCATTTGAACCATCTTAACAAAAACTTTCCAACTCCTTGCTTTGTGTGCACGAGACTTTCTATGCTCAGGAGGAAGCTGGGTCCTAGGGAGGAAGGAGGAAGTGGGCAGGAGCCCTGGCGTGGAGAGACTCAGTCATTGGAGGTTTGTTTTTCAAACATTGTCATCGACTGCTCTCAAGTTCTGGGTCATTCTTAGTCCCTGTAGCGACTTCCTGGCTTTATTTGGCTTCCTTGCCTTGGCGCTGAAGAGTTCCTGGACTCTTCCCATTCAACAACAGTGTCTGTATTTTACTATCTTCCAAATCTTCAGCGACTCATTTAATCTCTTTTTGTTCCCTTTGACTCTGCGGCCCATTTTTTTTTGTGACTTTTCTGTCCTTTCAGATGGGATTATTGAAAATTACAAGAGATCTTGGAAATATGGCTCAGTGGATAGAGTCCAGCATGCGTGGAGCCCTGGCTTCCATTCCTTGCCACACAAAGATGCGTGTGGTCACCTCTGTATGTGGGAGCCAGAAATAGGGGTATGTGGGACTCAAAGTCATTCTTATGTACATAGTGTACCTGAGGCTAGCCTAGGCTTTATGAGACCTTGTCTCAAAATCAGGGGAAAAGAAAAGAAAGAGCAAAGGAATTCAAAAGTCTAAGTGAGCCCACCAGAATTTTAGAACAGTTACTTATAGACTTCCCTTTCCCACCGTCTAATAAATTACTTCACTAGCTACCACGTGCTGTCAGACTCTGGGAGATATACAAACGAGACAAGACTTTCTGTTTCTTGGGTAGGTTCTAGTGGCGTGCTGATGAGACCAGGACTCTGTCTCTAGCGCAGGCGCACACTGTGCATCTCAGAGGGGAGGATGACAATCGGAAGAAGAGGGCCTTCCTATCCATTTGTGCCCAGAGTGTGTAGACGGGCACAGAGAGGAAGGAGGCGGGGCGGGGACCTCCATCAGAGCGTGCGCAAATCTCTGGCCGTAGAGAAGAGAGGGAACAGAAAAGAAACTGAGTTTCCCAGCCTGGTTTCTTCAGTCAAGGAAGTATGGATGTGCAAATACTGCAAAGACGGTAGCCAGATAGAGGTTTTGTTTGGAAGTTTGGAGACTATATTGTGTTATGATGTAAAAGCCATACGGATATAAACAGTGGAATACTTGAGGTGGAATTACTGGAAAAGGATGACTGGGGACAGGGAACTGAGGGAAGCATCCCGGAAAAGGGGGAGAAAATGAAAGTCTGGGATAGGAAGGAAGTTAAATTGCTTGTGAGTTAGTTGATGGAGCAAGAGAAATAACCAGAAACTGGCAGGGAAGACAAAAAAGTGTCAACAACCAGAGAGGGGGGAACAGCGGTGCCTGTCCCTGGGTGCAGGAGATAGCAGCTTGGAAAACCACTAACAGATCTCCAGATCTGGCCTGACAAGGACATGCCATTTGGCAAGAGACTCAAATGCTGACAACTTTGGGACTTCTCCATGACTCTTGTGATCCCATGAAATCCTCCCCTCCCCACGGCCTATTGTCAAGGCTTAGACATACGTACCAAAGTTAAACATGCGTATGAAAATGTCTGATTTTCTTTTTCAGAAATTAAGACCCTTTGACGCTGGTCTGAATAGTATTTTTTTTTAAAGATTTTTTTTCAATTATCTGTAGGTAGTGTATGTGTGTGTTTGTGTGTGGGGATGCGCATGTACATGAAGGTACCTATGGAAGCATTGGATCTGCCTGGTGCTGAAGTCCCAGGCAGTTGTGAGCCACTCAGTGTGGTCCTGGGAACCAAACTGGATCAGAGAAGCAGCATGCGCCGTTAACCATGGAACCATCTGCAGCCCACCCTGGCCCACAAATCTTATGAGCCAAACTGAATGCTGCTGATAGATATACCCAGCATCACTCTGTTAAAGAAAATGGATTTTCCCTTTCCCAGCAGCTATCAATCGAAAACAGCTTCTTGGTTAGGGGTGGGACACTGTGCCCACTTCCTCATCTCTGTACTGGTATTTTGTCTCGTTTGAACTTGTGCAGATTTTATCCATACTGTCATAGTCTCAGTGAGTTCATACATGTATCAGTTCTGTAGTGACTGAAAAACCCTGTTTCCTTAGAGTGGTCCCCACCTCTGACTCTTAGAAACATTCTACCTCCTCTTCTGCATAGATCCTTGAGTAATTATTTTTGTTTGTTTGACTTTCCAAGGATGGAGGATAATTCTGATTATTTTTTAAAGCAAAACCTTTGCATTGTCACCCTCATTTCCCAACTCCAACTTCTCTTTAATAATCTTACCCTGCAACCTGCTGTTCTGACTCACCTCGAATTCAGCCGCCAGCTACCAGTTGCCTCCACTGGGAGCCTTGCTGAGGGATGGCAGGGCCTGCCTGAAAAGAACAGAGGAACTTAACAACTGACCTGAACCCTTGCCTCTTGGTGCTGGTGGTTGTGGGAAGGCATTTTGTTTTCAGAGTATGGCAAAGGGCAGGGATGACTGGCAGAGAAATCTTGAACACTCTCTGTGTGTCTGTTTCATGCTTCCTTCCGGCTCCAGGATCTCACAGGGAATTTTCCAGTATATTCCTGTGTCTGAGACACGATTATGATTGGACCAATGCACCAGTCAAGCCTCGTTCAGTGTTTGATCAATCTTGAATTACCCATCATGCATTGCAGTTCAGATACCTCTCTAGACTCTACCCACTTGCACTGAAAACTCCATCACTTTTGCCTCTGCTCTGCCCCTCCCCCTCTCCTACTTTCTCTCCACTTCCTTTTTGCCTCCCCCCACCCCCAGATTTGCCTCACCTGTCCTATCTTTCTGCTTTCTTGCCTTCTTTTATTCTTGACCCAAAATGTTAAAATATGTTGAAGACAGCAGATTTTTTTTTTGGAACATTCAGAGAAAATGATTAATATAATAAATTATAAATCAAAATCATAGTCTTAGGAAGTTAATGTAACCCTTTCACAGTGAATAGGAGCCCTAAGGCTTAGCTGCAGTTAGAAGCATTCTGTCTTGCAGAACCCTGGGGCAGGAGGAGCTTTGCTCAGCAGAGTGAGGCAGAGGGAATTTCCATGCACCGGAGAGACAATATCTTTTGCATAACAATCTAATTCTTCTGTTTACTGGTGAATATTCATATTGTGGTGGTAGGAGTTTCTGTATTTATGAATTTGTGGAAATGAGAAATGCAGATGAGCCTCTGGGAAGAAGAATATTGACTTCATTGTTGGACATGCCCAGCAGCATGGCAGCCCAATTTCATTTTTGTGCCTTGGCTTTTGCTTACATGAAATGAAGGCCACCTGCAAGGCTGGGGATAGGCAATTATGGCAGCTGAATATGCTTAGATGTATTTCAGTTCAGAGATGAATGTGTGATCTAAAAGGCAGTTTTTAAAATTATCCTCTGAATGTTGGTGTAGATTTTAAAGATTTTATGCTTCTTTTAAAATTATATGTATGTATCTACGACTATGTATGGGTATGTATGTGTACAGGAGTGTAAGTATCTGAAGACACTGGAAGAAGTCATCAGACCCCCAAGAGTTTGAGATGAGGCCTGTGAACCTAGCTTAGGTCCTCTGCAAGAGCAATACCAGCTCTTAACCACTGAGCTATCTCTCTAGCCGCTATTGATTTTAGCCATAATTTTAGAGCAATGTATATCTATCTCTATTTTCTACCTATATTTAATCTATAATGCAGGCTATAATCTATAATTACTTATAATCTATAATTACTATAATACTATATATACTATAGATTAGGTAGACTGATAGAATATTAGGGTTCAATAATTATTGTTATTAGCAATTTGCATATATACAGAGAATATATGTGGTAATCTATATTGTATACATGCATATCCATGTATTACACATATCGAATGCTTTCCATAAGTAATTAATAACTATTTGAAATACACTTATATTTAGACATTTTAGCGAAAATGGAAAAGTAATTGCTGTTTATTAAACATATGGGAAGAAGTTACCCATATTTAGTACCTCATATATTGTTTTCTTCCTGTGATGACCCTGAATGAGGATGTGAGATGACTAAGCGCTGAGGGTGAAATCTATTGCCTCAAACTGTCAAGCCCAGGGCTGGATTCAGGCTTTTTGTTATACTTGAGAGGTTCTTTGGTTTGGTTTGGTTTGGTTTGGTTTGGTTTGGTTTGGTTTGGTTTGGTTTGGTTTGGCTTGGCTTGGCTTGGCTTGGCTTGGTTTGGTTTGGTTTGGCTTGGCTTGGCTTGGTTTGGCTTGGCTTGACTTGGCTTGGCTTGGCTTGGCTTGGCTTGGCTTGGTTTGGTTTGGTTTGGTTTGGTTTGGTTTGGTTTGATTTGGTTTGGATTTCTAAAACAGGGTTTCGCTGCATAGCTCTGACTGTCCTGGAACTCACACTGTAGACTAAGCAGGCCTTCAACTCACAGAGAGCAACATGCTTCTACCTCCTGAGTGCTTATATTAAAGACACGTGCCACCTCCTGATTTTTTAAAAAATCATAGAGTTGAACTCAGGATTTAAACTCAGTTGATTTTTGCAATATGCCAGAGTAGCAATCTACCAAGACATGACATCATCCACTCCTAACTTTTTAAAATTTTGAGATTGGGTCTTGCTATACAGCTGAGTCTTGAATTGTGACTCTTTTGCCTCAGATTTCTCATTAGCTGGGATTACAGGCTTGCTTCCCCTCTTGCTGATTGGTTTGGGTGCAGCAAACATTATTACCCTGAGCTCAGTAAAGAAAAAATAGCAATTCATTCATTCATAACACACCCTCATTTCCAATAAGTTAAAAATAATCAATATCTTATGTGCTTGGAAAATATCAGTGAATATACAGACCAGTAAATGAGCAACATCCCAAGGCAACTACATATTGTAGTGATGTTGTCCTTATACAAGATGGGTTTTGGTCCTGCCTCTCAAATCAAACCCAGCACACATTATCTTTGAATCCTACAGAAAAGAAGGCTTCTATTCACTTCCAAATCTTGGAAGTATTTTGTGATTGCATGCATTTACTCACACATCCATATAAATCACAGATCAGATGTGGTTAATAGATGTTCTCGCTTCTCTGTTTTCCTCATGCTCGGGGCCAGTAACCTAAAAAACCATATTTTTCCCCCCAGGTTACAATTTTTGCTATTATTTCTTCTTGGTTTATGTACTCACTTGGTAAATGGCCTAAACATCTTTAACCATATAAGCTTTAGTAAGGAATCATATTTAAGAAAATGATAATCATTGTTTTTTATTCTATATCCTGAAAAAGTTTCCCCATACTGTAAAACACGTGTCTGCTTTCCTTCTGTAGTGTTGTTCCTGAGTCAACTTCCAGTTAAGTTGCACATCCTTCAAAGAATTTCACTACAACCACCTCTTCCAGGAGGTCCGTCTTCTCAGAACTTCCTCCCTGCCGTCAGGAGCACATTCATTTCTCTGTTATCCCTTGTAGCCACACACAGTACTTACTACACGTGAAGCACCACTTTAGTGCCAGTAGTATGTGTGACACCAAGTTAGGACGGTTTCCTTATTTTGCCTGTCCTCCATGCCAACTAAGCAAACACATGTCCTCACTCTCTCATTTGCTTTCCATTTTAAGTGCTCAGATTCATACCTAGACATCCTTGGCACCTGGGTAGCATCCACTCTCTTAAATAGATCCCTGCTGTTCTTACATGTGCAGATGAGTGTCTGTGTTATCAATGAATGTTCCAGAAATTCAGTGAGTGAAAGACACATAAACTTTGCCATAGAATATGTGGGGAGTGACCCACAGACTTTAGGTCTCTGATAGAACTGGAATTACATAGGTTTAGAAGCATTCATATTTCACTTCTTGAACAGGGAAACTTAATACTGTCTGTCAGATGTAACAAAAAATTTGGTGGGTGTATTTAGTGCAGTGTGTGTATTTAATAAGACAATCCTGGGATCCCTGTTAGTATCCGGTATCACTGAATGTTTGTCAGTCATTGTTAACAGCTTATCTGAGTTTTGCAAAGCATGTACTCAACTGGCATGTGTATTATCTCATTTATTCAGCCTAGTAGCTCAGCACATTACTTACTGTCCTCATTGCCAGGACAAAATGTCTGACAAAAGCAACTTGAAGAAGGAGGGTGATTTGTTAGGTTGGTTTTTGGCACACAGTTCCAGGATACAGTCTCTCATGATGGCAGGAGCTTGAGGCAGTTGGTAGCATTCTGTCTGAAGTGAGAGAACGGACAGGTGAGCACTGGTGCTCAGTTTCCCTCATGTATTCAGTTTAGGACCATAGCCCATGGAATGGTGCTGCCTGTAGTGAGGGTGTGTTTTTTTGTCTCAATTAACCCAGTCTAGGAAATCTCAAAGACACCCCCAGAGGTTTATCTTCTGGGCAATTGTAGATCCTGTCAAGTAGAGCATATTATCATCACACCTAGGAAATAACTTGGTTCGTGCATGAACCATGGTAAAGCATTGGTACACTAATCAGCCCAAATCTGAAAGCTGATTCTGTTTAATTTGGACCATTCTGCTTTACAGAAAAGCACACACACACACACACACACACACACACACACACACACACACACACAGTTCAATCATACACAAATATAAATACAATCAATACAATCTCTCCATTAATTCTGAGTTCATCTTTTATTTGTGCTTAGAATCACAGTACAGAAGTATCCCTCTCCTCAGAAGGGCATCCCAGAGCAGTGAGAAGCAGTGGAGTCCCTTCTACACGTTGAAATGTACCTTTATTTCCAAATATGCCTGCCCCTGTACAGCTAAAGTATGGCAGCATCACTTTGCAGTCATTCATGTTGTACTGAGTCGTGTTTAAAAATAGACGTAAATAGTTAACACTTCTTTGAAAAGGAATCAAATCTTTGCTTATAGCCTTTATCAAGCAGCTGGTTCTTGTAAGCATCTTCCCAGTCTGTGTGCAAACATTACTTTTAAGTGATCAGCTGGCATAATTAGGTAAGATTGTACACTAGAAGCACAATTCAGTTTCTCTTCATCTCGACCGGAAGAAGAAACAAACCTCAGGAACGATGTTAGAACAAGAGGTTTGGCAGGAGAGGCTTTTGCAAAGGCTGCCATACCTTGCTAATCAGCAGAGGGGCTTATTTATTTAATTTTTTTCTTGTTCAGTTCAAAGGTATGGTTCTGTAGAATCCCAGTGAGAGAGGTAATTATAGAGACTGGTACATTTCTGGTGTGGATAGCAGCTCCCTGGGTCTAGGCTTCTAGGTTTGACTTGCTGTCTGGGTAGTTTGTATTTAATCCTTCCTTCCTTCCTTCCTTCCTTCCTTCCTTCCTTCCTTCCTTCCTTCCTTCCTTCCTTCCTTCCTTATTTCTCCCTCTCTTCCTCTCTCCTTCATCCTTTTTTCCTTTTATTTTATTGTGTATTTAAAACTTACGTCTTATTAAAGACTTAAATCAATTCAGGAAAAATTAACTTATGACCTGGCTCGGAAGAGATGTGGGAACTCTGGTTTCAGAGAGATGTGGATGAAAAAGCAAGATGGTAAGCAATAATACAATCACCAAGAAAAGCTTGTCTGTGCACACAAAGAGACATACACTTATCAGCAGTAACCATTGGGCTGGTCAATAGACCTGGCCTCCAGTTTCTGTCCTGTAAAATGAAGGCTGTAAATGTACATCCTTACCAGATGTTTTGTCCACTTGCATATACCACACTCTGGCAGTTGGCAGAGACATCAGAAAGATGGTGGGGATGGTAGTAAGTGGAGTATGGTCCTCGCCTAGTGGAGTTCACAGAGACTGGCAAGGGGGGCTTGAGTCCTGGTGAGCAGAGCATGATGAGATAACTCCATGCAGATCTCCAGGGCTCTGCTTGCAAGCCACTAGACTAACAGGCTGGGATCTCAGACATCTCTGACACCACTAGCTGTGTGACCCGAGGAAAAACATCATCCCATACATGCTTGGGCAGCAGAGAAGATGAAATGAGTTAACATACGTGATATGAGTTGTCTATTGCCTGGTATATGGGATGTCTTCAGAAATTATTAATATTAATAATATTAATATGTGAGCACAACACAGAAGTACATACAGACAAGGCTCCTGAGAGGGCTTCTTTTTATTCTTCTCTTACGCATTGTATTCAGATTGCAGTTTCCATTCTTTTCAATCCTCCTCACTTCCCCTTTCCTCAAGATCCACTCCTACCTCCCTTCAGAAAAGAGCCCGCCTTCCAGGGATCTCGTCCAAATACGCCATCACCAGTTACGATAAGACTAGGCACAGATCCTCATATCTAGGCTGGATGAGGCAACCGAGTAGGAGGAAAAGGGTCCAAAGAAGAGGCGAAAGACTCAGACACAGCCACTCCCATTGTCAGGGTCCCTCAAGAACACCCAGCCACACAGCCTAAGGTATAAGCAGAGAACCTTGATCAGACCTGCGCAGGTGACTGCTGCTTCAGTCTCTGTGAGCCCCCGTGAGCTCTGCTTAGGTGATTCTGTGGGCCATGTTCTCATGTTGTCCTCAACCCCTCTGGCTCCTACAATCCTTCCTCCTCCTCTTCTGCAGGGTTCCTCTGGCTATGCGTAGTGTTTGGCTCCGGGTCTCTGTATCTTCTTTCATCAAATGCTGGATGATACCCTGAGAGGAAATATATAAAACAAGACCTAAAAGAAAGTTCTAGACATTCTTGAAGATGTGTCTTAACTTAAATTACTCTCCCAGAAACCAGCCAATGTGCTTCGTCTCTGGACCTGATATGAATGTTTTCCCTTAATTTTTGTTGTTTATATTTTTTTAGATGAGCATGTGCAAAGTTCACAGCCAAGAGACTGCTTTAACTAATGTTAACTTGTTTATCTCACTTCAGTGATGTCTGTCGCAAAACTCATCATTAGTATTCAGGACATAGCAGCTCAGCTGTGCATGGACAAGTACACTCTGTCCAGTTTAACCTTCCTTACAGTAACTATTAAATCTTTCTTTGCTGCTTGTTCTATAAAAGAACTTAACACCATCAGCTACTAAGTAACCCAGGTAACTTTTCTAAACGCACACTGGATGTTTCTCAGGTAAGACACATGGACAGCTCTGCTTTCCATTACTGTAGAGGCCACAGCTTCTACTGAGGTGACGGAGACTCAGAGGATGTGAGTGTTTGGCCTGGGCTTTTCCCTTAGAGAAAATTCTGGTCTCTTTTCAGTTTCTTTCTTATTTTGGTGTTGAGGGTGGGACACAGCCTGATAAATGCTGTGTAAGTAATCTACTACTGAGCGACACTGTCCAGGTCATGTATTCTGAAATGTTAGAATGGTTTCTACTTTTGAGGACCAAGGGTTAAAGTTCAAATATTCCACACGAAAGGCCAATGGCTTTTTAGCCTCTTTGAAAAAGGGCTGAAAGCAGTCCTCATGATATGGAAACATTCCCTGAACCCCTCAGAATAGTTAAATGCAATCCTTCTTCCATAACTGGCCCAGACCTTCAGTGTCTTCAGAGTAAATGCCACTGGTGGAGTGGGAAATCCAGGGAGGGGTAAAGAAGGTAAAGCGTTTCCGATGAAATCTCCTCCTGTTTCTGCCGACAAAAGTGCGGCTTTTCCTTTCACAGCTGTAAAGCACTTGATGATTAGTGTGCACACTGAAAATGATCTCACAGTGCTAAAGAAGTGAAAACAAATGCCTGTAAATATTTAGCATGTGACAAGATCACTGCAGATGGGGATTCTGCATTTGGAAAAATCAAGCTCAAGAGAAAATGTAGGCAAAAGCCCTTCAATAACCAAATGCTCGCGTTTTGATCTGTAACTTTAATTGTAAAATATGAGGGCTGGAGAGAGTGCAGCGATTAAAGGGCCTGCTATGCCAGCTAACCAGTAAGCACTGGGTTCATTTCGAAAAGATCAGGCAGGAGCAATGGTGGAAGATTCTTAAAGTAGAGCTTTGGTTTCCATACGCATGTGCACTCATGTACCTACACACACACACACACACACACACACACACACACACGAACATGGGTACACTCTACACACACGTCAAAAATTTTAAAGAGCAGCACCATCCAGAAATGTGGGTACATACCATGCAGAAAGATATATACTTTGCCTCAATTCTCCCTTTCATTTTCCGTAACATTTTAAAGTAGAAGAAAGAGGACCAAGCTGTTAAATGAAACAATTCACAAGGAAGGGAATGCCAAGAATGGGAAAGTTCTCCTTCCGTGTCTTTCCACTGCTGCTTTGGAATAGGCCAGCCTGTTTCCTCTGGAGGTCTCTGCCTTCCAGGATCCCCACAGAAAAGCTCAGCCTGCAGCTTTGCACAGGCTCACTCCTTCCTGCCATTTAGATCTCAGCTCAAATGTCACTTCCTCAGAGGCTCCCTTGACCTGTGCCACTGAAGTCACCCCAGGCTGTTTTTTCCCCTTGTGGCACTTATCACAGTACACAGCAGTCACACTTTATTGTTTGCATTCTTGTCCTTCTTCCTCTCCAACTAAACTGTAAACTCCAGGGAACATTGTCTAGTTCACCACACAAAACAGGCAGCCAGTACATGTTTTTGAATTAGTGAATGATTAAAATGTACTTTTACGGCTGGGGTTGAAACTGTGGTAGAGCACTTGCCTAGCATGTGATACACTAAATTCAACACACACACACACACACACACACACACACACACACACACACACACACACACGGCTTTTTTCATTACCATCATTATTGTAGTTTTTATGAACAATAATTGTGTTGATACGATATAATCAATAGCCATCATCTTCAGGTCTCATATGACCCAGACTAGCCTTGAAGTCTACATGTAGTCAAAGATGAGTGACCTTGAACTCCTGAGCCGTGTGCCTCCATCTATAGAGTACTGAGATAGTAGACCTTTAGAGTGATTTTAAAACACTGAGGGGCCTTCGTGACTGTAAAAAAAAGAGCAACCAGAAAACCTTAATATATATTTTTATTTATATATTATATATTTATTATATATATTATATATTATTTATATATTTATTCTTTATATACCATTTATTTCAATACTAATTTCTAAACATTTAAAGAATTAATCTCTTTTTTACATAGGATTCCTCTGCATTTAGAGTATAAGGATATAAGGAAGTAGCTTAATTGGTATCAAGCTTGCTAGCATGCATGAAGATCTGGGTTTTGTCTCCAGCAACGCATAAACTGGGCATGATGTAACAGCCCTGTAATCCCAATACGTGGGAGGCAGAGTCAAGATCATTAGAAGTTTAGAGTCAGCCTGAACCACATGAGATTTAAGGTTTGTAGCTTTTAGTAAGGAGGAAGTGGGGGAAAGATTCTTTCTGTTGGCAGAATATGTATACATATATGTATATGTATTTTTATATTCCTTACCATGCATTCAGCATACAGGAATACACACACAAACACACCCCCACCCCCCACCCCTATATTTCTTTCTGAGAATTGAAATTTATGGGGTCTGAATTCTGACCAGCCTCTTGAAGAGAAGAGAAACAAGTTCATCCACAGTCATGTCAATTCTACTTCCAAATGCTTAGTCAATACTGTGACCTCTGGAATCATGGAATTCTTCAGTTTCCCCAACACAAAGGAAACTTCACCGTATCTAGTCCCAAATTTGACCCTGCGCCCCCAAGTCACCTCTTTAGTTTTGCAGATGGTAAAACTATATTTCTCATTGATAGAACAGTGATAACATTTGTATTTTAAGATTAATTTCTAGACACCGTTACATTTAACAAAAATACAAACTACTCATATTACATGCCAAATTGGAAGAACTGCCATAATGCTTTCAAGACAATAAAATTCAATTGAAAACAAAACAAGCAAATAAACAAACCAGTCTACTTCAAATAAATATAGAGTGCCTGAACTGAGTTGTGGGGACATTTTCTGGCATATTTTTTCCATGAAGGCAGGAAGTTGAAAGTTAAAGTTTTCATTTCACCGAATTCATCTGAAAGCATCAAATGTTTCCCATGATAGAACAAGAGTCTATGAACTGATAATTACCCAGGATACAATGTGAGAAATACGTCTTTCCTTTTGTGTCATGATTAAAGAACTGTTTTATATAAATTTGCTACAGAAGTCGTTCTCTACTAATAACATCTCTTTGGATTGAGAAAAAAATGTACAGATAATGTCACCTCACCAGTGACTTTCAAACCTGTTTCTTCTAAGACACATGTGAAGATATGCATTCTATGACATTCCTTGTACGTGCAGACACGCATATGTATATGAACATGCTCTGAGACCGTATTTGAGACAATGGAGTCACAGAGAATGCTCCCTTTCTTCATGAGATGGACTCCAATGGCTGTTTGTACTGCTTGCTGTGTTCCAAAATGTCACTCGTGTCTTTTGCAAGTTGATTTTTAGATACAGTTTGAAGAGCACCAATCTGGCCCCAGTTGTCTTCAGTACAGACAGAGAGGAAGCTTGGCCTGGGTCTCAGCTCACATTCCCTTTCTTCAGAGGTTTCTTTACTGCACCACTGTGGCCGTGATGGCTGACCAGACTAACCATGTGTTATCAGGGACTGCCACCAAGGGGAAGCAACTGGCTTGGAATTTTGTGTGCTGATTAGCTTAGTGTTATCTTCATTCTGATAAATCCTCTATGAAATCAGAAGGAGACAATATAATTTAGTCAAATAGAAAAAAAAAATCATACAAACTTCTTAGGATTGACCTTAGCGTCCCCTCTGGAAGAATTCCCTCACTTCTCTCGGCCTTGGTCCCTTCATAGTCTGTGGAGAAGCTTCCTTCCTCGGCAAAATGAGCTTGATCCAGGCCTGTGACCCCATCCTTGAGACAAGGGTCAAGATGTCCCACAGAACTTGAGATTCTTCCCTTACTTTCTTTTTAAATTTTATTTTTAATTGATTATTTAATTTTTATATATGTAGATATGTTTTTGCCCATGTGAGCTTACGTGCAACACATGCATGAAAGACGTTCTTGCCATCAGATCCTATGGAACTGGAGTTACAGGTGGTTGTGAGTTGTTCAGGAACCACACCTGAGTCCTCTGCAAGAGCTCAGTAGTGTTGTTAGCCACTGAGGCTTGGCTCCAGCCCAGAGGCTCTCTATCTGTGGGTCTTGACCCCTTGGCAGTTCATATCAGATATTTACATTACAATTCGTAACAGTAGCAAAATTATAGTAGTGAAATAGCAACAAAGTGATTTTATGGTTGGGGGTCACCACCACAGGAGGAACTTTACTAAGGGGTCTCAGCATTAGGAAGGTTGAGAACCACTGTTCTAGCCCCTCTGACTTAATTTCTAGAAGAATAGCAACACTAATGCTTATTTTAACAATAGCAGCGCGCGCATGTGTGCGTACACACACACACACCAAAATATGTAGGACACTTGGGTCCAGCAAGATGGCTCATCAGTGGGTTAAGGTGCTTGCCTCCAAGCCTGATCACCGGAGTTCAGTGTCTGGGACCCATGTGGTAGAAAGAGAAAATCAACTGGTACACATTGTTCTCTGCCTTCCACACAGAAGCCATGGCACTTGCGCACACATGAGCATGCACACATGAGCATGCACATGTGCCATCCGAGATAAGCAAATAAATGTAAGAAAAAGAAAAGAAAGGCAAGACCCTGTATTGGGACTCATCTGCCTTTCTGGAGCTGTGCCTCTTTGCAGTACTTGATGTGGCAGAGATGAAGGTGCACACAGATTTACAAGCTGTTATCCTACGTAGATTTGGCTCTGCTTCCTGTCTGTGTTCTGCTGGCCTGTCACTGCAAGGACCATGATGGTACTGCACAATGGCACAGTTGTCAGTGACAGACCTGACCTTGGTTTCTTGTCAGGTTCACCTGTGCAGAAGCCTCAGTACTCTGCAGACAAAGAGAAGGTCTCAGTAAGGACCAGCCTTCCAGCTGCGCCCCATAGGGGGCCAGATGTGAGGAAATCTCACAGTGGTGAGCCGAACACTGAGATGTTTGGTGGAGCAGAAGCTCAGCATCAAGCCTCTGACAGAGTCACAGAGCATGGCTGTCCCTTGTGGTGACATGTTCTCAGGTAGTTTTAAAATGCAACAGCAGAAAATCAGAGCATTTTTATTGCCACACAAAGTTCATGTAAGCAGCTACCTAGAGGCAAAGTAGAAACTCCAGATAAAAACCACTTCAGTTGGTCCTTTGGCTATTTGGACAATCTCTTTGTGGATCCTTGACTACAAGGTAAAGGAGATGATAATAAACATCACCACTTCTAGAGTTTATAAAAGCCAGTATCAGTACAGGCATATGGAAAGTACTTAAGGTGGGACTTTGCATGTAGAAGGAGCTCTGGGATGCAATTCTAGAGTAAGGAAGTATATATTTTTGTTTATAGACATAAATTATAACCCCAAGTACTAGTACTAGGAGCAGCGCATCACCTTGCATCTTCTGGTCTCTTCAAACCTGTCTTGCAAAGGTAACTTGGATTGGAAGAGCCCCCTGAGTCCTGAAGAACACTAAGAAAAAAGGCCTGGAGACATGACATTTACTGGAGTGGCATTTAGTAGAAAGCCCACTCCCCTTTAACACTGTGATTAGTGATACAGGCGGGAGCTTGAGTAGCACATTAATCATATCCGTGGCATTAAATCATATAGGAGACAGGGCACAAGGATTACATCTCCCTATCAGGAAGGAGTAGGAAGGTGAACCAAGGAGGAAATGAAATAGTAAGATTAACTGCAGTCAATTTCAAGATGTTGATTGGAGCCATGAGTATGCCAATCCTCCTCCACCACAAAAAAAAAAAAAAAATTTAGAGCTCATTATTTGAGCCAATATTTACTGAGAATTTGTTATACTCAAAAATGTAGGCCCTTCTAGACTAACAGGCTTGTTCCTCCTTAAATGGAGCACACAATCTCATTGGCAATATGCAGTGATAACAATCCATTTAGGCTTGGGTTGCAGGAATTGGCATAATTTCAAGATATAGATTTTAAAAAACTGAGGCAGTTTATTTTTCTACTATGGATAATGTGTGTAGCAATGCTGGTGTCTTCATAAAGATATGAAAGATGGAAAAGAATGTTGAGATCCCACGTATAAAAAGAAACCTCCACAAAGCCTTATATATTGGTTATACAATTGGACATATTTGTGTATGTGTGTGCATGTGTGAGTACTGGTGCCTGTGGGACCCAGCAGAGGACATCAGATCCCCTCCAGATGGTGTAAAAGGTGGTTGTGAACCGGCCAATTTGAGTGTTGGGAATCAAACTGTTGTCCTGTAGAAAAGGCATCAATTGTGTGTAACTGCTGACCCATCATTCCAGCTCCATATTTTGTGTATTTAAAACCCATGTCCAGTTGTTCCGTCTTGGCTATGAAGGTTAAAAGTGGAAACTCATGAAGACTGGGAGCTAAATATTGTGCCATAACAGAAAAAAAGCAATCTATGTTAGTGGTATTTTTGAACTTGAGAAAAGAGAGCTGATATCTGAAGTGCATGATTTGTTAGTATGTGAGCTATATTAGTATTATTGGTGTAATTCTTGAAATGAGTTATACAAGGGAGAAGAGAACAGTGGGAAAAGGCGGAGACTCTAAGGTACAAACCTAGTGATAAGAGAATCTTAGAAAACAGTCCGTTGAAAAAGTGGCTATTCCTTTGGAAAGTGTATTGGATTTCTATAGAAGCCATATAAACTTAGAAATGTTTTGACTTTATCCTGTCTAGTGTCTACAAGGCCTCAGAGTACTCCACTGATGTTTTCTGAGTTGTGTAGTCAGGCTGAGTGAAGAGCAGAACTGGCTGAGGCTCCCTGTCCTGTCCCCCCCCCCATTTCTCATCTCATGCTGATGTCACTCATCACTGAGCCTCCCTCTTCTGCCCCCCCATTTCTTCATCTCATGCTGACGTCACTCATCACTGAGCCTCCCGTTTCTGCCCCCCATTTCTCATCTCATGCTGATGTCACTCATCACTGAGCCTCCCTCTTCTGCCCCCCCCTCCCATTTCTCATCACACGCTGATGTCACTCATCACTGACGCAGTTTACAATTCAAGTGGTAAGACTGACCAGGCTGGTAGTCTGACTCTCAGCCGGAATATCCTCTTCTAAACCCAGGAGGATTTTGCACAGCCATTCTGATAATAAATCTGACGACTGGAGTGGAAATGCTTTTGTGTTTTGCAAAACTCCAAGTGCTTACTGAAGTGCATGCTCTCCTGCTCTGAGAGAATTGTCAGCGTCAATATGAAGGGGCTGAATAACATATTTAAACGTATAGATTTTTTTTCAAATTCTCTTCCATTAATTGAGCATCACTTCCTCACATTAATTTGCTTTTGCTTTTGGTTAACGTCTTGGGTTTTTACACTGCTATTAGAATCTGTGGGTTTTAAAGAAGTGCCCAATTTTTATCTCACGCTCATCATGTCACTTAGAATTTTTTTTAAAAAAATAGGTGTGTACTGTTTCTGCTTTGTTTTGCTTTTACCCTGATTATATTGAAAACTAAGAAAGGAAGCAGGACAGTGGTGCATCAACTAGGGCTTCTGCATAGCAGAAAAGACCATGCAAGCTAAGTAATTTGGAGGGCTCCAGGAGGTGCTGGGAGAACAGGCAAGGAAGGAATTGGGCTGGAGGGAATTAGAAGAGGAGGTATCAGCTGGGAAATGACCCTTCCCATTTCATTGGATTGCGAACACTGGATGGAAACCACTCCTTCCTCCCGGTTGGCTCTTGCTTGTAAAGATTCAAAGTGATTACAGTTTCACTGTGAGCCTAGACGTCTATATTAGTCGAGCCGCAGGTCACACAGAAGGAATAAAGAGTTGAAAGAGGAGGGCACAGGCTTGGTGGACCCTCCCAGCCACCTGGCACCTTCTGTGTAGCAAGTAATCTATTCCTGAAGGAAAATCAAGGTGGTATTGGGAAGATGAAATCAATGTGGGTATCCAATAGAAGAAAATAATAAAATAAAACAAAATAGCACATGCCAAACAAAACAAAACAAGAAAAACCCATGTATACAGAAATACATTGAAAATAGAAAGAAACTGAATTTTTCTTGGTCTCTAACTTGCCAGTGGCCCCAGATGTATCGTTTATTATCTTTGGTCTTCCACTCTCTTTATTACTCAACCTGACAACTTCATGTTTTTACATGTATTTATTTCTTTAGAAGGAGTAAATGTGAATGTGTGTGTGTGTGTGTGTGTGTGTGTGTGTGTGTGTGTGTGTGTGTGTGTTACAGGATATTTGTCAAGGTCAGAGACCAACTTGCTGGAGTAAGCTGTCTACTGCCCTGAGGGCTTCAGGGATTAAACTCAGGTCATCAGGCTTGACAATAACTTAGTGCCTGCATCTGCTGAGCTATCTCAATGGCTCTGCTAACTTTAAGTTTTAGGCCTCACCAGGTGTTTGGAAACCTTGTAGAAGATAGCAAACACACTCATCCTCTGAAAATAAAAGGTTCTGAGTAAATGTAGAGTGCTATGTGCATGGTGAGTTCAGAGTGGTCTTTTGCAGGTGTAGGGTGGATTTGAAGTGCCCTAGTGCAGATGTCTGAAGCATGTTAAAAAGCTCTTCCATCCTTTGAGTGTTGAGATTCAGGAGGAAATGGGAAGAATGCTTCCCTTCATCACAATGCACCTTGATGGTAACCATCATCATATTGAGAGTCATTTACTGGATGCACTGGGCTCTCATCTAAGCCTCTTTCTAGATCAACCCGATTGAATCCTTACAGTAGTAACTCCATACCTTAATTTCTACATACATTTCAGTTGTCCACGTAAGTAAAGCATCTCTGTGTTCTATACTTCACTGACAATGTGTTTTCTTTTATAATGAGATTTTATTGATTGAGGATCAGAGTGCAAACATTTTGTTGTTACTGTTGCTGTTTGTTTGCTTATTTGTTTATTGGTTTTGGTTTCCTGGTGTAGCCCTGGCTGTTCTGGAATTTATTTTGTACACCTTGCTGGCCTTGAGCTAGGAGATCCACCTGCTTCTACTTCCTGAGTGCTGGTATTAAAGGCATGCACCACCATGCCCAGCTCTCATACAAAATTCTTACCGTATACTGAAAATCTTAAGACCAAGTATTGTGTTTCTTGTGAAAATAATTAACCCAGAACCAGTTCACTATTGGAGTATACCTTCAGTCTTGGAGGCCGATTTCCTTCAAGAGGATGCATTGGCCATATTTAAACATTGTTTTTGCTCCTTTACTTTCTTGCAAAATTATAAAGATTAATGAATAAATGTTGGCACAATATTTGAAAGAAAGCTTCTGGTAAATACAATTATGGTACTGCATTTTCATAATAATGGGATACACTATTTTTATCCTCTTGTTCTCTTTAATTAATCTTTCCAAGCCTAGCTTGCAATAAACTTATTTTCCTAAGCTAGTCTTCAGAACAGTTGTTGCTTCTTTAATTGAAATGGAAATCTATTTATACAGTATTTGTACTTACTATTATCTAATTATCTATTACAGCTGTTGATTTCAATGTCAAGTTTTACTCTTGTTTTCTTCTTGAAGGTTAGTGTTATAGGTCTACAATCGTTTCAGTTCTGGGGCTGGAGAGATACCTCAGGTGGTAAGGTAAACTGTCTCGTGCAAGCGTGAGGACCTGAGTTCCAACCCATAGACTAGCTTGACCTGGCAGCATAGACTGTAAGCTCATCACTAGAGAAGCAAAAACAGGAGCATCCATGGAAGTTACTAATCATCCAGACTAGCTGAATCAGTGAGTACCAGGTCCTAGTAAGATATTCTGTTTAACAAAGTGAAGTTGGCTAACTCCTGAAGAAACACACAAGATGCCTCAGTACACACACACACACACACACACACACACACACACACACACACACACACACACACACACAGGATCATGCACCATCACCTCCACAGTGATTAAACACGGAATCTAAAAAAACTAAGAAAAGAATCTTAGAAAATCATTTCCAGAAGGTGGAAGAGCTGATGGGATTTAGGGCAGCAGACCAAGCAATACTGGGTTGAAAATATATGCTACTCCCATGGTAGAGGTAATGCAGAGTCTTTCCTATGTTAAGAGAGAAAGGAACTAAGAAAAAAGGACGTGATCTGGAAAGCTTGTCACTCACCTAAATGGCTGGTGATAATTGAACATTGGAGGCATTTGTAAGATCAGACAGAATGTCACTTACGACAGAAGCCACATCTCTGACAAGGGAGCCAGTCACCGTCTCCAGATACCCTGGCTAGGTGCTTTGTTAATGTCACTGTGCTAAACCTCAATGATCCAAAAAGATGGTGAGAAGTTATAAAAGATGGACTGGAAGCCTTCATCCAGAGGAAGGAGCTTAAGGTGACTTGTGGTGATTCTAAGGTGCTCTGTTAGGAAGATAAAGATGGGGGTGTGATGGTGCAGGCCTCAGGCGGAAAATAATTCTTAAAGATGTTAAGAGCGGCTTCCAGAAACCTGCGGAGAACCTTTCCTAATTTTATTAACTCAGAGAGTGACATCATCTTTGTTTCTCTGTAGTGTGGCTTCCGAGTTTAAGATGTTTTCATAGATAAGTGAACACACGCATGCTCTTCTTTATTCTTTGTAGCCATACTTAGACAATGATTTTTATGGTTTCCCCCCCCCTGGCTGAGAACAGAAGGCATTACGGAAACATTAGACACAGCTAACACGTTGATATGTCCCTACTGTGATTAGAACTTACGGCTATCCTGCTAAATTCATCTAGAATGCTTAGGAGGAGAAATAATAAACATTTATGTAAAAATAGAGAGTAGCCAAATGTGTCATAATTCCAGATTGTAACAGATTCTGAATGACCATTGTATCAAATCTGTTCTGGCACATGCCTTTATCTAAAGATTTATTTCACAAGTAATGAGTACTACATTGAGACTAATAGAATAGCCAATAACAATAGTTGGATGTTCTATTAAGACGCTATAGTAGATTGATCTAAAGGGTGGTCCACTGGGTGAAGAGAGCCCCAATCAATCTCTTCAAAAACATTAATTGGACAGCTGTGGTGAGGTACTTTCCTTATTGGCTGACACATAATCATAGACCACACTTGCTTCCTGGTTAGTGATCAGTAAATGTTTGCAAGCCGAAGGAACAAAAAAATTAACTCACAAGTTTAGGGCCACTGTGGCTTTCTTATAACAGATACACATGCCATGCTGAATGTGTCAGATCCTTCCACAAATCTGTGCAGTAGCTAGGCATTTTTGTACTAAGAGTGGATTGATGGGAACAGTCAGGGTAGGCTCTCACTTCTGAAAGTAACAGGACTGAAACCTGAGCTTCAGCTCAATTCTTGTCTGGGGAAGGGTAATAATATTCGTGTGTTACTTGGACCTTCTATTGTAACAGACCTAAAAACTTTGTAAAGGTCTTTTTTTGTTGTTTTATCTCTGATCTTCCCCTCTCCTTTCCTCCGCATCTTTCCCGTGCTGAAGATCAAGACCAGAACCTCTTTCATGCTAGGCAAACACTCCACCACTAAGCCATTCATCCATGTCAATCAATGTTTATCATATTGTCAAACGTGATACATAACCAGTCAACTTATCCACTCCCTGACTTTAAGCGGCACGTGTACAGTTGAAAAAAATTGAGCTTTAGCCGTTCCACAGTAGGCAAACAGACAAATGTATCTACTCATGATGAAAAAGAAGAAACTTGCTAATCTAGAGGGGGATTGAGCCCAGCTCTAGCGGTAGCAGCCCCCGGGGGCGCTGTGCCTTGCGAGGTCTCTTTTAGGAAGAGACATTTTCCATCAACTTCCCTGGAGGAGATTTCTGTAAGTGTGTCATGGAACTAGGTGCTGGCCTTGCACAGTGGTTTCTCCTCTCATCAGGGCAACAGTACACAGCAAGGAATAGTTAATTGCCCCAGGCTGGGCTCCTCTTTGCATCTTTCCATCAAGTCTCCCACAGAAACTACAGGCTGAGAAGCCTCTGCCAGTGTTCCACGCCTAAAGGATGTCCAGCAGCTCATTTAGATCATGAACTATTTGTCAATACTGACAATTAGTGGGCTAAAGATTGCATTGACCACATGACAAGAATCAATGTGGGCAGTACTTGTTAGCTATTTACTGCCGAGTGTATTAAAGCCTGTAGATTTCTTATAAATCCTTCGAGCCATCCTGCTATGATCCTCTTGACAACACACTTCGACACATCAGTAAATCCTTTTGACAAGGGTGATCTGTGAAAATCAATACCAGTTTATCAGCCTTTCTCATATAGTCTTTTATTTATTTTTTGGTGGTGGTGGGGGGGGGGGGGGAATTACAGGCCATCACAGGTTTAAGATCGTTTCCCAAAGCCAAGAGTCAACATAGCTTAGGTACAAGACATGCAGCCACTGAGCCTGGCAGTTGTGAACCTGATTAAGGTGATTTGCTCAAAGAATCTGTGTAAATCCTGGGGCAGGGAAGTGATCCACTCACTGAAGTCCAGGACAACTGCAGGTACAGTGCCCACCCATGTCTACTCTGCATTTCATCCATCTTTGCCTCTGAGAAAGTTTTCTGACCCTTTCCAGGCCAGTACTCACTCTATTCCTGGACCTGCTGAGCAGTGGAGCTTATGTGTGCATGTGTGTATGTCTGTGTGTCTTCTTCTATGTGTTTTTGTGTGCTTTGGACAGATATCTTTATTTTGAACCTTCTGAGTAGTCCAGTTTGTGTGTGTGTGTGTGTGTGTGTGTGTGTGTGTGTGTGTGTGTGTGTGTGTGTGTCTTGGCCTTATTTTTGTTTAGTTATAAGCTATGTTCATCTATGAGAAAATCATATGTTAGAATGAATTGTTGTGACAACATGGCCTATTATAATGTTCATCTCTACTTGCAAGGCCTGTTTAGCCCACTTGTTCCTCAACACTGGGTGATTTTCCTCCAAAGGACATTTAAGGCTCCTCCCATTTCTGGCTCTGCTGTGGTCTAGGGTCTCAGTGGTTCTAGACTTTCAGTCTAGGGAAAGAGGGAGAAAGTGTGAGAAAGCCTTACTTGGAAAAAAATATACACATATCTTGTAGGCCTCTGTTCTTCTGGTGACAACTTGGTTCAGGGTCTTAAAATGAAAGACCTTTCCAACACTTTAAGTGGAAATTCCCTTTTGCTATGAGGAACTTTTTTTTTTTTTTTCCTGAGAAGCAGACAACTGCTTGTAGATACCATTAGGACCTGTTGTGTGCTGCAGTATAAGGTATCTGGGGTACAGATATGTAAGCTCATTACTGTTGTGGGGCTGAGCAGCTAGTGAATGAGTAGACGGTCTCCATACTCGAAGATAGCCAAATGTGTTCATGCTGCAGAATGTGTTCAGGCTTTTTTTTTTTTTTTCCTTCCTTGCAAATAGCCTCACTAGTGAGACATATCATGTTGAAAACCTTTGTTTTTTTGGACTTCCAGAACCTCTGCTTTTAGTACAAACATTGTCTTACAACCCTCCCACAAAACTTGTTTTTAATAGCAGTTAAGAAGTCTTAAGGGTGATGGGCAATAGGTCCTGCAGACCCAAAGCTGCAGGATCTCCTTGAACAATGCAACAGCAGGATATCCTAAAGGAGTCCCAGTGAGGGCCCAGCATCCATAGTGTAGCACAAACCAGAGGCCTCAAACTAGTCCATTGACTCTTTACAGCAAACATTTGCAGGTAACATATAGATCAAAGGATTTAGTGCATGACCCACTGTATCACACTATAGTTTCCATGAGGAGATGGATTTCTTCTCTTGTTTTCCACTTAAATTTTATTTTGGTGAGGGGACGGGTTTCAAAAGCAGAGGGCAGAGACAAAGGGATGGCAAATGAGTGAGGATCAAGACGCATGTGTGAAAGAGGCAAAGAATCAATAAAAAGAAAGTTTAAAAAGGAAGTCGTAAGGGGTGGTGTGAGATACAAGGGTTTAGAATCACCTTCTGTTTGTTAGAAGAGAAATGGGTGCCTCTCGAGGTGGCTGCTCTCCACTGGGGGGGAGGGGGGCTCGGCTTCAGGCTTTATGGGTCCTTAATAAAATCTGCCCGTAGCTGTTTTCATTCCCATGAGTCTTTGCGAGCTTCCTTTCCTCAAACTCTTACAGAGGTCTTCACTCAACAGCAGCTGCGTTCTACTGAAACCAATAAAATCCTATCTGTCACTCTCTTGGGGAAAGCTGTCTACAGACATATTTGCAATTCAGAGAAAAGAAGAATCGTGGCTGGCGTTTTTTTTGCTGTAATTAACCATTACAGAGTCTTTCAAAACAAGAAATGTCTCCAACTGTAGTTTGTTGACTTTCCGGATTTTCTTTCTTTTTCTCTTTGCCTCTTTTTAATGACTTCTTAATGACTCCATGAAGCACATTAATTCTTTAAAAGTACGTATATTTTTCTTTGTGTGTGTGAACGAATGCACACATGCTTGCTTGTCTTCAGTGAAGACTCCTCTGAAACATAATGAGATGGAAAAATGCTTTGTGAACAAACTAACTTTATCTTTTGTATGTGAATTTAAGTATTTAAATTTAGACGGAAAAGATCACCTTGATAAGAGATACATTTTTCACGAAGTCTCTAGGGCAGTGGTTTTCAACCTTCCTAGTGCTGCAACCCCTTTAAATAGTTCCTCGTGTTGTTGCGACCCTAAACCACAAAACTATTAATTGCTATTTCCTAACTGTAATTTTGCTACATTATGAATTGTAATGCAAATATATATTTTCTAGTGGTCTTAGGTGACCCCTGAGAATCTGTCGTTCAACTTCCAAAGGCATCAGGACCCATAGGTTGAGAATCACTGCTCTAGGGATTTAGGGTTTAGGAGTCTCCGCCTGTTTCTCCTGCATCATACATAACAGACAGGTGGACAAATGGGGGGGAAAAAGCAATTTAAGACAAGGCACAGAGAAGAGGAAGGTGATCACAGTGGCAGGTCCCTTAGTCTTCGCACACAAGATTTACAGACTATCAACGTAGATCATCTGTGGCAGCAGCCTGTTTCTCTCTCCAGCTTACTTGGCCCCAAGAATCACAGCAAAGTCTGGTTGGAGTTTTCTGTGGTGTAGCAAATGAGGTAGTTCATTAGCTATAAGCAGCCCATAATTATTCCTGACTTGCCGATGGCTACTATTCCTCAGGGAATTTTATCACCAGCCAGGCAAGGCTGCCACTGAAGTAAGAAGTAAGGGAGGTGCAGAGCACAGAAAGGGTGAATGAAGGCATGCTTCCTGGGCTCAAGGAAGGGGCAGCTCCATAGGACACAGATCAGAGCATTTCTATTGTATCCTATCCTGGGCTTTAGGCTATTTTTAGCATCTAGCATTACTCCTGGTTAAAAGGATGACTTCAGTTATTATCCATGATTAATTAAAGCCATATGGCTCTTAAAATATTCTATGTGTGGCCATAATAATGATAATTATAACACCATAACACTGTTTACATTTTTCAATGAAAGATCGCATTCTACTTTAACCTTGCAAAATACACAAGGCAGGAATTTACAGCCCATTCTTTTGATGGGGTAAGGAAATTATACACATATGTTAGGCTTATGTTTCAGGAGTAAGGGCTTTAAAAAAATGAGTTCACAACCACAAAACAGAGAGAGGACTTGTAAACCTTATTTCAGGATGGATCTGATCCAGGCCCTTAAATAATATTGTAAATGTTCTCTACCCATGGCTTTGCCGGCAATGAAATCTGAAATATAAAAATATTGATAAATTTCAGTCTTTAGTAATGCAAAAAGAAACAAGTTTCTGTTAGCTAACTTCTTCACAGTATTATATTCACACTTTTCATTCTTTTAGTGAACAAGCACAGAAATGCTATAAGAAAGGTTGACATACTTTTACAGGTGAGAACATGGGGAAGGGGAGTAGCCTTTACTTAGCAGTACCATTGGAACTCAAGGAGGCACTGGGGAGGCAGCTCAGCTTGTCTGTCAGCAGAGCGCAGGCTTCCAACCTCCATATGATAGATACCTCAGCAGCATCAAACACTTCCAAAGTTTAGGCAAGAGTTTCCAAAGTGTTCGGAGGCCTTGAAAGCTGAAGGTATAAATGCAAGATTCACAGGGTCTCTCTCCTGAGTCCTAGTGAGCTCCCGCAGAAGGAGTTTTTATCCCTTTAGTGCCCAAAGGTGATTGGTTCTACTTTCTCCTCATAGGTACCGCAGTGAGAGGATGCCCACGCCCCTTGTACACTGTGGCATAGTATTTATAATGCATAGTATACTGTGTAGTAGTGGGGTTTCTTGTTCCCGGGCCGCCAGAGGCCCGAGACCCACAGACCTGCCGCCTGAGACCCCTTAGCTGCCCACTGCCCGCCGCTCAGTCCCCTAGAAATGACTCAGACGCTTATATTAACTTCATGTTGTTTGGTCTATGGCTCAGGCACTTTGCTAGCTAGCTCTTACATCTTAAATCAACCCATTTCTATTAATCTGTCTGCCACGTGGCCCATGGCTCACCTGTGCTCCTACATGTTGCTCCTTGGGCGGCTTCAGCTCGGTCTGCCTCACTCTGCCCTGCTTCTCCCACCTATGCTCTGATTTCTCCTCCTACTTCTTCTATGGTGCCTGTCATGAACCAAAACAGCTCCTTTATTTAAAGATTGAGATTCACAACATACATAAACACATTCCCACATCACTGTGCCTATAACTTAGACATATCTTTCCAAATGCACCTCTAGATTACTAATAACAGTGAAGAGAATGTATATTTTGTAAAGATTCTTTTATACAGTATTTTTTAGGGAATAGACACACAAAGTACAAGCTTGTATGTGTTGAGTACAGATGCATTTGCTCCCAAATATTTTTGAACCACAGTTGAGAGAATTTACTTTGGAGAACTCGCAGATACAGAGGGCTAACACTATGTAGAAACAAGATGAATATGGCTGCTTTTCTGCCACTAGCTGCCCATCAAAGGACAGTGCTTCGACATTATGCAGATCCAGCTAGCTGTTCATGCTACATAAAACTCAATCAGGCCCAATGGATATTTGTTTTCTAGTCATGTGCCTCCGAGCTGGGCACGTGGGGAGGATAAAGATGAAGGCATTTTGATCATTGTCCTCAAGGTAATCATAGTCCCAAAGAGAAGAAGGGACAAATGATCAGATCATTGCAAGGTTGTTAGTGGGTGCATTATGGCATCGTTCTGATAAGCCCAGGGAAGGGAGGTATAGTATAGCCCCCTATGTAGAGTAGTAAAGAAAAAAAAATGGGTTGAAGCCACCTTTGGGGCAACTGGTACCTTGGAGATGCTAGGAAAGTCATGTTTCTTTACTGTGGCTTAGTTTTGAGTGCTGGAAAATGAAGGGAAGAATACTGCTTTTATCATATTTGGCAATTTCATGAACCATCTCCCTGTGAAACCCATCACAGAGTATGGGTTTGGTAAATGTAATGATAACAATAATAACCATCCTGACAGCTTCCTGGGGGCCATGAGACTTCGTGACAGCATCATGGCAAGTTGTCAGATGGAGAAGAGTGGCTGGATGCCTGAGAGCGGAGGGCCAAAACTCTCACACCACAGACCAGCAAATGTGAAGTCACAGAACAATTCCCTTCCTGGCACAGTCCCCAGAATACAGGCTGGCAACCGAGTACCTTCCTGTTCCTTCCAATGGCTTTCCCACTGCACGTTTCTACCAACAGCCAGAGGAATCATTTTTCCGTGAAGCTATTGCCACCCTGCTCTCCTTCACACTGAGAGGGGCTCCCGATTGCCTCTTGAATCAGCTTGCATCAAACTGATCACAAATTTTAAATCTCTATGTCCCAAATAGACTAGCTTCTATCTTGGCCCTTTCCATGATCTGAATCTTAGTTTACTTCTATCAGTGTCAAAGTCTGAATATTGTTCTCTGTCAACTCCCTTCTGGGAAAGCAGACTCTTCATATGCATTTGATAAAAGGGAGAGAGAGAGAGAGAGAGAGAGAGAGAGAGAGAGAGAGAGAGAGAGAGAGAGAGAGAGAGAGAGAGAGAGAGAATAAGAATGTGGTAAAGCTGGTGGGCAAAAATCATATGGCTTAAAGCTAAGGACTCTGGGTGACTGCATTAAAACGTATTAGAATTGAGTGTTGATGAACTGAACCCCACCCATCAATACAGTAGGACGTTAGCTGTAATGTAATGATAATGGCCCTTTGGAGGATAGTTGGGGTTAAATGAAATCAAGATGGTGGCTCTCTGTGTCACTATGTCTCTTTCCCTCCCCCTCTTCACCCTGCCACCCCCTCCCCCAGAACACACAAGTGACACAGCACAGGAAGCAGGAAGAGAGTCCACCCTAGCGTTGACTGTGCTCTGTTGGGCTTCAGCTTCCAGCACTGTGAGAGTACACACTTGGTTACTTAAGTAAGAGCACTACCCAGCCTGCTGTGCCCTCTTTGTGTACCCTTAGCTGACATGTGTTTAGTTTTTATAGCTTCTAATTAATAATAATAACAATAACAGCAACAATAATAATAATAGCCCAAACAAACAGTAAGTGTTCAAATCCAGAAAATTCTAGACTTTCTTCCCCAATAGTTGCTTGGAAGTAGGAGGAAGATGGCCTCCCCCACAGGAACCCTCTCTGCACCTCTGGCCTCACTAATGTCTGTTGTACCTCACAGCTCTACATGGCAGGCCATATGTGTGTCTTCTGCAAGGAAAGTGTAGGCATGAAGCTTTTAGTGTTGGTGCACAGTTATCTGTTCTGTGTGGAGAATGTACCTTCACTGCTGATGAACCACTACATGTGTGACCAAAACTCAACCCAATGTCAACAGCAAGTCCATAGGGCAGCCCAAGACTTAATCCTACTTGTCATTTTGCTTTCCACATGTCTGTCTCTGCATTTTTGTCTTTTTCCATCTTCTCTCTGTATTTGTGTTTACTTCCATACACACACACACATACACACACACACACACACACACACACACACACGATTTATAAAATCTCTTGTATAAAATTCTACCTCTGTATATTATTAATTTACACTTTTGAATAGACCAGTTAGCAAACCATCTTTAAAACTCAGTAGTTACATTCTAAGAATACTCCATTGGATGACATAATTATTCCTCATCAGGAATCTGACTTTTATAGCTTCAACAGTCGTTCTAGAAGAGAGAACCCTATGGACTCTATTTTTTTTTTTCTTAAAAGCCAGCTTATTTGGAAGGTAGCTCAGAATGAAAGCATGGTCTACATATTATATACTGTATTTCAAGAAGTCTAAAAACAAACACTGAATGAGGCAGCCCTTTCTTGGTAACTATACTAACTGCCTGAAGCTAAAGACAATGAGAAAGGCTTTATTTAGCTTATAGTTTTGAATGTTAAAAGTTCACAAAGTATGATGTTGGCTACAGTGAGGACATCCTACTGTGCTATGGAAGACGGCAGAAGCATATGGGGGGGGCAGAGAGAGAGAGAGAGAGAGAGAGAGAGAGAGAGAGAGAGAGAGAGAGGGCGCACACGTCAAGACAGCCAGAATAAATAAAAAAAAAAAAGATTAAAAAAATAGTTTAACAAGAGTACTGCAGATCTCATCCAAAGTCATGTTCCCGATGACCTAAGGACCATGTCCCTGCCCCAACCCTTTCTTTCAAGGGCTCATGATACTTATCATCAGCACACACAGGATCAGGATCAGATTTCTAGCATACGGTCTTTAGCGACACCATGTCTAAACCATAGCATCAGCAAAGAGGCTTGACTGTGCTGAACTCAGTCTTACTCAGGGCGTGCATGGTTATTTCCATTTTTACAGACAAGGAAGCCAAGATACATGAGGCCAAGTCCCAAGAGAAAGCACGCAATGGTAGCTTACCCTCTCTTCCTCCAGCTCAGCCATTCATTGTTCAGTTTCCTTCTTCTCGTTATATGCTGTTGAGAAATTATTGGTTACTCCTGAGGCTAAAGTACATATATTTTCTTCAGCACTGGTGTTGACAATTTGGTTGGTTCTGATACCTAACAAAAATGAGTGCATAATTTTTATTTTATTTGTTTTCTTATGTGTATTCATGCTGCATGTGTGTGCCCATTCTTCTGTGTAAATAAGGGAGCATATTGACCTAGAAACCAGAAAAGAATCCTTCAGAGAGAGAGCCCAGACTTCCATCTAGTTTGAGACAAGGTTTACATATTGTTTTTCACTCTCTATGCCGAGCCAGTCTCTACCCCCATCTCACCCTAGAAACACTGTGACCTATTGTACTTGGGCTTTTCTGTGGGGCTCGGGGATTCAAACTCAGATCCTCACACTTATGTGGCCCCTCTGAGCCATCTTACTGGTCCTGACTGAATTTCAATGAAAAGTGAACTCTATTCTGTGGTTAAATTCCCCTTTGATAAGTTGAACTTTGCCTCCTTTGTCTTTTGTTTTATTTTCTGATTTTAAAATATTTGATTCTTTAAGAATTTAACACATATGATTTTCAAGGTCTTCACCCCTCCCAAGCCAATCGCCTGCTTCCTCTATCTCCATCCATTCTTGTCTCTTCATTTTAATTTATTTTTTTTCTAAAACCTAATCTCTGTTTTTCTTGGATATGTAGCCTTCCACTGGTGTGGCTAATCAGCTGGGTCCCACTCATAAAGAAAACCAACTCTCCCCCTCCAGAAGCTACCAATGTGATAGCTTCTAATTTTTCTTAAATAATATACATTTATACTTGTTCTCCCCTCCTCTCTAAGAACCACACTTTAAAAGAGTTATATAAAATCACAGCTCTCTTAGAAAGCCTTAATATTCTAAAATAATAAAAGCCATATTTACCTACCTGGATCCAAAGAAAATGGTGAATTGGGTCATTGGAGTCAAAAACTTGGTATCGAAGTCTGGAGGGGTCTCAAGTTGAAAAAGGACTAAGGTAATGATAGGTGCCCACAACCAAGGAGGGCTAGTGATTTCTGAGGCAATAGGAAGCAAATAACATTGGCCCAAAGCCTGATCAAGCTATGGCTGATGCAGTCTTACAGTCTTTAGTCTGGGCTTCAAAATTGTTCCGAGATGACATTGCTCCCAAGCTTTTGCTCGAAACAATCGTTTGCTTTCAGAGCCATTGATGAGGACGTTTGAACTGGATGAAGACACCCACTTGGCTTTATCTAGGGCTCAGCAACACTCTTGACAGACAGATTAGTGTTCCAGTAGTCAGGACCTAAAACCAGCAGTTGGAACCCATTGCACAAACCTCAGTGTTGATGCCAGACACTGTTGCAGGACAGCAATGGGTCCCAGGTTCCCGGTTCTTCAAACCTGCCAATCATTTCCTGCCTGTGTGGCTTGGGGAAGTTTCCTTGGGTTTGTAATCTGAGTGGTTTCTTCTTGGGGGGGGAGGGTGCAAATAGTAGAAATGTAAGCCCTTGCAACTTATCTCCAAACAAATGTATCCAGTTAGCTAAGGGCTTGGGCTCTGACCTTTGAGGTGGACTTGAAATCTATTGCTACCACTGTGTTGCCATAAGACCTTGGGGAAGTCACATAACATGTCCAAATGTCTCTTTGTTTTCAACTGAGAATGGAAGCCTGCACCGCCACATCCAGTCCTCTGTGAAAGGATCATTTAATAACACATCCGGCTCAGTATATACCCTTTGTAAGCCTAGAATATATTTTTGTGTTTGTTTTGTGTTTGTTTTTGGCACAGTCATAGTACCTGAGTATATCTTCTTAAACAGATCTAACTTGTTTCCTGAAAAGTGAACATTTTCATAGCAACAGGAAGCCACTCTTCACAGGGGTTTGTGCCCAGCTTTATCTGTGGCACCCCTCAGGCCACTTGTAGCCACACCCATCCCGAGATCCCATTACACTCAGGAAGAATCAAACCCACTTCCTGACTCCAGCCCAGGCTTTTCTGTCTTTTTGCACGCCCCCCCCCCCCCCAAGCCCGAGATCCTGCTAGCAAGTTTCATTCATTTTCATGAGGTACAGGAAATATCACTGAACAATAGAAAGGCAGGCATATAGGCCTGCTTGCTGCTGTCTGTGAGGCAGAAAAGTACAGGAAGGAGGGAGCCTTGGCACCCTTAGCTTTAGCCTACTTGCACAACGAAGAGGCAGCGTGGCTGGGGAGCTTGTGCTCACTGCAGAGATGGGTCTTGAGTGGTGGTGGTGGGGTGGAGGCGGTGGAAGTAGCCATGTACCATCCTTAATGCTTGCCGAGACTCTGACCTCTTCCGTCAACACCGTTCAACTAATTCACCCGTGTGCCGCCACGAAGGCAATGACGGTCACAAATGGAAACCACAGCCTCTGCACTGAGCACTTTGGAAAGAGAGAGCAGAAAATCAGGCTGCCTTTCTGGAATCAAAGGGCCTGATACAGGATCCTAGACCTCCACCGGGAGCTATTAAATGGGGTTGAGGTTAGAGGTGGGGCAAGCATTAGGGGAGGTTCCTGAATTCGCCTCTCTCCCTGCAGCAGCTTTTCAGGGGCAATTGCTCTTCTTCCCAGGTGTGGCTGGTTAGGTGGGGTTCAAAACATTTTTTCCTACCTCTGAGATATGGAACTTGTGCATATATATTTTAAAGGAACACTGTGTAGTTCTAGATGGACTGACACACTATTATAGTTCAACTTCATATGATGAGTGATGGATAATGGCTTTGACTAGATCTATATAGTTTGTTGAACGAAACCTTGGGATCCTCGGTCCATTCTCTTGGAGAGGCTGGTAGCTTAGGGACCTGTCCTGCAATGAGCGTTCTCAAAGGTGTACAGTTGCTTTGTTCCCTGTTTCTTAGACTGGGAACATCCTCCCCTTTGTCGTGGGGATGTCTTAATATACTTCCAGGTTTATTTACTTAGGCAATATTTTTTTGGTTTCCCTATAATATTTTGTGCCGCGCCTTCCACTTGCAGCAGAGAAACAAGAAAATAAAGACAATTTTAGTCCCTCACCTTGGGTAATCTAATGTAGGCTACAAACCATTACGCATTGGTTGCAACACGACGGGAGAAAAGCTGTGGGGGAATTCATTAAGCCAGACTCAGGGAAGAAGAGAGAGAGCTCGGGTAGGTCTTTGAATTGAGGAAAAGAGAGTATCTTGGATATGCAATGGCTTTGGTGGGAAAAGGTCTCATCCAACCTACATCTGCAAAGATTGGGAGCAATGTCATTGGGAAGGACAAACACAAGGTTAGATTTGTGTTTCAGAAGTGTGGATTCTGCTTCCTGACCCTCATTTGCGTGTGTGTTTCTAGAGAAACTTAGAGCCTGAGTGTGCTAAATCTCCAACTCTGAACCTCCAGCCTCTTGCGCTCATGACTTCCTGGCACCTCACAAAGCCCCACTTACCTTGCTCTTCATTGCTCTTCCAGGGTCACTGAAAACACTGTCACGGAATAATTTTGGGCAAAGGCAAAATAGCTAATTATATAATGTGAAATAATCACAAGTCAAAGTATGTTTAAGCCCTGATTGAGGAGTGAGATGAGGCCCATTCAAAGGAAAATCCAAACACACAGTGCTTATGAACACTAAAATAAGCTTACACTAGCAACTGTCTGTTCAGAGAGCTCTATCAGTTGGATACATCTGGTGTGTGTCCATTGCTGAGAATAATTTATATTTATTTTGGGGTTATTTTTCTGTATGGGAATGGTTTGCCTGCATGTATTTATATGTAACATATGTATGCCTGACACATGTGGATGCCAGAAGAGGGCATTGAATCTCCCGGAGCTAGAATTCCAGGTAGTTGGGAGCCACTGTATAGGTTCAGGAGACTGAATCTCATAGACATAAGCAGCTAGTGCTGCACCTGAGATGTAAGAATAAACTTTGAAAGGCAGGCAGTGGTGGTGCACACCTTTGATCCCAGCACTGGAAAAGAGGGGTGCAGAGGTAGGCGGATTTCTGTGAGTTTAAGGCCAGCCTTGTTTACAGAGTGAATTCCAGAACAGCCAGGGCTACATAGAGAAAGCCTGAGTCTTGGAAAAGAATAGCAATACAAGACCAAACATCTAAACAGGGTTACGTATTCTCCTGTCTTCCTTAGCTTTTCTTTCCATGAAGTTTCTTGACAGTGAGGTAAATACACGTTTTTCTTCACTCCAGAAGCCCGAGTTTATTTTCCTGATCTGCTGATTCCACGGTTTCCTTTCTTTTTTTGTGCTATAATTTATTCAAATGTCAAACATCAGAGCATAATACTATTTGAGCAAACAACTCACTAAAAAAAAATATTTCCACAGCAGCTAAGATTAGCAAAGTTCAATAAGAAAATGTAGTCACATTCAAATAAGCACCAGTGCCTACCAATGGTTTAAGTACACACAATTCCCAAATGGTATAGGACATATTCATACTAAAATAGTTATCTTAACTTGTAAGAAATCAAGTTTAATCAACTACCCTAGATTTGGGAGCTGTAGTATGAGGTTTCTGGCCCCTGGTTTCGGGCCTAGCCTCATGGTTTAGACCCGCAGACCCACAGACCCGCAGACCCACAGACCCGCAGAGACACACAGATGCTTACAATAGTTTTAGGCTGATCGGCCTAAAGCCCAGGCATATAACTTGCTAACTCTTTACCCTTAATCTAACCCATGGCTCTTATCCTGTTCAGCCATGCGGCTCAGTACCTTTTCTCAGATCAGCATAGTTCTCCTCTGCTTCTTCTGGTTTCTCTTTGGCATTCTGCTCTGTCCTGCCTGTTCCTAGAGTCTTCTTAGTCTGGTAGCCCTGCCCACACTTCCTGTCTGCCTTTGGCTAATCAGCGTTTTTTTATTAAACTCATAGGTGGGACAGTTATTTACAATGGAACAACATAATCCCCTACAGGGCGCAAAAATTTCTCTTTATTTGTTTATTGATTGCTAATTTCATTCTTTAACTTAAAATTTTCCATACAATATATTTTAATCATATTTTCCCTTCCCACAGCCCCTCTCAGACCTTCCACATCATCCTACCTATTTATTTTATGGTCTTTTTATCCTTCTTTTATAAACAAAACAAACAAACAAACAAAACTGCCCCCAATGCCCAAACCAAAGAACAATGAAAGAAAACATCCATGAAAACGTTCATTGATTTATTTTGTGTTGGCCAAGTGCTCCTGGGCATGGGGCCTGCCTTGGAATATAGTTGGTATGCCCAATAACCCTCTATTGTAAAAAACAAACAAACAAACCAAAAAACCCAAAAAACCCTGAATTTTCCTTTCATTATGCATAGACTTTTGTGTGTGGGTATGTGCACAAGAGTGGCTAGAAAACAGTCTCAGGTTTCCTGGAGCTGGACTTACAGGCTGTTGTGATCTACTCACTGCAGATGCAGAAAAGCCAAACTCACATCCTCTGAGAAGTTATCTCTCTCACCCTGGTAGCCTTCATTCTGTCTGGAAACCCCAACTATATTCCAAACTCTGCCATGTTCTGTTGTCTTTTATGCTATAAAAGTCCAAAAGATGTCAATTCAGAAGACTCAGGATGTCCCCAAATTCCATTATCTTAAGTCTTTGCTCTGAAATCCTCTGTAGCTGTAAGGATACAAATAAAGTGTAGCATAAATCTGAGGTGTGGGTCACCCATGAGTAGGAAAGAGATATAAGGGAAGGCAGACACTCTTGGGAGATGGTCTGGGACCATACTGGGACTTCTTGTCACTGGAGGAGAAAGGCAGCATGCTGTTAGGTGCTGTGGCTGTGGATATCTTTTTTTATAGCCTTTGAGAGTAGCTGTAGCTCTCTTTAGCATTAACTCACCATTGTCCCTTAAGTTCCCCCAGGCTACATGAAGCCAGCAGCATCTCTAGGTATCATGTTCCTTCATGTTTGGGGATTCACAGCACCCTTTCTGACTGGGAGAAACCATTTATGCTTCCTTCAGTTTTTGGCTTTTGGGTTTTTTTTTTTTCCAGTAGGATTTAATTATTCATATTGGATAGCTTTGCATTTTCTTTTTTTTCTGCTTAATTGTGCAGTTGGCTGACAGATGAAAAAAATAAAATCCTCCCAGTTTCACGCTGAGTAAGCAGAAAAGAATTTGTGTCACTGAGAGGGCTGCAAATTATAGAGTCCAACTTCCCAGACCAGCGCTGGAGGGGGAGGAAAGCTCAGGGGATTTTGCGTAGGCAGAAACTGGGCTTTTGGAGTGCCATTTGTTTCTTACAGAGAATGCTCAGGAGAGAGAGTCCTGAGGGCTCCACCCTTGGAAGGTGTAGGGAGAAGGAGATTAAGGTCTTTGGGGGCTGTAGCATAGCTGATCTCTCCATCAAGACATCATGGGGAATGATAATCACTGACCATGAAGGTGTTTGCAAAACTACAGTGTAGGCCAAGATGAATCTTGAAGAGCTGATGTATGTTTTTGTTTCTTATTATCTGTTGAATCCCCCTCCCCTTCAACAGATTCCATTCTAATTTTCCTCTTGTTTCTCTCCAGGACCCAGATCTTATCCTTAAGCTTCTGAGATGCCCTGACCCCATTGTTCTCTGGGTATGTGAGGTGTAGCAAGCCCTTTAAACACTTCTTTGTCTACATTAGCTCAGAATTACCAAATACAAGGATATTTGCATTGTAGACATAGGACTTACAGAACACCCGCAAAAAATCATGGCTGGGGAGATGCTCAGTCACTAAGGTGTTGTGTGGGAGCCTAAGGACCTGAGTTTAATCCCCAGGACCCATGTAAAAAGTTAGATGCAGTGACATGCATCTCTAATCCCAGTACAGAGGCAGAGGCAGGAGGATTCCACCTGCTCACTGGCTAGTCATTCTAGCCAAATCTGTCCGCTCCAAGTTCAGAACCTCTCCTGCCTCAAAAAATGAGATGGAGAGTGATTTAGGAAGAGACGCAAAATCAACCTCTGCCTTCCATATGCACCTATACACAGGTACAGATATATCAGAGTATACACGGTGTATGTAATCTCCCAAGAAGTCATAGTAAAACTCACGTGCTTTGAGCAGCTCATACATCACAACAGACTCTTGCCACACACTAGCCGAAATCTCATCCCATTTCTATAGTGGAAGAAACCAAGATATACCTAAATAAAATAATTTATCTAAGTTTATATAGTTTTTAAATGATAATGATCATAGCTGAACTGGTAGGCTAGCTCATTATGAACCATGATGCCCAGAGCCACTTTGGTGAATGCTAGCCACTACTAGTGTTTTTCCCGCTCCTAAGTATTCTAGAGAACAGTACGGCCCAAGAGAATGTAACAGCTCTTCAGTTCCTTAGGCATATTAATTTGGAAAGATTCAGAATGTATCTCAGAATATTAAAATATTACAAGAGTCACATGGGAAAGAAATATTCTTTAAAGCAGACTTGCTTTATTCTACCTTTAAGATTTCCACAAAAGTTTCAAAAGCTGTAGAGAATCAATGCACTCTGCGCCCAGCTTCCATTGTTGTTAAGAATTCTGACATATTAGCAACCCGGGAGCTGGTAACGGTAATAGCTACAATCCAATCTCTTCAGGTGTGTTTGTGTGTGTGTGTGTGTGTGTGTGTGTGTGTGTGTGTGTGTTTGTGTGTGTGTGTGTGTGTGACAGATTAGGCTCCTATTTTGTATGCCACATTATCTTTATGTGACTCTTGATGGAGCAGTATTGTGACACAGTTCTTAAGTTTTCTAAAGATTTTATTTATTTGTGTATGCTTGTCTCTGTGTATAAATCTATGTGCATGTGTGTATGCAAGTGCTTACATTTCTGCTCATATCTTTGCATCATTTGAAGACCAGACAGTAGGTGGGGCATCAGGTATTCTCCCCTGCCATTCTCTGCCTATTTCTTTGAAGCATGGCCTCTGAAATCTGGATCTCCCATTTAAGTTGGAAGCCAGAAAATCCCTGCAGTCATAGGTGTCCTTAGAATAATTCTCTTGTTACATTTTCTGGGATTCAACCTCTGGCCCTCACGATTGTGCAACAAGTACTCTTAACCACTGAGTCACCTCTTCAGTGACATTTTGGTTTTGATGACCATGGTGGTTCTGAGAAGTAATGGTCTCCATACTCCTCAGTTTGGATATGTCTGTTGGGGTTCTCCTGGTAAGATACAGTCATGGTCTTGAGAGAGGGGGAACAGAAAAAGCCCTGTGCCATTCTCCTTAGATCATTCCAGATACATGCCCTCAAGGTGGCTGATTAGTGATGATGATGATGTGAGGCTATGTAGCCTGTCAGAGCCATACTCTCAATTGCCAACATTTTATCTCCCTCCTTTCTGAGAGAAGGAGAAGCATATCTTTAGGAAGCCGGGAAGCATATTTCACTTTTACTGGGAAGACAGGGATTTTTGTACTTCCTCTTTGGAAACAGGTCTGCCTAATCCTTCCGCATTTATTCAACCTGCTCCTGGTGTCAGTGTAAATTCATGAGTATCATTGTTACACTTTGGGCTATAATCTGTCCTTTGTTACTTATTATTCAAAATGCTCTGTTGGTGGTGAAGATCTTTCCTTGGTGGTATCCTGTCTCTTTAGACACAAGAGGTATGAAACATTTCAAAACCCTTAGTAATAATTTGTGAATTACTTAGCTGTAGAATCTAGGCCTTGCTGGGTCTTTTTACAGCTCTGGACAAATTCTCTACTCTTGTGGGTATGAGCAGCCAGCTGTTTACAGAACAAAAATCTCTTTAACTTGAACAAAACCTCCTCATGGGTGAAGACCAAAGTGGTCAGAAATAAGAAATGTGAAAGACGAATCAGAAACAGCAGCTGGCTTGTTGGTTCGGCTGTTTGTGGAAGTTCAAGGCCTACTGAATCTTTGGGTACAGTTCAGACTGCAGAGACCTTCAAATTTGTTGTAAACTCACAGTAGCCATGAATTCAGAATTGATACTCAAGGTCACAGGTTGTCCTTGCCCTGATTAGTGGATGTTGTGATGCTGCCCACACCTCCCTACTATTTCTTTCACAGAGAAGTACACAAAGGCTTGAACTAAAGGCTGATGGACGCCACTTCTCAGATGCTCTCCTTTTATGAGCTGGGGAGTGGAGTGGAAAGTGGTATGAGTTACAGTTAGCATATTTGAAAGAAAGTTTTCTGATCTGGAAAATCGAATACTTGTGCTATAGAAAGAATAACCACCTTCCACATCTATTTACAAAGTCCTGACCCTTGTTATGGCACGCCCACAGCCAAAGGCTGTGTCTTTGGTGGCCCGACTTCTTTTGCAAGGCAGGGTCTTAGAAAGGTTGTAAGTTTTGCTTCCTTTTCTCAGGGGAGCTAATTCCCAATAGTTTTTGTCAGAGGCAATGATAATAATGAAATGAACTAGGTCAGCATCCACAATGGGAATTCAGAATTCATCTTCCTATGTAATTTGCATAAGGGAAATCCCCTCCTCTCAGGACTTTGGGGTGTGGACAGGTCCTTTAGCTTTGGACTCCTGCATGAGATATTTATTACTCCAGAACAATAGTAGCAGGTTTTCCTGAGAAGCAGGAAGGAGGTGGACATTTATAAAGTAATTATATTAGATACAACACTTAAGTTGTCTTCTGAACTTCAATGCACCCGATTCACTCAAAAAATCTCTTTAGACTTTGTTCCGAGAACAGCTGAGAGAGGATAAGGACCTGATTCAGTGACACAGCAAGGGCGGAACTGAGGTGGGAGTGTGTAGACGGAGTTTTACTTTCAAGGCGCCAGTCCAAAATTAATATTTATTTGAATATAAATTAACACTCACAATATTAGTAACAGCTTATGGTGGCACCTGAACAAGGACTGGCGGATCCAAGCGATGGATGAGCGATGGACACACGATGGAAGGATGATGGATTCCGATTCTGTCTGTCCAGCAGCCAGCAGCCAGGAACCAGGAAGAGAGCCTCCTCGTGTCCCAGCAGCCACTTATCACTGGGGTTGGCCACACCCCCTCCAGGGTCCCGGAAGTGTTTTATGACCTTATCAGCTGACACCTTCATCCCGCCACAGGAGTGGAATTCTAAACACACTTGTTTTCCTATCAGAGTATTCTAGATATATCTTGGGAGGCAACCCGACAGCACACATCCCCACATTCCCTTTCTTCTTTCTCTTAAAGCTTCCTGAAGAGTTTTTGTAATCCGCCCCCCCCCCAATCCAAAAGAGCTACTGAAGTGTGAAGAGATGTTAGGAAAACAAAGAGAAATAAATGGGAGGAGGGTCAAGGTTTCGAACTTAGTGTCCATCGGTAGAACAGTGTTTTCAGGCTGTGTGTCCTTCTGATGGTTATGATACATCTCTCTAGAGCAAGAGTGATGCTCCTCAGAGAGAATAGGCAAATGGTTTGTACTGAAGTCATCAAAGCAGAAGCCACCATCAGATCCCTGACCTTCTACCTGCATTAGAACATGATGAGTATTTCTGATGAATATTTATTTTGTCCATACAGAAAACCAGAAACTCATGAGTAACACCAGCATTAGCTCATGTCTGAAGAAGTTGCAGTACAAATTGCTACCTACCTACCTTACAGGGGTGTCGTGGAGAATACGTTTCAAGCACTTTAAGCAGACCCTAGCACAGGACAGAGATGTGTTTACTGAACAAATTCCAAGACTGTCTTTGCTGGGACATGAGATCCACAGATAGATGGTATTCCTATAGTAGAGTAAATACTGGATAAGGTGCAGGAAACGAAGGCTAGGGAGGTGTATTTGCTGGCAAAGTGTTTGCCTTTGAGGCATAAAGATCTACATCCAATCTTCAGTACCCAGTTTAAAAAACTGCTAGTGTAATGGTACACACTTGTAATCACAGTGAGGGGAGATAAATGGATTCTGGAGCTCACTGACCAACCAGCCTAGACTACTTAGTGAGTTACAGGCCAGTGAGAGACTATATCTCAAAATAAACCATGTAGACAATATCTGAGGAGTGACACCTGAAGTTATCCTCTGGTCTCTACATACAAGTACACCCGCTGCACAGGCACACATGAACACAAGCATAGCCAAGCACACACAGCATAGTGGATAATTGACTCAGCAAAGCCATCACAATGGCCTCACAAAATACAGATTCTCAAATCTGTCATGTTTCCTATTATGCAAGTATGTCCCAGGGTGATAAAGTTCAAATTAGATTGTTCAACTTCTTCAAAGTTGGAAATTTGTCAACTTCACCATGTTTAAAGAACGCAAGCATGTGGGGAGCTTAGCATTGTGTCTGTGGTACCTTTGCACACGGTTGACAATGGGCTCAGGTTGATTGATGAGTGAATGTATGATGCAGGTTTTGTTCCTGAAAAGTGTCATCAAATACTTTGTGATGCTGAGGAGGTTAAGTCATACTCTTCAGCATATAACTGGGTTCTCAGATGGGGGGCTCCCAACCCCCTTTTCTGACTGGAGAGGTGCTCCAGCAAATTGCCTGATTAGCTAGCTATCTTTCAAAATTAAATTGGCTCTGATCTGGATGTCGTCAAAAAAAAAAAAAAAAAAAAAAAAAAAACCCAAGGCCAGGAGAAGATTACAATATTTATAAATCAAAAGCAGCTGCTTCTATTTTCAAGGGTTCGGTTAAAAAAAAAAAAATCATGATTTGACAGTCCTCATTTTAAGTTTGAGTTTGCTATGGAAGTGAAAAACAGGTAAGGTGTTAAAACTCAAAAGAATTGATTTTTATTATGGAAATTTTACTGTGCAAATTCTAAAATGCTCTTAACTACAGAAGTAGTGTGAGTTGCTGGCTTGAGTTTCCATAATGAAAACTAACCCACAGTTGATAATCACAGGTATTTACTTGAGTACATTCCACGATCCAAGAAATCCAGCATTCTCACATAACAGTAATGCCTCAGAATGAAAAAGAAGACATTATCACATATATGTATGTATACATAGAGCTGTCACCTACACGTGGAACTGTCCCAGCTTGCCTGCTGATGGCAATTGCTAGGAAGCCTCAACCAGTTTTGTAGTGAGCTCATTGATTTAGATTCTAGGCATTTTCTGTGTCTGGTTCATCCTCATTAATTCTGCAAGAGCATAAAGTTTGACTCTGGGTTACCTGCAAGAACAGGAAATCTTAGGGTCTAGTGTTTCCTGTATGGTGGCCTCAGGACTTCACCCATCTGGCACATTCCACCACAAGTATCAAGCAAATTACATCTTAGATCTGCCCTATCACTTTGCATAACTTTTCAGGACCAGCAAGGAGACTGCAGGGTTCACAGACCTGAGCTTGACTTTTCTCCTTTTTCCCTGTTCTAGGGTTCTCCAGAGGAACAGGCCATTTAGAAGGGAGTTTGTTAGATTGGCTTACCCTATAGGAGTTGGGTCATTCAACAGTGAATATCTACATACTGGAAAGGTTGAGAGCCCAGTAGCTGCTCATTCCAAAGGCTGGTTGCCTCAGGAGTCTTATTCTGCCACTGAAAAGTTGGATTGTGCTCCTCAAAAAACATCATAGAACCATAATCTCGAAGACTCTTATTTGCTGTTTTGTGAGCATTTTCATCACTGGTGGCTGACACTAACTGCAGAATTTTAAAGGGACTCTTAAAGGGCAGCTTTGCATTAAAGATTACCTGTTATGTGCCATGAGCAAATCACAAAATCTCTCTGAACCTCATTTTCTCTGTCTGTACAATGGGTCTCGAGAGTGCACCAAGCACTGAGTGCAAAGATAAAAGCAGTTACCTTGCTTTTGTAACTTCTACTTAAGACAAGGAGCAAAAATAAATATTAGCCCACCTCTCCTTCAAGAATATGGGTTCAATGAGTATATTGTCTAATTTTAACCATAAACTTCATGTGCCTAAAATGTAAAGGATTTCAATGAGGATCTGTCTAGACAAGGTTGACTTGTAGCTGTGTCTATCAGGGATTGTCTTGATTGTTAATTAGCGCAGGAAGATCCAGCCTCATTGTGGGCAACTCCATTCCCTAGGCTGGGCCCAGCATTGCGTGAGTGGAGAAAGCCACCTGAGGATAAGCACAAATAAGCAGGTAGCATGGACACATTCATGCCTCTGTAGGAATGACTGCAGATGTGGTGTGATGTGAACAGCTGTGTCAAATTCCTGTCTCCTTGACTTCCAAGCAAGGAAAGGACAGCAACCTGGACTTCTAAGCCAAATAGCCCCTGTCCCTTACCTCTGTTATTTTGTTAGGGGTGTTTGTCACAACGGTAGGAAGACAGTAGGCAACAATCAAGGAACTGTGTTAACTCCACTGCAGTGTCTTTTCCTTCTGTGAGTTCCGATTCCTTTTGTAAGCATTAAATACTTGCTGTATGAATGAATAAGAACATGGTGAGCACATGCATAGAAGTTTTATGTACTGCATCGCCATTCTTCTGAGTACCCAGACTACTACAGTGCTGCCTGAGCCCGGGCTATCCTTTCTTTGTGTGCACCATCCTCTGGCATCTTCTCAGGCCACTTCTCTCCAGCTTTCTGCCCCTCCCCCAGCCCGTGTGTGTTCAGGGAATGCAAACTAATTTAAGCAGAGCCAAACATAATTAGGAGAGTAAATCTGCTGCCACTGTTACTGCTGGAGTGAGAGAGGCTGAGAAAGCCATACTGAGCATTCCAAAATGCAATCCGGTCTGGAGGCTCCTTGGACTCCCCGCTGTTCCTGTAATCACTGTGCTGCTGTGGGCTGCCCCCTCCACACTAGCCCGGACAGGAAGGACTTCATTGAACAGCATCCTTTACTCCCTTTACTGGCTGCCAGCCATTTGAGGAAGGTGGAGGTACCAATGGGAACAGTGACAACACATCTGTCTGTCCCCAAGAATTTACTTTTGATCAAAGACAGTTGCAGAGTTCAAGCGAGCTTTGCATACATGCATTTATTTTTTGTGTGTTTGTTCATCTACCCCTTCCTTCCATTGGTCACCCTCCTGTGCCTTGTCAAGGGATGCAGGAAAAAAGCTGTTCCAGGGCACCCACTGGGGATAGTTGGTTTGGGAATGGTCTGGGATTTCAAATCCAGTTTCCTTTTTCTTTGTTTTTGGTCGGACAGCTGAATAATTTGATCCTCCATGAATGTCTCAGAAAGAGAAGAGCTTGGGGTTTAAAATGTCAGTGCAGCAAGCCGATTTTGTTGACTTTAGAGTGTCTGCTTTTACTAGGGATGCTTGAGTTGGGAGAGCCTGACGACCTGGAGTAAGCCCTTCCTGTTGCTACTGTGAAATCCCAGTTCAGTTACCACAGCCTCCTGCCTTCCTGCTTCTATGAAATTAGAGATTCCAGTGAGAGAGCTGCACAACCATTGGGGTCTTGATGCTTAACTCCCAACCCAGTGCCCCAGACTTGGACACTCAACACAGCGTGTGCATCAGCTCAGAGGAATGGAGACGGGTAGGTTTTATTCACACTGAAGCAGTTTGGAGCATCTCTAAATCTGGGTCTTCATGTCCCTGCTTCTAATAACAATACTCACGGTATAGGGAATGATTACAAAGGCCTTGTGCTTTATTAAGCCATTTATCTACAGCTGCATGCTGAATCCTTATAGAAGTCTCCTGAAGTAGCAAAACTGTTCCCACACTCAAAACAAGATAGGACTCCCAGACCCTCTTCTTTCCAGAGGGCAGAACAAGGGATTGGCCAGGGATTTGCGCTCACTTTCCCCTCTTAAGCACCCTAGTGAGTTTTACTTCATCGTCTTTGTATCCTGCACTGATAATTGAGTGTTTCCTTCTCTGTGGGTGTGTATTTCTGAGGCAGGATTATGCCTTTGCTGCCCTATATATCCCTGAATTCTAGTTCAATTCCCAGTGCTGTTTCAGAGCTCAGTATTTAGCCACTGAGTTAGAAAGGGGCCCAAGAGTAAGACCAAGAGAGATAGTGTCCCTTCAGCACCTTTGACAGTTCTTCCTTGGCAGCAATTTTAAAAATTAAGCCACAGAGCCAGGAGTGTAGTTCAACGGTGGCACATTTGCCTAAGGTTTTTATGACCCTTTGCTTTTCATATTATAAAAACACAGCAAAATGAAACTCCATCTATTTCTATGGGAAAGTTTTATTTCCCATTTTGGGATTTACTTTATTAACTATCAACAGTGAGTCTTCTTCCTTCCAGGCTCTCTAATCTTAGGAGAGAAGGAAATAGACCCCTGCTGGAGACATCACAGCTTAGGACCTGGCAGAGTGCCCAGCATCATGCAGTTGATGACAGTTACATGCTCACAGATGTGGGAACGTAGGGTACAGGGCTTGGTGTGGGGAACAGAGACGTGTGCCTCACAACAGGTGGATTTTCCCTATACAAGGAGATTTCAGCGTTGGAGGAGAAATCAGTTTAAGACTTAAGTCAGTGAAAAGAGCAGTGAAGGAATCTGAGGAACTGGTCCCACCTCTTTCCTAGCCCCTTAATGCCAGTGATGCTCCTGCTTACTCTGTTAAAACAGATATATTGGTGCACATATCCATCCAAATTAGGCGACTTTGCAAGCCCAACTCTGTTTCTCCACACACTGGAGGTTTGTAGCCAACAAAAATGTCCTAGGGCCCACTCCTGACTGACTCTAGCTGACAGGGAACTGAGTCCAGTGAGCATCGCAATAAGTAACCTCTTTCTTCTTGGGCTCTAGTTTGGGGTGCGATGGGCAACAAACAGATAAACTCACACAAGAGCAGGGGCAGATGCTCCGAACTGTGTATTTTGTAATGATGCTGTCAGACAGCATTTGCTGGCAGATCTAATGAGTCTCCCTGGAACCTGGGGTGGTTGACAAGGGGTTTAAGAATCCAGAAAAGTATTGTTGTGAGAGTGGATGATTTGGGATTGACAGTGTCTCAGATCATGGTGAATATGGGATTCTGTCAACTCAATTCTGCTTGGGAAGAAATTAAATTAGTGTACATATGTTGAAACTTTCTTCTCAGGTATTTGTTCCAAACATCAGCACTCGCTTTTAATGGCTGTTAGTACCAGGAAATAAATATCTGATTACATTCTTCTAAGGCAGCTCCCTCAGCAGCAGGTGGAATCTCTTATCATCTCTCCTGCATAATTCATCTTGGGCAAAGTCCCTTGAGTTTTGCTTTTAAAACATGAGGGAAAAGCAAAACTGTTTCAAGGGTCACAACAGTCTTTAAACATTCTAGATAAGCAAAGGCTCCTGATGTGATTCCAGGAACAGACTCTGAAATGGGACTTCTGCAGGTTTGTGTGTGTGTGTGTGCGCGCGCGTGCATGTGTGTTGGGGGGGGGGGGGCAAGGTTTCTCAATGGGAAGCTTTGGCAATCCTGTCACCTGGTGGGAGTGTGTAGGTCAAGGGATAGGAGGATAACTGGTGGTCCTGACTGGGGTTACAAGCAACTGAGCAGGTAACATCTTGTTTATCCACTACACATTTCTCAGAAACCATGCAGAGCACTTGGCTAGAGCTGATGGTCTCAGAATCATCAAAGAACGTGGCTGGATGCAGTGGATAGCTAGCCATGATAGCTGCAGTGGTGCCAGAGGCAGTTTGTAGCCAGCGTGATAGCTGCAGTTGGTATCACATGCAGTGGATAGCCAGTGTGATAGCTGCAGTTGGTATCACATGCAGTGGATAGCCAGTGTGATAGCTGCAGTTGGTATCACATGCAGTGGATAGCCAGCGTGATAGCTGCAGTTGGTATCACATGCAGTGGATAGCCAGCGTGATAGCTGCAGTTGGTATCGCATGCAGTGGATAGCCAGTGTGATAGCTGCAGTTGGTATCACATGCAGTGGATAGCCAGCGTGATAGCTGCAGTTGGTATCGCATGCAGTGGATAGCCAGCGTGATAGCTGCAGTTGGTATCGCATGCAGTGGATAGCCAGCGTGATAGCTGCAGTTGGTATCACATGCAGTGGATAGCCAGCGTGATAGCTGCAGTTGGTATCACATGCAGTGGTATTGCATGCAGTGGATAGCCAGCATGATAGCTGCAGTTGGTATCACATGCAGTGGATAGCCAGCGTGATAGCTGCAGTTGGTATCACATGCAGTGGTATCGCATGCAGTGGATAGCCAGTGTGATAGCTGCAGTTGGTATCACATGCAGTGGTATCACATGCAGTGGATAGCCAGCGTGATATCTGCAGTTGGTATCACATGCAGTGGATAGCCAGCGTGATAGCTGCAGTTGGTATCACATGCAGTGGTATCGCATGCAGTGGATAGCCAGCGTGATAGCTGCAGTTGGTATCACATGCAGTGGATAGCCAGCGTGATAGCTGCAGTTGGTATCACATGCAGTGGTATCGCATGCAGTGGATAGCCAGCGTGATAGCTGCAGTTGGTGCAGTTGGCTCCTTTTACTCTCTGGACAGAGAACAGGCTTCTGACTTTTCCCATGTAAGGATACGTCGCCTGGCTGTCCTCATGCCAAAGTCTTGTTTCTTTCCACAGAACATGGCGTAGCCTCCCAGAAAGTCAATTCTCTCTTGTTCCCATCCCTTCTAGCATGGCCTGTGAAAGAGCCGGGACCTGGGAAGTGGCTGGTAGTGGGTTGGCACTGGTTTGTGTTGTCTCTGGGCCCTTTTTCGGAGGCTAGAGTCACTCAGGAGCAGTCATGAGGTTCTCAGAAGCCATGTGTAATGTTCCCGTAGACTTTAGCTTTTCTTGAGTTCAGCTGCCCATAATATTTGTTTAGGGGATACAGGAAAGAACTATTTATCCAAAATTGAGGTTAGAAAATACACATATACACATATACACATGTGTTGATATCATCCACTCACCAGTACCATAAACATGCTTCTGTGCCGTTATTAACAATTTTAAAGCAACACCGTTGAATTAGAGCCAGCTGGATGGTCTGAAGGAATGGAGAATGTCAGTGGTGTCAGCAATGGTATAGAGTCTACATCCTGAGGAGTTAGAGCTTTGTGACAAAGTAGATGTCTCCTTTCCCTAATGCTTTTTAAAGGGGAGACAGGAACAGAAGCACCTAGCCAGGAATGTCCATCACACTGAGTCATGACATTGTCCCCTATGAGTTCACACTTAAAAATAGCACAATCAAGTTATAATTTGCTAAAAATCCTCAGAATATTTTAAGTAAGTGTGTGGTTTTTGTATTGAGTTGCAGTCATAACTTTCCGGGGCACATACAGACCTCTGCATGCAGGTTGGACACTCCTGGTGGTGGATGTGGCAGGTCAGGGGCTAAGCCTATTGGGAGAGAAAAGGATGAGATGAGAAAAAGGAACAAAGTTTGAAGTCACTCACCAAGAGAACACTGTGCTTGGGACCAGTCTCTGAGATTCCGCATTGAGGGGTTTTTTGTTTTTTTGTTTTTTGTTTTTTTTTTTTAAGCTTCCTCCAAAGGCATCCTAAATTCTATGACATGTGCTCTATTCTCCTTTAGAAACTGCTACCTCCCAATTTTTCAGGTCCAAGAACCCAGATACAGGACGTGAAACTAAGCAATTGCTAAAACAATGTTTCTATAAGCCGGTCTTTAGTGAAAACTCCGTGAGTTCGAGGCTTGGACTATCAATCAGCAGTGTTTCCTCATTTGCCAGATAGTGCCTGTTTCATAGAACAGTTGACAAGGCTACACTGGTCAAGCCATGGAGAGTGCACAGCATTGGTCTTGTCCTCTGTGGAAAGGCTTGGGCAATAAGACTGCTGTTGTCTCCACAACCAACTCTAGTGTTGTTTGTGTAGTACAGCTGAGCACTCATGGTGTCATTCAAATCTAATGTTAGGTGCATTTAAAACAGATCTCAAAACACGGGGCCATGAGCATTGGCTTATGACGAAGTTTTGGGGTATTGTCCTGCCCACTGGCAATCTCTGCAACTTAATAGTTATGATCACAAGATATTTCTAGACTAAGACAAAACACAATTTGATTTTGCTGCATTGTTGTGAGGGCTGGGGATGCACAAGGATAAGGAGATGCTACCAACTTACTCTCAGCCTTCACTGGCCTCTGATATTATCATACATTCCAAGGAGAAATGAAAAATGCTAAGAAGTCAAACCACCAGGCGTCATGCTGTTTTTTTTTTTTTTTTTTTTTTTTTTTTTTTTTTTTTTTTTTTTTTTTTTTTTTTAATATGTACAGATGCATCAGAAAGCTGAGTGTTAGAGACAGCTTGGGGGTTAGGTCACCGAGGAAGTATTTTCAGGTCTCAACTTGTGAGACAGTCATAGGTAACACAGACCTCAGGGAAACTGAACACGCTTCCTCTTTTGGTAGAGTCTACCCATTATGTCTCTGCACTTCAGGGAAGAAGGGTGCTCATGGGTTTAGTAAACAAAATACAGAGCCCATTAAGGTGGTACACAAAAGTGTCATGGGTGAACTCTTGTCTGAGTGATTTTGAGTTTGGAGTTGTTGCTACAGAAGACTCCATAGCTAATTAAGGGAGATCTGCTTTTGTTATAATTGTCCCCATTGCCTGCCTATAAAGAGGAGACTATTCATGCTGTTTTCTACTTGGACTTGGGATGGATTAAATATGAGGTATATAGAGTACTTGAATGACATGCCAAGTAGACAGCTAAGCTTCTCATAGTCAATCAACATCTGGCTCTCAGCTTTATTTATCTCTTTCTTATGCAGAAAGGTGATGTTTCATGAGACAGATTAGATGCATTATCCCTCCCACATCTTCGTTAAATTAAAGAGGGACTTAACGGGTGTACAATATTAGTAACTTTTATTTCTGTGAGCACATACCTGTCAGAGGTTGCATGGGGAGGACATGCTTATTTTATCATGGTTTCAGGGGAAGATCATCTGACAGCAAAGATGTCACAGACAAATTGCCTTGGTCTGTCATGGCTGGTCCTAGCAGATTAGAGACAGGATGCAGAGTTCAAGCTGGAAGTGGGTTTGGGCTATAACTGTGAAAGACCCCTAGTGACTCACCTCTGCCAGCCATACCTCAGGAACCTACAGTTCCACAATATCTCAAATAGCCCCACCATCTAGGAACCATATCTTCACATACATGTGTAAAGAAACATTGTCTATTTTTCCGTAATACATCCCCCAGATCATTAGCCATGTAAGGCCTAGAGCTGAGGTTCAGAGTGATTTGACCCTGCACAGATGATGCAGCCAGTTCTTGCTATCATCTTGTTATCCTGTTCTCTACAGGAGGGCTGGCTAGTTCAAAGGTGGTCTATAGTCAACTGTTCAAGGCATATTGAGGGGTTCCTGGAGTAGACTCCACATGCAAGGGAGTGTCAGAAGGACAGAGATTTGACTGAGCCATCACATTATAGAAGCGCTCAAAGACTACTATTTAATTTATTTCTTTAATTAATTTTTAAACTATACATGTATGCGTGCTTTCCTAATAGTGTGTGTAGCACGTACTAGTGCAGTACTCATGGAGGCCAGAAGGGGGCATCAACTCTCCTGGGTGTGGTGTTCACAGACTGTCAAATGGGCTCTGCAAGAGCAGCAAATACTCATAAATGCTGAGTCATATCTCCAGCCCTTATAATAGTCTAAAGATTGCCTTTTACCCTATATTGGTTGAAGATACTGATTGGGACTTTGATTCTGCTTCTCAATAATGACTGTCATTTACCAGGTGTTGCTACCTGCATTATTATGCTAATCTCATCATAAGGACTTTCTTGATTTGTGAGCTGGTAATCCAATCCCTGTTGATAGATGGAGAAACTAAGGGTTGGGATGTTCAGTAGTTGATCAAGTTCCCATAGCTCATGAGCAGCAACACTGGATTCTCACCTTGTTTTATTTGGTTCTGAAACCAGACCTCCCCTGCCATTTCTGAAATTTCTTCTTCTACTATAGTTTCTCTATTCTAGTCCAGATTTGGCTCCCGTTGGCCCGCCTCTCTCTGAAAGGCTGGTGCTTTCCTCACAGCACATCAGCTTCCAGGAGAGGGGTTTCTAATGTGCACATGGCATCTCACCAGGCTCCCTAGAACTGAAGGGCAAGGTAGAGGGATGTCCACAGAGATCAAAATTATTAAAACCCTGCAGCTCACTGGCCAGGGAATTAAGTTGCTAAGCCTGTCTAATAGCAGTTGTATGATACGCTGACCTTATGCACCCACTCTTAGCAAGGATGCTTGTGAATTTGGGTTTTCAGATCTTGTATTCCTTGAGCTGCGGTGGTGTGGGGGGGGAGCACAATAATGTTTACTTCATTTATTACTTTATCCCCCATCACTTGGTGCACAGTTTGACGTGTAGTCAAAACCCAATTATTATCTGTTGAATGCAAAATAATAATAATAATGAGCCATTACGGGGTGTTTTCTCCCTTCCAGGCACATTGCATTATCATTTAATCAACACAGCTTTCAAGTAAGAGCGGCTGTGCCACTGTCACATTTCACAGGCTAGGAAGGTAGCAGAGCTCAGCAGGCAAACATCCAGCAAAGTTAGCCTGATCATCAGTGTCCTCAGACACGACCCCAGACAGTAGGATCAGCCTCCATCCCGGGCCAGCCCCCAGCTCTAAAGATAGCCAAGGAGAACCCAACCTGTCCATTCCTGCTTCGTGTTTCTCTGTATGGCAGGCTTATTTCAGGAAATGGAGCTTTTCACACAGCTCTCTGTTTCTATGTGGCCATTTCAGGAGAACGGGGTGAAAAGGATGCCTCAGCCTGGATGACTAGCTGTGGGGGGTAGAGAGCTGGAGGGCAGCATCAGAGTGCTTGGCTTTGGGTATCTAGGCTTGACCATGAACTGTGCTAGCAGCTAGCTCCTGGCTGCTCATAGAAGTGACGGCTCTCCAGTTTGCTTTTCTTTTCTAAGTGCACCACAGGATACCCCATCTTGAAATCAGTCTCATTTAAGAATCTATCCTTTTTGAAGCGATCGTGTTATCTGAAACCTCTTTATGGCGTTCTGAGAAACACACTGCATTCTCTCAGCGTGCATGGCCTGGGTTTGTCTGATGGGCTTTTTCACTCCGACTCTGCCACCCACACAGACATGAGACTGGGTAGCCCTACCCATCCATGCGCCAAAGTGGATAACTGTTAGGGTGGGGCGACTGATTATATTCTGCCCCCCACCATGTTCTGCCCCCCCTTGGTGGGACTAGTAACTATACTTCCTTTTTATTTTATTTTATTTTCTGGTTAAGAAAAAATCTCAACGATATCATGTAGCCCACACTGGTCTTATACTCTATGCTGTTGGGTCTAAACTCAAAGTTCTGGATGTCCCACTGTCTAATTCCAAAATATTAGGGTAACAAGCATGCTCACACCACCACCACACCTTATTTTATGTGGGAGTGGGAACTGAACCCAGAGCATCATCCATGGAGGATACTTGGCAGCAAGCATCACTGAGCTATCTTGCTTGCCTCAATTAAACTGTTATTAAGCACTTATTCTCTCAGGAATTGTACAAATGTCGTGCGTCATCCTTAGCCCAGTGACTATTGCTTTTTAAGAGGAGAAAACAGGGGTCAAAGTGTAGCTCAGTGATGAGCACTCACCCATGCTCAAGAATCAGGCCTTGATATTGAGTCTTGCCAGGAGGAGAGGGGCGGAAGTGTCCAGAGGAGGTAATAGACTGTGGAGACACATACAGGACCACCATGACTGGTGTCAGTAGACACTGGAATGATGCATCTGGAAGCCAAGAGGGGAGACAGCAAGAACAGCCAGCTTTGTCCAGAAGTTGGGGGAAATGTGTGGAAAGATGCCTCCCCTAAGGTTTACCTGCTGACACTCCCATTTTTGAGCAAGAGACAAGTTAGAGCCTAGGCTGTAAAAGATTTAGGCACATCACTGCAGCACCTCTGAAGCACCACCCACCCAGTGTTTCCCAGTGAGAACCTGCACAGTCCTGTGTCTGATTCCAATCTCAAGCCAAGTGGTATTAGCAACAGCACCTGAGCCCCAGCCCCTCCTTCATAAAGCCACAGGCTTCGCCCCTGGGGATGCCCTGTCTTTCTGTTTCCATTCTGAATTCTTTGTGGGTAGGGGACAGACTTAATTCACTGCCACAGTCTCCGATCCTGGAAAATACTTAGCACTCAACAGACTTGAAAAGATGAACAAATGGAACAGATTCCAGGCTAAAGCAGACTACTTTCTAAGCCTTAGAAACCACGAACAACCCCATTTCTAAATACCAATTTTGCTGATATTATTCTTTTAAGATTAATTAATTGAGTTTGAGTTATGTGTGAGTATGTGCCTGTGAGAGTAAGTATTTTCAGAGGTCAGGAGCATTGCATCCCTCTAGAGATGCTAGAGTTAGAAGTGTATGTGAGACACTTAATGTGGGTACTGGGAACCGAACTGGACAAGAGCAGTTCACATTCTGACCCAGAGACATCTCTCTACTCTCCTGCTCATATTATTATTATTATTTTAAACATTTTAATTTATAGTGTGTGTGTGTGTTGTGTGTGTGTATACCACAGTGCACACGTCAAAGTCACTTCTCTCCTTTTAACATGGGGGTCCAGAGGCAAGCATCTCTAACCACCAAGCCATCCTCTCAGCCTATTGATATTATTGAGCCAGAACTTGTTCAAAGAGTTGAAAATATAGTATTGCGGGAGGTGGGGGGGGGCACAATGAAACCACGAAACTTCTGCTTTCTGAAAGTCTATAATCTAGAGCAGGGGTCAGGCTAAACCATCAAACATACACAGGGCACATTAATGGTGTAGATCTTTTTGAAAAGTTCCAAATTCCTGAAAGGGTGAGAAAGACAGTGGCTACATCCACTTCTGTTAAATAGATGGTGCTGAGAAAGTCTTCTTTTCAGAGATGACATATATCATCTGGAACTTAAATATTAAAGAGGACACATCTTCAAGATGTGAAGGACAAGCAAAGGACCCCAAAGAAGAAAAATTTACCATGTGGTATTTGGAAAACGGAGGTCTGTCTAGAAAGGGACACAGGAGCTGAGGGGTATGAACTAATGTCTGTGAAGCAGTCTGGTCCTGGACCTCATCCTCTGAAGCAAGAAAGTTCCAAGTCATAGGCAAGTGACTTATGTGCTTCCACTTTGAGGAATTTTGCTCATTGAAAATTGCATTAGATGTTTATGGCTGGCAAGGGGGGGGGGCACAGCCTTGATCAAATCCAGCCTTAGGAATGGGGCCACATTCTCACCAAGGCCAGAGAGAGCAAAGCCAGACCTTGCATTTTCTTCTCATTAAATTATAGAGAGCTGGAGGGGCCACCCATGGAGCCTGTCCTCACTTGGCAGCTTATGCCTGGCCTTTGCTTTGTTTGAAGCTTTATGTTCTTTGTGTTCTAGCAAAAAGGCAAGGCAGAACTGACTTCTGGGACTCCCGTCTCCGCTGATCTTAGCCATGCGCCACATACAAGCCCTTCAGCTATTCTGTGTCCTGTGGTTTGGTGCCAGGGATATGAGAAGTTGCCTCTTGTTACAAAGTCATCCTGTTTGTCCTTGGTTTTCGTGTTTTCTTCAAATCATAGTTGTCTCTAATTGCTTCTATGGGCCAAAAATGTGCCTCAACCGAAATTCTATAGGAAATAGAGTTTGCTTTATTAAATAGCATTTCTAAAGAATTCGAGGGGTCTTGGGTTATATTTGTTTTTCTCTTCTCTCTCCCTTTTGAGTTTTAATTTGTTGCAATGTATAATCACTTGTTCCTGTGCTGGAACTGCTCTCCAAGCTTCTACAATCATGTAGTATAATTGCCTTTATTACTTGGGAATCCCTTTAGCTTTCTGTTACTGTGGCTGGACAAGGAAGAGACGGAGCTGGCATAGCATGTCCTTTAAATGGGGCATCTTTCCACCATGTGGCTCCCAGGAATTAAGCTCAGGTCATCAGGTTGGAGTCCTGCCTTCTTCGCTTTCTATCTTGTCCTGTAGGAAAGAGGGGTTGCAAGCAACAAGTCTCTGATCTCACACGAATCTCGCACATCCTGAACTGATAAGGCTTATACAGCTGGCATTTTATACTTGGAGAAGTGGCCTCCCCTCCTAGAGAGGTGAGATGATGCATCCAAGATCATTCATACAATCAGGGTCAAAGCCACAGAGCCAAATCAGGCTCCTGCAACTCCCAAGCTACTGCTCTTCCTGTCTACATCTTGTAGCATAATTTTTCTAGGGTGCAAACAAATAGGAAAAAAAACTGCTTCTAGGATGTTAGAACAAAACAAATAACATGTACTGAAATGTGTTCGTAAGTCCCTTGCCACACACTATTGATAATTAATGCTGCTTCTTTACCTGGAGGAAAATAGTTCTATTTTTACTTAATATAGAGAATGGTAACATACTAGGGCTTGGGCATATACTTCAGTGTTAGGTCTCTCCAAGGAAGCAGACCTAAAAGAAGGGATTGACTTATCACCAGATCTGCAGATGATTCAAGAGAGCTGGATGCCCAAGAGATAGAAAGTCCAATGATGTTTTGGAGTACATGACCAGGGTAAGAGTGAAGTTCAAGCTCAAGCAAGTCAGCCAGGTTTTGTGCCAGTTTACATATATGTTTATGCATGTTAATGTGGTATGTGTATGTGTGTACAAGCATCTGTATATGTATACATATGTATGCTCTTCCTTAGGTGCTGTACACATTTTTTTGGGGTGGGGGGAGACACAGTGTCTTTACAAGCCTGCAGCCTACAATGTAGACCAGAACGGCTAGATAGTGAGATCCAGAGATCCATCTCTTTCTGCTTCTCCAGGACCACCACACTTGCTTTAACTTTTATTTTATGTATATGGGTGTTTGCATGCTTGGTACCCGTTAAGACAGAATAACTGTAGTTACAGGTAGTTGTTAGCCACCATGTGAGTGCTGAGAATTGAACCTGCATCATCTAGAAGAACAGTCAGTGTTCTTGACTGCTGAGCCATTTCCTCTGTCCCCCACATCCAGCATTTAAATGTATTGAACTCACATCCAGCATTTAAATGTGTTTGAACTCAGATCCCTGGGCTAACAAGGCAAACACTTTACCAACTAAGGCATCTCATCCCTGGTGTTTCTTCCTGGACAGCATATTAGTTCTACCCAATATTCAGTTGCTTGTGTGATGCCCATTTACAGAGAGAGTCTACGTGTTAACAACATTGAAAATGTACTCACAGAAACACTCAAAATAGCATGTACCCAAGTATCTGAGTACCCATGGCTCAGATGAATGGACATATAAAACTGACCATCTCAATATTGTAAATTTGAATTTTGCTTGCATTCAAAGCAGCCATAATTGAACTTTTAAAACTTTCCTGAATTTCAATTCTTTGTAAATTCTAGTGGCTTTTGTCTGTCTAGAAGAATTAGGAAAGTAGTCTATGCTTCCCACTCCATAGAAATTGTGCAGTAATTCTTACTGTTGCATTTAATTATCATACTGATATGGAAACATGAAATCTAGGCATATGAAGACAGTGTTTGCATGTTTGTTTTATGTTATTTACCATACATATTTACCATTCATAAACATTTTTACTTTGTTAGATACAGTTTTATTCAAAATACAAGATACAATCATTACAAGTTAGAAAGTTCTTATGTATTTATGACTTTGGTATGCACTTATTGGGTTATTTTGATCAAATTATCTAGCTCCCTAGAGTCTTGGATTTTTCTCACATATAAAACTGTTTGGTAAATAGCAAATAAAACAATGGAACAATCTGTATGAGATACCATATCTCCAGCATTGGTGCCTTTCAACCAAAATTGATTACAGGAGGATAGGCTGTTTCTTGCATACCCTTTGCTATACCAGACATCAGTTGTTCAGGACAATCATATGTGAGTAGATGGGGGCAGTGGTAGTCCAGACATAGATTGAGAACGGGGCAGTGTGGGGCAGATCAGCCCCTGTAAGTGCGGACAGTATCAATTAACAATAACCTGCCTGTGAATAATGACCAGAGATTTTACAGAAAGAGGAATTGTGTGTTTTATAGATAAAGATAAAATAGCACATTTGTGTTATCTCTCTCTTTCTCGTGCAAGTGTGTGTGTGTGTGTGTGAGTGTGTGTTTGTTTACGATGCACAAGACATTGCATAATGGCTATCAAAAGTGATAGTTGGTTGTTTTGGGAGAGAGTCCTAATATAAGCCCTAGAGTTCATACACAACCACCTGGCACTGAGATACTGATCCATTTGGAAGGCTTCTTTGACACTGGATGCCAAGTCAAAGATATGTCCTGGCTAAGGACAACTGACAAGGTTTCCTTTCTTCTTTGGGGTCTATTAAATTTTGCTCATCACTGTGAGAAAACATCTTTCAGAGCCACTTAAGGGAGGAAGGGCTTGTTTAGGCTCCCAGTTTCAAAAGGCACAGTCCATCATGGCACGGAAGGGGTAATGGCTGGAGAAGTCAGTCGATGATGATAGGAGCCTATAGTGTAGCTTCCCCCATGTCATAGTGGATAAAGACAGACCCAGTTCAGAAGTGGGCACCAGCTGCAAAGGCCTGACCGTACTGATCTGCATCTTCCAGCTAAATCTCACATCCCACAGGTTACAGAACCTTCCCAAACAGTGTCTCCTGCTGGCACCAAGTGCACACATACACAAGCTCATGAGGGACATCTGACACAAGCAAGAATTAATGGCAAGAGCAGCGAGGTCAAAGATAAAAGGCTACTGGGTTGCAGTGATGTCAGAGAAAATAGTGAGTAAGGAGAATGGACTTTTTTTTACATGTGAAAAAAACTGTCACAACACTATGTACCAAATAATCCATTCTGACCAGGCTTATAGAACCAGGAATAAAACAGACCCCATAGTCAAGGCAAAAGTAGTGGGTTGTATCCATAACCATTATGCCACTGTTGTATCAATGGGGGAGTCTTGTCAGAAAGGTCAGTCCTATAGCCTGCAGGTACCAGCACTGGGGAAGATCACTGGATTCTTTTCTCTCCAGGCACTTCCTGCTACAGTGAGAGCTAGCAATCAGGGATAGAGATTCCTGGTCAGCTCAAGATCCTGCACCCAATTGCTTGTTCTCTTCAGCACTGGGGTCTCACACCCTTGCCCTCCTGCCTGACAGTAACCTTTCTGCTTTCCATCCATTTCATCTGTGCTTCTGCCGAGTCGTGCTCTGTTAAACATTCCGCCATTCTGCCTCTGGCTAGTCTTCATTTTACATTGTAATTACAATTACTGTAGTGGGTGCTATGAGCTATATGTGAACAGTATTTTAAGGATTTCTATTTTCTTTCTGGTGTCTGTATAGTTTCTTGAATTATTGTTCCATGGTAGGATAAGCACATTGTTCCTTTCCCCCTCCCTATTGTGAATACTTGCATGGCGAATAGTTTTGCATATAAGGAATTTATGTATTCTTGGATTAGGTCCTCTGGATGGATTCCCAGGAATAAAATTACTAAGTCAAAGGACATGAACATTTTTAATTCTTTTAATTCTTGGCGTGTAATTATTTAAAAATTTCAACTGCATAAAGATTCTGTTAAGTCTATGGTACTGTATTATGTATTTGCAACTATCTTAACCATGCCAAGACTGTTTCTGTCTTGAACAGTGGGGTCTTACCATCTTAGCCTCCTGCCTAACAATACTCCCTTAGAACCCCTTCCCTGTTCTGTTCTCCCTCCTACCTTTCTGCCTCTGAGGCCAGTCTTCACTTTACATTACAATGTACAAATGCAGTTGTAGTTTTATAAGCCGTAGGTAAACATTACTTTAAATAATGCCCTGTGGAAGTTTAAAGAGAGATTAAAGTGTTCTTTTCTATGAGTTTATCTTTTCTTATTTTTTCCTGTTTATTACATTTCTTGTATATCCATTTATTCAGGCACTCATTTAGTAAGCACCCATCCTATGCTTCGTCGTGAGGCGTAAACAGAGTCTCGCGAACCGTTTCCGCATAGACAAGACAATAAACAATGAACAAATCAGAGACGTGCTTCTTTCCCAGAGGAAAACAGCCTGGTACCACAGGGAGCTGATTCCTAAAGATTGTATAATCAGAAGGGCCTGGGAACCTAGGACTGGACTGGCAAGGTGCAGAGAGCTACACCAAGCTGGAAACTACACACTGACTGGCACAATGGTTACTGGTTCAAAGCACCCTGTAAAAGGTAGAGAATGACCTGGAACAGGATGAGGAACCTGTGTCAAAAACCAACTCTCTCAGCTGCAAAGGGAAAGCAAATGAGAACAGGCATAAAACAAAGTCCCAGGCCTGCAATTCCACGTGCTCAATAAGCAGCCTGAGGACCATGAGGAGCGATCCAAGCTAATGACTAACTCTCTGAAGATATTTTAGGCTTCACTGAAGAGGTTACAATCATGTTCAATGGTGCAAGTGAAGATATAAAATAGAAAATTACCACACTGTCCAGGCTGGAGTTACTAAGGTACTGAAAGAATGATAGAGGCTTGAAATAAATGTAATGGGAGTTTCAGGGTTCCCCTGGAAAGAGATCCATGAGATTGGAAGGTAAATTGGAGGCATTGGGTTCAGAAAAAGAGCCAACACATCCCCAAGTGTTCACCCAAGCAACCCAAGGGTTGGCAGCACGTCCCTGAGGTGGACAAGGAGTTGCAAGGACAAGGTTAGAGCAGAGTTGCAATTGGAAGAGTCTGACTACGGTCTTGGCTAGTCAGAGGCCCACGTGTAGTTAAGAAGAAGGTCAGCAGGCAGCTGGAACTACAGCCCTCTTGTCCTGAGGAAGAGCTGGGGTCTCTGAAAACCTGGGTGTCAAGTCGGCGTTCAGACTGCCCAGTGGAAGAGCCTGCAGAGAGGACATAAAGGAGGCATTGGAATGTCATGTAGATGGGGCTCATGTAGATGGGGCTCAGTCTTTTCTTCTTAGTTTTCTTTGTCCATAAAACTGTCTCATTACCCCCCTCCCCACGTCCCCCCAAAAGTATCTGGGCTTTCTTTTCTGACATTCTATGGCCTTAGTCCTGGCATAGTTATCTAACAGTGCAGATACAAGAAATGATTTTTGTCATTTGGTCAACTATTCTGATGCATTTGGGTGGGTTAGGTTAAAAAAAAATACAAACAAACAAACAAAAAACAAACCTGTTGCACCCTGCAAGTTTCCCCCAAATGTTCTCTCTCTCTCTCTTTTTTTTTTTGTACTTGTGTTGGAAGAGAAAATGCCTCCCATGAATCTGTGGTGGGTTTTTCTCCAGACACCCAAGTGACCTGCCTCACTGCAGGATTCTGTCCCTTATCTTGTACATCAGGGTGGGATGCCAGCTGAGCTGTTGGAATCCCCACTACAGAACTGTTACACAGGAGACCTATGCACCTGGAACCACACCTCCCCGGATCATTTGCAAGACAACTTCACATAGGATCTTATATATATTATTTTGGGATACGTTAAATTGCATCTCTCTGTGCCTGAATATAAAATAAGAATTACCCAGAAAGCTCCTGTACTGGCTGGTTTTGTGTGTCAACTTGACACAAGATAGAGTCATGATCTTCCTCCAGTGATAACAACGATGTGCAAGTGTAAGCCCAACTTGCTTTATGGTCACGGTGTTTGTAACAGCAGCAGAAACCCTAAGACAGTCCCCCATGTTGCCACTTACTTGGCCTGGACCTTGAATCTTTTTCTTTTCTTGTTTGTTTGGTTTTCTTTTATTATTATTAAAATATAATTGCATAATTTTCTCTCTTCCCCTTCCTCTTTCCAACCACTTCCATTTATCACCCCCTTGCTCCCTCTCAAAACCATGATTTCTTTTTCTTTGTTATTGTTACACACAGAGACACAAGCGTACGTATAGACACAGACAGACAGACAGACAGACAGACACACACACACACACACACACACAGTTAGGGCCTTATTCTTAGGGAAGTCTATTTCCTAGCTCTTAGCATTTCTTAGTTGCCAGCATTGCCTTGCCTATTGATGAGGCCCCATGTGATTTCTCTCTACCGTGTTAGCAAATCTGTCGGTCTTGTCCCTATGTTGTTTAGGCAGCCATATTGTTGAGCCAAATTCTCTTGGGGAGAAGCTTTCCTGTCCTTTGTAGGAGATACAACCTCATAGCATATTCCTGGTCCTCTGGCTCTTAATTTTTTTTCCCCCTCATCTTCTTTGATGTTCCCTGAGACTTGGGTGCTGGAGTTGTGTTGTAGATGTATCCACTGGGGCTGGACACTCCACAATCACTTGTTCTCTGCATTTTATTCGTTGTGGTTTCTTTTAGTACAAATTTTCTGGCCAAGACTAGCCCCAAGATCCGAACCAGCTGTCCCAAATGAACTGCATACAGCTGTTTGGTCCTAAATAATCACATAGAAGCTTATGTTGATTACATACTGCTTGGCCCATGACTCAGGCATATTGTTAGTTTGCTATTACAGCTTAACCCATTTCTGTTAATCTTACCTGAATTTCTTTACATCTTCCTCCTCAGCAGCAACTCACAGCATCTCTTGCTAACTCTGCCCTCCAACCCCTTTTATCTCTGCTTGGAATTCCTGCCTACTTCCAAGTTGCCTTGCCATAGGCCTTTATTAACCAATAATAATTCACAGCATACAGAAAGACATGCCACATCAGTTTCTTGTAATGGTTTCTATCTTTTGGAAAGAGAAGGTTCTTTGAAGGGTAAGAGCTATACTTATCTGTGTATAGTGATAAATATTTTAAATGCAGTTAGGTATTGTGCTACTTTAGTAGATTGACATAACAGGTTTTTCTCTAAGATCCATGACCTCACAAGCCTCCAGTAATTGACCAGGTTTCCAGTACAAGGCATGACTTCTTTTTTAGTGTGGTCAGGTCCAATTAGAGAGTTGTTGGTTACTGACAAGATGTGAGTTGCACTTGTTCCTTAGGGTTATCGTACCCTGCTATTCTGCATATCATTATAGTCCATAGGCTTCACAGCTGGGTAGGACTATTATTGGTTGCTTCCCGCCTTTGCACAGCACCTTTCAGTACTCTGAAAGCTGGTCCCTGGAAAGGAGGTTTTTGGGTCAGATCCAGCTTGGTTTCTCAGTACCTTGTGTATGACATGCATGATTTCTTCAGCAATGGGGAGACCATCAAGGGTAACAGAAATATCTTATACTGTTTTGGGAATCTCTAGGACTCCCCTTACTAACAACTCAAAAGATATTTCTCATGTCTGGTATTGAGGTTGTTCTTAGTCTATATGCTTCTTAGGAGTTAGGTGCATTTCTAAATATCCTGGAGATTAAAGTTTTCCATGAAATTGTGATAATGAAGATACTAACCTTAGAGAGACACTGTGAGGCTTGGAATGCCACACATAATGAATAGATGTAATTGTGTTATTGTTGGTTACAAACCTGCCATATGTCTTGTCTGTTTGTAAAACATGAGTAGAGATTGTAAGAAATTGACAGGAATCCACATGTAGAAAGGAAAAATTGTTATTTACTTCCAACTATGATAAGTCTGGTGACAAAGGGCTCATTTGGGGAAAGTAAAATACACACACCATTTTTGATGACCCAATGCAACATTTTTTACTGAAATATTCATGATTTTGTGAACCAAAGGAAATACATGAATTCCTCAGGAATTTTCAGGGAAAAAGACCCAGAGCTGTCTTTTGTTGCAGAGGTATGTGGTCAGGGCCAGGGCTCTCTGTGAGGGTCCACTGCTTCTTCCCCACAGCAGCATCTACTTGTACTGAGATGAATATAGCAATCGGTTCTTCCAAGGAAAGCCTTGAATTGTGAGTGCAGTTCCAAGCTTCTCAGTCGACAGGGCAGTTCACTGTCATGGCAACATGCAGTTTCAGGATGTCTGTTAAGCCGATAGCAAACATTTACTAGCAAATAAAATACGGTTTAACTTAGAATAAATGAATCAGAGTTGGTTATTTGAGAAGAAAAAAATATGGAAGATTTTGTTTCTCTTAAAATGTCAAAAAGATAAATACAAAACAAAGAAAGGAAGGAAGGAAGGAAGGAAGGAAGGAAGGAAGGAAGGAAGGAAGGAAGGAAGGAAGACAAGAAGAATAAAAATTCCTGCCTGTATCTAGTCCATTCTTCCGCAAGTGTAAATGGTCCAAACATTACTTTTTTTTTATGCCTTGGGTTGTTGGTTTCAAATGAAGAAGCCCCCACATTCCACGTGTATACATCTTAACTATGTTTAAACAAATGAGGTCATTTGGATAAAGATATTTTATAATGTCATGGTTATAAGTCCCACTGGAACCCCCCACCACACACACACACACACCTTTGAGTCCTTTCTTTGAAACTGACAGTTGTGGAACTGCACACCTGTGTTGTGGTTCTAAATTTTGGTTTTGTCATCTGTGACATGGATTTAGGAAGGAGACAGTGTAAGAGTGCTCTGAGGCTTTAAGGAACTGTGTGAAAAAGGTAAAGTGCCAAACAGTGGCTGACAGAGAGTTAAGTGATGACCACTGTTACTAACATGTTCTGAATAAACATGGATTATTTAAAGATTCCCAAATTGGGAGAAAAGCTGAATAGAACTTAAGAGAGCAGAACAATTTAGCCACATGGTGGCTACTAGCCTAAAATTACAGGAGTTTGGGAGGCTGAGACAAGAGAATTTTTGTGAGCTTGGGCTACGTAGGAGCCTCAGGCACAGAGTGAGACACTGTCCTAAAAAGTAAATTTAAAACTTAAAGGAAAATATAAAGACAGGAAAAGAGATTGCAAGTACCTCCTGAAGGTCATGAAAAGACAGAAAGCAATTTCAGGGGACTTTTCTGTCCCCCATCTCAGTGTAAAGAGAGGACCAACAGATATTTAGGAAAGCAAGTGTGATCCATTTCACCCTATCTTTAGTTTCTTCTGGGAGGCTAGCTGACTTGTGTAAATGGGAGTGATTGAAATGAAGGTAAGTTACAAATGAGCATAATGCTGCCAATGAATATGCACAGGACAGGGTGTCCTGAGATATTCTTACAGTCTAGACCACAAGATACTAAAGCCAGTCAGCACCCTGCCCACCTCCCTGCTCTCAGACCCCTTCATATCAGGGTCTACTTTGACCTGTTTTAGTTTAATTAAAACCGCGCACACATTTTTAAGGAGTAGACGCTTTAAATGTGGTTCATTCTTTGGAGGGGGTATATGTGTACCACGTGACGAGTGGTTGCCATGGTAATTTCTCATTATTGTTGAATTGAAAAATAATTACTCTGGCAAAAATCCCCCGTAACCTGTCAATGCTTAAGTTAAAGATGCCGGGGGGCATCCCTAGTACCAGGATCATGTTTTTGGTGAGGAAGGACAGAGTCAGGATGGGAGAGAATCTGGGATGGGAGCAAATGCCTCTGTGGGTTTTTAAAATATAATTAAGGATCTTCTCTGTTGTTTTGCATGAGGATGTCTCCCATCCTGATGTATGACTTGGCTGTCAGTGGGACTCCGGCTCACCTGTGAGCAAAACAAAAGGAATAAGGATTTTAATCACTGAAATGCATATGGGGGATTATTTAGGATAGAGGAGCTTCGATGGTATTTTTACCTAATTAAAATATATAAGGATTGTCAACAATGGAGCCCTTGCCAGTGCTTGGTCCTAGTTAGTTTTGTGTTTATTTACTTGGAAGTTTCTGGGTGCTCTTGTAGATTTAGAGATGGGAAAGGAATCCAATTTGGTTTGGTTTTGTTTTTTTCCTGTTACTATCTACTGAACAGTAAATAGGGAGTTCAGGTACAAAAACGTCAGCTTGGATGGGAAATGCCTGTGTGCTGGGAAAAGGCAGGTCCTCCAAACCGAAGCCATGTGGCAGGTGCATAGCCAGATCAGCACGTGAGCTGGGGTGCTGGGAGTGCAGGGCTCCTCTTCTCTGGGCCACTGTACAGGACCATGAAGAACCTCTCCTTGCTTTCTTATGACAATGACAGGCAGTGCCCCCCCCCCACCCCACTATGGGGTAACAGAGATCCTAACATTCCCTTCTCCTTTGCGACAAGAACCAACAAACTCTCTTATGCTGGCATTTACTATTCTGTTCCATTGTGGCTTCTTGGACATGTGGATACCGATGCTTCTCCCCCTGGCAGAGCCTGTCTGGCTTTGTAATTATGATGCTCTCGCTATTGATTCCACTTGGAAATACATCACTTAGAGGTTCTCTCTCTTTTGTCTCTACCTGTGCATCCATCCATCAAACTAGAATCTTTAATAAAGAAGTCCAAGGTCTTCCTAATCACAGACCCAAAGATTAGCCCAGCGTGTTCTCTACGCTCAGGCCACCTCAGGTATATATTGCTGAGAAATTCCTACACACTTAAAAAAGGGATGAAACCAAGATTCTCACGGCAGCTCTGCCAGTCATGATGGTGAGACATTTGCGATCATTAGTGGGAAAATGTTTGAATAAAGTTTAACCCATTTATTTCATGCATTAGTGCATGTCTTATATAAGGAAAGAAGAGGCTCAGGCTATAAAGTGGATGAGTCTCTAGACAGACAGTTGAGGACTGGGCTTCTAATTTTTGGTGATAGAGCACTTGACCAAACATGTGCAAAATCCCAAGTATGATCACTAGCAGGACAAATGAACTAAAAAAACAAATAAAAAAATAAAGTTATGATGCCAACAAGATGGCTCAGCAGATAAAGTCCCTGCTGCCAAATCTGAACAGCATTCAAAACCAGATACCCACATAGTGGACAGAGAGAGCTGACTCCCACAGATTGTACTCTGACATCGAGACTTGTGATATGGAGGCGTGAAGGAGCCCTTTCCCTCACACAGTGCACACAATAAATACATTTAATTAATGCAATAATGACAACAAGAATAAAACTTCATGTTTAAAGCAATATAATGCATTTTAGAATTTAAATAAAACATTGAAAACAATAGGAGTGCATATAAATTTGATCAAGTATGCATTGAAATTAGAGTTGAACTTGCCAGGTTTTTAGGAAGCGGTTGCTTCTAGGGAAAAGGAGAGAAATATACTGTATGATATTGAGACCCTGGGCATTTATTTTTATTATTTAAATTCATTAAAAAGGAATCCATCTTATTGTTTGATAGTTTTCAGTGCTGGAAAATGGGCTTCAGAGCTCACCATCCTGTATTCTGCTCTCTAATGAGCCTGGCTCATTTAAATATGGTCAGTAACGTGTTCTTGAGTTAGAAGGACTCATATCTGAAAGGTGGCTCCTGAATGCCAGTGTTGGACAGGCAGGTTTTGAAGCCTCTACCTCAATGCAAACTTCTGATCTGCATGTTTGTGGCCCTGACTGGTAAGAGACAAACGAGTTATAATATCATACAAAGCTTTGACGGGAACATTGCCTCCACCCCTTTGCTTCTGAGATCTGAATCCTCAGACTCTTACAGCACTCCAGGAAGAAGCTCATTAGCGGTGGTCAGGACCTCCCCTGTTCATTCCAATCTCTTGCTCCCTTCTTGATGCTCATTTCTAGGAAGGAATCTGGCCAGAGATGGAAAAGGTAACAAAGGCCAGCACACTGCAGCCATCAGGACTGTGCCTAAGCATGTAGCAAGGCCATGCATGAGTCAACAGTAGTTTCCGCTGCAATTCAATGGGGGCTAAATTGGCAAGCTTTTCTAGCCCAGGGGGCGGTAGAAGGGGAGAAGAAGATTTGGTGCTTGTTAGATTTCCCAGGCCACAAGAATGACACCATAACCCATGACCGCTGGTGTAGTCAGATGACTAATAACCAAGTTTCTACAAATTCAGATTCTTAAATATTCTGCAGAGGGTTGTCACTCTGGCTGTAAATGGTCATCTTTCGGAAGCCCTAGCTTTTTTTCTCGCAAAGATTTATTCTACAAGATTGTCACCCCATCCGAAGAGCTTTAGCAGGTAGCAAAAGAGGAGGTTAGGAGGTTGGTAACAGGAAAGTGTATGTGTGTGTGTGTGTGTGTTGGGGGGGGGGGATGCACAAGAGACCCAAATCCATAAAGGGCTGGAGGAAGAAACTTCTTTGAATGCATGCCAGCTGGCTACTAGTTGCAACTCCTGTGATCTTTTTCAGCAGGTGTGTGTGTGTGTGGGGGGGGTGACCATTTCAGCAACATTTGGAGGGAAGGGGGCATGCAGGTTGGGATTAGACAGACTGCATAGAAAGCTTTCTCACTGCTGCCTTGTTTAGATTTATTGAGGAAATGAATGATTTTGGAATTCAGATTCCTTCTTTACAAGGGAGGGGAGCATCAAATGAGATCATAGTAAATATTCCAAACAGGATTTATCAATCAGCCACCGCACGCAGCTTTCTTCTCAATCAGCCAGGGTTAGTACCAAAGTAACAAACATGTAATGGAGTTAGGTGGATTGTGAAGGTCATTAAACCATTAAGAGACAGGGTTTATATAGTCAAGTTAGGGTAACACAGAGGTTAAAGACATAAATTCCTATAAGGTTGTGAGCTCCACCTGTTGAAAAGAATTAGGGCAGTTATGAATACAAGGTGGTTTATTGCATGTAAAATGCTTAGAAATACTGGGTTATGAGTCTTGATCTTAACCAGGGGTCTCCCATGTGTGGGCTTTTCCACAGGCAGCTTCCATTATGTACAGCCTAGACAGGACTGTCCAATGCTCAATAGTTAGCCTCTCTCTCCCTCTCTCTCTCTCTTGCTCTTTCTTCAAGATTCTTTCCACCCTGACATTAAGGGTACCTGACATTTGTACCTTTATAACTAAAGATTAATCTAAAAGCTTTGTATATGTGTGCTTTTCTAACCTAAAATATGGCCCAGAAAATTTCAATTAAAAATTACTTATTATTATTATTATTATTATTATTATTATTATTATTATTATTATTAGTGTGTGAGTATATGAGCACATGTGTGAGTGGAGAGATGTCTGTGTGAAAACCGGATCAATTGTGCTTGGGCATACATGCAGAAGTCAAAGAACTACTCTCAGAAGTCAATTCCCTCCTTCCACTCTGGGTTCCTGGATTGAATGCAGGTTGCCAGGGTTGCATGGCCGGCACCTTTACCCACTAGGCCATCTTGCTGGCTGTAAACATAGCAAAGAATCAGGCAAGAAACAAAGAATCAACAAACAGCAAAGTTCTTTGGACAACTTTTTTCAGGGATCTCCCCAATTTGGGTTGATATAAGGTATAGGGAGGTACAATAAGAAGTTTTATTAACCCAGTCAGAAAAAAAGCCAATACTGTATGCTTGGCAATCTGACCTCAAATATTGCATCTTTACTTGTGGGGTGCTCTTTGAAGATGTGTGACAGCGCCACTTGTTCCAGGGTGCTGCTGCTGCTGTGACTTACTCTTTACCTGTTCTTTTGCATTTACTTTGAGTAAAATGACGTCTCTCCTTGGATATTTGTGTGTTCCAACTTCTGCTTACTCTTATGGGAGCTTTTTAGAGAATATGCAAACCTATCCACTATGGGAGATTGTGTTGTTTCATTGTAAATAACTGTCCCACCCACTGGTTTAATAAAAAGCACTGATTGGCCAAAGGCAGACAGGAACTGAGTGGGGCTACCAGACTAGAAAACTCAGGGATCCCGAGGAACAGAGCAGAATACCAGAGAGAATCCGGAAGATGGAGAGGACAGCTATGCTGCTCTGAGAAAAGGTGCCGAGCACATGGCTGAACAGGATAAGAGTCATGGGTTAGATTAAGGGTAAAGAGTTAGCAAGTTATATGCCTGGGCCTTAGGCCGATCAGCTTAAGACTATTGTAAGCATCTGTGTGTCTCTGCGGGTCTGTGGGTCTGTGGGTCTAAACCTTGAGGCTAGGCCCGAAAGTCCGGGTCAGAAACCTCCTACTACAATCCACAGACAGTTCTCAAACTCCTTTTAGCCCAAAGCCTATCCTTTTCCCCAACAATCTCATGCCAGGTCACCTTGCCTTCTTAATTTTTGTATTGTAGTGGCTTATTTTGTAGCGTGTATCTCAGAGACCAAGAGTCAGATTGTAGAAAAATGAATATGGAGACCTGATCCAGTCTACAGATGTCCAGCTAATGAGCAGGCCAAAAAGGCAGTTTTTTAGTTTCTATGTTGGGGGGCCTGGTGTATGGGCTGCAAATGGGCAAAACCTAAAAAGTAGCTTGATTCACTCACGTATTGGCTTGTAGAATTTATTTTTCAATGCAGTTCTTTTGAACATGAGCCGTCTCCTGCCCCAGAAATGATGTAGATTTGGTGGTGGACAGCAGCAGATAGAAGGCATTTTCTTGCTCCTTACTGAACTCTATGTCTGTCGGCACTTCACAGCCTCTAAACTAGTTCATTCTCACATCTACCCTGCAGGTGAATAGTATTTTGACTACTTACGTGGTTGTGGTTACATGCAATTTACAAAGCAGTAGGTCAGTTAAACCACCTGGGTTTCAATAGATAGGCAGCTTAGGACATAGGCTTGTCCTAGGACTGCGTTGTCCACAGGAGCAAATTCCACCAGTGCTGTTGTGCTTAGCAAAACCTAGCATGAGCGCTGGCAATAAATCTGTACTGCAAAGCAGAGAGCCTGAGAAAGAAGGGGGAGGAGGATGTTCCCGCTGTTTCTCCCTCCCCCCTTCCCCAAACCTAATTCTCCACATCGCTAAGACAGCTTAGGATGTGTGGCAGATGGCAGCAGCAGAGCAGAGGTACCAAAAAACCTAGGCATTCTCACTCTCATTCCAACCTTTTGATGGCCGAACCTACCTAGGAATGTACATTTCCCATGAAAGGTTTAGTTTCTGCAGCTGCAAAGCTCAGAAAAAAAGGACAAGTAGCTACATTCATTCATGGAGTCACTTCCATTAAGAATAACATGGGCCAGACACCATTCTGCGGGCCGAAGGATGCCGGACAGAAGCAAAGCTCCTGATAGCAAGATGCTGACCCTTGTGCTGAAGTAAAAATAAAAAAACAAAAATAAGAGGTTTGTAGTTTAGACTGGAAAACACAGACAAAGCAGTCGGTCGGCATTGAATACCATTAGCAGCTGATATTTTATTTATTTATTTACTTACTTATTCATCCATTCATTGGTAGCAACTTAAATTCAGATAAACTAGCGAGTTCAGCATTTCAAATGAGGTTTATTTCCCACACTTATTTTTCTACTTACAAATTCATAGGCTTTGCTAAGTGCCCTAGAAACTTTCACACTATGTATCTTGAATGATAGGGTCTCAGAAATGGTCAAGGCTGTCTTTACATTGCTCAATGGATGTTCCGCTGGTGGGCTTTGATGATAGAACCCACTTTTTACTCCGATGTGCATTCTGTGATACTGAACATAGTAAATGATCAATAAAACGTTTTAGAAAGGGGACCCAGGGTGAGAATTTGAATGAGGGTCTGTCACTGTCCTGAGGTGATTTTGTATTTTACTGTTGTATTTTCTTAAGAAAATTGTCGGCCTTAATGTGCATGTTGAGTAGAATCCAGAAAAAGGAGACAAAAAAACTTCTTTGTCTGAGCTTCTTCTGTTCTGCAGGAGAGGGCGGCATCAATCTCCCCAGGCTTTTAATTGTTCTTATAAGGAATGGAGACTCATTTCTGAGGTCATCCAGTGATGACAACTTAAGGTTGTCATAAGCAGAACAGCTTAATGGTCAGCAAGGAGGTTCTAGGATGTCCTCCTGGGTCTCAGTCTAGGGGGACAATAAGGATGGAGTGAGCAGCCATTCCCTTCAGTCTCTCCCCACCCCCCACTTGTCTGACAGGCAGCTGAGACCGGCACCACAGACCATCTCTGGAGAAAGATTTTGCTTAAGGATTTGCAGGGTTAATTGAACACTAAACTGGACACTGCCTCAGCCTCTGCTGTGGGTCCTGTCATTTCTCAGGGATCAGCAGTTTGAATGTCCTCCAGATACATCCTTCCTAAAGTGTTTTCTAGATAAACAAGGGATATAGTGAAGGAAAGATAAAGAGACTGATGTGGGGGACATGATTCTCCTGAACAATCCTAGTTCTCACAATTGTTTAGTAACAAGCAAGTTCTTGCTGCTTTAACAAAAAAAAAATCTCAATAAAATCTACAGGCATAAGAGTGTTGCTTCTGCATAGGGGTGTGTGTGTAGGACAAAATGTTACAATGATATCATTGTACAAAAAAAATAAAACTATAAATGTCCTTATTTGATCAAATCACTAAAAAATGTCAATTGTTGGCTTGGTTGTAATATTATATTTTCCATTGATAAAAATGGACACAAGAAAGCAGACACCAAAACAAAGAAGCAAACAAACCATACCCCCCCCCCCACACACACACACAATAACTGCCCTTTCAGGAAGACACAGTCATTGCATTTCAAAGTACATTTTAATATCCAAATGTGTCCTCAAGAACTAATTTTTAGTTAGTTGAACTGGTAAGAAATGACCACACACTACCCATCCCCTCCCAGAACACCCCCACACACATACTAAGGAATGAGTCACAGTCTTGTTGTTTTATTAGTTATCTTTACCCACCTCTTCTTTTGCCTTCTTTGATATCTTGCTGCTTTTAACTTTGCTAGTTAATAAATGATCTACCTGTCTCGTTGCAGGATAGCGACAACCTCTGGTGGGATGCGTTTGCCACTGAATTTTTCGAAGACGATGCCACATTAACTCTTTCATTTTGTTTGGAAGATGGACCAAAGCGATACAGTAAGGAAGAAACTTATTTTCCTAATAGTTCCTCATTTTTGTGACTGTAAGAAAGCCACAGGGGTCTGAGGGTAATACCCGGAACTGCCTGACAATAACATTCCCTGCTCCTGACAATACATTTGCTTCTCACCAAGTCACTGTCACTGAGTTGCAGCCCATGTCAACACTGTGAGATTTTCTTTTGAGGCTTCGACTGTTTGGGCATTTGATGGTTTAGAGTGTGGGGCAAATATGTAACAAATTGCACAATAAGTGGGCAGCAGCAGGACAGGGGTTTGGCACATTGTCTTGTCTGCAACGCTTTTTTATCTCTGAAGGTTTATGCTTTTGCTTGTGAAAGTTGCCTGTAAAAAAAGTCTCTCATCATCACTGAATCATCCCCAGCCTCTAATTCTTGCTTATCTACTATCTCAGGTATTTATTTGACAAGTGCTATCTTTTCTGGCACACAGGGGAAGCCACAGCTGCTTCGAACATACAATTTGGGATTAGTGTTGACAGAATTATAGTTCCTTGTCTTTCTGGCGAGTGATAACTCTGTAAAGATCCCAAAATTACAGCCAGTGGCACCTTGGGTAACAGCTGATCTGTCCTGATTAGGTTCAGCCAACTTGTCAGGCATCAGATTTGCCGGTTGTACTATCAGGAACATGTACTGTAGATCTATCAACACAAAAGCAATTAATGTCCACTTAGATCAGAGACAGACATGCTTTCAGAATCAGCAGGGCTCATAAGAAAGAAAGAACCTGTCAGAGGGAAAAACAGTCCCACGTCACGAACCCAGAGATGATGATGAAACTTCTGTACCATAAAGCATTCTGTTCAGAGTTCTTGACAATTGATTGGTGATAAGCTCATGATAGACATGGTTCAAAACACTGATATTGGTTGGATATGCTCAAAAGTCACTAAGAAATAATGTGTTTTTGTTTGTGATATGAGTGTGTTTTAAGGAATCTAGTACTATCCAGAGCTATTGCATGACAAATTAATTTATCATGCTCACAAATGCATGTAGTGAGTTTGTGGGTTAGCAAAGGAGAGAGTCTACCATCATGGGTTGTTACCTGTAGTAACTTATTCTCTGGGCATCTATTTAGGATTTTGGTGTTGTGGGCTCTTTTGAATGAGAGCGTTGGTATGCCAGCCAAAGGTCCAAAGTATCCGGTGCCAGGCCTGGTATTCCCACCTTGTGGCAGTTTTCCCTTTCCATTGTGAGTGCCCCAAGCCACCACAGGTCCTTGAGCAAGCAGCATTGCAGAAGGTGTAGCGAACTGAGTGAGCGCAACAGTGCAGCATCCATCTCCATCCCCTCCTTCTGCTGCTGCCTAGTCAGTAGTGACTGATTTCTGCCCAAGCAGTCACCACCCTTTTAGCTGACTTGTTTATTATTTATTCAGTCATTTGTTTATTTTCTGAGACAGAGCTCACATAGCTTCAAGTTACCATTATTTTGTGTTCTGGGGCTTTGCCAATTGGAGAATCCATAGTGACCTGCTCAGAGAATTAACTAGAATTACAGTTTTAATGCCCTTCCCCCTATCGACCCTGTACCCAGACATCAGCCGGGGTGATGCAGAATCTGTGCTAGTGAGAAGTCATATGTCCATACACAGAAGGAAATGCTGGACTGTGAAACATCACTGCCCAGGTTTCTTTGTTTCTCTGAGCCAAAATATTTCCCTAGTGGAGAAGAGATACAAAGATGATTGACAGGCTGGAGCCGAGTCTCATCGGCAGACTAGCTGACAGCCTGGTGATGTACGCACCCGGCTGATGTGCAGACCAGTGACAGCTGATTGACAGCCCAGGACTGGGATACAGAGAAGATGAAACTTGCCTAGAACATCTGACATGCTGTTTATGTGGTACTCCCAAGCACTGCTACCTTAACCCATTCTGGATGCAGGCGCAGTATGCCAGGCTGGGAAGATGCCTGTCTGTCTCTGAGTTCAAAGCTGAGATTTTTTTTTTTTCTTGATGACTACCAGGGAAAATATTTCTTTGCATTTCTCATAAGAAAATAAGACTTACCTACTAGATTTTTTTTAAATTTTCCAATTTTCCATGCTAAACAGTAAGATATGTTCCTAGGTGATTTACAGCATTTCCTAAAATAGCTTATTCTCATCTTTCTCTGGGTCCTTAGAGGACTCTTGCAGTTATAAATCTGTAAACTACTGCAATCCTAGAATATTTACATTTTGTCCACTACCTCTATTCTCATGCTTACTCCAGGTGGGTGGAGGTTTTGCTGAGAGCTAAATTCTCAGGCTTGCAAGAACACACACACAAGCTGTAAATTGGTGTTTGGTACTATTTTGAGTGAATGAACAAATGAATAGACATTTGAAGAAATGTTTAGCTTATCAAGTGGAATGCTGGCAAAACAAGCCTTCACCCAGCTCTTTGGACTTTCCAGTATTGGATGAACTTGGTCCACAGTCAGTGCTCGGTTGTCATTTTCAAATACTCTAGGATCTATTTGGATCTATTCTAATAGAAAAGAAAAAAAGCCCAGTAGTGTAATAATTCTGACAAGATTGTAATTCGGATGACGTAGCTCTTCTGTCCTGACCTTGCTGCTCAGCTTACCCAGTCCCCCAACCTTACTCCATCCTGATGGGTAGGGCTATAGATGGGATGTGCAAGGGCACCTTCCTAGGACAGTGTAGCACTTGGTGTGGGGAGGTGGAGAGTGGACAAATATAGACATTGAGTTGTATGACCTTCCCTCTCAGGCTCCTGGCCTGCTGCTGTATTCTTTCCAGTGACGGTAGAGGTTTGCAGGTTCAGCGATGCGGATCTGCCTTAGATTAGGCAGATTCTCCAGAGGAAAGCAGATTATAGGGAGGTACTTCCCTCTTCAAACTAGCCGAGGTTGGCGTTTTCCTCCCTGGGAAGTTATAGGTGACTGAATCCATCTCCTGGGTGCTGGGATTTCAGGTCTGCACTAGCAAATCTATTTTATGTGGTGCTGAAGATCAAACCCAAGCCCTGAGACACTTTATCTGCATAGCTTCATCCTCCATCCTATCCCCAAGAATTATTTTGATTATGTAAAGAAAGATTACATGGAAGTTCACCTTGGAGGGGGTGTGGTGTGAGTGAACTGAGGGGGTGGGAAGGTAAGGGTGGGGCTAAGGTGGACAGCTCTGTCACTAGGCTTCATGTCTGCTAATTACCAAGTCAATTGGCCAGTCTACTGACTTTTTTTTTTTTTTTTTTTTTTTTTTTTTTAGTGAGATGACATATAAAAGATTCTTAGCAGTGTTTCAAGCCCTGTGAAAATGTTTTAGGAGCCTTAGTCATTTCTGTTTGATTGAAAACCAATGAGCCCATTGCTATCTCTAGGCCAAAACCCAGGACAATTTGGGTAAACTTTTGGTTGCTCCTTTAACTATTCTATATAATTTTAATGCTAGGCTGAGGTTTCTGGTAGTTGTCCATCATACAGAAGTTATCCCATCTTGATTTCACATCTGATCTAAAATAAAGATTAGTGGAAGGACCATCCACTTTCAAGGTCACAACCAAACAGAGTTCTGTAGCGGTTAGGAGGACATTTCACTTTCTAAGTAAAATAAAATAAAACAATGTAGGAATGCCACCTCCCTGGCTACCTTTTTCTTCGTACTCACCATTAGGTAGCCAGAGGAATTGAAAATTGGTCCCTCTGCGAAGCAATGGCCACATAACCCACTGCTGCTGCTGCTGCTGCTTCTTTAATATTTTCTTCCCCATCTCTGTTTCTCTTCTTAGAGCACTGATGGCTTTGCAATATAGTCAAGTTCTTCAGGCTTGTCTGACAATGTGTGTTCTTATCTGTTATTTATTCACACACGTTCCCCTAAGGTAGCAACATTCTCTGCAGTCCAAGAAGCCTTGATTTCTCTCCTTACTGCTCCAGGACTATCTCACCTACCTTCCGTGTGTTGTGGTTGTACTTCAGGAATTCTGAAATAATTTCTTTCATACTTCTCTCCGTCTCTCTCCCTTCCCCTTTAGCCCCCCCCCCTTTTTCCTCTCATAAAATTATATGACTAAAACTATGTTTCCGGAAAATTCTCTCCTTGATAACATGCATAAGGTATTTGGATACCGTATTTAATAATTATTGTGGCAGGGATGTCATGTTTTAAAGTTCCATGGAGCAGTGGGCACTGCAGCATACTGGGTGAGGGAAATTCAAGGCCACAATCTGAGCATGTTTATTTTTTATGAACAATATTTTTATAGTCTACTCTTGAAACCTAGAAGAATATGGATTCGCGTGGCCACCGCAAGAGACACATAGTCTTGAAGCTCCAGTTCAACTGGTCTACTTGATCCTTAATAAAGTGATTTCTTTTCCTGAATACATTTTCCCCCAAAGCATCAATGTCATGGTCCCAGTTCACACAGAATTAATTTCTGTCTGATTGAATGTATTTAACTTCATGGGTTTTGTTTGTTTTTATCTGAAAAACCAAGTTATTAATCATGGCTTCATCACATATTGTTATAAAAATGCTTATGTGGTTAGTTCAAAGCCAGCCTTGATACAAAAAGTGAACATGACTTCATCAGTTAATGAATGTCTATGTAAGCGAATGCATTAATCTCATATGATAGACATCTGGAATTAAAATAAAGGTGACTTTTCACTATCCATTCCACCGCTTGGCCCAGAGCAGAAGAATGTCTGGCTTTGGTCAGTTTGAGCATAATCAGACCTGTCTTTCTAGGCATTTGGTGGCAATTTGAGAGAAAAAATAATATTAATGGACGATTAAGTTATAAACAACTAACCCCCAAACTTCTACAGTTATGACACTTGACCATCAGCAGTTGTGATATTCAGGTCCCATTTTGACAGAATAACCTACAATTTTTTTTTTTAAGTCAAGTGTCAATAACCTGGTTGGGAACTTATGATTCTGTATCTCCTTTTCCAGAGAGCCAATGCAATGAAATTGTCTTTGATTGCATTTAAAACTTCATCTTTGCAGAAAGAAATCATTTCCTAAGAGCTGCCCTTGATGGTTAATCACAGGAATGCAGCCTTGTCTGTGTCTGTGGCATCTCTACTGCAGACTGACACAGATGTCCCTGTCTCAGTGGCACTGGACAGTTTGAGTTAAGTGGTTTTTGGTTCTCTGGTCTCTAATGTGATTTTACTGAGTTACCCTTTCAACTGCAGAGTTCGTTAAATGTTGGTAGATTTGAAGCAAATTAAGTTAGGATCAAAGATGGTTTCTATTCGGTGTTCATTTGTTGCTTTATTAGTTCATTGGTTTGTTTGCTCATTAATTCATTCATCCATAACCCAGAGTATCTGCTGTTTGTCTGAGAATGGCAGACATCTTTTGGAAGAAAAGAAGTTTATCATAAAAGTCTCTGGGTTTTTTGTATCATTTTATTTAACATTCTTACCTTAAATTAGTATAATTAATGAAGATCTTCAGACAATGTATTTTTATGGCATTATTGGAAAGTCTCAGACTATTCATTAAAACATGACATCAGAGTGATAGATGAACAGATAGCCCACTGAAGGAGAAAAGGGGTGTGAGCCTCTTTCTATTTGGGGTTTGAGGCTGAAGGCATCACAAGTTCCATAGTAACCATAGCAATAGATGAAGGGGCACTCTGTCCTCCCATCTCTGATAAATACCACACAAATGAGCATGTGAGACAATGGACAGAAGAGTGATTTGAATCAATTTAAAGTGCTTTCCAAATTAGAGATATAGTTGTCTCCATATTTATTACCTATCTTTTAGGTTTGGTGAGTGCTTATTTGCCTTCTATATGTTATAGATCAAGCTTTTATGGAATATGAGGAGGTGGTTGGATCTTCTCATTGTAGTGTCAATTTGGTGAAATTCATAGATTTAAACAAGCCAGATCACTGAGTGCCTTCAACATTGCTTTTGGGAGGTCTGGGTGAGGCAAAGGGAGAAAACAGACACTGTATTTTTCCCAAGACTCTGTGACTGTGAAATTCCGGTGCAAAGCATTACTGGTTTTGGTTTTATGAAGAATTTTCCAACTTTTATATCCTCCATTAGAGTTTCAGTGCAAAATGACTCTACCTTATAATGAGTTGTGGGAAAGGCAAGGTGAATTCCCTGGTTGTTACAGTCCCAGATGCTCCTACTGGAACTTGCTTCTAGACAGTTGGAGCTCTGTACTATAAACAGTATTGGAAAAAAGAAACTAACCTGGCCCTCCTAACCATGAAGGTTTTAGTCTGAAGGTAAGGGTACCAGGTAAAGTTAGTCTAGTAATGTCCTACTTGTGTTATAATGATAAGGATGCTGCTTGGTTCAAGTGGGATTATGTCCCGATAACCCCAACTAGATATTAAAAACATTATAAAAATAAAAGTCCAACAAACAACAAATCAAACAAAAAATGTGTTGCTTAGCAACAACATACATGTACCAGCTTTTTTCTTTTGGGCCACCAGCCAGCTCCTTAAACATGGAGGTTTTGCATTCTTGGTCTTAGCTTAGCTCATCCTTTTCTAGTTCTTACAACTTAACCTGCTTTATTTATTTATTTATTTATTTATTTATTGAACCTTTCATTCTTTCTGTATGTTCTACTTGCCTGCTGTCTTCATGTCTGTCTGTCTGGCAGCTGCCTGGCTTCTGGCCTTGGGTGTATCCGTGTCTTTCTCCCCCTCTTCTCTTCTCTTCTCTTCTCTTCTCTTCTCTTCTCTTCTCTTCTCTTCTCTTCTCTTCTCTTCTCTTCTCTTCTCTTCTCTTCTCTTCTCTTCTCTTCTTGAGCTTGGATCCCTCTTATTTATTCTTGTTGCCTGCTAGCCTCGTTTATCCTTCTCCTGCCTAACTAGTGGTCGTTCAGCTTTCTATTAGACCAGTCAGATGTACTACACAAAGTGAAAGAATGCAACACATCTTTACATAATTAAACACACGTCTTACACCTTCAAACAAGTGCAGCCTAAACAAACAGAGCACGTCTTTACATAGTTACGATAATTTCCACAACGCATCCACTCGGGGAATTGACTGTTCTCCCTCAGGATCATATGCCTGACTACTTACTGCAGCAAGATACCATACCCAGTTTTGCTGGCCCAGGAAGCAACTAGAGTTGAAAGTTCCAATGTGCTCTCTACTGTCTGTCCCTGTCTCCATGCTGCTAAGCCACCTTAAGACAAAGTTGAAGAGGAACTCTATGCAAAATCATCCCCTGTTCATGCAAAGATCAAATCTGAGTTTGTATCCTGCTATTTTTCTTTGTTAAATATTACGGCCTTGTGTGAATGACTGGAGTCCATGTTCGAACATGAAACTGTGAAAATTTAAGAGCAACTGAATGGCACTGGAACATAACATGTCATCTAAAATGTATTTTTCACTAAAGGCCTGCTTCTGCTTGTGTTCAGCTGTGAGTTCCCCTTCAAGAAACACTGCAGCAGGAGACAGAGAGAAATCATAGCCTGCCTGAGTTGACCTTCTAAGTCTGTATTATAAACTGTCAACAAGTTGCTATGTAACAGCGTGGGGTAGGCATTGAGCATGCAAACAGGTGTGATCTCTGGCATGCCTTACAGGAGCCTGCACATTAGGACAAGTGGTAAAGATCCATACCATTAACTTCAGTGTAATAGAAACAGCATTGTGAGAACAGGATGAGTTGAGGAAAGTTCTATATTACAAGGAACGAGTTAAAAATATTACTCAGAGATAAGAATAAATAGGACATAGACACTTCTTAATGATGCATGACATGGTGACTGTTGTTAGCTTTACATTATTTTGACTTAAAATTTTCCTGAGAGCAACAGTTCCAGGTACATTCACAACTATAAAAACGAAAGTCAACATTTAGGGAAAGTACTTTATTAATTTATTAATTTCCTTAGCTTTTGTTTTCAGCGTACTTTTATATCAAAACATGTCATGTGCCTCAATTATTAGACACTTTAGCATGTTATCATGCTTTAAAGGTTGTTGTCTTTCTTATTTGTTTCCCTTCTTCCTCTTCCTTATGTTGCTGGGGATCACACTCAGGTCATTGTACCAGTGAGGCAAATACTCTTCCCCTCAGCTACATATCTACTCAGCAAATGTAAGGCTTTCTGTATATGCTTGTGGACAGGATGAATCCTCTAGCACCGTAACACAAACGCAAGTCAACATGTAGGGTTACCCAGCTGCAGCACAGTGTGGTTATCTGTGATTTTCCCCATGTTTAAAATGTTCATACTAACACAATCTCAAGTTACTGTTACTCGTCTTGTGTTGGAATGTAAGACAAATCATACAAATTATACAACATCTTGCAGATTTTTAAGGAGAATCAGAAGTTGAGACTCACATTTTAAAGTCAAAACTAAAGTTACACCAAGGCACTAGGGCTGATTCATCTTTAAATGCTTTAGACCACACACAACTGGAGTGTTTGCCAACATAAAGTATGATTAAATTATCAAGTTGTATAAAATAAGTATTTCTGAACAACGAGGAAGTAAATGCTGGCATCTTCTTATTGAGTGAATCATATTAGAAACCATTTCAAGGCAAAAACCTACTTATTTATTTACTTAACCTTTCTCAAGGATGGTCTATTTGTCATTTTATGTGTCCTGGATACATAAAAATAAATGGATAAAACCTTGTTCTCTAGAGATGCTAAAGAACTAATCAAGCTATTACTTCAAAGAATTCCCTCTCAGGAAGTCTTAGCCATAACTTTTCTTGATTTTATATTGTTGTTTTGTTAGCTTTACTTGAGACGGGGTCTCCCTGTGTAGCCCAGGCTGCTCTCAAACTCACCAACCCTCCAGCATCAGTCTCCTAAGTGTTGCATTTGTAGATATTGCCTCCCACATCCTCCAGCCACATCTTCCCATGGAGATACATTCCCCTTGCCTCTTACTGTGATGAGCCTTTTCCTTAAGGCTCAGCACCATAGTGAACTTGTCAATTTGAAATGTCCTTTACCACACATGTGGTAATATTCATGTCCGTGCCATGTTTTCCAGTGGTGAATAAGCCTTCACACGTGGGTGGAGTAAAGGAGAGCATTCATTTAAATCAGGTTAAATTATCTTAGGCTTGCTGAAACTCAAGATGCCACATTTTATGGATATCCATGGGAGAACAGCCCTTTTCTGAACAGAAAAGTAGGAAGAGTAGTGTCCCGCGCCTATTTCTCGCCCGCAAGGAAAGACGCAGTACACATTTAGGATCCTTCTGCAGTACAGCTTTAATGTATCTTGGGGGAGAGCATTTAGCTTACGGAAAACGGGGGGGGAGGGCAGAGAGAGGAGAGAGAGAGAGAGCAAGAGAGATGGGGGCCGAGCGGACAGGGCCCGGCGGGGAAAGGGAAAGCCAAAAAAAAGGACCACGAGGTAGGAAGCACCCGGTTTTATGTCGACCACATGGCCCCCGCTTTAGACGTAACATCTTCCTATAGGTTGCAGTCCAGTACCCCACATGACGCCACGGAAGAGGCTGAGAAACCAGTCTCGCGAGAGCACGCATGCGTTCTCTACTGACTCAGGCGGGTTGGCCAGCACCAGATAATAGCGCCACCTTGAGGAGCTGGAGCCAGCGGCCTCCATCATAGTAGATTTTGGGGGAGAGTGAAGGTAGGTTGAGGAGAGGGAATGACGTAAGTGCGGAGAAACTGTGGTTGGGATGTAAAATAAATAAATTTTAAAAATTGTTTGAAATAATAAAAAAATAGTATTCTGTTACAAATACAGTAAGCAATATTCAGATGCATTGTATTAAGGCTGTAGAAATCCCATGACAAAATTATTTACCAAGATATGTTTCATGAGTCACTATTCAATCACAGAAGTCCTGTTAGAATATTTGCACTTAGGACTTTACTATGTGCTTCCATTCCATGAGCATCTACTTCATATAGCTGTTAGGCTGTATGTGTTTGTTTTTATGATATCTGTCTTCTCTCGGTGTCCTCTTTAACTCAGTTGTACATGGAAACTTTTTTTGTCATAATATATATCTTGGTTTCTTCAGTCAGAAGGACATGAATTTGACAACTGACATTTAAAATATCTAAAGGAATAAATGAGGCTATCACACCACGGTGTTAGAGCCATTCCATTTTATGAACTAGAACACATTTATACCTAGAATCTGTTCTCTATGTAATCTGGAGTCCCCAAAGCAATACATTTACCTCCCTCTTTCTTGTTTATGCCTACCTTTGGATGCTCTTGCTTTTATTGTGATCTTTGGTTTCATTTGGAAAACCATGTCATTTGGTAGGTCAGGATGGGTTTACATTGATGATGGAAACATATACCTGCTGTCAGCATATAGAGGGATGGTCAACCCAGCGTGTGAAACTTTTCCTCACTCACAGACCTACACCGTATTACCACGTCACTTTCCTGCCTTTCACACAAATCAACCTCCTGAAACACTTTCTACACGAAGGCCAATTGTCCATGTAGGCACTTTCAGAATTAATAGATGCTTGAACATCTTCCACAAATTGAAGCCGGCTACCTACCGGAGAGATGCAATTGTCCATCACAAATTTCCTATGAAGATATTTCTTGTGTCACACGTGTAAAGTAGTTCCAGCTGACAACACACTTCTTTTCAGTTACGACACCTAGGATGGTTCTACTCTCAAGCTTTGAAATAAAAATTAAGTAATCAGCTTTTTCAAGGTTCTCTGCATTAAAATATGTGGCTATCCCATGCTTATCTACTGCCTTGTAATAGAACTATAAGAAAAATGATAAACAATATTTGACTGAATTTACAAATAATCTGTGAGTTATACTCTCCACACTTAGAGTCTGCACCTCATTGTAGTCACTGCAAGGGCTCTAGTACTTATTTTTTTAAAGACAGGCTCCAAATTAGTAATTATGAGAGTTATTATTCATACTCCAGCAATTCTGCAGCTATTTTTCACTTGACAATTATCCTGTTAAACTCCTGTCAGGCTGGCACTATCCCTTATTTAAGAAAAGGGCCCAGCAGCCAGGTGTGAGCAGGCCCAGTGGTGGAGCTATTCAGAGATGTGTAGCTCCAGTCTGGTCTGTAGCATCCTCTCTTTGGTGTTAGCTGCAGATGTTCTAGGAAGGCGTGTGTTTCTCATCAGTTCTGAGCAGCACCGACTCCAAGATCCCATCACATCTCTTGACTATTAATGGTCCCATTGGGTCCCTCCCCTTCTTAGTGCTAGGCTTTGCTGCCAACTAGGGCCAATGTTTAATTGGCACACACTCTCCATCAGTGCCTTCAGGAGTCGGGAAGTTGGCCCATTCCTGGGGAAATAAGGAGTCCACATGGTACTTTTATCAGTAGTTTTGGTGTGGTCTGTTTGGTCCACCTGTATGGTCTCCAACTTCAATTCAAACTAAGGAATTCTAGCTATGATGTTTTAATTTTCATAAAAAGAATCAGATTATCTTTCTTTTAAAGTATTAGGCAGAGCTGAGGTCTGTATTAAGGAAAGGTTTCAGCATAGATTTAGGTATGGACTTGAGAGAAGAGAAAAGTCATTAAGGGAAGACAATACACACCTCAGACATGAGTCCTGGCTTCTCTGGAGGGAGGGAGTCGCTCACTGGATTCCTATCTTTGGTTCTTTTGCATGGGCCAGCAATCTTTGGACCTTAAGGGGTTAAAATGACAAATGCTCTAACGATGGCTTCACATTTGGAACCGTTCCTGGTAAATCAGGACTGTCTGATTAGGATGTAGATGCCATGAACTCTGTTCTGTTCCCCTCTGTAGTCCGTGTGACTGATACTAAATGGCAAGGGGGAGACCCACTGCTAATATTTTCTGTGCATGACTGGATGGCAGTATCTCATGACATCCTTACTGCCTGTCCCAAGCAGGTGCTGCACTTAACACGTGGTCTGATGAAGAAAGTGACATCCTGGGGGCTGTAGGTTCTAAATCTTCTTCCCTGGAAACCTGCTTTGTGGTCCCTTTCCACTGCACGACTGGACATGGATAAACAGGGAAACTCTTGAACTGTTGCCTGATTAGATCAGAGGGACTCCTGCTCCGATCCTATAAAACTGTGCCCTTGCTCTCTTCATCCACCCCTCCTAGTCACAGCACAGGTTAATCATACTTAGGCCCATGGGCACTCCAGCTTCCTTTTTTAACAGTTTAGTGTGGACTGCTGAAATCCTCCAATGTTGCTGCTGCAATGCTGACATTTCTTAGCTTTTTCTTCTTCCACGCAGCATGGGACCTCCCATGTCTTCTACAATAACTCTCTATGTTGTCCAGGAATCGGAAGAAGTGTTTCCTTCCAGTTCCTTGATGCTAGCACTTCCCCCGAAACTCCCAAACTGCCAAGCGATGAGCTTCAATTTAGAGGAGCTATTGCCTTTGTCATTGTGAACTGGCTCAACTTTAGATAAATTTGAAGATTTATGCCCATCCCCAATGAGCCCCGAGAACATCTTTAAAGCTCAGAGAGTTTGCACATGACTCCCCTTTCACTGTTGTAAATAAGAGTGTTTTCTGATGTTTACAGTTGCCCTAGCAGGGCTCAGGGTCCTTATCATTGTCTCCTCCTAGGGATGTTGGGACAGACAAGATCTCTGATGTGATTTACCTCTGTTAAGTCAGAGGAGGGTTCTATCTGTGCCTTGTGCTGGGGAAGCCCTTTGTAGTTTTCACAATGAAAGCATACCCCAAATCCTTGCTTTCAAGGCAAGTAGCCCTGGCTTGTGAATCAGACAAGCCTGACTTGTGATCACAGCACCTTCAGCAGTGACAATCCTGTATATTATACCTGTTCTCTCTGAGCCTTACTATTTCAATTAAAACTATATTTACCTATCACCAGCATGATAGTATATATGATATATATATATATATATATATACACAAATCATAACTATAATGATTATTTGTGTATAATATCCAGAAGCTGACATGGCTCTGCCTTGTTCACAGGAACCCACCAAGGTACTTCTAGAAGTGAAGCTCACATCTCCATATTTTGTTATTGTTGGTATAAGACAAAAGACTTTATTCATTACTAACTTCCAAAAAAAATTCTCTGATCTTCTTTTCATTGGGAATAATCTAGAAGAAAGATGGATGATGTGAGTTATACTTTATTGCATTTTATTCATTGACTCAGCTTTAAAATTGTTCATAGTCATGTGGAGTTGGGGTCATTAACAGCTTTGGATTCAGTGACGTGCAGAACGCGAGATGCAACTAACCGTTATGAGAGCTGTTTCATGTTCAATGGCAGCCTATCCAATTGCTACATACTCTTGACTCACGTACATTTAGTTTTGCTGGGTCAGGATCTCAGGGCAAGCAATTGGATGACCTGGAGGTTCAGGTTACCACAGGCTGAAAATGGTGTTAGCAGAGGCTGAGGCTACCAATCGCTGAATTCAGCTCCTTGCAATGGTTAAGGATGAAACCTCATTTTAAAAAATGATTTTAGGAGTTTATTCTTTGAAAATTCCATACATGGATGCAATGTATTTTGATTATATCTACTCCCCACCCCCGGAACACCCCTGGGATACTTCTAACACATTGTTCACCCAACTTCATGTCCTCTTTAAGAAAAGAAAAGGGGGGGATGTCCTCTTTAAGAAAAGAAAAGGGGGAAAAAAAACCTTAACAGAGTCCACTTAATGCTGTCCATATGTGCACGGTGTGGGGTCCTTCAGTGGAACATGGGTAAACTGTCCAAAGAAAAATGCCTATCCTTGTAGCCACCAATTTCCAGTCATTCCTCAGATAGGGCTGGTACTTCATGATCGCTTCCCCCTTCCACGGTAAAATTTTAACTGGATCGATCTTATGCAGGTAGCCACAGCTACCCTGAATGCATGAGGGCAACAGTTGTGCCATGTGTGTGGTACAGAATTTCATGCGGGAGGTTACACTTGGAGGACGGCTGAAAGCCTACATTGTATTGTGTCCTCTGCACAACATGAAAAGGGGATCTTGCAAGGTCAGCGAGGGAATCGCCTCATTTCAGTCTTATGACTTTGAGTGTCATCTGCTTATACCAGGCCAACTCAAGGGTCTCTGTGCCCCTCCCCCTCCCTCCCCCTTCTCTTCCCCTCCCTCCCTCCCTCCCTCCCTCTACACCAGCAAAGTCTGTTCTCCACAGGAGGTAACAGTGTCATCTGCTACTGTCATAGTTTCAATTGCCTCTGTTGTCAAGGGGAAGGAGTGCAGTGCAGTGAGAACATGGCATATGTGAAACTGTATTACGACACATGAAATTCCAAGAAGCCTCACTTGGCACAAGTGTCCTGTAAATCCCAAGAAGATCAGACACCCAGAGGTTAAAGACATGGCAGAGGAGTAGAATTCGGGCAGACAGAGGTAGAGGTGAGCACAATATGGAAGGATAGAACAGGTATCCCAAGTGAGGCATAGATATACTTAGGGGAAATGCTTAATACTTTTGCTTGGTTGGAACTTACCTTTAAGAAGCTGCTCTGGGTTTTAATTGCTTTGGAGTTTGTTTGTTTTTTTGTTTTGTTTTGTTTTTTGTTTTTTTTTTGTTTTGTTTTTTGTTTTTTGTTGTTATTGTGTGTGTATAGCTGTCTGCTGTGTCTGTGTATCATGTCCATGCAATACCCGCAGGTGCCAGAAGAGGGCAATAGATCTTCTGGAACTGGAATTACACATAGTTTTGATCCACTATGTGGATCCTGGGAACTGAACATGGGTCATCTAACTCATTTCTCCAGCCCTCCTCTGAGGTCTTAAAAAGACTGGTATGCTTTCTCACATGCTGAGTTACTGGGAGATGAGCCTGGCCTGGACACAAGCCTTTGATGGGAAACTTGAATAGACACTTTGTGCTCACTTTTTAGACTTTTGAAAGGTCTAATTTTTTTTCCAAGTCAGAGAATTTCAAATTTAGACAGTTGAAGGCTTTGTAAACTGCCTTTTCCGGAGGGTCTTCTGATTGTGTATGTACCAGAGCAGAAAAGTCTGGGGAAAATGGGTCCAATGTTGTCTTCGACACATTTGGTAGATAACAGGCTTCAGATGTGTCATGTAAGAAATGGTCTACTTATTCAGCTATGTGCACCAGGCCATTCAGATTTGAAAATCTTGAACATTAATAAGATAAAGTGAACACAGTAATCATTAGTCACTAAGGGGAACTTAGGAAAGGACCACTCCTGAATCAACCCATTTCAATATCCACTTTTCACCCATGCAGCTATCTCTTTGGATATATCATGGCTCACTTTATGTCTCTGAGCTGAGTCACGACTGTCCACCTGGAAGCCCTCAAGCCATACCTGCTTCTGAAGTTGAATGGGTTCTTATGACAAGTACATTGATCAAAATACATGTGCATGCAAAGCAGGGAGAGCCTTCCCCTAGTCAAGATAAGTACACCAGGAAGATGGACATGGTTGGGAACTGTATCTCGAAGGGTAAATGTGCCTTGGAGATGAGAAAAAAACCAAGGGGCCATCACTTGTAATTACGCAGAGATGGTAGATGGGCTTGGCTATAGGATAAGAAGAGGATCTGTCTTGGCCTTCTATTCATCTTCTGGCCTTCAACCTTCACAGCCCACTTCAATGTCCAGTTCCCTCTACAAGAACTCCTCCCTTCCGCCTGTGCCTGCCTGTGGCTAGCTGCACACAGGTCACACCTCTCACATGTCTTGTATTGTTCTTGGTTGTATATTTACATTCTATGTAGGCTTTGGAGATGTCTTTGTGGTTTTTGCCTCTTAATCACCAATAGATAGCATTTTGCTGTTACTGAATGTATCTATTAAGTGAATATGAACTAGTTGGAATAATAGGAGCAAAAAGTTAATAGTCTATAGTGCTTTAAACTGTTTTTTATTACATTTACACACATGCATAAATTTACACACACACACATACACATGAGGCCAGATGACTATGTGATGTGTATTCACTTTTCTTCTCTTAACGTGGGTTCCTAGGATCAAATTCAGGTCATCAGGCTTGGCAGCAGGTACTTGTACATAAGGAATCCTTTTTTCTGGCCTGCCTGAAACGGAAGAACTTCCTAGAGTATATTTTCCACCTGAGATGATCTTAGAACAACACCAAGCTCAGTATCCCTAGAGACATCAAAATACTGTAATTCTGTGTATAAATATATGGATTACCAGCTAAGAAGCACTAGGCCAACTTGATTATAACCACTTGTAATTACCAAATTATGTTCCTGATTGCTTCAGAGAGGTAAAGCTTGGCTTATGTCCACATTCTGACTGACAATCTTTCCAGGCCATTGAATTTGGGTGGCACCGTACATTTTGCTCTCATTACTGAAAGTTATTTTTGTCATCAGAAGGATCAGCCTTTTTAAAATCATAAATAAAATGCATGGGTTACATTACAGAGATATTCCAAGTAATCATTAGGGCTGAAATTCTGTCAACCTGTCACTGAAACTATGTGTGTACAGTATAGTAAGAGAGCAGGACACAGTAATTGTATCACTTCATATAGAAAAAAAATGTATATTCATATTCATGAATAAAATGTCATCCAGGGGACAGTCCTCCAACGGGAATGAGCAACCAGAGTAGATGTGTTCAAAAAAATTCACAAGTTATATTAGACAAGTGTCATATTAGCACGCGACAAAAAATATCAAGTCTATGTGGAATGTTTCTGAGTTAGTGCCTGGCATGCTGAGTTGAGCAGCCAGGAGAGCAGAGGGTACGGAGGGACAATCAAAAGAACGGCTCACACCAGTGGAGGCCTGGTGGGATTGATCCGTGGCAAAGAACAAAAGATTTGCAATGTAGCTAAGCAACTGTTACCAGAGAACTCACTGTGATCGACACCTAGAAAACCTCCAGGGCTTGCAAGTGGCACGTTCAGGGCAGTGTAAAGTCAGGAATATATCTAAACGCAATGAGATGAAAGCCGCATTTAACAGCTGGCTGTCGACCAGAAGAGGAATGATAGAAACTGTCAGGTAGAGAATCCAAACTGGCTGATCACTTTCAAACGGAAGAGATCATGGCTTGTTGCTCTTAAAACAAAACCAGGGAGTATTTACTGAGGTCTTACAATAAAATCCCATCGTCAATACCAAGCTTCATTTCTGTCTTTCCATTTGTCACATGAATCGGACTTTGTTACTAAAAATCCTTTTTGCTTTGCTACACAATTAAAATCTCCCTCATTCAACCCAAAAATAAATACATGATTTCTTGATGCATTTTGACTATAGATTTTAAAGTTGAAAGTTTGAATTCCGATATATTCAGTCATTCCTTTAAAACCGGTTGTTTTAAAGACGCCCTCTTTTCAAGACCCAGAGCCCAATATTGGGCTGAGATTGGGAGTCCTGATGAGGCGAGGGAGTGGTAAAATGGGGATTGTAAGAGCCAGAGGGGTCAGGAACATCAGAGAAAAACCCACATCTATGGCTAGGCTGGTTCATGGGAACTCACAGAGTCTGAATCAACAACTCAGGAGCCTGCACAGGACCGTCTGCATATATGTGACAGCTGAGTACTTTGGTTTATTTGTGGGACTCCTTACAATGGGAGCAGGGGCTGTCCCTGGCGCTTTGGCTTTTGAGTACCTATTCCTCAGGCTGGATTGCCTTGCCCAGCCTGAATACAGAGGGAGGAGGTGCTTGGTCTTATGGAGCTTAAAATGCCATGCTTTGCTGATGCCCATGGGAGGCCTGCTCATTTCTGAGCGAATACAGAGAAAGGGTGGGTTGAGTGGGGGTGGGGGTGCAGAGGAGGAGAGGAGGGAGGGGAAGTAGTGGTCAGATTTATAATTAATTAATTAAATACATTTTTTAAGAGCCGTGTTTTCTTTCCTGGCTTTGTATTTTCTGTTCATGTCTTCAAAAAAAAAAAAAAAAAAAAAAAAAAGAAATCCTCTGCAGCATGAAAATTCAATGCAGTTAAATCACCAAAAGCGGTTTTTGAAGCTGACATAGAGATCAAGATTCTGTAAAAAGATAATTTGGACATGTATTAGATTGTTTAGCTAAACAAAGTCCATTTAGGAGAGTTCAGAAGATGGTGTCCTCCCTTTGCTATCTCCCACCTCTGTTCCTCTCCCCTCCCTCCCTTTCCCTTCCCTTCCCCTCCCCTCCCCCCTTTCTCTCCTTTCCCTTCTTACTGTGCCCTAACCTTTCTGAACTTTTGTCACAAAGGTTAGGGCACAGATAATCCACGTGATAGAAATTTTCCCAAACTGTAAAAGAATTAGACCCAGAATTCAAAACTACCCTCTTTATCAAAAGACTCTAAATTCCTAGAAATATCAGCCAACCAGAACTGGGAAGATTTGCATAAAGCCTAAGTAAACAATCTAAGCTGAGAATTTATTCAATATGGGATTGCAAATGTTATTTTACCCACTCACATATTCATTTCTTCTACACTGAAGGCTGCTAACAGTTGTTCATTAATTTTCCAAATGTTCTCCATCTTCTGTCATTTAATACATAGGAAACAGGCTTTTCACTCCCTCTGTGAACACCTCTGGCAGTCTGAAAAGTCTGCCTAGGTTTTGTGAAAATCAGAAGTGTCTTTACAATTGACAGTATGGATTTTGTCTAGCGGAATCCAAATTAATTTTATTGATCTAAGAATGACCATCTAAATCGTGAAGACTTAAGTGGTAGCTTCTAATCTTGAACAATGCATCTGCATACCATAAGGGATGAAGAGAATAATTTCCAGAGCTCAAAGCTCTTGTGTATTTTAAGGGGAGCAGAGGGAGCCAGTGGGCAATGAAGACCCTTGCCCAAAGCAGGCTGTAATTAGTTAGGGGAGGACATAGGGAATGTGGTGCAACAGGTACATGGGTTGTTCTCTGCCTGGTAAGCACAGAGATGGTTCTCCTCGGGTCTTTAAACCTTCCTAGCAAGTCCAGCCCCACAGGTGATTGCTCTTTTAAATGAAGTGACAGGGGCTAGGATGATAGGTGAGTCAGTATAGCCCCCTCCCCAACTGATTCTCAGAGCTCTCATTAAAAGTCAGGCATGATAGCATGCTTGTATCTTCAGTGCTGACGAGGCAGAGACAGGAGGATCCTTAGTGGTTAGGTGGATGGTTCCTGGTATTATGATATCCATGGCTATTCTCTGATTTCCACACATATGTATACACTCATGCATATGCATCTACAAACATGTACATCTGAACTCACTGGATCTCTCGCTCTCTCTTCCTCCCTCCCTCTGTCTCTTTCTCTCCCCCCACATGTGTGTACATACATGCACACAAGAACCTCACAGAGGAGTAGAGTTCAGCCTATAAATAAAAAGATTTTTGCCTTGGATGTCGGTTTCAGATGTCTTCTTGGCGCCATGTCCACCATGCTCACTAACCCTTGAAATGTGGCTGAGGGCAGTGTGGCATGTGAAATCTAAAAGGACCTAGAACTCACAGGCATTTGTTTTTCGTGTCTCCTCATCGCATAAGCACTGACGGTCCCCATACTTCTGTACCCGAGTTTTAGCATTTCAGGTTACAATATGAATCCTTAGAAGAAGGGAATTAATATCTTTTGAGAAAAAGATTGAGAAAAGAAAATGTCGCTTTGCATGAGCATGATGGCCAGAAGAAAGAGGGAAGAGAAGGAGGAACCGTGATGGGTGGGAAAGGACGGTCAGAGAAGGTCATATGAAGGTTTCCTGAAAAGTTGAGATAAATGGTCAGGAAACAGTGATCTTCCATTTAACAATGTTTACTAAGAAGTTATGTGTGTGTGTGTGTGTGTGTGTGTGTGTGTGTGTGTGTGTGTGTGTGTGTGTGTGTGTGTAGTGGGATTATATTACATTGTAAATAATTGCCCTCCTACTAGTTTGATAAAAGCACTGATTGGCCAAAGGCAGACAGGAAATGTGGGCAGTGCTACCAGACTAAGAAAACTCTGAGAACAGGAAGAATAGGGCAGAGATGCCACAGATGCAGAGGACAACTATGTTGTTCTGAGAAAAGGTACCAAGTCTCATGGCTGAACAGAATAAGAATCATGGGTTAATTTAAGAGCAAGAGCTACCAAGTTATATGCCTGGGCCCCAGGTCAATCAGCACACAATTAATGTAAGTGTCTGTGTGTCTCTGTATGACTTTGGGTCTGCGGGTCTGAACCTTGAGGCTAGGCCAGAAAGTCCAGGCCAGAAACATAATACAACGTGTGTGTGTGTGTGTGTGTGTGTGTGTGTGTGTGTGTGTGTGTGTGTATGTGTGTGTGTGTGTGTTGTGTTGTGTTGTGTTGTGTTTAGGCATACATGTGTGTGAGTTTGTCTGCATTTATATTCACATGCATGTGAAGGTCATAGGTTGACTTCCCCACGTAGCTCTCTCTCTTATGTATTGAAAGAAAGAGTCTAACTGAACCTAGAAACAATGCTTTGGCTAGACTGGCTAGCTAGCTTGTTCCAAGAATACTGTCTATACCTCCCTGTGTTGGGATTACAAGTGGGGCACTCCACCTACCTGAAACTACCTGTGTGATGGAAATCTGAGAACTCTGGCCCTTCTGCTTGTAAGGCGAGCACTTACTGAGCCATCTCCCCTGTGCCCGTGGAGAAAATTTCAACAAAGTTCGGTTTCATTTAGCTCAACCAATTCTGAGTGTCAAGCACCTTTCCAGGGATGAAAGACAGAGTTTGTGAAATTTTTAACATTAACAATGTTAATGTGTTCCTTTTATCATATTCACTCAATCTCCCATTTGCTCCTTTACTTAATTAACAAGAATAAATAGACATTTGTTGAACCAAATCACCTTTGTGTATGGGTTTCCCAAGCACTTGACTCTAAAACTTTGCCTTCCCTAGCTGTTTTGTTGTTATTGTTTAGGGTTTTTTTTTTTTGTTTTGGTTTTTTGTTTGTTTATCAGACTGTCCTTAGTGTGGTAACAGTCACCATTGAAACAGAACCTTCCGAGAGGTGCCACACCCACACAGTATGCTCAGAGTGTTAGCTCAGAGTGTTAGCTCATGCTCCTCATTTAATCTGGGCCAGCAATTCTTCTCCTTCACCTCATGAGAAAACTGAGACAGAGTCAAATCGGAAATGTGATTTTTGTTTTTTTTTTTTTTTTCCTCAACCCAAATCCCATCTTCTTCCTGGGCCAGGATGCCTCTGACGAATTGTACGATCTCCCTGCAGCCCCATCTCCCAAGCACTGAAATTTTTATCCATTATATCTGTTACTACTAATAACAATATTTTTTTAAAAAGCAAGTCAATGAGTGAGATAGTGTGAGAAGTAAACATGGTAATTAGAAACATCAAAATGAAGTTAATTGTTGCCTTGGAGGCTAGGGTGGTTTGTGTACAATAGTAGAGACACATCCAGCCTCTTATCAGAAGACAGTAATTCCACTTGGCCATCAAATTACTGCAGTGCAGATTGGATGGATGGCTCCCACAAATTGCCTGCATGCTTTGGTACCCAACAACCCATCTGTATCCAGTGCCATTGTTACTTCATGGCACCTCCCAGGGCTTCCCCAAGGGCAGATGGATTAAAGTCCAAGTTCTTAGAGTTTCATTGTTTAAGCCAGTCATTTGCTTGTTGGACCCATTGCTTGATTCCCAAAGTCTCGGCTGATTCAAAGTAGGTGGGATTCACTGATGCCCATTGAGTTTCCAGGGGATGAGGAAATGGCTCAGATGTCAAGAGCACTTTGATGCCCTTGCAGAGGACCTGAGTTCACTTTCAAGCACTCATACCAGATAGCTCATAACTTCCTACAATTCCAGCTCCAGGGCACCTGATGCCCCCCTCAGTTGGCCTCTACAAGCACCACTCAGTTCTCTCTCACACACTCATAAATAGAAACTTAAGAATATTAAAAAACTAAAGTAAATAAATAAAAACTTCCAGACCTGCATGAAAATTCAGATTTCAAGAATATTATTCTAGCTTAGTATCCTATTCTAGCCTATGTACTATTCTAACCTCAAACAGCCTTTTGTTAAAAAAAAAAAAAAATTACTAATGGTCGGCCAGCTCAAATTTATTCTAGGTATGCAACTTACATATCTTCCTCTTGTGTTAAGTTTTTCCCCTTCCTTCCTTCCTTCCTTCCTTCCTTCCTTCCTTCCTTCCTTCCTTCCTTCCTTCCTTCCTTCCTTCCTTCCTTCCTTCCTCCTCCTTCCTTCCTTCCTTCCTTCCTTCCTTCCCTCCCTCCCTCCTTCCTTCCTTCCTTCCCTCCTTCCCTCCTTATCTCTCTCTTTGAGACAGGGTCATTCTACATAGCCCTGGATTTCCTGGAACTTGCTATGTAGACCAGTATGCTGGCTTCTAACTCACAGAGATCCACCTGCCTCTACCTCTGGAGCACTAGGATTAAAGGCAGGTGCCACCATGCACCGCATGTGTTAACTTTCATATATCCACCCCCCGCCCCCCCAGTTTACCCTGCCACTGTGAATGACCGGGATGGACTTCAGTTACTCCTTTCTTGAAGTCTTCTTAAAAGCAGGAAAATACACTGCATCCTAGGACCCAGGAAGCCTCATTTGATTTGCCATTCCTTCCCTGATAAGCTGTGAATTTTAATCTACATTCTGTTCAATTTAAAAAGAAGCTTCAGTCCGATGTTATTTGGTTATAGTTCCATTCTTTTAACAGTTTTTACAAAATTAGTTCCAATCAGGGCTGGTCCTTCTGTGTAGTCTGTGCAAGTAATCTCTGAGGAAGGGACCTCTGCAGCATTCCCCTGTCTCAACCTCTCTTCTGGTCCTCAAACCTCAGCTAATGCAGAGAAATAGTACCCAGGTACAAAGTGATTTTATTTGTATAATTTGACTTTATAACTGTGTAGTACTCATTTTTAACTTACATTGGTTTTACTTTGTGGCCAAACCCCATCTCAGAAAAGAAAACATTTTATAAAGTGTCCCCTACCTTGGACCCTACCAGCTGATGCTTCCGATGTGTGATGAATAAGAAATCATTTCCGGCTCTCAACTTTCACTCATTATAATAGAATTTGTCATCTTTGGAAGTTTCCTTCCATTTGGAGTTTAACTGCTCTATGGATGGTAACAAGTTTGCTAGGGCAATTTCAAGCTATCTGTATGATGACGTCCTCTACTATCAGTGCATAATAATTAAGGTTATTAGTGAGGGATTAAATTAGTTTAAAACCATACGCTGTGATTTGCTGGCTGTAGGTTAATAATCACACAGTGTATAGCATTCACAGCTTCCTTGTGCTCAGGAATAGACTCTATAGTGGCAAAGTTCATTGTGATCAAATCCATACTAATGAAGAAACATTTGGAACTCTGCAGGGGAAAGCAGGGGAGGCATTGTGACTGTGAGTGCAATAGCATTGTCCTTTACCATTTCAGGGGGTGTCACAATGCATAACTCATAATGGTATTTGCATTTATACAAGAGAGCTCCCACCAAGCCCCAAAACCTATGAAAAAGGCAAGGGTGGGTGTGAAATCACAAGGCTGGTGTCTTGAAACAACAGTCAGTACACAGAGAGAATGATTTTCTCTGTGTGGAGCTTGTTCAAATCCATAATTAGACTAGAATCTAAGTGGCTGGGATCGATGGATGAATTTTTTTACACAAACCACTGTGGAAGGCATGGATCTACATTTCCTAGCAAGGACCCTGAATTCCCATTGAGATGTTCTTAGAATTCTACCACATCTGTTCAAGGCCAAGTGGATGGGGTTTGAGAATGGATTTGGCTCTGCTCCAGGTATCTTGGATTTGTAGAGCATTGCTTTCCTGATGCTCTGCTTTTCGATGGAATCAGGATGACAGCACTGGTCAAACACTTCTCTCATGGTATGGGCTGCAGGTAGCCTAGGCAAAGCCAAGAGATTTTGAAGCTGAAACAGGTTGAGAAGAGGTCAGACCTTTCAGGAAGGATCAAGAGTACCATAATCGGTGTCTTAAATCACAGACATTTATCTAAAAGTTTTAAGTCAAGCTTCCATTTAGTTTGATTCAGAATGAGGACCCTCTTCCCCTGTTGGAGGAGGCTACCACCTCTCTGTGTGCTTATATGACCTCCGTCTTATGCATGTGTGGACTGTGAGAGAAATAGAGAAGAAGGGGGGGAGGGTGGTCTGGTGTTTTTTATGATTCCCATCAAAAAGGTCTCACCTTCTCCAGTATCACATGGGACCTTAGAGCTTTAACATACGGATGAGACCCACAGTCCAACTCATAATGAGTAACATAAATGGAAGTAGATGTAAATTGAAACAGAGCTGTCTATGACAAGTGGGAAATTGACTGTTTTCATTCCAACCCAGTCTATTCCAGTGCTCTATTCCCTAAGCTACCCTACCCTACCCTACCCCACCCTACCCTACCCAACCCTATCCCCACCCCACCCTAACCCCCACCCCACCCTACCCCACCTTATCCCCACCTTACCCCACTCTACCCTACCCCATCCTACTACCCCTACCCTACCCCCTACCCCACCCTATCCCACCCTACCATTCTGCCCTATCCTACCCCACCCCATTCTTTCCACTCCACCTTACTCTGTTTCTCTTCAATCTACCCCTTTCTGTCTCTTCCTTTTGAAGGCATTTCACCCCCTGCTAATCTATGCTTCCCCATTCTATTTCATACCACTGCACTACAATCCATTCTGCCTCATGCTTTTCAACCCATTCTGTTCTAGTTCAAGCCAGTGCCTCCCAGTTTCACCGTGTGCACAGGTGACCAGGCTCTATTCACTCCTTCATTGTCCCGCCTCCTCCTCCATCAGTGTCATTCTTTGGTGGTCCCAGGTCAGTCACTCTTTTGTTTTTCCCCTTTCCGTATTTTCCTCCTTCTACAAAATTCTAAGTCTCTCTAAATCCCACTAAGAAAAATTGTCAAGGCCTAATTCTAAAGGCAGGGCTGCTTCTGATTCTATATGACACAACCCTCCAGACAAAGCTACTTGAACTCTGTGGAGCAAGGGTCATGGCAGTCAGTGGGGCTCAGAGAGAAGGGAGGCTGTGTGCAGGGAACAGAATGCCTCACAGTGAGGTCACAGGAGCTAAGCATACAATTCTAGGTACATGAAGAAGATGGCTCCCCAAAAACTTGTCCTGATTTCTCTGCCCATTGTGGAGACCAGCTATGCAAGATGAATGCCAATCAGTTCCAAAGTTGCCTGTGAGTCTAACCCAAGGCACACTATTGAGTTGTCCTCTGTAATCTGCATTCCTCAGTTGTGAGAGATGCTGGATACCAGTGACTACCTAATGTGGGGACAGGAATAAATGAAAAAATGCATGCAAAGTTCTTTGTATGTAGCTTTTACTATTATGATTATTAAAAACACAACCTGTAAAGTGGTGATGCTACAAGCCTTACAATGCCTATCTCACGGGGTTTGGCTTAAAGGATTCAAAGATTGACAGTGATCTCTGTCCCAGTAGATGATATAGATTAAAGGGTATCTGCTAATAGCAGTGATATCTACCATGGAGCATAACCTCTTGTGTCCACAGCTGTGTAGGGGGGGGGGGGGGGCTCTTAGATTTGAGATGAAGACTTATCCAGCTCCTGAGTCATGAGCAGCACGCAGGCTGGGTGTCTCAGAGTCGCCTACTGTGCCAGACACTGGAAGAAACTCTAGGGCCAAAAGGTCAGAGAAGATATGTTTCTTTCTGAAATTGCTCACTGGAAACCAGATTCATTACAAGAATCAAAACAAAACAAAACAAAACAAAACAAAACCAAAGCAAAAGAGATAGAACGTACCCCAAGTTCCTTGATGGTCCTGAGGCTAGACTGCATTCAGCAGGCATCCATGAGAGCAGTGTGAGGTGGTCTCAGCTCTGTCCTTATGTGAAAGGATCTCACCTCTGCTGTCCACTCCCACAGTGTTAAGGAAACACTTTGTGTGGAATAAAATCCCCCAGTGAAAACAATTGCAGAGGCCAGTGTGCGCGCTATTTAGAAAGACAATCTACTTCCCAAAGAGAAGGGAGAAGATTAGAGACAATAACCAATTTTAAAAACCCAGCCGGTTGTTCATGTGTTTGACAGTGGTGGGCTTTCTTCTTCCTTCTCTTGTTTATTATCAGCTTTTCAGTCACAGCTTCGTCTTTGTGCAGGGAGGTTTACAATACGGGGGAAGCCAATGAGCTGATTTTTATAGTCTGCTCATAGCTTAAACAAAGATGGAGGGTTTGGAGGATAAAGGCAGCCTGAAATATAGCAGATTAAGCCCCTTTATTCTTCAAAGATTGTTAATTCTCCCCATTTTCCTCCTGCTCTCAGGCTGAATTGTTCTCTCTCTCTCTCTCTCTCTCTCTCTCTCTCTCTCTCTCTCTCTCTCTCTCTCTCTCTCTCTCTCTCTCTCTCTCATTTCTTCCTGGCATTTAAGTGTGAATTTTGCACGATTGACTTTCCTGTCTGTTGCCCCAACCATTCCTCCACAAGTAAATATTTATTACCCTTAAATGGTGCAGCTATACAACAAACAGCAGAATGAATAGAGACTGAACTTACGAAGCGTCTGTTAATATGACAAGCTTAATGCACAGCGTGAGCAACGGACGCTGGAGGGCTTATGCTTTGTTTTTAACCTCAATGATGATGTTTGCTTTGAAACTGGAAATGGTCGGAGGCACTTCATGTTTCTGAAGGGCAGTGTTCTGCCTGTTTTGTCTAATTGTGGACTTTGTCCCCATATTCTCAGGCTGTAGCTGATGATGACAGGTATTTCATACAGTTATAGGTCAGGGATCTATATATCCAAGTCCTTCCAATAAAAATCTGATCTCACTTGATTTTTAAGTGTGCCTTTAACTTGATGCTGGGCAGAAAGTCTTGGAGAGATTCACTTGGGGAACCTTTGTCCCTCCCCTTTCTTGGTTGGTTAGAGCAGCATCTTCAGTTACATTTAACAGATAGTTCTTAGGTAAGTCATCCACTGCTACATAGCTTTGGTTCTGATGAGGGATCAAAGCTGTAGCTGATACCACCCTTCCTGCTCCAACAAGATACTCCAGGTAATCTATAAAGCCTGACCGAAGAAGATAGTTTCATGTTGCAGCCAACTAAAGATTCTAACATTATTAAAACACTAGACACATGGTATGAGCTATTGGGTCATCCAATAATGAATTAAACTTAAGAGCTACATATAATCATTAACTATTGCTGTAATTAAATTATCCTTATAGTCAAAACTATAGGGTATTTTTTTCTTAATATTTGAGGACAAAAATATTTAGAATTTGCTCCGAGTCAATGGTGGAACATTTGGGATCTAAGCAATTTCAGGGGCAGAAGCAGGAATCAAGGACATTCTTAGTCGTATTGTGAGTTTCAGGCCAACCTGGGCTACAGGAGACTATGTCTAAAAAGCAGTATCCTAACCAATCAATCCATCCATCTGTATAGTTTCTGTTTCACCCAATAGTTTACTATTAATTATCTCTGCTTCAGTCTAATATATATATACATACACTCTACGGCTGTCTCTTTCACTTGAGTACTAATGCAAAAGCTGGCTTTAAACACTTTGAGGTCAGGTTCCATGGAGGATGGATCATTTGCTGCCTGGAGGTTTTGCTTTGTTTCAGCTCCCAGATTTTCTGATCCACTTCCTGCCGGATACCATGTTCCTTTCCCCTCCTGCCATGTTATCTTATTTAGATAGTTTGCTATGACTCCAGTTAACTTAAGTACAACTGCTATGGTGACACTTTAGTCGGTTTGGTCTATTTTCCTTGCACAGTTTTCCAGGAAAAAGCCCCACTGGTGTGGTATGCAGGGCTTTATCGATGGCCTTTGGCAGTAATGTGTCCAGTGTTTTGGATAACAGTTTGAGCTAAACCAGACGTGTTCTGGTGTGGATGAAGTTACTTTTCTTTCCATGATCTTATATGAAAACCCTTTTGATCTAAATTATAGATGCCTTACTGTCAGTAAATTCTTAATAAACTCCACCCTGTGAAATACAGGACCTTTTTCTTGAGTCTTATGGCACCTTTTGCTAAATTTTCATTCAGTGGAACTGGCTTATTCTGGAAGACAGTCCCATCTGCTTTCTTACTGGAGTGACTGAGTATGCTCATTCTTATGTCCAGATTTAAGGAACAATGCATTTTTCAGAAGCGTATTGATTTCTAAGGACTTTGCTTCGCTCAGCTTTTTTAGGGACTGCAGGAACATGCACACTGGGCTGTGAGTTGGAAGGTGCAGCTTAATCTGCCCGTAGCTAGAGGATAACCAGGATGGAAACACTGAGCTTCTATTTGGTTGGCTGTAAGACTTGAGCTGGATAATGTCCAGCATGCCTTCCCACACCGACATGCGGGAATGTTACCATGTTACCCAGCTCTTATCATGTGTCCACCATTGGGCTATGGCCTGCCTCCACATTAATAAAACAAACTGAATAGAAAAGGGACACATTCAAATGCTGAAATGAGAGGAATATAGCAGTGCTAGGAATCACAAGACATCTAAAAATTAACTTGAGGTAAATGGAAGGAAATAGATGCTGGTTATACAGAGGGCGAAATTGTTTTTTTTTTTTCGTACTAGGGATAAGTTACTCACTTCTGCTTAAAGGTAAAATGTCACCTATTTGTTTAAAGAACACTCCAAGAGAGCAGAGATACTCAGGGAAGGTTTGTCTTGGGAAGGGTGTTCTGCAACATCTCAACTGCCATCCCTTCTTAGAGCTGCGATATGGATGGTGCCCAGCTCTGTGCACAGGCTCCAGGCAGCAACAAGTGACCAAGCTTTGTGTCACACCTGTCCATCTAGGTTCCCCTTCTTGTACAGGATGGCCTCTCGGCTCTTTGCTGCCTCCAGCTGCTCTGAGAATTTGCAGTCTCCGTGGCTTGATGAGACAGGGATCTGTGCCCTTCCCAGCATCTCTCAAACTTACCAGTTCTAAGTCACTGACCGTGAGAGGAAGCTGGCCCCCTTATCTTTTAAATGCATTCCAGTGATTGATTAATCTGTAGTTATTTATAAAGTGATTTTTCTATTGAGCAACCTTAAATATGCCATTTTCTAATGCAAGCTGGCCCACGTCAGTGGTTATTGTTCATTCTGTTAAAAAATATTATTATGTGCACACAACAAATTTACACTTGTCATTTTCACATTCCATATTTCTTGGTGGTAGCATATACTTAGAGTTTTTAAAAGAGACCCAGTCTTTTCTGAAAAATGTATGAGAGTAGATTTGGGACTGTTTTGTCATGGGCTCAATGACTTTTCTTGGCTTTAACGCTCACCAGCTATTGAACACAGGTTAGGATTAATGGTTTTGTGTGCTTGGGACCGCTGCTCCCTCCTGCTTAAAGCTTTCCTTCTGCTTGGTAGCCTGAGATCCAGCAAAGGTGAATTAATGAAGTTAATGCAGATGTGCATTTTCTGGCTACCACAGAGCCAACCAATGGTAGAATCTCTACTTTCATTTGGACACAAACCCACTAATTCTAGTGCCTTTCACCTTACCCCCATCCTTATTGTTTTGCTATTATTTTGCATGTGTTAAAATATATACAAGGCTGTGGGAATGACACAGAAAATAAAGCCCTTGGCTTCTTGAAGCCCAGGCTTTAAGGGCCTGAGCTAGGATTTCCTGAATCCACGTAAAGCCAAAAGGTAATGGGCACTCTTCTGGTAACATAGAGAGGGGACAGGAGAGTCCCAGGAACCTCTTGGGCTGGTCATCTTGGCACTCACAGCAATGAACAAGAGGGAGACCTTGCCTCAAACCTGGTGGATGGTGAAGACCAGCACCCAAGCTTAGCTTATCCCTTGACTTCCACACATGAACTGTGGCACACACACCTGTACTCTTTCACACAGAGACATCATACAACATATACACAGAGATCATATAAACATACATATGTATATGTTGATCACCTGTGTCAGGTGCATCCATAAGTGTCAGTCCCTGAATTACAGCTTTACGATAACTGTGCAAAAGTGGATTTGCCATCACCTTTCCAGATAAGACTCTACTGTATTCAAAGAGATTAGATCATTTACCTGGGGCACAAAGGATGTGACAGCTGGAGCCAAATGCAAACTGGTTTTTTTTGTTTGTTTGTTTGTTTGTTTGTTTTTTTCCCTCTTTCTCAATTCAACATTTGTCAACCATACAGTATTCACCACTGTCAGCATGTGAAGTATTTTTAGGTTATTAAAGAATGGATAGATTTTAAATAGGCAGTTACTTGGAGCCATGCTAAAAAAAAAAAAAAAAAAAAATCCATAGTTGTCTGTGTGAATGTTAAAACTAATCTGAAAATAAAATTCACAAGGAATTTATTTAAAGAAGAGTATTAAATAATAAGTTTGTAGTTACCTTAGATATGCATTACATATTCTCTGTATGAATGAAGTCACATGCACACACATACTCACACGCGCGCGCACACACACACACACACACACACACACACACACTCCGTGTATATTAATGGCATATAGTCGTGCATACATAAAATAATTGAAGACTAGTCAAATGAGAATAAGAAAAGCAAATTATTCAGAGATCATGGCAAGGCAACCGACCACTACCACTTGTCCTTTGGAACAGAGTTAAAGGCACGCAGGGAGCAGCAAAGCTTCCTAGCAGAAAGAGAAGGCTCATGGATCGCTTTCTGGAGGCTGCTGGCCTAGAAAGCTTAAGAAAGACCCCTCAAGAGAAGACCCCTGTATTATATAGATACATTGTGCAGTCCCTAGTTAGTTCTGCGTTGGAAGTGGGAACAAAATTGGAGAAGCTGTCAGCTTTTAATTAAGGCCTGACCGGGAAGATGATTGCTCCAGAAGTTTCTGTTTATGACCTATCTGGACTGTCACTAGAGATAGAAACCCAGGCTTCCCAACAAGTTTGATTTACAGCAGGATGCCTTCCTGGCTTGTTTATTGGAGCTGAGGGATTGGCAGTCTGAGCAGGTTGCTGAACTCTGTGGGTCAGGGTTCTGCTTTTATAGATGGCCCAGCTGCTGTGCAGCTGCATAGTCAGTCTTTTTTCTCTTTGCGCATGTGCATGCTTGCCTTGTGCTCAGGGACATGCAGCAGGAGGAAAAGGGAAAACAGAAAAGGGGGTGTGAGATGAAATGGGCTCGTGAGTGTCAGAGAACTGGGTCATAGGTTACTGAAATACAGGAGCTCCTTGTTATTCATAGGGGTTATCCACTAAAACCCCGAAGTCATAGACGGAAGCAGGTCCTGCATATAAATCCCCCAACAGTCATTCTGAGCCCCAACACAGCTTCTCCATATCTAACAGGAAGGTAGTGTATACTGTGTGGATACATAAGGCAGTGCAGTTATTTATATACCAGGAAGGATGCGCTTAAATGAATTCTTTGTTTGGGAATTTTCCACTTTTAGACTGTGGTTGAGTATAGGTAACTGTAATAGCATAAGGCAAAGCTTCAGATAAGAGGAATGACTGTATCTTAAATATTTTCCCCTAGATTTTTTTCGCAATAAGAAAATCCCTCACTGATATACAGCTTCCTTACTACTAAATACAGAAGTTTATTTTTTTTTTAAAAAAAAAATTATGGGTGTGTGTATATCACATGTGTGGGTACTTCAGGTGGTTAGAAGAATGTTTCAAGGGATCACCCTGGATCTGGGGTTACAGGCAGTTTTAAGCCTCCTAACCTGGGTTCTGGGAATTGAATTCAAGTCCTCTGGAAGGGTCAGACATACCTGTGCTCTTCACCATGGGCTGAGGTCTCTTTCCAGCCCGAAACACAGTATTTTCTAATGTGCACCATGGAACAGCTTTAGAGTCACATGAAGGTGACCCATCACACTCTTCATCTCTAAGACAGAGCAATCTAATGGAAAAATGCAAGCTAAAATTGATTTGTATTCTTGGTCCCAAGAAGCATGGTTAGTGCCAAAACCAGGGTGCTCACCCCTTGTGTTCTCATGACTGACTGCCTTATGTGCCTGGAGAACAGAGAGATGATATTTAATCTACATCTTCAGTGCTATTTCTTCAAGAGAACATTCCTTCTGGGCCTAGACTTTTAGACCCCACACAGGAGCCGCAGGGCACTGAGAGAAATCTAACTCAGTGCTGAGGTTTTTTTTTATATCAAAGTCAAGGTGATTATGAAGTGGACTATCACTTCCTCTTGCTCAGCAACCCTGTCCTGGTCAGGCTGTTCTCTGTGCCTTGACCTTCTCATCTGTGAAATGGGTTAGCTACTAATACCATTTTTTTAAAGGAAGATGATAACTGTATAGAAGTGCAAAAAAATGTTTTCAGAAAAGGAAATTTTGAACGAGTAGTAGCTGATGTTGAGACATCTATCCCGAGAAGAGTTAGGTAATCTGCCTATGAAAATATATATACTCCTGGACCAAGAATTCAAGGTTGCCACTCTTTAGTCCAGCAGCCAGTCCTGAGTGCAGAATTTCATGAGTTAAACTAGTTCATGGACATTTAAAATTTTTAATTGAACTGCTTTATTTATTTATCTTGTTGTTGCTTCATGCTTATGTTTATTCACTTAATATAAACATTGTTTTCTATAACTTTTATTTTTACATTGAGCCCATATCTGTCATGCAGCAGTCAATAACCTGATAGTAAACTGAGCAGGCTTGTAGCCCAGGTTGGACCCCAGCTTCTTAGCATGTGCACTTTTCTGACTGTTTTCATGAAGTCTTCCTGAACTACCAAATCATGATTTGCACGGATGGCCAATATACTTGCTTCGGCACAAACATTTCTCAGGTTTGCTCCATTAAAGCCACCTGAAAGCTTTACATGGATATGTAAGGGTTTATTTACTGTGTGTCTCACTATGTTACATTACAGCATCCGTGATGACATCTTTCCTTTCTTCTAAATTTTATTTCATTATTTTGCTGGGAAGGTACAAGGGCAGAGAGTGAATACAAAGAGACAGGAAATTAATGGGATCGAGATAAATGATGTGAAAGACACAAAAAAATTGTCAAAAGAAAGTTAAAAAGAAAATTCTTATTTGAATTAAAGGCACAATTAACAACAGCCCGTCCCACTCTGCTAAGTCTTAATCACAGCTGAGGACTTGAACACATGTGCTTTAGACCTTATCCCTAGCACCCTAAAATTCCTGGGTGTTCTTCACAAAGGCCTTTGTCCTTCCACTCAATGACCTTTTATCTCAAACTGTCTAAATACTGGCTGCCTGAGGCTGACCCAGTAGGTACAAGTGCTGCTCAGTTGTTCAATTGTGAGGATGGGAGTTTAGTTCCCAGCACACACATCTATCTGCTGCCTGAAAATGCCTCTAACTGCAGCTCCAAGGGATGCAAAGCTCTTTGAAGGCCTCTCCACAGGCACCTGCATACAAATGTGTGCATATACTCACACACACACACACACACACACACACACACACACACACACACACACACACACACGAGAGAGAGAGAGAGAGAGAGACAGAGAGAGAGAGAGAGAGAGAGAGAGAGAGAGAGAGAGAACGTGAAAATAACATATCATCTAAAAATAAAATGAATACTGACTGCCCACAACACAACCTCACTGCTCCCTGGCAGTGTCCCCTGGACAGTTTCAAGAGCAAACCATAGATCCTTCTGCTTTTGGCAGTTTTTCTGTGAGCTTCCTCTGTGAAGCAAAACATGGCTGTTAACAAAGACATAGGCGATTGTAGTGCTGGTCCATGCACTATGAGAGCATTTACGTGCAGTATCTTTGTCTTATCCTAACTCAGATTCTCTCTTGAGTGATCTGAACTTTAGAGGCCAGAGGAAAATTAATGCTATTTGTTATTGACTCCATTTAATTAAGAACATAATAAATTTAATGTAGAGATTTTTATTTAAAGAAAGAGGGACTAGAATTTTATTTAAGGAGTAGACACATTTTAAATCATGATTATCCTCCCCACAAAGAAGGTCAGTCAAGATTTTAAGACTGTTGATAAAATATGCTGTCCTTGAAACATTTGGTGTTTTCAGGTACAGTATTTAGGAGGCAGAGGCAGGTAGTTTTGGTGAGCTGGAGGCCACTCTGATCTGCATACCAACTTCCAGGCCATCCACAGTACATAGTGAGTCCCTGTCTCAAAGAAAAGCAAACAAATGTGCTGGCCCTTGCCTGCTTTCCGTTGGTTCCCATCGTCAATATGGATAATTGAAAATTGACTTCAGTTTAATCTGCATGTATTATATATTTCTTTATACATCTATGTACCTTCTTGGGAGGCTAAAAACAACAAAAATAGGAAACAGTTTTGTTGGCTTATTTGTGATTTTGCAAAAGACCCAAGTGTGAACATATTCAGTCATTTGAGGACAGTCTTACCGGCAACTTAGAATAGGATGGAAAAAATGATGCCACTTGCCAAAGAGCATGATTTTGGAATGAGGGAGTTTAGGTTTTGTCATCTTGAGTTCACATCCAACTGAATTCTAACTTCCCTGTCAAGAGACTTGAACTTGGGCTTGCATATCCTAACAGATGGAGAGCCTTCCATCTCTTGGATGGGCTCATTCTATCTTTAGAGTACACTTGTGCTCAGAGAATTCTTCTTTGCATCACGAAGAATCTTACCTCTTTATAAATCTATAAATCATATCTATTGTATAAAATAGAGATGTTTATCTTGGTCCTTTGCTAGAACAGGATAAGCTCACAATGTTGTTATCAATGTCTGGGAAAGAGCAAAAGAAAGGCATGGTTTTATAAATATAAGCATATATTTGCACTGGCTGGTTTTGTGTGTCAAGTTGAGGAACTGTCTCCATGAGATCTACTTGCAAGGCATTTTCTCAATGAGTAGTCAGTGGGGGAGGGTCCAGCTCATGGTGGGTGGTGCCATCCCTGGGTTGGTAGTCCTGAGTTCTATAAGAAAGCAGGCTGAGCAAACCAGTAAACAGCACTTCTCCATGGCCTCTGTATCAGCTCCTGCTTCTGGGATCCTGCCCTGTTTGAGTTTCTGTTCTGACTTTCTTCAGTGGTAAATAGCAATGGGAAAGTATAATCCGAACAAACTTTGCTCCCCAACTTGTTTTATGATCATGGTATTTCATCACATCAATTGAACCCCCAAGAATATTCTTTATGGATTCATGAGGAATACGCTGAAGCTGCTGAGTTTATGAGGCTCTGGCTAAGCCAAGATCCAATAGCCTGAGTGAGTGGTGGCTGCCATGACAATAGAATGAATCTCAGAGTTGGATTATGTCTCTTAACATGGAGATTTGAGCATAATTGAAGAATTGGGATGAGTATGAGGTAAATATCAAGACATTTTGTCAAGGAATTGGCTTGCATAGTATGGAGGCTCAGTGGGAAAATCTGGAAGCTATGGAATGGGTTTACAATAGTCATACTTGCTGTTCTGTGAGGAAAATGGGTGTAAGTGTCATGGATGAGGCTGGGCACTCCCATGGAAGAGGAGGCTAGCATCCAATACTGGGAGGAAATTGATTTTCCCAAGTCTGAGTCCATGCTGCCATCCACAGGCAGATATTTCTTCATTCTCAAGGAAACCACAGGCTTGCTCTTAAGACCTCTTAAATGGGCAGGCTTGTGAAGGCTGTCTAAAACTTTTTTTCCTTAGGGTTTACTGATTATGGACTCCAAACCCAACCAGAAAATACCTTTTCAGAAATATTAAGATCCATGTTTGAGTTATTTACTGGGGGATTAGAATCACATTAACACCAAAACTATCATACCAGCCTGCTGATGAACCTCCAGAGCTGTTCGTTCTCGTCTGTGAAAATCAGATTATAGTTAGGGTTTGATAAATATGAGAAGATAGATATTTATGGCTAAGTGTATAGTATAGGGGTAGAGTATTAGCACAGTGTGTATAAGGCCCTTGGTTTAAACCCTAGCACTTTTTTCCCAAGATGTTCAAACTGGCTTTTGATGTTTTTTTAAGATAATACTTAGAATTGCTATCTTGATGATTTTTGCTGCAAGTTACTCAGAAACACTTAATTTCATTCAGTCTCTTTGTCTGTAGAATAGAACAATAATCCCTGTCTGATTGTTGAAGGTTTGGTGATGGGAATCCCTTGCAAATTACCCCAAAATGTCCACTGCTTAGTGAATATTTAGTGAGTTCCAACACCATCATATATTCCTTGAATTATCTCCTTTAAGAGCTATCGTAAAGGTTACTCACAGAAGTGATTATAGGTATGATAATTTCAGTGGAGAAATTCTGCAGAGCCTATGGCAGGATTGAGCACAGTAGTGTTCTAGAACGTACCAACAACTCTGAAAAGATTGATGGGGTGGTTGATAGAAAGTGGGGAACTTTTAAAGTTATTTTGGGTATCACACATTCTCAAATAACAGCAAGTGTCATAGGGATGGTCATTCTCTGTGGAACTACCATAGTAGAAATGACATCATTTGGGTTATATCATTAGTCCTGTAAACCTATTCTTTCAGGCTCATGTACTCCATGTGGCTCTTTGTAGCAGCTCTCTATGTTACCTCTTGATATATCAACCTGTTTCTGCTGGTTTGTCTGAGAAGAGCCAGTTTACTGATGAATTACTTTATTCTTCTCTAAAGAAATGGTCTGCAACTTGAAGGTAACAACGTGATGAGATGGTAATATGGCTTGGAGGGTAAAGAAGTTTGTTGTTAGGCCTGATACCATGAGTTTCATCCCTACAGCCCATGTGGCAGAAGTGACTCCTGCAAATTGTATTCTGCTAATATATACAGACATTTGTACATATACATATAGAAATACTTGTGAATCTATACATAAGGACATATCTGTGACCATATACATAAATAGATGTTATTAAACAATAAGACAGTGATCATATGAAAATTAATTTGGGGTGGGGACATGGCTCAATAGTAGATCATTTTGTTAGCATGTGTAAGGCTCACTTCTCCAGTACTGCAAATGCAGAAGGCCATTCAGAATTCTACTTATATGAAAAAGAAAGGATGTACTTAGCTCAGCAGTTCCTCAAGGTTAAACAGCAGCCCCTGTGTGCAAAAATGGTTGTTTACTGGCTTTCTCGTCTGGTGCATTTTGTTATATATTTTTATGTTATCACCCTATATTCTAAGTCATTCCTCTTCATTCTAATTTAAGTTTGCATCAATACACAAACATTCTATTTTGGAAATATATAAATGGGATATGGAATTTTAATATTTGCCAAATGACAATAGAGTCAGGTATAGGACGAGGACTCCACAGATATATTTGGAGAGCTATAGATACATGTAATCTACTACCACAGCCTTCATCAAAGGACATTTTGGATCTATAGACTCAAATTCCATCCATGATAAAATAAGTCTGACCCTCTTCCATTAATGAAATTAGAGCATTTTTTTTTCAGAACTTCATAGAGGCCTATGCAAAGTTTGTCATAGTCTCCAGTTGGGGTCTCTAGGGCACAGAGGAAGTTCAATGATTCCCAAATTGTTGACCTTGAATGGTGACAGGAAAAAAATGTTATAATCCCCCAGCCCACCACAAGGATCATAAATGACACTTTTTTCATAACCAGAATCAAAGGAGAGAAATAAAGCATATTAGATTTATGTCATAGTTCTACATCACATTGAACCCTTTATAAATGGAGGCTGCAAATCCCAGGGAACTCGTTTTATACTTAAGTATGGCAAAGAATGGATATCTGTGGAGATATGATTGGACAAAAGGGGTGTGTTCTAATGGTGATTGATGGATCAATGAGGGAAAGGCCTGAATGTCGCTCATTTTCTAGCCTTTCTGTATAACATTAATTCTACCCAGTAGGGGGGAGAAGGATCCTTCAGGAGTGGTCTAAGGACTTCTCTGACAATGTAGGTGAAATAATTTCTTTATGATTCTATTCTATGAGGAAAGACATGGGAAGATGTCCTAGTTACTATCCTATCGCCCTGACAAAACACCATGGCTGAGGCAACTCATGAAACAAAGCATTTGATTGGAGGCTTAAGGTTTCAGAGGACTGGTCCAGGATTATCACACTAGGAAGCATGGTGTCCCTCAGGCAGTCATGATGCTGGAGCAGTAGAGTTGAGAGTTTACATTTGCTATTCGGGCTGAGAAAGCAAGACTGGGCCTCACATGGGCTTTTGAAATCTCCAAACCTGTGCTCCAGTGACCCTCCTCCAACAAGGCCACACCTCCTAACCTCTTCTAATAGTCCAACAGCTGAGAACCAAGCATTCAAATGTATTAGCCTATCTGGGTTCTTCTCAAACAAACCAGCAGAAACAGGTTGATATATAAAAGCACTTGGGATGTCAAAAGCCATACTTTGGGAATGTCTTTTTCTGAATCGCCTACATCTCCATGATTTTATTTTTGTAGGAATTGCTCAAAGGATGTAGACATTCCCAATACCCTTTGAGAAGTAAGGGAGCAGCATCTGTCATGGGTCTATAGAATGTCTCCAATTTGCAGATCTGAGTAAAAGTCATCAGAAGAGCACTTTGGGTAAAGCCATTAAAAACTCAGACTTGGTCTCACCTTTTTCTTTTAAATTATTTTCACTTTAATTCCACTGTACTGTGTATATTAAAAAGACTGCTGAATATATATCTATATAATTATATGCTACATATATGTAATTATATATATGTATATATATATATCACATTTTCTCTTCTAAATTGGCAGTTCCTCAAGGACAGAAACCATGTGTTATTTGCCTATATTTCCATAGCATCTGGTACAATGCCAGGCACCCAGTAGAAGCTGAATAAATCATTCTTTGGTGGATACATAAATATGCAGTTCCAGCAACCCTCTACCCTCCACCCAAATGATTCATCTTTAATTGCATTAAAACTTGCACAGGTGCCTTTTACTCATTATTCCCTGGATTTTGTATTTTGAAAGATTTCTGTTTATCAAGCTGCATTTATTAAACAATAACTTTCCCCCAGGTCGTTGACTAAGGAAAGCCAGAGTCTTTGAATGTTGAGTTATGCACTAGTGTCCTATAGCCTTTATAAAATTCCTGCCCCCGAAGCAAGAGAACTTTGTATCTTAGTTAATGCTGTCAGCATGATTTAGGGGAGAGGGATGATATACTCTCAGACATTTGAACTTGGAAAGCCCCATCGTATACTTTCAGAAATACTCAAAGGACAGAAATAGAGATGGGACACATGAGATGTCACTGACACAATGATTTTGGCCCAAACAGAACAAAACAACCCTTCCAAGGAGGGAGGAGTCTTTCATTAATGAGATGTTTAAACCAATGAAAGACACCAACCCGTGGATATAAAAACAACCCAAACAGATTCTATTTTTGATGCTATGTCTATAGGGGGACACATGTCAATACGTGAGGAATTCAAGAGGCTTTTTGGTAGGATTATTAAAATTCTTAAAGGATGAGTTTTAATCATACTTTCCAATCATATCCCCCTCTGGGAAAACCTCCCAGGCAGTGTAAGTAACTCCATACACAGCTGTTCTCATGACCCACAGCTTCTCTGGAATGCATCCTGTGCGTGATGGGGCACTGACTATGCTTTATATTCATAATAGCAATCCATTTTTCTCCCGTGAATCCCGGTTTACCAGGCCTGCTTTTTTCTGACTTGAAAAGTAACCAGAACTCTGGTTTTCTCTGCCGATTCACCTCTTGCTTGCCTCTTTCCTATCCCAGTTGACACAGAGCAGTGGCAGAGAGTGAACTGAGCAGGCTTTGTGGAGACCAATTCCATCCTTTTTTCCCACTAGCCTTCTACAAGAAAGAACCAGAGCTTGTACTTATCTAGGGGTTGGATAGATCCTTCAGCTTCTTTATTTACATCCTATTTTAAGTTAATGATCCATTGTTTTGGTTGAGCCGTTGAAAAGCATGCTAGCTTCTAAATGTTTTTTCCATCTTTCCTTCTTTAAATCAAAGTCTGATGCTTTTTCTGCCTAGCTTCATCCTAAACCACCATATCCATAAAGTCACGCCTTTGATAGATTTATCCATAGACTCATTGATAAGTGCATACTTAAATGTAGCTTTTATTTTCTCTAGCCATAATTGCTATCTTAGTTTCTTCTCAAGTTGCCGCAACGCAATACTCTGACTAAGCTACTCAAGAGAGGATGGCTTGAGGCTGGGGATTTAGCTCAGTGGTAGAATACTAGCCTAGCAAGAGCATGGCTCTAGGTTGGGTGCTCAGCTCCGGGGTTGAGAGATGGGAGGGAAGAGAACAAGAGCTTATTTGATCCATAGGTGAGAGTTACAGGTTATAGTCCATTACGGCATCTGTGGAAGTATGAGGCAGCTGGTCATAGTATGCCCACAATCAAATAAAAGGGCTGTGTGCATGTGTCTGTGCATGTGTGTGTGTGTGTGTGTGTGTTATGGGGTGGAAGCTATTGGAGGATTCTGCCTATGTTTTGAGAAATCATGGGACATAAGGTGCTTAGGAGAGGTGGCTGCCACCAGTCTCCATTCTCAGCTTTTCAGCTTTCCCTGTTGACTCAACATATTACTGGGACAGATGGTTTAGGACCAATTAACGGTGGACTTGGAAAAGAAGAGCTAAGAAGCCTCAACAAAGACCAGTGTTCTCTGAGGGCTGAAGCTCTCAGTAGGTTGCTTGGGAGGAGCTGTGTGACTGTGCAAATCTCATTCGGGTCCTGAAAAATAAGAGTCGTTTTCCTTTTGCTCCCTTCCTTAAGTAAATCCTCCCGTTGACATTACTTCTTCTTAGGGAGGTCATTGTAATGCCCACGTAATATCTGCCTTATAACCATGTCCTGGGTCCCACCTACAAATAGGTAACTCCGGATTCCCCAGAAGCATGGATTGTAATCTCACGATGATTGTTAGAAGCTGGACACCAATGCAGTCATTTCACTGTTTAAACTTGGAAGTTGATTTTTCTGTCAAACAAGAGGGAGGGGTTGGGGGAGAGAGAGTCTTAGGCCAACAAAGATGTGCCTGACAGATTCTTTATTACTATCAATTACTAAGAATTATTATTTCTTTTATTTGAGATTATAATTACATCATTCCCTCCTTTCCTTTCCTATACCTTTCATATACCCCTCTTTCTTCTCTTTCAAATTCAAGGACTATTTTATCATCATTTGTTGTGACATGTATGTATGTATATGTATGTGTGTATGTATGAATATGTAGGTATATGTATGTCTGTATGTATGTATGAATATATATGTATGTATATGTATGTGTGTATGTATGAATATGTATGTATGTATATGTGTGTATGTGTGAATATGTATGTATGTATATGTATGTGTGTATGTATGTATGAATATGTATGTATGTATATGTATGTGTGTGTATGTACGTATGCATGCATCATTTCCCCCTCCATCTTCTCCATTCCCCCCCCCCCTTAGACCCATGGCTGCTTTTCCTTTAGTTGATATTGTTACAAGTATAAGTAAGTAAATGTAAACAGAATCTGCTCAGTCAGCTTAGAGATACATGTGTGATTCCCAGGACGACCACTAGCTTATCATGCAAAAGAGTCAGCTTCTCTACATTTCACACTCATATATCATTATACTGTGAGCTATTTCCATAAACATAGACATTGTTTTGGTTGTTTATTTTTTTCTGTACTGTCTTGTACTTTGTTTTGCTTTACATATACTGGTCATCTAAACTATAAATCATTTAGAATTTCAATGTGGTTTCGGCTCCTGATCTGAACTGATCTCTCTTTGCTTTTTCTTGAATATACTGGGACAGATCGGGGCACCTATCTATGCTTTGTGAGGGCTCTACCCTCTGAGCTGTCCCCCAGTCCTTCTGTATTCCATTCTTACAGTTCTATCACTTTCCTGTAAAGAACAAAAAGATTTTATTCATTTCATTTTATATGTGTGAGTGGTTCCACGTATGTATGTGCATGCTGTGTGCATGCCCAGTGTACATGGATTCCAGAAGAGGGCCCTGGATCCCCTGGAAGTAGAGTTTTAGACAATTGTAGATAAATGTCAAGAGGGTTCTGAGTACCAGATGGCCAGGTTCTCTTCAAAATCTTCAAGTTCCCCCTACGCTCCCCCCCATCACCAAGCCACTTTTCTAGGTCTCCTTTTGTTCAGTTTCATGTAATTATTGTCTTTCTTATTGACCCTAAGCCACTAGTGCCTGGTCTCAAGAGAGTATCTCTAGGACTAGGCCAAGAACTAGTCTATATCACATGTACATAGAGGTTTCTCCCTGCAGGATCTAACCTCTCTGATCCAAATATGTATAGACATGGTGGTAAGTGAGTCTCACAAGGATATGGGGGGGGGAGGATAATTGAATGGACAGGGTGCTTGGTATCCTGGATTGATGGGGTAGATGAGAAGCAAGTACCGTATGGCCTGACCACGGTGTGCAGGAGACTTGGTTTTGCACTGTTTCTATCAGTCAAGATGATGTCATTGTTTCTGTCGGTCAAGATGGGTGAGCCTCTTACAGAACAAAGAGTTCCCACCAATGAAGAAGCGGTAAAAGAACAGACTCTAAATTCAACAAACTCACGTTGTCAAGAATAAATGTTAACAGAACCATACAGGTCACCGTATGTCAGGCTGAACACTGCAGATGGCTCATTTGAAGTGTGCAGGCAAATTGGCGGCACTCTCCTGTTATCTAAGTTTGCGTGTAGAGTGCTGTGCTCCCAGCTTTGAGGGCTGTGGGACTCTACAGGTCATTCCATAATGATACACATCTTTCCTGATGACATTTGCCACCATGTATTTTTCTACCCAAGATTTCTGAAAATCAGTCACTTATATCTTTTAAATTTTTTTTTTTTTTTGTACAGAGGCTGAGCAGTGGGTTGTTTGAATCTGCCATCCAGCTGTTCACCCATTACTAATGTTTAAGTGTTTTGAGATGAATAAACTTTTTAAAAGCTTGTGTAAAATAATTTAGTAGCCCATGAAATTAATTTTGCCTAATTTATGCTCATCATTACATACTAGTATACTGGCAGATAAAGGAAAGGCAATGAAGAAGACCACATTGAAGAAAAGACAATAATTAACCCTTGAGATGATTATAAAATGAGTTTAGCTTCTTACTGGAAACATCAGTCCCAAACAGTTGTCTTTACTAGTGATGCTTAAAGAGCTGATTAAATTCCAGGATTATTTTACTTTATTTCCAGCTCCATTTGGTCACTGTGTGTAGTATTGTAATCACGGGGAATTTTCTTTTTCCTAAAAACTGAGACCCCCAAATCGGAATTGTATTTCTTTATTATGCTTAGTTATCTGACAAAATGTATGTAATGGGAAGATAGTAGGCAGAGAGGTGTGTGTGTGTGTGTGTGTGTGTGTGTGTGTGTGTGTGTGTGTGTGTGAGAGAGAGAGAGAGAGAGAGAGAGAGAGAGAGAGAGAGAGAGAGAGAGACAGACAGACAGACAGACAGACAGACAGACAGACAGACATAGAGGTGTGTGAGCATCACTGTGTGTGTGTCTGTGTGTAGTCTATGTGGCTTTGGGCACATGCATACAATGATTCACAAGTACAGACCAAAGGACAACTTTCAGGAGTTGGCTTTTGCCTTCACCTTGTTGAGTCAGCCCCTCTCTCTTACTATCTCTGTCATTGTGCAGGTCCTCAAGGATAACTGAACCAGGAGCTTCTAGTTGAAACTGTTCCCTATCTCTTCCTTCTGCATCTCCACAAGGATGCCAGAGTAACAGGTGTATGCTACCACATCCGGCTTTCTCATGAGGTTTTCTGGGATCCAAACTCAGGTCATCATGCTTGTACAGCAAGCTTTGTTCCCGTGAGCCATTGCCTTGGCCCGTAGGTGATGAACTGTCTCTGTCCCCCAATTCAAGTACCAGTACCATTGTGTCAAGAATAAATAAATTAAAATTTCCAATGCTTTATTTAAAAGCACCACAGCTTTGCCTACTTCTGTAGGGTTTGTCTTTAATGAAAGCATAAGGGATTTTGAGAAGACAGAATCATGGTCGGTAAGGATAGATTGAAGTATTTTCCTGACAATAACTAGAAAAATGATAAGCTCTTTCCTATTTGAGGCCTTGCTTTTGCCCTGTCAGCTGTGAGAACTCTTGAAGATTTACAGCAGTACTTTAAAATTTTTTTAATTAGCTTACTGAATTATTATTTTTTCCCCATTTTATTACTCACACAGACGTCTGCTACCCATTATATAATAAACCATCACCTGCTCAAAGAAGAATTCCTTAATTTCTCCTAGGTCTGAGGTAGATGTTTCTTAAGTCCCACAGGAAGAATGCTTTTCCTGTCTACCCAAGTGTTCATCACTAAACTGTAGCAGATGCCTCTGAGATCTCATCTGCACAACAGGGTACAGAAATATGTAAGACAAAGAGCCGTGATCCTAATCCCCAAAATTTCATCTATCCAGGTGTCTATTATGAATGCCATAATCAGAGTGGCTTATCAACAACAGGCATATGTCTCTCTTGTTTCTGGAGTCTTGGGAACCTGAGATCCACGAATGTATTTTTAGGCCTCTTTCATAAAGGACCTCACTCATAAAGGCTCACACCATAATGCCCCATCTCCTACTGACATTGCCTTGGAGGTTAACATTTCAATGTATGACTTGTCCTTGGGAGCAAACCTTGTCTGTCCATGGTAACATATCTCAGAAACTGAATGCAGGCTCTAGCCCAACGCACAATTAAAGGCTTGTTTAATGAATAAGAGAATGCATCAATTCAGAAATGTTTTACCACCATTTTCTTTAATTCTGTACCTTAAAACGGTGAATATTCTGTATTGGTTTTAAATGATCACATCTGACCTATTGTCTAAAAGAGTTATCTATGTGTTCTGTTCACCTAAAAAAAAGTACTGGGAAGTGTGTGTGTGTGTGTGTGTGTGTGTGTGTGTGTATTTTATGGGGTTTTCTGTAAAGTAAGACTACTGTTTACTCATAAATTCATATCTTCTTGGAGAGAACCAAAACTGAGATTTACATGGTCATTAAATATTAATCGCCATAGAATGTTCTAGAAGGTGGGGAAAGGTGGAGGCCATGCTCAATGGTAGAGTGCTTGTCTAGTATGTATGAGGCTCAATCCACAGTTAGTACTGGGAGGAAAAGAATGTTTGGAGAAATAACAATGGACTTTATAGACCTCTACTCTGACTTTGTAGGACTTATATCCACTCACACACTCAACAATAAATATAGACTATGGGATCATCTGCATGACAACATATGTGATATTAGTCTGAGAACTATTATCTTACTGTTCTGTGTCTCGGTCTATTTAGCCTGCAATAATCAATGACTTAAAATTGTCTCTATATATCTGCATCAGCAAACACATCTTTCTCTTTTCATCATGGTTGGGGTAAGTTGGTGCATCTCTGTACCAAGCTACAGGTCTTCTGGCCTTGGCTCCAGGCCTTGGATGGACTTGATATGTTCATTATCCTCAGAAAAGCTGCTTTGGATTCAATTATTGTCATAGTAAATTATTGGAGGAGGAAAAACAGTAGGTGAACTAACTGAGTTATTGGCTCAAAAGACAGGTACTCTGCCATGTCTGCCAACTTTCCATTGCTCAGAATATGTCACCTGATCATATTCAAGTTCAAAAGTTGGGAGATTGTCCCACCCTCCCTGGAGATGTGGCAATGTATGATGCCCCACAATGTGTGATTCTAGCATAGGAGGGCTGGAGGGATTGTGCAAATTGATTCATCCGTCAGTGCTGAGGTATAGAGTACACAACTTGACTTGGTCTTCATAATTTTGTAAATTATACATGATGACATTTACAAGCTGTGAAAGGAACATAGGAAATTATTTCATGACAGGAATCATTTTAAGAACATTATAATAGTGGCTGTATTGAACAAGTCAAATATAATACAAGTAGGTAAAATGGCCTCTTACATCATCGGTCTCCACACATGCCCTAAATAATCAATAAAATATCAACAGAGTCATATAATCAAAGACTTGCAGGGAAAATATAAGACCCTGTTGAGCTCTCTAGAATGTCACCTATTGGTTGTTATTTTCTACTTTCCTACTTCCTGGTTTCACTAGAACCAATTTTGAGAATGGAGTTTATGGATCCTACATGTGAAGACACAAAGTGAATTTTGAAGCAGCATTGATAGAGAGCTACCTACCAGGCTACTAATAGGGCAGAAACTTTCTATATATGACAACATCACTGACCTGAGAGTGGACACAAAACCAAAGCCCATTTTATCACCTGTAAATTGTTGCCAGGATCTTTAAGAAAATTAAGAAACTCATGCATCTTATTTGGTAGCTATATAGGAAATAGATGGAATTGGTATGGGAAAGTTTAAATGGTTTGCTTTCATTAAAATATAATTACATAGTTTTCTCCTTTACATTTCCTTTTTCTAAGTTTCTCCCTGTTCCCTCCTTGATGTCTCTCAACTTCATGGCCTCCTTTAATTGTTGATATGTACGTATATGTATAATTATATATACACATACATGCATATATGTATAATTAATATATATATATTTCCTGTTTGCTTTACTGTCAGTTTAGACAGAAAGTTTGTTGACAGTTTATACCACCACATCATTAATAATAATATTGAGCAATAATATGTATCGCTAAATTCTTCTTTCTAAGAATGAATGTGAATATCCCCATCTGGAATGGTTACAGTTGTAGCAAGAGAAATAAAATAACCTGGTTAGAATTAATAGAATCTAACCAACAAACAAAAGTTCAAAAAGGGCACTGAATTCATCAGTTTGGGAGGCCAGAGTGAGAAATAGCCATGGTAATAGCATATAGGAAGAAATATTTTGGGCACCATAGCTGAAGTGAGTGAATTCTCTCCCTCTTTTCGGTCTTGGTGATGCCAGGAAAGACTCATCTGTTTGATTACACTGAGAGCTGGGTGATGTGGCTAGAGCAACGAGAGACACTGAATTCAGGGATCTAGAGATCTGGTCCCAAGGAGAAAGTCCTTACTGAAAGAAATGATCAGGAGGGGGTGTGAGCAGGAAACACCTGCCATACTGCACAATAGGTTTGTAATAAATGTTGGTTACTGATTATAAACTATATATCATTACAAACAATCTGTGCACTTGGTACTTACAAACAAATGAGTCACAATAGCCATGATAATGCATGAACCATAAACTGTAAGGCATTCACTTTCCATACAGGAAAAATTGTCTTCATAAAAGTTAAATGTTTTTACACATTAGCAGAAATATAACTATCTGAGTAACTCTAAGGCCTCTAAATACGATCATGTGCTGAGGAAGCCTGTGGTCAGAGTCATTAAAACACTTGCCTAAGGCCACACAGCCAGTGAGTGGTAGAGACAGCGGCCTTATGCAATATTTTCTCATGTGCATTTGCTCTCTGCCCATCTAATGACCGTTGGATGAAAGAGGGCTGCCTATGACAGCGAGTTGGCTGGAATGCCAACAAACCTCAAGTTTCTTACCTGGAAAGCTTTCTGCCCACCAGACACCAAGCCTTCCCTGCCTCCCCATCTTTATGTAGTTCCATCTACATGGGATGCTCTGTCCTGCTTCTTCCATAGATGGCTGTGAGCATGCCACCTACATACGAGTCTCCTCTTGAAGAGGAGCCTGGCCTAAAACTGTCAGAGTGTGGGTTTCACATCTTTTCTTGAGTGATCCTTTCCATCAGCCTTCGTCAACGGAATTCTTATCCATTCTCATAAAGCTGTCTCCTCCTGCCCTCCTTAGCCATTTGAAATTGTCTTATCTGTGATACCCTTTTTCCTCCGTGTTCATGCATTCACCACTCTCTCCAATGCTTAGGGCAAGGTCTGCACATAATAGAAGATGTTGAATAAATTGGATTACATAGAAACGTAAGGGAAGGAAGGCAAAACCCCAACTAAATGATGGGGAAAAGTTTCCTGAGACATATGGGATGATGCTTAAACCTAGCCATTCAGAATGAGTAGGGGATGGTGGAATGGGAACTATGTTCCTAAGAATACATTGTGAACTTTAGGACAGTACTATGTGGCTTTATAGGAGAGATGGGACATTCAGAGCTGGTAATAGTGGAGGCTGCAAAGGCTGATTTATCTTTAAATCACAGGATGATGTGTGGACCTCAGTTGTCATTTCCATCTCCCTTATTTGTGGAAGGAGTGGAAAGACATGCCCAGTAGAGACAGAGTGTGCATGGGAGAAGTCCCTGGCAAAGTCTCCTGTATCCTCTTTACCTTCAGTTGTCTCTTCCTTACCGACTCCGTGGTATTACCTTGGAAGACCCAATGAAGGAAAGGGCCAGGCAGGACTTCTCACTGGCACTGAAAACCATGCATGCAAAGGGCCTCAGGATGGACTCAGGCTGTGACAGAAAAAGGACCATAGGGACGTACAGGGCCACCGGGTTTGGCTCTTTCCTGTCGTAGATCCTTTATGGAAATATATTGATAACTAAAACAGCTTTTCACAGGCCAAGCGTTGGTCCTTAATTATCTCAAGCAAAATGGGAGTGAAATATCTGAAATGTGAATATTAGATGAGAGTAGATGTCTCAGGTCATTTCTTCTTTGGATCTTTCCCACCAGCCTTCCTCAAAGAAGGTGTTTGGGTTTGTTTGTTTGTTTGTTTGTTTGTTTGTTTGTTTTCCGGAATGAACTCTTGCCCTTGTTTCCTCTTCTCCAGCCCAGCTCCGGGTTCTAGAATTTCAATAATGACAGACGGGTTGTGCTATAGATTCTTCCTTTTATGGTAGAACTGATGAGCTGAGACAAGACAATAAACAGTAGCATCAGCAGCCATGCAGTATGAACAGCAATAGCAGTAGTCATGGCAACGGCCATTGTACGTGCAGTGGCCACAGTGATAGTGTCAGGCCAGCTCTGTTAGTGTCCATCACTGTTTCAGGAGACATTCTAGTCACCTTATCTACACGGTCTTCAACTCTAGCATACAGCTCTGTTGTCAGAGCAACTCCTACACAAAGGAAGCTGAGGGTTTATACGGTGTCACCAGTATTAGTTAACAGCCTGACCCAAACCATGCACTCAGCTCCAGCTGCCCCAGGGAAGGGGACCAGGTCAAGGGGTTGTTGGTTGAATGAGAAAAGATCCCTATAGTCTCAGGTATTTGAATACTTCCTAGTTGGTGACACTGTTTGGGGTGGCTTAAGATGTATGACCCTTCAGGAGAAAGTATGTCTCTGGGAGTAAACTTTGAGAGCTTTAACATTCACTATACTATTAGTTCATTTTTTTTTCCTGCTTTATGAGTATAATTAGCTTCTGGCCTCTGCCGCTGTACCTGCTCCTTGTTGCAATGCTTCCATGCCATGATGGATTCATTCCCCTAGAACCACAGACCCAAATCATCTCCTTCCTTTTAAGCCGCCTTTGTCTGGATGCTTTTATTTTAGCAACAGAATAGTAACCAATACTCAAGGCAATGACTGACTTTGCTTCTTATCTGCTGTGTGACTCTGGAAGGTTGTTTCGCTTCTCTGTTTCTTCAAGTAGAAAGTAAGTGTAAACCCTGGGGTTCTGTTCACAGTGTGGCAGATACCCTTTGTTCCTCAGTGTCTGCCATCCTTCCTTGCGCAGAGAAAAGCTCTCCCTGACTGATGCTATCATCATCTTTCTAGACCATTTCCAGAAGGAAGTCATTACCATACTGAAACTCATGGCCATTCAAGGTCATGTTTCTGTCAGGTAGGTCCTGGGCACTTTGTCCACTCCAGTATATGTCAACCCACCTTGTCTTATGTCAGGAAGATGAAGCTGGTCAATTGACCAAGACCATGAAGTTCAGTTCAGGTTGAACCTTTAGGTCCTTGTGGTAAAGGCTAGGGCAAGCATTAAGGACTCTGATGCAATCAGAATGATTGCTGAGCAAAATGTAATTTGCCCTTTCCTGTCAGATAATCTGGGCGACAAAAGGCACTTGAGATTGCAAACATCCTGTCATATTCTCTGTGTTGATTTGAATTCCATCTCAGGCACTCTGTGTGAGATAGCATTGGATCATTCTTTAACTTTTTTTCTGCTTTGGGGATTATCAGCATTAAAATGGTAGTAATAAAAGCTTGTCCCGCCCCCGACTGTTGTGAGTAGCAAAGGAATTAATATGTGTAAAAACACACTAAATGTAAAATGAGAGCTATTTTTATCAGTAAGGTTCAGTGTAGGTTGGCTGTGGGCTTCTCATTTATATCTCCCTTTCCTTGTGTTAACTGATGAGAACATTTATTCCATCGATTCAGTAGGGGGCTTTAACTTGTTTTATGAAGTCATTACCTAAACTGTTTTCATATTCAAAGTAGCCCAGGAGGGGTCAGGAGTGATGGCACACACTTGCAGGCCAATGAGATTATGATTTCCCTCTAGTCTCCCCACTTTGTGTATTTGAAGCTGACACTGGTAAGGAGAAACCCTGAGTATCACCACATAGCAACCTGGCTTTGGCTCTATGTTAAAGCTGGTTTATGCAGGTTCCTTGTGATTGAAGTTTTATTCATAGAATAAATGCAGGCCTCTCCTTGAAAGCCAACTGAAAGTTTCCAAGGAAGAATACAAGTCGTATTTGTTTTCAAAGTCAGAATGATTTTATGTGTGTGTGTGTGTGAACTCCACCCCTCCAACCCCCAAAATGTCTGAAACCTCTCAGGCAGGATAAGGTCATCTTCTTCCATGGCAAGCAAATGTATATAGCACAAAAACCTTGTGTATTTGCTGTTACCTCAAAGCTCATTTTAAGGAATGAGGGGCTCCTGAATGAAAATGGGAAGTAGACTATTCGTCGAATTGGACACACAGACCACAGGACAGTTGTGAGACATGCGAGACATTCTTGCACTAATAATTACCATTCACAGCCCGTCTAAAACTCGAGTTTAATTGGTGCCTCTGTATTTCTATTAGTCAAAACGGAAATTTCTACATTCCACGGGATCTAAGTGGATCCAGCATCAATCATACGGGAAACAGAGTGTATCCTGGGATTTGTAGTTCTCTCCCATCTTCCCCAGGGTGGAGAGATGTGAACAAATGAAGTGTGAACACTTCCTATGGGTTAACTCATTTTGCGCTATAAGTCTGTCTTTGGTGGGGTTTTGTTTGTTGTTTTACTTTTCATGGGTTAGAGTTACTGCCTGGTTTCTTTATATTTCTAGATACTTACATACATAGCTCTCTGTCTCAAATACTGAGCATGGGAACAGATCTATTTGCATAACAGCTGCTGATAACAGACCATTATAGACCTAATAACAATACAATTCAGTGGAAGATGATATTGATATACAGAACTTGTTTCAGAGTCAACTCAAAGAAGTACATCCTCTTCCCACAAACTTGAAAGAGATGCTTATTACTCAGCAATATCACCAGGGGATGAAGTCAATAAGAGAATTTATTACAGTTAGTTCACTGGTGATGCTCATCAGTTCCTGATGGTTTGATTTTTGTCACAAGATCAAAATGAGCCAGGTAAGGCTCTCTTCTTCCAAATATATTTTCATTGTCACTAAGTCTTCAGGACACTCTGGGACACATTTAGGGGGCCCTAGATTGAGAGTGGGCTGGAGAGATGGCTCAGAGGTTAAGAGTATTAGCTGCTCTTCCAGAGGTCCTGCCTTCAGTTCCCAGGAAGGAGATTGTGGCTGGCAGCAGTCTGTAATGTGATCTGGTGCCCTCTTCTGGCACGTATACATAATAAATAAGTAAATCTTTTTTTAAAAAAAAGAAAGAAAGAAAGAAAGAAAAGTTACCCTCCCATTGTGATAAGCAGAGATGATCATTTTCTTAGAGTGTTGTTTAATCCTGTTTTTGAGCTTTGCCCAAACCGTAGTTCCTCTAGTGCTTCTCTCCACAAATGGATATAAACTACTTCATAAAGAAAAGGTTGCCTTTTAAAACTTGCAGCTCAGTTCCCAGGAGGCCTCAGGACAAAGCTGCGGTCGGAGCTCTGTGGATGGGAGTCACCATCATCCCGTGGTTTTCCCGGTTCCTGTTCTTTCATGGAATTCCAGTTTGGAATTCCTTCCTCGGTATAATTGTGCTTTTGATAGATGATGAAGGTGCTCATTACATGACTAATAAACGTGGCCCGGGAACCACAAAAGGAAATGATGTTTGCATTTGTGTAAATTAAAAACTCTTCTATACGGTGTCTGAGATACACTAATAAATAAATATGAAGTTGACAAATGAAATCAAAGCAAGCAAACTGGAGGGAAATACTTTTGATGCGGCTCATAAAGTAGATTTCTTCAACTTACAAAGATACCAAGAGATCAGTGCAACTCAATAAAGGAAGGGGGAAGAGAAAGGCAGCTCACCGAGGAATGCAAATGGCCAATAAACGTATGAAAAGATGTTTTCCCTCATAATTAATGAAATGCAAATCAAATCCAATACAAAACTTACCAGAATGACAAACCAGAAGTTTGTTTAATAACGGTCGGTGTGAGGAGTTGGAAATGGTGCTGATACCAATTTGTTTTCGGATTTAGTTTTACTTTTTATCTTGTTGGTACTCTTCTGAAGTGATAATTCTACCCTCAGGAATTTTCTTCTGTAGTGTGATGCTCAAGAGATAAAGATGTTTTGAGTTCAAGATGTTCAATGAAATATTTGTAATCAAGACCAAACTGGAAAATATTCTACTAACAGGAAGTTGACCTTCTTTCAGAAAACTTTCCATTTGAAAAGGTTTTGCTATTTTTTTTTTCTTGCTAAATCTAAGGTCCCTTCATCTCCCTTTCTAGTCTATCTGGATTTCTGTCACAGTCTGGCACCCCAACAAAGAGGAGGGTAGACAGTAGGGGCACAAAGCGATGCTGAAGCCAAGTACCACTGCACTGTAAACACATCCCGTGCCCTGACACCAAATATGAGCTCAACATTTCCCATGAATACATGTTTTCTTTCCGAAAGGCACGGGTTCCAGCGCTAATAGAAACATAATGTGGAACAGTGACGGGGTAGCCTAAAGTGCCTTTCCCTCTTGCACAATCAGGGTCAAGAATATGTCCAAATTTTCCAAAATGTGTGGACTGAATCACGCCTGAAGAAGAGGTGTTGGTGCCCAGCTAAGCGCTGCAGCTTCACAGTAGAATAAAGTAGAAGCTGTCGGCAAAGCTCACTGGCACTATAGCTCTCAACTGCCTGGACTGGGTGGAATGCTATGAGCAGCCAAGAGTGGCCACAACATTAAAAAACAACAACAATAAACAACAACAACAAAAACCACTGTGGAACCTGTTTTGCAGACAAGTTACAATATTGAATTGTGCTTTGTACTTCCCTCTGATTTTGAAGAGAAACTTGGAGGAGAAGGTCATTGATCACCCTCTCCTTGCCATCTTCGTGTGTCCCCCCCCCCTCCTTTCTCTCCCTCCCCCTCCCCCTCATTCTCTCCCCTCTCTCTTCCTGCTGAGAAGCAGGATAGTGACCCATCTCAGCTGGCTTGCCAGAACATTCACTGAGGGAAAGCTCAAGGCACAATATGAACATTCTTGTAGTTCTTGTTTCCAGTGGTGAAGGCTGTCCCTGTGAAGAAGACAGAGCTGACTGAGGCAGCCATGTTCTGAATATCCCTGGAAAACTGACAGATACTCATAGGATAGAGATTTCCAGTAAGGTGCATGCTGCAGGCTCGAATAAACAAACAAAATTTGGAAAGCTAATCCCATGTAACATAGCTTCATGTCCTCTGTGCCTCATTGACCATGAATAAAACTAGTATAGTTGAATATGATAGAAAGTTTCATTCAGTTACAAATTGTACAAAGAACAGCTGCTCCATAGGATCATACATCTAGTGACACCACAGCCATGCTGCTCTGTGGCATAGGCACTGCCAATACCTGGCTGTTTACAGTGACAATACCCCCAGAAATATAATTGGTATGTGATGCTTGCTGGAGTTATAATGATAATTCTGATATTCTATCAATGCAGGAAGCACAAGGCTTCTAGATGTGAGGTAGAATGGGAAAAACAAGAATTCTTTGGGCTAACTTTATTCTTTGTCTTCTCATATTTTCACCCATTCATTCAATTTTCTTTCTGCTATAACTGTAACTAGTAGACATCCCTTAATTTATAGATACCATGTAACGATTTCATAGCTTGGGCACCAAGCCTAGGAGCCTCCAGAGGCTTCTTGCATGATCTGAAAGTTTCCTGAACAGGTTTCCAATTTTTAATCTGTATTTGCAAATCTTTCTAGTGACAGTCAGTGTCTTTGGCATTTTGTCCAAGATCCTCCCACACTCAATGCACGAGTATCATTCCTTGCTCTAGGGACTCACAGCAAAGGGCACAAATGTGCCCTAAGCTTTCAGTGTGACAACAACTGACTGAATCTTCCCCCTCAAGATTCTCAGGGATCAAAATTCTTGAGACTCAAATAAAATTTTGATTCATACATATGAAGGGCTTTTATTCCAATTTTATTATTCTCTGGGACTTTCTCTCAAGTTTCAGGGCATGATGGCCTCACTGCCAATATCCTGTCTGTAGCCAAGACAAGACCCCTGAAACTCATTTCATTTCCTTGCTTTTTAAATGAGACTTACAGGGGGCCTCGTGTAGATAATTACCTGATTCTCACTCTAAAAATAATTGGGGTGTGTATAAACAGTAAATATTTTCACGATGACTCCCACCTCAGGGAAAATGTGGAAGGAAGGAAAATGAAGGTCACAGTGGAGGAATGGACCAGACTGGCAAGCATGGGTCCCATTTGTGTGTGTGACTTACTTGTGTGTGGGGGTCACTTGTATATCTTAAGAAACGCAAAAAAAATGCACAGGCATCAGCTGCAGTGTAGTTGAGATTAAACGGGTCTCATGGGCTGACTAGTTCCGAAACTCCAATCCCTGGACAAATCACCAGGGCTAATCACTGAACGGACACCTTACTTTCTAGATGGCTCTCGCCTGCTATTCTCTCCTCACTAGCCTGGCAGAGAGAATGGAAAAATCCCAACTAAGTTGTTGCTTGAGTTTGGGGGGTTGTTTTCTTTCCGTGTCTTGTATCACAACGCTGACTTTTACCAACATAGAGGATTAGGGAAAGAAATATTCTTTCCTTCTACAACAAAGAAGAAGATATTAGAGTTGTGTGGCTCACAAATATTACATGCCCAGGACATTGGCACCTATGTATTTCCAGAAAAGGTTGGATAATGCTTTTATTACTGCTATCTGGTTTCAGGCTAGATACAACCCTAGTGAGGCCATACTAACTCTTTTATTAGCATATTTTAGCAAGAAACTTGATAACAAAACACGTCTCAACGTCTCAAATTAATTGAAGATTCTTTTCTACTTTCTAGCCTGTGGGCGTGACTCAGTTTACCCCTCTCCTCATCCTCTTTTCTAATAGCCAACTACATATTGCAGCTTGATTTTATGTCTTTGAACTCTTTAAATGCTTCTTTCTCTGTATGATCTGTTCCTTCCCATACTGTATGTACATTCTCTTGTCTCCTGATGAATCCAAATATGCTACCTCCCTCTCACATCTGTGAGACCTCCATGCGACGACTCTCAGAATGCCTCAGTTGCCAGGGATTCAGAAAAATGAATGTCAAAGAAGAAGCCATGCTCTCAACTTTGCCTATGGATCAGCCTTACAAATAAAACTGTAAATAAAATGAAACTCGGGATGAAAAGCAACTTCTCCTGGACCGAGAATTTAAGCGAAGAGGAGACTTTAGAAGAAGCAGTGAATGTTTATATATTGTTAGCTCCTTAATATCTTTTAATAATGGGAAGAAAATTGGTCACGTTCCTTCTCATATTTTTGAGGGAGTAAGTGGTACAAATTAGTCTTGAAGATGTGGAATTGCCTTGTTTCTGGAAAGAGACTGAGACCAGAGCTGCCAGAGCTGTTCCCAGTTGGCCAAGTTGAGATTACATTCAGAAACTCTGTGCGGAACTCACTCTTGGAATTAGACATTACATTGTCACCCCATGCAGGAGGTGATGTTAGCTTGTTCTTCTATTCAATGCTGCCTCCTCATTTTTTCCAAGGTTCTAACCCTGTGATTAGTTAATGCTACTCCCTCAGATCTCCACTTCACAGCTTGCATCATATAGAAGCCTCTAAGAGCACACAGCCCATACATCATAGCCACTTCTCTTTAGGAGCAGAGACCCTTAGAGTTCCTGCACATATCCACCTCGCAGAGCTACTCTGCCTCGTGTTTATTCTTACAGCTTCAGTGCCTAGCATAGTTCCATGTACAGAGCAAGACCCCATTAGCTTTTTGATGAATGCATACACGAGTAGGTAAGTGATATTCTCTACAGATTAGATGCATGGTCCAGCAGAAAGAAAATAATCCCAGTGGCTTCCAAATAAACATGCCTGCATTAGATTAAGAAAACTGATCTTGGCCCATCTACTCTATGGGTTTCATCTGTACTTTCTCATCTCTAAGATATGAATGATTAAGTAATGTCCACAGTTAAGGAACTACACAACTGATAAGCATTTGTTTTTAAGAGGTAGAGAGATTTCAAGTGGCTTTCTTCAAACCAAAAGGTAAACTGTCTATCTGGCCCACACTTACATATTTTTTCTTTTTGGATTGTTGAAGAGTAATTTAATCTGTAGCTGTATTGAAAATATTTCAAGAACCTAGTAGACAATGGAATTAACTTTAAGCTTCAGGATGCTTAGCTCACTAGGACCCAAGTTATTGAAGCATAATTTTGACACTTTCCCCATCAATTTCTCACATTTCAACCCTCAAGTTGAAGGCGCTACTCAAGCTTGGCTAATAGGATTTACTTAAATTTTTTTGGAGTTTTATATATGAGTAATTTAATTTTCCCATCCCTCTCATGCCTTCCATGTCTTTCCCATTTCTTGTCAAATACATGGCTTCTTATTCTTTAATCATAATTACTACATACATATGTGTATAGACATATGAATACAGCCTGCTATGATCATTCCCTGTTGCTCATGAGTGTTTAGGACTGAACTCTTGGTGTTGGCTAACCTATCACTGGGTTCAACACTATAAGACTGATTCTTCCCATCCCATCAGTTGCCTACAGTTCATCTAGGAGTGGGGTCCCATGAGAATTCTTTCATCCAGGTAGGCATGCCAATTGGTGCGGTTGCTGCTTAGGTCATGTTATGGCTTTTTGTAATGGTCTCCATCTGCACGAAGGAGCTTCTGTGGTGAGAGGTGGAAGCTACTCTTCTCTGTGGGCATAGGGATGAGTGTTAACATTCAGTGGGAAAGTAGGATTTACATTTGTGTCTTGTTTTCCCTGAGCCTGAAGGAACCTCAGCTCGTTAGAAGGACAAACCTCAGTTCCCAGGGTCACCAGAATACTTGTTCAAGTCTCCTAGTTCTTCTCCTGTAGCTCACAGTTCTTCACCGGGATGTCTTAGCAGTGGCCAGTGTGGTACTCTATTCTGCATACCCTGTGACAGATACTCTTTTAGTTAAGGAGTGGGGACTGAATGTTCTTTTTTCAGGAACAACTTGGCCAATGGAAACAACCTTGACCGTCTATGTTTTCTGGGTTGGTTAGTGCAAGTTCATTAAATACATACCCAAAACTCACCCTGAATTTGCCTGCCCTCTCCATTGACCTTCTGAAGCAGCTTTCCACTGAGGTTTCCTTGTGAAAGATGGCATCAAAGGATGTAGAGCTCTGGAAATAGACTTCTTCACATTGTCAGTTTCAAGGTCTGATTATTCTTAGAAATTTCTAACCTGACACAGGCAATCTCATTAGATTATATAGCCATATACATTGAGTAATTTAGGAAAATGAATAAATAGAAACCATTAGCTCTCCCAAAAGCATCGTGATTCTTTTGCAATCTGAGCAGGATAATACTATAAGAAAATTTCTGAGTTAGTGGACTCAGGGGCTAAAACACTGTCCCCTGACACCTTCACTCCTGTCTCTGATGGCTTAGCACTGTCTTCACCATCTCAAAGATGGTAAAGCTAGCAAGGTTAATGAATGTAATAGGAGCCAGACATTTTGTGTGGGAGTGGAGACAGGACCCCTTGCCTGGAGTACACACCTCACTGAGATGCAGCAATTATAAACACCCTCCACCCTAGACAGGGCCTCTTGGATAAAACATTCAAGGCCCTACAAGATAAGTAAAGCCAAGTTAACAATTTTTTAAATTGTCAGACTACATGGGGCATCCTAACCCTTTGAGTGCCATCATAGACAGAGAGCAAATGCTTAAAAAAAAAAAAAAGTAAAATTGTATTAGTTTCTTTTGGGGTTTCTGGGATAAAATAAGAAACTTACTAGAAGGAAGGATTTACTTGGGCTTGCTTCGGGGATGTAGCCATCAGGGTAAGACTACCACAGAGGCAGAGCTTAGTATGGCAGGTCCTGGTGCCTCTGTAGTCACGAAACTGATGAAAACTAGCTTTCAGTTTCTTTTTCCTTTCTATTCAACACCCCAACCCTTGAACTCTTCCCCTAGCATCCAGGGTGGTTCTTCTCTCCTTCTGTAAACTTAATCTAAGACTCTCTCACAGAGCCCAGCAGTGGTGGTGCATGCCTTTAATCCCAGCACTTGGGAGGCAGAGGCAGGAGGATCTCTGTGAGTTTGCGGCCAAGCTGGTCTACAAAGAGAGTTCCAGGACAGCCAGGGCTGTTACATAGAGAAACTCTGTATTGGCAAAACAAGCAAACAACTCCCTCACAGACACAGGTGCGGGTGAGATGTCCTGAGTGCCACTCGATCCTTTCCAGTTGACAACTGCTATTAACCCTCACATTAAGGAGGGAGAGCTTACCAGCATTTTCTGTCTGTCCGGTTTGATGGTGCTAGTAATAGCTCCAATGGCCTCTGCCATTCTGCTGCTTTGGTGACTTTGGACACATGAGTGATCTCAAGATCAGTTATATAGGTGTTATGGCAGCTTCCCAGCCACTCTGTGGTATGACAGAGAAGCATGGCTTCCTTTTCCCCCCAGAAGTAACCAGAACTGGCTTGCTTCCTCGAATGGACCCAGAGAATTTTCTTTCTTCAGGAAGTCCTAAGAAGATATTAGTCCTTTCTCTATTTCTCTCTTTTTATTACTCTCTCTCCTTTGCCAAAAAAATGCCCCAGATGCCACCCTCCTCCACTTCCCCAGAGTGGTCCTGGCAGTTTGGCCAAAGGCCCACCCCTTTTTCATAGTTCCCAGGATCAGCACACACATCCTCACCAGCCACAGGGGCAGGTATGTACATTTCATTGTTCAACACCAAAGGCTTTTCTTTCAACTTAGAACTTTATGGGTACAGAAAGGGTTAGTGGAGAAAGGCTTATTAATGTATCAGTTTAATGTCTGTTTCTATATATTTATTTATAGTCTATAAAAAGGCACAAGGATAGCCCACAAAAATGACATGTGCATCAACTTCCTATCCTTTCTGCCTAGTAAATTGCCATAGCATGCCATTCTCTATGCACCCTCACAGTTACCCGTTTCTTCTCTTCCCACAGGGTTCCATTCACATCCTGCTCTGTCTCATAGGTCGTAGCGAATCCTTCTCTGGAAAGTTACACACACAACTTTGCATTGATATGCAAACTGCAAATGGTTATCAGATTTCAGTATGCCGTGCATCATTCTTTTTATGAATGAGGAGATTACAGATTAAGCTTTTAGCAAACAGCAAAGCTGAGCTCCAATCCCAGCTCTGCCTCCAATCAAACTGTGATCCTTAGAAAAGTTATCCTCTTAAGCATCCATTTTCTCATGTATTAACAATAAATAAATGAATGAGAATAGTAAAACCTCCTCAAAGGGTTATTTGGATTAAATAAAATCACTCGTGTAAAATGCGTAGCAGGACACATCAGGACTGACCCACAGAAAGTATCCAATATAAAGCTGCTGCTGCCGCTGCTGCTGCACATAGATATTATGACAAAGGTAAGCCCATCAGCCATATGAGGATTCCTCAGAATCCCACAATTACATTCTACGTCACATGACTCCGCTTCCAACGTGGAAGGCATCCGATGTGCCAGAACTTGCCAGAAGAAGGGAGCCCAGAAACCATATTCATTTTATCCCAATATTATTCAGTCCAAGGAGACTTCCTTTGTCTTTCCAACATGTTCACTTCCATTTGGTGCTGGGTCACTCCCCCTGTGGTGTGTGGAGGCCATTTATGCACACAGAGTACTTGCAAAGGCATTAAGTACAAAATGCCAGGACTCAACAGATGGGAGTTCAAATCCTCATTCTTTTATTTCCATACCTTGCAACTCAGAGTAATTTACTTAAATCATTGTGTTTCATTCTCTTTATCTGATTTCTAAAATTAATGAGTAGCTGGTACGTGCGCGCGAGCGTGTGTGCGTGCACATGTGCATGCATGCCTGCGTGTGCATTTAAAACATGTTGCACTGTGTCCTGAAAGCCTTTGAGACAGTTCCTGGAATCATTTTGTTCTATTAATACCTTTTCTGAACCGTTTGCTTGTGTAGGAGATGTGCTATAGAAGAAAGACAGAGGCGGGAGTTCCCTGAGTGCATTAGTGCACATTAATTGATGGCAGGGGCCCTTCCCAATAGATGTGGTGTTATTTGGTTCCTAAAGCAATCACTTCTTTCCCTATTTTGATCATTGTCATCACTGAAAACCAGGGTTCTGGTTCTTAACTTAGGCTCCTGTAGAACCTTAGGGGAGCCCAAGTGGTTTAAAAAAATAGACAATTAACTATCACCATTCTAAGGCTGTGGAGTACCAGATCGGGGTTCTGAAGACATGGAATCTGGCTTGCTCCCTGGTTACAGACAGCTTTATGCTGATCCCTTGTTTGGCAGAGATTAAGAGAGCAGAGGGACAGAGCATAAGGTTAAGAAAGCAAACCTTGTCGGCATGCCACTAATCCCATTGATAATGTTGCAGCCCAGGGAACCTAATCACCTCCCAGAGGCCTTTCCTCTTAACCCACACAGCTAGGGTGATACCACTTTAAGAGATCAGTTTGGAGGAAGTTTGGGACATAACATGTCAGTCCATCATGGTTCTTAACAAGAAGCATGGGCATCAGTGAATTCAAATGAGTAAATGATTTTCAAGTTTACAGAGGGAAACTTGATAATTGAAATGTGTAAAATAAAGAAATAAATAAAATCTCCACTTTTCTGGTATTTGGCTTGAAAACAATAAAACAAACAAAACAAAAACACTCATTCCCCCCCCCCCCCCCAGATAATATGAGAGATGAAAAGAGAGGCGATGCAAACGTTGAGTACAATGCCAGAGAAAGTAGAAACCAGACTTGGCAAGGATGAATGCTGGATGGATAAGGAGGGCGTTTGTAGCTTGTAACAAGAGCATAAACAGGCTAAATCAAGCAGGCCCATGGACAGTTAGTTGTATTTTTGGACTGGAATAGCTCTATCAGCAACCCTTCCTTCCTTCATGCATTTATTTAAAAACAGGCAAATTACATCTACAGTGTCACTGCAGGTCTATCTCAGTGTCAGAAACAAACTGGTGTGACTTAGATTCCTGCGGTTTTCCAGATACATCTACCTCTGGAAGGTAGTTCCTGGCTTAGGGGTTCCCTGGGAAGGTTGATTTCAGATTCTTTGTGTCGACTGTCAACATAGCTGCTTAAAAGCGAGCATGATTTCTCGCGCACAGCATTGAAATCATATCAGTGTGCTTGTATGTTCTTCTCCACTTTTTGTCATCTTGTGAGCTTTGGCGCCTCTCCACCAATAAGAATTTGGTATAAAGAGCTGGGGCAATGCGCCTGTTCGGTGACAGCACAAACGTAGTAAATGTTTTCTCCAAGCAGTCATTTTTGAGCCATCTCCTTTGCTGTTGGCTTTGTCTGTGATGAAGGAACTATTACACTGAAGGGTGAGGTTGGAGTATAATTCTGTGATTCCTAGAAGGGGGTCAGATGCATGGCCTCTTCCTACTTGGAACTTTCTTCAGGAAAAGACAGAGTTTTTTATACTGAACTCAAACATCTGTTCTCTGCAATGGTTGTATACCTTGGCTTGTTTTGGTCTGACTCGATGGTTATTCACTAAAGATTGCCTCCTGCTTCTCAGAAACACAAATGGTTCTGGTGATGTTACGTTCTGAAGAAGGTCCTCCAAATTAGAGTCACCTTTGGCCTGGATTCACATTAGGTTGTCTAATATGCTCCTTTCTCTTTCTCTGCTACTTTTTTCTTTTAAAAAGACATAGTTTCATTTAACCCTTCTAGCAGGATTTATCAGACATACTCAGCCGGGAGAGCTTTGGAGATTTTTCAGCAATTCAACCTCAGGAACATATTCAACTAGTTGGCAGTATGTTCTCTAAGTCCAATGTAAACTTGTTGCTTTTTCCCAGGCCAAGTTAAAAAGAGCATGAAAGATGTAAAGGATGTTTGAGGTAGTCACAGCTAACTCTCTGATTCCAGAGAAGCAGAAACAAAGGCCTAATGAAGTTAAATGAAGCGAGGAAGGACCACGTCTTCTGTACCGACAGAGTCAGAACTGGACCTCAGTCTCCTGGGTCTCAAATGCTCCTTATTAGCAGCTGCTCAACAGCCTCTTTTCATCACCTACTTTTAATAGCAAAGGGTTTATCTTTTACAGCAAGTCCCAAACAAACTCGGAAGAGTGAGCTCTAAGCCGGGAGAAGAAAATTCATGTTGTCTTCCAGGCCCTGGTGAAAGAAATTTCCAGTTTGAGTTTTCTGCTGTTTGTCTCTAGCTTAAATTGATAACATATAGCTTGTCGGTCACACTCAGCTTGTCCCATTTTTTTATAAGTAGCATTTTATTGGAGCCCTGCCAGTTTCACTTATTCCCATGTGTGCTTCTTCTTCTGTCTATGAAGCTGAAGTTCAGCAGTATCTTGGTAGTAATGACAATAGTCAGAGCAAAGGATATAACCTCCTTAAAAACAAAACAAAACAAAACAAAACCACCCTATCCACCAATAAATAAATAAATAAGAAAAATATTTACTATTTGGCCTTTTTAAAAAAAATATCTTTCAAGCGCTACTTTTGTCGGTACTTAGATTGGCCCAGAGTACTGAATATACTTTTAGGAAAGTTTTCCTTTTTTTCCACTTCATAAATGCTAATGGATGGCAAAGAAGTTACCAAATCTAGATCCAAAGGGTGTTTCCCCTGGGCTGCAGTCAGAACACACTCCATCCCTGTCTTCAGGAACAAATTAAAAATAAGCCTCAGCTCTCCAAAAAATAATCCACTTTTTTCAATATGCTGATTGCCCCCATGCTGACACACACACACACACACACACACACACAGAGAGAGAGAGAGAGAGAGAGAGAGAGAGAGAGAGAGAGAGAGAGAGAGAGAGAAACAGAACTGTGTCAGCAACTCAATCAGCTAAAATATGATGAATGAGCAATCAAGGACTATATACATATTTTGTAGAATATTCTTGATGAGTTAAATTCTACCTAAATCCAGCATGCTTCATGAGTTAGTTTTTATTACAATTGGGCAGAAATCACTGTGGCCGTTTGCTGCTTTTGGACCCATCTGGCTTATATTTCTGCTCGTACAAGCTAAAAACAACAAGGAAACAAATGGGACACAGAACAAAACACATACCAGGTCCAGCTGAGTTCAGCTGGCTTTTAGCCATACTGCTGGTGTTTTCTTTGGCACATTTGAGTTACATATTTCAAGCCAGATAAGTCAGAAATGTACTTGCTAATATAAAAGTTGCAACGGAACAGAGGGAGTTTCCATCTCTAAGATGTGTATTCAATTAACTGTGCTAACCGTGGGCATCACTGCCCAAAGATTGATTCCTGTTTTCCACGGAGGACCTTTGATGCAGCCCAGTTTTTACTCAGCCAGGAGTTGCTATTTCAATGGTCTCCTTTTGGTTCACAAGATCTTGGGATGCATTGCAACTGACGTATGTGAGGGAAACTTCCTTCCAAGCTGTTAGATTCAGGTATCTGGTAGGCCATCTTCACTCCATGTTTACTCCCCCAGGTGGGATAGAGCTAGACCATCTGAGCATGAAGAGGCTATAATGAAGAAAGGAGGTGAAACTTGTGTCTGAATCACTATACAGCTGTCTTGATATGTCTGCCCCATGTGTGTATGTCATTAAGATATGCCTATCTAAGATTTTGTATATTGCCTCATCTAACAAAAATATATATGATATTATTATATCAATATGCTAATAATTTACCTTTCAGTGTTTTACTTCATTTTGTTTTGACAGCCTCTACTAGGCCAGTGGTTCTCATTCTGTGGGTCGCAAACCCTTTGGTTTGACTGATCCTTTTATAGGGCTTCTCTAAGATTAGCCATCAGAAACCACAGATATTTATTCACATTATGATTCATAACAGTAGCAAAATTACAGTCGTGAGATAGCAATGAAAATAATATATTTGTGTAAGTCACTATAACATGAGGAATTGAACTAAAGGGTTATTGCAGTAGGAAGGTTAGAACCACTGTTCTGAAACTTTCCATTAGTGGTAATATGTCTGTCCCTTTAGGTATTCAGGAAGAATACTCATGCTCATTTCTAAGTAATTGTTAGGCTTCTATCTTCTCTGTGAATTGGTGCTTGGATCTGAACAATTCCACACTTCTTGAGAAGACTAAGAGATTTCCATTTCAGCATAGCCATCTGATCCAGATCCTGTTGCAAGTCAATGATGGTGTTAAGTCTAATGATGGAGGTCAGATGTTTTAATCCTCCAAATTCCTGTGTGTGTGAGTGTGTGTGTGTGTGTGTGTGTGTGTGTGTTCATTGTACTGGTTTATTTATATTTGATATTATTTTAGCTCTTGGTTGCAGGAAACACAATGTGAGTGGAGCTCAGCTAGTTCCATGTCCCCGAGCCCAACTTTTTTCTACCAAAAGACTCTTTCAAACAAGAATACATTTGGAGATAAATTCAGTTGCTTGCAATAACTTATTTAAAGTAACGTACTACTTTCTGGACTTCATAAACATTTATGAAAGTTCACTTCTCCTTTATCTATGGAAGAGAGAGCTTCCTAATGAGATGGATATGTAATTTTAAAACAACATTAATGCGATTTATCAGAAAAATAGATGTATAAATGAGAAGGGACATATGTCAAGGGGCATGTCCTACAGTTCTAGGGTCTGATTTGGGAAACTGAGTCATGTACACGAAGATTAAGTATAAGTGAGTTACACTTTCTTGATAGATGTTCTTTCTTATGGACTCAAAGGATCCCAGTAACCAGTGATGTTTCTAGTCTTGATTTTGAAAAGCTAATGGAATGAAAAGTCACCTTCTCCCCCACAAAAGTCCAGACTGGCAGCCTCTACTTCATGTGCTTTTTGTTCTGAATCTTAGGACTCCATCGGCCAAGCTTCCTAGCCAAGACTCCCACAGGGGCTGAGCTGTCCACCCTCCAAACATCTGTCTAGACAGGGAAGCAAGGTGTCAACATCTTAAATGGAGCTGTATTTATACAAAGGAAATGGAAGGGATGGGTAAGCAGGAAACACTCGCAGATACTGCGTGGGTATACCTGAACACTAGAATGACTAGGTGTTAGGAATCTACCACCCTTGTCATTGGCCTGAGTGCTCTGACGTGCAACATGGAACTCTTCACAGACACCTTGTGTTGAATTTCAATGTTCCTCAAGGAAGCACCATTTTCAGTTGATGTGTGGAGAAGTCCTCTGGCAGTGCCTGGTCCCCATTGCCTTCCTGGAGTCATGGTTGTCCATATTTGCCTATTTGCTCCTCTTGCCCCCCTGTACTAAGAGAGATAAGAAAGCTTTTTTGCTTTTTTGCTTTTTTTTTTTTTTTTTTTTTTTTTTTTTTTTTTTTTTTTTTTTTTTTTTTTTTTAGTGGAGCTGGCAGAACTGAGATTGGAATCTTTTATCATTTTGACTAGTTACTTTCAGCTTGTTTCTAAGACTTTGCTTCATTTCCCTGATGGATTAAAATAATTAAAGTATGGGAGCCCACACTTTTGACTTTTGAAGACTCACCTCCATCAGCTGCCTTATACAAGTTGTCTCTCTTTCCTTCATCAATGTAAACACAGTAATAATGCTCAAAAGGACATTAAATTTTTGTTTTGTTTTAAATGATATATACTCACATTGGAAAGTCAGGTTCACCTATTACTAGAAATTCTTCATTTATAAAGAGGTTCCCACCTCATGTACCTCTTGATGCCACTAAAGTTATTAGAAATTGAGTACACAGAACTTGGGTTCATATAGCTTGTTAAAGGGCAAGATGATTTGTGTTCAATAGTTGGCACTAACACAGTAAAATTCTTTGATTCTTATTGCATGTAACAGAGCAGAATAGACCCAAGGTTTTCCTCTACCACTCCTGTGTCACTGCTTAGTTTTGTAGCCCAAGGCCTGTGGTGGGCTCAATCCATTCTTAGCCGAGTACTCTCACTCCACCTAAGTCATGGTCTTGTCATCTCACTTAGGCCTTCTCTGGGAAGAATTCATCCTCTGGTTCATCAATTTCTTATGATTGTAAAACTCCAGGCTTCCATCTGCTTGTTAGCTGTCAGACAGGGTCTCCTCCAGGATGGGAAAGGTCACAGATGCTCACCCTCCCCTATTTTCCTACTGAATCTCTATTTCATCCCCAGCAGCTGGAGAAACCTCTCTGTTTTTAATGGGGCTCAGTTGATCAGGTGCTTCATCACCAACTTCGATAAGTTCTACTGCTTCATTTACTTACATCCATGTAGTCACTTTAAAGTAGCGTCTGTACTTCCTACGTCAGATCAAACAGTCAGGGCCTAATAAACTTTCAGTGTCTCCTTATAATTCTGCCAACCACAATCCATACTTATTATGTCTTAAACATTTTCATCTTGAGGGTAAATTTTCAGAGGTCCTGGGTATTTGAACTGTGGGGTTATTTGTACCTTTCCTCAGCTATGGAAGGCAGTGGCTGTTGCTTCTAAGTAGTAAGGAAAGAGTGCAGCTTTTCTGCAGCAAACCAGTTACATTGCCTTACTTTTGCATTTGCCTTTTATCTCTAGGCTATGCGAGCGAGCATTAATAAGAACAAAGACCTCCCAGTGGGAATAAAAAACTAACAGAACACCCCAAACATTTGCAATAATACATTTGATCTGGAGCTGAATGGAATCAAGTAGAATCACAGATTAATAAGTTATCAGATCCCTAGCAAAGGAGTACCCTTATCTTCTGGAACACAGCACAGCCAGGATGCTGAGCTAAATCTCTGGGCTTGGCTTAAAATCCAGCCAGTCTCCTTATGAGTTTAGGAGCTTTCTGTGGTTCTGGGAGTCTTCTACACCTGACCCAGCATCCTTCTATCCATCATCTCGATGCTTCTGAACCTTTCTCCACTCTGATCTGTTGGTTTTTGTTTGTATTTTAACACTTTGGCCTATACCATGTACACATGCTTAGCTGGCTTGTTTCATTTACATTGATTTTAAGACCCTTAAAATCTTGGGGGTTAGAAGCTCAAGTCTCCTAAGCTAGAATCTATGCTGAACCTTATTCACTATTCTACTATTCACATAGGACCCCAAGACAATTTTCCTCCAACAATCACTGTCTGTCTATATTAAGTGCTTCACAGGTAATAATACGTGGAGCACTATCCTGCCCTTAGAGTATGGTACTGAGATTCACACTGGTCAAAAGTGTCTTTAGGCTCAGTGCTGTTAAGTGAGAGGCCATTAGTGCAAGATCAGAGGTGAAAAGGGTGGATCGTCTATGCAGGACTCATCATCTGACTATGGTTCTGCCCACCCTTCCTACCCTACAGTTCCATCATGAGAATCTTACAAGCTTTCCTAACCCCATGCTCTACTTCTTCCGCTTGATCTTTTCATCTTTGGCTTCCTACAGCAGTTATAACATACACTATATGTTTTTTCCCACTGATTTTAAATCAAGTGCCATACTTATTACGTCTTATTAATAGTGGGGGCTGAATGCAGGAATTTGCACCTAGGCACATGATCCACTACTCTGTTGCATCCTTAGCCCACGCCATTCTCATATTTTCCTTAAAATGCTTGTGATTCCCGACTGATCATCTACGTTATACATTGCTGACACAGGTGCTTTCTTGGAGTGGTCTGCATATTTGGACCTCCACGTTATACAAGTAGATTACAATTATACAATAGATTTCCCGTTCTTTATAAGTTGCCACCTAACAATGTGTCTCGTGCAGAGCAGGCTCTCCATAGTGTGTGTTCTGATCCAAACTGGGTCAGTCTTCTGTGACGTGACCTTGTGCTAGAGTCTTCCATTCACATGTGACAGCCTCTTGCATCCTGCACAACGATGGGATGGCGTAGGGAAGGAGAACAGTGGGTCATCTTCTTCTGTTGCTTCTTATTCTTCTTCTGTTGTCCAGGGTTTTCATTTCTGGAACAATACATGAGGACACTCTCTTTGAAACGCTGAACTAGTCTTTGTAAGGAGTAAACAGTGCTCTTGAGTTCAGTAGGAGGTGAGGTAATGAGGCAATCTCCCTCCCTCCCTCCCTGCTTCACCCCTTCTTCCCTCCTTCCTTCCCTCTTCCTCTTTATCCCTCCCCTTAGCTCTAGGTCTGTCAGTGTCACATACTCAGACAGTTTTTCTTTGGCTTCTCTGGTAGATAGCTTACAATAGAGACTTTCATTGGATTATGAAATACGTTTCTTCATTTTGTTTATGTAAGTTCCCCTAGCACCTAACAATGTGCCTCATTTCCTTTTTGCCAGGTAAGTATTTTTGTTTAAACAAGCACGGACAAAAATACATGTATGTTTATAAAAATTATGTATAAGAAACATGGAAATCTATGTATGAGTAAGTTGAATCTGGAACTGATTTAGTTACACACGACATATTGAACTGAACTATTTTAGTGAGAAGAGATACAAAACGATGTATAGGCACCATCCTGATGTATTAGCAGAGCTAATGCTTTCAAATAATAGTTACATGATCCACATTAAAACATTAAGGCAGTTATATTGTTAAAGGCACAAGTAACACCAATATTAAAAGCAAGGTGTGACGTATTTTGCCAAGTAGAAAGCATAAGTTCCATAATTGCCTGCTGTTTTCTGTTTCTTTTCTTCATGATTTTCTTTCTTTCTTCATTTTTTTTTTTTTACAAAAGTTGCTAATATAGAAATGACAATGAATTGATTGAACCACTGTTCGTTAGAAATGGACCTTACTATTATTTTATACTGAGACAATGCAGAAACTTTATCATGCCATAAAATAAAAAACTTTATCAGTTCACATCACAAAAGCATATAATATGAAATACACATACGATACATAAATACACATATAGAGGCATGTATGTATATAATTCCAGTGGCAATGTTCTCTACAAGTGACAATAAAAAGGAGTCCCTTCAATAACTTCCATATCCATCCGAGTAAGGTCGGTATATTGTGTTGGAGTTTAAAGATACAAGTGGTTATGAATCACCTGGTGAGATGTGAGAGCTGAACTTGGGCTTTCTACAAAATGAGGACATGCTCTCAACTCTTGAGCCGTATCTCCATTTATGTGTCATTTCCATGTATGTAAATATGAGAGCATTTTATCAGAACACACAGGCAGATAATTTTTGGTATTTATATGGGAAAACAGACCTTTTATTATGATGAACCAAATAAGGACAGAAGCTATGTATACTCCCTGATATTGGCAAAGAATTTACCAGAGAAGGGTGCCTGTGTGTGTGTGTGTGTGTGTGTGTGTGTGTGTCTGTCTGTCTGTCTGTCTGTCTGTCTGTCTGTCTGTCTATGAATGTCTTTTCAATAGATAAGGGCTTTTATTCATTTCATTGTTTTTCTCTTTAGTAATAACAAATAACAAGAGAGTATTAGTTAATTTTCTTCTTTTAATTGACTAGATACCTGATAGAAATAAATTAGGAGGATTCTAAGTTTTAGGCTCCTGCTTCCAGAGGATCTGTCCATTATGATAAACAGAATTTAGTGGAAGAGAGCAGCTGATATCACGGTGTCCAGCACTTGGAGAAAGGGGATGCTGGTCTTCTTTGGGCCTTCTCCTTTTTTTTTTTTTTTTCATTTTGTCCAGGACCCAGATCGTGGAACTCCTAGGATAACTCATCTCCTTAGTTACAAGTTTTTTTTTAAAACAACCAGAATTGTGCTTCACCAGACGCCATGGTGTTTCTACATTCAGTCCACTTGACATCAAAACCAAACATGACAATAGTCTATTCAGTCATTCTTCTGTGCCACACCTCATAAATTCACAGATCACAGACCAGAGCCCTGTGTGCTTGTGTACTTTGAAGTAATGTGTTAGCTTGAATGAGAAATGTCTCCTGTACACTCAAGTATTTGAATACATGGTCCCCCGTGGGCGCTGCTGTTTGGAGATGTGGTGTACCCTTGCTGGGGGGAATATGTCACAGGAGGTGAGTGTTGTGAGTTTATGACCCCACTCCTCTTTTCGTTCAGTCTCTCTGCTTCATGTTTGGTGCTGACAATGCATCTTTCAGCTTCCCATTTTTTCCTTACATAGCCAGGCTTTCTGGCTGCTTTGTACTATTCCTTACTCCAATAGACCAAAATAAATTTTACTTCTCAAAGTTGCTTCTACTCATAGATGTTTATCAAAGAAACAGAAAATTAATGAGTAATGCCCAGCAAATACAGGTGCCCAATAACCTTATCTTTTCACAAGCACAGAATGCAGAAATAAGCTTTGAGCAATCAGGTACCCATCCTAGGCCAGAAGAAACCCAATACATAGGCACTCTTGATGTAACAGGTGCTCCTGAGTGTTTACTGGGGGAGCTCATAAACTCCTCTAGCAACTGTTGAGGCCAAGAACAGCATAGGTACTAGCAGATGCTGACAAAAAGTGCAGCCCTGAGATTCGTAACCACATGCCTATGATGGATTATTACAATTTCTTATCATGTAATTGCTTTTCTGTTTGACCAAAAGTACCTCGTTTAATCTATTTCTAATTTGTTTTAAACCATTAATTCTGGAAATGCATAAAATGGGGAAATATTCTTAGGGAAATCTCTCTAACTTCCTTCCCCAGTGCAGATGTAGTTGAATTAATGTTAGGAAGACACTTGATAAGCAGTAAAGCAGTACACAGATGTGGGTTGTTACTGTTATTATGAGTATTGACCTTTGCTCTTCTTTCCCTGTAGGCTCCCTCAGCATCCTGGGGACACATATCCCAGAGAGTGTAATGGGCCTTGGGAAAGTGGAAAAGTAATGTAAGAGATAGAGAGACATTCCTGTTTGTGTATTCACATTTCTCATCTTTTCCAACAAGAATTTCTCACCAGGGTAATGCACAACCACTCAACCCTGAACATCTAGTGTGGGCTGACTTTTTACCAGAGCATAGGTTGTGAGCTGTGCATTGTGGATGTTTATCAGCCTCACTGGTCTCTACCCATGGTATGCCTCCAACAGCCCACTGGCAATCAAATCCACATGAGCCTAGGAGTTAATTATAGTAACAGCAAAGAGAAACTGTAATCAGTACGAAGGACCCCTCCCAATCCAATTTTCACATACAATTAACACATATCCATAGATAGAGGGACCTTTGGAAATACAGTGGGAAGACGCACATCATTGCTCCATTTTATAGGGACTTTGACCATGGAGTTCTTGTCCTTCTGACCTCATTCTGAGCTCATTTGCTCAGTAATTATTAGTAGCCACAAGTGTTTTCAACTGGGTCCCAGTAGAAGCTGCTTGTGCCAGTGATCTGGAAAATCTAGAATACTATATACAAACAAACAAACAAACAAACAAACGTGAATGAATGAATGAATGAATGAATGAATGAATGAGATGGTCATGGCAGCCAGAAATCAATAATGAAAATTGTATGTATGTAGACTTTAAATGAAGTTTTTCCTGGAGGAGATTCTGAAAAGGGGGAATAAATGTAAGCAAATACACCAAACTTCCACACATTCCCTTTAGAATTACTAACCGAACCTTTTGGCCACAAACCACAGTCCTAAGTAATGATCTGGGGAAAGAAGGGGAGGGGAGAGAAGGGGAAGACAGGAGCATGGAGGGAAGGCAAGAGGAGAAGGGGGAAGGGAAGGAGGGGAGAAGGGAGAGACGGAAAGAAAGAAGGAAAGAAATTCTCTTCTCCACTTGAAAGAAGCATTCTGTCTCCTCCATGGACAGGAGAAAGGGTCTCTGTCATTTCCCTGATTCTGGAAGCAGCACTGTGTGTAATTAGGATCAGCAGGTCTGTTGGCAACACCACTTCAAACCCCGCCTCCCCTGATGTTAGGCTGGGAGTAGCTTGGCTCTCTGCTGCCAGCAAACTATCTATCTGCTTTTGTGCTGTAGCTGCTGCCTAAACAGATTTTCTGTTTTTAATAAGGAGCAGGCAAGTCTTACAATCCTTCCCTGTAGTGTAGTTTAAAAAAGAAAGTAGAGCGCAGTAAATAAGGGCTCACTTTCTTTTTAACCCTTTCCTGTCTTGTCTCCTGGACATATCACAGACAAGCCTAAGCACCCTTGAGCTCTGGGCAAAGTCTCTGACTCCTCCCCTTTCTGTCTTTCTCTCTCCAGTGGCCTAGCCAAACAAACAATCCTGGTTTTGCAGACAGTTCTACCCAGGAAATGAGCAAAGTTGGGGTTTGGGTTGCAGGCTCCAAGTCCAAACTTCTACTCACAGCTGTATCTCTTCAAACTAATTGGTTGAGATTCCTGACCCTTGCTTTTCTCTGAAAGCAGGAATGGTGTTGGTTCCTGCATTGCTGTGATTAGTTTTTAAAGGATCTTGGCTAGAGCTCCTAGAAAAACTATGGTTGATGTCAATAGGTGGGCTCTAACACAGAAATCCTGTTCTCCATACACCTATCTAGAGGGCCAACTGGGGGAGGGGATTTACCTACCAGTGGACTCCAGGCAGCATCTGTTTTTTGTTTTTTGTTTTCAGAGACTAAGAAGATGCTGAATCATTAAATCAAAGCCAGGAAAAGGGAGGGCAGCCGGAGAAGGAGGAGCGAGTGACAGTGGTTACATTGACCCTCGGAGCCCACTTTTGTCCCCTGTAGAAAGCAGCTTTTGCCTTCCCTGCTGCGTGCTTCTTGTTTGGGGTCAGGCTCAGTCCCTGGCCTCCTTGTAAAAGGGCTTAGGGACAGATGGTCTAATGTGGCATTCCTTGCCAGTTCCCCAAGGCTCTTGCACAGTTCTAAATAGCATGGACCCGCCTGCAGTGAGAAAAGGGTTGATCCCGGATTCTTCCTCTGGATCCCTTCTCAGCTGAGGTTTGCAGATGCCGCAGATGCCACTGCTATCTGGTGGTTTTGCCTTTCTTGAGTTCAGAATTGTGTTGATAGCTTGTTTCTCTTTCTGATGGGAGAATTCTGAGCAGAGTAGGATATTTCATCATGGATTTGTCTTTCCTGCCAAAATGTAGCGAGTATGGGCTCTGACGATGAAAGGAACCCAGGAACGGATGAGTAGCATCGACTGTAGGCTGTGTGTCTGTGGCCAGTGGATGAAGCAGAGTTTTGTATACACTGTCTCATTTACCTTTCGTGGCAAACCCAGAGACCTGCTTTAACCAGGGAAGTAACTCATAACGCACCAAAAGGAACATGTAACATGAAGTTCCCCAAAATATAGATTTCCAAGAACATTTTTTTCTAGGATCCACATGGCACATGATGCTCCCATGGCCAAATTATGGTCTCGAAGTCGTACCTGGATTTTAATAACTGTCTCCACTCCAAGTTTTGAGAAGAAATTGGAGACATTGAGCTTAAGCTCCCAAGCTCATGCCTTTGTGCATGTTATTTTTAAAGTATTTTCTCCAAGCACTTGAGTAATGATGTCATCCAGCTAAAGGTCTATTTCTGAATATGGCCTAGATAAAACAGGCTGTGGTTCTACACAGTTCCCCACACACCAGCTGTAACCAATTTCTTTTCTCATATAGAAGCTTATCATAAATCATGTGTCAGTGGCAGGGTTACAGGTTCAAGATAATCCATGAACACTGTTTTGACATACAACTTCATGTTACGGACACTCAATAAATAACAACCATTCATTCGTTTATTGAATATTGCTACATTCTGAGCATTCTCTTACGGAATACAAATTTAAGCTTATTTGATCACAGCACAGCTGCTCAGATAAGTGTTATTTGCAACAGAGAATATTATGGCACAGTATAGTTAAGGGAATTTGCCAAAGGCTATGCAGTTATAATAAAACGAGAACAGCTAGATTTAGGCTGAAGTTCACAATTCTAAACTGTACTGAAAACTTGAATTGACTTTGGTCTTCTATTTCATAAAAACTAAAGGACTTGAACTATTGCTGTTAGGAAGTTAATAGTGGCGTCATATTTAGAAAATACAGTAACGGAGACTAAATATTTGTGCTGTAGTAAACATGACCACCAATAGGTATAGGAAGTTCACAAAAGTGAGGAAAGTAATCACCAAGGCCAAAAAAGGTGATAGAAATGGGGAAATTGCTTGCATATGATAGGGGAGAACCCATGCTGAATGGACTTCCAGGCTATCCCTTTGCTTGGAGTAGCTTGTGTGTGTGAACTGCTCTGGAAAAGGATTAACTATAAGACCTGGCAAAGGTTTCCAGTGATTTGGGAGGGGGGTTGCAACAGCAGATTTCTGACCAGGTCCAGCTCATCTCTTTATCAGTAGCTTAATTGAGAGCTTGCCAAGACTTGTTCAGAAAGGATTAGATGGTCAATAATTCAAGATTTGAAGATCTGTATGCTTTGGCCATAAGTCCTTAACTCTAGCACTGGAAGACACAAGCCGCCATAGACAACTCTTATAATGCATGAAAGTGTTCTGCTTTTACTTTTCATAAGGTCACGTGAGGGGCCAGACCAGTGAGCTAAGGCTTCTGCTGCACTTTTCTGTGCTCTGCTGCCCATCAAGGCATAGACAGAGTTGGTACACTGGTTAATATAAAATGCCTGGCAAAGTGATTGAGTGAAGTATGAATATGGGTGAGAAAGGCGGAAGTTCACAAAGCTGTCTGTGATCCACAGCAGGACCAAGGATTCAATATCAGAAGTTATGATAAAAGTAGAGTTAGAATTTGTGGTTTGTCACTAAGGGTCACTTTAGGCAACTCAGTTAACCCTTCTGAATCTCTAAATAGCAGATATTTCTGTATGCCCATGAAAATTCTAAAGATATATTTGTCAACATCTAAAAAATTATTTTATACAAAAAGGAATACATACATACATACATACATACATACATACATACATACATATATACATATCCCTTCCATTTCTCATTTGGATATGCATCAACAGGGGTATTTACTGAAGAGGTAAATTATTTTTATGTGCTCTTGTGTAGTCATGCATTGAGGCACATGTAAAATATGTTCATTGTTGTGGGTCATGTTCAAAGTTATTTTAAAAACTATCCAGTCAAAGTTCCAGGAAGATCCAACTCTCTCAGTGGACTCAAGTATCCCTCTGAAACTGTCCAGTAACCTCCTGGTGAGGGATTCTCTCTCATAAATTGTTCTACTTTTGTGGTTTGAACTCTATCCCCCCCCCCAATTTACTTTTTCATAAAGCTAGTGATATATATTTTGATACTTTTCTCCATATTTGATTTTTTTAAAGATTCTGGTCATTACCCAGTGTAAAGGATTGGAGGTTCTAATGGATATAGTGATAGAGATGGTGGAGGTGGTGATTGTGGTTGTGCTAACATTAAATTGATGAGTTGTTATATGTCGTGGGCTATTCTAAGTTTTGTATTCAGAGTATTTCAAAACTTCTCTGATCCTATATTATCCAACTTTTTTTTTAACCAATCTTTTAACTGCTTGATAGTTGTAGCCAAATTCTAGAATCACTTTCAAAATTACTGTATCCTTATGTACAGTTCTTTTCTTTTTATAAGTGTACACATTCCTCATGGTCAATATTTAACTGAATATTTTCAGTGATGCTCAAGAGAGAAGAAAGAAAAATAGTACACAAGAGCTCAGAGCTCAGATCTTCCTGACTCCAGGAAGAGACAGCCCATCAAACTGTAGTATGAGGTTTCTGGCCTGGACTTTACTGCCTTGCCTCAAGGTTTAGGCCCCCAGACCCCCAGACCTGCAGACCCGCAGACTCACAGAGACATACAGATGTTTACAATTGTTTTAGGCTGACCGGCTCAGGCCCAGGCATATAACTTGCTAGCTCTTTACCCTTCATCTAACCCATGACTCATCCTGTTCAGCCATGGGGCTTGGTACCTTTCCTTAGAGCAGCATAGTTGTCCTCTGCTTCTTCTGGCTTCTCTCTGGTGTTCTGCTCTGTGCTTCCTGTTCTCAGAGTTTTCTTAGTCTGGTAGCCCCACCCACACTTCCTGCCTGCCTTTGGCCAATCAGCGCTTTTTATTAAACCAGTGGGTGGGATAAATTATTTACAATGTAACAACACAATCTCCCACATCAAACTCTATTTGAAAAGCCAGGCAGGAGGGAAGAAGGAAAGGCCCACTTGCCATAATGACTTGCAGTATAACATAAATATCCACTGTTTTTACATTTCTTTATGTCCTCCTCTATGAACTGGGCAAGGGACAACACATCTGCTAAGAATGATACCAGCACTGAGCTTCTAGAAAGGCTGTCATTTCACAGTGTAGAAACCGAGATCAGCTCGCTTCCTCCTCAAGAGATCCCCAACCTAAGAATCTGCATTGCCTTTTCCTTGGTCGTTACATAATGCCCAAGAGAAAAAATACTTCTGTGTGGACTCATTCCTAAGTCAACTCTAGTTGCTGATGTCTTGTCTCCTGTATGGTTGACTTGGCCATCTCTACCTCCTTTAACAGGAGCTCTGTTCCACAAGTGTAGCTTATATGTATCCATAGACCTGAAGAGATAAGAATTCTAATTTTTCTGTCTTCTTTCTCCTTATCTATGTTTCTCTCTATTTGTCTCCCCTTCCTTTTCCCCATCTGTCCTTCCTTCCTCCCTCTCTCTTTCTTCCCTCCTTTTGATGGTTTTTATTGAGATTGGATCTTAATTCTATTGTGCAGGCTGGGCTAGAACACCTTCATAGTTCAGGTTGCTTCATATTAATAGCAATTCTTCTGCCTTAGCCTCTCAAGTCCTTTGGTTACAGGCATGGGTGCAATGGCTAGATCTAACTTCTACTTCTCAAAAGGATAATAGAAAGCACCGTTTACTTGTTATGTGCCATATTCTTTAAGCTACTTGGAATTCTTTGTGTTCATCCTCATTTTGCCAGTTGATAGAAAAAAAAAAATCACACCCAAAACAAATTATAAATATAAGGGGTTTTGCAGATTGTTGAGCACAGAGTAGGAGCTGAAAAATAACAATAACTTTCCCTCTCTAAAAAACAAAGAATGTATAGATGTGTCCTCTAGTAGCATCCCCTCTGATGGACAAAGCAAGCAAACTCACAGAGGTCAGGAGACGTGCCCCCTTTTATGCTCATACATTTTAAAAAGGACAAAATTCATTTCCGTGTCTCTCTGAGTACAGAGTTCTTTATGCTTATCATTTTTATAACATGTAGGAAGCCAGAAATGAAGATGAATATGAGAAATATCATACGACGGCATATGGCAGGTTGTCAGATGGAAGGGATGAGATGAGGAGTAAAGGTGATATTATGAATGTCATAGAGTGTTTAGACACCTTTGCGGATGGGTAGAAAGGAGAAAAGCAGGACCCGAAAAGGAGAAATTAAGGAAGATCCACTCCAAGGTGCTAGGATCTCATGATTCTTGGGCAAGTGGAAAAGAAAGTCTCTCCTGGATACTGTGCTCATCTGCATTGACGGATGTGCCTTATGCTCACAAATTAGCTTTTTTTCTTTCCTCTACCAACCTTCTGAGCCCTCATCTTCCATGAAGACCAGATTGTACAAAAAGGGCTCCGAGTGAACTCTTGACCTCTCTCTCACCCCTTGTCATCACTTGAGTGTTCTGCAGATTGCACACAAAGGATGCAGCATATGAGGTCACCCTGGGGAAGTGCAGGCACCCATTTTCCTTAACGCAGGAGAATGAGACACTGCCAATCAACCCCATCATTCTTAACTATAAACTTGAGTGTGGCCTTCAGTCCTTCTATCTGCGCTTACTAGACAGTTGCTTCTGGAGAAGATCTTACATCTATGAGTCAAGATCACAGAGGAAAGAAACTGAGCTACTGTGGGTTTCCTATGGTTGAAATCCATCCCAAACCCAGCACTGCTGGATTGTACATCCACCTTTTACATTTCCCATCTGTCCTTGCCTGCCCCAATGATGCAGTAGGCTGAAGAGGAAGACCCTCAACAGAGACCCAGACGGGTACTGAAAAGTCCCAGGATTGCTAGGGACTTGCCCAAAGGTCCCATCCCTCTCCCTCGGTTTCTTTAGTCCTACAAAGTTCGTAATGATGTCTGTTATCCAATAACTTTTCAAGAGGATCACGTAGCCTTTCTGTCATTTGGGAGACAGAAGATTAGGAATGTAGTCCAAGGTTGGCTCCTGGCAAGAGATCTGCACATGTTATTTTTCCCTCCTCCTTCCCTAGAGCTTCAGCAATGCTGACAAAGCCATGAATGTGATGCACAGGCTTTTCAGATTCCCGAGAACACCCAATCGGGCCAGGCCTAGAGCTGGTACGTATCTCAGCTATGACACAGTGTTTTCCCCGTTTCTGGGTATCGTTTGACAAATCTGTCACCCTCTCTGTGTTTCCCTTGCTCCTTGACTTCCAAAAGTGCTATGTCGTGACAATCCTCACCCAGCAGATAGACATAGTGCTCAGGAGCTTAAATCAGCCTTCTCTCCATCTCTTCCTTTCATCCCAAAGGGATTTCCCAGCCACACAGTGCAGATGAAAAAGGTCCTTTTCTTTGCCTTACTACCACCACATTGAGAGAGAGAGAGAGAGAGAGAGAGAGAGAGAGAGAGAGAGAGAGAGAGAGAGAGAGAGAGAGAGAGAGAGAGAACACTCTGTAAAGAAACAACTGTTGCCCATTCTGTCAGAACCAAGTGAAGGGGAAAGATGCCAGCAGAGCTGCTCTTGGCCTGGCCTGCGTCCAGGTTTTTGCTCTCTAAGTGCCTGGAGCTCTCCACGTTTTGGATTTTGCAAAACATTGTAGATATTTTCTCCAAAGGCCTCTTTCATAAAACAGTTCCCCAACAGTAGGTAAGGGGAAGGGAACCACAGACAGTAGGGAGCCAGAGCTTTAGAGGGCATCCATTAAGTTAGACGACTCCAGATCTTTGATTTCCTCCTAACAGAAGGCAAGACTCAGAGAATCACCAGAGAAAAATTTCTTGAAATGGTAGAAAGCCACCTTCATTTATATTTATTGGGTCTGCAGCTGCCTGGCTCTTCCCAGAGGCAGAAAAAAATGGAACAGGAGGGTAGAGTTGCTGTCTACGTGGGGCTGCAGCTAAAGGGACAGCCAGGGGCACTGGAGGTTACCTCTCTCCTCCATGCTGTTCCCATTGCTCCTAGCTCTATCCTGAGCAGCATCCCAGGCCACAGCTGGGCTTAGTGAAGTTTCGGTGCCTCGTTATTTCTCCACGTGAGCCAGAACAAGCAAAGTAAAAACACCTGTAAGCTACTGTGCAGCGCAGGCTCGTTGGGAAAATTGTGATAAAAGTGCCACCTCGTTTTGTTGCCTGCTATCTCCACGCTTACATGGCTTGGTTCCTTCATAGTAGATGCTAAAACATATTTCCAAAATCTTGGTTGCTTAAAGTCAAAATGTTGAACTCTGTACCAATCCAGGGGTGAGATGATTAAAAGAAAGATGTCAATAAGATAGGTTCACACCTTCCAGGGTTCTGAGGAAAACCCTGCCCCATGCCTCCTGCCCACTTCTGATACTGGCAGGCTTTGGTGTGCCTTGGCCTGTTGTTGGGTCACATGATCTCTGCCTCTGTCTTCACATGACTTCCTTCCCTGGGTCTGCTCTTTTTTTTTTTTCATTTCATCATTTTTAACGATGTTCTTATAAATTTAGGACTTACTCTATTTTAAAATCATGTTATATTGGGACCCTTAATTATATCTGCTCCAGCCCACTTTGTCGGTGTGACTTTACATCAATTTGGGGGCTATGATTATAACCCAGTACCCTCTCTTGTCCTGCTTATGTCCCTGAGCAATGCTACCCACATCTATTTTTCCATTCTTAACCAACCTTTAGCCTCTGCAATCTCAAACATGGTCTCAGTGTAGTCACTAGGGTATCTGCTGCTACGGCACAGCCAAAGCCTGAACTTGAGTTAGCTCCAGTCTCCTGCCCAGGCCAGACTCAGGCTGGGAGCTGTATAGCAGAAACAATGTCTGTTCTTCCTACTCTTTATGGCTCAGCTTCTTCCTACCTTACTTCCACGGTATAGCTGCTGTTTACTTCTTTGCAAGAGCCTGGGGGTGAGGTGGGAATGACAGACTACACCATGTTTGGCTGTGTGCCTGGGAAATATCTAAAGTGGACACTCCATTGAAGTCCCAACAATGGGTGTGCTTGGTTCTTCTCCTCACAAGGAAATTAGTGTCCCTGTCTACAGTCTGGGTTCCTCTCCTTTCTCTAGTGGCTCTCTTGACACAAGAATGGTGTTTCTGGTTCCCAGTCCCTGGCACCTGGTCATTCTTTTCTTTTTTGTTTCTCATGATCCATGTAACCCATCCTGGCCCCACAATCCATAGGCTGCAGTCTCAGCCTAGCAAACCATTTCTCTTCTGACTGGCCTCTCAGTAGACATTCAGCCTCCCTTGACCCCTCCCTGTACTTTTTGTGTAACCATTTACCATCCTCAAGTTTCTCAGATGTGGAATTTCCTCTAATCCCTGCATCTTCTAAGTACCAGAAGAATACTTCAGTAATCTCTGTATCATGCTAAAGCCTTCATTGGAAAGTACAAGATAAAAAACATGGGTACCATGTTGGAAAAGATCGTGGTGCTCATGAAGACAGTACCCACCACCCCCAATGACAACATTCTCTCATCTCCTTTTCTTTCCTGCAGTCAAGTCTTGTGGTGGGATTCAGGTGTCAGCTGAAAGAGAGAGAGAGAGAGAGAGAGAGAGAGAGAGAGAGAGAGAGAGAGAGAGAGAGAGAGAATGGGATCCCAAGATCGCAGCAGCCTTTATGAATAGGGTTTGCCTCTTCCCCTTCAGGAGCCCCGGACCCTGGATAAGCATCTTCGGACCTTATCAGCTGACACCTGAATCTCACCACAAAGTCTTCCTTATCCAATAGTTCTTGTTTCTGTAACTTTCTTCAGGAAACTGTGCCCTACTGTCTCTCTCTGCAGTGGCAGTGGTTTCAATGTCGCCTCCTACAGCTCCTGTTAAACCATAGGTGCTGCATGGAGGGATCATGTGTTCAGTCCTTTAGGTGATGAGCTCCTAAGAGCTGTACTGCCTACTTTTCTGTGACTGTGATACAATGCCACAACCAAAAGCCACTGAAGGAAGGAAAGGGTTATTTTGGTTTATTCTGAGGAGACAGAATTCATAACATTAAGGAAGGTGTACCACAGTGACCAGCAACAGCAGGAAACAGCCTAGTCACAGTCTCATCCACATACAGGAAACAGGAGGAAGTGGGGCATGCCAACTCTCAAGGCCTGTACCCAATAATAAACTCGGTCCAGCACGGATCCACCTCCTAAGCGATATATTACCTTCCCAAAAAGGACCACCACTGGGGACCAAGTGTTCAGATTTATGAGCCTGGGGTCGGGGAGGGGCTTTCTCATTCAATGCACTTCAAGACATATCTATTATGATAGATCAACGCCAGCTTGATTACAGGATAATGTCAGTCTGGTGGTAGTGGACAGCAGGGAAGCAATTGGAACATCAATTGTGAGAGTACCAATCTTGACCATGAGACCTTCACACTCTTGTATGAGCTATAGTTTGCAATGAGTACAGACATTCAGACCACAGGCATTCTTTCTTCAATTCCTCTCTCTCTCAAAAAATAAAAAATGAAAATCTATTGCTACTTTGCCCATAAGTATCCTAGTTTTTTAACAAGCATATTAGGAGAAAATTGCTTGACAATGTTCTCTCTCATCTCCTGTTCCTGCAGTCAAATCTTCCTTATCCGATTACTCTGGGTAGTTTCAGTTATAGTATTAAGACTAAATTCTTTAAGTTAAGACATAGCTAATTTGGCATCTTTGGTGGTTAAGTTTGATTGTCAACTTGATGAGAATTAGAATCACTGTGGAAACATTTCTCAGGACATTTCAGAGAAAGAATCTAAATTTGTTGAGGTGGGAAGCTGCCCTCTAAATGTGGAAGGTACCATTGGATGGGCTTACATCTCCAAATGGATAAAAGAGAAAGCGGGCTAAGAACAGGCCATTCTCACTCTCTGCTTCTTCACTGTGGACACAGAATGAGCAGATGCTTCCTCTTCCTGCTGGGTGACTTCTCCATCTTGATGAACTATACTTTGCTGCCATTACACCTCCGTCTGAATGGACTGTGGCCTTTGGAACTGTGAGCCAAAGTAAATCCTTTTGTCTTTCAGTTACGTCTGCTGGATATTTTGTCACAGAAATGAGACAAGAAACTAATACAGCCTGATAATAAGTTGTTTGTTTGTTTGTTTTTTCTGCTCTACATATATATACACACGTACACACACACACACACACACACACACACACACACACACACACACACACACACACATTCTTAGAAGCAGCTACTTTTTGACTGGCTCCCTGTGCTAACTTTAAATTTTGGAGATACTGAGATGAGTGAGGGGTCACTATACTGCCAGCAAAACCTTCGTCACAGGCACTGTCAGACACTAGCCCAACATATTAAATATGGCCATGGCAAAGCATGGTATTGGAGGTGAGTGTCACTATCCACTCGGGTCTGTGATGGACGGAATGAGAAAATCAGACTATAGTGTACTGGAGTCAGCTGCTAACATTCAGGAGTACCAGCTGAGATCCTCTATTCAGGACTATACTCAGTGCCAACATAGTGAAATTCTTAAAATTGCATGATTGGAGTGTTTACACCACATGACTTGGTAAGCAATACAAAAAGCAGGTTGATTTTGTTCCAAAGAGACGGTTGCTGCACACGTACCAGCACGCTACCAAAATCACAATAGTGATTTCTCCTCCTAACTTCCATTTTGGCTGCTAATTCACTTCAGGGCAAGCCATTGAGTATCTCCACACCTCCGCTAAAGTGTCCACATGTTTATAAGGGAAGCTGTGGGATGCAAGAAAGCACACAAAAGGAAGCGCTTTGAGCTTGCTAAACAAATAGCTTTCCTTTCTGTATTCATTGACTCCAGAAAGCAAATCCTAGGAGGGGTCCCAAGACTCTTTCAGGCCCTAGCAAGAATCAGTATCAGGTCTCACAGGGAGGCAGCCTCTTCTCTGTTGGTAATCATAATGTTCCAAAAGATCTGTTTATCAAGAAAAATAAACTATGTAACATAGGAAGTGCTACCTGTCTTGCCGCTTGTTCTAACTGGATGATATATTTTCACCTAATATTATCTCATATAAGGGACTTGCATGGGGAGTGTCAGCAGGCAGCAAGAACAGCGGGGAACGGGAATAAATGACGTTGATTTTTTAGTATATTTTGTGCTTCCTTTTACACAAAGTGTTGTTTACGCTATTTGATCTTTCATCAAAGGCTTACTGAGCATCTTCTCTAGTGGGATTGTAGCAAACATTTCTAAGGTACCATTTCCAGGACCGAGGCTGAGTGTGGTGAAGGGCCTGGGTCCATTGTGTTTACTGAAGGACTGTGCACAACTGGAAAACGGCCTGGGTGAAGTGACAAGAAGCCATTCTGGGATAAACTGTCAAGGGGAAGTGTATAAGAAAAGTTTGCATAGAATTAGTCCATCATTTTCTACCTGTCAGCCTTTTCCTTTCTGCTTCTGCCCTTTAGAAAGGATAATTAAATGTTTAGAAGATGGCACCGAAATCCAGTTTATTGCAGACTTCCTTTGGCTTGAGGCTAGATTCTGTGCAGATGCCTTCCATGAATGTTACCTGCCCCCTTAAAAGTCTCTGAGAAAAGGATTCTGTGAACTCAGCATCATGTGAAGTCTATGTGCTGGTTTTGCACGTTCACCTAACTTCTCAAACCTCTTTTTCTTTCTTCCCTGAGATCTCATTTCATGAAGTCATTCACTTTTCCCTTTGGTCATTGATGGAGGGCTCACTGCATGCTGAGTCAGTCATTCTCAACCTTGTAGAGAATCTTTGGTTTTTGTTTTTCTTCTTTTTTAAATCTGCTATCTGGGCTCTAATTTCTTGAGAATGATAAAGCATATTTAAGCCAGGGCCAAGGGCATTGATAGTGATAATAGTGATGATGTCATGAAGAGGAAAAAATGAAAGCATGCAGAGGACAGCAGCTTCCTCAAGATCCATATATAGTTAGTAGCTGATATGGGAAGGTTTCCATTTGTGGCACTATTACGTACCCATCATATTTCTGCAACTTCCCAGAAGGCTGCTCTCTAGAAAGCTGTATCTGGTATATCTTAGGAGATGGCTGGCTCTCCCAAGCCATTTATCTCTTTCCTTCTATTTCTGTATTTTGCTGTCAAGCACTGGGGACAGACACATTAAACACACATATACACAGAGTACTATAAATGAGAAACTGTAGGGTGATGAAGGGTAGCAGTTCTTCCTGGGATAGGACAGGGTGTCTTTAGTTCTAAAATCAGAAGTCTACTCACTAAATCCTCGTGGGAATCAAGTTGAAAACCCTGAAGTTCTGCTTACCTGAGGGGTCATTCCTCATTAGCCTGTGTAGGACAATGGATGCTCCTGGATGGGGTGAGTCAGTCACAGGATCAGACGCTATTTAATTCCAGCTGGTGTGTTGATTCCTTTGTCTAACCTTGTCCAACATGTCCTCAGACATTGCTAATGACTGTGTTCTCTCATCTGGAGTTACTCATAAAGGGTACTCTGAAATAAGGAATTCAGAAACTTTCAATATACCTCTCCCAGGCCATTTTCTCTTGTTCAGTCTAGTAATCACAAGATAAGGAAACTTGGTACAGACCTGGAATCTGAGCACCCAGTTGGGGATTGTTGTTACAGCATGGGATCATGAATTTGAAGCCATCCTTGGCTACATGGTGAGATTCTGTCTCAAAAATAAAAAATCAGCAATAACAATTGGTGTCTTGCTCATGTTTGGTACCCTAAATGTGTTTATCCCAAGGATGCTTGGTATATATAATGGTTGGCTGTACAATAGGTCTTTATTAAAGAAGTAAGTTAATACAATAGGAAGGTACGTTGCTTCCACAAAGACATTTTTATTTCTCCTGGATAAGATGTAGCAATGGTGGTAATGTCAAGATACTTTTGCTCCTGGTGTCCATGGTGTCATGGGGCTAAGCCACAATCTTGTGAAGTCAGATGTGCTCTCCCTCCCTCGTTTATAAATAAGGACAGTGAGCTACAGTAAACTTATAGGTCTTGCTTAGGCACATTTGGTGACTGGTGCAAACTTAGCTCTTGAGATTTACCTCCTAAATTCTGTATCTTTTCCTGTGAGAATGGGGCATGTTACCAATGCTCAACCACAAAACAAAAGGCAAGATATGAGCACCCGTGTTCTGTGTGAGAAGGCTGCACAACCTTTCTATTTTCAGGTTGTCACTGGCCATACTTTCTCTTTTCCTTGTGGTATGCCAGTTGTATTTCCTTCTACCCACTAAAATCATGGCAACCAAAACCATCTTCCAATACTTTACTAATTGTACTCTGGAGAAGCAAAATTGTTTCTTGCTGAGATCTATGGGTCCAAAAATTCTGTACAGACGATAAAATCTTACTGAGTTTTGATTACTTGTTTTTAATGAGAGTACTGAACACAGAAAAGTCTGGTAAGGATTACAGAGCAAGAGGTTCAGGGGCAGTAGACAGAGCCAGTCAAACACAGTCATCGCAGCAATCAGCTAAAAAAATCCCAGTAAATCGTCCCATTTTCTTCATTTTCTTGAGCCTTTACTTTCTGTCCACTTAAATTTTTCATACGGTTATTACATTGTAGTTTGTTTCTGTAAATGTAACACACACACACACACACTTTCTTTTAGGAATGTTTAAAACTCCCCCCCTTCTGCCTGATTAAAATCAAAATGAGCAGAATAAGTTAATTAAAAACAAATTAAAGTTAGGATACTTTGGTCTTTGACTCACAAGCAACATTCATTTTTCTACCCAACAGATGAACATTTAAATTCAGGGAAAGTAGGGATTAAAGCCTAATAAAATGTTATATAAACTCTTAAGTCATGTCAACTTCAATGGTGAGATCATGCCAAGAAAGTTAATGGAGCTCGCTCCAGGGATGACGACCCTGGTGATTTATCCACCTCTGTGTACTTCTAAGCAAAAACACATGTCTGCAGAATGAGCCTTTGCAAACCAAAGAGAAAGAGCAAACTGCCAAATTGTATGGCAGGCCTTCTCTATGCCTGTGACTTTTATACTGAAGGACAATCTTCCTTACATGGCTTCAAGACCATACCTCAAAAAGGCAGAAAGTCAGTGTGCAGAAAGTGCAGGAATGTGTCTTTCTGTGGAGAATGTTTTCCAGGGGCCGCTGCTGTTCTCATTTCAAAGGGACCCCCTCTTGAATCAGGGCCCCTTTGAGGATCTCTCAGTGAAATAACTGCCTTGTTTGATTCTGTCGGATTGTTTGTTTCCTGTTTAAGAATTAGTCCAGAAAACGTAATGAGAAGATGGCCCAATGGGCTGTGAAAATCAATAGCTTTGATGTTTCCTCTTTACCTTGCTGGCTAGCTGGGTATGTGACCCCAGAAGACTGTTTAACCCTTCTCTGTCCAGTCCTCCCTACAAATGGAGTTAAATGTCCTCACCATCCGTGGAGGCTGGGAACACGTAGAGAAACAATGTGTAAGGCTGGCTTAGCAGCTGGGTCAAAATCTTGTCACCTGGTAGGACAAATGGAGTACCCATTGTTTGCTCCGCACAGTGTTCTCAGAGACTGTGAGTTAAATGCCAACACTTAAAACTTGAGAGATCTTAAATAAAGACCTACATATTCCCTTTAGGGAAAAGCAGTCACTTTTATCAGTATTAGGCTTTTCTGGGTAGGCTTTTCTGGGTAGGGTTCTTCCCATCTCCCAGCTTACATTATTCCTCATGTGTACATCTGGCTGGTCTTGCTCACTCATGTTATTTATCTGATATGTCTAGAACTGAAAGTCAGAGCCAGGCTGTACATACACAGTTACAGAGACTGGTACACCTGAGGCCTTATGGATCCTAAGGCCTAGTGTTATCCACGCTGCCTTCAATAAATTCTCCATCTTATTAAGGGCTTATTGTAAGTGATGATTTCAATTTAGGAGGAGTTTATTGAATTCCCTCTGTAGACCTGGCACTGGAGAAACAAACTTAATGAGATATATCCCCTGCCCAAGAGGAACCAGCCCTACTGACCTCTTCAGTCCTATTGATTGGATTGGTGTTTCTCTGTTTCTGTTTCTAGCCCAAGCTGAAACTCATAATATCATTAACGTTTTACATTCTCTTGATACCATCGAGTTGAGTCCGAGTTATTTGTTTGCTTTGTCTTCTGTTCAGTATCCTTATGACAGAAAATAGTTTCAATGACGCTGCTGATGATACATTTTATTTTTCCGTAACTTTGTAGAAAAGACAAACAGAAGACAGTTTGTGTTTTATTTCCTACGGAAACCTTTTATTCTACCTCCTTCTGAAATATCAGGCTCCTGAAGGTTCAGCCTACTCTACCTGTCATCGTGCGGATCAAGTAGTGGATGTCCAGTGAAGTTGATGCCTCAAAAAATAACATCAGATGGAATTCAAAAATGAAGTTCAACTTACCTCTCTTCCCGTATCTCTTCATTCAGATGCTCAGCTAACATATATGTAACGGGAAAGAGTTGTTGATTGGCGTATTTCAAGAAAGAGAAGGCAGGCCAGAGTGGATGCTGGGCAGTGGCGGCGGCGGCGGGGGAGGCGAATAGTAAGGCCAATAGTGCCCAGTCGTATAAAGCCTTGTAGGTGACTGGAACGAAATCAGATTTTCATCTTGAGACGTTCATAAAGAATGAATGGCCAGGAGTCAAGACTAAACTCAGAAACCCATCAGCTAGAGCAAGTGAGGAGTAATGGGCAGTGGCCATAGAGGAACTGGCAGCTGATGGAGATTCCAGACGGATTTAGAAGTTTGAGCATCTGTTGGCACCATGACAACAGCCAACAGATATGTAATGCCAACCACATGTACAGTTTCAAATCTCCCAGCGATCCCATTCTAGGAAGCATATTTTCTAGTAGCAACATGTTTGTTTTTAGTGTTGAAAAGAAATGTCTATTCCAAATTACTGTGTATTTTCTGAAAATATCTCTTTATATTGTCTACTTTATTACTTTAACATCTTTTTACACAACAAACAGCTTTGTTTTGTTATGTTGCAGGAAATTGCAATTGACATTCCTCCTAAATCTGTGATATTTCTTCTAATCTTTTCAACTAACTTTTCCTGTTGTCAGACTGCTGCTAGTTTTACATCAGTGCTACCCATTTTTTTTATCTGCCTACAATTATTTCAGTAGAAACCAGTTTAATAATTCATTTTATTTTTTAATCTACGTTTATTTATTTGTTCATGGGGATGTGTGTGAACATGCATGTATACATACCTCACATGCCACAAGGCTCAAGTGTGAATGTCAGAGGACAACATACTGAACTAAGTTCTTTCCCTCTACTGTATCCATGCAGGGGATCAAACTCAATTCATCATGTTTGGCAGCAAGCATGTTTTGATGCTAAACCATTATCCCCTTCCACATTTAATAATTTACAATTAAAATCATAATTTCCATTTGGTTGATAATTGTTGGTAATGTAGGTCTTCCTGTAACTTGTGTGATCTGTATGAAATGATTAAGTAATCAATCATATTGCAGTAATGTGTAACACAAAATAATAAAACACTTTAAGCTCAATAAATACCTGATGACATAAATGTGTCAAGAAGTTCACAAATGGCTCATGTAGCCAACATATTCACTAAATATATCTCTTAATTTTGCATAGCTGTGACCATAACAACTGACAGAAAGACTTAAAAGAGAAAAGTCCCCTCCCCCTTTATTGTCTCACGGCTTTGGGGACTTTCAGTTTCTATGTCAGGAAAGATGTGGCAGTGTGACCTCATGGAGGCTCTTCAAGTCATAGCAAACCGCAAGCAGAATCAGCTCTAGAGTCCAGAGGCAGAGCATAACCATCAAAGCCATTTTCCCAAGTGACCTGCTCTTCCAGCTAGATCCTATTCCATAAGTGATCCATGCCTTCCAACTTAGCACCAGCAGCTAAACTATAGGCCCATAGAGTACATTTCAGGTCAAAGCATAGGATTCATACAATACTACTCTGTGCTATATAACGGTTCAATGTAAACATTGTTTTTAACGTTAAAATAAAGATGAATTTGGGCAGCTGTGTTTTGAGCTGCTTCTGTTCTTAAATCCATCTTATAGGGGTTAAAATGAACTAAGATTTGAAATTCAGTTCCTCTTTGTTATTAAGCTACATCGTCAATGCTGGGTGCTTGGGTGGCCGCTACACTGGACACTATAGCTCCTGTGGAATATAACATTGACCCTTTCTTCCTGGAATTCTCCTAGCTGGTCCCAACCAGTGAAGGAGTTTGGGATGAGTTCTTAGATTCTGGCCTATTTAAAACTAAAATGATGTTGAATCTTTCTCTGAAGAAATAACTCATTATGAAGCCCAGCCCTTAGAAAGCCAGACTCCATTTTTAAAATGTTTCCTTGAAGAACAGCCAGCATTATCCTTAAGAAAAGGAAACAATCAATTTGACATAGAAAAATTAATTCATCTACTACACATGTGACTTTTTAAGCTCCTAGGCTTTAAATATGCATGTCCATAAAGCCAGAAGTACTGAGAAGGCCAATGCTGGCTGCCAGCCATTGAGATGATACTGCCACCAGTTGGCTTAATATGTTCTTTTTTATGTAAAATGCCCTTTTATGTAAAATAATAAAAATATTAATGGTATTGTTTAATGATGGTTGTTTCTGCCACTAAACAAATAACCCCAATAAAAGCTTTTGAAATTTGGTAGACCTGAGAACATCCTGAAGCATATGTCCCTAGTTTTAAAATCTGTGGGGTGACAATCACTAATGTACTGTGTAATGTTAGAGTATGTGCTGGCTGCCACACGCATTCTGCTGTATCTATGCACATCCATGGCATGTTTTGTTCATCAATCACTTTCAGCTGCTTAAACTCTGATCTCTCTAGTCACCCTAATGTGTGTCCAGACCTGCCGTCAATGCCCCTTGTCCTTGCCTAACACTTTGAAGCAAGAGCAGACCCCTTCATGTCGGTGAGACTCTGGACTTCAAGAAAGATCAACCTTGACTTCCCACTGCTTGTGGAAGACCCTCTATGCCCCCATGTCCCCCATGGCTAGTGTCACAAATATTAATGCTACACTTCCACATGCTGGGCTCAGAATGGTCCCTTTTAATTAAAATATGGATCTAGTTTTTCAAATGCATGTTCAGATTTCTGCATGTGGAGAAATACTGCTCCTGTGGAGTGCAATTTCACTTTGTGCAAAGTAGGTGCAGATTTCATTCAGCTCTCTTTGAAGATGCAGAAACGTCCTGAAACCCTGGGATGATTTTTTTTCTTTCTTTCTTTTTTCTTTTTTTTTTTTTTTTACTGCTTTTATATTCTCAATGGTTTCCTGGATATTAGGGGAGAGCTTTCATGTATTCACAACTTGGGGATTCTGAAACATTTTGGGGGGGGATAAATATTAAGGGGAGCCAAATTGAGTCAAAGTTAAAGCAAATCAAATAGGCCCCAAATAAAAATTTTAATGTAACATTTAATATATATTGTTATTAGCCAAGACTACTCTACCTTGGTTCTCATAGCAATAAGCCGAAAGCTTCTTATGGGAAAATGACCTCTATGCACATCAATATTCTCCACATGGAAAAAGAGCCCTAACTCTCTCCCTGAAGACAACTAGGAAGAGGTACTGGTGAAGGAATTCTCACTCCATGAATTTGTCTCACGTTTTAAATGGGTCGTGGCTGCTTTGGATTTCACAACACATCCCTGGGCTTACTTTGGGTGTGAGTATTGGCATTCACTGACGGATATAACTGAATCCTATAAGTCTGTGATGGTGCCGGGCACTAATATTGCCCAATGTGTTCCTAGTACCCTCCTTTCTGATCTTCCTTCATTTTATCTTCTAACACACTCCACATTTCTTATGGGGTGAGGTGTTTACAATGGTCTGTTCTGCATAAATAGACAGAACAATGGTATGGGGGTCTAAAAATATGAACAACCAGTTCTAATATTATTTTCAAAAATGTCAAGATTTGGCTCCCTTATAGAACCACTGCTTCTGTTGTCCATGAAGCCCTCTTTCTGATTCCTTACTGTCTCACACCCACATACTTCCCTATAGATTTCAACCTTTGTATCTATGATCAATGCGTTTCTAATGCCGTCTTTAAAAAAGAGTAATGATGGACGCAGCATCCTGTCCAGGTATATCTGTAATTTATACTGAGAAGTTAGCTAACTTCTTGTTAACTGAAAGTAACTATAGGGATTTCAGATCCATTACATGTTATTGAAGAACTTGCCCTGCAAAAATAGACCATGGCAGATCTGTGAGAATTAACCGCTAGCTCTGATCAGCATTGGCGCCAGCCCAGCCCTACTCCAGAGCACTTGACCTTACCCTGACTAGTCCATGTTCCCTTAAGCCATTCTCGTAGTTTCATTTTGTAGTTTCGTTCTGTTTATTTTCTCCTCTGCCTGCCCTAAAAGCCCCTTTCTTTGAACATCTCCCCATTTGGTATCGGAGTTGCCTAGCTGATCTCTTGCCTGCTTTGACACACTGTTGGAGACTGGGCTTCAGTCTTTGTGAAGACGCCAGAGTTTCGATGACAGATAAGGCTCGTGAGCTTGCTACCGAGTCTAATGATTTCACTCGGATCTCCCCAGAGACCTACATGATGGAAAGAGACTCTTGCAAGTTCCTGACCTCCATATGTGTCCCCCCCAAATGAATAAGTTAATATAAAAATAATGACAATAGATAAGACTAACAGAGGTCTTGAAACATTAGCATGTTGCTTTTGAAATTTTATGTTCTCAGAGCTTTGCTTACAGGGAATAATTACTAGTCATTGGTTGCTTTGCATTTTGAAGGTTGTCAGGACAATATTGCTGATATAAAAATCAGCCTGGCTCACCCTCTGTACCCAGCAGCACTGTACCCATCTTGGCCAGTGGGCATCCAGCAACAATAAGCAAAAAGGGACCAAGAAGCCCAGATCAGGAAACAAGAGGTGGTGTTTCTGAGTTTTCTCTACCTAGGAAGCTGGCGCAGCCTCTAATATGCCTCAGGGACCTGGGACAACTTGTTCAAGCTGTGTCTCACAGCCACTCACAACAGTTAACTTCAGGCACATTTTCACACTGTTTGGCGCAAGCTCCTGGCAGCGTTCCTAAACACTCTGAGGAAATAATTCCACAAAGTGGCATAAATTAATGTGACTAATTAACATGATGTTAATTATTTGTAAATTGTATGTTTGGATACACATTACTTGAGAGGCATATGTTATATTCAATGTTTACTGAAACAAGCGACTGCTGATAGCGCCTCCTGAGTGTTCCCTTCCCCACAGTCAGTGAGTGGAGGTTTCTCTAAAAATAAAAAGCGTTTCCTCAGGGGAGCTGCATGAATGCCTGAATATAATCAGCTGCCACCAAAGTAGCCCCAGTCCTTTAAAACACGCAAGGAACTGAGGCATTCAGCCTCATACCTGATGTGTGTTAGCGACGGCTTTATTAAGCCAGTTCTTCTCTGTGGAAAATCTACAGGCAGATGGGGTGCTCCTCAAATCTGGCTGGCAGGGTAAGGGCTTCCCAGAAGTCCCACCCTTAGCACATTCATGAGGCTTTGGGGGTTCACGAAGACCAGGAAGATCAGACACTTACAGGCCTAGCATCACAAGTGCAGACTCATCAAGACATCTAATTCAGCAAGGGAACATTGTCTGCACACCCCATCTTGATATTACACCCCTGAGTAAATCAGGTTGTTTAAAGTAGCTTTGAAGTTCTGTATTGTTTGTTCATGTTTCATAGGATCCTAAATATATTATTCTGATATATATACACACATACATACAGAAGTTTTGGCTGAGGACATATTTCATTTGATAGAGGGATAGTCTGGAATACAGACCGTCCTAGATTTGAGCTCTAGCACCCTATAAACCCATATTATGGTGCATGCCCATAGTCACCCCCACTCAGAGGTGGAGGAAGGGAGATTCTGATTCAAGACTATCTTGACCTACACACGGTGTGTTTAAGGCCAGGCTGAGCTAGATAATACCCTGTTTTGAATAGCTAAAATTTACCACAGAGTTATGCAACTGTGCTTTATTCTGACAACTCATGAGCACCAGAATCCAGGCGCAGTCCTGTACATGATGCTTCTTCCTGTACGTACTCACACAGACAATGTTTTTCTCTCTTAACTAAGAAATCACCACTAGCCTTTGTGGTTCCAAGAAAATCTTCTTCACAATTTAACAGATAGAAGGTTGTTCTTACCACAGATCTTAGCATCTCTAGTATCTTATATTGTATTACTTATTTGTGAAGTTACGAATTACCTTCTTCTGGTGAAAGAAAGCACACTTTTCCTTGTCTTTGACATGTGCTTACTACTCCTGCATTTTGGAAACATTATGAAGTAAGCTATAGGTCACTTGAAGACAAGTGCTAGAAGCCGCAACAGTGAATACAATACACAGACTGCTAGGTGACTACTGGTATGGTAGCATATAAAGCCTAGACTCACTGAGCAAAGCGATGCTCCTTACTCTACATGGGACAGAGTATGATGAGCTAGGTTTAATCCAGCCTTCCTAGAATGGTGTATAACTCAAACTTTATAAACGACTTATTTCAAAAATCTCTTTAATATTTCGGGGATGGCTTTGACCATGATTAACTGAAACAGAGGGAAGCAAAGCCAAGAATAAGATTATGCAGCTGTTATGATATTCTCAAGAGTCGGTAGGTAACAAGACTCTTAGAGCAACAAGTATCTTAGCAACACATTTGAGATTATTCCATCTACTGCATGAGTAAAATCATGAACTTGTTAAAAATCCAGTGTCAGAATTAAATGGCCAAGTGCCTCAGGGTAAATAATAGTGATTCTTCTTCCACCATCTTCTAAAACAAGACAGTGGTTATACCTGCTCCTGGGGAAGAATGAACACATCCCTCTTGCAAATATCGGTGTTTAGGGCCAGCTCTTCTAGATTTCAGACTTTATTATGCACATACATATTAAGGAAAGGTAAAAATAATAAAGAGACAGAATGAAGACTAGTCCAAGAACCAACTGAGAAGGAGTTTCTGTGTTCATTCCAGAAGCAACTGCAGCTTCTTCCATAAAACTGTTGATTATAAGATGCGTCCCACTGGAACGTAGAAGTATTGCTGACAGCCCAAGCTAATTTCTACTATTCATGAAGGTGAAGCAAAGAGCAGGGCATCTTTTGGGGACAAAGAGAAATTCCTTACATATTGTGCTATACACATAGATAGAAGAGATAAATATTCCTTAAAAATAATATTTGTTTCAGTATCAGCCATGAACTCTATTAATTCCTTAAAATGCTGTTTGGAATAGCCATGACTTGTGAACATTTAGGTAGCATGGCATTAATTAGTAGTACATCTGTAGGTATATATGTGAATCTCTAAACTCTTGAAACAACAATAGAGCTAACATCTGTCTGGAGCCTCTTCAGGCAAACATTGCCGTGAGCCCTCCAGCAGAAATATTCTAGATTTGTGATTGAAAAACAGGTTAGTGTTTATGTGTCACTGATGGGATTCATAGGGCCTGGATCTGCTGCAGCTTCCAGAATACGTGGGAAGTCTTAATAAATACATCAGGAATCTTGTAGGTTAATTTACCCAGATGTACTCAACTCCTCGTGATATGTTGTGTAAGAAGAGTTTGGCACTTGGATCTAATGTTCTCTCGGTTTCTGTCTCTTTTACACACACACACACACACACACACACACACACACACACACACACACACACATACACAAACCACATTAAACATGCAAGTTCACATACATGCACACAGGTTTTATGTCAATAGACATGTATTTAAAAATTCAAGGAGGATCCAGAAAGATGGTTCAGTGCTTAAGAACACGATTTCCTGGCAGAGGCCCTAAGTGTTGTTCCAAGCACACTACTTCTACATGGCAGCATACAGTCATTCATAATTCCAGTTCTTGGAAATCCATCTCGTTTTCTGGTCACTGTAGACACTGGGCATGTATGCATTGCTTGTATACATGCAGGCAAATAACTTATACACAAAAAATAAAAATAATAAATCTTCTAAAAGTAGCAGGGAAAGTAAAAAATCTTACAATTACATTTTATTTAAATTAATTAAAATTGTTTTTATCAAAAAGTAAATATTCAAATTAGAAAATTCTAATTGCTCTGACTGAACGATTAGACTTTCAGTATATGTTTGCAGGAATTGTTTGGGACAAACTTAAACTTCATCACAAGGAATAATCTAGCTAAAAACAACTCTTAATTTTGCTTCTTAAATAATGTCCATTTTTGACACTGGAGTTCTGAATAACCTCCCTGGTAGGCCTGTGACCAAAGAAGTTAGACATAAAGTTTTAAGTTGAAATTTAGTATCTTGCCACAGTCTAGTTAACATAGGATTAATATTTTCCTTTTCTACATAAAAATGTCGTTTTCTAAGGAATCATAAATTTTTCAGCAGCAACTGTCTGATTTCTGTCTGTTAAAAAAAAGTCAAATTATTGGCTTGAGCTAAGAGTTTTAAACTCTGCCCTGCTTTGTACTTACTTAAAACACCCCAACTTCAGAGCCCTTCCTCTGTGAATTAATCATGTGCAGAGTACATGGCATAGAAATTTAGCTATAAATATAAATGAAATGGCTCCAGCTAGGGCTGACTTCAAAAAAGCTAGTGCGATTTGCAGTTTTCGGAGGGTGGGGGAGAGGCAGAAAGAGAGAATTTTTAGAGAAAAAAGGGGGAAGTTGAGGGGAGTGATTAAACATAATAGAGTCTTTTTGCATTAAAACCTCAGACTCGTGTTGAATGTCAACTTCATTGCAGATATTCAGTGAATCTGTTTATAAATTCTACTGTGGAAGTAAAAAGAACTGAATGGTCTGTATCAGGCTCTTCTGTTTCCTTCCCACCTCATCTATGGAACCAACAGTGAAAAAAGGAACCTACCTATTTGGATCATTGTGACGGATCAGCACATTGGTGCTGGGGAGTAGTCTGTCTGGTACCAGCAGACCAGTGGTCAAGCTGGGGATCTCTGCAGACAAGATGGGAAGGGCCTAAAATGGATATGTAGTATATAAAAGGCCAAAAACTTTACATGTGAAGTCTATCTTCAGATCTAGTTCATGTCTTCACCTATATGTATAGGTGTAGGGCTGAAATTTGGGGACCATACTGAGTTAGGTTCAAGCTGGTACATGTGTTAGTATGTTGGGGAGGGCAGAGGTGTTTGCACAAAATATGCTATCTTTCCTTGACTTAACTACTCAACTGTTATGTGGATGAAATGAGAACATTTGTGGGAAAAGCCAGCAAGATCAGCTGTCCATGTTCCAGACATGTGATTTATATGCTGTGATTCTGGTTAAATATACAGAATACAGGCAATCGATATATTTATTCCACCCCAGTAATCCTTTTACCTGGGAACTCAGACTAGTAAGCAATGTTGAACACAGTGTGCAAAGCAACATGATCGACGTTATGTTCAGAGTACAGTGGCAGCAAAGGAGAGAGCAGGAAGTTCCTGTGAAATGTGCCAACGGTTTTAGTTACTTTCTTGCTACTGTGATGAAGCGCCATGACCAACAGCCATTTAAATAGGAGAGGGTTTATTTTGGCTTACAGTTCTATAGGAATAAGGAAAGAATTCACTATAGTAAGATGACATATGGGCAATCAGTGGGCATAGTGGCAGGAACAGGAAACTGGTGGTATGTAAACCATAAGCACAAAACAAAAAGAATGAACCAGGTTAAGGCTTTATACTCTTAAAGCTCAGCCCCAGGTATGTACTTTGTCTTGCAAGGCCCCCAAACAGAACCATAAACTGGGAACTGAGTATTTAAATTCCCCAAGCCCATGGGAGGTCATTTCTCATTTAAACCACCACATAAATATTGGCTACAAATACACTAAAGGACGGAGATGTGTGTCCTTCCTCTCTCAAAGAGGATATATATAAAAGCAAGAAAAGCCCCAGAGATGGCTGGAGTGGGGACTGTAATTTGAATAGCAATTCACTTATCTGGGCTCTGGAAAGAGGGAGGGGGACAGGGAGGAGGGATTGACTGTGTTGGTGAGACGAAGTCTGGAGCCTCATCAGAAGCTGATTGCTCTCTCTTGGCATCTTAAACTCATCCTCAAGACCCTGAGCTGGACCCTGAGCTGGTGGAACTGGATATGATAAGATTCTCAGATACATCAGAGCATGGAGCTTTGCGCCCTCTGCTCTGCCAAGGAAATCCTTCATTCATTGGACATGGTCTGTCACTTGCTATACACGCTCCAGCATATAATGGCTTTATTGAAATGAAATCCACATACTGTACAGTTCACCTGTTTTAAACTGCTCAGTTCAGTAATTCCTACCATATCAGTATAGCCAGGCAACTATTGCTGTAACCAGTGTTGAAATATTATAGTATCCTCCCCCATGAGACTCTATCCTTACTATAGCAGTCACAGTTTTGACTCTCCTCTTAGCCCCTAGGAACTACTCTTCTATTTTCTATCTATAGTTTACATGTTCTGGCCATTCCACAGGAATGGAATTAGAGTATATATGTGCTCTCTTTCGACTTACTGCACATTCATGGTTCGTGTTCATGTTGTAGTAACTATCTTGTCTTTATTTCCTCTTATGAGCAATAATTCTTTCTAAGGTTAGAACACAAAGTGTCTACTCACCTGATTGACAGGTGTCTGGGTGTTTCGTGGTCTGGGGCTATTCTGAAGACTATGTCTAGTTCTGCACCTTTTTTTACATGGTAATTTGCCTTCACTTTTCTCATGTTCACTGAGCAGTGATATTGCTGAATTGTATGAACTGTCTTAAGGTATGATATACAAAGTAGTCTTTATCACTGTGAAGCTCATGCAACTCTAAGGTCAGGCTCTTTGATGAAGATGTGCATTTCTGACATTAGACCATCTTTCTTCCAAGAAGCACTCGGCATGTGGGGATGTCGAAACACAAGGGCCACAAACTCTGCTTGGCATTCTGTTGTCGAAGCAATGTTGTCAAAACCAGCATTTGCCAGTATGTCAGGTGTACTTCTCCTCCGTATTCCTTAAGTCCTGTGGGAGAGCAAAGCATCTTCCAGTGAACCTATTGGATTTAATGGCACCAAACACAGAGAATTCCTCTGTAAACTACAGACAGCTGTGCAATGAAGGTGTTTGTAAATACTGAGCAACTGACAAGTTGACACAAGATGGACAGAAAACAACTCTTTAAGAAGCAGTGAGTGCAGAGCTGTTTCTTGTAGGAGTCACCAAGGAAACTAGGAAAGAGTAGATTTAGGTACTATGTGCATCCTTGCACAAAGAATTCATCCTTCAAATGCATCTTTAGATTTCATCTGGAAAGAAAACAATCCCGTAAATAAATTGACATTCCAAACTACACCAAGTCTTCTCATACGCTTATTTTCTAGTGCACATACTTATTGAGCATTTCTAAAAGAGATTACTAATTAATTACCCACTACTAAAGACAATCATATGCTTGTTCTCAGACATCTGTGCATATATGCAGAATGACAAAATAGTTTGAAATTGTTTGTTTGAAATAGCTCCAAGGATGCACAAGAATGATTTGTATGATTTGCAATGCTCTTTCTTCTAAGAATAATTTGCCCTCTTTCTTTAAAGGATGGAAAGAAATATGGGTGGGGTAGTTTGAATGAAAATGGCCCCTTTGGTTCAGAAGGAGTGATACTCTTGGAAAGTGTGGTCTTACTAGAGTCGCTGTGGTGTTGTTGGGGGAAGTATGTTACTCAGGCAGTCTTGGAGGTCTCAGCAGCTCAAGCCAGGACTGTGTGTCTCTGTTCTCTCCTGCTCTCTGCAGATCTCACCTCCTCTCTCCAGGACCATGTCTACTCTGAACTCTACTCATTTCCTGCCATGAAGATAGTGGACTAAACCCCTGAACTGTAAACCAACCCCAACTAAATGTTTTTCTTTATAAGAGGTACCATGGTCATGGTGTCTCTTCACAACAATAGAAACGCTAACTAAGACAGCAGGTCTTGGCACCACTTAAATAAGAGTTAATACCATGATGATAGTAAATTATACTTTAGCCTTCTTTACTGTTTGTCAAACTGAATATTTTGCTTGCATTGTTTTAAGGACATCTTAATACTGCTCTGAGAGAGGAACTACTATGAACCCTACTTCCTAGATGAAGAACATAATCTCTAGAGCATAACACCTATCAGTAGGACCTTGAAACGGATAACTAAAGGAATGAGAACTAAAACACAGGTATGCTAGGCTTCAGGCATGCCACATGTAGAGCCCACGTGGAAATAAGAGGAAAAAGCTCATCTTTCTCCACGTGTTGGAAAATTATTGTGGTAATCTCACTGTATAGACCAAGACAAATGATGGACATTTATTGGAAAGCTATTATAACGAACATCCCAATAGCTGATGCCCAAGATATGAAAGACATGACTGCAGAGCGCTGAGTAGGTAAACTACTCTAAGGCACAAGTGTTTGACTAACTTTGCCATTCAGTCAGAAAAACTTGATCACCACCAACAAACAAAATTTTTCTACTGTCAAATCCAATATTTTCTTTTCATTCAACTTAACGAAACGTTGTTTTAATTTTGATGGCAATTAGCTATCTTTTTATCCACTGGACATTTTGAAAGACTGACTTCCACCAATGAGTGGTAACAGAAATTCATACCCAATGTCTACTTTTAAGAGCTGAGTATAACATATTGGCTAAGTAAACAGTTAATAAAGCTATAATTATGACAAAATTGTATGAGCTTCCTTAGAAGAGCCATCAACAAATAGTTTATGGCAGTCACCTGAAGGAGAGCCATGGACACTGGGAAGAAACTGGACCATTAATTTGGATCCTCGGAAAAGAAGGTCCAGGAGTAATGCTGGGACAGTAGCAATTTTCTTTTAATCCTTAATGTCATTTGTCAGATTCTCTGGTTATATTTTCTCCATTTCTCTCTCTGGCACTTTATCATCTTGTTACTAGGCTTTTAATTTGCTGGCCTCATTTTCTTATGAATTCATGACAGTCTTATGAAATCCATTTATTTTTCCTTATAAATAGCCTTATCTAATACATTATCTTTCTTTTTTCTTGGTCTTTTTTTCCCTTTCTTTCTTCCTTCTCCGCTTCCTCCTCCTTTTTTTGAGACAAAAGTATCGCTCCAGCTATGTAGCCTGCACTGGCTTCAAACTTACGGCATCCCTCCCATCTCAGCCTCCTTGAGCTAGGGTCCCAGGCATGTGCCACCACACCCAGATTCTTTCTTTAAAACAGACAGCATCTCTTTTCTTCTACATTACTCTTACTCCAGGGTGGTTCAGGCATCCTTTGTGATGTCATGCTGCAGGCGTGACCATCCACTCTACTCTAAGGGAGCCTTTGATTTCAGTCAAATAATTGACTTTCCAGGGCCTTTGGCTTTGGAAAGAAAGACTAAGTTTGAAAGTGATAGTTTGCTTGCTCCAGCTTCAAAGTTATGTGTTTCCTTCTTTGGCACCTGATTTTAAATGTCATCACACCACAGCTGGCCTCTTCACACCTTTGGTTGTCCTAGAGATCACGTCATTTGCTTGATGTGGTGGTGGTTTTCCTTATCTGTCTCCACCTCAGTGATTTTGCTTTCCTTTCTCTTCTGTAGTACTTCTCTCTTTTGCAGCTCTGGCTTTCTCCTTTTGGTGCCAACCACAAGCTTCCCTCTCATTTCCTGATCCATTCACAAGAAGGATTATATTGTCGGTGGCAGACTCTCTTCATGCACGAGCCTCCTGCTCTGATGCTCATGTGAAGTGTGCTCTTCTTGAAAGGCACCTTGTGGTTTCTTTTTCTCCTAAAATATTGTCCACTCATCGAACAAACACCACCTCTCTCTGCTCCTCCTTCCATCTGAAAATCAACCTAATTGGAACCTGTCTCCTCCGAATCCAGCTCACCTTCCGCATGCGTTTTTCTTGTCCTTGTAGCTTTCAGCTTCCCATTAGGACTTGGAGCAGGTATGTTTTTCTGCCTCACACGTCTAAGCATAGAGTAGAAAACTTTCTCTCTTCCTCTCTCTCCCTCTCCTTCCCCCTCTCATACACGCACATACTATTTCTTTCTAACACCCTCTCCCATACTCCCTTACACAAACACACACTCTCGTACACACACTCACACACGTTCTTACACACATTCTCTTATACACACATTTTCTCTCAATGCTCTCTCCCACTCACACACATCCTCTCTCTGTTACACACCCACACTCTCTCCCCCAAGTTACCCCTCCCACACACACACCTACTAAGACTCTTCATTAGGAATTCTTTATAGGGGAGAACTTAAGCAATCCATAAATTTGGTTTTCTGGCCATCAACCACAAGTTCTAAGAACTGCCTGTTGCTCCACTTCTACAGCTCACTGTCCTGATACAGACATTGGGAATGCTCGAATACCATCTACTTTGTAGGTTGTTATGATACTGTATCCTATGACACAATAAATGGATATAATAGTACCTGTGGTTGGCAGTTTTCTATAATTATAACAAAAATAAGAAAATTTACATAAAAGATGTATATGGTAATTCCAGTCCATTTTTTAATATTGCTTTGGGGACATTTACAAATCTGCACATCATGACAGGAACATGTAGTGAGCCACAACTTCTCACCAACCAAGACCATAAGGAAACACAGTGTGAGACAACTCCAGTCACATAATACCTTCCAGAGGTGTGTCCAGAATAACCTACTGGCTAACCTCTATGCTCCATCTCTTTAAGGTATCATACCTCACAGTAGAACCACTCTGAAGAGCAATCACTTAAACACATGCACCTTTGAGGCTCATTCCATAGCCAAGCTTTATGAGTGCCTAGGAAGTGGCTAACCACACTGATCAAACCTGAATACTACTTTCATTGTGCTTCCAACATACCTGGTTAACAACCACAAAGATAGACAATAAACATGGCTAGCTTTTCTCCTTAAAAACTCAAGGCCTTATCTGTAGCATCCCTAAACAGGTCAGCATGCTGGAGCATCTTTCATGTGCCAGTTAGCCATCTATAGTCCATTAATTACTTAAAAAGTCTTCAATTATGACAACAGCTGATATCACAGTTATCTTTTTACTAATCTCTTTCCCCACTACTATATTAGCTCATCTATCTGCTTATTCTGCAAATATTTTGCACATCCCCAAGAAAGAGTACTTGCTCCTATTCCTGGTAGCATATTATGATCTTGAGAAACTGAACAGATGATTATAGTGATTATTATAACATTCCAAATGACAGTGTATTATAAAGGAGAAGTTTAATACACACACACACAGTGTGTGTATTTGTGTGTATATTCACATACAATATACAATATGTAAAGTATATACACACATAAATAAGTGTTTAACAATAGGCAGCATTAGTGGATAGATAAATTTTTGTGTAACCACCCAACAAATTGGGAAGGCCATTAAGTCACTGAGAAACAGGTAGACAGCTTGTTCTATGTCACATCTTCGTCTTCCACAGTGTTTGGCACACCTGCATGACATGTTGTATCTGCCCCGTGCCTTTAGGTTACACTAATCAACACTAGGTTCCTGGTCACTTACTTATTGGGGAAATAAATTTTATAGGAAATGAGTACTTCATCTCAACATTTAAAAGAAATAAAACAACTTCTTCGGTCCCTTTCTCATTTAATAATATCTCCTGCCAATTTGCTATTTGTAGTATTTCACCCATCTTTGACTTTTGTTTCAGAGTTCTCTCTAAAGCCAAGTTACACCCATGCCAAATTTTGATAGACCCAATTTAGCATAATTAGCTTTAAATTATCTTGCATGGCAGCAGAATATTTTGGAGCCATTTTTTTCCCTCTGTGGACAATGTTGAAAACACTCTAGTTAGAATTAATTCTCTGTGTCATTAATGAGAGGGAGAAATGTACAACCAAACCAGTAGGATTCTTATTTAATTTATCTTGCTCTTGAGCAAACATTATCAAGTTTCTTTGCAGCTCTCGGAATGCTGCTTCAGAATTTTATTTTAAAGTGAAGGATCCTAGAATGAATTCACTGTTGTTTTGCATTTTGAGAATTCTGTGTATCCCAACAACATCTGACAAATTCCAAGTTGGAGGCTGCTTACCTGTGCAAGTCCTGTGCTTGCTGCTATAATACTGCATACTGCGCTAAACGCACTGCATGAATATGTTGCCCTGTTTGTATGGAGGGCAGGGAGATCAACCCTTTGCATGTGGGCAGAGTAGGCTGCCTGTTTTTGTGTGCCCAGAATTGTGTTTTCCAACTTAAAGTAACTCGCAAGATAATGCTTGTTAAGTTGAATAGACCAGTGGAAAAGCTTCAGCCTGTGATCTTAGAAAGACACAGAAGTAGCAATTTAACTTGAACAATAGAGGAAAGAGTTGACATTTTGTATTATTAGAGCTGATCATCTGAGTTTGTTTGCTTGCTTGCTTGCTTGTTTTTCATTTGGTTAGTTTTTCAAATTTTCCTAAAATATTGGTTTCCCTTTTCCAGAGATTGTCCACTATTTGAGCTAATCATGGCTGGATTTGGCTGGGAGGGGCCAACCTCTCTGTTCTGTAATCATGGAAGATAAGGTTGAAACTCATTGAGACACAGTTTCTAGAAAGACACATGCTTCCTTCCTTTGCACACCTACTTCTTTAGTCATGTAGCATCCTTCCTCCATCAGTGTTTGCTGTCACCGTCTCTCACTCTGGGGACAGACTCCTTATTGTATGTTTTAAGCCAAGAAGAAGTAAAGGCTCATAACGATTAGATGGCTTACTCTAGTTCACGTAAACATTAAGTGACAAAAAATAAGATTCCTGGTATGATAGTTACCTCAGTGTCTCTTGACATCCATACCCTGATATCCTTTCTATTTGAGAATGGCTTAGTGAATTGTTTCTAGCAATAGAACAGGATGCCCAGAGGCAGAGGTGACTGATCAACACTTTCAAGATTAAGTTATTAAGTGACTGTGGCTCAAGTCAACCCCAGAAGATCAGTTGACATATAAAGAGTTGTACCAAGATCTTGGTTTTCCAGTTCGCAGATAGAGACTCAGATCAGCTAACCATCATGCACGTGACCTTAGAAGCAGATCTGCTAGTTGAGTCAAGATGAATACAGCCCCCACTGACACCCTGATTATAGATTTGTGAAAACCACTGATCCAGAGGCCCTCAAGAAAGATATTCCTAGACTCATAAACTACAGAAATTAAAAAAACAAAATCAGTGTGTGAACTTATTTATTTTATGATTCTCCCTGAAGCCGTAGGTTGCTAAATTAACAGCCTGATGCCAGATGTGAGATATCTTACCTCAAATTATGGTTTAGGAATGTTTCAGGGACCCTCCAAACCATCACAAGCTATTGCCATTGCTCTTGTTTTCCCACCAAAAAAATCAGTGCTAAGACCAGGAGGCAGAATATACTCAGGTCACAGGACATACAGAAATCTAGTTGGCAAAGACCAGGAAGCTTCTACCTTGCTGACTAACATTCATTGTATTGGAAGGTGTTGTTGTGCAGACTTGTGGGGCAAAACGTCATCAGTTCTCTTAATCAAATGTGAACACTGAACAATAATAATGGCTGATATGACAAGATGTAACCATGAGTGCAATGGTGCCATGAATGGTATGGGATAACCAACCGATTTCTGATTGGATTTAAGGCTCACTCCACAGGAGGAAACATATGCTCAATACCTTAAATCGGGTTGGGGACTCAACGGTCCCAACAGTAAGCATACTACTGTTATTTGATAATTGGATACAATATTATGCTGCCTCCTAAATCACTATTTCTGTATCTGGAGCTCAGTGAAGCTCTCAGTCATCATTAGAAAAGCCTCCCCCCTTTTTCTAATTTCTTTCTTTTCTTTGTGGTAGACAATGGATAGTTTAACACAGAAATTCATAACTGATCAAATTACAGAGAATAGATGTCATTGGATTGCTCAGCCCCACCTGGGATATGTCTTTTATCCTTCCCCAGAAAATACCTTAAGGACCCTCATCGAATGGGGATTTGAAAGACTACAGGAGCCAGAAGTCAGGGAAGATTGGAGTGGAACTGTCTCCTGTACTTGACAGGACCACCACACTCACAGATTTATAGCAGCTATGGTTGCCTGCACAAGCCTTGTATTAGATAAAGCCAATCAACATTCTGTCGTGGGGAGATGGAGGAACTTATCATCTATCTGCCTTTATCCCTGACTTGGGGTTATTGACAGCTGATGGCTTCAGGAACCGAAAGCATCACTTTTCTTTAAGAGTGTAGTCTGTGGAAAGTGAGCCATGCTCAATCTCCAGAGGAAAGACCCACATCAGTAGTAGATGGGCACCACAAACTGGATTTAGTCGGTTATGCAATTAAAGAAAGGCATGCGATGGGGAGAGATGAATCTGGGAAGCGTTAAGAGTATGATATGAATATGAAAATACATGTATTAAATTCTCAAATAATTAGTAAAACAACATATTCCAATTATTAACCTTATGATGGCACAAGATAATATGTTAGGATCTCACTTCTAACTTCATGCCAATGATGGTCCTTAGTGGAAACCATTACAACAAGCCTAAAGGTTATGGAGAAGGAGAACATGGAAAAGAATTTTTTAGGAAACTCTAATGGTTTGCCTTTGTACTCTGAATGATTGCTGGCCTCCTGGTAGAAGAACCCCAGAAGAACACAGCTCAAGAACTGTGAAGCAATGGGGCCAGTTAGTATTCTAGCTCTAGAGGGTCTTTTCAGCTAGATTATATTCAAGGTAACACTGAATGAAATTATCAGGATATAAAGATCAGTTGTGGGTTGAAATGAGTTACATCTGCTCAAAGGGAGCTGCTTCTTACTCACAAATAGGCTTCCAGTGCTATGCTTCTTTCTTCATCATAAGCACACTGGGACAGGCTTTACAAGTCCAGGGATTGTCCTGATTATCATAACACTGCCACCATGACCCCATCATTCGTCTGGGTTTCTGTTTGCATCTCCTTGGCCAAAGTCTTTGGGAAAATCCCAGACAAAAATCTCAAAGATGATAATGATGCCAGCTAGTAGAAAAGCAGGGTAATTTTTCTATGAAAGAAAAAAAAAATGTTGGTGACTTAAAATCTGTAGTTATTCCAGGAAATTAAATGGTAAAATAAACTGTATCCCTTCAGGGATACCTGAAGGGTGTGAATCAATGTTGTGCACTCAGATTGAACATGATAGTCATTAAAGGGTACTGAATCACCTGTATAACCTCTTCCCCCATAATTCAGAGTCATAGCAGCTCTGAATTCTTGATTGGTTGTACTATATGTACTATATGTACTCCCTGATAGCGCACTGTAACCCAGTTAGACCTGGAACTCAATGGGCTGCCCACGGTGGCTTCATGCTTTACCTCTTGAGCACTGGGATTGCAGGCGTGGACCACCACATCCAGATAACTTTGTTTTCTCTTAAATATCAGTGTTATGATTCCTTCAGAGTCAGAGTTAACTGAGTAAACTGAGTAGGGAAGCATGGGAGACTGGCTATGTACCTTAGGGGCTTAGGTGTGAGAAAGTCACTAGGTGGTCTCTCTATTTGGGCAATGATTGATATCGACAGGTCTAATACTATGACTAGACACAAAACGGTAGTGTGTTGCTGGTATCCCCTATATCTTCTATGTGTTTCCTCACTTCAGAGCTTTGATCTACATCTATTCAGCTCGAGCCTCTTGTGTTCTTCATATAATGGATTCTGCGAGCTAGTTTGATCCCAGAGAACCTATTTCATCTTCTCAGTGTGATACAATGGAGGCCTATGTGGTCTAACCAGCTGCACTTGCATCTAATACCACCAAGAGTCCCTTTCTTTCTTGGCTCCAGAGCCTTCTAGCATCTACCAGAGTGGACATCTCCCCCTACCTTCCTGTTTCCTTCTACAACCCCCATCTTTCTCATAAACTCCTGTACCTCCTTCAAAATGCAATTCACATCATTTCATCCAAGAAAGCTTTCATGGTTTCTTGAGACTTATTTGGCCTCAGTATTTAAGACCAGGTTAGAGAAGAAGCCGCCTGTGCTCCCCAAATAACTGGGAATGTTTGTTGTTCCGTCCTATGCATTGCTTATATTACTCATCTTCATCTATGTTTTTCTTCTGCACTCATTGAGAGTCCCTGTTATGCAAGGCCAATAGCATACAGTTCTGTATCAAGTGCACGTAATAGGTGGTAAAATGCACAGGGGACATAGTATTCCATACACTCTATTTCTTAAGATATAGTTTACTAGGAAGCAGAATAAAATGACTTATGAAGACAGCCTGGATCCCCAGAAGCTACATGAGGAGAAAAGATGCTGATGTACATAAGCCAGTAAAGACCTCATTCTAATCTCTATGTAGCGGATTAGAAAGCTGACCAATGGGCCATAGATACCCTGAGCTCTGGGTGAGTATAAAGGGGGAACTAGGCTCTGTTCCAAATGATTTGAGGTTAGTGGAATGGGACAGTACACTCCGCAAGCACTTCTTTCCTTGGGTTTTAAATCCTTCGATGTAAGCTCTAGGCAAATAGGAAACATATGAGATACATTCCTCCAACTTGTGTCATCAACATGTTGTTTGTGAAGATTTTGTCCATTCTAGAGAGCCCTGGAAAATTGGCATTCCGTCATGATCCTAAAGCCCTCAGTGGGATCCAGCAGCATGGATGGTGTCACTTGAGCCTCTACAAGGAGTTTTGCTACGTGGGTTTTCTTATTCCTACTTTGAAAGCCCACGTTTTACTCTTGAATTCACTGTACATAGAGTATGTCCTTAGGAAGTAGAGGCTTGTATCAAGTGGTTTTTAATGAGTGGAAGTCCTGGTAATACAGATAATGAAGCACCCAGACTCTTTCATGAGATCAGGAGGGAAGGCACCTGGCATTTAACATCCCACCACAGACGGCTAACGTTCCAGTTTGTTACATCAAGGCTTAAATCCTGGAAAGCATGGCCACTTTACAGATAGCATCCCCGGAGATTCAGATGTTCTACTTAGGCCTACCAGGAATGCCACACACATGCAAGGAAGCCTAAACCACACTCTGCCTCTCCCTCTCTAGCCGATAGTTCCTCCTCTTCTCCCCAGCTCACCAAGACAGAACAGCCGGAAATGGAACATCTCAGAGATGATGCTCCATAAGCAGCAGGCTCTACCATCCCTCCTCAATGCTACTCTTAATCAAGTAGATTAAATGTGTAATGTTTGGGATTCAGCACTGGGCACTTAGTGGATAAGCTGGTCTCTAGACAATAAGATCTTTAATTTACCTGAAGACCCTTCAGGCTGCATACAAACTTATATTTATGTATTTTTGTTTCCAACACTGCATCTTTATCTGAGGTTAATAATACAAATCATTTCATTACAGTAAATCCTCTTACATTTGGAAGAGGGGAGAGAGGGATGGGTAACCTAGGGGGAGAGTTTGAATCAGCCAGGAACCAGAACATTATAATGATTGTAGAGAGATGATGACATGTTTTTTAAATTTATAATTTGTCTGGGAGCTAGAATAAGAATAATGCAAAGCTTTGCTGCTGCTGAGAGCCAGAGAAGTTCAAGTAGGATTTGTCAAAAGGACAGGCAAAAAGCTACTTCGCAGGCAAAGCAGTGTGATTGGCCTACAGTCGTAAGACCTACCCTATTGACTTTTACTCTGCAATTTGTACTTTGTGATAGCAAGAACAACAAGAAAATTCCAGCTAGGAGTCCATTTGGACATGCTTTAATTGAAATCAGAAGCCCCGATCTGATCCCCCAACAATGTAGGCACTGCAAATTCCTCAGAGCTACTTGGCTCTGGGAAAAATAAAAGTCCTGCTGTTATAAATCATTGCCTCTGGGGACACACTTCCATCCAGCTCAGCCTGAATTAAATATTCACAGAGTCTATTTTCATGGAGTCTCAGTGAATGAGGTTTCAGTCACAGAACCTGGGGTGTTTTCCTTTTCTCTCCTAAGGAGCCAAATTCTGCATGGAAGTCTTTGCCTATCCTGACATTTTTTTTTCAGAGGCTTTTTTTTTGGTGGGGGGGGGGGCAGGGTTTAAAAGAGAGCTGTTATTTATATAAGCATTTACGTGGGTGCATAAAATACATAATTTGGCCACTCTTAAGTCAAGGATGTCTGATACATTAAGTTTACAATTGTTTATGAAGGGTTTCCTCTGTGCCCGGTGCAGCATGTGGTCAGCCAGTGGTCCCGTCTATTGTCATAGAGTAGAAAATTTACTCAATAACCAGGAGCTTCACATCAATGTGTAATAACATGTTATACATTAAAAATATGTTATTTTACTTTCCATGCACATTAAACTCCAACTCAAATAGATAAAAAATGAGATTATGGACAAAATAGGGATGGCATCTCTGACCTTCCAAAGTGACTCATGATGTCTGCCTCACAGCCAAGAAACCTTGGCAATGAATATGCAGCCATCATAGAAGGAGGTGTTAAGAGAGGGTGCTCCGGGCATGCTCACAAGAGAATTCCTTAAATGCCACCAGCAGCAGCCTTGTGCAGAGCTGAGATACAAATCTCTGTGCTTGATTCAGAGTGTCTGCAGACTATTCTACCCTGTGTAGCCATCCAAATAGGTCTGGTTTTGGCGCTATTCTCCTCCAGGTACCAGAGAACATCTACTGAGACTTGTATTTCTCATACAAGAGGAATGGTCTGCAGCCAGGGGTTTCTGGCCTGGCCTGGACCTACGATCTAGTCTCAGTCACAGTTGTTTAGCCTCCCAAAATGATTCAGACGCTTATATTAATTACAGACCGTTTGTCCTATGGTTCAGGCTTACTGCTAGCTAGCTCTTACATCTATATTTTGTTATATGACTTACCTGGATTTTTAGATCTTGCTGTCTGGGAGGCAGAGGCAGCTTTCAGTGTCTCTGTCTGACTCCGCCCTTCTTACCCTTTGTCTATGCTTGGATTTCCTGCTTGCCTATAAGTTGTTTTGCCATAGGCCAAAACAGTTCTTTATTATCTAGTGGTAATTCACAGTGTACAGAAAGACATTTCATATCACTTTCCCATTTCTGTTATTTATTTTATTGAGTTTTATATTTAATTTATTTTTATTACAACTAAGGAACACTATAATTATAATTATCTAATTTTAACTATATTAAAGACTATAAAACATAGGAAATGTAAGCAAGTTTTAATATCTAGAAATGACAGAGCTGAAGTCTGGCTACCTGGAAGTCACTCAAAGTTTTTGTAATGTTTGAGTATTTGCATTTAGCCTATAGGCCTAGAGTTTTTAGTGAAGTAGAAAATTTGAAGGACTGTTTTGTCTATTTTGGTACTGTTTGTCAGTCAATTTTTATGTGTTCTGAAAATGTCTGGCAGTCTCCGAGAAGCAGGAGCTTGGAGGACCATCTTGGCTTTTTTGGCAAAGTTTAAAGGTCACTTTTTATGGGCCGTGTATGTCTATTTTATATCACATATTGTTAAGCTGCCAAGGTGAGAACAGTCTTTTGCCCAGTGACTGACTTTTGCCACAAAGAAAGTAAATTTTATAGGGAGGGTTTTTTTTTATGCTCATTATTTTTTTGAAGTAGGTTGGTGGATGGGGCTATGATCAGACATGTCTCACTGTCTAGAAAAGTCTATGTTTTTAAAACATTTTAAGTTTCATATATTGTAGGACTTTGAAGATGTTAGATGAAGATTACTTATCTAATTAAAATGTATCATTGTATATTTAAAAACTTAGCTAACATGACTATACATTGATTATTATAGATGACTATTGATTGGCATTTATAATTATATATTATAATTTTAAAGGAACTGTATAAACATAGTATCTTAAACAAGAGTAGAAATGTATATATTTATATAGTATAACAAGTTAAATTTAGATTTGTATTAATAACTTAAAATTCATAGTAATGTAAAATATTTTGAGATTAACAGTTTTTTAGTAGGTTCAATAACTTATCTTTTAAAATTATAATCATATATTTTTTAGAAAGAGATTGACTGACTATTAATCATTTATGAAGAAAACATTTATAAACAACATTTTGGAAATTTGGGCATAGTTTATTATTATTTTTTGTTGATTGGGTGTACTGGCAATCTTATGGGGGTCTTGGGGCTGGATCATCTTAGTCAGTAACCTTGAAGCTGATAGAGCTACTTTTATTAATTTGAAATATTTTTAGGGGATTTTATTTTATTTAACCTCATTTTTATAAGTTGAAATGAATTTATAGCCTCTTGATTTTTGTGGAAAAAATTTTTAAAGTGGTAGATATTTTGATTTTGAAGTCAAGCTATTTATAAAATATATAAGTTGGATTAATCTAGCAGCATTTATAATTAACTGTTTTATAGTTGATTTTTTAGCAGTCAAACAATTTTAAGACAACATAACATAGTATTTAGACTTCTTGTCTATTTTTATCTTTATGTGACATATATGTTTTATTTTTTAAGGACTTCATTTTTATAAAGTTTACTTATATCTTTAAACATATTGTAAACTGTTTAGAAGCTTTTTAATCTGTCTTTATTGTATATTCTTTATTTTTTTGAGCACATCTTTTATTGGTTAAGGTGTGGCTAGGATTAAAGGCTGAACTATGGCAGTTTGGCAGAGGTATTGGCACAAATCATGTTCCTCACCTTATCTTTGGAGAATTTTAGGGTGTACATCGTTACTTTGGAGAATTTTAGGGTATACATTGTTACTAAGTAAAGCACCACTGCTTGTGTTTATAAACTTTATGTAAATGTTTGGCAGCAGGCCCTCTTAAATGAGCCTTGTGTGGGCTTTTGCTGCTGAGACTGAGTCAGAAAGCCTCCCTTTAAAAAAAATTAAAAACTTGAGCCTCAGCAAAAAGAGCTGATCTAAGAAAATGTTGCTTTTATGAAGCCTTGTTTGTCTTTATATTTTGTCTACATGCATAATAACCTTAAACTCACTATATGTAGCTCCTGTTTATATGGAGGCTCTTGTGAGACTTTAGGAACGGCTTTGTTACAGCTAAAGTTGCATGTTGCAAGTTTGACATTTTGCAATTTAAGCCAGCATGCCACAGTGTCTCTTTGCCACAGCCTATTTGAAAACACAACTAAAAAGCTGTTTTTGACTTTTTTTTTTTTTTTTTTTTTTTTTTTTTTTTTTTTTTTTTTTTTTTTTTTTTTTTAAGAATCTTATTTAAAGCTTTTCTAGGTCTATGCAAATTATGCTCCAAGTTGGGTGCCATTTGTAGCCAGACGTTTCTGGCCTGTAGCACTAAGGTCTAGACTCGTTCATAGTTATTTAGCCTCCCAAAATGATTCAGATGCTTACTGTTGAGACTATGATTCAGGCTTCTGCTAGTTAGCTCTTGCATCTTAACCCATTTTTACTAACCCATGTTTTGTTACATGCTCACCTGTACTTTTACATCTTGCTCTCTGGGAGTAAGCTTGCAGTGCCTCTGTCTGACCCCACCCTCCTTCTCCTGTATCTATACATAGATTTCCTGCCTACCTATAAGCTGCTTTGTCATAGATCAAAACAATTCTTTTATTATCCACTAGTAATTCATAGCACACAAAAAGGCATCCCACATTGATGGCCTTTCACTGAGAGTCATTCTTATGTTATTACCTGCTGCTTGTGGTTGGACCTTTGCAATTTACTTTTTTAAATGGTGAAACAGATATGCAATAAGATTAAGGAAGATTCTTATTTGCCACTCAGTATTTGTGTGAACTTGGGCCAAGAATCTATTCATAATGAGCCTTTCTTCCTTTCTCTAGAAAGGTTTAATATCTAGTTAATGCAAGGTGCTGCTAATGACATGAGATAAAAGATAAGCTTTGAGACTTGCGCCCTCCCCGCCCCCCTGAATAGGGATGTATTGCACCTGCCTGGTTTCTTCCTAGGATCCTCGCTGGTTTTTAAGTGTATGGACTTGAAGTGTCTAGCCAGAAAGACCTAGGAAGATCTTTTCCATGTCTGAGATATATGCATATATATTCTGATGGCAATGAGGTATTTTAATATAGCAGGTAGAAAAAAACAAGAAACAAAATAAAGAAGCAAAACAAAACAAAACCCAAAAATAACCCCACAAGCTTCCTCAGTAGCGTAAGACTTTACATCCACCACTTCTAAAATGTGAATCTTAGGATTCTCATTTCTACAAAGGAATTAATCACATTTCCACCTTGTAGTAGAAGGTTTCTGGACTATCTGGCCTGTGGTCCAGACCTACAGGCCCACAGTTCTTCAGAAACACATAGATTCTTATATTAATTTTATGTTGATTGGCCTAGGGCCCAGACATATAACTTGTTAGCTCTTTACTCTTAAACTAAACCATGATTCTTATCTTGTTCAGCCATGATGCTCGGTACCTTTTCTCAGAGCAGTATTTCAACTTCTTTTCTCTGTGTCTGCTGGCATCTCATCATGGTATCTCCATGGTGTCTCTCTGGCATCTCTGCTTTGTTCTTCCTGTTCCCAGATTTTTCTTAGCCTGGTAGCTTTGCCCACACCTCCTGTCTGCCTTCAGCCAAACAGTGTTTTTATTAAACCAGTAGGTGGGACAATTATTTACAATATAACATAATCCCACTACACAACTTCATGGGGGGTGAGATGTTCATAAAATATTACAGTGCATGCATTTTTAGTCTACATCTACAGTATGCTATCGAGTAGGCTTTCAGGTTTCCAGTTTCCCATCCCATCACAAATAAAAGTGCTAGAAACAATTGTCTGTCTTCAAAGTCTATCCACTCGTACATTTGTAATTCCCAGACTGAAAAGGAATGGGAATCCATGTACAACTGGTGGGCAGCAGGACTGATTGGCTGTCTCAGGGATCTTTAGGACATTTTACAGTGGTGAATTGTGTACTTAAAACCACATGCCAGGCTCAAGACTCACTTTATCAAGAGAACCAAACTTTCAGACTTTGCTTAAGATTTGAGGTATTTTCTGTGAGGCTCAAATTGCTTTTGCTATAAAAATCTCTTCCTTGGAGTCAGAACACTGACTGCAGGTCTGTTTTTGAGGTCTGCCCTGTTGGCAAGCTGCTACTGCCTTCATGGGTGAGTTCCCAGCAGGCTTCAAAGTGTAACTCAGTCATATAGCAAATATGAATCTAGAACATTTCGTCCCTGGTACCGAAAGGATCATAATGTAGTGAATCAGAGGTGTGGTTTAGCCAGCCTGTGATCTTTTGGAGTGCACCAGAAGATAATCAGCTCAATGAAGACTTGTTCTACTGAACAAAAAGGATGGGAGAAATTCTGCTAAGGGATGCTTTCTTCGAATTCCCCCAAAGGGGGTTAAAGGAAGAATTAACACTCCGTGTAGAAGAAATAAGTAACTGAAAGCAAGAGAGATCTAGAGAGCATAGGGGAACTTGAAAAAGTTTTGTGCTTCAAAAGCCAAGAGTTCATGACATCTTTAGATGTAAAGTAGGTGGTAGAGGAATAGAGAGAAGCGTAATGGCATAAAGAGAATACTGTAGGCAGAGGGGTCTGGGAAGAATGACCTAGGTGATAAACCATGGGCTGGGAAATAGTGAGGACCGCACTGTGTAAATACCGGGTGTGTGCAGTGGCCAACCTATAATCCCAGGGTTCAAGGGGCAGAGACAGGGATCCCTGGAGCAGAGTGGCCAGCTGGACTACTTAACTTAGTGAGTCTAGACACACATGCACACAGGAGAGAGAGAGAGAGAGAGAGAGAGAGAGAGAGAGAGAGAGAGAGAGAGAGAGAGAGAGAGAGAGAGTGCTCATGCATTAATAAAAAGATGGTTAAGAATGGCAATGAAAAGCAAATGGTGGGGCCAGGCATGAAAGGTCCTTGCAAGAAGACTGTTCTGAAGACTGTGGGAGCCACAGGAAGATACTTTCCACATCTGGGTAGATGTGCTATATTCTTTGAATCACCCCAAAGAAAGGCGTGTTTGTCTGTAAAATGCTGCTCTGAGAACTAACCTCTTCAATATTTAAGTAACACCCAGTTGCCTTTAATAGTCTTAATTCACAAAATGATACAAATCTATCAGCACTTTTATTGCTTATTGTTGATGTCAACTGTACTCGTTGGGAGGGGACTTCTAGTGGCCCATAGCCCAAAATGCAAAAGTCTCCTGACCATCTTACCTTCACAACAAAAGTATAATGGATTGACTGGTTTATTTTGGAATCCAATGTTCGTATGTTTCTTAAGACTCATTTTGCTTATAAAATCTGTATAATAATATCTTCTGGGTAAAGTTGCTAAGAATATTTCTGGAGATAGATTGACCACAGTACTAAATCTAATGAATGGCACATTTTACGAAGTGCTGATAGTTGCCAACATTATTTTCATTTTTATTATATATATGTATATATATATATTCATTTTGTAGTATGTACATGGGACTTATGACATCATATGATGCATATAGATAGTTGAAATGGCTTGTGCATTGGAGCATATCAAACATGAGGTCACAAATTTCTTTGTAGGAAAAATTTGTTACATTTATTAAACATGTGTGTGTGTGTGTGTGTGTGTGTGTGTGTGTGTGTGTAAGTGAGAAGACACCACATGATTGTGGAAGTCAGAAGACAACTGTTATGAATTAGTTCTTTCTTTCTACCACGAGTATCTCGGGGATTGAACACGGGTCATCAGTCTTGGTGGCAAATACATTTACCCATTGAGCCGTCTCATCAGCCCCTCTTATTATTACACTTATGTGTTTGCGAGAGCAGCTAAAATCTATTCAGCAAACAAAATCTTCTTTATGAACATCGTTTTTAGTGTCAGTGGTGTTATTGGCTTATTTGTGAAGCTGAGACAAGCAGAAAGGACAGTGAAGGGTGGCAATGAACTGTAAGCTGCTGTTGCTATTACACTACTAGTTAGAAAAAAAACTCCAGCAAAGGGCAGAATCTTGGTAGTTCAGTTTGGTTTAGTTTAGTTTAGTTTAGCATGAAGTTCTTTCCTCTTTGAGATTGGGCCATAATATTTAATAGATGCATAATGGAAATCCTGATAGTGGTAGAGGTTATTTGAACAATAGTAGTTATTAAGACTCTATAAAATATGCATAATACTTTAAGCAAGTTTCAAAGCATGCATGTGGCACTGACTCTCCAGCCACCCTACAGCCTTCTTCAGCAACCTCTTAGTGTCATTTAAATTGGCAGCACCCAATTTAAATTAGTCATTTATTTTATTTATTATATGCAATTAAAAGGAGTATCTTTTCAGAACATTTTTTTTCCTTTTTAGTTGGAATAGCTTTTTCCCCTCATCTTTACCCATCACTCCTCAAGAGATGTATTTATTGCTGTCATCATTTATTATTCTGAAAATAATTATTGAGTTCCAATTCTGTGCCAGGAACTAGACTGAATACTGGAGGTTCAGTATTGAACGAGTAAACAAATACAGTTCTTCTTGCATTTTGAATTCTGCTCATGTATTTGGCCTTTGAATTTAACAGTAGTAATGTCTGGGACTGGTTAAGTGTGCATAGATGACTACAGAAAAATAAGCATAATGAAGTCAGTTACTGACAATTCTCTAGTTAATCAGAACTTAAATCATTATAGAATATAACATACTTCTGGAGAGTTGGAATTTTATATCAATATTTTGGTATAATTTTGAGTCTCTAAAATTACCTAAGATTGATTTGTTTTTCTTTGCTAACAAATGCTCCTACTCCATACCAGGTCCACTGAACTCTTTTTGACTTTCTTCATGATTAGGTATGAATACTAACAGGGAAAATTAACCACAGCTAGACTGTTGAAAAGAAAATTTAGAAATGTAAATTCTGGCATATTTCAATCTATTTTTATTCTTGTTCACTTCAAACCTATTAATATTTTCTGTCCTCAATGAATAATCGAACTCTGAAAATTTTCTTCAGACCTCCACGTGAATCTGGTCGGTAGCTGTTGTGTAGACATCTTGTTCTTAATTCCTAAGGCATTCTGGAGACTCCAAGGAACTTGAATGTGGAAGGGAGATGACAACACCACTATTTCCCCTGACTCTAACCACTGTGTTACCCATGACCTGAAATGAGCCTGTGTTTCTTCTTAAAAATGTGTCCGTTTCATTTAACTGTACCTCATTTAACCAATAATTAATGAAAGTTTCCTAGGCGCCAGACATTTCAAGATTTTCATTTTATGGTAATCTCTTGGAATGTGTAGTCTAATTTATGAATCCTCTACTTCTAAATAAGCCTTTGTTATTGATTATCCAAGTATGGTCCATCTCATTCGAGAAAACTTCAAAACCTCTTTCTGTCACCAGCAGTGATGGCATGGCCTCACTGACTCTCTGAGCTAAGAAGTTTCATTGGAAAAACAGGCACAAGGCTCTTTGAGTAGATTTGTAGTCATTTGTCTTGACTTCAAATTATCTTTTCTTTAGTGTTAAGATTAGGTTAATAATTATCCTGGTTATTAATTATTGTCGATTTGACCCAACCTAGAGCTACCTGGGAAGAAGAAACCTCAACTGAGGAGTTGCCAAGGACAGACTGGCATGTGGCCACGTGTGTAAGGGATTGTCTTGATTGATGATTGATGGGACGTTCCCATCTCATTGAGGGCTGCATGATGCCTAAGTCAGTGGTTCGTGGCTTCATAAGAAAGCCTACTGAACATGAGCTCAGAAGCCATGCAGCAGCCATTGGCTTTAAGTGGTTTCTGCTTCCTTTCTTCAGTTCCTGCCTGACTTTTTCAGTGCTGAGATGTGATCTGCGGAATAAGTCCTTAAGCTTCTTTTTTGTTGGAATGTTTCACCCCAGGAACAGAGATCAAACCAGAAGAGTAATCTAGGGAAATCCTGACTATATTATCTTGGAAATCCTTTAGGTTTACATACTTTATTTAAGAATTTGACTGTGAAAGCTCAGTCCTCTCTACTCTGCTGCTATTATCATTTGAGATAAGGAGGATTGCTGTCCCTTCCATATACACCTCTTTCTATGTGCCTTAATTACTCTTCTATTGCTATGGAGAGACACCATGACATAGGCAGCTTATAAAAAAGCCTTTAACTGAGGGCTTGCTTACAGTTTCATGAGCAAAGAGCATGACAGCAGGCAGGAAGCATGGCACTGGAACAGCAGCTGAGAGCTTACATTTGAGACAACAACCATGAAGCAGAAGCAGCCAACTGGAACAGCACAGACTTTTGTAACTTCGAAGTCCACCCTCAATTGCATACCTCCTTCAACAAAACCACACTTCTTAATCTTTCCTAAACAGTTCCACCAACTAGGAATCACACATTCAGACATCTCAGACTATGGGGGTCATTCTCATTAGGAACCATGATACTGTATCCTGCAGGATTCACCCATGTTCCCATCTATCTATTTATCTAGGCAACCATTCATCATGATGCCCAAGAATATACCTTGTTTTTGACACTAAGGTCAAGAGCAGAGTTCGTATCTTCAACAGACAGATGATCCTCTGTATGCATGTAGAATATTATGTATGTACCCTATTCTGTCTCTAAAATCTTTTCTTGATTAGTGCTATACTCACTTTGAATCATTGTATTATTCTGCACATACAGCAGGAATGTAAAAGGTATTTGTAGAATGAAATAAGTTGAAGTTTACTTGTTCCCTCAGAATTATTTGGTAGTAATGAGATTCCTGATAATTTTGGGGAGATCTTTTTCCATCTGTTATATTCAGACCAATTGAGAAATAAGACAATGAAGACCATTTAAAAAAATAATAATACTATAATTATGTTGGCAATTACTAGAAAAGCAAGCAAAGTCCTTTCCCAACACCAAATCTTGGAATAAGCAAAGAAACACACTGAGGCACTATGGCAGCTGGTTTTTACTGCCTGGGAAAGCTGTGCAGAGTACACATTCCCCACAGAGATGTATGCAAGAATAATAAAATAAGAAATGGGCCATGCCCTACATGCCTATCTTATTCCCTTGAAACATTAAACAGTCTGATAAGATTCTGTCAGACTTTCCTCCTCCTTGTTTCTCCAGGTAAAGAGAATGAAGCCAGAGAGACAAGGAAGAACCCTGCAGAGTGAGGAACTCTGTTTCCTGGTAACGGTGTCTGGCAGTGGACACGTGTCCCCTGTTATTCTCAGCTTGCCTTCCTTCAGTCCATCTTAACTCGCTTTTGGATCCCCTTTCTAAGTGGTCTGAATCATATAATTCCAACTGCTCTGTGGTGAGATTCGGGTGTCAGCTGATAAGGTCCGAAGACATTTATCCAAGGTCCTGGGCTCCTTAAGGAGGAGAGGCCAACCCCATTAACCTGATTTCTCTTGCATTTGTATTCCATGGAATAGGCCCCCTTTTCTGAATTTTCTCTGACTGTTTCATCTCCAAGCCCACTTGCTCTTCCAACTATGAGGAAATAGGTGTGATAAATGAATATATTAATTATTTTACTACAGTGCCGGGCACTTCTTTAATATTTAAGACATAGTATTGGTTGAGAAAGATATGGTTCTTTCCCTCCCCAAACTTTTGGCTGGGCAGGGTCCAGAGAGATGTAGCAAATAATTATACTCTAACTCTATAATTATTTGGTCAGAAAAACAATGTATATTACATATGCAAGGTACACACAGTTTTGACTTTGGATAATAAATTATGCATTTAAAATGTTTTCCGTATTGTTCAAAGTACTGATGAAATGGCTGTCTATGCTTTTATGTGATACCTTATTTTTTCCCCTTTTTTAGTTTTTTCTTAACACAACTTCTCTGGTTAAAGAATAAAACCCTTCCAAATCCCCCATGAAACCAAGAAAAAATATCAAAGATATGCACGAGCAATTTGCATAACCGAGCGGGAACTCTGGGAGTTATAAAGCATATGCATGACAGCTGATATTATCAGCCAGTGAGATACTGTTTGTATCTCAACAAGCTGAAATTGCACAAATGTTCACCCTGCTTAAAGCTCATTCATGCTCACAATGGCCTGGTGACTCCAAGAATTACTTTCTTGGATTTCTGCAAATTCCTCACTTCCAGCTGATTCATCACCCAAAGACCCCACTCTAAAGAACTTTGGGTAAAGTGCAGAACTTATTAAGTGGAGTGTGAACCAAGTCTCCAAGAGACTTGGAAGAGTATGGGATGTTAGAAAGGAGACTGCCTTCCCGAACCACTTTTCCAAACCCTCTCACAATGATGCCCCCTCTATTTCCCACTGTGTAAAATAGACACATTCATCTTCTCAAGAGAGGTATTACCCATAAGAGGTTCCCTCATGGTGACTCAAGTTCCCTTGCTCAGAGTGTGCATCTGTCACTTCTGGTGGAGTGGCCCCTGAGGACTTTCTGGCTGGAAGAAGCCAGTCAGCATGCTGCCTATTGTTGATAACAGTTAGAAGCGGCAGACTTTTTTTTAATGTTTATTTTTGTTGATGAGATGCCATCCCTTCTCCCAGCATCCTGTCAATGGAGAGAGTTGGAGATATCAACTCCAGGCTGCAGATACTCACACAGCATGCCAGGCTGACCATAGATTCTGTAGCCTGCCAAGTACAATATGATCTGTTCATTTAATAACTGTGTGTAAATGTCTACATATATCCACATAGATACACACATGCATGTACACATATGTGCACCATATATAACACATACGGGTAAATATATACTGATGCACAGATATGCATTAATTGGATATGCTCTGACAAATAAACCCCATGAAGTAGCTATAAGTAAGGTGAATCAAATGCTCATCTTTATGACCAAACATACTTAAAAGCCATAGAGTGATGCTGAATATCTTGTAAGCCCTGAATCCAAATCACTGGGGACACTGCCTTAAAACAACAGACTTTGGTTGTATTCCCAGACCTCTTGAATCAGATACTACTAGGGACAAGATCTATGTATCTTTATCTCAATATCTCCCCAGATGTAATCTAAGATTGAGAACCACAGTGGGAAATGTAAGATGTTCATAGAGGCTCACAAGAGGTAGACCTTGCCAATATGGCCTGTGTGAATGAGAAGGTACCACGGTGGAAGTAGTTACCAATTTGGTAGTTTAAAGACGTCATTGTCCAGAAAAATAGTGTCCATAAAGAGTATCCAGTAGAAGAAATATCCAGTAAAAAGATTGTGAGAAGGATTTCTCAAAAATCTGTGACCTGTGGTCAGTAAAGGCTTCAGCAAACGAAGAACAATACTTCTTCGATTTCAAATGGTGTTTATTTAATAAGAGCATTTTGTTGTGATTGGCATTCTGACTAGCTGTGTGCATTAGTTATACTTCCTTTCCTATGACATTATAGGGACCTGGATTGGTGTTTGTGTACAAGATGCAACTTCAGCTTCAAAATTTTTAATTGATAATTCTCAGGGCTGTTGAATACCCCTCACCTTATGGATTTTCCTCCGAGGGGATGGATGATCCCATAGTTCCTATACAAAACCAAGGTATGTCCTAAGAGAATGAATCTTTAGCACCTATACACCAGCAGTTCATTTCTTCACTGGGTGTAACTGCTGCTTAATTTTATGTTTGTTCAGAATCCAGTTTACTAGGTCAGTTAAAGTCAGGGGGAAATGTCGGCTTGATTTAGTAAAATTGGATTCTTTGTCTGCCTTGGGTTTATCTCCTTGGGCCGGACTGTCATTTGAATTTTATGTTTTTGTCCTTATTTCTTCTGACCATTTTTTCTTCTAGTGAGTTTTTTCAGTGTTCTGTTCACCCTATCTACTTGCAAGGAAGGTGTTTGTTTCTCTAAAATGCCTGTCCTGCCCGATCTCCGTCATCTTTATGTTCTGTCACTGTGGCTCATGTCTGGCTGCGGTTTGTTATGTTTTGACAGGAGTTTGTTATAAAGCTGAAGATCACGTCTGGCTTTGCCTTTCAAACTTTCTTCTTTACGGTAGCCATAAACCTATGCTGCTAAAATGTTCCCTCTAGAGAGAATGAAATTCTGATAACAAAAGCTTTGGAATAAAAGAAACAGGGTGGGATGGATGAAGGAGAATCTTAACGAACTATTATTAAAGCCCAAGATATGTCCTAGCCATCATTCAAATGCAAATAATACTGAGGATTCCCCAAAACTTGAGGAAATAACAACAAATGAGCAGCAGAGTATGCCTCCGTTGTCTTATTTTCTTGCTTTAATCTTTGGGATCTTGGACTAGTTGGGAGAAAAGTGAACAAAGTATGTCCTGGGGCTCCTGGAAGACGAAAATCAGGGCATGTGCATATGTGTGCCTCTCAGAAGCTCCTAACCAAAGCAAGTCTATCTGTTAAAAAAATGCTTGAAATGATATCATTCTTAGTCAACACGTGGAAGAGGAATGCAGACTGGGTTTATAGGATTCTTGTTTCTTGTGTTTCAAGCTGTATTTTTTCCTTCGGCCAGCATATATGGACTTTGTACCATATAGAACATCCAGCATTTTAGCTTCTACTATTTGCTTGTCCAGCACCATTGTGTCCTGGGATTGTGGCTTAGGCACATACACCAACAGCTATCAGTTGCCAATAGCTCCTCAGCTAGGGGTAGGGTTGTGTAACAGCTCACTTCCTCCATCCTGAGATCCCCTCTGACTTCAGCTTACACAGCTCTTCTATATGCTTTCACAAGGGCTACGAGTTCGTATCTTCAGTTCCCTGTTGTGTCCAGACGACACTGTTTTGCTTTATAATCCACAACATCTGGCTCCTACGATCATACATTTTAAAATTTACTCTTCTCTGAATTGCGTAGTGAAGTCACATATATTGCCACTCTGGGCATATATTGCCATTCAGGGCATGCTGAATATGCTATCCATGAAATATTCATTTCATAATTGTGTCAGTTCTCAGACTGTCCTATCATACTGCTTATGTGAAGGGACCCTGTGTGGTATTCTAACGTCACACTGCACATATCATTCACCTCATTTTTTCTTATTATATAGACACTGGATGATATCATATCACAAGAAGGCTGAATAAAATGAGATATTTTAGAGAGATAAGCCATATTCACAGAACTTTTGAGGAAATTGTTGCTGTATTAATACTTATTACTACTAGCCTTCTATTGTTCCTAATTTATAAATTAAATTTAGTCACAGGTGTGCATATAGATGGAAAAGACATAGAAAGAAATCATTGCTAGTATCCATGCTCTCAGAAATCCATGTGTAATCTTGGAATTCATCTACCACAGATAAGGAGGTCTTCATGCACATTCTTAGCATCCCTGTGAAACTGATTCTGTTCCCATTTCCATTTAGCAAGCAAAAGTAGAGGCTGGAGTGACTCCAGAATCCTACAGGTAAAGTTGGGGCATCCATGCAGGCAGGATGGGTCATGATTAACATTGCTGGACTCCAGGCCCACCCAAAGGAAGAGGCCAGGACTGGCAAATCCTGGAACAGATACATTTGGGAGTCTCCCTGTACCTTCATAGCAGTCTTAACAGTCTTGAAAGAGGAGAGGCAAGCTGAAGAGGAGACCAGAGTTATGCCTATCCTGGGTTAGGTTCCCTGTTCTCAGTTCCTGATGTCTGTTTTGTCTCTGGTACCCCTTTTTATCTCTTCGTCAAAAAGTCCTCTGTCTTCCCAAAAGCAGTAGAATATAACACCCAAAGGCATTTTATTTTATGAATTGAGCCACAGCACCATCATATCCATTGAATGGAAATGGGAGCTTTAAGTAATAGAATACATGGTGGTGGAAAGTTGATTGAGATATATATGATATTTAGACAATGAACAATATCGGTCAGTGTGCACAAACACCAGCCAATTGATGCTGAGTCTTTGCCCACTGGATGCCAAGTAGTACCTTATTCCCCTGCATCCTTGGATTCACTGACAGCTCACACAGGATGTCAGCCCCAGCAGCTGACGCCTGTGCAGTTTTGTCAGACTGGTGGATACAGTCAGCCATTATGTCCTGCTGCCGGGAAGTCTATGCAACATTTAATTCTGTCAGAATGGCCGTTCTTTTCCTTGTCAACACCATCTAAAGGTCAGGAGCACAGGCCCCTGTGGACTGCTGTGGAATGTGAACCTGACCTTCTTTTACTGCTTCTTATTTCTCTAGCTTCCTTGTAAAATGTCTCTGGAATGCTGACTTGGACTCTTTTAGCTAAGCAGTGTGCTTTCCATATGGAATTTAGATGTCTGTGAATTGTACACATCAATGTGAGACAGAAGCCTGCCCACCCTAAGAAGGCTTAGATGTGGGGCGTTGTTTCTTTGCAAAATTTGTCAGCTTTAGTCTTTTAAAATTGTTAGTCTCTAAATCATGAGTGTGTGTATGTGTATATGTGCATGTGTGTGTATGTGTGTGTATGTATGTGTCTCTGTGTGTGTTTGTGTGTGCGAGTATGTGTATGAGAGTATATGTAAATGTGTATATGTGTGCATTTGTACGTGTGTGTGTCTATGTGTATATGAGTGTGTATGTGCATGTGTATGTATATGTGTGTGTTTGTATGTGTGTGTATGTGTGTATGAATTTGTGTGTATATGTGTGTGTATGTGTGTATGTGGGTGTGAGTGTGCGAGTATGTGTGTGGTTATGAGTGTGTGCAAGTGTGTGTATGTTTGTGTGTGTATGTGGGTGCAAGTGTGTGCATGTGTGTGAGTGTGTGCACGTATGTGTGTGAAAATGTGTGTGTTTGTATGTGTGTGAGTGTGTCTGTGTGTCTGTGTGTTTGTGTGTGTGCGTGTGTGTGTATTTGTATATGTGTGTGCGTGTGTGCATGTGTGTGTACTTGAGCAATGAAATGCGAGGATTCCAAATAGGAGCCCTCAAAACTCTGGTTTGGTACAGGAGTGATGGCCCAGCAGTGAAAGGAGCTCTCTAATCTTGCAGAGGGTCAGAGTTCACATTGCAACTGACAGCTCACAATGAGCTCCAGGAGATTTGACACTCTTTTGATCTCCTCAGGTACCTACATACATGTGCACATACACACGTGCACACAAATACATACACATAAGTAAAGAAATGAAAGTATGTTTTGAAAACAAAATGAATTCTTGTTATGTTCTTCTCACAATCTTATTTTCCCAGCACTGAGCTGAAGTTGGCCTGACCTCTGCACAGGAAGTCCATGTGCTCACATGGCAGGTCTCAGTTCACAGACTATCTAAACAGACAGGCCAAGTCCAAGTTCATTTGTTTGCCAAACATCCCCTAGGTAGCTGTTTACACCACCAATGTGCTGTGATACTTAAATGTTTCAGGAATGTCTCTGGGAGCCACACTTAAAAGACAATAAAATTAGCAATTAGAGCTCAGCAGAGTGTCCCAAAGTCTATGGATGGAGAAGGTGGGGATATAAGAATAAATCGGTGTATATTTAGCACACCAGGCTCTGTGCTGACACTTTATGCATGTGTGTGTTCATGCATGTAATTTCTCATGGCATTGATCATTGCTATCCTTCTGGCCAGATGAAGAAGATGGAGTTGAAAGAGCAAAGATCACGTCCCACAACATTTCTAAGGGGCACAGCCTGTGGATGAATGGAGACCCATCCATGCACAGCTTGTGTAAGTTTACAGTTGCTTTCAGAGCACAAAAGAGACCTTGGAAAATAAGAAAAAGGAAAAAAGCCACCACTCCCCCAAAGGGTGCAGTGCTATAGTGGGACTTGATGGGAGAGCAGGGTTTCTGATGACGTCAAATGTGTCATCAATGCTGAGGGAAGGAGGCAAAGCTGCAATGGAACTGGTTAAAGGCATCAGGCTCTGACTAGTTTAGTTTTGAATCAGACAAATGCCTTCTGTGACTCCAGCCATTTCTGACAATTGCTAAGCATAGAACTGTTTGTCTTGGTGACTACTTAGCACCTTTGAAGGACTGTTTGGTATGATATCCAGCCCTCCAGAAGGCCAAGTTCTACCTGCCCCCCTTCCCGAAGCAGAAACAAACTCACCTCCTGCCACTCTTGGAATTGCCAAACCCCATTGCTTCCTGGCCTGGATTAAGTTGAAAATCACAAACACACATCTGTTTTTCTATCAGCCAGATGAAATGTGCTGATATTAAAACGTGAAATGGAATGACTCGGGTAGTCTCCACCAGGCTGTGTTTGGGTCAACTCTGTAAAGCATGTTGAAATGATTTCACGAAAATTCCTGAAGTTTGGGAACCCAAGACAAAAAAGAAAAAAAATAATAATTTCTCGAGTCTACAGCATTGTTCTCTCTTGAGCAAGGTCGGTGGGTTGGAATGAAATGCTGGAGACCATGGGAAACAGTCAGTGGAGATGGTTTATCTAAAGCAATAACCTAGTAATCTGATGCCCATTACTACCAAATGGTATCGTGAACACATGATCACTGACATGTGACTGTGACCTAAATAGCAAAGTTTTAAAATTTGACAGTAGTAAGTGGTAATAAATTAGTACCAGCATTTTAAAGGGCAACTGCTGATTTCCAGTCAAATAAAAATGTATATTTCCCTTCTTGTTGTCTACACTGTTGAAAAAAAACTGGAAAGCATTCTCTATATCTTTCGGTATGGAAGCTCTAAATAGTATGTAAGACAGTCACACTTAGGCAGGGCTTCAAAATCTACAGGATGGCTTAGGAGGTAAAAGGACTTTCCGTGAATGCCAGACAGCCTAAGTTTCATCTCCAAAACCCAAGTAAATAGCCAGATGTGATGGTGTGGATCAGTAATTTTAGCACTCCAAAGGAGAGATGGGATGTGGATGCAAAACAATTGCCCAGATACTAGAGACAGCTAGCCCAGAATATCATATTAACACTTAAACCTGTCACCTTATGCATATATACATACATCTATTTAGTTGCCATGTGTCTGAAAGTATAATTAAAATATCTAGAAGGCTATGTGAAGGTACTGATGGATATTGGTATTGGAGGTATTGGTGGATATGGAGTGGCCAGGGAACTTAAGACTTACTAGTGAATGAGTTAGGATTAGATTAGATTTTAAACAATCAAGCCTTCATATTTCAGTAACACAAAACCACAGAAAAGTTTTTTTTTTTTTAATTCTAAAGTCCAAACTCATTTTCTTCAGATGTAACAACTCCCCTTATGTCACTTCCAAGGCCCTGGGGGCATATGCCAAGGCTCCTCAATGCAAAAACTAGGGGAAGGGAACAATATGGTACCTCCTGCTAAATCTCCAGCATCAAGTTGTCATGGGTGGAGTTAGGGTACCAGTTACAAATTCTGATTCTACTGGCCACATCTAAAGGCAGATCTTTTTTCTGGATGTTTATTCTGTTGAAATATTGAAAACAATGGAAATGTCCTTTGAACTCTGCTGCATAGAAGTCTACAACAGGAAGTAAAATTTGGCTCTACAGAAGGGTCAGGTCTAGTGAACTCCTAGCAAATGCTTAATGTTTTGCTTTCTTGGACATGGGTAATTAGATGACCAAAAAAGTAACAATTTGGGTGAGAGTACCTCCCTGTCATGCAAAAAGCCTTGGGTTTAATCCCTGGGATCTTGAGAAGGGAGAAAGATCACAGGTTCTCATCTCTTGAAAATGGGAGAAATAATCTTCCCCAGGGGAGAGCAAAGCAACTGGTTATTTAATACCAAGTGTTCAGCCCTGAGATCATTATGTACATGTAAGTAACATTATATAGACTGAGCAGGTTATATTTAGATATTTAGGAGTGTGTGTGTGTGTGTGTGTGTGTGTGTGTGTGTGTGTGTGTGTGTGTGTAACAAAAATTTAAGTTAAAAAGCCATAGATTTGAAGAAGAGCAAAGGGGTGCATGGGAGGTAGAGTTTGGAGGGGGGAAAATAAAGGAGATAAAGGATGTAATTATAGCTTCAGAAAATAAAAATTATTATTAAAAATAAAAACTAGTATAGTATACCAAAAATCTAGAAATTCTACTGATGCTAAGCTCTTATACTTATTTTCTGGCCATCAGGTTTCTGGACATTAAAAAGAGGGTGTCAAATATAATCATAGCTAACTTAATTACATTTATTAAATAATTGTATTTTATATTATATTTTCCCATATATGTTAAATGCCAATCATAATTGTTAATCATGAACTAATCAGTGCAGCTCTGAGTGGAGATAATTTCTATTCAAGCCAGAGAAACACATTAAACATTTCAATATGGGACCAGCTATTGGTATGTTTTTATAGTACAGAAATCTTAGGAAATCTTCCTAGGATCCACTGGTATTAACGACATCTCTTTTGGTCTTGCCACTGTAGTTTAGTTCACAGTACAGTGGTTCAGGTGGAATTCTATCTTCACAAATATATGCTGAAAAATAAATCAAAGGATATTTATTAATAATAAATGAAGTAAGGGTATATATTGAATTGTGTAACAATTTCTTCAACTACGGATTCATATACATATGAACAAATAGTAAAATTTATACTAAGAGTGTGCGTGTTGTTCAATACTTGAAAATATATTATTTTATTTTCTAGAAGAAAACTGAGTAGAATTGAAAAGATATTTGATCAAATTAAATATATATCAAGGTTCAAGAGAAAAATATAATAGAAAGATGAGAGAAAATTTTTATTCCACAACAAGTAATATCTCAAGACATGTAGAATTCACCCAACTCTAGAGTTAATCTATAAACACAATAAGGGGCCGAGTAGAATGCCCACTTGCTCAACAGTTCCCTCCCTCCCGAAGCTTCTCCAAGAGATGGAGCAGTCGATGGGAAAGACAACAGAAGTTAGAAAGGAGGAATGGAGCAAATTTCTCAAAACTTTCGGTGTTTCACAAATGTTGATTGGTATTATGATTTTTATTTACTATATGTCTAATCAAAGCATATTTAATCGAATACTTCTATATTAATAGAGTTTTGAACTAAAGTAAACTCAAAACATAGTCTAAAAACTATATTAATAGAAGAATTCAAATATATGCTTTGGTAGAAATATGGTTAAGAGAATACAACACCATTCAACATGTGTAAAATATTTTGAAGTATCTAAGAAACATTGGTTTTCTTACCCCTAACACTCTGTAGAGATCTTTGGAAATCTTTAAAAACAAAAATAGTTAAATTAATGGGCATGCATTTTATAACCCTGTATGGAAGATGTAAAATATTCCAATGCTTTCTTTCTAAGTTTAAGTGAACCAATATCCCTTAAATTTTTTTGAATTTAACAAAAAAAAAAATCTTAAGTTTCACTTTTTAAAAATGTACAGTTATAAAAACATTGACATTAAAAAGTAATGAATGGAGAAATAAATCTAGGAGTTACGAAATATGACAAAGTTTTACACAGCAAAGGTATCAGCATTGTAATCAGGGTTGAGTGGGCTCTACACAGCAGGGTACCCATGCCAGTCAAAGCCATGCCATCTATCTCCTTGTCTTTAATTAATAGATTCAATGGTAGAAAAATATGTGATCCTACTTCTCAACAGAATAAAAAAATCTGTATGGAAGTTGAGGATCATGTTGGCCATGGGATACTATATGCAGGAAGAACAGGATCAAAGCATTAATCAGATGTCACCAAACAAAACCTTATTGTGTCAAGTTGCAGAACAAAAAAATCTTCCCTTGACTCTGTTTCTGACTTCACCTATCAGACTGATGTCTGGGATAGTGCACCTGCCACACGGCCTTTTGTGTGTGTGCACGTGCGCGTGGGGGGGGGAGTGACGTCAGAATCCAGCAAGCGCATCTGATCCAAACATGCCTCACCTACAGCAAGTATTTAATAAGCGTAGATGAAATGAGTGGATCTTTGAGAGAGCAAGAGGTATCATTAGAGAGAGAAGGTATTTAAATCAAATTGCTTTGGTCCAGAAAATAAATCAAAGCTGTCTTAGAGTGAAAACCACGACAGCCTGCAGCCACGGAGCTGGCTTGGTCTCCTTTCCTTCTCTCAAGAACGAGGAATCTGGCTCCAGCCACCACCTCAGTCAAAGTCTTGTACTATTTCCGTTGTTGTGACTGTTTATAATGGTTATTTTCTCTATGTAAATCATCAGTTTTGTTTCTATCACTTCTAGAAGCATTTTCATTTGCCCATTAGCATAATACATTCACGAATTTATGAATACAAACGAGTCTAAAATTTAATGAATAGACACTTATCACCTAATGTTGCCACTGTACTGCAGGAGAATTTCCAAGTGAATTTGTAAAACATAGCAGCTGTAGCCCAGCAGTCCAAATGACCAAGGCTCAGATAACCAATTTACTCATTAACATGTTTAGAAAACTGTAAATATCATTAGATAATCAATTACTCTAATATAATTAATGTTGCCTATCAGGAACCACTGATGTGTAGCTGTACAATTCTCTCTTAGGTGCTGGAAAAATCATTGCCTAACTAGGCTCAATGTGCTAAGTCACCTGTTAGTTCCAAACCTTCCTCTCATTCCCCATTTTCATCAGACTTCATTCTCTTGCAGTTTTCAGAATTGAATTGTCTTTGAAAATACAGCAACACAGAAAATAACAGCATCCAAATTTACTAATGCAATAACTAATATACCCCCAAATTAAAGGATCTTATATTGTACAATAGTTTCTGGGTAGACCTAAAGAACTCCAGGGCAAATAACATGTAGGCTTTTAGAATTGTAGTTTGAAAAGGAAACCTATCAAGGCTGAGCCACCCCTCTTGGACTTAGATGAGTTAAGAAATTCAAGGTAAGGAGTAATTCTCAACATTCACTTTTCTAAAAGTATTTGCATATGATATTTCATTACAGCCTCAAAAGGGTTTTATTTAATATTTTAATTTTGTACTTTGATTACCACTTTGAAAATTTCCCTACATGGTTATTTCTGTGTATGATTTTCTCATGTGAGTTACCTATAAACATCATTAAGAGTCGCTAAAAGTTTATCATAACTGATAGCAGGAATAGAATGTTCTATAAGGTTGGGCTTCTGCTTTGGAAAGAATGCCTTAATAGGTTTTATTTTCTCATTGAGTTCCCCATTAATACTATATATTTTGGGGCGGGCAGGGGTGGTGCATGTGCCTCTGTGGCCCATGCTCAGGAAGGCTAGAGATCAACCTTGGATGTTGCTCATCAGGACTAAGATTTCCTTTGTTTTCTGAGAGTGAATCTGGGGAGTCAGGTGTGTAGGCTGGCATCCCAGTGAGCACTCCAGGATCCTTCCTCCCCCTGCCTCCCAGTGCACCCGGGACTTTTAATGAGGGTTCTAGGAATTGTGTTTTGTCTTTATGTTATATTTCTGACACTTTCCTAACTGGGTTATTTCTCTAACCCATGCCATTTACATTCTAAATGTGTCTTCTGATATCTCCAAGAATAGAAGTTGGTTCTGCTTCTGCACATCTACCAACATCCTCATGGAGAACTTCCAGCATTGGGTATAAGTGGTAACGAGCAGGAAAAAAACAATAGAAACTTTACAAGGAACTTGAGTCCAGGTCTCAACATCCAAAACAGCTATGAATAAATTTTTAGCTATTCCCAGACTAAATATATTTACTCACAAAGTAGAATATTTGAACTTTCTTTGTAAACATTTCACTCCATGAATAATTTAATATGTGATTTCCTTTTCTCTTTCATGAACATATACATAAATAATAAATAGTATATTTCAATTGCCTAACATAACAGACAATTTTCCTATGTTCCTGATTCTCAACACATCGATGCTTCTTAAACTGAAGATCTTTGATCTAAATGTGTTAGGAAAATACAATGCTTTTATTATCTGTTATAATCTTAATCTCTCTCAATACTTAAGGCTTTTCTGTGGAAATATTACATAGATTTTTGCATGATAGTATTTAAATGATTTTAATTAAAGGAATTAAAAAGGGTGTGTTTAGCATATGTATGTGAAACTAAGTCAGAACTGGTATAGTTACAGGATCACTGAATCTCTAAAATGTCCCCAGATCTTCAAAGTAGTTCATTAGATTGTGCTATATGGTTTTATACATTAATAGAATGAAGTGACCTCGATGCTTCCACAGGATAAAATTGTGCACTGGACTCGGGATTCAGGAGCTATTAAGGAACAGTTCAAAAATGACAAGCTCAACTTTAAGCATTATGAATTATCACACTGTGTTATGTACACTTGGAATTTGTTAACTTTCCTGGTTTAAATGAATCTGAGAGATAGGATAAAGGTCTGTGTTCATGTTTCTAACACCACCATGGAGCTCTACACCTGCTCCAAACTCAGAAACTGTTTACAAAGCAAATACGTGGTAGTGCAATGGGTTGATGGTGAATATGTGGATTTTGCTCTGGTGAGCTGTCCCATTCATTACATGTCTTATTGATTTATTTATTCATTTGTTGGAGAAAGAGCATCACTAGTTTGGCCTTGAACTTTTTTGTATCACTTTCCTGAATGTTGTGATTATAAATGTGAGCTACCATAACTGACACAGTTGTATATAGAATTAGGTATGGTAGCTCACATTTATAATCAGCATGTGTGTGTGCATGTGTGTGTGTGTGTGTGTGTTACTGTTACTCTCTTCTTTACTGAATATATGCTCTTGTCAAGTATCACATCTATGATAAGAATAATAATGGCCCTCCAAAAATATTTATATCCTAATTTATTGTACCCATGAATGCTCCTTCACATACCCAAAGAATTCTTTCTGGTCTGATCAGTAAGGACTTTGGGGTAGGAAGATTCTCATAGATTGCTTATTCATGTCCAGAGTAATGGTTAGGGACTAAACATGGAATATCGAGAGTAAGAGGGGAAAAAGAAAAAGAAATCTTGCAAGGACCCTGCTGCTGGGTTTGCAGATGAGAGAAGAATCATAAACAAAGAACGTAGACAGCCTGTAGTTGCTGAGAAAAACAAAACCAAAAAAAGTTTCCCCAGAGCCTCCCGAAGAGAAGCTACAACTGCTGGTGCTGTTTCATTAGCTCGGCAAGAGCTGCGTTTGACCATTGGTTTTCTGAGATGATAATATGTCCGTGCTGTGTTTGTGGGTTGGTGGTGGCGATTTGTTACACCAGCAGTGGGAAACTACTACAGTCTCTGGCATCCCTTGTAATCTCCTGCAGCTGTGCACAGCATGTGTGCACAGAGAGACTCCTTTAGCTCTTCCATCGACCCTCCCTGTCACTTCTCTTCATTCGTGTTTGCGAGCAGTTCCATGTTGGAACAGGACACATTAACCAAGCTTTCTCTGTTGGCCAACAATTGATGCTTAACATAACTATCTTGAGACAAAAGGAAAAGAAAGAAAACCGAGGGAGGAAGAAGAAGAAGAAAAGAGCAGAGGAGGGGAAAGAGAACCAAGAGGTACATGGTCCATAAATTGACCTCCAGCCTAGATAAGGGCTCAAATCAGTTCACTGCCGATATGCTCTCTTGCTTTCTCTTTGAGTACCTGCTTTTATACGCCCATGATATACAAGTTTATTTTTTAAATGGGAAAACGACCTGTTCATTTCAGGAGAGGGTTCTGAATTGAAACTTTTTTTTCCCCATTCATTATTCTGCAAGGAAATAACTTGTTGGGAGCATTTTATTTCTGCTTCCTATGACAACTTCTTGAAGTAGTTCTGAGATGGTCTCACTTCTGAAATCTAGTGCTGGGTGGTGGGTAAAGGATTCTCTTCTTCAGTTGACCTCTCCACAGTGGCTGGCTGGGCTTCTCATGGTAGGTGTAGTCCTCGAGCATGAAGGCAGAACTTTCTAGTTCTTCCTAAAGTGTCACTTAAGCTGACACTTGAGAGCTGTGCCACATTCTGTTAGCTGAAGCAGATCAAAGGGAACAGAGTAACCAAAGGAGGAAAAGCAAAGTGTAACCTGCAGGGACAGCATTGCTATGGTTCACCTACACCACTCAAGTGGGTGTGCCCACAGTGAATAAAGGGGCTAAATGCATAATTCCAACTCAGACTTGAGGAGCATAATAGGGCAATCTCACAAAGGAGGTGGTCTGATAGCTCAAGGCAGTCTGCAGTCTTTTCCCAAAGTATTAGAAACTGTTGAGTGCACAGTCATGTTTTGTTCTAAGTACATTTCCTATATGTCTTGGGCATTATCTGGGATTGAAGAACTCATTACAAATGTAAGGTTAAAGTTAAGGAAATGCAAACGTTTTTCCCATTCATTTTTTTTCCTTACACTGTGAAGAAAACTATGTTAATATATAGCAAAGTATGCTATATAACAATTAAACTGTATATGATTTATAGAGAATAAACTACAATGTGATGAATCCAGTGGCAATTATTTGCCATAACCTATTTTAATGTGACAGTTCCTTGGATGTTATAGTGAGATATTTCACCCTTCAACTTCACTTTTATGGTGTGTGTTTATTCTTAATAGTACAGATTCCAAATTGTCAAAATACTTGAGCTGATTTATGGTAATTAGTTTTAAGTTAGAACATTTGAAGTACATTCAATTAATTTTATCTGTCTGGAAAGTACATTAAGGTCTTCAGCTCTGCAAAGTTTTCTTTGTAATATTAGCTATGAATTTGCTGGGCTCAAATTACTCTCATTCTAATTTGATATTCAGAGAAGGAACATGCACTATTTGGAATTAGTCGGTATTTAGAAAGTGTATGTATAAGTATTATTTGGGAGAGCATCACCAAGATCCGGGACTGCTCAGTTATCACACACTTGTTGATTGCTCTTACGTGCAGCAAATAGGAAGCAATAACAAAGGCATACATTATTCAAAGGTTTGTCATCTGGATTTGGGTTTCTTAAGGATCACATCATGGAACAATTGGGCGGAAGATTTTCTTTATACTTATTTTTCCCAAGTCTAGGTACAAAAGAAGCTATAGGTCCATATGGAGTGGATTAACAGTGATGCTTTTTAAATGAAATTAAGTATTCTAAACTTTCAGGAAATGATGTGTGACATTTCCTAGCTAAAGCTTCCATTGGTAGTTTATCCTAAATATTATTTTTTGGCTCTGGAAGGTATTATATAGTGGATGTGGGAGATTTATTTGTAAAAAACAAACAAACTTTGGATTGCTTGAGAGTGACTTTAAAATCTGCACATAAGCAAACTTCCTGATATTATGACTTATAATTTCCACTGTAAGAGAGGATTTCAAATTACTACTGAAGTGACAGCTGGCCCTGAGTAAAGAAGCATCATATATCAGAAAAACCCAACTACTCAATTGCTCAACTCCTATGGAACGGAGGTGACCAATTTAGAGCAAGCAGAAGTATCAGGTTCTCTTAAACTGGACCCTTTAGTGCAATGACATATTTTATCTAGCACAAAAGCAGTTAAAAAAATAACATTGAAGAATCTACTTGATTATGATGCTTGGGTGGAATGATATGACTCATCAGAGATCTCCATTTTCAGAACAGCTTGAGAGTCACTATTGAAAAGGAAGGGTTTACTGATGTTCGTGTATGTGAGGTTTCAGACTATTAACAAGTCCTGTGACTTTGAAACCTTCATACCAATTTTCTTTTGTAGTCACCTTTTGAGATCTTAATTAGTTATTTCCTGTTTTGTTTTATTTTCTGAAAAACTAAAGAGAAAAACACTAATATACTTCACAAACTAAAAGGCAATATGGTATTTATACTCCTGCTACTTATAAAAACAAAACACATAGTTGTGTAGTCAAGATGTAAATAGCACATTGGACAAGCCAAGCAGGTTGTTTTGAGTTGTTTTTCAATGTCCTATCAAAAGGATATACAAGGCCCAAAGTACAAGTGCACTGGCCCCATCCTTTTCCAACTATTAACTCTTATTTATTGGTTTCAGTTGACATAAACCTCAGCTAGATGGTGGTCCCATTTTTCCCTAAATAGTTAGGGATTATAGTTTAGTACTCACAACCCAGATGGGTCATGGCTGTTTAGAGAGAGAAATGACTCTTGGCACAGTTTACAAAGATGACTGGATCCAGCTGGTGACTGTGTGGGTGGGGTTCCTAATATTGGCTGGATATGCATGCTCATGGCTTTCTCTTCTGTTTCTCTTGCAGCTATCGGCAGGACCCTCATCCCCCGTTATTTTAGCACTGTGTTTGAAGGAGGGGTGACGGACCTGTATTACATCCTCAAACACTCAAAGGAGTCTTACCACAACTCATCCATCACAGTAGACTGCGACCAGTGTGCCATGGTCACACAGCATGGGAAGCCCATGTTCACCAAGGTACGGGCCAGGCTCAGGTACCAATGCCTAGGAAGGAAAAAGTTCAGCTGCTTCTTCACTTTAGCAGCTAACATAGAGGTTTTTGTCTCTTACGCAAATATGTCATTAGTAGCTGAAAGAGTACAAATATTTGTAATTGGTTATTTTAAAAAATATTAAGCAATTTCAAATGTGAACAGAGGGAACATTTCTCTAATTACACCTTAACATCTGGAATTCATCTGCAAGTAAGAGGTGTGAACGGGGCTAAGCTGCTTCCTCATGGTCTCAGAGATTCTAGGATTTTGAAGTGTGTCAGCCAAACAACTCCGCTATGGGCACAGCAGAGGTGGAAGCTATCTATAAAAGGAAGAGGTGAGGTCAAGTTCACAGCTGGTGAAGGATGTGAAATGTAAAACAGAAGAGGCAGAGACTCACATCATCTTCCATATATTTTGTGCCTGTAATCACTTTCATGGCTAGAATACTAGCATGTGGACTATCCCCCTCACTGAGGACCACTCAGTAGTATTAGCACGTGACCCTTGATGTTCCCTCCCAAGTGGGAAAAACAGCAATAACCAACTAGTCACTGAATCTAGTAAATGAGTGCTAATCGGTTTATTTATTGTTGACGTACTGAGGGTTGAACTCGGGGACCCATGCTCTGCCAGTGAGCTGTCTCTTCAGTACCACAGAAAACTGGTTTAATGAATACTTGCCCATTCAATATGGACTAAAATTCCGCATGGCTCTATTTTGTGCTGTTAATGATAGCAGCTATCCACTATCTCTTTTTAGAACAAAGCACTGATGATAGGCCTTTCTAGTTAACAGGTGTAGGATTATCTGGTTTAATTACCAAAACTCAGACTGCAAAACTGGAGGTGTGATGCTGGTGCAATTTTGCTTCAACGATAATAGCCAATGTCTCATATTAGTATCATCCACCATGTTAGTGTACTTCAGTCTTTCTCAGTGCCCATCATGGGGTGTGACACCAAAGGCAGGACATGGCTATGCAATGCAAAGGCAAGCCATCAACTACCATTGACTCCACCACATCTTGGTTTTGACAATAGGTATTTTTAATAGGAAAGGGCTGAAGGTTTTCCCTGTAGTCTGTGTTGGGAAGAGTTTTACTTATGGAAGAAAATGGGATGAAGGTTTAATCTGCCCATAACTTACTTCATTGGTAAGATACTGGTCATTTTCATAATCATGTACGCACCCCATTCCCTTCTGTGATTAAAAAGTCTGAGGAATACAGGAAAAGCTTCCCTCCCCACAAATGTTAATGCTTTTAGCCAATTCAAATAAAATATGCTACCTCCTTATGCTTCAAGAGAAACAAAACATGATAATTAAATGTAACTTTCCCATCATTCAGAAACTGTGCCTAATGTCTGCAGCCATTAAAAACTTTAAAAAGCATTTTGTGGCAGCATTTTTATACATTTAGTCAATTTCCTTTTTTCCATGGTCAGATCATAACTCATAAATGAACACAGTGAACTGCTGTGATGCTGTCATATGGAACATTTCAGATTTGTGTTAGACCAATCTTTCTCTTCTGAGGAATCCATGAAGCACCATGAAGTGCTATTTTCCTTCCAGACACTGAGGTTTTTCTCTTGCTGAATTCTTTTTCTGGAATGTTCCCTTTGTTCCCCAGGAATTCGGTGGGTTTTTTTTTTCTTTCAAAAAAAAATAAAACAAGACAATCCCTAGAAAGACCTGAACACAGCTCCCTAGGCTCTGAGAGCATCAATTATTTGGACCTCCCATGCCATTCTGCTCCAGGGCAGGCAGTATTATTTGTCTATTCCTGTAATGAATATTTCAATATTCTGATGAAATATACCTCTTTCTAAGATATGCAGTTTCATTATGGAGACTTAATCCAGATGCTAATTATGCACATTTACTTTTTAAGAAATTCGATATGATTCAAAGGATTCATTTTTCTTCTCTGCCTCCCTCCATCCACCCCTTGATATTTGTTATACTACTCTGAGAATCTTCCTAATTTTCTGTATGTTAATTAAAAATAATTCTGTTTCGGGTAATAAAGCACTACGGCTATTTTAAACAAACAATGAGCCAAAGACTTTTCAGTGCCACAAAGAAAGGAAATTTTAAAACCACTGCTGATATTTTGGTCTTAGTCCTGGCATTATTTAGCACAATATGTGTCAGTGTTCTAATTTAGATTATCACTAGACTGTTTTTCCCCAAATAGTGTTTGACCCAATAGCGCTGAGTTGCTTTTATGAAAATTTGGTCAACTAGTGAATCAGAAATCAGCCACAGTCCTAATCAACAGAGATATTAAATATCCCTCAGGGGTATGCTGAGCATTTTGTAATTTCCTGATACCAGGAACATTATAGATTAAGGATAAATACGTAATTGGAATTTTAAAATGCACATAATAAAGCCTTTCTTTTATGTTTTTAATTTCAAATCAAGTAGAAAACAAGGCTTAATAATCAGAAGAGCATGCCGGGAGCCTTTCAGAGTCAAAGATTCTTGAGTTACAGTCAAGGAGGTGAAGAGGATGCCAAGAAAGAGGCACTGTAAATGCTACATTCTTTGGGTTTTGTAAATTAAAACAATAGTTACAGACACTACTAGATACCTTCATCCCTTCAGCAAACATGGGTTTATGGATTTTTTTTCTCTTCTCAATTATTTATTATGAAATTATTTGACAGCAAGTATAACCTGGAAGTACATTAAGTAAGTTTCCTCTAAGCAAACACTATTTACTTGGATTTCTGATATTTACTGATAATTCCTTCCCCATTCTTTCCTTACCCTGTGTATCACTTTATGGTATATAATTTTTCCTCTCCGTGTTAAGGATCATATCTCCCTAATACACATTTATATATGTAATATCTCGAGGTAAAATTCAGAAAGCTTTTTAAAATCGTATTCTAAATTCTCTATTCTGCTTATGCTGTTCGCATATAAAATTAGAAAACTAAATATTACCACCTTTAAAAAATGCTCACGTTGTCTCCTAGAGGCTCTGTGGGAAGCGTTGAATCATATAACAGCATGGCGGTCAATATTGCTTCATTAGTAAGAGACGGAAAAGGGTTAAAGAGCTACTGGGTAGTTTGAGAAATGTTCTTTTTTACTTTTCTTGTTCCTGGCCCAGTCTCAAGCTAGCACGTGATTGACTGAATGCCTGCCAGCCTCTTTCTTGTTTATCCTCCGGAGACCATCTGTGCTGGGGGCATTGATTAGAGTGTGTCTGCTGGGATTACATCTTTTCTGTTGCCATGCCAACTAATCAGCTGATTTTGGTTACCACAGAAACAAAATGTCAGAGCTCACAGTACGGTAACATGAATTCAGCACAACAGAAAATGTTTTCTTAATTGGGGACCCTTTTGATTTTTGGATTCCAGCAGAAAGGCAGGGTTTTGTTTTTTTGTATTTTTTTTTAAGGCTGATAGATAAAAGCTGCATTAACTGTATTTATTAATAAGCATATACAGATTATTTTTGAAGTGAGATAAACATTACTTCCATTTTATTAGCTATGCTCATTTTTAATATTTCCTAACAAAGGAGACATGCATTCCTTCATATATATTTCTGCGGTGGTTCCTGATGGTTGCATAGAAAACAATCCATGAAACTTTTGCATTTATTAGCTATGTTCATTTTTAATATTTCCTAACAAAGGAGACATGCATTCCTTCATATATTCTTCTGTGGTGGTTCCTGATGGTTGCATAGAAAACAATCCATGAAACTTTTGCATTTATTAGCTTCTACTACAGAAAGGAGGTTCTTCTCGAGTCTTGGGATAGTGCTATATGTATAATAACTTTGAGGGAGGGGTGGTAAGAAAGAGCAATGGCCAAAAATTCTTCTCTGTCTTTCATTTTTGGAAATCATTTAATTTCCTTAAATAGGAATCTGTTGTTGTGAGCTGGGATACAGTGTTAAGGATTGTGCTTTACCTATAGTGTGCCCTGGATAAAGTGGACCCATTTGACTGTTATGTGAGCCCATTTTTGTAGGACTGAGACAGTCTGTCTGAAAAAGAAAATCCAACTTGTTTGCTATGTCTGAGTGAACAAAGACCCACTTGGCCTTGGCCCTGCAGATGCTCCAGTTGAACAGTGTGTCGGGACTATATGCTTACCTTCTCATCATGAAACTTGTAGTATAGGCAAACCAGAGCCTTTATCTGCCCGGAGTTTACAGACAGAAAACAGATTAGATGATAATAACAACATTTAAAAAAAGCCCTGACATTTAACCAGCTTAATATTTGTTTGACTATCCAGTAATACCATCTTTTTAAAACAGATCGTAGCCTTTAGATATATTTGCTCATTGATATCTGACTCTCACAACCTTCCCTTTGTGAAAGTCGTCACTCCAGGTGACTTTTATAAAATTAACAACCTGATAGTGGGGATAAAGAGTCGGTGATTTAGTCTTCGTGGTACTTGCTTGAAAACCTTGATAAATTAATTCCAGTACTTCCAATATTCTTAAAAGAATGGTTTGGGAACATTGACAACACCTTTATTTCCACTCACAGAGCCCTCATGGCTAAGATTTCAGAAACCAGGCTCAGCACACAGATCCTCTCTGTTTCAGGGCAGGGTGCCCACATATCCAAAACTACTCACAAGTTCTGCTAATTGGATCTGAGGTAGAGGTCTTTACCCAGATTATCAATAATTATCTCACTGTGTCCCAGAGATCTTTGATAAAAATCAAGATGGCAAATGCATCTTTTTTTGAGCAAAGCCCTATTAAATTCTCCATGGTTATTCTCCTAGACAAGTTTTGGATTATGTAAAGAAACTATCTCATCCTATCAGAACACATAGAAAGCCCTCATTCATTGCCTGTTACTGTCAGAACTTCTTAAATTGTATTATTCCTAGAGGAGAATGATTAGCCATATCTCATGAAAGCTTGATATAAACCATTAACCACCATCTTCCTGGACTATAGCTTTATGATTAATTTTTACACATTTTTCCAAAAGTTTTCATATTTGTGTTAACTAGGAAATCCTTCTCCAAGAAAGTCTGAGTAGGGACTCTGCATATTAAAAAGGAGAGACTAGAATGTCTACAAGCTCAATTTCCACTAATTCTGAACAAATCTCCACTTCTTGTGATCTACAACTCAGGATGTACACCATGACAACCATGATAGAATTTTCTCTTCTCTTGGATTCTTTCTTTCTTTCTTTTTTAATCTTTTCATCTACATCTTACTACCATTCTACCTGTGCTAGGCACAGTAGCCAGTATTCTACATATATAATTGCCTGAAATTTGTTTTCTCAATAACTCTTTCTAATGATGTTATTGTCTTTCTTCTGTTGATCAGGAAACTGGATGGTGTGGGACGTATCTGATTTCCCCCCAACTTCCACAATGAGAAACATAGAATCAAAATCTAAATCAAGTGACTTCTGTTTTCAAAGCCTCTATGGTACTCCTTCACCAAAACCAATATAAGTTTATTAACTAGTTGTAACTATTATATTATCCCTCACTTACTGTCTCATAGTTAAAACAGAACAGTGCGCATGTTCTCTTGTATTATTTTCTTTGCTTTCAGAGTCATTGTGCTAAGAATAATACAAATATAAACAGTTAAAAATGCCTTTGTCACTGATTTAAAGGAGAGACTTTATTAATCACATATGTTCTTAGGAAGGTGAAAGACCTACCATCCCTTTATGTAAATAAACAAAACTTGCCATTGTTGATGTGATTAGTGTATTTTCTAAACAATTCTCTATTTTCCATGAATCAATGCCTGGTATCACTCACTGCATTGGGTTAAACATTACCCTTTCGAATTCCTCTTTGGAAATGAAGATGTACTCTTGATGAGTAACTTTGTAGTGACTCGCACTTGATCATGAGTTCTCTTAAGGGAAACTTTCTCCCAAATTAGATCAACCAAGTATTTGGGGGACATTTCTAGGTCAGGTACAAAACTGATGTAAGGGAAACTCCCATGAAGCTACAAGGATGATCCAGCTAAGACGCCTAGCAATAGGGGATATCTAGCCTGAATTGCCCATCTCCTGTGGTCAGATTTGTGACTATCTTAATTGTCAACAAAGAGCTTTCATCAGTAGCGGATGGAAACGGATGCAGAGAATAACAGCCCAACATTAGGTAGAGCTCAGGGAGTCCTACTGAAGAGAGGGATGAAGGATTGTAGGAGCCAGAGGGGTCAAAGGCAAAACAAGTAACCCCACAGAAAGAACTAACCCGGGCTTCTAAGAACTTCAGAGTCTAAACAAACAACCTGAGCCTATACAGGGCTGACCTAAGCCCTCTACATATATGTGAGAGTTTTGTAACTTGGTCTACTTATAGAACTCGTAGCAATGGGAGCGGGGGGAGGGGGAGGGCTGTGCCCAATGCTTTGTCTAATTCATAGCAACCTACCTATTCCTCATACTGGGTTGTTTTGCCCAGCCTTAATATAAGGGGAGGCGCTTAGTCTTACCACACCTTTTATGCCATGCTTTGTGATACCTGCATGGGAGGCCTTCTGCTTTTTGAACAGAAAAAGAGGAGTGGATTGGGGGAAGGGGGCAATTGGAGGGAAGGAGGGAAGGAAAACTAAAATCAAGATATAAAATTAAATAAATAAATAAGCAAAGGATGTGGCTGTGGCATCCATGGGAGGAGGCTCATGAAAATGAAGGTGGCAAGAGAACCAAACTGAACTAGTTGGTTTTGAACCAATGTCCCTAGAAGATGGATTTGGGTCCCACGTTTTGAGATGAAAAATCAGAAGCATGTAAAGTTTCATTAGCAGTATGGTCATTGATACTGGGCAGTAAGGGACTAGGCAGTCTTCTTAACCTGATGATTCTAGAGCTGATACATGTCCCTGTGTAACATTGGACACTTCCCAAGGACCTCAGTGTACACTATATTGAGTAGTTGGTGTGAGTTACAAACTATTGCTTGTATGACGTGCACAGCAAATGAGTGTGTTCTTTGTTACTCCCAGGTATGCACAGAAGGCAGGCTGATCTTGGAGTTCACGTTTGATGACCTCATGAGAATAAAAACGTGGCACTTTACCATTAGACAGTACAGGGAGCTGGTCCCCAGAAGCATACTAGCCATGCACGTAAGTAGTAACATTTTTATTTTATCTTTCTTGTTATTCCTGCTGAGTTTTAGGCATCAAGGGCACCCAGTTCTTTCTAAGGAAGTCCTGCTATTACTACACCTTAGACAATTACTTCTAAGTATTGTGTTCCTCTCAACCATCTGAATGCACAAGCTCTCTTTTTGCCTCCTTTCTTTCCAAGCTTGTGAGAGATTTTTATATATATATATATATATATATATATATATATATATATATATATATATATATATATATATATATATATATGTTAAGAGGGTGAATGGGGAGTGTTGACGAATGGTTTAGATTTTCTCCTGCTACAGTAACTTTATATCAGATACTTTTCTATTTGAGTATATGAACCTGTTATCTGTAATGAGAAAGTGAACTAAAACAGGAAGTGGGGGCAGCTTCCAGTTCTGATTAGGACCACCTGAGTGAAAGTGAGCCTCCTGTACTTTGAATGTATTGGCTCTTCTATAGCACACCTATTCCCAGAATGTTCAAAGCCAGTTTCACACCTTCCCCTCTTTTGGAAGAAGTCTAGTTTATTCCATTTTTTTTTCCTTAAAATATACCAAAAGACACCAGAAGGATGTGAATAGGAGCTAAGGTCATACATTGAGAGCTCATGAGATGCCATTCCTGTTAATGACTGCCTTTGGACAATTGATATGATGTCTTTGGACTTTGGTTGTGAGTGTGCTTTGGAGAACTGACTTGAGAATCAAGAGTTAATGACTACAAAACATTCAGAATAATGCTCGAATCATACTAGAACTTCTGAAGGTGTTGGTGGTTTCCTGTCAGCAGCACAGAAACGTTGGGACAACATCCTTCATCGCTGACTGCTGTCCAGTCACAATGTAAGCTGCTTGATGGCCCAACTTTACGGATGTACATAGGACCAGATATTTCCACAAAGGTTCAATGTTCACAAAGACTCTATTTCAAAACTGACTTGAAACTATTACTCCATGGTCATTTTCATCTATAATTACAAATAAGAATGATACTATCACTGAATAAAAAGCACAGACAAGAATAAGGTTTATTCATTATACCTGATGTGGTCTTATGAGTGCAGGAATGGAGAAAAGGTGGTGTTATTTAAATCTCCCTATGCATTGCACCGATTTGAAGAGAAAGAAACAGAAAAAAGGAAATCTTCCAAGTAACTCACTTTCAAAAGCAATGCAGAAAGATTTTGTTGGTGGTGGTGGCCTGGCCAAATGTAATATTTGGAATCCCATGATACTTTAAGAAATGTGATATCTACCATTTTCAACCCATAGGAAGAAAAGCATTGAAGACATTGACTTTTTTTTTAATCCCCACCTAGTGGGACTTGGGGGCTAAAATTCTGTTTCTCTGCATACAAATTAGAAAGAAACCCTACATACATATATATTGGATTTTGTCATGATATATTATTATTCATATATTTTTTGTAGTATCTGCAAGATTTAAAATGTATCTTACACCCTGGATGGTTTAAAAAAAAAAAAAAAAAAAAAAAAAAGAAAACCCACCATCCTTGTCTCAGCAGGGAACAAGCATAGCTTTGCCAAGTTCAGACTAGAGTTCTTCTGCAGAGCTCAGTGACTTCCCTTTTGAAGACAGGGCCAGAGACTCTCACAGAGAAAGCAATATCTTTTTTCCTCCTGTAATCAATGGACAGAGATCTGAAGCAGTTTGGTTTTCTAGTCTTGCAGAAATGATCTCCAAATGTCCTTGAGCACTTGACGCAAGTGACTTAGAAATGTAAAGGAAATTGTATCTAGCAATCTGTCCCTCCAAGAAAAATCAGCAGTGTCAAGAGTGCATGTCTTAACAACAGCAGCTCTGTGTAAAGTTTTCATGAGACTATTCCATGGGAGTGAAATATGCCATTTCCCTCCCCCCCTCTGTTTAGGCACAAGATCCTCAGGTCCTGGATCAGCTGTCCAAAAATATCACCAGGATGGGTCTAACAAACTTCACCCTCAACTACCTCAGGGTAAGACCGATTGAAAGATTCTATTCCTTCATTGAATTTGGAAAAAGAACTTTAGTGTTTTGTGTTTGTTTGTTTGTGATTTAAAGCAAAACGTTAATGAAAGATAAGCCAGGATGTGTAACCCAGCTACTTAGGTGGCTGAGGTTGGAGGTTGGTGAGTTCAAGGCTGTGTGGGCTGTAGAGTAAGCTCAAGACTGTCCTTAGGAACTTAATAAGATTCTATCTAAAACTAAAATAATAGTAAGAGATATTGTATAGAGCTCAAGGGTAAAGTGTTTTCATAGCATATGAATTCACTTCCAAGTACTAATAATTATTTATTTAATTAATTAGTAAGTTACAATTAATTTAATTAATTAACTAGTAAAATCAGGCATACATAGCACAGATGTATAGTCTATGTCTCTCCTCTCCCTCTCTCTCTTTCTCTCTCTGTGGGGTATATTGTGTGTGTGTGTGTGTGTGTGTGTGTGTGTGTGTGTGTGTGTGTGTGTGTGTGTGTAGGTGTAGTAGTAGAAGAAGTCATGGTTTAATTAACAATAAGTAACAAAGCATAAAACCTGAACTTATGTGTGTTGAGTTTGTCCATACAGTTGTGTAACTCATAGAGTTAATTACTCAAAAGGAAGCCATGTATTTATTCCATAAATGTCTGCACTCACTTCTGTCTACTTTCTAATGTGGTGTTCTTTGAACTCACTGCCTCTCTGTGTTCACCTGGGCTCAACTCCTCTGAAGTGAATCAGTGTGCCACTTGATGCAAGTAGCCAGTGCTGTAGAGTCTTCTGGAGAAATTCAAGTCAGTGGTATAATGCAGATATTTGTAGGCCTTACAAATTCTCTATTTAACATGGCATGGGTTGGGAGTTTTGTTGTTGTGGTTTGTGTCTTGGTATACATTGTTTTGATTTTTAAGTATTAAGTGATTTAGACAACATGTCTTACCTATAAAATACTAAGAGCCTCCACATTTGTTCTAAAAGAGTTACAATGACCACACCAGTCTACCAGTAGAATTTCAAAGCAAAGTCACCAGTGGCATATCTGGTTTCGTTCACAAAACAAACATTGTACTACAGACTCCTGAGAAAGTGGTGGCCTCATTGCCCCTGATACATTATCTCCTCATTGTGCAGCAATTTGCCTCACCAGGGTTCCCCTCCCAGCACAGAGTTGATGCTCTGGTTTCTCTACCCACCAGTGTACTCCAGGTCCATAGGTTCTGTCTTTTATCCACCATGCTTTGTGTACAAGCCTTGCACCTGCTGCAATGCAATAGGTTTTGACCAGGCTCAGTCTTCTGTGTGGTAGAAGTAGTGTCCCAACCCACTCCCACATTTCTAGACACTGAATACACAGAAAAATGCCCAAATCCTCTGTTAGTGACAAAAATTCATCCCTCAGGGGTAAGACACATGAAAAGAAGACACTACAGAGCAGTAAATACTATGGTAGAAGTTTCCAGAAGAAAACAAAAAATACCCCAGGGAGAGAAATCATAAGAGAGAAGGCTTCATGTGAAAGATGACATATAAGTAGAATAGGCAGAGGAGCAAAGCAAAACAATTAAAGGAAAGGGCAGGAAGTTTCTACTATATGGAAAACAGAATTACACCAGGAGGTGGGACATATGTAAACCATCTGTGTATTTAGCAGGTTTCATGGTCACCATTCCTAGTGAGGAGTCAGGAGGGGTGAGGGTGTAGGTCTTGTCTGACCTGGCTGCTAGGCTGGGAGAACTGTTCAGGGACAGAAGAGTTCTGGCAGAATCCTGGTTCTGGGTTGAGAGAGAAGATCCTCTCCATAGCCTAGAGAACTTGGAATCAAAACCAGACCTGGCAAAAGCCAGAATCATTTGGGCTTCTCACCAACTCATCCATCACTCCATGGTTTTAACAGCTCTGAAACACTAGTCTGCTCAGAGGAAACCCAAAATCTGCCCAGAAGTGTAGGAAGCATGCGTACACTCAGCTAGGGCATGTGGAGCTGTATCCCAAACCTTTGAACTTTGCAGACTGTGTAGAAGAAGAAAGTATCACCAATTTGCTAAAAGTTGCCAAGATCAAGCCCTACTTGATTATGGCAGGCTCTGAGGATAGGTAGCTATACCTAGTGACCATAGATTTATTATAAACCTATAGTCCCACATAGCTGCCCTTCAGTGCTGCATTATCTCTCATCAGGGACCAGAAAAAGTGAAAGCTATAGATGTCCGCTCTCAAAAGGATTGCATTCCATGCCATGTCCTCAACTGGCCTGCATGAGAATCAGGGACTCCAGAGCCTGTTCCAGACTCTGTTGAGATCTTTTGTTGAGGTCTCAGATAGATTCTTGGTGACATCTCGTAGCTGCTTTGAATATAGATTAACAAAGGCCAAATTTTCTTTCCATCTCTCCTCTCCTACCTCTCCCAATTATTTGTAAATGATTTAACTTTCACTGTATAGTCAAGCCCCTACAGGTCACCACATTCTACAGTCCTGTACTTTTACCCCATGAAGACTGTGAAGGCGTAAGAATGGCTAACCTCTTTTCTGACTGTGAATGCAGGAATACTTGGGGGGAAGGAGGAACTCCCAAGGTACCACTTCAGTGTGGGCCTGGCTGCATGCCAGGTTCTGTGCCACACAACCAAGAAGTCTCACAAGAGCTCTGTCCATGGTCACCATCCTCAGGATAAAACGAGCAATGGAAAGGAAACCTAAGTAAATAGTCACCCAGCTTTGCATACCAAATGGCAGGACTAGTAAATTGAGCTGAGGTATCCTGTTGGAGCATCCTTGGGTTTTGTGCCTCATCTCTGCCTGCCATTCTGCAGGTAATTATGGACACTGGTACCCACAGAAAGAGAGATGCAGCCAGCCCCTGTAACATAGAAGCCATCAGAACTTTTAGCAACATGATCATACTTTCTTCTTCTACACAGTCTGGCTCATTGCCTGCCCTTCTCTCCCAATCTAAGTCTCCTAGGCAAGATCCCTTTCTTGCAGAATGTATTCTTCCATCACTTCCATGAGGAGCCTTGCTTTCCTGGTGTTCGCAGCACATGGTCGCTTGCTGGATTCTTGGCATGTCCCATATACAAAGCATCACTTTATTCTTTATCTCTTGCTCCATGGTGTAAGTGATGTGAAAACTCTTAAGATCCAAGGAAATGTCACTTGAGTGAATAGTTAGCAGACGGTTTGTCAAATGATAGGTTTGATTTTTGAATGACACCAAAAGAAAGAAATCTCCCTGTATGATTAATTTTCAAAATCACTCCTAGAATTTCACCATGGAAACTAAGTAGCAAGAAGTGGGTTATACTGTATTGAAAAAAAAAAATAAAAAATAAAAGGAACCTCTAGGTCTCTCTAATGTGCAAAATTCCTGCTTAAGACCTTGACTCTGGATTTTCAGTGTCAAATTTTTATTCGCTAGCATTTTGGTTTGCTCTTTCTCATTATAAATCTTTACACTAAATATCATTTCTCCCTGTTTAATTATTTTGAGGACGCATTCTTTCCACTCTGAAGAAAAGAATTTTTTAAGAGAGTAATTATTTTGTCTATTTCCTCTGGGCTGGTTTTCTTGGCAGCTATAATATACACTTTGTGTTTTAAATATTATACTTGACACGATGTTAAAACGATGATTTTCCTGAATCTTAACTAAGAGATATTCCTTATGTATACCCTCTGGCTCTGGGTCCATCCGTATGCATAATTTCTGCTTTTATGAAATCACTTATTTTCGTGTTCATTTTTAACTATATATGTTTGTGTCTGTGTACATGTAGAGGCCAGAGGTATCAGATGTCCTTGAAGCTGTGGTGACAGGTCATTTTGAATACTAGAAAGTGAACTCAGATCATCTGCAAGAGTAGCAGGTGCTCTCAAGTGCTGAGCAGCCAGCTCTCCAAACCCAACATGTGGTTTCTTATTGTTATTTGGTGAGCAGTGGCATCGTATGAACCATTTGAATAGCTGCACATGCTCCAGTATGGATGGTGATGATGATTATCTAATTATCTAATGTGAAAGGTGAAGGTCATCTTCACGACACTATTGCCATTGATGCTTTCCCTCTGAACCTCTTTACACATGCTGCTCTTGACTGTACTTTGTTTCCTGACAGAGGGTTAGACTTTACCCATTCCTCACTCATCTATACAGTCTTGAGCAAGCTGTCTAAGCTCGCTGAACCTCAATTTCTTCATCTCACAATTAGGAACGAGATGTCTCACAAGATGGCCGTGAAGACTGGTGAACTTGGCTTTGTGAGAACCCCGACATACAGAGGAAGCTAATAACTACTAGTCACACATTGTGCGGCAGATCAGAGCCCAACTTCCACTGCTGCCATTGAGTTTTTTTGTGATATTTATCAAGTGCCTTAACCTTTCAGAGCCCTGTCCTCTGCATGCGTGAATGACTGAGGCAATTATGTGTCACAGCATCTGTGTCACGGGTGAGGGTTACGGCGATAAAGCATGTGGAGTAGTCTTTCCTAACTCTTGAATTAGGACTCCAGGAAGCCAAGTAAGCTTTATTGCATTTTTTTTGTCTTCTTTAGATTGGTCAAGGCTTTGAATTCTTTTCTGAAATTCTGAAACTATATTTTTAAAAAATCAGAAGAAATAGGAAGGAGAGAGAAAAATCAGAAGAATAGTGTGGAGTAAAGGAGAGAGCCCGAGACATGTGTTATATATTTTGCCCCTCCTGTTAGTGGTCTGAATGTGGTATGTTTGTCTCCTATAGGCTCAAGGGCTTGACCCTTGGTCTCCAGCTGGGGCTTTTCTACTTGTGGGAGCTTAGGAAGGTAGAGGCTTGCTAAGTGAAGTCAATCAGTAGAGGAAGTTTTTGTGACTTAAGTGCCCCCCCCACTCCTTCTCTGCACTCTGTTTCCTAGCTGCACATACAACCTGACTGGGCATGTCCACTCCACCTGCCATACCTTCTCCTCCACGGCGAACTATAAATTAAAATGAACCCTTAGTCGAAACAATAACAAAAGTAACCAGCACACTTTCTGAATACAGTTATTTTTGCAAATGTGCAGTCGTTTTCGGGGATTTTCAATACTATCTACAGGCTTTACCATATTGTTGTTTGTAAATAAGCCTAAGTTTACCTTTATAAATGAGTGCCAGCAAGTCGGAGTGGACATGAAAGTTTCAGTTGTGGGTGTTTCTTTTGCTTTGATCCTATACCTTTAATTTCCCACACAAATGAAGAATCTCGCTGTTGTTGTCACACCTTAAAAAACACTGCTCCCTGTGAGTCATCTCTACTGACAGCAAAGGGAGTACATACAGTCCAATGCCTAGAGGGATTGGGCAATTAACGTCAAAAAATGACCCCCAATGGAAGGACACGAAGCAGCCTCCAGGAGACTGAGTGTAGCTGGAGTCAGCAATGGAATCCTGCTGAGGTGTTTTCTTGTTGCCTATTTCTGTAAGACTTTTGACTTGTAGCCAAATATTTCCCTTGTTCGTATAAGTGAAGGAGGCATTTCTGCCTAAATGCCACAATAAGCCTGAGGGTGGAGCATCTATCCCACTCAGGGACTAAGATGGACCAACTGGATGGGCTAGGATGCCGGCTCCCCTTTACTTGCTTTTTGCATTCAGACAGAGCAGCAGCAATGCCTTGACATTCTGGAGAGGCAAAACACATCAAGGCAAATCTCCTATGCCTTATGTAGTGCCTGGCATATTATAGATCCCCAGAGGACTAAAGCATGTTATTCAGAATTTGATCCATGGGTCATGGCAGGCTTGCAGCTATTTGTTATGGTATAAGGCTGTGGCCAGAAAATGAGAACTTTAAAACTACCATAGCAATGTGGCATTTCTGATGCAAACAAATACATGACCCTGGCACTCATCCTATTGATTGAAATATACAGCCATCCCAGAGTTATTGTACTCACATGATGGGTGGCTGTTGGTCAAAGGTTAGAAGACCACGTACCATAGAAGATTGGCAAGCACTGGTATAACATACATGGGATGAATCTGGTTCAGAGACTCACTCTGCCTTTCTCAGGGACTTTCTTTGATTTATGATTCTGTTAATTATTGAGAAACCTATATAGGCTCCTAATAAACACTGAAATGGATATTGTTCTCATTTTAAAGTTATAAATCCAACAGAGCAAATGAGGCCATAGCACCTTCAAAAATTTAAAGCTCCAGGGCTTTGTTCTGCTCCTCTGTAAGCAGGGGGACTCAGAGTCCAGAGTCCAGAGGTTTTGAAAGCCTGAGGACCCAGCCTCTGAAACCTCTCTGATTGATCTCCCCACTCCCTCCTTCTTCCTTCTCCTCTGCTCCTCTTCCATCCCTTCCTCCCCTCCCTTTCTCTGCCTCCTCCCCCATCTCCGCTTCCTCCTCCTCCTCCTCTTCAGAGAAAAGCCCCATTCAAGAGAAGGCTGAGGAGACCCTTCGGAGACACAGGGATGCTTCACATAGAGAATGATTAAAACCTTGAACACCCAAAGGGCACTTTTAATTGCATTTAGAGATAGAAAAGCAGTACACGTGACTACATGGCAAGGAAATACAAGCAATTAACCCTTAAAGAAGCAAAGTAATCATTACTTACATACATCATAGCATCTAGCAATGATTTCCCAAGTCAGGTTGGAGGGAAGAACCTTATATAAATATATTCATAAATATATACTAAGAGATGACATGAATTATGCTATATATTTAAACAATGAAGCGAAAACAGTATGTTAGCTGAGTAATCTTAACTGGAAACAATTTCAGAGCCATGGGTGATTGGTCCTAAAAGTACAAATAGGACCTGGATTAAAGAAAGCAATTTCCCAGTCTCCGACACAGAAAAAGAAGAGAAAATTGTTGCTAAACAAGACACTGAAAATTAAGGAGCATGGCAAGGTGGAAAATTGCCATGTTGGGGAAAGGTTGGGGATTGTGAAGTTAAGTACAAGATGGAGCCCTGAGTTGAGTCTCAGAAAATAGTCCTTTCCAATTTTCTGAGGAGAGGGGGAAATGTGTATAAGAAAACTAGAAGAAGGGAACAAAGGGAGAGAGTTTTGAGCTTTTTGAATTTAAGTTGAGGAAAGAAGCAGGGTAGGTGGATGAAACTGTAAGAGGAGTCTCAGCTCACAGGTTATCCACTTACCAGACTCAAAGGTCTCTCTGTGTTTTTAACTTCTGGTTACATTTCCACTCTGCTGAGCACCATCTTGCTGGCCACGTGAAACTCCAATTCTTTCCAAACCATACCTGTTAGAATTCATTAGCCTTGTCTTCTACCTATATATAGTAGAGCTCAGAGAACAGAGAGACATGAGCATTATATGAACAGAGAAGCAGAAGCAAGACTAATAACCCTGCTCTTCATCTAGACAGTAAGGCTAGGAATGGCTGTGAATTTGTAATTAATATGAAAGAAGCAAAATTCGTAAGGTTCACAGCTTAGTAGCGAGGGAGAGGTTGTGCATAGACTAGTGTCATGAGGCTCTCCTGCCCCAGTCAGACCTGGTTTAATCATCACAATAGCCTTGGGGTAGGACTGATCTTTGTGGTTCCTTTTAAAGGAGAAACTAAGGCTTGAACAGGACCTGACATTTATCTGGTTTCATGTAGTTGATTAATCCCAAACTGGACTGGAATCTCATGTTAACCAGCATCCCACCACTCTGTCAGACAGCGAAAATCTTGTTCTGAGTGCTGGATTGAAGGCCTGGATGAGCCCAATGATTTCCTGATACACTCAGAGTGTTTTATTTTTGGAGTTGTCAATAGGTACACATTATGTGTGTATGTGCATGTATACACATGCGTGCTCACACACACACACATACACACACACACACGAGGGACCTGCAAGGCTGTATGGGTTCTAACTTCCTTCACTTTAATAATTGCAATCTACGATATCCCTAAAATTCTGTTCCTCTGTTGTGGTTTGAGTGTGAAATATCCATCACGGGCTCATGTGTTTGGATACCATCCCCAGCTGCAGTACTGTTTCAGGAGATTGTTAAACCTTTGTGAGATAAAATCTTGCTGGAGAAAGTGGGTTACTAGAGAAGGCCTTGAGATTGTATGACCTGGGCCCATTTCCTAACCTTCTCTGCTTCGTGAGAAGCAAGCGATTTCTCGTTCCTTTAAGACTTTCCTTGGTTAATTGTTGTCTAACGCCAAAAGTCTCCTTTGGAAAGCATCTAATCTCTTCATCTTTCTTCTAGTTCAGCCCCATGATTGATGAGACAATGGAGGAGAGAAGGATTTCCTGGGTCATCTTAGGAACATTTAGCCTAAGACCAGACTTCAACACCACAAGCCCAAGGGAGCCAGATTTTAGCCTGAGAAATTGGTCCAGTTTTATTTCCTTTTTCTCCCAGCCTTGCCTTTACTTTCCTCCCGTGTCTTACTTACAGAAGAAATCTGTGACTTGTGGTAATATATTTTGTATTACCACTCTCTAACCCTCATGGCTTGACTGTGGGTGATTCTGTTCTCTGATATTCCAGGCTGATTTTATTAAATATAAAATATATCACCACGGTGACTACATCCCATATTGTTGAGAAATCTTATGATGAGTAGAAAATATAAAAATAAAACTAGAATTTTCTCCAAGGATGATAAATAGACTTTCTAAGCATGCAAAATGGCAGAGACTGGGTTACTCTTCTGATGCCTTTGGGCATCTCTCTGGCAGTGAAAGGCCAAGAGGAAAATGCTTGCTTTGGAGACAGTGTTGAGCAGCAGATCCTGGCAGTGGTCAACACTAACTGCACAGTATCTACTAACCATCATTTGTGAAGAAAAACAAAAGTGTTTCCTATCCTGGAAAGAGGCATGGAAGAGGTTGCATTTTGTCTACCTCTCAAGGGTCTTGAATAAACAAGGACATAGACACTGACATGCTTAGTGAAATGGGTGATTCTCTAGAAACAATCCTCTCTCCCTCACTGCCTTAATTCCTGTTGCATAAACTCTCGCTGTCTTACCTCACAAACCGATGAGCTTTCAACAGGAGCCCAAATCAATGTATTGCAATCCTGTTCAAGCTGCTCACTATTCAAAATGTGTGACCCAAACTGATTCCTGCCAGTCAGAGTCCCCCATTATTCCAACTCAGTCCCCACATCTACAAACTATGTATATTCAGGTGACAAGGAACAAAGTGACAGCCAGCATTCTATCACTCTCACCTTCTAAACTAATTTGCACAGATGAAAATTATACTGAACTGAATCGATGAAATTGCTATTTTTACAGGTCAGCTACATTAACTATTGGCTATTTCATTTTGGTTTACACTAATGTTTAAGGGAGAAGGCTGACAACCAGATAGAAAAACTCTGAGCTTTATGATTTCCCACTGCCCAGTATTGTCACCTAACTCCTATCTGATGTCACAATGGGACATGTAACAGTCATTTACCAAATGACAACTCTATGCCAAGTGTTGCCAATCATTTAACTATCTCCCTATTAATATGCAAAAGTCCTATATCCTGCACTCATTCCCTCTCTAGAGACACCTGTGACTATTAGATTTGTGGTTTTCTTTCCCTTCCAGTACAATCTGTGTGCCTTCTATGATGGAGAGAGAGAGAGAAATTCATACACATCGGAACCTACAATTCTGTGTTACCTTTATATCCAGGGAAGGATGTCATGATATCGTATATATAATAATTCATGTTAACTCTATGAGGTTGATTAGCTCTCCAGTAGTTTTCAGTCCATTTCTATTGTGAACACTGATGCACAAACAGACTTTAACATGAGACTTTTGCCCAGAAACAAAGAACTAAGTCTGTGGAAGAAATAATCCAGGAAGTCAATTTGCCAGCTAGAAAGATGTGCATAGTGATTTTGATAGATGCTGTCAACTTCTTCAGCACAGTGGGTATAACAAGTTTCTACTTTACCAGTGAAGTATGAAAATGCCCATTTGGGTCCAGTAAGTGTCTTAGTAGGTCATGCCTTTTGCCACACAAGCCTGGTAACTCAAGTCTGATCCTTAGAATGCACACAAACATAGAGAGAACCAACTCCGCAAAGTTTGCTGATCTCCACATGAGGATCTTGGAATGTGTGTCTATATATGTCACATTTAATACATTTAAATAATTTAATTACATCTTTTCCACATTATTCAATAGTTACTGATTGTTTTTTACATTTTTAGTATTGTAAGTAATCTCATTTTCATTTGCTCCTACTACAGAAGAAGTTTGCTGTCTTCTAACATGTTTGATTATAGGGGTAGGAGAGATGGTACAGCATTAAGTGTACTTGACACTCTTCTGAGGAACTCCAGTTCAATTCCTGCCACCCACATTAGGTGGTTCACAGTCTGTAATTCCAGCTCCAGAGGATCTCATCCTCTTCTGGACTCCATTAGTGTTTGCACATATGTACCATACATACATAGACACATACACATTAAAACAATCTTCAAATTGAGCCACTTGTATTTCCTTTCATGTGAATTCATGTGTCCTTTACACATTTTTATTCTGGACTTCTGTCCTTTTTCCTATATGTATATATGTAAAGTTTGTGTCACCAAGTTCTACCCTCTGGTTCCACTATACATGTATATATAAATAGGGGTCTATGTTTTTACATTAGTAATTTATTTGTAATATAATTGTTATTACGAGTTTAAAGTTTTAAAGTTTTTTTGCTTTATCTATTGAAAAACACACACATTATATATGTAATACTATTTATATACTATATAATAAGATATATATGTATAAAACATTTCCCCCATGTCTTCTGGTTCCTGTTTGGCAATAGCCCTCTTTGAGGCAATGATAAAATAAACTGTTCTTGTGTTTTCTGAGGCCCTCTTTTAAGTTGAGGAGCTATTTGTTTTATTCTAGTCATCAATCTTCCTGAAGTGGAAAAAGTTATGAAGTGTGAGGAATCTCTTTAGCGCCTAAATTGTCTATACATCATTTATTGATTAATACACACTGTTTGAAATGCTACTTTTAACATATTCTAAAGCATACTGAGTACTGGAGTCCATTTCTGGACTTCAGTACGTACTGTGTTAATCTGGTTTGCCATTCTTAATCTGGCACTGTATTTCTAATAGTATTATCGTTTTATAATACTTTGTATCTAGTAGACTGTAATTTCATTTTTTTAGGATTCTTAAAAAATGTTTATTTTTCATCTATACTAGAATTTAAAAAAATATTTTAGCAGTGTTTATGTTTTAATTTGACCTGCTTGGGCATTCCAGTTAAATTATCATTTGCAAGTGATGATTTTTACCAAGCCCTTTACCATTCTTGTATTTTTTTCCCTCTGACTTTCATCTAATTATATTGGCTAACACCATTTTAAAAAGTGTTAAATGATAGTCAGTGTAATTAACGTACTCACTCAGTGTCCAACTTTAATAGGAATGCTCTGGGCCGTTAGCGCGATGGTAGCTTATGATGTGAGATAGACACATTTCTCATATTCAGGTAATATCTTGCTTTACTCTACTGAGAGCTATTTAAAAGTTTTTTTAAATGAGATTAAATTATATCCGTTGTATTTTTTCTGTTGTGACTAAACATGATAATAGCAAGCAATGCTTATTTGATGCAATTGATATTCAAGGTAACATTGTAATTTTTTGCATGCATCCACTCATTTAGTCATTGCCTCAGCTAGAATAACCTATTGTTACCATGATCACTATACCTTAAGAAACTTGATTTCACAGACAAGATCACAGAACATTGGCTATTTTCCTGCTATAAAACATATACAATATTTCATCTTGCTTTCTTGGTAAATCAACATTCGATTCTAAAAGAAATCTTGCTTGTCCAGTGTATATCTTCCTGTTAATCAGCCACATTCAGTACTAACTACTGATAATAGTTACCATTTCCATATCAATATTTAAAGGGAGTATTTTAAGAAAATTAATTCTTCTCTTCTATGGAGACTTTTGGTATTCTCATGAATACTCATGAACATTTTAGAAACATTTCTTCTTTCTTTTTCCAGAAAAACTTGAATGGCATTGAAGTTGCCCCCCTTTTGAAAGGACTTGTAGACTTTCCCTTTGTAATATGTGTATTTAATTCAGTAGAACCACCTGATCCTGGGGCTTTGGGAGGGGAGAATGACTTCCTGGCAATTTTTTCTCAGCTATACCTTTAATATACTTTAATGTGAATAGGCATTTCCTACACAGAATGAATAAAGTTCTTAATGTTAAAAAATGTATCATAAGCAATAGAAATCTTTGAAGGGGTGATCATTCATTAGAATCCATCTGAAATATTAGGGGAGAGAAAAGTTAATTCACTTTGGTGATTAAATTTATAAAAAATGTGAGAGAAGTGATGTTAACTCTGTCCCTTGCTTTCAGCCTGTAGATCAGGTTGGATTTTGGCTGCTTTCACTAAGTAAGAATAAAAAGAAAATCTCATTTGTGTGAGTGTAGGGAAGGGCATAATTCTCTTTATTATTTAACTTGTTGGATTTATAGATATTTATGACATCCCGATTTGTTTTTTAAAAAGTGATCGGTTATATGCTTGTGAAGCATCTGAAATTCTGCAATTAAAACCATGGAGATCTCTATGGATGAAGGCCCAGAAAAAAAAATAAATGTAAGAGAGACAGGAGGAAAACCATTGATGGAGACACAATGATCCAGAGTGACATCACTCATTCTAATTTGCATCCTATTGAGAATTCCTGGAGCCAGGATTATGTGAGTCTATTCTAGTCATCTCTAAGCATTAGGGATCATATCTTCTGAAATAACAGTCCAACTGCAGGGACCTCTTAGACATCTCTGCTAAAGAGGTATTTGGTATCTAGATATTTGGATAGATGGTTGAAAATGATTTTAACACTATGGTTTGTAATTTGTACCACAAACCCAAACAGCCTCTTGAATCATAATGTAGATATTTCTAGTACAAAATAAAAATATTCTAAGGTATAGAGGCATATCTAGAAACAGTGTCTGGAGTTTTGAGGGAGGGTAGTCAGCTGATGAACATTTTTCAATTTTAGAAAAGTATCATCATAGTTTTAACATGGTTCTTTATAATAATGTTTGGATGTATTACTGATGCACAGTATGGCAGGTGAAAAACCTAATTAATACAGGTCATTTTAGTTTTCCTGGCCATAGACTTCCACAAAAATCTAGACTATATCTTCCCCAAAAGTAGAGTGCAAGTAATGTACTGAGATATATTTTACTTCTTAAAGATAGTAGGTTGATTCACTTCAGTGTGGAAGTTGGTACAAGAGTGACTCATTAAGTAAAAATAGTGGCAATAACATCTTGCCATTGTTATATTTACATGTAGTTGATGTGATTCAACTTTTAACTACAAATGTTTAGTTAGGTTTTCTCTTATTAGAGGTCTCTCACCCTTCTCTAAGCCATTATTTCCTTGTTAATTTCCCAGTGGGCTTTTAGGCAATTTCTCGCTATTCCAATGACTATGTGAATACATAGTCTTTATTGTTCATGGGTTTATGAAGGAGATAAGATGTTTTGATATAACATTAAGAGCTGACTATGAGATGAAATCCAAGGAATAGTCATTAGCTTCAATATTACACAAAACAGTCTTGTGGAGATCTCCCTAGCAGCCAAAGATGGGGATTGTAAAAGCAAAGGGTTGTTGTCTGAGTTAAACAGACATAGTGGTTGTATAATGAGGTAAATAATTAAGCATTTATTGTGTGCTATGCATTTATTCACTCGTCAGTGTTCAAAGGATGTGGGATGGGATCCAAGTGTGATTCTAGATAATGGAAATACAGTGATGGGAAGAAAAATGAAAGGAAGGAAGGAAGGAAGGAAGGAAGGAAGGAAGGAAGGAAGGAAGGAAGGAAGGAAGGAAGGAAGGAAGAAAGGAAGGAAGAAGGAGAGAGGAAGGAAGGAGGGAGGGAGGAAGGGAGGAAGAAGGAGGGAAGAAGGAAGGAAGGAAGGAAGGAAACGGGGGAGAAGGAGAAAGGGAAGAAAAGAAGGAAGGAAAAAATCATGGCCCAGCTCTCACGTGTTTGTGGCCCGATAGAGAGAGGTGCCGTGTAATCTCACCAAAATGTGTACGTGCTTTTAGAATCAGGGGAGCGTGAGAAGAGCAAATGGAAACTGGCCTTCGATGTCGGAGAGATCTCAGAAGGCATCCACAGCTATTACCTGAACTGAGATCTTAGGCTTAGCTGGTTTTAATGACAGGAGAGGGCAGAGATGGCGAGCACAAAAACTTCTATCCTGGCAGTTTCCTTGGCGGAAAGAGAATGGGGGAGGGCAGTGACTGTGGTGCAGAGTTAGGTGAGGGAGGTTGAGTCTGGGAGCACATGCAGTGATGCTTTTGTGTCAGTATGGTTGCTGCAGAAATACCCCTGGAGTGCGCCATGAGCCCAGAGAAACCTCCCTGGCAGATGGAACTTCAATGAGTTTTTAAAATGAATAGCAGCTAAGTGGTCGAGGAAGAGGAGGGGGAGTGTCCCAGGAGAAGAAACAGGGTATGCCAAGGCCGGGAAGTATAAAATAATACCTTATATTCTAAAGATAGGAACTAACTTGTCTCATGTGTGAGAGCACATGTGTTCATGTGTGTACATATACATATGCAAAGAAATTAAGGTGGAACATTTAACAAGCCAGCTACACTTGTTATTTCTAGCCCAACCTCCCCTGCATCTTCCCCTCAAGACTATCTGTTTGTTACATCCTGTGAACCCAAAATGACACACTCATACTCAGCCAAGCCCCTGGTTTATAATGGGATTCCCTCTTTGCTGAGTACTTTCCATAAGCCTGGGCAAACGTACAGTGGCATGAATCCACTATTATGGAAAGATGCAGTTTTTCCACCTTCGCCATCTTCAGCCTCATCTAATCATCCTTCACTCTCTCTAGTTCCTGGCTGAGAAAAAAGAAGGTTGACTCCTAAATCGTTAGGGAGTTAGGAGCAAAGGAAGGACATAAACTTAGATACGTTTGTTGGTTTTATTAAAAATAACTTTTTATCAATAAGATTTGATGGAGAGCATTAAGAGCTGGAGAAATTCTCAGTGAGTTAAACCTCAAAGAGATTAGAATAGTAGACCATGGCTGTCCTAGTTAACTACAGTTGTCAACTTGGCACAGCCCAGAGCAGCCTGAGAGGCAGGCCTTCACTGAGAAACTGTCCAGATCAGATCTGCTTTGTGCATGACTGTGGGGGGTTGTTTGTATTATTAATTGATGTGGGTGGTCCCACCCTGTACAGGCTCTCCTCTGCTTTCAAAAATAGCTAACTAACTAAGCATGATGCTAAGTGTGAATCAGAATGAAGAGTCTCTCCATAGTTTCTACCTTTAAGATTGGCTTGCGTTTCTACCCTGACTTTCCTCAATGATGGACTATCACCTAAAATTGGAAGCCCTGCCACCCCCCAAAAAAATCTTTCCTCCCCAACTTGCTTTCCATCAGAGTGTTTTATTACAGCAAAAATAAAAATAAAATCAAACCAGAGTGATAGCATTCTTAATGCTCTGAGCACATTCCTGGGAAACCATCATCTCAAATGCATTGACTAATTCATCAGTATATCCCATGAGTATTCGTATTTACCAAGCCCTTGTGACTTCTCAAGCACAAATAATAGTAACCATTCTCTATCACTAGCTACAGGAACTGGAGCAGATATAACTATAATGGAATCTCAAAGGACAATGGCCAAGTCAACTGGAAGATTTCTGTCTCAGTGATCTATTTGCAGGACCAGAAAGACGGTCGGCAAACAGTAAAGGCTTGCTTACACATATGTGCCTAATGAATGAATGACTAAGTGGTTGAATGAATGAAACACAGGTGATTTGTCAAACAATGACAGAAATATTTAGTTGGGTTGCCTAGCAAACCTGAGATCTTGAAAACTATTATAAAGTCGGTAGTTAACAAATGAATACTCTTTATTTTATTTTCTTCATGATCATGGCTGCTTCATGGAACAGACAGATGGAAGGTAGGTAGGGGTGAAAGCAGACATTCAGGAGACGCTTATAGCCATCTAGACCATCCTGTGGAGTCTGCACCAAGCTGACTGCAGGGGAGAACATTGTCATGAATCTATTGAAAAATATTAACTCAGCAAGACTTGCTAGCAGACTGAAGGTGGGATGTGAAAAGAGTTGAGCATCTTCCTATGTTCCTATTCATACCTTGGACTTCCAGGCAGAGCAATCGGACGATCTTGCTATGAGGAGACATGTGATAACTAGTTCTGAGGTTCTGGCCTTGACTTCTACAGCCACTTCCGCACCAACACTAAAACCCTGAGCTGCCCTAGAACCTGCAGACTGGGCATTCTTGAAGTGACACGGATGTTGAAAATAATTTTTGAAAAAGAATGGTGCCTTTGTTGGCTTTGTAGTAGCTAGCGAAGGTTCTGAGCAGAATGGCAGATGCTGGAATCCTGTGTAGGTTCTAGGCCCCACATGAGCAAAGCTGGTTTCAGAAATGACAAAGACCTTGATGTTCTCATATGTCTTCATCAGCTAAAATGTCACACTTCCATTTTCTCATTTGCTTAGAGTCTCCCTCGCTGCCCTTGATTTTCTAGAAATTCTATTCCTTGTCGTTAATCTCCCTGGCATCTCCTCTGCTGCTGGCATGCTCTGCTGTTTCCTTGTGAAATGTATGCTGCCTGTAACCCCTCAGCAGAGTGGAGGCTATTGTGCTTTGTTGAAATCTAAATAGTGAGCCACTATCATATATCGCACAAGGCTTGCAGCAGTAGTGAAGGGGGAGGGGCTATCATTTGAAATTTAAGATCCATTTTCAGACTTCTCTGTCATTCAGTACCTGAAGGGATACAGGAGCTACTAAAAAGACCCCTAAAAGAAGAAAAAAAAAAGTACTCACCTCAGAGAGGGTCCTTGCATTGTCCACTATATGCGACACTTCAAGGTACAGACAGGGAGAAAACATAATCTCTCTTTTGAAGAGCTGACAGTCACCTGGAAGAGAGATAATAAACAGACAATCACACTTCAGTTTCAGGAAGATCTGGGAAGGGCGTGGGAAAGTTGTAGCACTAGTGAAACAGTGTAAGGACACAGTAAAAGGAAAGAGCATGCCAGATGAGGTGGGGGAGAGGTCAGAGAGACAAATCCTATCCGAGGAAGGCAGGCTAATCTAAGACAGAGACCCACAATAGGGACGGACTTCAGAGAATCGGCACAGGTAGACACTGCTGCTTTCCAGAGACACCTAGCTAGCGGCTGTGTTTTGTTTCCTGGATGGTGTTGCAGTCTCGTTGACCTGAAGTTTGGGCCAAGAAGCAGGATAATTCTAAATGGTTCTAAAATTGTCCCTTTTATTCAAAATAAAGCTTTGTAGCAACTGGATAGTGTTCTAAATACCCTGGAAAGAGTAATGATGTTTACTTCACAATCCACGGGGACTAAGAATAACTGTCAGCCTGTATGATAGGTGGAGAATCTGAAAAACAGGAGAAGTGTGCCTGAATGGGAACATCGATTAGGAACCAGGATTGGGCTTGTTGCTGCCTTTCAAATCAGCATCCAGTTAGACGCTGTAAAGGGTCGTACAGAGAGATGTGAATGCCAAGTCTCCAGAACTGAAGCCGAAGCTTCCACAAGTGGGCATGAGCTCTAGGTTAAGTGCGTATCCCGAAAAGACATCTATAGGACACCCAGTGAAACTGTCTGCAGTTGGCTTTAAGGGACACACCATGCACAGTCTGACACCATCTTAGAATCTCCCTTAATTGCATCTGGAAGGGCCTGGTTTTCAAACTCCTTGCATTTATAGGCTACAGAAGTCAGGACCTGAGTAGACCCCTTCACTTAGTGAAGCTTCACTCAATGCCCCTCCCTCTGGAGTGCTGTCCCAGAGGAAGAACACAGGCAAATCTGAGGCAGAGTGGTCGAAACCATCAATGTTGGGAGAATGAAAGAATGACCCGTGCCTGAGAGAGGACCAAAGAGAAACCATCAGAAGAGAGAGAAGGAACTTAGAGAAAGACCTAGAAGTACAAAATCAGGAAGGAGTAGTGCTTATAGCAAGGAGGCATGGGAGGCGATGTCATGCCGTAGAGAAGTGTAGAACTCATGAGGAGGCTTCCGGTGATCTTGACATAGATCTGTCTATTCATTCCGGACAGAACTAATAGGAAAAGGGAGCTAAATGCAGGAGGAATTCCTGCTAGTCAGCCCTATTACACCACTCCAACGCTCCTAAATTCCATCAAGAGCCCAGTGAGGACATTCTCATATTTTCTCGTAGTCTTACATTGCTGGACCCTCTGGTGCATATATATAAGAGTGTTTTTATAATTCTCTCACATAATATGTCAAAGTGGAAGATAAATGAGTGACTATGTCTATGCAAGGTAATTATTTCAGATGACAATATTTTGACTTTCCATTTCTTTTCAATTAGTTTTACATGGTAGGGGGCCGATTCGCGTTTTAGAATTTGTGCAGAAGCTATTTTAATTGTGGTTTCAAACACAACTACGTGTGTTTTGCAAATGTCAAATTTCAGCCTTATTCTAACGGAAATGATGTTTCTTCTATTGGGTTTTTCTCTTTGTAAGTGTGCTTTCATAGACACCATTTATGAAGTTGTACAACATGCCCAACCCAAAGATGCTTTTTAAAATTACCTTCTTCTATCTGCTAGCAGGAAATAATGCCACTTTCCTTACAGTTACTAGAGTTCATTTCAATTAAATGTTAATGAGGAAAAATGAGACAAATGGGTTTGTAAGCGTTACTGCTCAGACCTTTTAATTTTTATAAATTCACTTGCTGAGTTCAGCTTAGCCTGGTATGATGATTTCATTTGGCACCTAGAAATTTCACCCAAATTTCATATGATGGGTGCCAGAGGCAATCATCAGCTCCAGGGCCTAACTATTGTAGTCACATTATCCATCTAAATCTATACTCGCAGAAGGGGCATGCTAGGAAGGTGAGAAGTATCATTTGTCACAGCGTTCTTGCATAAAGATGTCTGGGGCTTTGGGAATAAGGCGGTGGGCTAGTTTTTCTTCTCATTAGATGCTTTATTTGTAACTGCAGGGGCTGTCAGAAGCAGGGTCTTAATAACCTTCAAGTTTTTGTGCATTCATATAAAAATGGTTGCATGAATTTTTGCCAAATCACTTTCCCCGGGAGGGTGATCAGAAATACTTTTGCTGGTGAATACAGAATAACCTTTCTTTGGGGAGTTCTCAGCTGAATTAAATATATAATCGAAGTAGATTCCTCCAGAATGAGACATTTATGCTGATCGTGTACAGGTTTTGATGATTCTGAGCCTTTATTCAGAGTGTCTTTTTCAATTCTCCACCAGGCAAAGTTGGAAGGAGAGTCATGCTAGGCCTGTGGTTATATAGCCCTAGAATGCAAGGCTTGCATTTGTAGTTAGAGACAATTATCTCTTTATCTGCTGTGTCTTCACATGCATTGTAGGGAATCAAGAGGAAACCCAGGGCCCTGGATTCTATGAAGACCTCCAGAAACATCCGTTCTGCACCTTAGACTAACTGGAGACTAGAGGATGCACGAAGGGAAAAACAGGATGGTTGGGGGAAGACTGCTATAGTTATCATTTCTTCTCGAAATGTTTCTCTTTTACCTCAGACATGTTCCTCTGATCCGCCAAGTGCCTTTTCCCTGACCACAAGAATTTAATACAATGATGCTCCCCCATCTGGGGTGTGTGTGTGTGTGTGTGTGTGTGTGTGTGTGTGTGTGTGTGTGTGTGTGTCACTGTGTGCAAAGATGTGGGTGTTTGTTAAATGGCAACTTATAAGAGTTGTGTCTCATTTTACTATGTGTCCAGGCACCAGACTCAAGTCATCGTCCTTGGCTAAACTAACATCAACTCTCCAGATCCAGTTTTCTGTAGTTTTCTATCGGTAGGGTTTGATGTGTGGCCAAGCTCAGCTTTTTATATATTGATGGGGATCCAATCTCAGGTCCTCATGCTTGTCTTTTGGTACAGTCTCTAAATTGTTAGTTCCTTGACTGTGCACACTCACCTCTCCTGAGAAGTTCAGCTGCCCAAGTCATACTGCCTCCTCTCTACTTATACTTGTGCATCTCAATGAGTTTGCTTCATATTCAGACTTAAGCTCAACATCCCGCCTTTTACCAGACTGGTCTTTTAGGCACACCCATAGACCAATGATCCTAACATTTTTCTCCGACTTTGCTTTTTTATCTTGGCATTTTGTCCTTCTGAAAAGCCCAGCTCATTTATCTTTATAATATCCAGGAGCTGGCAGCCAGCCATTTTATTCCAACTTTGTATTGAAGAGTTGCGCCCCTCTCCTCAATCAGTACCCCCTTTTTCCTTCCCAGAATAAAATCCACAAGCTTTACCTTGATTCCTCGCTATTTTTCCTCCATCCTTCCCTCAGCTACACCAAATACACTCCTTACCGCTTTGCTTGCCCTTGACTGTTTTTATGTTTAGTATTCATAAATTCCTCTTCTTCTAGTCACAGCTCAACCCATGCAAAATTTCATATTAGAAACAGATAATGTACACTCATACCCACACACAGTACTCTGTCTGCTTATGGTTCTCTATTTTTCCTTGTAAATGTAGCATCTCTTAATACATCATAAAAGTTGTTCCTCAATATCAAAGACTACCGTCTTGAGGACCATCAACAGTACCCAAATCTGACCTGCTTCAGTCCCTTGTATGGAACTAATTTGCATATAGCCTTCAAACATCCTTTCGTGTACCTTAAATCAATGCTATATTACTTATTATCCCTGATAAAATGCAAATTCTATGTAAGTATAATATTCCATGCTATATGGTTAAGGAGTAAAGACCATGGGTAAAAGTCTGTGTATGTTTACTAGAGACATAATTCCTAAGAATTATTCTTCAAATATGTTCAGTCGACAGTTGCTTGAATCCCTAGTTTGTTGACACAGCAGATACAGAAACTGTATATACAGCATGGTGTGGTTTGGTTTATTACTTAACCCTCTCCACTACAATAGGACACATGAGAACAGGAATTTAATTTATGTGCTGTGATTGAGTCCAAGGCCTAGCACAGTTAATAGCAAAGCAGATGGGGAACTAAGTCATTATTAGGGGAGAACGTGGACATTTGTCTGAAATTTGGTTCTAGGAATATCACAATAAATGGAAACTTCTCTTTAGAATTCAGCCCCGCTAGTCCAAAGGGAGCCTTCTGGTGGATTCTATTGGCACTCAGAGCTGTCAGTATGGAGTGCAAACCTTACCACTACCCAGGCTCTGCTTCTTCAGTGGCCATTCTCACCACACGACAATCACCTAACCTTCATCCAATAACCCGTTTCTCTCCCCTCTATAGCCTACACAGAGGCTCTTTCCTTCTGTCATCACAAAGCTAGACTCATATTGAGTCAGTTTAGAAAGATCTGTTGCGAATCTCTTCTCCTTTTCTCTGGCTATTTTGCACTGAGTAGCTTTGTTTCATTCATTGTCTTTCGGAAATGTATCAACAGCCAAGACGTCCTGTAGAGTCACGCTTTGGGTTGTTATACTCATCACTGCCTTCTGACAGCTCCTCCATATCCGCTTGGTATATGATAGGTGTCAGGCTGTTGTTTGCTTAATGAATGAGGAAATAAGTTATCAGTGGTCTCCTACCAATCCTACCATCCTCTAGTATGATCACAGTTGAGAACTCTTTGTGGGTTTGCTACTGAGTGCCCAATATGAAACTGGTCAGCTAGAGAACAGAGACACTGATGCCATTCTTGTAAGAAAATTCAATAACTAGAGAGAAGGGCAGGGGAAGCTCTCACTGCCATTGAAAGCTTGATTGGGTTAATTCTAATATCTTGGGACAAATCTTCTAAACAGAGGTGTGTCAGCCTCTGAGGCATCGGGTCTTAGCTGGCATGCATCAACCTTGAGCAATAGCCCAACTGTCATTGACCTTTTATCTTGTAGCTCAGGTGAGATTTAAGAATATCCTTAATTCTGACCTGCTTCCTTGTGGGGCCTAGGGCTAAAGAGACAACTGGCATGCCACGCATTATAAATATCATACAGTTCAGATGACATGTGCTTGACTGTAGTCCAGAGATCATGGGCCCTGTCATCGTGTTACCCAGGCATTCCCAGCTCCATGCCCAAACCTAGCTATGGAAACACTCTAGTTCTCACCTACAGTTACAAATCCTCATGCTACCCCTGAGCAGTCATTTCTAATGTGTGTTCAGCTGCTTGTCTAACCTCTCCTATAAAACACAGTGTGAAGTAAAGGTAGGACTCTTCTTGTAGGTAAACTTTTAATTTTCATAATTTGATATAAAGGTATAAAAAAGTACCAAAGACTGAAAATCAAAGTCAGAGAAACATCAGGTATTAAATGATATAAAACTAAAATCAGCTAACTTGCCTGTGATGGAGATTGCTTGCCTCAGATGAGGACAACTGAAATGCCCCAAGAAATATAATCCTTTCTCATTATGTTTTTTTCTTGCAGTTAATTTCAGCTTTGTGCACATTTCTGTTGTACATTCTTTCTGTGAATACTCTCTCCTTCCAAATGGCTGTTACCACATTGACTTGAGGGGATTTATAATTAGACAGGAGAGCGAAGACCACCAGCAAATAATTCTTAAAAGATAAAACCAAGGAACTCCAAAGAGGTCAAGTAAAATATGGCAGGAAGAAGAGGTGTCATTGTTTTCAAAATAACAGTAGTCCAGGCACAATGCTGGAGTCACCCTATGACCTAATCTCCGTTGACAGAATCTCAGCTAAGATTTGTTTCTTACGTTGTGGTGTTTAGCTTGAGAATTGGCTCCCCTCCCTCATCTTCTGGAAAATGTGATGACTATGGGAGATAACCAATTGGGAAAAGGCAGTAAGGACCTGTAGCCTCAGACTTACTCAAGTCTTGTCACATGGTTCAAAGTGACCTGCCAGGGAGGACAGAGTGGATATTTGGTGTATGCTAAGTCTGCCAGTCATGTGAGCATTTACAATTTATTTTTCTTTTTTTCCTTCTTCTTACTGAATAAAAGGAATATCAGGGAACTCTCAGACTCCAAATGTAAAGAGTCACTGTTTAACTGCTATCTTGTCAGGCTTCTCAGTAGATTTGGCACCAGTCCGTATAAGCAATGAAAGCTAACTCTTTTTGTACAGCTTACCCTGACAGGGATATCCTTGCCCTGCATGACCCACTTCCCAGGATCTAGTGACATATTGTAACATGTGTGGATGTATTTCATAAACTGCCAGGCGTTGTGCAAATCTATTTCATTACCATCTTGTGCTATTGTCTCCGTGGTAGCAAAGTGGTGAGGGCCAGAGATTGCCTTGGTCTGTGTCTGGGAGCAGAGAAAAGCAAGGTCCTACCCAGCCTTCTAACTTCCTCATTCCAAACTCAGTGAGTTTCCCAAGCGTGTCTGATGCTTCCTGGGACTGTGTGACTCCTCACTCTGCCTGAATGTCTTCCATGTCCTGTTGCCAGCTCAATTAACCAAAAGATACCTATGTGTCTATCAAGATCTGATGTAAAATCAGCACCCAGGCAACTTTTCTCATCTCCAGTTCCAAGAGAGCTGGAGGACAGAGCTTGGAAATAAAATACCCCCTCAGTCCTGTATATTGAAGACTTGGTTCCCAAATGCAGCAGTATTTAGAGATAGGCTATTTTTAAAGTTTAAAGATCTTGAGAGCTCTGATCATATTGACAGATTAAGCCACTAGATCCATAACTTGATAAGACTTTGGAAATTGAAGGAAATTTAGGAGCTATAACCTAGCTGTGAAGGATGCAAACACTTGGATGCTGTATCTCCCTCTTTCTCCCCTACCTTTCCCTCTCTTGTCTACCAGGAAGTGAGCAGCGAGCTAACCACATTCTCACCGCTGTGCTATGGTGCCTTGTGGTGGAACAAAGCAGCTATAGGCTAAAAACCTCGGAAACGGAATCAACATAAGCTTTCCTTTTTAACACTGGTTTCCTTGGGTATTTTGTCAGTCACAGAAAGCTGACTGAGACAAGAACCTCCTTTGAGATGTGTCTCTGTTATAAAAATCTGCCTGCGTCTATGTTCACTGTTTCCGTGCCTGTCTCCCAGGTGCAGTTTGGATCTAAGTGCCCCTAAAGGGTATTTGTGTTGATGGCTTGATGCCATAGCAGACACTTTAGGGAATGGACCTCGTTGGACAAAATAAGTCAGTGGGAGCATGCCTTTGAAGGACATATTCTGTTCCTTTCCTCTTTCCCTCTCTGTGTACATCTTTTGTCTTCCTGGTGTTTTGAGGTGAATAGTTTTCTTTGTCGTACACTCCCAACACCCCATATTCTGCCTCATGAAGTAATAGAACTAGCCCAGCTTGGACTGAAACCTTTAAAACCTTAAGCTGAAATGAATGTTTTCTCTTCTTCTGTTGTTTCTATGAGATACTTTGTTATGGCAGCAGAGTGATGGGCACACTTCCCTTTAGGCTGCGAGAGTCTCAGGTCAGGGACCACGTCATACACCTTCTTCTCCTGTGCAGACTGGGAATAGGGACTATCAGCCCAAACCACTGGCTGGCTGTGTTTCCTTTCCCTCAGTGTCCTCATCTGTTACATGAAGATAACAAAAGAAAATCACAGAATCTTAATGATAATTGTAATTTTAAAACACACTCAAAGATGCTTATAGAAGTGTCTAAAACATAGTAGGTTTCTTTGTAAATATTGGTTAAGGTTAATAAATGAGTTCATAGTTAACAGACACAAGGCTGTGGTAAAAGTTTATTTATTTTTTTCAAATGAGGATCACAGAGAAAACTTGCACTGGTCGCTGTTAAAACTCTCCCTGTAACTGTTCTAGGTGAGACCTAGGAGGTACTCAGAAATACTAGAACCAAGTACCAGAAATATTGAACCCTGAGAAAGTGACATTAAGGGAAAAATTGCTGAATTCTGTGCACACATTCTGGGCAATCTTTGCCATTGTGGCTTTTAAGATTTATTTGTATTATTCTAAATTATATGTGTCTGTGTTTGTCCATGTACAGGTTTATGCACAAAAACACAGGTTCCCAAGGAGGCCAGAAAAGCTCTAGAGCCATCTTTGGTTCTGGGCTCTTGCAAAGAGTACATTGCTTATATGATAGACAGTCAAGAATTGCCATGGACCCAGCTCTCTCATTTTCAGTGTTGTGTACTCTTAAAGAGATGAAGAAAAACTTTAGGAGACTTCAGCCATCAGCCTACGGCCTTTCTGCTCCTGTAGGAAAGTCACCATCAGATTTAGTCTGATTCTGAAGGCTTTGGTTTGAGGCGAAGAAGTCAAGAGTGAATACAGAAACACTACGGCGCATGGTTCCCCTTGCAGGACATTCCAGTCTGATGTTAAAAAATATTCCCATTCATGCATCACAAATTAATCTCAAAAAAAAAAAAAAAGTTATCTGGTCACAAAGCTTATTGGTACATTTTAATGTGAAACAGTAGGTTGTCAATATTTTCCTGTTGTTGCCCCCACAAAAAAGTTGTCCCACCCCTCAAAATAATCCAAACTGTGAAAAATTCTATGTTGTTATTTTGGGGATACAGACAAAATCTCTAATGAGTTCTACAGTACGATATTGATTTATTTTTAATTTATTCTGTATATTAGCTCAAAGCTCTTCAATCCTATCTTACAGTCTTTTGTCTAACATTTATGGAGGCCTGAAAATTATGGTATTGGATACATCGGATACATTTGATGAGATTGGGCTTCATTGCCTACTGGTACACCCCCCCACACACACAAACACCACATCCAGTGTATTACTGTATATTTGCACCCGGTTTTCTCTTTTGCAGGAGATTCTCCTTCCACACACAAAACTAGCCTAAAGGAACTCCTCTTTGGAAAGCCCACTTTTCAGAAAACAATGGTCTGTGAGGCAGAGAACCCTTTGCCAGACCAGTTCTGAGTGCTCCTACCCATGGGGCACTGCACAACTGGGCCATATATCACTCGGACCTCCCCCAGTTCCACTGTTTCTGGTGGAGTATACAATTACAAAATACCCAGTTTTGCTTTCTAGCTTTGTACAGTGGGGGATGGGGTGCCATGGGGTCAAATCAATGTTTATACATACATATCTTCATTTTTCTCCACAATGAGTTGTAGTTGGAATTATGACACATTCATCATCACCACTGAGCTTTGGTTTCTTCCAAGTTTCAGAAACGGGATCACATCTATTCCTGTGACCTCAGAATTCAGCCTAATGTTCACATGGCAGATAAGAGAGGCAGGAAAGCCCTGTATTTGCGTGAATTTTCTGTAAGTAATAAGAAAACAATTAAAAACTAAGTACAAGTAGACAGTGCCTGTGCCGCATGAATTAGACAATGGTATCAAAAGAAGAACAGGGGCTGGGAAGGCCCAGGGGGGAAAAAGTGTAGCTTAAACAACCAGCAAGGAGGGGGTGTCCACAGTCCCTAATCCATGCTGGTCTAATGCTCTCCTGGCTGGGATCTCAGGCAAGTTGTGCTTCACTGAGTTCACCTTGGATAATGAAAACAATACCTTATCAAATGGGTAGCTACATCTAAAATGACAATAGGAAGTGTGTGTGTGATGGTACATGAAGTCAGAAGTCCCTGGTAGCTGCTTGCAGAACGTAAATTGGTGCACTATGCCTCCATTTTTATTTTCATCTCCTGAGAGTACTTCAGTTAGTACTCTAGTAAAACTATCAGTGAAAATAATGCTTCTCCCTTTGGCCAATGCTAACGATTCTTATGAGGACACACAGATAAAGTGGTAAGATGATACAAACTCTGGAGCAATCCACACTGAGGTAAGATTGACTTCTTAAGACACTGCTTAGGGTGTCTTCTCCTTTGACACAAAAGTTTCACACTGGCCCTTGGGCTGCAAATGGAGACTGAGATAGAATCAGGACTTCAAGATCATTTATCATCTTTTGCCACACACAGGATTTGGGAGTCCAGCCAAATCCACTGAAGCTCAGACTTTAAAACTATCATCTCCACAGGTGCTGTGGACAGGGCTCCCATTGTTATTTAATGGTCCCTAAGAAGATATGAACTGTGTTCTCAGCTTGACTTTCCACTAAGCTCCCCATCACTGAAGTTATTTTTATATTCATTTACCTTAAGAGTTGAAATTACAGTGTGGTGTTCTATTCGAAGTCTATACTGGAGTGATTAATAATGCCGAGCCCTCACATGACGTATGATATGAACCACATTGCCAATTCTATGACTATGAGTGTGGTTTGAAATATTATTAATACAGGAAGTATCACTACTTATGCTTCACCCACGGTTAGGTTTGCTCTTCATCAGACTGGAGCCTCCAGTAAACATTACATGACCTGGTTTAGAGGCATCATCTACACTGCCTACACTCCCTTTGAATACATTTAATTAAAAATTTTAAAGAACTGTGGTCTTTCTGTAATTCCGAATGGAATGTTATTAAGGCTGCATATGTGCTCGTCTTAAATAACGGCCTATACTCAGGGTGTCTGGCATGACTGGTCCAGAGGTGATGAGGGATCTGGACTTCCCTATCTTGCTCTCTTGGGAGAAGGTGCAGGTTTATGGACTAGAATAAACCCATGCCAGAGTCAAAGAGAGGAGGTATGTTTTTCTGTTAGCGGACATCAAATTGACACTTTTGAATCATAAGTTTTCATATTTGTTATTAAGAAACTGAAACGTGTTGACAGTTTGTATTTGTGATAACCTGACAGATGCGAACACTGACTGTGGTTTGTGTTTAGAGCCTTCAAGCTCATTTGCTCTAACTCAATATGCCAAACCTAAGCTCGAGGAGAGACACATGGCTGAAGGTACAAGCTAGGCTTTGAATCTGGTTCTGTATCCAAAGCTGAGGTCTTCTCTGGCCTGCTGTGTGTACAAGCTAGTGACTCTTCCCTCTAGGATAACTAATGCACCCTTTGAAAGCACGTTAGGCCATCTTCAGATGTGGGGGGTCTGTAGTACTCGGTTTCTGGCCCAGACTTTTGGGCCTAGCCTCAAGGTTTAGACCCACAGACCCACGACCTGCAGAGACACACAGATGCATATGATAGTTTTAGGCTGATAAGCCTCAGGCCCAGGCATATCACTTGCTAGCTCTCTACCCTTCATCTAACCCATGTCTCTTGTTCAGCCATGGGGCTCGGTACCTTTTCTTAGAGCAGCATAGACTTCTCTCTGGCCTTCTGCTCTGTGCTTCCTGTTCTCAAGAGTTTTCTTAGTCTGGTAGCCCCGCCCACACTTCCTGCCTGCCTTTGGCCAATCAGCGCTTTTTATTAAATCAGTAGGTGGGACAATTGTTTACCATGAAACAACACAATCCCCTACAGGGGTCACAGTCCAGGACAATTCTGTGAAAAAATGGAAGATGGTGGCCACTCTAATATCATCACATAATTCCTTTTCTTCCTCCCTTTTCCCAGCTGCTTGAGATTGATGTGATTTCGTCCATAGAGGGAACACACGTCTGCTGACTGCCCTACCAATATCCTTACTGTTAGGAAGTAGTTCCCATCTAACTGGTCTAAATGACACAGGAAGATCAGTTTGTCCTAGAGAAGAATTGCAGGTCCTCAAACCAAAGAGGACCTAGGAAACCTCACTCAACAGCCCGACGATCCTGAGCTACTGGAAGCTAGTACCACATCTGAAGAAGATACCCACAACTCTGGGTTTAAGAAAGCCTTGTGGATTTTGTTTTCTATAAGGTTTCATAGAGACAAGCAGACATCACCCATTAGAGAGAGCAGTGGTCCTCAACCTTCCTAATGTTGCACTGACCCCCCAACCATAAAATTATTTTTGTTGCTACCTCTTAACTGTCCTTTTGGCACTTTTATGAATCATAATGAAAATACCTGTGTTTTCCAATGGTCTTAGGTGACCCCAGTGAAAGGGTCAATCAACCCTCCCCAAAGAGGTCATGACCCACAAGTTGAGAACCAAGACAGCCAGAAGAGAAACATTTTTCCAGTGTTCACCTCTCCAAATTATTTCCAGCTGATTTAAGAATCTCACCATGAACCCACCTAAGAGTAGCAGACTCTAAGACTTTACCAATAAAGTTCAAAATATGCTCGTATTAATTTATCTGGAACAAGACCAGGCCCTAAATGGCTGGAAGTTTGTCGGCTGATTAATCATTCTCTGGTAAGCACTGTTTTGACTTTCGCTGTTGAAACATCAATCTGCAGTACACTGGCTAAAGGCCAAGCTGGCCTTCGCCTTGGCATAGGACCATGTACTGTGGTTCTGTGCTTCTTGTCCATTTATTAATGCCGCAGAGTTCCTATAATTCAGTCTAAAAATAGCATCATGTGAAAAACACTGCATTTGTGATTGATCCCCGGTAAAGAGCCACCCGGGTATATGTATGTCCCTAGGGAGAACAATGTGAGATTCCAAACCCATCATTGGTGATGCTTCTCCAAAACTTTGATTTTTATCAAAATATAAAGTAAAAGAAAAAAATGGAAGTAAAGTCTGGGCAAAAAGGATAAAGAGAAATGCCGATTCTCCCCTCACCCCTGTATCCCCCAAAGCATTCAGTCTAAATATCTCTATTTTTAATGCTCAAGAACAATGTGCTAAGGGAGACTGAAACCACAGAAAAGGGTTTTTATGGGACTTTATTTCCAAATGGGATTCTGTTGTGCTCATCTCAGATCTTATTCTGTATTTCCTCATTGGTTTGAACTGCAAAATCTTCAGGAAAAGCTATGGGTTGGGCTGCTTCCTTATCTGATACCTTGCAGCGTCTTCTCCTCTGAGTGTTTTTAGACAAAAATCATTTTGATTGTAGACTCTCCTAAACCACATCCCTGATTTGAAGTGTCTGTCCCTCAGCTTAGCTGTACCAATCTTCAACTGTGGGTGATGATTCTCTAAATCTATGATTGATTTTGGACCCAGAAGAACTTGAACAAGACAAATGGTGTTTGGGAAGCTGTGGGAGCTGCCAAGCACACAGGTGAAGAATGACAAGGGGTGTATTTACTCATCACAGCGAAGACCAGCAAGGGTGATATGATCTCACGTTGTGCAGAGAGATGTGACTCGTGTGTGCAGCTGGCATATCGGAGTCAGGAGCTGACGCAGAACTCCCAAGGAATACATCGCTTGCCTTTCAGCAAAACTGAGGGAAAGGAAATATCACTCTACAACTTCATACTTGATAGCAAAGAGAAGCTGGCAAATGGCTGTTTCCAAAGCTGTTTCCGAAAGATAGAGTTGGGAGCTAGGGCTACAGGGAAGTAACAGAAACCAGGATAGCCCAAAGAAGTCAGGGTTTGGCCTCCTGCTTCTCAATCAGCTTGAAGAGATAACAATGTCCTGGCAGCAGAGGGGAGTGGAAAGAACAGGGACTGTGGGATCACCGATCACCCATTTGTTTGATATGTCATTACTGAACGCCTGTTGTTTGCTGAGCACTCTCTGCCTGGGACCAAGGGAGCTGGGTATACACTGACTCCATGACTGTCTTGCTAATAGTCTTGGATAGGGCACTTACCATCTCTAAAAGCAAAATAGAGGAATGGGGGCCACAGATCCAGACACATAGTCATTGTCGTGGAGGTAGGATGAGGCAGTTTATGAATGGAGATAGACTAAGATCATTTATGAATGGACAGCCACCTTCATCTCTCTAAGCCTTATTGATTGCTCAGCTTTTAAGAAAAGACAATAAGGCCTGTCTCACAGCACCATCCCAATGTTTAGATGAAGACAAAGGTAGATAAGGCAACACCCACCCCTATCCCTACCCACACACACCAAAATAATAGGTAGCAGTTTGGGGGAGTTCTCATGTTGGCACACACAAACAAAATTAAGCCAAGTCAAACTTTAAGAGTATCTCACTGAGGATGAATAGGAATGCTCAGTTAGAGAAAGGCATCCAAACATTTAAATCTGTGCTTTATCATGCAAACAAACCCAGAAGAAAGGAAGCATGAATTGAGTCCCAGTTCTTCTGTCTTTAGATGAAAAGAAGTTTTTTGCTCTAAGAACAGGTTCTTCTTCAGGTCACAAGAGACATGTAGGAGGAGCTGGCTCCCTATGTGCCCGGAGTAGCTTCCTCTCCCCATAGGCAAATCCCACTGACTGAAACACAAAACTCCAAACCTACAGGAGAGCTACCTACTGCCAAGTGTTACCTAAAAGCTAAGGACAAGAGCAGAGACCACGCTCTCCCAAAAGTGAATGTCTGATTTGAGAAGATAAAATTTTCACTCCATCCCCCAGTGTAGTGGAGAGAAAAGGATCTAACATAGGAAGAGAGTGCCACAGTGCCAGGGCAGACGATCACTGGGCATGGTGAAAACAGACTGCCGGAAGCCCCATGTTTTCTGTTCTCACTGCTAGAAAGGCCTGAGCATGATCAGGCTTTGAGATTCTTGTAATTGTCAGGATCTGTTCATCTGTAATTGCTAGTTTTAAAATAATTTGGGATTCAGAGACTCCATCCAAGTACAGAACCCTAGAATGAGTGAACTACAGTTGCATTATTCCACCCTTCTAGATAGAAGGTACCTGAAACATATGAGTATCTCCAACCAATACTCAATCCCTGGCCCTTCTTGGATTAATGATTCTGTTCTGTGCATTCAATGTCAGGTTGACTTAATTAGACAGGTGTTTCTATAAAGCTCTGTGTGTGTGTGTGTGTGTGTGTGTGTGTGTGTGTGTGTGTGTGTGTGTGTTTGCATCAAGAAGCCCCAGTATATTGGGCCTATTTACTGGCTTGAACAGGTAAGATTTTCAGCATTATCTACAGTTTCCTTTCAAAGATCCAAGTGACCATGATGCCTCAGACAAGAAAAATGATCAGGTAATGTGGAGAGATGCAAGACTAAAAGTCTCCATGGGGAGTCGGAGACAGGGATGTAGAAAAAGCTGTAATCCCTCTTGAGGTTTAGAATGCTTGGTGGGAGGGGCTATCCGTGAGATTAGAAGTGGTGCATGCTTCCAGATGACAATAAGGTGAGAGACAAAGATGGGATGGTGGCCTTGCTGTTCCTGTAACCCTAACCTGGCCCCAACAGGAAGACTGTAATGCACCTTAGAAAGTAAAGTGGTTGCTGTGATGCAAGCATGGGAACTTGAGTTCAATCCCCAGAACCCCATTATAGAAGCCAGGTGTAATAGCATTCACTTGTAATCCCAGTACTGGGAAAGTGGAGGCAGGTTTTTCCCTGGGCCTTGATGGACAGCCAACTTGACTGAATGGATGTATTCTAGGTTCAGTGAGAGACCCTGTCTCAAAAAACAAAGTGGAAAGCAACTGAGAACATCTGAGATAGATCTCTATATTCAAGAATACACAATACACACACACACACACACACACACACACACCCCACACACACAGGCTCTGTCAGAAAGAACTTGTCTCTTTTCCCTTCTCTCTCCCTCCATGCCCTTCCTTTCACATTAGTTTGTTTTTGTCGCTTTATTTTGTGTGGTTTTTTTTTCCTGACCTTTTATGTGCCAATTTCTAGTGATATAAGGCTGATCAACCCCCCCTTGCTACTGGGTCCCCAGCACCACTGGGGAAACAGACAACTATCCAACTCATTATAATACAGGGCAGTAGAGATCCATTCACAAGCAAAGCATAAAAATTAAAGAGGAACTAATTTGATCTCCTTGAAAGTTATGTAACTACAGTTTGGATTTCACAGACATACATGGATGGGGCAGCCCGGAGCAATCCAGAAGCTGAGTGTCAAATTATTGAGAAATAGCTCCTTTGCTGTGTGTCAGAACAGCAGGTAGCTTGAGAGCTATTGCTTGATGTAAATCCCGGAGATGGGCCAAAGCTACAAAGGTAGCTGCACTCTCAGCCCCAGTGCCAAGAAAGCAAAAGCCACATCCCACCAGCAGCTACCCAGAGAGTTGTTTTGAATAGTAGCCTTGGGAATGCCAATCTGAGACCCAGAACCCAAAGCTGTCTTAGCTGCTCTTGTGGGTATTTGCATTGGGGAAAGAGGCAGGCATAACCACTCCATTAGCTTTCAGAGGGGATTACAACTGTTCACACAAGATAGCCATGTTCCTTGGAAACTGTCACCAACAGCTTCCAAGGACAATTCCCAATTCCCTGACTTGCGGTATTAAGATTATAAGGCCCCATTTATAAATGTTACTGTTTAATGCTCTGCCAGTGCAAACACGCAGTCTCTCAGCTCCCTGGGAAATATAACCCACATGCTAGAAAAGCTACCTCTGTATACTAAGGGAGGCATGGAGGGACACTGCTGTTCTCCATGCCGTGTCCAATGTCTCCCCTGGGAGGTTGGTCTCCTCTGCTCAGGGACCAAAGCAGCCAGTATTTATCTTTTAGGTTGTCTGATGCTTTTGTTTTACTAAAAGCATTCAGATGCTAATTGGTGATGTTTCTCATGCCTTGCAACTCTCATGGAAAGAAAGCACCTAGCAGTCATTTTATGTCTATTCAGCCTGCATTCTGTGGAGGTTTGCATTATCTGGACCTGGCACCTCTTTAAGACAGAAACTATGACATTGATGCCTGCCTACCCATTTTACCTCCCCCAGTCAATCCCTTCCTTGGAGCTGCTGGGGCCACAATGTGGCAGTTTCCGAAACCAGGTTTGATCTGAAATTCTGAAGGGTATCCTTCAGCCTAGGATCTCTTCCCACCATGTCCTGGGTCCCTTCCCATTGACCTGTGTGTTTCCACTTAAATGCCAATTCTTTCTATGGCCCTTCCTCATCCTTCCCTCTCTGAGAATATGTAGCTGTCTCAGTTACTTTCTATTTCTGTGATGAAACACCTAGACCAAGGCATTTTACAAAAGAAAGAGTTTATTTGGGCTATTTGTTCCAAAGGACTGGAATCCATCATGGTAGGGAGTGTTGGAGCAGGAGTAGTGAGTGGAGCAGACATTGAGAGAAGACATCTTGAATCAAAAGCACAAAGCAAAGAGTCTAAACGGGATATGGCAAGTGTCTTTGAAAGCTCAAAACCCACCCCTAGTGACACACATCCTCCAACAAGGCCACACTTCCTACACTTTCCAAACAGCATCATCAACTGGAGCCCAAGTGTTTAAATGACTAAGACGATAAGGAACATTTATCACTAAGCCACCACAGCAGCCCGTTTGGAAATGCTACACAAAACCTGGTAGAAGAACTGAGTCCTCTGTGATCACCATCAGGTTCGTAGTTCCTCCCCTTTCAGAGCACACAGACAGACACCCTTGAGGAACCCAAGCGATGCCTCTGAGTTAGCCCGCCACTTTAGTTACGAAGCGGATAGTGTCGATCTAGGCCATTGTGATGGCGATCTCATTTCACATTGCGTCATAATCACGTGTGAGTTTTGGTTCATTCTCCTCGGTGAACAGATTGCTCAGTGCTCAGGGATATAAAAGAAAAGTCTAATTAAAGACCAGGGCACAGGCCAGCCGTCTAGTATTTTACTTATAGTTAGGGAGTCCCTTGCAGTTCATTGCTGTCAGTGACGGGTGTCATCTCAGCCAGGCTGTTGGTGTTGCTGTGAAAGTATTCTGTAGATGTGGTTCATCTATGATCAGTTAACTTTAAGGAAAATCAGATTACTCTCTCCTCCGTTAGGTGAAAGAGCCTCATTCCCTGGAGACTGACTTTAGGAACTAGAAGTAGGCTTCCAGAGAAGAGAACGTTCTGCCTCAGGACCACTCATGCCTACATACATCCTGGTTCTGTTTCTCTTTAGAACCCTAATTCAGTGAGTGTCCGCCAGAGTAAGCCTAGCCAGCCTTTATATACCTCTGGTTCAAAAGCCACAGCAACTGATCAGGGAGACCTGTATAATTGCATCTGAAAGTTGTGCAAGCCTCTGTAGACACAGACAGCACTGCCTGGAAGTCTGCCGATGACAGAGCAGAGGCTTCTTTCTCCTTTTGGAAACACTTAGACACCATGCTGGGAACCCAGATGCTGCCAGAACAATGAGGTGATGTCAGAACATGCTGCTTCAGGGTGAGCATAAAGGCATCATCTATTGTTAGAAATCTAACTTCCAGGGTGTGAGTGTGTACACATACATTTACATCTCAGGCAAGGAACTTCTGTACAATTTTAACAGGAATGTCCTGACAGGTTTGTACTGTACTCTGTGAAACCAAGGACATCCTGGCCTGGTTATTCCTCAGACAAACTAAGTATTTAAAGCACTTTCCATGTGCTGGGAACATTGTTGCTTCTTTTACTTATCTATAGGGTGAGGTGCTAGTGCGCTCTCAACTTTGACAGTGGAGCATCCACAATACCAATAGATTTAAGACTTTACTCAAGGTCACCCATTTATTTGGTGCTGGAATTGAAACCCAAGGTAATGCATTACCGTATGCATGAAGCTCCAAAGTCATTCTTTACTCTTTGCATATTGCTGAATGTCTCATAAGCCGTGGAAGTGAGGTGAAGTCCACCCAGTAAGCATCAAAATTCATAGTGGGAAGTTTACTAGAGAGATTTTATATGGAAAGTTGATTATAATAATGCTAGCCTAAACAAGCAACCAGAGGAAGATGCACCAGCCCTGTGACTGCCAATGTCACCCCTAGGCTACAGGCACAAAGGCAGGCAGTGCTGCTGTCAAGCTGGACATACAGATTACGGACCTGTACCGAGAACTGTTGGAAAAGTGACCTGGAGTTCAGACAGTGTGTTCACTTCCACTTATGTTTTTAAGTATACAGTCCTTCAAATTTTCAAGTTCACCTAGAACTTCAGAACATGATCCTGGGAACAGGATCTTTACAAATATAATGAAAGGGTATCACCATTAAAATCATGCTGTATTTCAGGTGTGCCCTCAGCCCAATGACTGGTATCCTTGCAGCATGGGGAGATGACACAGAGTCACATACAACCAACGATAGGGCATATGGAGAATGGGGGCAGGACTGGGATGGTACAGAGACAAGACAGGAATGCTAAGTGCTGGGGCCATCAACATTGTAAAAGCACATGTGTTCATTAGTGTTCAGAATAACATGGCCCTGCTCACCCCTTGCCTCCAGACCGGAGAGGATATATCTCTGTAGTAGTAAACGCACAGCTGCTATAACTCAGACCCAAAGTCCTAGGAATGAATATTCCTCACTTTGGTCTCCAATAGACTAAACCTTACCTGAAGCCACTTGGGAAATAACACCCGGGATCTGCCCCCTCCCCATCCCCCCATCCCCATACAGGCTGGAGGGGGGGCACTAAAACATATAGGAAGCATATCTGCAACCCGAACACTGCAGAGATGATGTCTATGCCAAAAGATCCCACAGATAAATTGTGATCATGGGAAGGGAAAGGAAGGGGGTCTTGGTTCTCACTCCCATTTCCCACATGCTTCATGGGTCTGAAAGATGCAGCATCTCCAGGGGCTGCCTAGGTTCAGCAAAACAGCCGGACCACACCTCCTCTGGGTGAACTGGAGGCTCAGTAGCCTCAGTGGTTAACAACCATCAACGGGAGATCAAGAATAGATGTTGAAATATTCAGCCTGCTGTCTTTCGGGGGGGGGGGGGGGGTGGAGACTGGTCCCTTAAAAGACCAGAGTGGCAGCTGCTGTCTAGTGAAGCAGCCCCTACACCCACCTCCCCTCCCTAACAGCAGCCCCCTGTATGAAGGGCCCATTGGGTAAGATAACTTACATGAATAATCAATTGGGAAAAACAATTGCAAAAGGCAAAGGCTTTCCTGGTTGAAGCGTCAGATAAAAAGGAGGATATTTTGAATCTGACAACCAATCTACCTTTAATCCTATCAGGAAATAAACTCAAAGCATAATCTGATGTTTGGAATTGCATAGCTTGGAAGGCAAAGTGATTTCCTCTGCTGGCTGCTCATTCTCTCTGGGCTGTGGGGACCAGTGTCTGTGACTCATTCTCATCCTGCTGCTGCTGCTGGGAAACTGCTTTTTCTCAGCCTTCTTTTGCCTCCTTTTTTATCTTTTAAATTCCCATACATTATCTTTTTCTAATGTGTTTTTTAAATGATGTGTTTCACAATTAGGTGCAACTTGTAGAAGAATATTCTGTAATGACTCCCTACACCTTCTTAAGAGATCTTTCTAGTTCCAATTTATCCAGAGAAATGAGTCACTAGGAAAAAGAACTGGGGTTTGTGAACTTCAGCCTTCTTCCAGTATCTATGGCTGAGTTCTCCACAGGAGTGATTTTCAGACCTTGGTTAGTAAAATGTCAAGTATCTGATTAACACCCCTTTGGAGTTTATACACAAGGACCCTCTAAGTCCCAGAGAGATCGTGTGATTAGCATCATGGAGTAGCTTTCCAGCCCCAGGGTGTATCATTCCCCTGCCTCAAAAGGGATAAGCAAAGAGAATTCTTCATAACACCAAGGTCCATCTTTTGAGTCCTTGGCTTGTCCCTGACTCTGCAATAAGAGCATGCCGTACCTCTTTCAAGGAGTCTAATATGAGTACCATGTATTCCCAGTTGCAGATGCAGAGACAGATTCAAGGAGTCTAAGATTCTTGGGTCAATCTGGGTCTAAGGCCTGGGTCTGTCCCAACATCTATCCTCTGCAGAAAGATTCATACCACTTGCAAAGAACTGAGGAGGGTGATGAGAGACTTTGGACTCTGTATCTCGGCAGCAATTTAAACCATTCATGGTCATGTTCCCATAGGTAAACAGAACAGCAGCCAGACTCAACCAAACCTTTCTCCTGCATTGCAGGAAGCTCTGTTGCCTTAGCTGCAGTAAAATAGTCACAGCCTTCATTATTAGCTCTGGATGACTTATGGGCTCTGAGTTTGAACTTCCTTACCTATAAAGTGGGCCAAGATGTGACAAAGGTTAATGATTAAAAATTAGCATGTGCAAAGTACATACTCCAGGGAGAGGCTGAGACCAGGCACCCCATAGCTATTACTAAGTTTTTGTATTGCTCTACAAATATTTAAGTATACCTATTATTATATTAAATAAGGAGAAAAATCAAACATGTCCTGCCATAGAGAAGAACATGAACAACTCTGTGAGAAACTCCCAATAGCAATGTAAATGCTGGAATTATAGAAAATGATAGTAATAGTAGTAGTAAGCGGCACAGGAGCAAAGGAGGCTTTTGCAGTTGGGCTGCTCAGAGCCAGGGTGGGATTGAGTTAGACCCTCAATGATATAGAGGTTCAGATTGGTGTGAGTCAGATGTGGTTTTCAGAGTAGAATTCGGCTCAACGGCAAAGCCCTACCAGTGCACAGCAAGATAAAAAGATCTCTACATCACAAATCAACTGTGTTACTTAGTGCCTTGTCTAGCTCATCTGACTTTTTCTGTTTTTAAAAGCAAATCAATCGTTCTCAATGAAAGAAGCAATGGACTGGGTGGTGATCTGCTTAGGTTTCTGCATTGCCATGAAGATGTGACAGGTCATTTGCAGTCTGCCTCCTTAGGATAGTAATGTTCAGAACGGCAAGATAATAGATTGTTTTGGGTTTGTGCAGCATGTGAACTTGGTGCAATTGTTCATCTCTGTTATAATACACAATCTTTGTTATAGTACTCAATGAATGGCCTGGTAGAGTTCATAGAACATAGTTTCTCAACATCTGTTTTTGATGACTGCAAAGAAGAGGGGGAGGCTGATAGGTAAGAAAAATAAAAGCCTAAGCAGAGTCCTGAGGAAGACGTCCACTTAGTAGTCTTGCAAAGACCTAGATATAGAGCAGATATGAGTTATGGTGTTGGCTCACACATTGTATACATACATAGCCCCAAAATATATTTTTTTAAAAAATAAAAAGTGGTCAGGCTCAGGTATTATTTTAAAAGTATATGGTTCAAATGTTTGTGGCAGATGGTACCAACCACATACTGACTCCAGGACGCTAGCTTCATTGTAGCTCAAGGCCTACACCTACAAGTGCCACTTATTTCTTCATCTTGTAGATGAATTGCTCCAGAGGAGTGTAAATGTGCAGTTGAAGATAATCAGAATCATCCAGGAGAACTATCAGATGGAAAAAGAAAAAACAAAATAAAATAAGACGCTATACACATTTGCTAGGCTCTCTGTTAATATGAAATTGCTGGAATCTTGAGAATTACCCAATTCTTCCCTGCCCATCCAGCACAGAAACGTGCATCTGGGTCCAGCATTCTGCATTGAAGAAGCAATCAGTCATTTATTGGGTGAATAGATTGATCACTTCTAAGCCTACAGGACTGTGCCTGATTTGTTTGCTACTGACAAATGACTCCTTGCTGTTAATCTGGCCTCACTATCTGGCCCATCCATCCATGCATTTGTTCATTTAGCAAATCCCCCACATCAGGATCCCATGAAGTCAGAATAGAAGCATGCCGAGCAAGCCTAGCCTAGACTCTCACTAAATCCCCAAAGTGGCATCCTTCCAGCTTTTTAAGAATAAGCAGCGATCTTCTCTAGGGCCCTAACATGTTGAAAGGCTTCACATTCAGATATGTTCAAGGCTCAGTCTCCTCTTGAGCCTTGCTGGTTGGTCCTACCCTTTCCACAGGCACCTGAGATTCCAGGAGATATTGTACAGTACAGTAAGAGATAAAATTAAACTACAGCCCTGCATACATGCTGCTGCAGAAGTTGCTACAGACATGTTGGTTGTTACCTTTCTTTTCACGTACTGAGAGCGTGGTAGGAGCTGCAACTTTGCTATAAAATTGATCTTCCAAAACAGTGGACTTGTATTAGTATGCTGAGTTCAATCTGTTAATGTGCATGTGTGTGTGCATGTGTGCAGCATGGGAAAACCAGCCATTTTGGTCTAGCTCATACTTGCAAAAAGAATGTTCACTTAGAGTCTACAGTGGGACTATAGTGGATTCAACAGCTCCCAAACCAGATTCTCAAGATGTTCCAAAATGTCAGAAAGAGCACGGATTCAAACTCCAAGAGTTGGCTAAGTCCAACAGAAACCTACTTTACCAATCATCTCCCTCATTTTACATTGTAACAGTTGCGGGGCTTTCTGCTAATGGGTGCTATGCCTTGCTGCATAGGATCCTGGCTCTTATCTGAGATAGTTCTGCCACCTACAGCACGCAGCCCTGCAAAGCCACTGAATCAGCCATAGCAGACCGGGTGGCTTATCTACATACTTGAGTAAAGGAATGGGCCTGCCTTTCCAGCCCCAAACCTCTCCACTGTTAAGGGATTGTGAAAAGTTTTGATTAGCATGCCAAGATACAAGTTCCTTTGGCATGAGCTGCAATGATAGAAAGATATTTTCACATTTAAGTGGAAGAGTATAAGCATTATCTTCTGAAGAAAAAAAAAAATTGCAATATCCAGAGAGAAGAGGCAGTGTTAAAAAAAAAAAAAAAAAAAAAAAAAAAAAAAAAAAAAAAAAAAAAAAAAAAAAAAGTGAGTTCAGTTCACGGTTCTTATGGTAAGTTATGATAAGTGTAGTTCCCCCAATTCATACCCTGGCTGATGCTGGTCGCCCTTTCTGAGTTCAAGCAGGTCATCATCTTTGTCATCTAGCCTGTCATGTAATGAAAAATAGTTTTGTCAAAAAGAGGTGATTTCCTGAGACACTTGAACTGTGAACTCAAGGTGGATTTCTTAATCTGTTTAAATCATTTCTAAGGGAACAATATGTTCTTGGAGGACAGAAGGTTATTCTCAGTTTTTGTATCCCCAACACAAAAACCAAGTTCCTGACAGCTGAGTGTGAAGTTCACGGAATGTGTATTGATGCCAAGAAATGGAGTGTGGTGTTTAATGTCTGTGCTGTGCATCCTAACAATTGTATCAGGATGCTTGCAACACAGAGCGCTTGTGTGAGAGACACATTACCTCATATTCTCACAGCACAAGATGGATATCTCTTCTATAGATGAAATGGAAACCCAGAGCTACCCAGCAGCATGTCAAGGATAGACACATATTGACAATCAGACTCCATACTTCCAAGCTTGTTCTGTTCACCTGTATCTTTTATAGCCACCATGATTGCATGTACAGCACAAAGAAATGAATTAAAAGAAAAGAGCTTGAAAACATTTCCTTTTTTATTTCTCTGGGATCTCTCTCAGAGAGTTTCTTGCCATGACCATGACTGCAGATGTCTCTGAGTCTACCTGAATGTGTCCTGGTTCTGCTCTGTGGGGTGATTTGTCTCAGATCTGCCAGTTAAGATCATTGTGCATCTTTCCAAGCATGTGTTCTTCATATAGATCAAATCCCAAGAATTTTTTAACAGGAAAATGCACACATCGAGACCTCACCATGTTGGAACACATGTATAATAGCAAGAGAGTTCTATTCCTTTCTCTGATTTCTCTTTACTGGCATTTTAGATTTCAAAGGGGACTAAATTAAGTATGAAAGTTTGTTAGATTGAAGATCTAATGAGCATATCCAGGTCATGTTACTTCTGGGATCTATAATGTTGGTTACCCAAGGGCCAGGAGGGAGGCTTTATCATTTCTGTGCTAAACATTGTATGGTTTTTGTTCATGCTTTAAAATCTCCCTTTTAAGGGCTGGAAGGTGCTCAGTGATTCAAAGTACTGGCTGATCTTCTGAAGGACCTGGGTTTGATTCCCAAAACCCATGCGGCAGATTACAACTATCTGCAACTCCAGTTCTGACACCCTCACACAGGCATACATTCAGGCAAAATATCAATGTACATTAAATTTTTTAAAAAATCTTATTAAAAATCTCCCTTCTTCCAAAGAAACTGAAAGACCCTTAAGTGGTGCTAGTGAATTTAGCAAATCTGTCATTAACAAGTCAAGTCTTTCTAGGTAAAGTTCATCTTGGTCCTGCTTAGACTTGGGGAGGGACCTTGAGAAGGTATAGAAATTGAGGGAGGAATGGAGGAAGAAAACCATAACCATGGTAGAGTAGGTTTTCTTTTGGGAAGCCCAGATTCTGTGGAGCACAGGACCGGAAACTCTAGTAGTAGGTTATAGAAGTATATGCAATGCAGGGTTTTAAAATGTGTATTCGGGGCCGCGCATGCAGACTCTGTGAGAAGGAGCTAAGAGTGAAAGTCTGTGTTTGCAGTAGTCAGCCCATGTGGTCCTGATGGAAGCATTCCTTAGACTACTTTTTGAGCCTGGAACTATCTTCTGATCTTTCCGAGAATGACTCTTTAAATGCATCTGTTCATTGGAGCCAAAGTTGGAGCTTGGAGGTAAAAAGGCAAAGTGTCAGCCTTCCAAGGACCCATGACCTAGTGGGAAAGAGACTTGGAAGTAGAAGGCTGGGGAGCATAAGCCTATGAAGCAGAAAGGGCTGGGTCTAATGGAAGAGTCAGAGGAACACCATGTAGCCTACACTGGGGAGATGTGTGTGCACACATGCGCATGGGTGAGGGGCAGCATTAACTAACAGCCTTCTCTGTATCTTCAAGGATGGGGCAGGCATTGGGCAGAAAGTGGAGAGAACAAAGCTCAGGAAGCAGACCTCTAAGGGGGTGAAAAGTGGTAAGAAGAGCAAACAGAAGCCAGAAGCAGGCATATGCTAATTTTTGCCTCATTGTGTTCCCCCAAGTGTGAGGGATAGTTCATTCCAAGTCACAAGCTTTGTCCTAGTAGGTAGAGTTTTCTCGCTGCAGTGCTGTTCTGACATGCCTACAACTAAGGAAATCCAAAAACGGCTATTACCGTCCTAACTGCTTTTGTGTATTGCTTCATTTTGTCTTTGTCATCCAATGTTTTGGGCCAAAATAAAGCTGAAAAGCTAACAAAAGGAGGCAAGAAGGTGATTAAATGCAGTCAGGGTAAATTCTCCTACATAGAATGACTACAGACATGCGTCATGTGATCTTCATGTAAAATAGAAATTAAAACGCACATGCTGTTTGTTATCTGCCTTTATGAGAATTGGCATCAAGAAGCATCACCTTGTTCTGCAAAGTTTAAAAGATGCATTTCCCCACCAGATAACCTGTGTAAACCAGTGCTGGAACACACAGTGTGAGGTTATGCAAACAAGCAGCCAAAAGCCAGAGCTGAGATCAATGTGTGCTTCATGGAAGAGAGTTTTCCTGTACCCACGGAGAGGCCTCTGAGTTCATTACAGAGCTGTCTGTGTCCAACCCAAAGTCTGGTCTGTGCGTGCGTGTGTGTGTGTGTGTGTGTGTGTGTGTGTGTGTGTGTGTGTGTGTGTGTGTGTGTGTGTGTGTAAATCACATTCAGCTGTAATACCATGTTATACATGGTACTATATTAAACGGGTATAATCAAGTGTGGGTAATATTTCTTTCCTTTCAAACATACATAGAGAAAATGAAAACCAGAGAAAAAAAGAACCATTAAGCTGTCTAATGGAATCCAGCTGTTGGAATTATTTTTGTAATTAATATGATCAAGTAGCAGAACACCGATAACTTTAAATTCCTTGCAGTTGTGTGTAATACTGGAGCCAATGCAGGAGCTGATGTCAAGGCATAAAACCTACAACCTCAGTCCCAGAGACTGCCTGAAGACATGCCTGTTTCAGAAGTGGCAGCGGATGGTGGCACCACCAGGTATAGTGCTGTTCCTCACTGTCTTTGTGAATATGCAGTCAGAGACTCTGCGGATGCAGGGCTATCAAAAGCAAAAGAGATGCTGATTAAAGTCATCAGGAAGCATTGGTTACCAAGACTATTCCAACCATGATTTGGGGCATAAGTATGTAAAAACTCTCTAAAGATAAATTTAGTATGTGTGTTTGGATGTGGCAGCATGGTTTACTGCATTGACTATATCCCCGTACAGAACAGAGAGACAACAAGCAAATTAATAATCCCCACCACACAACGCCGTGGATCACATTTCCCAGGAAATAGCTGTCATGTTATTCAAGCTCCAAATATTTTTCACTGTTTGAGTATGCCTTTCTTAAAGAAATCTACTGTTGCTCATTTCACCAGACATTCAAAATGTCCTTCTAAGACTCTTGAAGTTAATAAATAGCATTTATTAAAGACCAGAATCTAAACCACTGGGTATTCCTACAAATCTGAGAAATTCCAATCTCACCAAGGCTGAGGTAACCGAGAGAGAGAGAAACAGATTGCCATAAGATGTGGATACAGTAGGGGTAAGTGTTGCAGGAAAGCTTTGCCAGCAACTGGCATAAAGTTAATACTTTGTTGATACCTTGTATCTTCTGAGGTACCAAAGGGTCCTTGCTTCCTTTGTTACAAAGAGAAAAAATAGGCTAGTTCCCAACTTTTCTATTGGAAAAAAATATTTTAAATTCAGTTATGAAAAGAGGTACCTGTAGCTCGCTCCTACAGTGCTATTAGTGAATTACAGATATATAATTAGACTGAGCAATTAAGTAAAAATCATGTCATATCTAGGTGTGGAAGAAAAGAGTTTCATAATTTTGTGCTAGAAATAAATCAACCATTTTCTTTGATTGTTATTTTTAGATTACACAAAATGGGGACGTTTTAAATAGCTCTTTTTTCAGTGTGTAGAAAGAGCACCATGGGCAAGCCAGTATGCTTAGGGTTGCCTAATATTCTTGTCCTGGAGAGCCCATCCCTCTTCCCATTTCCATATTACAGCAGAACCCACAAGGCAGCCGACAACCAAGAGGAGAAAAAGGAAAAATTCCACGAGCAGCACTTCGAACAGTAGCGCCGGGAACACCAACAGCTCTGGAGGCAAGAAGAAGACCCCGGCCGCGAGCCTGAGCCTGTCCAGTCAGGTACCTGTAAGTCACTTTGCTTCTAGGCCTGAAGCCTTGCCCCTTCTCTTCACCCAACTCAAGGGGCTGGGATTCCTCTCTGAACTTAAAAGAGGAAAAAAAGAAAGGACTGTTCTGGGTACTATGGCAGTGGGGGAGGGAGAGGGGAGCACAGCTGCACAGCACGGGCCGGGTGGGATGGAACAAGAGGTACGAAGCCTGCCATGGCAACTTCCTCTGCGAACGAGGAATTGAGAGGGAATAGTTAGAGTCCGTGCTGTGATGGGACCTGAATTAAAAAGCCATCAGAGTCACTGACAGGAGATATGGCACTCAGGGTTTAATTAAAGCATTACTTAGCAGAGTGCCTGATGGCGTATTTAGGCCTCTCAGCTGCAGGCTTGGAGACCCAGTATGCCCCTGGAAACTGGTCTCCTGAGTTCTGGCCCCATACTGTAATTTGCCTGGGTCTTCCCAGCATGGGCCTCACTTGTATTTAAAAGCCAGGCAATTAGCTTTCAGCTACTAGAATGGTAGCTCTGTAAACTTTTGTCTGGAGCATCACCAGCTCATGTTGAGACAGCCCCTGGTTTGATATCACCTCTTTTGACCCCTGACCTCTTCCTGCCATTTCTGGGTCTGGACAAAGGCCACTTGCAAGGGAGGCTGGATGAAACGTTGAAACTGAGCATTGAAGGTAGTGACGGAAAAGTGCATACTGCAAGGCTTTCTTTATCACTGGTCGACTCTTTCCAAACTGAACCATGACCTTTCTTGCCTCCTTCTCATTTCTGTATTAGACTGTCACTTTTCAATACTCCTAGTCTTACAAACACCTACTGTCACCATTGGCCATGCTCACTTGTGGGTTCTCTACCCATGCTCATGACTGTCACCTGGCATTTGATGCTCTTGAGTCCTGACCCTTCCCTGACACTGTGACTTTGGAGGTACACTTTTCCTATGCTGTGGCTTCCTTCCTCTTTCCAACCACTGTGTCTCTCTGTCGTCCTCATTAGCTTTTCTGCCCCTGCTTCATCTCTTTCCATAAGAGTAAACTTTTGTCCGGAAATTTCCCACTTGCAAATGTGCCTCTCTAATCTGATCCTTACCCATTTCTTATTACTCTAAAAACAAAGTAAACCCAGTGCTCAATAATTCCAAGTCTCCGGAATTCTTCCTATCTTCCCCAAACCGGGGTGTGGTCCTGTGTTCACTGCATTAGAGAGAAGGGGATGGTAGAACTAATAACCACCAGTCATTTGAATCATTTGAGGGATCCTTTAAATGTTAAAACTGCTAAGAATTATTATCCTTAAGTAATACAATGAGTTTCCCAGCAGTCTTTTATTTTCTGAATAGACTTCAGTACTCACCATGCCTCATGGTCAGAGGGAAAAAGACAGAGAATATCTGCATTTTTCTTATTAAGGCACCAAAGAGCTGTGCCTGTTCCTTGTTACACCAGAATAGAACTGGAGAGTAGGAAAACATTCCATCTAAGTAAGTGGGCTGAAAATGTCCACGTATGTAGCCCATGTATTCCTCTGGTCCTGGGTTTAGAAACTCACATTAGTTTGGTTCCCCTAGCAAACAAAGAAAATGCGTTCTGGAACCATGATGTTACTACTGAAAAGTATGGATACTGAAAGAATTTAGGTCATCTTAACAAGCATTCTCTAAGATCCTACTGTAGTCAATACTATGAAGAGTACAAAAAATAAATAAAAAATTTTTAAAAATTAAAAAAAAAAACAAGATTAAGAATATTTGAAAACCAGGCCAAGGAGGAACTGTCGTTCAGGAGCTTACTATTTAAACTTGGGGCTGACTAAGAGACCCTAAGACCTTCCTTCTTTCAAGCCCCCTCACAGAGCACCATGTTGAGAAGCGATTCTGGCAGGGAGTGTTTGGTAGGCCATCCATTAGTGATGTCTGCTGTGAGCGTAAAAGTGTACCTTGGATGTATTGGTATACCTGGTCTCGTAGCATCATTTCAATTTTGACAAGTTTTTCTACCCCACAATCCTCTCCTCCAAGACAAGAACTGCATCTGGGCAGAGGATCTCCACATTGGGGATTTTACATGAGTGTGGATTTTGTGTGAGCAAGGCACCACTAAACAGAAAGCTGAATGAATAACAGCAGCGTCCCTGTACCATGCATTTTAAGGTATTTTCATTAAATAAAACGTGCAGATGACCCGGGAGAAGCAGGAAAGAGAATCAAGTTGTAAAAATGTGCAGACTCTTAAGTGTCTCCAGGTTCGATGGATTTTAAAACGAGAGTGACCACATCTTTTTAACTACTTTCTACTGAGTCAACATCATCTTCTTGTTCGAAAAGAAATGATCTGCAGGTATCTCTGCTGCCTGGTCCAACGACCACAACTCTGGCCTGCAGAGATTCTGCAGCAACAGTGTATGTGTGTGTGAATGTGGCCAGGACTAGGGTTTAATCCTTGGATTCTGCTTCTCACTTCATAAGCAGGGGCTAGGAGCCATCCCGAACTGCAGCCTCAACCCTGGGAGGGATGGAGACCTGTGTCATTCAACAGCAGTGACCCCTTCTGGCCAGTTTAAGGAGAAGCATTGAGGGGCCCTGAAATGAGTCACTTCCAGTCCTCCTCAGAGGTTGGTGGTCCTTGCACGGGGGATTAGTGAGAAGGTGTGAAATGGGCAAAAGCCATGGCACCTCCAAGCTCCCAGCTCAGGAGCAGAGGTCAGCCTCATGGGGAACCAAGGGTCTGTGGGTTACTCTTAGTTGGATTCCTGTGCCTCTAGTTGGTCACAAGGACTGGAGATGGGTTTTCACTACTGATGTGGGATTTTCAGGACATGGGGGTGGGGACTTGTATTTCACATTCCCTAGCTAGCAGCAGCCTGGAATGTACACGTTCTTTGTTGTGGAGGTACAACTTACTGTGTGGGAAGGTAACAAGTAGAGACAGCCAGAGCAGAGCATCACTGCACTTTTGTAAAGATGTGAAAGAAACCAAAATATCATGTACATATAAAGCCTAAAGGAGATTTGTTTTATTGCTAGTCACTTGTCAGTCAACTAAGTCATACACACATACACAGAGAGAGAGGGGGGGGAAGGGAGAGAGAGAGAGAGAGAAAGGGAGGGAGGGAGAGAGAGAGAGATGTCTCTAATTAAGAATACTTTAGGATAACCAATAAAGGCAACCAATGCAGCAGCTCTCAGAAACGTAGATGTCCACCTGTGCCAGTGTGTGGGAGTGATGTGGGGTTCTCCACATATTACAAGCCTATGCTAGAGCTCCACTGGGGTGACTCAAATCACTACATGGCCTATTGTTTTCTCTTGCATGAGTGTCAGTATTTTCTAATGCAGAGAACACATCTGTAGCGCTGGGGACTTTCCTTCTAAAGTCACGTTTAAGCAACCACTTCTTCCATCTCCTCTGCTTTTCAAGCCAACCTTCACTTCTTCATACTCTTCCAGCTTCTCTCAATGGCCTTGGAATCACAGCACTAACACAGACCCACATGGTTGGTTCTATGGCTCTGTCCTGCTTGGTGACACACAGTGCATGTCTCCCACATCCTACCAAGTGTGTTCATTAATCTTCCTGCTAATCTCTGCCAATCTTCTCTCCCTATTCTTTCTGCCTCCTTTTGCTCTTCATTGTAAGTACAGCCTCCTAATTGCCTGTACCTAAGTGACACTTTTTTAGCCTCAAACTCCTGTGAGAAAAATGGTAGCCTCTCAGGTAACTGAATAATTTTCACAAGTCTGTGCGGTGTCCACATTCCATCTAAAACCATGTGGTCCCTCTTCCCAGGCAAAAAGACAGTGTTTTATTTTGCATCTCATCTTAAGAGTCCTCACAAGTCTCCGCATATGTCACCATCATTTCTGGCCCTTAATTGCCTTGTAAACACTTTCTTGGAAGCACCCAGTTCAGCATCTGGCCAGGACCCTTAGCAGTACCTTTATTGCTGAGTTAACCAAGCTCACATTTTATGAATTCATTCCACATGGGCCATTTCTCCTTAAAACCTACAAGTTCACAGGAAGGAGTAGTGAGAAAGTGTAGTATGGGAACCTGGTTATCATCTCATCCAAATAAAGAAGAAGGCAGAGGAGAAATAAGCAAAACAGGGGTTTCCATCCCAGAATAAACCATAGACCAGGTGCAAATTTGGGAGTTTGTTCAATGGACACCTTCATAGTTCCAGATGGTATCAGAAAATGTTTTTTCCTTCTCTGGAGGCTAGGCAAAGCTCTCAGGGGCTTTTTTGTTTGTTTTTTGTTTTTTGTTTTTTCTTAAAAGGGGGGGGGCAGTGGCCAAGCATTTTACTGAATGAACTTTCCTGTGAAGAGCTGCACACCCATCATTCCAGTGCTGCTGGCCTAGCAGGACTTCTCACTGCTTCCTAGAGGCTGAGAGAAACTCACCCTCCTCAACCTCCTCACTCCCTGAACCTTTAAGTAAATGCTGCTCAGATCCTACCCAGAAGAACCTACCTGACAAATAGCCTGTCCCACACCCGGCTCACCATCCCCTTTGAACAAAGAAGTTGGAGCTGTGTCTTGTATGTATCCCTGCCCCTGCCCTGAGCCCAGGCTTTTCCAGCTGTGGCTTCTACAGGAGCTCCCAGCTACAGTAGGTGGCTTTCTTGTTTGCATGGAAGGATAATTTGTACTTAAAGGAGTGATTACTGAGATTCTTCTTGCACACCCCCATCCCCTGATGACTACCAGCTCCGTTGGTGTAATTATAATTAGCTTTCTCTTCATCTTTTTCTTATGGTACCAGCTGGATGGACTGGTTCTCTTTACTGCCCAGATTGGTAGCGGGGTTGCCTGTGTGGAGATAGGTGACAGGCACCATGAAATAACAGATGGTAAATTCAGGGCTTGTTGGCAATCAGCAGGTTTTTGCTAATGACTTAATTAGCTATGCAAATTGTCAAATCAGTGTGAACATTGTTTTTATCGAAAACTTTACCTAAATTAATTACCATAATTAAGTAGCAGAATGTCAAGGATATTGGCTGCATAAAAGGACCTGGCAGAGTGTAGAGAAGAGAGGAATTCTGTCTTCAATTAAAATGTATATCATCTTGGGGACAGAGTAAATACCATTTGGAAAGAGTTGTGTGAGCATTGCAGAAAGGTACCTTACCTATCCATGTGTCCCAGCTCTCTGCAAGTTGACAGGGCCTCTCACAAGCCCTCAGTGAAGGTGGCCATTTTTGAAAGTATTGTCAAGGAGGTTCTATTGCCCTCTCAAAAGTGCCCCGGGTCAGCAAGTTCAAAGCGTGGATTTTCTTAATTTTGAAAAATCCATTTTTTTATTTCTGCAGATTGCTAGCATTGCTCGTTCTCCGGTGTCAGGCTGCGCACTAAGGACATAAACTCGCGTGGTTGTTACACGTCAGGAGGCGATATTTATTTCCTGTAGAAATCCAATATGCGTCTCTCGGCGCCCCCCCGACATTGAGACTTGACCCGGTTGTACAGCGCACACGAGTGTGTCTGTCCTAGGTCCCCCAGCATCTCCTTCCTTGTTTTAAGCTGAGCTTCTCTCCCCTAAGGTTTCCCTGTAATAATGTCAGCTGCTGTTCACAGGATGTCATGGTGGTAGGAGAGCCAACTCTGATGGGAGGTGAGTTTGGGGACGAGGACGAAAGGCTTATCACTAGATTAGAAAACACGCAGTATGATGCGGCCAACGGCATGGACGACGAAGAAGACTTCAACAATTCACCTGCCCTGGGGAACAACAGCCCGTGGAACAGTAAACCTCCCGCCACGCAAGAGACCAAATCAGAAAACCCTCCACCCCAAGCTTCCCAATAAGATGGGCCGCCGGCACCCAATTCCACTGTCTGTAGGACTGGGGGTAGAATTTCAATCTCAAATCTCTACTATCAGGAGAGGAAAGAGGTGAAATTTAAAACATATGAACAAAGCATTTCCATGCAAACATCTATTTCTAAACACAATGACCTGATTTTCTTTCTTTCGATTCCCCCCCCCCCCCCCCCTTTTCAATTGAGAGGATCGTTCAAGTGAGCTTCTATGTCCTCTCCTTGGACGCCTTCGCAAGAAGTACAGACACTGTCCTTGGTGGTAATTTGAAGCAGCAGAGGCTAATGCACCTCCTGGCACGGTCTCACCTCCCTCTTGTGTTGAACTTCCTGTCCATGCACCCAACGAAGGCCATGCTGTCCAAACGTGCTCAGGATCACAGTAACATGCCGACCCCCCAACTACAGATGACTTTTTAATATTGTAAAATATTTTCTGCTTTTTGACTTGCATTTGAGAGTTTCTTGTTTCAGTAAAAAAAAGAAAGAAAAGAAAAAATCTGTTTTCGAAAAGTAATTTAAATGTACCTTTCCCCCCCCTTCACTTTCCATTGGTTTTCCAGGTGGCAAGAACCCAAGAAGACACAACCAGGTGACTTTTGGCAAGCTGATCCTAATTGGTTCTTGAGTCTGAGCTGTTTCAATTTAGACCAAGTACTGAAACAAGGAATCATCAAAGATATATGGGTAGATTTTATTATGTACACAAAGACAAATGGACCCTGGGAAATGTATGCATTTGTAAACTTGCTGTGGGTCCAAATATTTTCAAGCCATGTAATCCATTAATTTTGTGGAAAGCTTAATAAATCTGAAACATTTTGTATTCCTTTTTTAAATTGTATCTGAGTTGACTAGGTTTTGGTGTTTGGGTTTTTTTTTTTTTTTTTCCGTGCTATATTTCTTGTATAATATTTTGTAAATCCTTCATCTGGCTCTTTCATGGGGACTTTTCTTTTGGGGCAAGTTCAATGTATTTATGTGAAACTTTATAAGAGAACTAATTTTTCCATTTGCATATTAATATGTTCCCCTATACATGTAAAGACACAGTGGCTCCGTGTGTCATAAAACAGCTGTATTTTATGTATGCTTTACTGATAAGTGTGCCAATAATAAACTGTGTTAATGACCAAAGTAACTGAATCTGACTGTTGGTGTAGCTGTGAATTTATCTGCTTATAATTATGAGAAGTGTCAAGACTGGGTTTAGTATAGAAACATCAAATAAAGTAGTATTATAATACCCATATGAAGCAGGCTCACTGCTCACCAAGTTCTCTGATACAGAATTCACTTACAGGCAGCAAGACATGTAAAATGGATTGTTTACCCACAAATGGGTAGCCAGAAAAGATGAAGGCCTAAGAGTCATGCCTGCCTATCTTCCTAGGTTCAGGAATGCTGCCTAGGGAGAGCAGGGTATTGATTATACATGCTGCTGTCAGATCATGGGAAGCACTCCCATGCCATTGTTCTGCATTCTGGGTCACAGGAAACACTGGGTCAAAAAGGCAGAAGTGTCTATTTTGTATTGCTATAACAGAAAATCACAACATGGGAGACTTAACAAAGGGAAGAAATTTTCTCATCAGCACTGAAGCTTAGAAGTCTGACACCAAGGTACCATGGCCTGGCAAGATCTTTGTATCACCCCAAAGCAGAAGGTAAGAGAGTAAAGTCAATGGAGATAGAAGGAGGAAGTGGATCTCCCTTTATGAGAAGCCCCCTCTCAGGATGGGTAACTCACCCCTGTAATAACAACATATGTAATTCATGGGAGAAAAACTCTAAAATATTGTCACTTATTTTTAACATTTTATTTTTATTCTTTGAGAATGTCATGAAATATATTTTAATTCTATTTACCCCCAATTACTTCTAGGTCCACTCCCTCAGCTTGCCACCCCTCCCAATTCCATATCTTATTTTTTCATTTTAATAATTCAGTAAGTCCAATTGGTACTGTTCATATACTCCTGAGTGTAGGTCCATCCACTGAAGTAAGGTCCAGTCTCCAGAGACCACACCCCTTAAAAAATTAACTCTCCCTCCCCTAGAAACTCAGATATCAATAGCTTCTCAGTTAGGGGTAATGGCTGCTATGAACCTGCCTACTTCCTGCTAGGATGCTGACTGGCTAGATCTTGTACACACAACCATAACTTCTAAGTTCATGCGTACAGCTTGATCCTGTCTCAACACACTGCACTACTAATTAAGCTTCTAATATGTGGAGTTTGGGAGACACATTGAAACCATAGCAGAGGGTGCCTTGTTGCTGGGGCAGTAGGCTAAAATGGAATACGGAGCCTCCAGTTTCTCTCTGCTTAGCCCAGGATGCTGTGTTTCTAACATCTTTTATAGTTACTCTTCATATCTATGGATGAAAAGTAGCACGAGTACAGACTAGCATATACCCAGTGCTGAAGACATACACAGGCTATCCTGTAGCCTGAGCATCTTCTTAATTCTTTTGCAAAAGGAACCTATGCACTATGGTTTTTGCAATAGATATACCATGCCCTCTCCACTGAAATCCACTCTGAAAACAGTCTAAGAAAATAGAGACTGAACCATGCTTGTCATCAAATGGAGAGGTAGTGTGTCCCCCTACTAAGCATTTCCTATAGAGAGCTCATCAACACTTCCGGCACAGCTGTCAGTTACTCCATGCAATAAGCATGAATATTAATAGCTCCACTTTTAAAAGCCAGTGTTCCTCTGTTACTTTTTAAATCTTCATATAGAGTATAGAAAATTCATTTGAGTACCTTTTATGTTTAAAGACAATCCTCACATTATCTCCACTTTATAGCAATAAAGAGAGGAGAGCTGGTATCATGTGTTGAGTATGTTTGGTATACTTGTGCTAGACAATTTCAGTTTCTCATCTCAGCACAGTTTGGACCTCACAGAGGAATCAAAAAGAAAGTATGTGTCTTAGGCTGGGGTTCCCAGAAGCAGAGTCTGAGCCTGAAATTTGAGGTGTGGGATTTATGAGGGGAATTTTGTTTGGAGACCAACCACTTAGGCTAAGGAAAGAAGTTCAGCCAAGAAAAGCTGTTAAACTCTGAAATCTATAATCATGGGCTGTTCCATAAGAGAAGAATCTGGGTGAGTAAACCTCTTACAGAGTGACTCTTGTGCTAGATGTCAACATTTATACACCTATATCAATCTGTCACTGCCCGGAGACCTGCCCCAAGGTGAGTGAGGGGGCCAGGACCTTCGAGGCAAGAGGGCTTCCATCATTTGAGAGTAAAACCTGTGGGGAAAGGGCCAACTAGATGGCAGGCAAGAGACAGAGCATCTTGAGTTCTGTAAAGGACATCTGAGCAAACACATGGTCTTTTGAGTGAACTGGCCCTGTTGGTATGCAACATAGATGGCATTTGAGATTTGAGTCTGGATGCTCCTATATAATAAAACTTGGGCATTCTCCAGAATACTACATTGCTTTGCAATAAGGAGACCATGCGTGAGCACAAGAGCAAAAGGACACCTTCCCCTAAAAAAAAAAAAAAAAAAAAAAAAAGCACCCAGAAACAACTGCCTCATTGACTTCCCATTGATGAGCTGCTCAAAGGAAGCCCTCCAATTTTTTCCTCCACCTTGCCATTTTATGTTTGCATTCATCAGTTCTAGAAAGTCATTTATATGTGCAGTCCTTATGTAGTTTTTTGCTGATGGTGTCTCAGAAAATTTATCTCTTAGTTATCTATTGTTGCACTAAAAGTCCATTAAAAACTTCAAGAGAATAATTCGTTCTGACACTTTATCCCTTAGAGAAGAGGGCTCTACTGGGAAGTATTCATACTAGAGTGGTGGGTACCTACTGCAGACAGAGGCTAGAGCATCCACAATGGGGTCCTCAGTGATGGAACCAGATAGGAGATCAGCCAGAGCTGTTAATTTGTATACCATCTCCAAGGTACAAGGCCATGTTGAGACATACTGGGGGGGGGGGGTCAGTTTTCACCAGTGCAGATGAGAGAATAGGTAGAGGCTTGGGGTTTCTCTGGGTGAGCTGGCTTAGCCAGAAGGATCCATGTCCCCAACAAGAAGTACATGTCTTAAGCCAGAGTGGTGGATCTCACACTAGAAAAGCCACTGGTCAATACATTCATCCTCATCCACAAAACCCTCCTTGAGATATTTTTGCATGCACTTCAACTGTGTCTTGGAACTATTTATTCCCCCTCCCATTTTAGAACTGTTTCTCCAATCAATAGAACTGACAGAAACGTATAGGGACAGATAGACAGGCAATAATAAAGACAACCAGGCATAGCCACCACATGGACTAAACCCAGACATCTGGTGGCTTCTCAAATGAATCTGGGCTGCTTCCAGCTTTTTTTTAAGTGTCCTGTGCAGAAGGTACCATTAGCAGACTGAGACTCCTCTCTGAAGAGACTATATCAGGTGGCTTTCTATAGTTTTCTACTTACAGTGGAAATGTCAGAAGCCTCTGGATTAACAGGAACAGAGGTAGGAGAAGTTCCTGAGGTGCCAGAATGGCTCTGGTCATTCCCCCACAATATCATCCCATGAGATCTGAGACTCTTGGTGTTCAACTCTCTCCGTCTTTAAAAATATTACAGAGGCCTCCAGAGGATTGCGAGGTAACTTCACCAGAGAATATGCTTGGTCATTCTTAAAGCCAAATAGAAAGTCTATATTGTTGGCTACCACCTGCCTGGGGAACTTGCCCAAATCATGAAGTCCCAAGGCTCACCATTCTTTGTCTTTTATGTGCAGACAACAAAAACAAAAACCCACGTCCTGGTTCACACACTGCAGTTACTAAGAGGCTACCCTCTAGATGCCAGAAGCAAGATTAGCATATTTAGGACTTTCCTGGATCCTGAAACTCTGAAGCTGGTATTTGATGGATTAGATCTTTGGTCCTGTTATGAACAGGAACATTGCAGGTCTATGTTCTGGGGTCTAAGGTCACAATGTTACCTCCAACATGTCAGTTGTGCTAAGCTATGGAGACCTGTTACAATCTCATCTCCCTGATAGAACCATTACCAGTACTTCAGTGAATAACCTTCTAGCCTTTCCTTCTTGGCTCAAATGCATCACAGTACTGGCCAGATAGAGAAGTAACAGTCATATGCCCTGTGCTTTGTAGTACATCATATATTACGAGTCAGCTCAAGAAGAACTATTTCAGTAAACAGTTTCAGTATAATGTTCAGTATAATATGGAATATACCGTATTATATTAACCCATTTATTTGTAGTTAGTTAACTTCTGTCTCAGTTAGGTTTTCTATTGTTGGAATGAAACACCATGACCAAGAAGCAAGTTGGGGAGAAAAGGATTTACTTGGTTTATATTTCCAGATAATAGTCTATCACTGGGAGAAGTCAGAACAGGAACTCAAGAAGAGCAAGAACCTGGAGGCCAGATGCAGAGGCCACTGAGGGGACCACTTACTGGCTTGTTTCCCATAGCTTGTTTACCCACCTTCTTAGAGAACCCAGGACCAGACCCAGGGATGGCACCACCCACCATGCATTGGGCCCTTCTGGTAGATCGCTAAGGAGAAAATGCCTTACATCTGGATCTCATGGAGGTATTTTCTCAGCTGAGCCTTCTTCCTCTGATGATTCTAGCTTCTGCCAAGCTGACACACAAACCAGCAAGGACAACTCCCCTCTTAATATGCTATTACAATTACATAATCACTAATAAACTAGTGAAGAGTTGCTAAGAGTTTTTCTATCAAAATTTATCTATTGGATGAGCACTTGATATAATCCAGAATCACAGAGAAGCTTAAAAGATATTCTTGTACCTGGTGTCTACATCCAAAATGCTTATAAATTTGGGGGGGGGATAAAAAATAAATAATGTGCATCCAAACACAGAAAATTAAAGCTCAAAGGTGTGGCATTCTTAAACAATATGCCCCTGTCGATGGGTGCATTCCATCTTCACCAGACCGGGAAGAAGGGCAGTGCTTTCTTTATGAAGTTCAGAGAGGTCAGGCAGGTAGAACTCATCAATGTCAAACTTGAATCAGTGCAGCGAGAAGTCCAGTGGACCCCTCCCAACACACACACACACACACACACACACACACACACACACACACACACACACACCCATGGTTGCTCTCTTAAGCTGCAGGAAAATGCTGGGTAAATGCAAGCACCATGCTGAAGTGTTTCATGAGGAGGGTGGAGGTATCGCACTGTCACGCTCAGGCACGCTGGGAGTTCTGCTTACTTTCCCAAACTTTGTGTCTCTTCTCAGCAGTTCCCCATCAGCTGTGTCAAGGCGTTATTTCAAATCCTAAAGGAGTTGAAGTATTGAAGAAAAGCTAACACATCCAGTGGGTGGTGTTTAGATTAACATGCTTTGCAAACTTGATGCTGAAAAGTTGTAAAAGGCACTGAAATGTTATTAAAACTATAAATTAAGGAAACCGGAGAAACACTCTCATAGGTCTCAACCCCCACTCATATTTTCTTGTTGGTTTCTGTTCATTCCAGAACTTTACCACCCTGGATAGAGAGGATCCTCCCCTCCCCTCTCTTCCTTGTTCCTCCCCTCCCTCTGCTAACCCGCAGGGGATTTTCTGAAGAATGTCTATTGCTCAGTTAAGTATCTTTGTTCTTGGCAAAGTTTACTGTGTCTCCCGGAGTCCACATGCTGCACCCCAGGCCCTTTACTTTGCGTATGGATTTAGGTCATTGTGATAAGAAGCCATTCTCTCCATTTTTAAATTGTCCTTTGCTCAAAATAGTTCTTCACTCTTTGTGGGGACTGCAGATTCTTCTGCCATGTTCCAATGAAAGTGTGGATGTCTTAAAAAGAGATCCACCAAAATTCAAAAATGAGTGAGAATTTGTTTTAATGCAATAGACATTTCAGGTCTAGCTTAGACAATATTGTCACAAAATGAGCGTTTTCATTTTATAGTGGAAATTGTGGGAAACCTAGGCTCTGTAGGGGATCAGGCAAGGTATTCTCCCCTGCCAACTGTATTAATGGGACCTGGAAACTCATCTTCTGCTAAAAGCTTTGGGCAGAAACTCAAAAGAGAGCAAGGCTCCGCCCTCTGCAAAGCACCCTTGCTGAAGGAGCAGGGCACAGGGAGAGAACTAAGTCCTTTCATCCCACTCATTAAATCATAAGCTTTTCAATGGTAGTTGCTTCCCCATAAGAACAACGTGACCCTACCACCCCATTTTCCCTAGAATCAGATTAGCACCAATCATTCCCAGTCCTTGGAAGCTGCCTGGTTTCAAGCCGGCTTGTCCAGGAACATAGCAAAACCAGCTGGTGCATAATTATCATAGCTCCCCATATGCAGCATCTCTCTGGATCCTAAATGCTTTGCACACATTGATTCTAATCTTCACACTTGCCTAAGGGGAGGAAGTCATGGATAGCATTGTTGAAACAGTAAGAAAACAAAAACAAAGAGAGAGACATTCTGGAAGATGCCTGATGACGGCAGGTTGATGAGTAACAGAACAGATTCCTGAACCTGGGAGTGTGAGTTCCTACAAGCCTGTGTTCTCCCTGTTGAGTCAACAGTTATGAGCTACCATTCTAAATAAGACCACAGATAAAACTGAATAACTGGGAACAACCACGCATTAAATTATAAGACACAGAACAATTCCTGAAGACTCGGAGGTTAGGTACCTGTGTCTCACACCATCTTTGTTCCTTCATCATAGGCACCACAGCTTTTTCAATGGCATTTGTGGTCAAAAAGCTACTGTGTGCTGTTCGGGTGGAAATGTACCACAGGCATTCAACAATTTGTCCATCTGGTCCTTATCGTGGAAATGGAGACTAGGCAATTCTCTTGTAATTACAAGAGGATAATTGGAAACAATGGTAGACATTTGCACTTGGAGACAGTTAAGTCCCACTTTGAGGATCTCCCATTTGCCCTGATCATCCAGAGAGGGTTTTTGTTTTTTACAAATAAAGAAATAGGTCAGTGTCTCAGTAAGATAAATGTCCAAGATGGGTGCTTCTCAAGTCCAAGATGGACTGATCCCCAAGTCCATCAACAGTCACCAGTGTCGGGCATTCATTATCCTTCCAGCCCCGATAAAATCAAAATATAACATCATCACAAGACTGATTGCTTTAAAAAAAATCCACATAGCATTTCTTTTAAACCTCATGTCATAGAGCTGGAGTGATAGCTCAGTGATTAGGATCCCTTTCCACTCTTCCAGAGGTCCTAAGTTTGGTTCCCACAATCCAATGGCACAGCTCACAGATGCCTGTTTCTCAGTTACTATTTTTATTACTGTGCTAAAACACTATGAGCAACTTGGGGAGAGAGTGGTTTGATTTGCATTAAAGCTTGTAGTTCATCACCAAAAAATTCAGAGCAGGAACTTGGGCTGAGCAGAAACCTGGAGGTAGGAATTAATGCAGAAACCACGAAAGAATGCTGCTTATTGGTCTAATTGCTCGTGTTTGTTTGTTTATTTACAACACCCAGGACCAGCCTGTAGCACCATCCACAGTGAGCTGGACCCTTGCACATCATTCATCAGTAAGGAGCATGCACACAGGCTTGCCTACAGGCCAGTCTGGTAGAGACATTTTCTCAACTGAGGTTCCTGCCTCCCAAATGACTCTACCTTGTGTCAAGCTGACATAAAAATAGCAGGCACAATCTGTTACCTCTAGGTCCAACTGATCTGACTCCCTCTTCTGGCTTCCTTAGACACCTGTACATACACATAAATTAAAACAGAAAAGAGTAAATTGTACTGTCTTTATTAATAAAATTGGCATCTCTGCTCCTACAACCTAGACTTCATTCCCTCTCTCCTTCCTTCCCTTCTTCCTTCCTTTCCTTCATTCCCACCCCCCTTCCATTCTTCCCTCCCTCTCTCTTCCCTTCCTCCCTCCCTTCCTTCCTTCCCTTTTCCTTCCTTTCAAATCCATGTTGCATTTGATGGAGGTGTATGTTGTACTTGATGGAGCTGATGAGCTGACTACACCTGTAAAGGGCCAGGTGACTTATTTATGTTCCCAATAGAGAGAATCATGGATGTTCTCTGGTTTTAAATATCTCTGACAGGAAGACAGCCTGTGTCACCATCTCTCTCTCTCTCTCTCTCTCTCTCTCTCTCTCTCTCTCTCTCTCTCTCTCTCTCTCACACACACACACACACACACACACACACACACAAAGTAATCACATTTTAAAAATAACAGAAACGTAAGCAAAGTATTTTTAACCACTTAGCATTTCAAGATGCTCAACTAAGTAACTATCACAGCACAGAAAATCAAAATCAATAATATGCAGGCTGTTTTGGAGTGAAGTTATGGTTCATAGAACTGATATATTTTTTCCATTCTATTTTTTCTGAACATTGATTTGCTAATTGAACAGCTTTTTTGCTTTTCCAATTAATTTTAATAGTTTCTTCCTCTACTCCCCTGTGCTGTTTAAAAGTATATAATCAATTCTTCTGTGAATGCTGACAATTCCTTTTCTTCCCATAGATACACCTTAGTTTACATTTCTTTGTCTAATGCAGTCACCAAAATTTCAACTCTGGTGTGTAGTGGTGGTGACTGCACACTTTGAATTACCCCTGGCTTTAATGAGATCAGTTCCAAGTTCCCTCCTTTACTCAGATGCTGTCAATTCTGAACGTGTTAAGAGAAGTCTTCCAGAGTGTCCTAATGTTTGAAAAGCAATTACTAGTAGAAATTAAATTTCAGCAAATCCCACTTTGAACACTAAACAGATAATACTATATACCTTTTCCGTTTATACTACTAACAAAAATTATTCTGTTAATGCACTTCCTAATGTTATTAGGCTCATGTCTACTTGACCATCATTAATTGTTTAACATTTTAAAACACCAACAACAAATCTTAGTTTTTAAAAGTACAAAATCTATATTAGAACAGCACAGTTTACTAAGGCATAAAAGAAGCCTGTCAGAGGGGGGATCTTCCACACAGGCACAGTAAAGCCAGGCCTGAATAAGTCCAGCCTCTTCCTCTGCCTGGTTCTGAATTTTGAAAGCCACGTCATTTCTCTTGAGCTCATATATTCAATGAATATCATAATTCCTATCCTCTACATTTATTTTAAATTAAATTACCTTCTGATCACCATCTCTGTCTCTCTCTCTCTCACACACACACACACACATTCAATTTAAAAAGCAAACAAATATAATTAAAATGTTTCTGTAACTCCTCAAAACATCAAAATTATTCCATGAATACCATCTACTATATAATGTTTCTACAGAGATGTGTATTCATCTCAGATTAAAATGTCAATCAAAATCCCAGAGCATGTATTTGCCATGTGATATGGGTTATGAATGGCATAAAGCAGCATGGCAGGCTAGAACCTACCATCTGTTGCTCACTCCAGCTACAACTCTGGGTTGCAACCAGCCAGTCATAATAGACTGAATCACCATTATCACAAAATTAAGGATGCCCCTTCAGTACCATTGAAGTCCAGTAGGCCCCAGTCCCAGATTATTGGACCACACCTTCTAAAACTGTGGGTCACAGCCCTATGACTGAATGTGAGAGTTGTAAAATTCTGAAGAATAGGGAAGGACAACCGAAAAATAATTCAAAATCAAAACTTGGACGAATCTGAGGTGCTTCCGGCAGCACCCCCAGATTGTGTTGGCCCCACCACAACAGCCTTGATTCTGAGCACACAGCACATGCTCTCTGCATTGCACGTGCCCTATCACAAGAGTCAGTGCTGCCTGGAGCCCTCCAGTTCAGATCAAAGGCCATGTCTGTTAGGAACTGTTGTGTTTGTATGGCCTCCGCTCTAGGGAAATGCAAAAGTTTCAATACAGAAAATCTTGTGATATTTTGCTGCCTTAGGGTCTTATTGTGTAAATATCAAGTAAGAATACCCTTGGATTTGATTGTCTTGGAATACTGGGCTTTCACCTCAGTTGCTGACTTAGTTTTACAAAGAATTGTTCAATGTATTTGGACTTGGGATTAGGACAGGGTTTCCAACAATGTCTGAGCTGGCTCTGAACTTACTTCTTTCATTTTCTTATGTGTTTAGGGAAAGCAACACCCTGAGCAATGACAATGTAAAATCAAAGTATCAAGAAACTCTGAAAAATATTGAAGATGCTCTGTGTCCTCAAATCTCCTAGATTCAGCCAAAGATTTCTTCTTTATGTAAAAACAAGTAACACGCACCTCATTGGTATGCAAATGTTAGCACCTAGTAAGATAATATGTATGAAAGACTTATTTTTAAATGAATTTTTTATAATTTACTACAAGTGAATATTTGGTTTGCATATATATTTTACAGATTTTTATGAGAAAGGTCCTTTGAAAATCTCTTAGGAAGGAAGGGGTCTTGAGTGGGAAAAAAAGTTTAAGAAATTGTGGTTTAAATTAGATGAAGCATTTATGGAGCCCGATTGGTCCATGTACGACCAATGCACTGTGTGCATTAAGAAAGTGTTTGGAGGCGTAATCTTGACCACCTCCCTCCCGCCTGTGTTTTTCAATTGCACCTTCTAATTTGTTGCAAGAATTCATATCTTTCCTACACAATTGCTATTTGTACTGCATTGTTCAGAGAGAAACGGATGATTGTCTATTTTGACTATGAATCCTTCAGTTGTTTCCATGGATACGGAGCAAAGGAAAACAAGGTACTCAGAGGCCAGAGGACTTTTATGTGGTTCCTCATGGATGGAAAGCTGTGGCTTCGCCTGGAAGGCTGAAGACCTCCTCAGAGCGTCGACAAGTTGGTGAGATAATGAAAGTCCAGTTTCTGTGTTTGGGCAGGTGAGAAGCAGGCTTCATCATTTTTACAGGCTATACAATTGCACCTACATTTCTGTTGGGTGCAGGAATTCATTTTCAGATCACATCTTAATCAAAGGGTAGCTCTTACAGCTGAGTGCAGAGGGGTGGGCATACACTGCTGAACAGATTAAAAAGGAAGAAAGGCAGGCGTACACCCCTCTCAGGGGAAACTAATGAACTATCCAAAAGTACAGGTACTCCCCTTTGCCTGAAGCAACACATTTTCAAATATAGTTTTCATAAAATATGATATTATATAAATATATATGCCTGTATCTCTTCTGGTCTGAGTTCTTATGATAGTTACTATTTTTATATTACCCTTAAGACAACATAAATGTATATTTAGTGAACAATTATGAATTGTGAAATTAAATAAAAAATAAAATCCAATTGTCAAACAACAGTATTCAGACACTCATCCCTCACATATCAATAATTAATAAAAGAAGTTCACTGAGTTGTATAGACTTTGAGTCTGGCTTATTGTGATGTGTGATATTTATTTATTTGCAATATTTTTGATGATAAAGTTTATGCACTTAAAAAACAAACAAACAAAAAAAGAAGAAGAAGCAAGTAGACACTGTAGCATTGAGAGCTTCCAAGGAAGACCTGCTTCTTCATGTGATGGCAAACCAAGGAGGAGGTAGATGTGCAGCCTTCGCTGGAGCCAGAAGGGAAAGGATGTACTTAGCATCACTTCTCAAACTCACCCCACTAGTAAAACTTCAGTGAAGGCCAGAAAGCATCAAAAGCCTGGGAGAGTCCTCTATAGGATTCCAACACACCAAATGGGGTCCAAAATAAGTTTCTGAAGAAATCTATATTTATGGATATTTACAAATTACCAGTACTATGATGTGAGCATTCACTTCAAAGTAATCTACTCTGTGGTAGCTAATTATTGTTGTCAACTTAATTATATATGGAGTAAATTAACAAGACTTAATCATGTCTGTGAGGGCATTAATTAATGTTGCAGAATATTTGTTTAACTGTGCAAAGATGTGTTGCTGTTTTGCCTTAGCTGTATAAGGCACCTGATTGGTCTAATAAAAATCTGAATGGCCAGTAGCAAGGGGTGTTGGACTTCTTGGCAGGAAGTAGGATGTGGAATTTAGCCTCTGGGGAAGAAGAAGAAAGGAGATGTCAGAGTGATAGCAGGAGATTCCTATCCAGACATGGAGGAAGCAAAAATTTAGAATATACAGAATGAAAGAAAGGTAAAGAGCCCCAAGGCAAAACAGATAAATAGAAACAGGTTAAATTAAGTTATTATAAGAGCAAGTTGGACAAGCTGAAGCCGAGGCTGAGCATTCAGAATCAAGTCTCTGTAGGGGTATTATGTTGTTTCATGGAAAATAACAGTCCCACCCACTGGTTTAATAAAAAGCTGATTGGCCAAAGGCAGGCAGGAAGTGTAGGCGGGGCTACCAGACTAAGAAAATCTCTGAGAGCAGAATGCCAGACAGAGCACCAGAGAGAAGCCACAGGAAACAGAGGACAACCATGCAGCTCTAAAGAAAGGTACCGAGCCGCATGGCTGAACAAGAAACATGGGTTAGATGAAGGGTAGAGAGTTAGCAAGTGATATGCCTGGGCCTGAGGCTGATCAGCCTAAAACTATTGGAAGCGTCTGTGTGTCTCTGTGGGACTGCGGGTCTGCGGGTCTGTGAGCCTAAACCTTGAGGCTAAGCCCAAAAGTCCAGGCCAGAAACCTCATACTACAAGTCTCCATGCTTTTATTTGGGAGCTGGTTGGTGCCCCCCCCAAAAAAAATCCAACTAAAAAATAACAATGAGAGAAGACCCTCCCCCAAAATGGGTGATAGACATATAAGAAATTTCAAGGGATGAGCAGTACTTTTGCTTGCCTTTGCTCCTTATTAGTGAGTATATCAATGCTATTGCTATTGCTGCTGCCACCATTCTTGACGAAGGGACCCAGCTTCATCAGCTTCCCGATATGGACTAAATGAGGAGCAGCGGCTCTCCAGGAATCCTGCAGGACTTCTTTAAATTCAGGCTGCCAAAGCATCCACCCTCATAGCCTAAGAAGCTACCTTGTTCTCATTCTCTCCATAATTCAAATGGCCATTGTTGGAATACCCACTTCATAATCTGTGAGCCAACCTAGTAACTCCCTCCCCCTTCAATACATATTCATTCTATTTCTGTTGCTCTTGAGAACTCTGACTCATAAAAACCCCTTCCGTGTGCCTTAGGGCCAAAGTTATTGAGTTAGTTTAGATGTTGAATGTTTTCTGAGGCTCACACATGAAAAGTGTTTTCTTCAGAACCTTTATGAAGTGGAGCCTAGAAAAAGGTCTGTAGATCATAAGAAGTGTCCACTCACAAAGTAGGCTTCCTTCCTCAGTGAGGTAGCTTATCTTTACTCATCTCAATTTTTATATTCCTACAAAGAATTGGATGTATGACATTGCTACCACTGTTTACTAGAGTTCAAAGAGCCAATGGGTGAATGTCTGTCCTAAAACAAATCACTGAATGAGCCATCTTTGCTGTTTGCAGCTGGAGCACAGACAATACGTCTTCCATCTTCTTTAAATCATAAGGCTGAGTAACTGGTTCCAAATATTGAGAATTGCTATCTAGAGGAAAGCCTAAAGATTGAAAACCCTTCACATGGTTCACCCATCCCTAAAGTACAGTAGAGCCCCTTATCTACAGAAGATGAATTATATCAACCACAGCTGATATCCTAAAATTCAGATGATACCAAAATCTATGCCTTCCAGAGCAGCATATTGTCATCACATGAAGTAGGTTTGCTGTCTATGTCTTCTAGGTACTTTATTTATGCCTTTTTCTGAAAAAAAGAGTGCCTGTCACACACCATGGCCTCAACTTTTGCAGTTAGAAGTTGACCTACATAAGTAACATAAATTTCCTTGCCCTTCGTTGCAATTTCACACAATGAAGGTATGAACATTTCTCAACTATATCCCTTGCTTTTTAATGTTTATATTCTTTTTATTTAATTCATTTATTTATTTTTACACCATAACAGAAAGTTTCCTTTCCTCCATGCTCCTCTCAATCCACTGTTTCTCTATTTCTGTTCAGAAAGTGGCAGACCTCCTATGGGCATTAAAGCGTGGAATATCAAGTTGCAGTAAAATTAGGTACCTCTGCCTGTATTCGGGCTGGGCAAGGCAATATAGCATGGAAAATAGATTTTCAAGAGCCAGCCAAAGCATTAGGGATAGCTCCTGCTCTCATTGTTTGGATTCCCACAAGTATAATATAATAAATTACACAACTGTCACATATATAGAGGTCCTAGGTCAGTCCCGTGTTGCCTCCCTGTGAGTCCCTATGAGCCCAGATTAGTTCTTTCCGTGAGTTTTCTTGTGATATGCTTGACTCCTCTGGCTTGTACAACTCTTCCTCCCTCTCTTCAGCAGGATTCCCCTAAATCAGCATACTGCTTGGCTGTGGGTCTCTGCACTTGCTTCCATTAGTGACTGGATGAAGGCTTTCTGATGACAATTGAGGTAGTCACCAATCTGATCATAAAAGATGGCCAGTCCATGCTACATATCCACTATTGCTAGGAGTTTTAGAAGGGGTGATCCTTATAAATTCAGGGGAGTATTTTTTATCTTTTTATGAAACTCAGAGATAATATTTGGCAATAGAGAAGTCTGAGCCATATTTTCAGAGTCTTAAAATTCTAATAAATATTACACACTAGTTTCCATAAGCACATTGTAGTAGTCAGGGTTCTTTCGAATCACGTAACTTAAAGAATGAATATATATGCTCATATATTTCATATATGTCTATGGAATTTATTTGAATGACCTATTGGCTATAGTCCAACTGATCTAACAATTACTATCTATGACTGGAAAGTCTAGGAATCTAGTAGTTGCTCAGTCAGTCCCATTAGGTTGGGTGTCCCAGCTGATCTTCTGTATATTCTGGAATCCGAAAGAAGTAGGATTCAATGCCAGAGAAGAAATGGATGTGCTAGAAATTCAAGGGCAAGTGGCAAAGAAGAGAGAAACCTTCATTCCTCCATTGCCCTTAAATGGGTTTCTGGGAGAAGGTGTGACCCAGATCACTGCAAGATCTGGATCAAAAGTCTGTGTCTTCCTGCCTCAAGATCTGGACCATGTATACCCACCATTTCTAGATTGTAATTTATTCCAGATATAGTCAAGTTGACAACCAAGAACAGTCATCTCACACACACTTAAAAGGTCTTCTTTATTAGACCTCTAAAATGACACTTATTTTAATTTCATGTTGTTACCACTCTTCCTCCATTTCTCTCTTATCACTAAAAAAACATGATGCATTAGAAGTGGAAACACTGCTTCTGAGAGTCACTCCTAATATGAACAACAACAGCAAACTTCAACAAAGAGGCATTGTTACTAAGCAGTCTCAACTTCCCCACTTGTCCCTCCATCTCCATCCAATCACAGCAGCCTCATATCTTCCAGTATCTGATAGTCACTATATATCTGTCTCTGAGGGATTCTGGGAGGGGCTATCAGTTGCTTTCATTGTTTAGAGCTTTGTCAGCAGCTCAGCTCCTCATCCTGACAATTCCAATGAGTATTTGTAGTTTGATGGGAGAAAGAGAAGCCAGACTTGTGAGTAACTGACTAGAAGCATTGTGTGATGGTTTGCCTATAAGAAAAAAAAAAAAAAAAGCTGTCTCCAGGCCTCCTCTCCTCCAGGACACCTTGATGAGTTGTAGTCCACAGTGGTTTCTCCCTGGAGAAGTTAAACTAGTATTATTATTATTATTATTACACACCTATTAGAGGCTCGTAAAACCAGCTAATCAGCTATAGCTAGAAGGAACTTCTAGACGTCTATACCCAGTCCCATTGGCAAAGCAATGTGACCCTAAGATGTACTTTGTTTGAACTACATAATATTTTAGAATATGCTTAGCTACCAGTTAGAACTAGAAAATGGAATCCCACTGCTCAAACCTACAACACTTATTTCTCTCAAAATTGAGTCATTTTTGCAATACTAGTTGTGCTGGGTATTAAATTTATGACTCCATGTATCATTTAAGGCCACCCTAAACTGGTAATATGACTCTATAAATGGTTCTCTCTAGGGCTCTGCTAATAAAAGATGCCAGAGCAAACTTGTAGTGAGTGGACAGAATCAATCAAGAGCAAATATCATCCTGTGTCTGTCTTTTTTTTATCATTGTTATCAAGCAACTGCTCTTAGCCTGGACAGTGTTTTGGCTTCATCTCATGGTTTTCCCACAAATGGTAGGCAGTTCAGCTGCTCCCAGTCTCTGAAATCCTAGTACCAGACATCCCATCATCTTCACTGATGTCTGGACCCCTACTCCTGGGACTTCCTCTCCAACCATCTACCTAAGTCAGTGTAGTATAACAGTGTATATAAGAGCTAGGAGGTCTAATCATATGAGTAATTTTCCATTTTTGATAACCACTTTAGAAAAGACAAAAAGAAAAATGTAGCATTAATTTTAATAGTAAATCTTACCTGGCCTACAAAAATATTATTATTTATCGATGTTATAAGTCAATAATGATAGAGCTGATACTCTTTTTCAGATTAAGACTATGAAATTTAGAGTGTACTTCTCACAGCTACTTCCTGACCGTGCTAGTAGATTTCAGGTGCCTGTTGGCCACATGGCTAATGGCTGTAGTAATGGATGGAGCAACTCTAGAATCCAAATGCCCCCTCTTTTTACTTCTTCTACAGTACTAATTGTGATGAGCCTGGTGTTTTCTGTGTGCTCCTTGAGACTTTTTAGTCCTTCACAATAGTCCTTATAACAAAGGCTAATATTAGAATACTTGGATTATCCTTGGACTGAGAATTGCTGAGCAGCTTGTATTTTGTCTGACTGGTCTATAGTTGATCTCTGTACTCTAAGTCTCCATCATACCACCTTGTATTAGGTTGTCATCACTATAACAAAATATCCTCAATTGACTTTTTTCCAGAAATAAAAGTCAAGGTGGGACCTCAAATCAGAAACCTAGAGGAGGAACTGAAGCAGAAGGCCATGGAGAAATACTGCTTACTAGTTTGCTCCTTGTGTATGTTAAGCCTGCTTTTTCATAATTCTATGGACCATCTGCCTATTCAATAAAATGATCTGCAGGCTTTCCCACAGGACAGACTACTGGAGTTTTCAGCTGAAATTCCTTCTTCCCAAGTGACTTTGGCTGATAAACATCTTTACCCTTTCTATAGCCATCTTCTAGGGCTTCCACAGCAGTCACATGACAAATACCCCTCACTCCCAATAACCTAAAACCTCATGTGAGGCATTAACCCCCAAAGTTACACAACCTCCCATGTACCAACCTGTGGACCTAGCCTTTAGTCACAGCGCTGTGAAGGAGGCACCTAAACCATACCCAAGAGCCCATAGCTCCCCAAATTCTAAGCTGGATAGAAAATGAATTATTATCATACCACTTTAGATATAATTATGAAGCCTATAGCACTTAAAAATTTCCAACTTTCATAAGTTAGGCTATTCAAGAACTGATAGAAAGAAAAAATATGAGCAGTCATACAGGTTCTCTGGAAGTGAAAATTATTCTCAGAGGTTTAATTTGCTCAGAAACTCCACTCCATCATTCGGCCTTCCTGATGCTTATAATCATTTGGACATGCAGTCCTATTAGAAGTTGCTGATCATGCTGTTCATAAACTTAGAGTAGGCTACTGAATCTCAGTGGTAATCAGCTTGCTTGGTCCGGCTAGCAAGACAGAGCTGGCTTTGATCATGTGCTAGACAAGGATGAGGGTGGGTGATGGCAAAGCTAGTTGTTATTAGAAACTGCAAAAATAACTTCATGGGCACAAACCTCTTTCCAAAGGGAACCATCCTACAGGCTTAATTCACACTGCAGAGCCCAGCCTGCAACACTTTTTGATTTTTCAAAGATGGGCTTCCCTGTGTAATGGTCCTGAGTAAGGACTCTGAGACAAAGGGTCTGGGTTGGGCGTCTAGTCTACAAAGTTACAGCTTCAGAGCAAGTCCCTTAACTTAATCCTTGCGTTTCTATACTCACATCTCAGAAGTGGGCATGCTGAGTGTTGACTGTGTTGTTCATTCCGTATGAAGAATTGATTATACCATCCTCAAGTCTTTTTCATTTCCACTCTCTGGTCTGACTACAGCAGCAGAGTATGGTCTATTTTTAATGAAGTGTATGTAGAGCCCATCAGAAAATCCCAAAGCAGAGACACGGGGCCCCTCTCCTCCCTAGCTGGAGCTGGTACATATTTATCTGGGCATTCTCAGTTCATCCTGGAGTTGAAAATTGTAGGCAGTCTGCAAAATAACTGAGTCCACGATCAGAAAAATAGGGAGTCTCAAGCCTCAGAATAAATACTAGATAAGGCTTTGCATCCTGAAGAAATGGGGTGGGAAGTTTGAGGATATCAAGTTATGCTGGAAGAATGCAAAGATTGTATGTAACTCTCTGGAGTTCCAGCCAGTGGGAAGTTTTCATGATCAGGGACATTAGAAACCACTGTTTCATACCAAATCAGTGCCAGCCATTTTTTTTTTTTTTTTTTTTGCTAGACTGACCAGGATTTTTTATATAATTGTAAAACAAAAGCTGCTTTGCTTTCACCAGTCTGCTGAATTTTTAGTGACTGAGTCTCTTATTTCTCACAAGAAGATGGAGGAGTGTGACTTTGAACAAAGGAGACTTCCAAAGTACTATTTCACTCTCACTGTTCCCATTTTCTGGCTGTGTCACCTTAGGAAGTTCCCTAGTTTTTAAGCCTCAGCTTCTGCAACCACAAAATCAACAAAAGGCACTAAATGAAGTAAAGTATCAGCCATGTGGTAGAGAATTTAAAAAAAAAACAAAAACATGGTTACCATCAACATCATTATAATAATGAATGTATTCATCATAACCACTACTATATTTATCATTATCTTTCCTCATGATAAATACTAATAGAAAAAAAATACTCCACTTACAGCTGCTGTTAGTGAACTGAAGAGCCTCAACAAATAGATATGGTGTTTTCACTAAACCACATAGCACTATCAAAGTAATTCAACATTTTTTTTCATCTGTAAACTGTGAGACTCTGGTTAAAGTCCTATTTTATAGCTTGAAAATATTTCATTCTCTAAGTCTATGAACATTTTTGTGAATTTCAGGTAAGTCCTAAATATCCAGGAAGCTTTTAGATGAGGCAGAATGTCAGGAGAGTAAGTTTAGTTGGTAGAACAATGAAAGAAGGCAGAGTTAGAGTATAGAGGGGTAAATGTGCGGGTAGATAGATGGATGGAGAGATGGAAAGATAGATAGATTAAATAGATGGATGATGAATGGATGGATAGATGGATGGATGGATGGATGGATGGATGGATGGATGGATGGATGGATGGATGGAAAGATAGAAAGATAGATAGATAGATAGATAGACAGACAGACAGACAGACAGACAGACAGACAGACAGACAGACAGACAGATAGATAGATAGATAGATAGATAGATAGATAGATAGATATGTAGATGATAGAAAGAGACAGATAAATTGGCAGATAAATGCAGCAGATTTAAGTGTCATCTGGGAACCACAGAAACTTGGGAAGAAGTTTTCACAAATGAACAATAAAGGAATTGTTGCAGAATATTAGTTTAAGACATGTTGCATTCATTGATGCTGTGAAATATTTATTTAATAATGCAAGATGTATTGCAAGCCTTTATGTTGCATTTGTTTAACTCTGCAAAGCTGTGTTATTACGCCTGCCTAAAACACCTCATTGGTCTAATAAAGAGCTGACTGGCCAATAGATAGGCAGGAGAGAGTGGATAGGTGGGGCTGTCATGTATCGAGAATAAATAGGAGAAATATAAAAAGGAGAGGAAGGAAGATGGTAAGGAGTTTGTCAGGGGCCAGAAACCAAATAGCCAGCCAGCCAGTCATGACATCAGAATAGAAGAAAGATATATAGAATAAAGAAAGGTAAAAAGCCCAGAGGCAAAGCATAGTTGAAGATAAACAGAATAATTTAAGTTAGAAAAGCTGGCTAGAAACAAGCCAAACTAAGTCCAGGCATTCATAAGTAAGAATAAGCTCCATGTATTTATTTGGGAGCTGAGGGGTGGCCCCCAAAATTTTTAATAAAATTACAAGAAGTGACAAGCTTATTGGGTGTTTAAATCATGGGCCAATCTGAAACTTTTATTTCATTTTTAGTCACCATGACACAGTTGAATCCTAGAGACAGAATATCCAAAGTCACAGCAGTTTTTAAGAAGAAGAAACTGCTATTTGACCAAGGAACCCTGAACTCTGATGCTCAGGGTGGAGTTCCAAACAGCTGAGTCTCCCCATTAAGGTAGACCTAGATAGAAAGGGGTCCTCAGAGCAGAAGCCTTATTTGGAAAAGCAGAGACAGAGAAAGAAATGGTGCTCAGTTAATTTCAAAGGAAACTCTTTCCCCTTCCAAGTGTGGGCAAAATGGACTGAAATGAAACTGTCATCTTGAAAATAAAATCTGCTCTAGGCAGCCAGCTGAGTCCATGTGCAATCTTCTGCAATTGGCTCTTGGGAGATTTAAGCTGGGTCAAGCAGTACTGACCTCCTTAACCAATTTTAAATCCAAGAAATATTTAAAATATTCCACTCTGGCAAAAAATAAAAAAAGAATAATAATCTTCCTTATAAAGCAATTAAGGAACCTGAAAAAGAAATAGGAAGCCTTTTCTAGAAATAAAAGATGGGATTGCTTGTCTGGCCTTTTCATTGCTGGTTTACTCAAGGTTCCTCATGACAAACAGAGTTCATACTGCAGAGAATTCTCTCGCATCCAAGTTAATCAACTGCCATGCTCCACGGAAAGCCATGTCAACTCAAGCTAATCCTCTCATCAGCTAGACAAACACTGTCTTAGACTGCTTTCTAGAGGTCCAATTGCCTTTGTATTATTATAAGCTTGTTAGTTTGTTACTACTATTGTATCATGTGATATACAGACCAGGTACCAGAAAAAGCCCACCCGAGGAAGGTCAGAAATCCCTGGGTGAGGAAAAGGGCCAATGTGTCCAGGGAGGTGAATTCAGTTTCTTGCACCTATGCCAAAGATGTCTTAGCGTTGTAATCTCAGAGGGCCTAGATCTCCTTGGCCAGGCAACCAATCAGCAAACCCCAGCTTCAGAGAGGGAGGTGCTCTGTCTCAAAAAACAATATGACTGGCTCCTGAGGGTTAACACTTGTGTTGCCCCTGGCCTCCAAATGTGCACATACAAATATGTCCTATATATTAAATGTCAATGGAAGTTCTAATGACTGGTCCTCTGCATCCAACGAAAGCTAGCTGGTAGGAGATGATGATCTAAAATGAGTGGAGAGAGGTTCTACGGTAAGAATGAATTGAGTCAGCAATAAACATGCAATAAATGGTCTAAGCTTCCAGCTTCCTGAGCATACATGCCGAAAACAAGTGGAAACAGGGAAGAAACTAAAGACAAGATCGCTTAAAGGTGAAATGGGCAGAGCTGTTGTGAACAATTACCCTCCACCATGAGGAACAATAAGAAGCATGGCATTTTCCCAGGCTGCACAGGCTACCGCTGGGCAAATGTCCTTGTGAAATATGTTGACTGTGTGAGACTACAGCGGTGTTAGTGCTTCATTATGGTTCTGGCAAAGTCTCTTGCTCTCCTTCTTGCTATCAGACATAGGCATAGAAGTGTTTCGCCTTTCTAATCTTCTGGCTCCATTGCTTTGTTAGAGTTCACCAGTGAATCCGTTTTTACCCTAACAACTTTCACAGGGACTAATTAAGATTGTTCATTGACTCTCGAAGACTGAAAACAAAGGAAGGAAGTGGATGCCAGCCAGAGTGGCTTCTGGGTGGGTGGTAGTATCCATGATGGTCTATGAGAGTGTCGTGGTCCAGTGCTCCACCGCTGCCTCCCCACACCTATAGGCTGCGTGTGATCTTTCCCTAACATGCCTTATGGTTCTTCACCCTTCAGGAAGAACTTGCTCTCTATCCATAGCAATGAATGTTGTGCCATAGCAGTGACTGAGGAGTCGGGTATTGCTATGGGTTGAATCATATACTCCAAAAAGATGCTGGAGTCCGGATTTCCAGCATCTATGGATGTGACTGTGTTTGTTATTTCTTTCGTTGTTGTGACGAAACACCCGGTATTAGTTACTTCTCTGCTAGTGTATAAAACGCCATAAGTAAGGAAGCATATAGAAGGAAGACTTCCTTTGGGTCTATAGTTCCAGTGGATTGAGAAGATCACACAACAAATGGTATATTTATGAACATATACATATTTACATGAACACAATAGCAATTAGAAAAAATGGGTCATGTGTTGGGAGGAGGGTGGAAAGGGATAGATGTGGAGATTGAGAGTTGAAGGGATAAACAGAAAGAAAAAATACTGTGATCAATTTATAACCATAAAATTTTAAAAAAAGAATCTAACATAGCATCAATCAATAGGCACAGTGTAAGGAGCTGGAAACTGAGCTCATCCTCATCTTCAAATATAAACGAGAGAGAAAACTGGAAGTGGGATGGGCTTATAAACTCCCAAAGCCCACACCCAGTAATTTGCTTCCTCCAATAAGGGCTAAACCTTCCCAAACAGCACTACCAGCTGGGGAACAAGTGTTTAAATGCCTGAGTCTGTGGGCACATGTCTCGTTTAAACTACCATATACATTGACAGAAGCAACTTAAGAAACACTTTGGTTGGGATCATAGCTCAGGGTATAGTTCATCATAACGAGGAAGTCGTGGATTCCGGAGTTTGAGGACCATGCACAGTGCATCCACAGTAAGGAAGTGGTAAGATGCTAATACTGTTGCTCTGTTCCTTCCCTCCTCTTTATTCCATCAGAGACTTCAGCCCATAGAGTGATGCTATGAACTACTAAGGTGTGTCTTTCTACCTTAATTGGCCTACTAGATAACCCCCCTTACAGATTGGCTGAGAGGTTTGTCTCCTAGGTGATTTTTAGATTCTGTCAAGTTAACATGATTGACCATCTCATGACCTCATATAGAAATACGTCTAAAGGCAAAGTATTTCCTTTTAACACTTTTAACACAGATTTTAGGACTCTTTTTATACCAAGAAATTCCCTGCAGACACCAATTAGATGCCTGATGATTTAATTTGATTCTAACACCAAGTAGCCAGGGTTAGCATATAACCTACAGGTTGAGGGCTAATCATCACAAGACTTCCCCCTATTTTAGGTGGCAGTCAAACTGTGCTTGGCGACACAAATCTAAAGTCCCCAGGATTCCCACTTTAATGTTACAAACTGTTTTAAGAAAGGGCTCACAGCATTCAGAGAAATACTTAACTAGTATTTCTCATTTATTGTAAAAGAAAAGAATGAATTAACAATGAATAGGCCTGGGGGCAAGATGCAGAAGGGGTTCTTCCCATAAACAGACATGTTTACCAACTCAGAGGCTCTGTGCACCCCATCATTAGTTATTAGGGAGATTTTGTAGTAAAGGTTCCATTGACTAACTCATTAGCATTGGTGATTAATTCAGTCCCTAGCCCCTCTCCCCTCTCAGGAGTTATGGGGTAAGCTTGTTCAGGGTTGAATCTTGAGCATCCTAAAAGGCTTATGCTTCTGCAGGCTTGGCTTTTCATTGATGGTGCTACTGGGAGATGATGGAGACATTGAAAGATAAGTTCTAGTTGAAGGAAGCAGAAATATTTGCGTCTTAGACCCTCCACCTCTCCCCCCCTCCTCCCGACATCATGAATTGACCAGCTTTGCAGGCAAGGGACTATTGACTGAAAATGAAAAACACAATCAAGTTTTCTTTCTTTACATTAAATCTTCTCAAATATTTGTCACAGTGTGAAAGGTGAGCTAGTGGCTAGTGTCCCTTTGTTACTGTGATAAAACACTCTGACCAAAACTAATTTAGGGGAGGGAGGGATTTTCTCCTTCTTTCTTTCTTTCTTTCTTTCTTTCTTTCTTTCTTTCTTTCTTTCTTTCTTTCTTTCTCTCTTTCTTTCATTTTTTTGGTTTATACTTCCAAGTCATGGTTTACCATTGAGGGAAATCGGGGCAGGACTTTGAAGCAGAGACCACAAAGCAATCCTCTTCTTTGGCTTGCCCACAGGCTCATACTGAACTATCATTTCTATATAGCCAAGACCTCTTGCCTACAGAAAAGTGTTCCTACAGTAGGCTGGGCCCTCTATATCAGTCAATAATCAACACAACCCTCACAGACATCCCACAGGCCAAGAGAGAATTCCTAAGCTGAGGAATCCCTCTTTAGGTGATTCTGGCTTGAGATAAAAAGACATCATGAGTCCATAGGCTGTGTCAAATTGACAGTTAAAACTAACTAGGGCAATAACTAACACAAACCTTTGTCTGGTGAGCATCCTCCATCTTGGAGCTATTATCCCACTGGCCCACAGAACTTCTACTTCAGAAATTCTAAGGGTTTTGCCAACTAATTTTATAATAACTTCCCAAACTTACAATATCTACACCATTTTATAGTTGAGCAAAGTGAAGTCTAGACTTACAGTTTTTCTAATTGGTGGTAAATGTAATTAAGTATGGCAATAAGATCTGGCGTCAGGATGTGTTCAATAATATTGAAAAGAATGACTAAAAGCTATCTACATAGTTGTCAATGGCTCCAAGTTTCCCTACATTGTTTCCAGTGAAGACCCATATCTTTCTACCTGTTTTGCAAGTCTCTCAAGTTGTAGTATGTCTGCTTTTCACCAATCATGTCCTGGACCCCAGACCTGAGACATAGGTACAAGCCTTGGATTTTTCCAAAGTATATATACCAGCTAAGACTGCATGTGGCTACAGCTAACATGTATCTAAACTAAAAAATAGAGCTTGGGGTGCAGTAGCTGCAAGTAGGGCCATAAGAAACAGGCTCCTCCTAGCTTTTTGCTTTGTTATCCTTAGCATGCATTCTCTTCAACCCAGTAAGCTCAAGGTAGCTGCTCCCCTTTCAGGTACAAAACTATACTCAAGAAGAAAAAAAAAAGGAGAAATATAAAGCAAAGGGGACCTTTCTGACAAACTTTTTGCATTAGGAAAAAATAAAAGCCTTTCTAAAAATACCACCCAGTGAACTTGACATTTCTACATTTTGATGGCCAAGATCTACTCATCCAGGCACCCAAGAAATATCTGCAGAGAAGCCTAGAGGATAAGCATTTTAAAGTGTGCATAGTAGTTCCTCACATGGTGGCTCTGTTGCCAAAAAGCAAAAGAGAAGAGATAATTCAGAGATCTCTGGCGGTATCAATGGCAAAGGGCATATAAAATTGATAGCATGTAGAAAATTAGCTTTTAAACTTTTAGTAGCTGAGTTTACTTTCATATTTTAGAAAAAGTCATCCAGTTATTAACCTTGAGTGAGACTTCATAAGCATTCCTCTTTGGAATGATACTCAGAAGCACAGCAAGACAAAAAAATAAAGGTAGATTACATAAGCAGAAACAGTACGTCACAGAGTGCTGCTGCTTTTCAGAGACATCACATGATACTCACATTGCTACAGTTTAATCCATTGCATTTACAAAACCATGCTTGACTCTTTGAGATTTTGATGATTAATATTCCATTTTGAAATTATCTTCCAGTATCTTCCTGCACAGATAAATCTTAAGTGCCCCCAAACTCTTCCCAAAGTCACCCCCTCTATGATGTATTCCTAACATTGTGCATTGTGTCCTATGATTCCTCCGCATTTGGGGTATTTATCTGTATCCTCCACCATTTTCTTGCGTTTGTCATATCTGTCTATAAAATGATGTACAAAAATGGGCATCAAATTCCCAAGGATTATAAAGACAGATATCTGCTTTCTTCTCATATTGGACCTATAGTGTTAGTGCTATGGCAATGCCAGGCTTCAGTTGCACTAGGGTTGAATGTGAGTGCCTGCTCAATTTAAGTATCCAAGCTGAAGTTCCTACCCAAGGAAAATATAAAATTTTCCTGCTGCAGAAGGGAACATGAGAAAAATATGAAATATCTCTTAAAAACTTTGCATCTGCCAAATTTCCACACACAGTTTCATTAACTAAATCAGGTCATGTCACCATGTCTAATATCTTGTAGCAGACTGCAACAAAAGTAAATATTTGTTACATATTAGAAGCTTCAACAGTCCTGATATTGTAACAATTTATTCACACTCTTGTCATCACTAAACTGATTTGTGAAAATCAAAGACAAGGTCCAGTAGGTATTTATCATGGTTTTTGATAAAATACAAAAACTCACTTTAAAATCTAGCTGAAACTCAGAAAATCACGTTACTAGATTCCCTAGTAGAAAGAATATCTAGGCATTTGAACTAGCTTCTAATAAAATGACCTCATGAGAGACTTAAGGTTAGATGCTGTGTCTCAGAGATAGTCATGTGGAATATATTCCAAAGAGATAAACGCCTAGCTTTCAGGAATGGCTACAAGCTGGGTAGCTTCTTCCCATTGGTAGCAGCAGATGATTATGGAAGCTGTGCTGTGGTAGATACTAGCATTATGGCTACCAATCATGACCAACAATTAGCCCTCCTAAGGTTCCATTCATGACAAAATATTTTTTAAAAAAATATTCTATTGCTAAATTTACTGAACTAGATCTAGTGATTTCAACAAGAAGCCTAGCCAACAGATTATGCCTTATCACATTGCCTAGCACATAGTAGGTACTTTCGGTTTCCTTGAAGAAAACTCTTAACCAGATTTGCAAATACCAAGTTCATTGAGTATTAACTGTAGACGATATTCTGAGATATGTAAATTCACTTTCTCACTTGCTCCTTTGAACAACCTCTTGAGGTAGACACTATTATCATTCCTAGTCTTCAGATTAGGACACTATAGCCTAGAGAAAGGAACAACGAATAACTATCAAGTCATCTAAAAATGAACCACAGCTCCTCTGGGAAACACAGCCTGTCGTGTACTCCGTTAATTAATGTGGTCCTCAAAACTTTGCAAACATCGACCAATTCTGAATGTCCCTCCAGTCTTGAGTGAGACTATGTAGAGTCTCAGGAAGGCCTTTTTTTAAATTTTTTTTTGCCAACCTAAGCCAGAGACATTTAGCTGGATCTCCTTTTGATAGTCATTTAACACTTCTTATCACATTCTCCTCCAGCTCTCATTTCATCAGGTAAAGTTTTATTCTTCTCCTTGAAGCATCTCTGGGGGGTTGAAGGCCTAAAAAAGCTTTTTAAGAACATTGTGTTAATAGTTCTGCCAGCCTCTTTAAGCAAATGGCTCTAAAATAACTCAGGTGTTATTCTTGGTCATTGCTTAGTGAATTAACCCATCGTCGGCTGCCTTCAGAGATGAGAAGTGCTGTCAAATCTGTTCTGTTCACCCACAAAGTTGGAATGAATTAGGCTGCACCCTGAAAGATGGACACAGAGGAACCATTTTATAAGATCTTATAAATATAAATATATTTAGCTGACTTCTATTAATGTAGGGAAGATTTCAGCAGGGAAAAATGAAATATAGGCAGATTATAATCTACACACATATACACAGGGAACTAAAATAAATAAATAGTTAGAAAAAGAAAAAAAATGAGGGATGAAAATTGTTGAAAACTCAAAACAGTGAGGCAAAAGTTTGGAGCAGCTAGAGATTGGTCTTCCCATGGCATCTTACAGCTGAGTTGTCAAGACTTCTTAGGCCACATGAATTCCTGGGTTCTTTTTTCATGAGTGTCCTGTGTTGTCACCTGTTGTGGCATGGACCTGGATGCACCTCTGAGACTATAGAGATATAGTTATTAAACTCAAGTGTGACTCCATGTGGCATCAACCCTATGCTATGATGAAGGAACTGCCTTCATCACCCCACCCCACCCTCCAGAGGATGGGTAAGGACTTCATTTGCTAAGGGGTAAGAAAAGGCATGAAGCCCAAGAGTTTGCTCTGAACTCAGTGTTGGCATAGCATAAACCAAGACTTGGTGTTCACCACTTTTCCTGGAGAGAAGTACAGAAATGCCTATTTGCTCCAGGATAGGGCACTGGTAGAACAGAGAGACCATTTCACACAAGACCAATTTGTTGAACCACTGAGTTTATTTGAAGTTACTTGCAGGAGTAACAGTCATTCTTGAACAACTGCATCACCAAAAAGTCTCACTCTAGCATGGGTAGTAGCTCAGGAAGGATGCAGTACTGGGATCCTAAATCCAGTTGACTTTCAGTCTTCTATGTACCCCTGCCATGCCAAACAATTGCAGCCAGGGCAGGATTTTACACAATTCAAGGAGGAGGGTAGATACGGGGGAGAGAGCGGTTGGAAGTTCAGATGAGGGTGCCCTTCTCACTCTCCTGCATGGACTTGATAGCTTGATAGGCCTGATCTTATGAGGGTTTTTTGGTTGTTGCTTTGGTTTGGTTTTGGTAAAGATAATGCCAAATCTGAAGGAAACAACTTTAAACAACTGAGCACATCATAAGCTAAGATCCAGGCATGAAGTTTCTGCAGCAGCCCAAATACTAGGCAGAGACACACAGATGGGTTTTTTTTTAATTCTTTCTTTCATTTTAAATAATGCTTTAACTTGTATGTAATTATTAAACACACCATAGGATTTCATATGGACATCTCTGTACAAGTGTAAAAGACACATCGAAAATATTCTACTCCGTAGCTCCCTCACTTCCTTCTTTGGCCTCTGTCCCTGCGGTTGGTTAGTTTTCTTCGTTCCCTGGACCATTCCACTTCTACCTTCATGTCAAACACACAGACTTGGTCGTGTTAACTTGGAGTCCTTCAGGTAGAACCCAGGGACGGGAGAGATGTGCTGTATGGTAAACCTATTTTGATTTTTTTAAAGGAAGTTTCCAATCGATTTCCATACGCATTCCCGTTCCTAATATTGTCCACATTCTTACCATAGCTGGAGTATGTGTTTCCTAGTTACATCCACTCTGACTGAGGCCAAATGAAATCTCATCTCGTTTGCCTTTCTCTAAGGACAAGTAATGCTGAATACTTTTTGCCTCCTTACTATTAATACGGGGACGGGTGGGCATGTGCACGGACACATTTCCATTTGACCGTTATTCTGGTAAATTTTATCTGTGCCTGGTTACAGCGATGTTAAGAGTCCACCTCAGCAGAAGACATCCCCCAGCAGTGTGAGCCTTAATCATACCCCAGAATTGCACTAGCCTTGGAGAACTGTAAGCTCCATGGTGGGATACACTGTGTTGCAAAAGGAACAACTATTTGATTCTTCCTCCGAGACGAAACAGCAGATAAAGAAGTTATCTGCTTGGGGTAAGGGATGTGAAATCTATCAGGAAACAAAAGATTCAGTTGCAACCTTCCAATTATCCAATCCAACTCAAGAAAAGACATTTGACTTAAAGTATACATGTTCCACACTGTTCATCTTCCCCTAGTAATTTTACACTGTGTCTTTAACCTTTTTAGTCTGAGGAGAAATGAGTTAGCAGACAAGCTTCCACAGGTGGGCACTGTGTTGATTAGAGCATTGACTTCATCATTGTTCTGTTCTTGTTTGGTCTTGGTATCAACTTACTGCTTATCTTGCTGAGTGAAACTGGGTAATTAGTCTGCTCGAATGCTCTCATGTCTGTACGTGTGTGTGTGTGTGTGTGTGTGTGTGTGTGTGTGTGTGTGTGTGTGTGTGAGTGTGTGAGTGTGTGTGTATGTGCGTGAGTATGTGTGTGTGTATGTGTGTGTGTGTGTGTGTGTGTGTGTGTGTGTGTGTGTGTGTGTGTGTGTGTCTGAATGGATGCATGTATATACAGGTGACAGAGGCATGAAGCAGCAGACAGTGTACCCGCTGGAACTGGAGTTACAGGCAGTTGTGTACCTCTGGTAGATGTAGGTACTGGGGTCTGAACCTAGCTTCTCTGCAAGAGCAGCAAGTGTTCTTAACTACCCTCTCTGTCCTCCATTAATAACTTTCTTGTACAACACAGAGATTTAGGCCCTCAACTGGGACTTTTCTATCGATGCCAAAACAATCCATGGTTTTTCCAGAAGCATAAATTAAATTTTTAATGTTTATATAATTATCAATTTCCAAAGTCATTAGTCTTCAAAAATTTACCTCAAATGATGAGTTTCTTTTTTTCAAAAAATATTCTTTCAGGCTCACGGGTTTCTAATTACTACGTTCAAATTCTTGTGACATGTTATGATACATTTTAAGCTGGCTCCTAGGTGTTTTCAACATCATACTAGGAAACTTGGAAAGTGCTTTTGCTTTTTGGCATAAGTTGGTTCTAGTTTGTCCTTTTTATCACATTCAATCTATCCCACACCACCATATTTTGGCATCAAACTAGAAATTTTCCTTTTTCCACAAGAGTCTTTTTTGACTATGGACATTAACGTTCATGCTCTATAAGAGAAGGGTTCTTAATATATCTATATTCTATATCTATGGTTAGAAATAGGAAAAACTCTGTCTGTGTCTCTATTTCTCTCTCTCTCTCCCTCTCTCTCCCTCTCTCTCTCTCTCTCTCTCTCTCTCTCTCTCTCTCTCTCTCTCTCTCTCTCTCTGTGTGTGTGTGTGTGTGCACATGTGCATATAAATAGTCACACACCACTAATGAAGAGGGACACATTCTGAGGACATCTCCGTGCTTTCTCCATTAGACAATTGCCTCAGAGTGAATGAATGACCGCAAATCTAGACATTGGATGGCAACCAATTGGTGTGGCCACTTGGTGCAAATAAAGGGCATGACAGCACTTGTTGAGGCTGCTGTTAGTATCAGTAGAGGGAACATATGTTAAAGTCATGATTAGAAAGTCAAAAGCAATATACATAATAGAGTTGTATGCTCTCTGCTTCCCTGGACCGGCAGCACGGTCAGTGTGCTCACACTAGGGCCAGCATAAACACAAGTGCTGTGTTGTGCTAGCACCTTACAATGGTGGAGCCAATAAACTGTTTCTTTATGTTTTTCTAAAATATATGACAAAATTTCTAATCAACTTATTATGAAACAACAATTAAAAGCGTATTTATTTGTGTTATTTAACAAACTGGTCTTAGATGAAGCTAATTTACTTATTTAGTGTATATGCATGTTCAAGTGTTGGCAGGTGCATACTTCTATGTTACTTCATATGTACATTTACACAAGCTTATAGAGGCCAGCAACAGTCTATAGTAGCCTTCCTCAGGAGATGTCCACCTGATTTTTGTGGTTTTTTTATTCTTAAGAATTTCATACATATACAACCACCCACCATTTCCCCAATTTTTATCTCTCCTAACACATCCTTTCTCAGCTTCATGTTTCTGTTTTGCTTTGTTCTGTTTTGGATAAGTTAATAAACTCAGTTAGTCTTTCCCATAGGTGCATGAAGGCAGACCCAATCCCTACAGTATGAGAAACCTGCCTGTAGACTCACCCTCCAAAGAGGATAATTATCTCTTTCTCTCTCAGCAGCTATTAAGTGCTAATAGCTCCGCAGGAAGGAGTGGAGCCTGGGGAACAACTTCACTACCTATGTCAGACGTTTGGCTGCCTCGATCTTGTACAGCTAACCGTAGCTGCTGGAAGTCCGTGAGTGGGATGCCATGTTCATGTCATGTCCAGAAGTCTGAATCTCCTATCTCTCTTCTCAACCCCACGGCTTCAATTTGAGCTCTTTTATACTCTTAAAGACCCACCATTGTATCTGAAGTCTGCGGCTCCCAAAACACTATTCAAGGCATAGCATGCAGTCTGTTTTCTTAGCAGAATTTCTTTTCAATTTCAAAATTATAGCAGCCTCAGTTAATGACTTTTACTTTTTAATTGTATTTCCTCACACAATGAAAATGCTGACTTCTGAGAGCATTAACATAACTATGCATTTGCTCTACTCAACATTACAAAGAAACCAACTTCAAAATATTAATATTGAAATTACTATTAATAATAAAAACATTTATGAACTTTAACATTTCTCTATAATTCTTTGTATCCCTAAAATATTTCCCACTGAAGATTACAGAGTTCTAAAGCCCCATAAAATAGACTTCATTTTTGTGTGGTTATACTGTCAGTTTGACAAAAAAACATTTCTTTTCTCTGTTTTTCATTTTGAAAACGTTTTAAAATGGTACTGTACAGAGACGAGCTGGAGAGATGGTCCCGTGCTTCAGAGTGCTTGCTGCTCTTCCAAAAGACCTGAGTTTCATTTCCAGAACCCACATCAGGCAGCTCACAATCATCTATAACTCTATCTCCAGGTTATCAGATGCCTCTGACCTCCATGGACACTGGCAGCAACATGCACACACAGACACATAATTAAAAATAATAAAAGCAAACCATTAAGAATGATGGAAAAATAGACCAAAGCAATTCTGCTTCTTCTCCTTCTCCCTCAGCCTCTTCCCACGCCACGGTTCACCAGTTCCTCTTAGTTGTGGTTGTTTTCAGTACAGTCCTCACCAATTATTGTGGGGTAAATATTGCCACCTCAATCAACTTTAAGCTGTCATGGGACTTTCAGTTGCCTGGAAAGATTCCTAAAAAGTGAACAACAATTCCTCAGAGCCTGAAGGAAGTCTTCAAACATTTGCCTGTCTCTGCCTGTCTTATCTGTGTGCCATTTGTAGGTGACGTAGTCTCTGGAGTTCCCTTGGCTTCGCTCGGTTTCGTTTTTCATTTCCTTCTTCCTGTCTTCCTTCGTTTTTTTCCTTGTTTCTTTTTTGTTTGTTTGTGACAGGAGCCTTCTCACTAAAACTCTCCATTTCCTGACTCTGATTTTAGTTTTTCTTTTTGTCTTTTTCTTTCTGGAACAGGGCCTCGTGTAGACCAGTCTGTCTTATGTAATGGGGAGATGGTGACCTTGAATTTCTGATTGCCCAACCTTCCCCTCCTGCTGTTAGGATTACAGACATGTACTCCCCAGCCCTGTGCAGTGCTAGAGATTAAACACAGCACTTTAGATGTGCTAGTTAAGCATTCTGCCTCCATCTATCAGCCCATCTTCTGTAACACCTCTTCCTAAGCATGACCTTGTGGGAACACTTTGACTTGGGAGTGTAAAGGGGTCTCATACTCACTCTGAATCAGAACTTAGTTCTAGGAACCTTAACCTCCTCATTTATGAATTGGAGACTCGCAAAATCACGTGGTGACAGGAAAATCAAACAAAATAACATCCACACATAACGTGTGCAAAATTGATTGATAGCACATAGGAATGGTCAAATGTTGTCAGATGGCTTTCGTAGCACTTAATCCAGATGAAGTAACTGGGGACAATTAGTCTCTTCTTTTCTCAGATTGAGAAATACACATGGAAACTAGAAACTGTCCCCAAGCCCACATTGCTAGCAAGTGGCAGAACCCTTGGGTTACCTACCTCTAGGAACTGTCCTCTGCTAAGCCCTTGTTCTCTGCAGTATAATAAGTGCCACCCTTGTGGCTTCCATAGACACTCTGAACTGACTTTAGTGGTCCCCTAACAATGGACTCCATGGATGTTCACTTTAAAAGACCAGCGTCTTTGCCAGACCACTGGTTAAATAATGTTGATACTAAAGAAGGCAGATTCTTTAGTGTGTGTGTGTGTGTGTGTGTGTGTGTGTGTGTGTGTGTGTGTGTGTGTGTGTGTGTTTATAGCATTATTTAAATGAAGAATCTGTCTCAGAGATATAAAATAACTTGCATGAATCCTGAGAGACCTGATTCTAGCAATCACCCTCAGATCAATGTTAGAGGTTTTTAGGAATGAGAAGAAAACCATGATCATTCCCATGGTTCTTGGGCCAGAGGCTCATTTCAGCCTGTGAATACATAACTGTCCAACTAGAAAAGGCTTTGACTACAAGGCTGACCTAAATCAGAGCTGTAATACCAGTCACCAGCATTTGGCTTATTTCTGAGATCCTGGGGCTGTCATGGAGATTTAATCACTTACCACACTTACTGGTGATTTATCAAAGACCATGTCGCCTTACGATGAAATTGGATGAAGTTGTGACTCAAGTCTGGCATTGTGGCAAGGATTAAATAACAGTGTGCAGCACTTAGTATGGAGCCTGGCATCCAGTCAGCACTGAGGAAGTACTACCTACTTCATTACTGCCCTAAGAGACAGCATAAGAGAAAGAAAGACCGGGGAACAGATACGCTTTTAAACTGAAGACTGGCATTGAACCATCTTGAGCTGGTCATCCATTACTTCTCAGTCTTCCACTGCTGTGAGGGTCAAATGAACCATTACATGAAGTGGCTTGAACACTGCAGACACTCAGTGTATGGTAGTGGGCATGACTCTATGCTTGCCTGTGTGTGTAAAGATCAGAACAAGACAGCTGTAGAAACATGCCTTTGATCTTATATGAATAAAAGAGCCAGGTTACAACTCCTCTGCATTCCTGTCTCCTCCTCTGTCAAATAGACAGACAGGAGCTCATGTTGCCCTCTGAGCTCTAGCAGGATAGTTTTGTTGAAGAATTGTGTTGGCCTTCCCATCAGTGTGTATCAGCAAGAATGCTCCATACTTCACAGAGGACAAGACTGCAGCAAAGTCTTCTCAAGACACTGAGGACTTTTCTGGAATGCCCCATCTGCTGATTCTGGCTCTTTGTTCACATCCCTCTTTTCATCTTTCCTTTTGTGGATGGGTTGGGACTTGGGAGGACTAGTCTTTGTTTTGAGACACTGATCAGGCAGCATAGAAAGTGAGCTACCTTGGTAGCTGTGGCCCTAAAAGGGGCTCTGCTATTATGCACAGTTGCTGATGCTGAGGAGCAGGAATAGCCACTGTGAGGATTCAGGAACCTGGTGTAGGCATCCTTGCCCTGTTCTTGCCTTCCTGCAGATGATGTTATTCTGTTTCATTTGTCCAAACTCCTGGATTCATCTTAATCCTCTAGGTCATTTTAGAGATGACAAATCTACCTGGTTTCCTTTTTCTAAATCTGCTAACTAATCTTACCCTATTCCATATACTGACCATTACTAAGAGTGATGTATGCTCCATACCAACACTTATCTCTAACTCTACCTTTTCCAATGTCCTGATGTTTTTAATGTCCCACAAATATCCTGTTATCAATGAAAGGGCTTAAGGAACTGAGTCAGTTGTAATATCATCTATTCTTTATCAAATAAAAGTATACGTGGCAGGATTAGAAGAATCCAGAGTCAAGATTCCCATGCTCTTTCTCCAGGGAATGGTCAAGTAAAATATTTATTTTCCTTTCTCCAGAAATAAAATAGGACATGGCAGTGTTCTGTCCCATGAAACACACTAAAGACTCAGATGCCAAACTCTTCTGGAAGGGCTGGTCACCCATGTAGCAGGATTATATTCTGGTATGTTGTCCCTCCTATTGGTTTTATAAAAAGCTGACTGGACAGAAGGCAGACAGGAAGTGTGAGTGGGGCTACCCGACTAAGAAAACTTTGGGAACAGGAAGAAAAAAGCCAGAGAGAAGCCAGAGAGATATCATGGAGACACCACGATGAGTTGCCAGCAGACACAGAGGAAAGAAGCTGAAATGCTGCTCTGAGAAAAGGTACCACTGAACAAGATAAGAATCGTGGATTAGTTTAAGAATTGAGAGTTAGCAAGTTATGTGCCTGCACTATAGATCAATCAGCATAAAATTAACATAAATGTCTGTGTGTTTCTGTGGGACTGTGAGTCTGTGGGCCTCGACCATAGGCTAGACAGGCCAGAAACTCTTTACCACAAATGGCAGCTCAACATGGGTCATATATATCCACGTAAAGCTGGAGGAAGATTAAGAAGGGTTCTAGGGAACAGAATCAGAGCCCAAAACAGCTTCCCAGTTGTCTCTCAGGTGAGCTGTCATACAGAGATGCCCTGGTGAGGTATGTGGGTTTGAACTACAAAATGACAGGCTTTTGGAGCACATCATAAGCTGTAACAGGGCCATGTCCTGAGCCTCAATGTAAGAAACAAGCTGAATAGGATAGATTTAAGCTTTCTGTGTATATTGAACAAAAAGGGAACAAAGTCAAAGCTTGCTTCTTTGTAAAAGCTTTTTCTTGGGAAAGCTCTGTTTACTGGAAGCAAGCTGAGGTTCAGAATTTTTAAGAGAGACTTCCTGACTCAGTTTTAGCAGCAAAACACTTGTGAGTCTTTAAAGAGGCCCTGCTGCCAAATACTTAAGTGCAGTTCATAAGCAGCAGATAGCAGTGCTTTACTTGGTAGCTATATGGACCCTAATATTCCCCAGAGTGGTAACTGTGAGTCCTACCAGTGCCTTGGCTAAAAAGTTAAATCTATGAAGCTAGACTAGGAGCTGGGTCTAGTCAGCCAGCCACCCTAGCCAAGCCATTAATCCTTAGCCACACCTTGACAAATTAAAGGTGTGTTCAGAAACAGAAATAAATAGAGGGAGCCGGGTGGAATCAGCCACCCTAACCAAGCAAAGGTGTGGTCAGAAACAGAAAAAGAAATATACAGTAGAGAGAGATTAAAAAAAAAAACCTCTAAATGGTTTAGAATGTGTTTAAAAATATGCGTTGGCTTGAGAGAGAAAAGAAAAAGAGAAAGGGGTATAAAAAGTCCTTAAAAAGAAATAGAGTTAAAAAAAATAAGCCACATAAAGATGGAAATTATAAAGAGTGTCTGGATACTGTATGTTATTGTCTTGTCTTTAAGTTTTTTGACTGAAAATGAAGTAGTCAAAGCTGCTAAAAGCCATTGGATTATAAATGCTGCTGGATTAATCCAACCTATATATTTGGTAAATGAGTTGACATTAAAATAGAAATCAAAAGATATGCTGCTTTGAAGAAGAGGTTTTCTTTTCATTTCTACAGAAAATGAAAGGCTGCGGATTTATTCCTGGTTAAAGAAAATAAGGTTTGATTGAGGAAGACCTCCAATGGAAATGATGGCCAAGACAATCCAGCATTTCAGAGCATCTCTGTTGAAGTTTCCTCTGAGCTCTGTATCCAAAACAACTTCAAGGAGACTGGCTGAGATGACCCAGGCTTAGAGACTACTACACTAAAGACTTGTCTATAATCCTAAACTTTTCTTTAGGTTCCCCATAGGATTGCCAGTGCCCCCATTTAGCAGGACATAGCCTAGAGAACGATGCCCATGTTCTCCCAAATAATTAATTATGGATGTTTGTTTTTGTTTACAGTGTTGGTTATAAGTTGCTACAGATAATGGAAAAATGGAATATTAATTTTGGGTTCTTGTTTTAAAAATAAAAAAAGGAGGATATGCTGTGGGAATGTGTTTTGGTATGTTGTAAATATTTGTCCCTCCTACTGGTTTAATAAAAATTTGATTGGTGTAGGCATGGCTACCAGACTAAGAAAACTCTGGGAACAGGAAGAACAGAGACACCAGTGAGACTCAGAGGAAAGAAGTTGAAATGCTGTTGAGAAAATGTTCTGAGCCACCTGGCTGAGCAAGATAAGAATCATGATTTAACATAAGAGGTAGCTAGCAATATGCCAAAGCCATAGGCTGATCAGCATAAAGTTAATACAAGTGTCTGTGTGTGTCTCTGGGACTGCAAGACTGTGGGTCTGCAGGTCTGTGGTCAGGACCTCTGGCCAGACGGGTCAGAAAATTCATACTATACACACATGCATCTGTTCCCCTCAACGTAATGTCTACAGCACTCACACTGTTTGCACAAGCCATCAAGAAAAGCTGGTTCAGGGGAGTTTAATGCTTTTGGCACATTGAACAGTCTTTTCAGTTAGTAACATGGAAGAATTCTCTAAGCCAAGCTGCTGGATGCTGACTAACAGTCAATTCCAAAGCAAGCACCCCTGACTAGCAATCTCAACCATCTCTGTAAATTATTTCCTTCATGTCATCAGTCATGCCCAGTTGAACAAATGTGAAAATCCAGCATGCTTACTCAGTTTTTGAATGGAGAACACATTAAGATTGCATTGAGACTAAGTCTAAATAGTTGGAAAGCATTACAGCATCTCCCTACGACATATGTGAGAGTTATTGATACAGTTCATCTGCTACTACCCCACAGTCACACCTGGGCTTTGAGGCTAAGTCTTCCAAATTTCATCAGGCTGGTTGTCAATTATGTCTGTAACTAAAAGTTATCAAGGGTGATTTTAAAACAAAGGACTCCAGGTCCCATCCCTGAAGATTCAGATCATGTTGTCTGAGGTACCAATTGGCCTTTGAATTTTAAACTCCCTCAAGTGACCTAAGATGCAGAAAAGGTTATAACCCACACCGTAAGATCTGTGTTCTCAAAGAAAATCCTAAACAAACAGCATCAGCCTCACTTGGAAGCATTAGAAATTAAGACCTCAGTCCCCACTTCATCCCAGGGCCTACTGATGAGAAGTTCAGAAGGAGACAGAATTCTAGTTTAATGAACTGTTCTGTTGATTATGTTGTGTGGTCAAAACTGAAACTCCCATCATTAACCGAAACGGAAGTATTCTACCAGCATCATTTGGTTAAGATCACTGCAAACACAGGGAGCCTTAAGTCATCTTCAAACAGCGGTCATCATCCCCGTCTCAAGGTAGCTCTGCAAGCCTCTTTGGGAACTGGATGAAATATGGTACAGAGATGTGTAAAAGGCTGACAAAGACTCTGGTCACTGTAGAGGCAGGTCTGGGAACAAGAGCATTATGTGTCTCCTGGAGAACTCATCAACCTAATCTGCCATGGTCTGTGAGTACCAAACACTCATGGTAGTTTAGAAAGGGGAAAGAAAGGCCTACCTACTTCTCATGGTTGTAGCAGATGTATCCACAGAACTCTGGTTATTTTGATATTTCAATCTGTCCCCCCCTCCATCTTACTAAAACCATTCACACAGACTAAAGTGAGACACTTTTCCAGTGGTTTTCCCAGGAGACCTTCAGAAGGGTAGAAGAGAGAGAAAAGAAAGCCAACATTGTTGCTATGGTGCCTGCTCTGTACCATTGGCCTTTCATCTTCTGCTATAGAACATGGTGTTTTCGTTGTCTTTATTTAACTGATTAAACAGAAATTCAGGGTTAAGACACCGACCAGAGCTGCAGCGGTAGCTGGGAGCAGGGTTGACATGACTCAGGGTCAGTATTGGCAGCACACTCTTCAAATTGGCCATTGGCTAAGGAGGCCCAGGAAGAAACAGCACTGAGCAGTGAGCAGTAGTTTCCAAGTGGGATGCCTGCAGGTTACTCATCTGCCAGCTCAGAGACCAGAGCCAGAGATGCTGAGAGAAGAAACCGTGTGCTCAGCATGAGTAATTTTAGAACAATTGCCTATCTGTGATCTGTGCAAGCGAAAACGGAGACAAAATGCACAAATGTTCCCCAAGGAGGCAGCTTTGAGCTGACAAACAAAGCAGAGAGTTAACCAAAGACCTCCCATCACGCCCTGAAGCACAGCCCCAGGGCCTTGTAGAATTCCTCCAATGGTGTGCAACATCTCCAACATGTGCTTGCTGGTCCTACACTTTCAGTGTTGTCTCCAAAATTCCATTTCTGACAGTTCATCCCAGTGAGTAAGAGTTTCCCCAGTGAAGCCTCATTCCAGTCAGATTACTCAGCAAGCCTGATGGTCTATCCTCAATCTCTCTCTCTCTCTCTCTCTCTCTCTCTCTCTCTCTCTCTCTCTCTCTCTCTCTCTCTCTCTCTCTCTCTCCTCCTCTCTCTCTCTCCTCTCTCCCTCTCTCTCTCTCCCTCTCTCTCTCTCTCTCCCTCTCCCTCTCTCTCTCTCTCTTCTCCTCTTCTCTCTCTCTCTCTCTCTCTCTCTCCTCCTCTCTCTCTCTCTCTCTCTCTCTCTCTCTCTCTCTCTCTCTCACACACACACACACACACACCTGCTGAAGCTTCCTCTTTGTACTAGAATCAAGGGAAACCTAAGTTGACCCTCTAGCTTGCTTTGTTCTTAGACGCCTCTCCCGGTGACTCTGCTGTAGAAATACTTGTGCCATGTCAAATGTGACAAGAATGGTCCAGGTGAGTTTTCAGGGTTCATTCTTTCTGACAACACCAACTTTTCTCTTGGGCTTGAGGGTGCCCTGTGCATTACAGTACTGAGAGGAAGGTGTTTGGCACCTCTGCGTCCAGTCATATCTGTCTCCCTCACTGTCTTGAACTTTTGGGCAGATTTCTGTCCCTTCTTTCATGTAGACATAATAATCACCTAAAAATTATTTTGGCTGGAGCTGTAATAGAAGGTGGTTTGACCAGAGCTCACCAAGCCACTCTTTTCTCCTTCAAGAATGATGATCCCCCCCCCCCCCCAAGGTAAGTGGAGCATGTTACAATCCCAGCTCTTAGCAGGAGAGAGGCTGGAGGATTGCATCGAGTTCAAGGAGAGCCTCTACTACAGAGTGGGATCCTCTCTCAAAAACAAAAATAGGAAGCTAAAATAGTCAGCCATCCCAGGCCACTGGTTCTGTGCTCCGAGATCCCCAGGTCATCTTCACCCCTGTGCCTTCATCCTTTCCTATAAACCCTGACATCTCCTGAGGTGGGCTTCCTTGACATCTCCTGAGGTGGGCTTCCTTGACATCTCCTGAGGTGGGCTTCCTTGACATCTCCTGAGGTGGGCTTCCTTGACATCTCCTGAGGTGGGCTTTCTCATCTTTCAGTTGCTTGTTTTCTAAGTAAATATTCCCCCCCACACACCCTTGGCCTATTATTTTGTCTGTAAGTAACTGGGGTGCTTATATGGAAAGTTTGAACTTTAATTTTGACAATAGTGTTAGTGAAGCATGTTCAGGCTACATTATCATGCTAAAACATGAGTAGCATTATAGTAATAGCTCAACACACACACAAGCTCACATATACAGTCACATAGTCACACACACACACAATCACACACCTATACACATAGTCACACATACATACACAGTTACACACAGTCATAAATCACACAGCACGCACACAGTCATGCACAGTTACACAGTCACACATACACACCTGATCACACATAGTCACACACATAGAGAAGCAGCTGGTACCAGAATAGATCTTCACTCTGTGATTCTAGGTAAGGAAAACCTTAGGGTTGGGTTCTCAGTTTAATTATTCTCTAACTCCTATACCAGCCCTAATAAAGGTTCGCCGTCACACTGAACTTTTTTTTGAAATATGTGTAAGCTAAAATGTACCTGACTTGGTTTGGGGGGACAAAGAGAAAAATTGAAGTAACACATTTACATAGTGATGAAGATGGATAGTGGCACAAATACATATCTATTACAGATCATTTTATTTTCAAAGTCAAAACTAAGGCAATGACCAGAAGCCTCCCTTCCCCATTCAGATTGGGAGAGAAAGTTGGGATTCTGAAACATGAAAAGATCTGCTTGAAATTCCACCAGACATAAGCCTGTCTGCGTGTCCTATGTGTGTGCATGTTTGTGTGAGTGTGTGTACTCATGAATGTGTGCACGCTCCGCAGATTCTATTACACAGATAGTGTCAAAGGACCATTCCGATACAAAGGTAGGCACACAGATCCAGGATGCAAAGTGTTAACAAAGTACTAAAAAGCACCAGGAGGGAAAAACATTTCTGTTTTTACAACCGTTTCTATCCATTTAGACTCTCCTTTTCTTATAGGTCCCAGCCTTTTGGCCCCTCTCATTGTTAATGTAATGATTGGAGAAACTTGATTGTTTAATTAGAAAATATAGCACCATCATTCAAGGAGTTGTCATTACCTAAGATGTAATGGTCAAAGGACAGCCTTTAAAAATGTGCTTGACTCGTCTATCTAATTTAATTGTATTTATTTCTGTATTTCTAAAAATACTTTTCCCAAACAGCTTCTGGGCACAAACTCAAAACTATCTTTTAGTCATGCCAAAAGTGCCCCCCCTCAGCTTGCACCCTCAGGAAGACCCACAAGTGACTGCGTGATGGCTCCAGCCTCTCCTATCCCAGATGTCCAGCTGGTACCTGGGATGGTAAGAATCGAAGGGGTGCTTTCTCTGGCCCCAGCAAGGGGAGGTCTCAGGTTCTCAGAAGACCAACTCACAGTTCCTACTCCCAAGAAACCACGACTTAATGCTGTGCTTCCCACTCCAAAGCCGGCCTAAACCCATCCCACCGTCACTGACGATGATCAAAGAATCCTGGCTGAGGACTGACTACCCAGATCATTCCAGTGGCCTCGCCACAGCGACTGTTCCCTGAGCACAATTCTTCTCTCCTTTACATCATTCCTATGCATTTTCATCTCCAGTGGGAACATCGAAGTATGGCTACTAGGAAATGGAAAAAAGACATCGAAAAGAAAGAAAGAGAAAAGAAAAAAAGAAAAGAAAGACGATTCCTGGGGCTGGAGGGGGTGGGGATTTGGAAACAAGGTTCCAGAGCTGAGTCCTAAACAAGGAGGAGTGTTGCCAGGCAACAAAGAGGCAGGAGGATCCCGGCTGAGGTGATGAGAGTAACGGGGAAAAGCTGCATGCCTATAAATCTATTTGAGTCGTTTTTATTACTCCAAGGGACAGAGGATAAAAAGCCCAGACCGGGGCAGTAGAATAGAAAAAGAGGCAGAGATAAGAGGTACTGAAGAAACAGAACAGCCAGTCCGGATTGATTGGATGTAAAGGAGTTAGCACTTCTGAAGGAATACAGGGTGGCCAGATGCACCACCCGAAGAATTCAGGTAGAAGAGAGAGAGGAGGAGGGGGAAGAGGGGTCTGGCTGAGGCACCGAGTTGGCTGTGCCTGTTTGACATCCCAGAGAAGTCTTAGGCAGCTACTGATTTGAATGGGAAGTTGGGAGACATCTGGAGGCCAGAGCTTATTGATGGGCAGATGGCAAGCAGGCCGTGGGCTGCTGACCTTGTTAGTAAAGCCACCTCCCAGATCTTAATAGCCCACAAATCATTTGGAGATTGTATTAGTAGTAGGTATAGGATTTCAGTAGTACCGAGGTGGGATCTGAGATGTTTGTTTCCTGATGGTGCCGATACAGGTGGTCTGTAAATCACATTTTGGGCATAGATAGGTGCCTGAGGAAGACTACATTGAAGGAAAAGGTGTCTTAGAAATATAGCGGTATGGGATTCAGCCCACGAAGACAAAGATGAACAGGTCAGACATGTAACACTATGAAATTTGAACATTATCGTATGGATTCACATGTAGGAAGTTTAGGCAAAATCCCAGTTAAGAAGCTGGTCATTTACAAGCCAAGGCGAGAGGGCTCAAGAGACTCTAACCTTTTAGAAACATTAATCTAGGATTTCTACCGTCCAGAACTATATGGCAGTATGTCTACCATTCAAGCCATCTCATTTCAGGTAATTAATATAGCATCCCTAGAAAACACACAAAAGGTGCTAAGTAATGCCTCCTGGATTGATACTGTACTGTTGTTGAGTTGGGGGTCCAGCATTTTTTTTCTCTGACAGGAATAGGAACTTCCTCACAAATCCAAGTCTCTTACCCTTTTGATTCCACTGACTCCCGAAAAAGGGCTTTGGCCATGGCACAGAAATGCAAGCAGCCATGGCAGAGCTTCAAGAGAAGATGGGGGAGCCAGCTATAAGGGACCATTCTTCAGATGGCATGTTCTTCCTAGCTACATAGTATCTGAGAAGTTTTAAGATGGAAAGGACCCTAGGCCTGGAAATTTCTGCCCCAGGTAACTGCCATCTTCGTTGGGAAACAGTGTTATATGAGTCTTGTTGATTTATGTACAACCAAATGGCAGCTGATTACTGTTATGGAATAATATAAAAGGAACCGCTAAAAACTAAAATATCCCTACATGCTTTGTATTTCTAAAACTAAGAACTCAAGGTATGTGGTTCTCTTACAATAATATCCTGTATAACACCCAATATTTTCAACACTCATCTAAACAAGTATGACTTCTTGGATCTTAATTCTCAAACAAATACCAGAAAAAGTTCAAAACCCCACTTATCCACTTGAGAAAGTCTCATATGGTTTCCTCTCAAAGGTATACAAATAGAGAAGATGCTCTTGTACTGTTTTGAGGTGCCGGGTGTTGTTCCAGTATGACTGGCACCTAACAGGATTCTTTCTAAGAAGCCACAGCACAATATCCCCCAAATACCTGGGTGTTCAATTTATAGAGAGAAAGTCTAAAACACACAAGAGTTTTAACAACTAGGCCCTGGTCTCAAAAAGCATTGAAGACGTGGATTCTATCCCATAGACTTCTGACTCTGAAGTTTCACACTTGGTACTGTACTGTTGAAAAGTTCTTCATTCATCCAAGTTTACTTGAGATGATATATTTACCCAGACTCACCGGAATAGCATGTTTCCCACAGATGAATCCATCCAGATGCCTACAGCCCACCTATAACAGGCAGTGTGAGTGAACAGTCCATGCATCTGAGATTGAAGCCATTCTAACAGGACCCTAAGTTCAAATCAGAGAAGATCAGTCTGGTCACCAAGGAGCTGAAACTCACAGCTGGACTGCCTTCCTAAACTACAGGACTCTCAGGACGGAGAATACCATTGAGCTCAAGAATTCTGATTACAATATCTAAATGCCCTCTCCCTAACAGACTTCAAAAGAAGCCCCCTAGAGAACCAGTGTAAGTCTCAAAATGACAATAAGTAGTGTGATTTCACAAGTCAGTACCCCTTGATAACCTTTAACCTGATAATTGGCCTCAGAAGTCTTAAGGGAATATTGCATGACATGGCATGGCCCACTGTAGAAAGGGGACAATGGAGGGAGGAGGAAAATCAGGGAGCTGACAAACAGCCCCAGGCTTTTGGAAGCCTCCCAAGGTCTCCCCAGTCCATTTGCCAACAGGAGCTCTTGGAGACATCCAGGATTAGGATGATTTAGTGCATCATATCTATGACTAACACAGTGAGCAAAATAAGGCCCTTTGTCTCCCAGGACCACACATAAAACAACAGCCCAAGATCTAAGACTTAGCTCCTATGAAGGCAGACCATTGTCCATGGGAACTGAAACACATTAAAATATGACATATTGAAAGGTGCTGAGGGTAGAGGGGAAGGAGACAAGATCAACCCAGATTTTTCTTCCAAGTGACGTCAGAAAACTAGGCATTTGTGTGGTATAAAGCAAGCCATCACAGCCGCCAAGACAGTAACAGGTGGCTGCCCTTGGGGATATGTATGGAACATGCTGAACACAGAGATGTCAAAAGATGACCGCATATAAGATCCCTGAAACTTCTGCATGTGTCAGGCAAGAGAACTTTGCCAGTGTGTTAGAAGCTTTCCTGCAGTGGAGCTATGGATTTGAAATGAAACAGCAAGATGAGAACAACTCTGGATCTGAGACTTCTCAGGCTGTTGGCCCAATGTTATACTTAATAGAAAGCTGCCAGAAGGCATGGGGAATTCATTAGCTATAACACAGGTGACTTGGATATGTGGCATCTGCCTTTTCTATAAACATTAGAATGATCTAGGTCTTATCCAGCAGACCTGTGGTGGAAATAGAAACTGTGATAGGGAAATCATTGTTGTGCCCTGGTCTCGAGACCCCCAAAGAGACCACCAGAGACAGGAACTCTCTGAAATGCAAAATCAAGGTTTATTGAAAAATACAAGTGGAGACAAGGACCTTGGTCTGCACACAGGCGTGGCAGTGTCCAGAGGAGGTACCTGACCCTCTGCAAGCTGTGTGTTTAAAGGCAAAACACACAAGGTTGTATATCAATTAGGGGTCTTAGTATGGATACAATTCTGATTAGCTCATTTTGGGGGACTTTGCAGATTTCCTCTGTTATCTTAGCTGACTGTCAAACACTCCTCCCTAGACTATCTCCTGTACTAGGACATTCCTAGGCTATTGAACAGCCCCAGTCTATCTCCCATACTGGGGCATTCCATGGTTAATTAGCTGTTATCAGATAGCCCCTAGGATACCTCCTATTTGTACTTTGGTCCCAGCAGAACTCAGACAGGCCTGACTCAAACGGAGGTTAAGTAACTTTTGCTCAAAAATGGAGGTGCTTCTCTGGTTCTTCAGACGTGTGTAGATTTGAAAACTAGGAAAGAAAATGGATTCAAATCTCAGAGATCCTACATAATATATAAGTTGGTTATAGGCCTAGGAGGGACAAGTGCTCTGCCACTGTGCTGTATAGAGAACCTCAACCATCATCTTTGTATAACTGGGTATAGTGTTGACATAGGTATAACATAGTTGCGTATATAAGCCATTTAAAGTTCTGTAGAAATCATTTATGTACACATCTTCAAAATGGGTACTATTTGCTATGACTTTGTCTCAGGTGAAGAAATGACACTTTTCAAAGTAAAGGAGTAGCCCAAATTCATATGACAGTAACAGAGTCAGGATGTAAATTAAGGTTTTTTTCTGGATGTATGGGCTGGGTATGAAAACTCTTCCCTTGCCAAGCAGAAGGACTACCCAGAAACATGTAAAATTTTACATAGAAAGAGCAAGGGATCACTTTATACCAATGTCAACACCATATCCAGTTATACAAAGACTACGCAGATGATGATTAAATATGAAAAATGCCTTCATCAAGAATGTCCCAAGTTTTTATACTGTCCTGAGTCTACGCATCATAGTATTCTATTATTTAAGAACGAATAAGCTGATTATGGGGCCCTGGCCTATCATTCCTACACTCAAGAGGCTTAGTCAAGAGGATCGGAATCTACAGCCGGTGAGAGAGATGAGCAGACTCAAAACCAGCCTGAACTACAGAGATCCTGCGTCCCCTCTAAAAAGTAAGATTAGTGTGTGTATGGGGGGAACTAGTTTCTGTATACTAACAATTGCTGACAAGCAAATGCTATAGCCTGTTAAAAAGACTGATCAGTAATGACAGGGAAGTGGATTATTATGTCGATATCTATTCAAAGCAGCTTACAACACGAAATGCAGGGGATGCTGAGATGATCCACTAGAGTGAATGGAATGGATCCTCCTTGTAGGAGATAGGGATACAGAGAGAGAGAGTGCTGAACTTTAAGCTGGTCCCAGCCATGCTCTAAGGCTACAGCTTCAAAGGTCATAGGTGAACCCCAAACCTGTGGTTTCCCAGAGGCCATACCCTTAGGCCATGGAGGTGCTGAATCCCACTACAAAACCCACTGATAATTTAAAAATAAAATATTAAGTATCATTCAGATGTGTTTGTGTATGTGTGTGTGTGTGTGTGTGTGTGTGTGTGTGTGTGTTTGTGTGTGTGCCAGGACTGCATAATAGAGAAATTCCATTTGCAAATAACAAAACTCTTCTTTATTTCTTTTTTTCTTTTTTTAGTTTTTCAAGACAGGGTTTCTCTGTAGCTCTGGCTGCCCTGGAACTCACTCTGTAGACTAGGATACCCTCAGACTCATAGAGATCTGTCTGCCTCTGCCTCCTGAGCACTGGAATTCAAGGCATTCACCCATCTGGCAACAAAACTATTATTGTCATGTAATAGCAATAGAACAAAGATGCAAAAACCATCTCATTTGAATAGATAGTGCAACAACACTTTATAAAATTCAGAACCCTTTTCTTCTTTTAAAAAGGTAAGCAAGAATATAAGAAAACCTGCTTATCATGAAAATTATTATATTCCACGCTAATAGTTGACAACCACTTAGAGGTAAAATAAAGAAGACAGAAAGTTGTTTGCTTGGTCTTATTTTGCTGGCCTTGAGCTCCAAGACTTCTTGCCTCTGTCTCTCAGACAGAGAGACTGTGGGAACGCAGAATGAGCTGCATGTCTAGCAAAATGCACATTTCTTATAATAGGGACTTGGCGTTTTAAAATTACTAACAACACATAGTTGGCTTAAGAAAAATAGAATGAGCATGCACGTATTTTCTGTTTATTTTTTTAAAGCAAATGCAATCAGGGAAGAGGCTTTTTGCTATCATTGTTATATGACTCATCCTGGAGAAGATGGTGACTTCCATGACCTTTCCTGTGTGGTTAGAAGGGCCACAGGTGCCACCTTCAAGGAGCCAGAAGGAACTGTCACGGAGATTGATTATACAAGAATGTGACTAACTGGGAGTTCACCTTAGGATATGTCTGCTACAAATTAAAAGAGATGAGAAAAAACAGCAGGTTTTTCGTCAGTAAACTTGATATTGTTGGAGAAATCCTAAGCCAAAGAAAATGACGTAAAGTAAAATAATCAGCATTTAAAAGAAAATTATTCTTATAAGCCACATACTTAAAATCCTTTAAGAAATACAAATGTGCATGCATAAGTGGTTGAAATCTATTAACATTCATGAGTTTAGATGTAAGATAAAATTATCAAAAACAATGTATAAGAGAGGTTTTTATTGCTTACTTTTGCTTGTATTTTGGGTGCCTGTGTGTCTATGTGTGCACTGTGTGCAGTCAGAGCCTGAGGGGACAAGGAGTGAGCCTCAGTTCCTCTGACAGTGGAGCTACAGATGGTCATAAACAGCCTGACCTGGGTACTGAAAACCAAACTGGGGTCACCTGCAAAAGCAACAAGTACTCTTAACCACTGAACCCTCTTTCCTGCCCTAGTAAAGGGATTTCTAAATTCTTATTTCCAGCAGCAACAATCATGAAATGATTCTAACACAAACTGTGACCTACATAAAGCTGCAAAACTCCAAGGAGAGGAATATAAGAAGCCTTATATGACAAGAGAGAAGCCACATGGCAGAGCTGTGTATTGCTAAAGCTTAAATTAATGTGTGGCTTGGTGTTAAATTGTTTTTAAGAATCCCAACCTGCCTTTAACAAAACGAATCTCCAATATACCTACAAAACTAAGAGAATGTTTATGAATTTTAAATGAGGAAGCACAATGTATTTGATAACAACAGGACATTTAAATAGTGTGACATTTCTGCACGAAAAGCATCAAGGACAATAACCCAGAAAAATATGTGCCATCCTAAAATTTATGATAAAGACTTTATCACAAACCAATTTCTAGACAAGCCAAGGTTAGTCGGTAAGTGAGGCTGGGACAGTCAGCTAACAAAGTGGAAAACAATATGCTTAAATAATTTTATCATTCCACATACTGAGAGGAATTTCTGGTAATATATATATATATATATATACACACACACACAAATAAAAATTAAGAGAAAATTTTCTGGTAATAACAGAATTTCACAATGGAAAACACAGTCAGACAGACCAGGAAAGCTCAGACAGACAGACCAGGGAAACGCAGGCAGACAGACAAGGGAAGCATAGGCCAGCAGACCTTGTACAAGCATAGCCCTTCTGATGGATTTGTGTTTGTACAAAATCAATTTGCATCTCGAAAAGAACCCTTCCACACTATCACCTACCAATTGGAATAAAAGAAAATAATGATAGCGATAAACTGGCAGACAAGGGAGGGTAACCGAAATGAGACTCACTGACAAGAACGCCACAAAGCCTTTGGTAGACCAATCAGCAAAGGAAAGAAATAGCTTGCCAAAAATAAAACGCATATTAATTAAAATACGAGAAAGTGTTCAACCCCAATGTGTATTACAAGGTACCACATTTTTTCTGATCAGTCATATATTCTAATCTTAAAAATTATTATCAAGGAGTCACGGAGCATTGTGCAGTCGGAAAACGGCTCAGCTGTTAGGAGCACTGGTCTCTTCCAGAGGACCCGGATTCAATTCTCAACAACCACAAGGTGACTTACAACTGTCTGGAACTCTGGTCCCAGGAGTCCAGTACCATCGTCTGTCCTGGCAGCCACCAGGCATGCACATAGTGTATGTACATGTGGGTAAAACACACATAAATATAACACAATAAAATAATTGTTTAAAAAAGAATTTAGACAGACATGCAGAGGATGTAGTGTAATGATGCAGTCAGAGGTTGCAAGATGTATTTATAAGCAAAAGGATGCTAAAAATGGCCAGCTATACCAGAAGCACAAGACAAACCTGACTCTGTCCATCCTGTAGGGCCTCCTGGTACCATGACCTTGGCTTTTAGCTCCCACAGCTATGAGAATGCATGCCTACTGCTGTAAGACCCGGGTTTAGTGTAGTTTTATTATTTGTTTATTTATTAGTCATTGTTTTTTTGGGTTTTTTTTGTTTTTGTTTTTGTTTTTTGATGCAGGAGTTCATTGTGTAATAGCCTTGGCTGTCCTGGAACTAGTTCTATAGACCATACTGGCCTCATACTCACAAAGATCTGCTTGACTCTGACTTCCAACTTCTGGAATTTAATGTGCATGCTGCCACAATCCTACTGGTTTTCTGGGATGGGAGCGGGGAGATGGGAGGGCTGTTTGGTTTGGTTTGGTTTGGTTTTGGTGGGGTTTTTTTTTGTTGTTTTCTGGTTTGTTTTGGTTTTGCAAATGCATATAAATGGATATAAATGGATATAAATGGTATCTTATCTTGTTCCTGTTAGTGGAGAAAGAAATTTCTTAGAAATATGAAGCCAGTGAAAAGCAATTAAGAGTAATAGTTTAGCAAAAAAGACGATTATGTATTCCAAACAGGCAGGGTCCAGGGATCCATGACATTATAAATGCTATGTGCCCAAACAGTCCACTGAGGCAAAGGAGCATCAACAGAAGTAATCTCAACACACAGAGAGCGACTGCATTTGCTGAGCAAAATAGAAGCATGTTCTCTCTCACATTCCTTTTGTTCCTGGGCTTCTTTAGGAATACTTTCATAATCATCAGATTTAACTGAGATGTACTGTTGTGGAATATTAGCTTAGGATGTGTTACATTCATTTATGCCGTGGAACATTTGTTTAATGATGCGAAGATGTGTTGCATTTTTTATGTTGCGTTTGTTTAACTCTGTGAAACTGTGCTGCTTTGCCTGTCTAAAACACCTGAAGAACTGAATAGTCAATAGCTAGAGAGGAAAGAGGGATAGGTGGCTGACATGCAGAAAGATTAAATAGGAGGAGAAATTTAGAGGAGAGGAGAAGGGAGAAAGGGAGAAGGAGAGGAGGACACCAGGGGCTAGCCACACAGCCACACAGCCACCCAGCCACACAGCCACACAGCCACACAGCCACACAGCCAATACAGCCACACAGCCATATAGCCACACAGCCACCCAGTCAATACAGCCACACAGCCACCCAGCCATACAGCTAATACAGCCACACAGCCACACAGCCACACAGCCACACAGCCAATACAGCCACACACAGTTACACAGCCACACAGCCACACAGCCACCCAGCCACACAGCCACACAGCCAATACAGCCACACAGCCACACAGCCATAGCCACACAGCCAATACAGCCACACAACCACACAGCCACACAGCCAACATAGCCACACAGCCACACAGCCACACAGTCACACAGCCACACTGCCACCACAGCCATACAGCCACACAGCCAACACAGCTCCACAGCCACCACAGCCATATAACCACACAACCACATGGCCACCCTGTCAACACAGTCACACAGCCATACATGGAGTGTGAAGAAAAGAAAAATATATAGAATAAAAAATCCCAGAAGCAAACATAGTTAAAGCAAAACAGGGTAATTTAAGTTAGAAAAGCTGGCTAGAAACAAGCCAAGCTAAGGCTGAGCTTTCATAAGTAAAAATAAGTCTCTTTATATCTATTTGGGAGCTGGGTAAGGGTATTAAAAACCAACTACAATGTACCAACACTCAAACCAAAACTAGGCCTTGGCTGCTTCTATAAGGTCCCTGACTCTGAAGTAGATGGCTCTGAACAGCAAGAAAGAGAGCAGACCACTGGATAGGCAATGAAAAATGTCTTGAACCTTGTTGTAATACACTCAGGCTACTATAAGAGAATCCTAAAGACATGATGGCTTATAAACAAAGAAGGTTATTTCTCATAGTTCTAAGGGATGGGAAGCTGAGATCACAGCCCCAGCATATTCGGTATGTTGTGAGGGTCCACTTCTCATGTGTGGATCTTTTCAGTATTCAGTACCCTCTCACATGGTAGGAGAGTTTATTTTCTCTACTAACAGCACTAAGTGCAGTCATGAGGAGAGACCCTAATCACTTTCCGGAAACTCTTACAGCTCACACTGCCACACTGGGCTTTAGAGTTTTGACGTGAATCTGCAGACATGAGACCATTCATTCTCTATGTGGAATACCTGCTATTGGCATCCGTAAGTTTTTGATAGACACTGTGAACAGGAAGACACCAGAGGAAGGGAGGAGTCGTTTCTGAAGCGAGTTTCTACTGAGATAAACATTAGCTCACTGATAAAGCTCAACATGAAGACCACACAAATCAGTTACCTAAGAACTCATCTTAGGTTAATTGACTGAAGTGGGAATGCCTTTCTGTATGCTGTATATCTCAATCTTTAAATAAAGGAGCTGTTTTGGGCCATGACAGGCACCATAGAAGAAGTAGGAGGAGGAATCAGAATAGGTAGGAAAGGAAGGGCGGAGTCAGGGGCAGACCGAGCTGAAGCCCAAAGGAGCAACATGTAAGGAACACAGGTGAGCCACGGGCCACATGGCAGACAGATTAATAGAAATGGGTTGATTTAAGATATGAGAGCTAGCTAGCAATGTGCCTGAGCCATAGACCAAACAGCATAAAGTTAATATAAGCATCTGAGTCATTTCTGGGGACCTGAGCGGCTGGGCGGCTGAGGGGTCTGGCTCGGCAGGGTCTGGGCCTCTGGCCGCCCGGGACTGAGAAACCCCAATACAACAGTTGACAAATTAACTTTCGTGGCTTTTATGAAACCAAACCCAAGAAAATCTCCCACAGTTCCTTTCTGTAGCTATGTGGCTTATATTCACAATGCAGTCGAGTTAGCCTTGGGTAGTATTTAAGCAGAAACTCATCCATGTTTCTTGAAAAGCAATTATATGCTCAATATAAGGCTAAGAATTATTGGGTGCTGAAACACAAATTCTAGTTGGTATTTAATGAAAACTCAGAGCCAGATATTGGGGAAGAGTTGGAATATTGGGGAAGAGCTGGAATATCAGTGAAAGGAAACAGACCACAGTCAAATCTCACCCAGCCATCTTCCCAGGGTAAAAGCTATCTTCAGGAGTCCTCAGCCTGGCTCATTGCTTCTACAGAATATCTCAATGTCTTTCTGTGCCCACTTTAAATATCTTCTTCACTCAGTAGTTTCACTTCTGGGTTCAAGTCTGCATCATAATGTGGGAGATTATGCTGTTACATTGTAAATAATTGTCCCACCCACTGGTTTAATAAAAAGCACTGACTGGCCAAAGGCAGGCAGGAACTGTAGGTGGGGTTACCAGACTAAGAAAACTCTGGGAAGAGGAAGCACAGAGCAGAATGCCAGAGAGAAGCCGGAGGAAGCAGAGGACAACCATGCTGCTGTGAGAAAAGGTACCGAGCCGCATGGCTGAACAGGTTAAAAGTCATGGGTTAGATTAAGGGTAAAGAGTTAGCAAGTCATATGCTTGGCCCTTAGGTCGTTCAGCTGAAAACTATTGTAAACATCTGTGTGTTTCTGCAGGTCTGTGGGTCTGCGGGCCTAAACCTTGAGGCTAGGCCGGAAAGTCCAGGCCAGCAACCTCATACTACATCATAATCCTAAAATTAGGATTAAAGGTGTGAGCTACTACTGTTCGATTGTTAGGCCTAAAACTCACAGAAACACAGAAATATCTCTGTACCTGGAGTTACGGAATTAAAGGCATAGGTCACCACTTGGTCTTTCCCATGCTGGTATTAAATGCGTGAGTTACCAGCTGTCATTGCTGTGCTGGGATTAAAGGTGTAAATCACCACTCTCTGACCCTTGTAGCTTGACTGTGGGTGACTCTGTTCTCTGATATTCCATTAAATATAAAATATACCACCACAAGATACTGAGTTGAGAAAGAGGCATCAAAGAAAACACGCACACACACAATATTTAACTTTGTGAGTAAATAATGAAAAAGAGCAGCAATAGATATCACAAGAGTGGATCATTGAAAGTTGATTCCAGCGTGAGGGGATGGAGAAGTGACACATTAAGATATATTTGAGATGAGGTTAATGCCTTAAGAGACAGGAAGTTGCCAAGCAAAGCAGAAGCAGGGAAGAGCTGTGAGTGTGCCACAGTTTTAAGTCTGGAGACATTTTGCTTGGCTTGAGGGACCAGCTGAAGGTAACAATGTGGCAAGTGGTGAGATGAACTTCCAGTTTCTCAAGGCATTTTGAATAATGGTACAGATTGAGAGTTTAGAGCTTGAGCAGACCTTAGAAAAGAAACAAGTGGTTTGTGCTGTGACTATCTCTCCAGCTCTAATATTGAGAAAGGATTGTGGAGGGGCAGAAATGGATGAGGGCCAGCCAGTTATGTGAGCCTTGCAAGGGACAGAGAAAGGAAGGCATAAAGATTAGACCTGACATTCAGATGTATTTTAACAAATCCTGTAAAACTGAAGCTCTGTGCGGGTGGAAGCTTTGGAGATGCTGGGATGTATGATCTTGGAGGTCCATCTTGATTTGCTCCCTCAGGCTTCTAGTAGTGTTCATTTATGAAGGGCCAACTCTATATTCCAGCTCACCACGCCCTTATTAGCTGCTTTTACCCTTCTGAGGGGGATCTTTACTGAATTTCCCATTTCTCAGTTTCCAAATCTCCAGTTGTGCCTGCTCCATTTCTCTGTACCACAGTCTGTTTTTTTAAAATTATTACATTCCCTTCTTTCTCAATATTAAATCATTTTAAAGTTTAATTTAGAATAGTCTTTGTTATTTACCCTGTCTCGTCATACATACATTCTTCCGGTTTCTAGGTTTATGGTCTCTTTCTGCATCTTCCACCAGCCATTTAACGCGCCTTCATTTTTCCCCTGCGAGTGTCAAACATCATTTATAGCTGTCATGCTCTGTGGCATTACATATTGTTCACCATGGAGTTTAGGAGTCACTAAATAATTACTTCTCCTTCTCATAACCTCTAGGGAATGAATATGAACACTGGGCTTTTGATGGACTTGGTCGCGTGACTTGAATCAGCCAATGAGGTATTACAAACCTAATTTGGGTAGTGGCTGTCTGAAGCAGTTCATTGTGTCTTCTTAAACGCGCCCAGGAGAAGAACATGCCTTGAACAATTACTGCTCCCTGGAGAGTGAGAACCCCCTGGAAGAGATCTTAACCAAAGCTGCCTGGAGCCAACAAAGACCAGACTCCACTTAGATCATCCATCTTCTCCACATCTCCTTTCCATTCACCAGAAGCCATGCCACGCCACCCAGCCAATCTTTAAACGTGTACATGACCAGTGAATATTGATTGCAAAATTACATGGAGACTGTGGCTGGTTGTTATACGGAGGTACTGACTGGCATGCAGCCTGGCCTTTCTTCTAAGAATGGCTGGTAGCCTCCAATGCAGAAAGTGTTTTTGTCTCATTTTCAAGTGCTATAGCTTTTTATCTTTAACTTTTTGAAGCATTCATAGCAAGGATACTTAAGGAATGTGTTTCAAAGGGTTTTCCAGTGTCCATCTTGAACTTGGGAGAGGACTGTAATACTGAATCAGTTGTAGTATTATTTTAAGTGGTTTAATTGGAAAAGCTCTAGAAAGTTTTTGGCAAGCCGGGGGGTAGGACTTGGAAACTGTAATAATTGCCAAGTTATAATGAAGGACTGCTCTATGGCTGATACCTTCCTGCCTCTTTTTGACACAGATGCCAGGGCCATGCTTCTGATGTGTGATGGTACCATGGATAGGCCTGTCATTGCACTGATGTGTCTGCCGCTGATTTCTGCAGGGTAGATTCAGTCCTGCCCCTGCCTCTTTGGTGCTCTAGCACCTGACTTGAAATTTCCCAGAACTATGTATAATCCAGAGCCAAGCCACAGTCCCTCCAGGCCTGTGGAAGATCAGTCCTGCAGTGTGTAGGAGGCCCTCTAATATACAGGGGCAGCAAAGAGGCTGACAGAGTATTTTACAGTTACTGCTTTGTTTTATTGGAAATGAAAACAAAATCTAAACAATAAGCTTAATACATATTGCAGAGTTCGGCTCTCGATTTCAATTAACTAAAATAATGTGCAAGTCAACAATAGTCTGATCAATTAAAAAAAAAAAAAAGCCATAGCTACTTAGTGAAGTCAATGCCTCTCCTATCCTGGACTTTTAACCTGTTAATTTGCTCAGGTCACTGTTTCTTTCTCATCTACATTTTCCAGGGCAATGGTTTCATTTGCAGCGTTCACTTTCCGGAGCTCTGCCAGCATATCCACTTACACCCTAACCTCCTGATCCACTGGATAAGTCCCTTCAAGAAAGAGTACACTCGAGGTAACTGGTCTGGATCAAGAATTAGAGAGAGAGAAACATCAGTGGACCAGAGATCTTTAAAACTGTTGGTGGAGAGGCGTGTAAGGAAGAAAATGGCACACTAATGTTTCTTCTTGTTTTTCACTTAAACAGATGAAGCAAGGTTCCGAGCACATTGGACACAGGCTAATGGTGTTTGCTATGAAAATCTAGAGGGAAGGAACAGTTTTCTGAATTTTCTAATTATAAACATTTCAGTTTATGTGTTTGGTAGATTGGGCCATGTGAGTTAACCCACACTGTTTTATTTTGTATATATGTTATATATGTGTGTGTGTAATCACATATGTGTGAGTGAGTGCATGCGAGTGGGGGACATATGTATATATACTTGTGTGCATGAGTGCATGCATGCCTCTCTCTCTCCCCTCCCTCCCTCCCTCCCTTCTCCCTCCCCCTCTCTCTCTCTGTGACCAAAGTTGACTTAGCACCTTCATCTTCCTCAGTTTTCCCTGTCTTGAGTCCTGTTGATTAGTCAATTACCAATTACTTCCAATCTGGCTAACCATATTTTGCCCTGGGATCCCATTTCTCTGCTCCCCCAAGTGTTGGGTTTACAGCCTATCATCACACCTGACTGGCTTCTATGTGGGTTCTCGGGATCTGAACCCTGGCACTCATTCTTGTATGGCAAGCACTTTATTCACTTAGCTATCTTTCTAGACCCTCAAACTATCTTAAACAATCCTATACAGTCTGTGCCAGGCTGGGGAGCAATGTACCAGGATGCTGCTATGATCATTTCAGCTGGATCTTCCAGTCAGGTGATTTTTATAAGCTTGCATTAATCTTTTATCTAAGAAAGCAAATCAGTGTCACTGTGTCAAAAGACAAATAATCAGGAATAAAGCACCCCAAACATTTCTAGCTCTGGTGTGCTGAATTAATTATTAAAGGATGCTTTTATCAGTATCCCATCTGATTTTCAGTGAACCCTAAAAAGTAGACAGTGTGGGAACTATACTATTGTGCTTAAAAAATGAGCTCTGGGGTCACAAAGCAGACTTGAAATACTGACTCTCTTGCTCAAGCAAGTTATATAACATCTCATGCCTGAATTTTTTTGTCTGTAAAGTGGTGTTAGTAAACAAAGACTCCCCCCCCCCCTTTGTGAGGAGGAGGTGCGTTAGTATCTGCAGGGTACTTGTACTGAGGCTGGCCCACAGTTAATCAGCCGTTATAAAATGTCTATTCTCACGAATGCTCTTAATGCTGGACAGGTTTCCCGTGCCTTCTGGTCCATAAATCAGAAGATGTGTGCACATTTGCAGAATCACTCTGAAACTCTGCACAGTAAGATCCCCAAGCAGAATTGGACAAAACAAGGCCACAGAGGAGCCAACAGAGCAGAAAACAGCCAGTGAGAATTGGAATGGAAGGGTGGGGCTCAGCTGGGAAAGCGTTTTTTGAGCAAATACACATTGCACTGATCAGCAGCTTCTCATGGGACGTTCTCCCTGCACCATTTCTCTGAAATTCAAAAATCTCTATTCTAGGCTGGGTGCCAGATTTTCCAGCTCTGGGCCTAATGAGAGAGTGTTCCCTTCTCCCAGGCCATTGACTGAGAAAATGTGGCCAAGATTCGATTTTAGCCCAAATGTTCCACGTTTACAGAAATGTGTTCGGGTAGTTCACAGAGAATACGCATCTTTTGCTCCTGCTAAGAGGTTTTGAGAACTCTGGGGTTCTCTTCAAGCTGTTCAACCTCTGCCTTCCGTAAAATGACAAGATTCATCTCCCTCATGCCTCAGCAACCCTTCACTCTACAAGGTCTAAGAGACCATGAACATTTAACCAACAAAATAAAAGGGTCTCTCTCTGAAACTCTAGAGGTTTATTAAGGGTGGCTAGGAACAGGAGTCATTTAGAGAACACGTCTTTAGTGAGATGCCAGGATGGTCAGCTCATGTACATAGTGTGGGGAGGCAGTGGCTTCCCTGACCTCTGGGAAGCAGAGCAAGCACGATGAGGTACTTTCAAGCCTTCCTAGCCATTTGAGAAGTATATATTAGATGTTGGGGAAAGCAGTCATTGTCAAATGTGCCTGTGTTCACTTATTAGATGGGCTGTAATGTATCCAGGCATGGCTTCTTTGCTGTTTGTGAGAACTGGAAGGCAGATAGAAAATTAGGCTCACTCAAAGCTTGCTTTTGCGGCTTACACTCTCATTTCAGATTCTACCCCACCTATTCCAGTATGTTTGTGGTTCTCTTGTCTGTCTTTGGATCTCAATACAGACTCTATTTTATATTCCAAGTCCCAAATGCAAAATAGAATCTCTCTTCCTTTGTGGTGTTATAGCAAGGAGACAAGAATCCATTTCCCTTCCTACCTCTGTATTTGCCTCTCTGTTCTCTCATGAATACATTCACAATCCATATCCTGTCCATAAGGGCCAGGCAAAGAGTTTTCCCCATCTTTTTCTTCAAAGACTATCATTTTCTGAGAACTTTGGAGAATGTTCGGAATAAAAATTTTCCCAGCAACGGATCTTTCCTTTCTCCTCCCCACTCATCCTTGTTCTGATGCTTAGCTTTAACTAGTTTTCATCTAGAATCACTCAGGAAGAGCTTCTCAATGAGGGATTGTTTATCTTGTTCAGGCCTGTGGCCATGTCAATTGGGAATTTTATGTTAATTGTGTGGAGAAACCTAACCCACTGTGGGCAGCACCATTCCCTAGGCAGGGGTTCTGGGCTGTGTGATAGTGAAGAAAGCAAGCTGAACAAAATAAGGGAAAAAAAAATTGTGCATTCATTTCTCTCTGCTCTTGACTATGAATGTGAACAGAAGCAGCTGTCTCAAGCTCCTGCTGCTAAATTCCCTGAAAATGTGAGATAAAATAAGCCCTTTCTTTGTCATGGTGTTTTAGCACAGCAACTATGGGGATTTGAATGAGAATGGCTCTTGTAGGCTCCTATGTTCTAACACTTGGTTCCCAGTTGCTAAAACTCTTTTAAGATTAAGAGGTGTGACTGGGTGACTGGTTGAAGCAAATGTATCACTGGGAGCCAGTTATGGGATTTCCAGTGTTTGTCCTCTCTCTGTCTCTCTGTCTCTCTCTCCCCTCCCTCCCTCACGTAGATCAAGGTGTGTGCTCTGAGCTCTTCCTTTAGTTGTGAACTCTAACCCTCTGAAGCCATAAGCCGAGTAAACACTTCCTTTTATCTGTTTCTGTGGTCATGATGTTTTATAACATCAATTGGAAAATAACTAATAAAGTAGCAGAAATAAAACATTCACTTTCTTTCTTCATCTCTTCATCTTTAATTATTTTCTGTTTTTACAACTTAATTTTTTGTAAAAGATAAGTATCTCCTCTCTCTCTCTCTCTCTCTCTCTCTCTCTCTCTCTCTCTCTCTCTCTCTGTGTGTGTGTGTGTGTGTGTGTGTGTATGTGTTATATGTCATATGTATATAGGTATCTATGAAGATCAGAAGAGAACCATAGGATCCCCTGGAACTAGAGTTACAGGATGGTTATGAGCCATTCATCATGGTTGCTGGAAACCAAACTTAAGTACTCTGCAAGAGCCACAAATGCCCTTAGCTGCTGAGCCTCTCTAGTGCTTTCTTTTTCCAGGAGATAGGCCTGTTCTGTTGCCTTCCTTCTCTATGAATGCTGAGAGACCACCCTTCAGAGTTCCGATTTCTGTCTCCTGGGAAAAACTAGAAAAAGAAAGCAAAGGTTCGTTTTTTGGCTGATGGTTCATGGGATGGAGTCTCCTGTAGTGTGAAGGCAGGGTGGTAGAAGTGTGAAGTGGCTGGTGTCAGGAAGCTGAGAGATGAACACTGCAATTCATGCTTTCTCTTCTTCCACTTCTAAGGCCTCTTTTACAGTGGGTCTTTCCCCCCTTAGTAATACCTCTTTGGAAATACTCTTACAGATGCACCCAAAGGTATACTTCAATAATGTCCTGGGAAATTTTTTAATAATCAAATGTATTCTTCACAGGTACTAAATATCAGAATCAAGTTTAAAGTTTCATTCATTAATGGGAACAACTTTGCTTTTCCACCCTGTCATAATACTTAGCCTGCCAATGGACATCACACCATCATTCCCATAAGGAGCTTTTCATCAGTTTGTTTTCTGAGTATATGTGCTGGCTAGTTTTATGTCAATTTAAGAAAATGCTTCTGCAAGATCCTATTGTATGAAAGCTTAAAAGGCATTCTCTTAATTAGTGGTTGATGTTGGAGGGCTCAGCCCATTGCAGATTGGTACCAACCCTGGAATGCTGATCCTGGGTTCTATAAGAAAGCAGACAGAGCAAGCCATGAAGTGCAAGCCAGTAAGCAGTATACCCCCATGTCTTCTTCATCAGCCCCCGACTCAGGTTCCTGACCTGTTTGCATTCCTGCCCTGATTTATTTCAATGATAGACTGAGCATAAGCCAAATAAACTCTTTCCTCGCCAACCGGATTTTTATTATGGTGTTTCATTATAGCAATAATAACCCTTACTAAAAAAGTATTCAAAGACCACATATTTTAGCACCTACTAATCTCTTAGTTTCCTTCATCCATTTATCATCTACTGAAAAAAAACCCTATAGATTTCACAAAAGCCACAGATACATATGTCATTGTCAGTGGTTTTGTTTGAAATAGGTGGAGATATTTATGCACCTAGAACACATGGTATATCTTGAAATGTCTATGGAAAGAAGTAAGCTTACTCCAGGATGTTCAGCAACCCTGGAGATGACTATAGGGCCAGGAGAAGAACCTCAACCCAAAGAGAGTTGTGGCATTGTGATTCCTTTCCACATTTAGCTAGCAACAAAAAGTTGCTGGAAGCCACAGAAACACAAAATAGAAACATTGGCACCACAAGGCTAACCCACCAGAGCCAAGGGCCTCTGATAGAGGTTCAGAAAAGCCAAGCTCAGGGAGTCTTGGTGTTAATTGTTCTTGCAGATGCTTACCTCTTCCGAAAGAGGATTTCTGTGTATGAAGGCAGCTCCCCTATTTATTATTTCCTTGAAATTTATGATTTTATATATATACATATACATACATACGTGTGTGTGTGTGTGTGTGTGTGTGTGTGTGTGTGTGTGTGTGTGTGTGTCCCTATCCTGGTGAGAAAACAGTCACACAGATAAAGTCTTCCAGACCTCTATTCTCCCTGCCCAGAGAAGACTCACTGTCTGCCTTCCCTACGATTATCCTTGTTAGTATAAACAATAGTAACTCATTTGAAACTTCTATCTGGCATCCAAAATCAGCCACAGACAAGATAATTCACTAACATGTCATAAACTCACCTCTCCTATTGATAAGTGAGCTATCCAGAGCCAATTCACCCAAAAAAGCTTTCTAAGGCTCCCTGGCACCTGGATTCATTAACACAGGATCCTAATTTGAAAGTTTAGGAATGCAGACCAAGCTTTCACTAAATCTCTCCTAGGGAAGGTGGATTAGCAGATCAAAGAGCTGCAAGGTCCCTTTCATTGTTTATTCAGTCACCTAGAAACCCTGGCCCTAATGGCCTGGTCGGGGAACTTGCCTGGTTGGGGTATATAAGACTATGCCTTCATTGCTGCATGGCTGTGCCATCACCACTGTATCATGTTATGAAGTTGCTGTACCAATAAAGAGATTATGAAGAGGAATTTCTTTAAGTTTAATTCCTGAGAAGAGGTTATAGTAGTTTCCCTCACTGGTGGAAAAGCACATTACCTGAAGCTATGGAATATTTCCTATCTGGGACCAGACCCGAGAAGGCTATTGTTAAGAGGTGACCACGTGTTCAGTAGACATTGTCCAGGAGCTAGCTGGACATAATAATCTCTGGGAGATTTTGTTTCTATATAGTCTGTTTTGCTGAGTAAGCATCAGAGCCCTCCTCCACTGTCCTTTGTCTATTTCTTTTTTCTCTTCTACTAACCTATGCTCAGCAAAAGCTGCAGTTCATGCATAAATAAGTATTACACCATCTCTGCATTCTGGCACTTAGATATTACCAAAGCAGGTTAAACAATAAGCTCATTAGCAGTGTGTTTACCCAAAGAGTAGTTCAGGTAAAGGGATAGAGGAGCTCAAAGAATAAAAAGACAATAAGGTTCCATTTGTAAAAATCTCATGAAAATAATAAGTGTGGAAGTTCACTTACCTACCTCTTACCCAAAGGTATGACCTTCAAAAGAAAGATATTTTAGCGCTAACTAGATACTGGACCCAGAATATATACATAAAAAATCCATCTCCCCTCCTGGGGATAGTCCCTGAGAAAACTATAGCCAACAAAGTAGTGATCTGTGATAGGCAAGACAGAAGTTTAGTAAAGCTGGTATTGGTTTAAATTTTGGTAGTCTGACCCTTAGTAGTTTATTTTAGGCATATTTAAACACAGCGCAATTTGGTGAAATTTTTTCTGGTAATAACTCAGTCCTATGTATACAATAAAGTTTAATTTTTGACCACATGAAAACTCTTGTAAAAGTACATGTAGCATCTGTCATAAATATAGGTTGCCAAGCTTACAATAAGGGTATGGGGAAGAATCTGGTATGATCTTGTCTATACAGATAGTGCAAGTCACCAGACTATTAACTAATCTGCACCCAGCATTCTGGGCAGATAACAATTATGTGTCCTTCTCTTTGAAGGAACAACCCTGGTTCTTTTAGTGTGCTTATCTGTGAACAAAAGAAGCTCCATTCCTCCCACAACCTCCCATACTATTATCTACCCTCACTAAAGGCAGATCCTAGAGACCACACCAAATAAATACAATAGACATCCATATGTTTTTTCCAAGGTATGAATATTTCAGTCTTAAATGACACCTAGTTAAAGATTCCAAGTGTCCTGATTGATTTTATGCACTATCTTGTTTAGGTCATGTGATGCCAAATTATCTACTTAAACATTATGTTTGAACGTTTCCAGAAATAAAGTAGTGGACTCAAATCAGTGAAGCCAACAACCTTCCCCAAGGTGGGTGGGCATCAGCATGACTATAAAGAGCCTGAACAGAACAAAAAAGTGGAAGAAAGTTAAATTCACTCTGTTTCCATCATTGACACTGATACTTCCAACCTCTCTCACCCTGTCCCTTCCTGATTCTAAGACCTCTTTGACTCAGAGCAGAATTTGTATACTACTTCTTCAGCTCTCAAGAATTCAACTCTTAACACTGGCTTTCCTGAGTCTATAGACCAAGTAATAAATGGAAATTATGTCCTTGGGAAAATGGTTCTTCCTTTCCTTTTAGGTAAGTTAAGACAAAGATACATCTAGGTTACTCTCATAAAAGATACACTGAATGCATTGAATCATCTAAATTACCCTCAGAAACAGAATGCTGGTGCCTTGTCATCCAGCTGGCTTGTGGCTAGTTCAATCTTTTTTATTGTTTCTTTTACCTTTCCAATATCTCATACCTGCTTGTCCAAGCTCAGCTGCCTGACCCCTGCACAGGACATAGTTTAGAAAACTATCTTGGTTCCCACTAACTTTCCTATGCATTTACATGCCATTAGTTTCTCTAGGGTGGACATGGTTCCAGCCTGTGCTTTGCACTCAGAGGGACCAAGAGATGGAGTTTATTGAGAATAGTTTATCAGGCTGATAACTTATAGACTTATAATAAAGTTTAGCCTGCCATTTATGCTGTAGATCTATTCACTCGTCTTGTGGGAACTCTGTCCTCTGCTTCTTCTTACATGAATATTGCAATCTTGAAATCAGAGTGGCTGTGCTGACCTAGGTAGACCCCTTATAGGATAGATACCATTCATATTCCCTTATGAAAAATGGGGAGAACTCATAAGGTACACAACGCCTTTCCCCTTCCCACTGATATGTGAACAGTTAACAATCTCAAACAAGTTTGTCTGGTCCTGAATAGTATCCATGTCATTACAGTCCTAGCCTTGTAAATCTGTACTTTAATAAAGATGGAAATAAATACACAATTATTACAATAGAAATACACTCACACCTCTACCACTTATGGTCAACTGGTTTACCAACTACAACGTGTACAGATCACATCTAGGGACCTGTGATGCTATATATGTGTGTGTGTGTGTGTGTGTGTGTGTGTGCGTGTGCGTGTGCGTGTGTGTGTGTGTGTGTGTGTTCAACACAGAGGAGGTCTCATTCTAAAAGCAGGAAGGAAGAGTCTATGCTCCAAGACGTAACACGACAGATGCCCCTGGTAGTGTGGGAGAACAATGGGAGGCATACATTCAAGGGTTTATAAATACATGAGCCTGGCTAATTCCTGAAAAGGGATAAGTGTGCACTCTCTTAGTTCATTCAGTAAGTAAAGTTGTTTGTTGTGGATTTTTGTTCATCTGTTTGCGTATATTTTTATTCTGTTTCATAGAGACAAGAACTTTAAGCTAGGCTGTCCTCGACCTTACAGCAGTCCTCCGGGCTCATGATCGCTTTCTTTCCTAGTAGTTTCTCTATATTTTGTGTAGATGTGGTCATCCTTTTTATTTCTATTGATAGGTTTTTATTTGTAGTTTGGGGATTATAACTGAAAAGAACTTGTAGAATCTTGTTATTCAAGACTGAATGAACAAGGGTGTCATAGTTTTTCTTGTAACCTGAGTCCCTGTATCATAATGTCCATGGAATGCTAGCAACGGGCTGAACTCTGAACTCCTCCTACGTGTGAAAGAGTCAAATCTTTTATAGCTTCTGATGTTTGTATTTTTCTTTATTCTTGAGATTTTCATACATTTGAACAATAAAGTATGATCATATTTGTGGAGAATGTAAAAGAAATATACTGCTTTTTCCTATCAAAGTGTTCAATAAGACAAAAGCATCACTCTACAAAATAGAAAGAAGCCACATGGCAGAAATTTAAATTCCTCCAGGGTCAGCATTTTTTGAGATCAAAATATGTGCTCAAGGTTGCACTCAGAGCATAAAATTGCATACTGCTTATCAATTATATTACTTTAAATCATTCAATAACGTAAGAATGTGGGGCTGAGCTCTGACTATTCAGAGTCAGCCACAGGGTCCCTTTGTGTTAGGAATTTAAAAACCAGAAAGAATTCTGGTGAGCGTGTTCATCTGCTTAATTTGGCATGGTTATATGCCCTTCTGAAGGAAAAAAATCTTTCGCTTTGCCAAAATATTTTGAATTGTATAGGCATGTTCTTGTGACTCTAGACCATTTTCTTGCATATCCACCTCCTCATTCACACTCCAATTGCACCCTAACTCAGTAATGTGTCCCCTTTTCAACAATTTCATCATCATGCCCTCCTCCTCCTCACCATCTTCTCCTATAACCTACTAATCCAGTTACTGCTGTCCAAGTATGCATGGGTACAGGGCCATACACTAGAGCATTGGAAACCTACAAGTGACCATACACTCAAAGACATGATTCTCCACAAGCAGCTATCCACTGTCAATAGCTCCTCAATAAGAAGTTGAGCCTGAAGACCGTCTACCCCACATGTGCTGGCTTAGTGTTACTCAGATAAACACGTCTGTTGTGATTCTGTGAGTGCAATAGCCATATCAAGTACTAAAAACTGCACTTCACAGCAATCCTTACATTCCTTCTGCTCTCCTGTTGTGCCATGATAAAGGGTGGGGGGGGGGGGTTGAAGATCATCTCACTGAGGGGCAAGACGCAAAGTCTTAACTGAAGATATTGAAGCGGGTTCAGCTTTAGTCATTTAGTTTAGGTGCATCGTCTCCAAGTACTTTAGTAGACCATCAACCTCAGAAGAGTATCCAGGCTCTTTGTCTTGTAAGGTGTAACACTTTTCATATTACAAAGGAAGGATTAACGATGAGGAAAAGCGAAGACCATGACAATAGTTATTTTTAGGTATCCATTTGTTTTTAAGTGCCTTTTTCCTTTTTAAAACACCATCTCTAACCTTCATGACATCATTATAAATTTTATGTTTCCAGTAAAATTTCCCCCATCATCTTGACAGACATGTTCACAGGACAGGTTCCGACATCCACCAAGAGTGCTCACCAGGACTTTCTCCCAGATGCATCAGCTAACTCTACTCTTGCAGGAAGCGTGCAATGAACGGATGAATCTGACCTGTAGGAACATCTTATCTTTGCAATAAAACAAGTTGAGTTCAAATCCCATGTTAGACCTGATGAGTTGCTTGTCTTGATGGAAATTAGCCTGTCCTAAGCACAGCCTATTTCCCTGTCATGCTTTACAAAAACTCAAACACTTAGTGTTTCTAACTAAGCCACAACCACATGCTTCCTTGAGTATCTCCCCATTGCCCTGCCCTCCTAACCCTTGCCTAGGAGCTCCAGGATGACAGCCAAGATGGTTCCAACAGGCCTTCCCTATCTTTCTAGATGCTGAATATTTCAGCTTCCTTTCTTGCTCTCAAACTGCTACATTCTAATATGTACAGTAGAGTAAAACTAACCCCCTTAGTGATTCCTATGATGATTTCAAGAGAAAACAAAACATGTTTAACTTTGAGTAAATAATTTTAAAATGTTGTCTTTGATCTATATGTAAAGGAAATCCAAGAGTCATTTTTAAACAAGTGTTAGCAAGTCTCAAACTCAAAGGCATTCCTTCAGCTCCTTTCTTTCTCTGCCTTTCTCTCTCTCTCTCTCTCTCTCTCTCTCTCTCTCTCTCTCTCTCTCTCTCTCTCACACACACACACACACACACACACACACACACAAAGGCTCTGCTAACTTCACAGTCCCTGGTGTTAGGCAAACATGTCAAATCCTTGAACTGCAGAATGGTGTACTATGACAAGTCTGGATCCCTTCTGCATTTCCCTCTTGCCTGTATACTCTCTTCTTTGGACTATCTGATCAATTTTATGGTGTGTTTGAGAAGCTGATGAGGACCTGTGGGGGAAGCCCCAGCTCTGTGCTGGACTAATGATCCCAGTCTGGCTGCTGCACAAAGGAGTGAGGGAAGTACCTTTTTCTAGCTTAAAATGCATGTTTTGGTGGGAAAAAAAAGTAACCAATCTCCTACCCAGTTCTGCACAATTTTTCTAATGTCCCCTAATCATCCCCGAGTATAATTCTTTTGTCTGACATATATTTTTCAATATATTTTATTTGCATAAATGGTCACCTTTGTCTTGAAGAAAAATATAATACGTAGCTTATTGGGAAAGAGTGTTGCATTGATTGATACAATTAAGACTTTCTGTACAAATGAGACACAGATCAGAAGCCAGACAGAGCTTCTTCCTTCCATCACCTCAAAAACTTAAAGAACTCTCATTCCAGTTGTATGTATCTGCTTTACAATTTAACAAAACAAAACAAAAACAGAAGCAAGTTCAAGCCTTTTTACATGTCATCAAGTCTCTCCAAACTGTAGAGGGGACGCCAGTGTTCCCCATGTATTACTATAATATAGGTACCAGGGCAGGGGGATTTCTAGAGGGTGATGTGGTAGTATCCTCTATCCCAGAGACCAACACTGCCAGGAGAGTTCCCTGGAGACTTAATGGTTTGGACTTTTTATATAGCAGGATTAGCAGACAACAACTGATTGGTAGAAAAACACTGTGAACCATTCATTTGAATAATGAATCAAAAATATACAAAGAATTCAAGCAACTCAACAGAAACCCAAATACTACAATGAAGAGTGGAGAAACAGTCTGAACAGACATTTTTAAAGGAAGAGATATAAATAGCACAGCATATGGCATTATCAACATCAGTAATCATCAGAGAAATGCACTTCAGTGCCAGACTGAGGTACCACTGCACCCCAGTCAGGATGCCTGTTATTAAAAAAAAAAAAAAAAAAAAAAAAAACAAACAAACAAACAACAAAACCATCTGTAAAGGAAATATTCACATACTGCAGGTGGGTGTGTGTAAAAGTAAGTACAGCCATGTGACATCGAATGTCACTTATCCCTCAAAAGAGCTTAAAAATAAGGGGACTATACATGATCCCACGATTGGCTATATATCCAAAGGAAATTAAGTCATAATGCCAAAGAAATAGTTGCACCTCATGTGTCTGTACCACTGTTCATGGTTATCAAAAAAGCCTCATCTGAGGTGCCCACTGGTGATCAAGAGATAAACAAAATATGGTATGTATCCAGGATATTATTCAGTCATTAAAAAGAATGAAATACTATGCTATCTGTTGCAAAGTGGACGAAACTGGAGATTTTTATGTTAAGTGAAAAAAGCCAGGCACAGAAAAAAAAAAAAATCCACATGTCCTTTAATGGAAGTGGAATCTAAAGCAGTTGATTTCAAAGAAGAGTGATTTCTAGAGGCTTGGAAAGCTCACAAGGGAGGTGGTTTGAAGTGGGGCTGGAAAGGAGTAGGAGACATTGTAGTGTTCTGCAGCACAAAGGAGTGACTGTAGTTCACAAGAACTAGATAAATATTAAGACAAAGTGGAAGAGTCATGCTTGAAGACTCCAAACATGAAGAGACAGCAATAACATGCAAACAGTAATTGCTTTGATGTGATCACTATACACTATATGCATGCATAGGACTATCATACTATTCCCGTGAATAAATACAATTGTTACATGTTAATGAAAGTTAAAAATTAAAACAGAGTTTGAGAAATGGCTCAGTGGTTAAGAAAAAGCATTTGCTGCTCTTCCAGAGGATTCATATTTGTTCAGTTACTTAAAACTCACATGGGTGGCTCACAATCCTGATCTAGGGTATCCAACATCATCTTCCAGCCTCAGGAGGCATCTTACTGTGTAAGTACCTACTTAAACACACATACACATTTACAAATACTTTTTAAATTTAAAAAGTAAATGAAATTATACATTTAAAAAAGTTTCATACATCATACCTATACATAGAAAATTAGAGCAAATCAATTCAAAAGCACCAAACACAAATCAGGCCAAATGCCTTTCAATGGATAACTTATTTCTAAAAAGAATTATGTTATCTATATTACAAATACCATGACTCAGCAATGAAGAGAAATGAATTATTAATGCAGAAAGCAATAACAGATGAATTTCAGGGAGATATAGTAACTGGAAAAGCCAGTTCCTGAAAGTATAAACCTGTGGTGAGACAGTGAAGTCTATAGACTGAAGGGGAGAGAGATATACGATGAAATTTTTGTGTGTCTTGAATGTGTCAGTTGTGATACTTCGTGTTGTTTTGTGATATGTTCTCTTCGGGAATAACTGGAAAGAGTGTATAAGGTTATTTCTTAACAACTTCTAAAGAATCTATAATTATCTCAAAGTTAAGAGTTTGCTGAGAAAATACCGTGTATGGTTGTTGCTATCTCCCCTGTGGGGAGGGAGCAGGAAGGTGCAGAGAATAACCGCTCAGTCTCTGAGACCAAGTTGAAACAAGCTCAGTTTATTTTAGAAAGGGACAAACCTTATATACCCTCCTCCCAGCTAGGAGAAGAGCTGTGCTTTGCTGGCATCTGCTGCTGTGTTGTGGTCATCTCTCGCTGGTCCAGGTCATCTCACCCACCTCAGGACTCTGCCTCTGTTACCAAGGCTCCAGGCAGAGCACATGCTTTAAGGCACCAGTTAGAACCAGTTTGAACTGCCTGAGGACAGGCTGGCTCCCAGGCCCTTAGAAGTATCATATGGGCATGAGAGAACTTTCCTTTTAAAAATAAGTTCAATTGGTTCTTTGGGTACACCATAGTTCTAATTATATTCACCCTCCCAGCTCTTCCAAGGTACACTTCTCCCTCTTTCGGATCCACCCAACTTTGTGTCTTTTTCTTTTATAAAACAACTAAGATGAATTGGTGCTGCTCAAATATTGTTGGATGGGTGATCTTCCACTGGAGCGTGGCCAGCTCATCATGGGCTGCATCCTTAGAGAAAACCGAATCTTCCTCTCCCAGCACCTATGCAATTGTCTATGCTCCACTGCTAGGGTTGGGACTTCGTGCCAACTCCATCTCCATGCTGGGATTTGGTCTGGCTTTGGCTTGAATAGCTCTTCAGCATGCTGCCACAACCACTGAGTTCCAAAGTGAGGCTTTCTGCTGTGTTCTGAAGACACTGTTTCCTTTAGTCATCCTTTATTTACTTTTTAAAAAAATTTATTATCTTTTATCTTCTTGGGAAGCCCCAAGGCCCCTAACAGTGTTCTACCTTTTCTTTGTTGGATTGTAAGGCACTAATCACTTCCAGCATGACAGCATGTAATTTATACTTCATGTTTATTGCTGAGCATCTTTCTTTGCCCCCTAGAACAAAAGCACAACAGAACAGAATTGTAATCTCTATCATTTAATGATGCATGCCATGTGTCTAGAACTTTACTTGGTACACAAACATTCTCACAAAATAATTGTCGAACCAAAAGACACATCATAGATTTCAATGTGGTGGTCCAGGGCCTCAGGGAAATAGACTAGCATGCCATATACAAAGAGAGATTAATTAAAACAAACAAACAAACAAACAAACAAACAAACAAAAAAAAACCCAAAACTGTTTCATGTAGTCACAGAGGCTGGAAAGCCTGAAAGATGGACCAAATGGCTACTGAGTGACAAAAAGTTCCAAAGTTCATGTTGCTCAAATTCAGTCCCGTCAGATACAGAATTTCCTTTTGCTTGAAGGAGTCCAAAGGCTTTTGACTGCAAAAATCCTGCTGCCTTCAGCCTTCTGTGCTGTGCCTGGACTGATTGGATAATGAAAGGAATGCACTTTACTCAAAATCTACCAATTTAAATGTTAATCTCACGCGAATACACTGTCAGAGAAACATCTAGTATAATGTTTGACCACACATCTAGGCACCAAGACTCAGCCAAGTCCATACATAGAAACCACCATCACCATCAGAATTGTATAGACTGAGGTACAGCGAGGCTCTGGGAAACTACAGGTGGAGGTAGTCATCCCTTCACTTAATGGCCATATGCTATTGTGCTTTTTGTTGAGAGTAATTTGCATCTCCCTGTTTACTGACAGGCTGGTAACAACTGTGTTTAGCAGCAATGCTCAGAGCAACCTCAGAATTTTCTGTAATTTTCTACTTTTGGTATTTACAGATTTCAACACAAGGCAGGTAAGTTTTGTTACATCAATACAGAAAAAGCAAACAGGTTTTCAGAGAGGGCAAAAAATGTGAAGAAAGAATCTGAAGCATGGTGTTTAGCCTTGTCTGGGAGGTCAGAATCCATTTCCCTACTGTCTTGGTCCTTGCCTACAATCTTAAAAATGGAACTCTTCTTATAAAAGAGGGTGGAGCTGAATGTGGACTTCAAAGCTGCCTGCTTAGAATCAGCTGTGTTGAACTCAGCACAGAATCATCTCTGAGTATGGTCCAGAACTTTCTATTGTAAATATTTGTAAAACAATTCTCACCAGTCAAATTTATAAAAATGTGTTCCTAATGCCTTTTTCTACCACCCTGAATATTTCTGAGGCCAAAGAGACACAACAGACAAAAAATAATCATTATAAAAAAAAATCCAATTTCAATTCAACCAACAAGTGCTAGGCATGTAGCTTAGTATGTGTGAAAGCCTGGGTTCAATTCCTAGTGGTGATAAACAAAACAAAATCAGTCAACAATATAGGAACAACCAGGTTCAGAAAAAAAGAAAACATATTTGAGTGCAGAAATAGGTAAATATATTCTATATAGGACACATATTAAATATTTCAGTCCCTGTCAATATCCAATTCTACCATATATGACCATACTACATATTAAGACTTCATGTATAAAAACAGACAGTAGGCTGAATTTGGATATGAATATTAGCTTGCTGACCCTAGCTCTAATGGTTTCTTGGAGTTGTACCAGGTAAATGGCCATCCTCTAACTATAAAATACAACTTCAGAAGGAATTTTTTCCTTATTCAAGTTCATGGCCACCAGGTAAAATCTACATTTAGGAAAACCAACATATCAAGACATAGATTATGTAAGAATCTCAACTGACCATTTGATATGAGTTATGCATAATCAAATATTTAATAGTAATAACTATGGAAACCACTGATTGAATGAATAAACCATGTCAGTGGGAAGAATATTCTTGCACTCTGACGCAGAGGCATGAGATGGCAGGTAAAAGACCTACTTACATTGAGCATAATAAACTTCAGGACACAGAGTGTTGAAGAGGCAGAGAAAGGCTCTAGGTGACCAGGAACAACAGTCCTCTGTGACTTCCTTCTCTCACTGAATAAATCAGGGTTCAACTAACATGGTGGGTAGTTTGAATTGCTAACATGACAGAATCTTGAACCTCCTGGCAGAACAGTCGAAATGAGGAGTCATTTAGATCAGATGGACCTGTGGGTACATCTATGAGGGATGTCTTGTTGATCTTAATTAGGGAGGAAAGATGTGCCCACTGTGGTAAGCACCATTCTCAAGCAGAAAATCCTGGACCATATACGTGTAGAGGAGGCTGAACATGAGTAAGCATTGGGGCATCCTCCCTTTGCCTGTGACTGTGGGTGTGACAAAGTTCTTGTCTTGACTTCCCCACATGATGGACTGCGATCAAGAATTCTAAGTGACATAAACTATTTCTCCCTTAAAGTTTCTTTTGTCAAGGTCTTTTTTTTTTTTTTTACAGTGGCAAAATTTAAATAAAACAAGTAGATTCTTTTAATAATTTCTTCGGTGCCATGAACACCCTAATTCCACAGGAACCTGTAAAATGACTTCATTAACAACCAGGGTGTGATAAAGAGGAATCCCCGCAGAAAGTGATCTAAATATAAGTAGTTTATCTAAAAGGCTCAAATTTACTCATCTGTAGCTTTCTTTCCACTATCAGAACCTCTCCCTTTAGTGTAGCCATGATCCAGAAGAGCATTCCCAGACAGTTAGACTCAAGTCTGAGCTGGGGTGGGGGTGGGGGAACAAAAGGAGGAATTGCCAAGAACGCATAGTTCCTAAGCCTGCTAAGAAGTCTACAGCCAATGATGTAAATAAAAAGATCAGCCTTTCTATGATTTTAATTTTAGTTTTAATTATGTCTGCCTGTGCTGCACATGCACAAGTCAATGTACAAGTGTGCATGCATGTGACTGCAGCTACCCAGAAGATAGAAGACAACATTAGATACCTGGAGGTGGAGTTCCAGGTAGTTGAAAGCTGCCCATTGTGGTTGCTAGGAACCAAATTTGAGTCCTTAGGAAGAACGCTACACACTTATCTGTTGGGGCATCTCTCTATCCCCTGACAGAATCCAGGCAGTTCTAGTTACAGTATAGTAGTAAACACTGCGTTCTAAAGTAATATATGCCCTGTAAGAAAGCATTCTATTTGATGTATATACATACACACACAGACATACATGTGTGCATGTGTAGAAAATATAGTCTCTGTGTGTGTGTGTGTGTGTGTGTGTGTGTGTGTGTGTATGTGTGTGTGTGTGTGTGTGTGTGTTGAACTAAGCCTAAGTGGAGTAGTCAACAGTTGGAGCCTGGGTCATCTACAAAGAATTTCAGCCCTTCTCTACCCCAAGCCTGTGATTTTAAAGCCATTAGTGGGTGACACAGAACGTCCAACTCTCATCAGAACCACATGGGCTAACTTGTTAGAACGTCTAAAGCCTTGGTTTTCTTTTGCACTGACATCCAGGAAGTTGTGCCCCCCCCCCTTTTTAAAAAAACTAACCTTATTCAAGCAAGTTCTAAATCTCCAATTTCTTTTCAATATACTCACCTCTCAAACTACCACTCATTCATGTGGCTAAGTTTTCACTGAGGCCACTTCACAGTGCAACACTTATGCTCTCTGGGCTCTGGAGCAGCTGGCTTCCAAGCTGCAGCTTGAAGGGTTGTATTTAGAAAGAACCCTGGACCCTGAAGCTTCTTTGGGCATTCCCTTCTTCTCCTTCTCCAGTGCTCCTTGCTTCAGGCTGCCCCCTTCTATGCCAAGAAGTGAAATTACCTTTTTTTAAAAGAGGTTGGTTTCCACTCTCATACTGGAGGTTCATGAAATGGGTTATCACCTTGGTTTGCAGATCACATGGAATTACCTTCATAGTCAGTTATCATCAGGACACTGCCCTTCTAGAATATTAGAGGAAACCTGATCTTCTCCTGACAAGCCATGGGATGTTCACCATGGTCTCAGGACTCCGCCAGGTGGGTCTCCTGTAGTACGAAGTTTCTGGCCCTGACTTTCGGGCCTAACCTCAAGGTCTAGGCCCACAGACCCGCAGACCCGCAGTCCCACAGAGACACACAGACGCTTCCAATAGTTTTTGGCTGATCAGCCTCAGGCCCAGGCATATCATTTGCTAGCTCTCTACCCTTCATCTAACCCATGTCTCTTGTTCAGCCATGTGGCTCGGTACCTTTCTTTAGAGCTGTATGGTTGTCCTCTGCTTCCTGTGGCTTCTCTCTGGTGCTCTGTCTGGTGGTCTTTTCGCAGAGTTTTTAGTCTGGTATCCCTGCCTACACTTCCTGCCTGCCTTTGGCCAATCAGCTCTTTTTATTTACCATGAGACAACACAATACCCCTACAGTCTCCTATAGCTTCAGCATCAGCTTTGAGTTCTGTGCTTTACAGATGTGAACCTGCTCCATTTTCTGGAGGAAATCAATATTGGAAGACAAACAGCATTCTTCCATAATGCACAGTAGATCTTTCTTAATGTTGCTATATTTAAGCATAGTCTTTCTTCTAGAAATTCTCTCTCTCTTTCTCACCTTTGTTCATTCCTTCAGTATAATAGATAGCAATATTTGATATGTTAAATACATAATGTTTATTTATATAAATGTTGGGCATTGTTCCTTGACTGTCCTTGTGAGACTTACATTTTTTCCTCAAGTTAATGGTTGCTGTATATTTAACAGGCATCATTTTCAATACAGCCTGTCTTAGTTAGGGTTTCTATTGCTGTGAAGAGATACCATGACCATGGCAACTCTTATAAGAAAAACATTTAATTAAGTAATTCCTTACAGTTTCAGAGGTTTAGTCCACTATCATCACAGTGGGGATCATGGTGGTATACAGGCCGACATGGTGTGTGCCACATCTTGATCAGAAGGCAGCAGGAAGTGGTCTGTGACACTTCCCCAAAAGAGACCTCAAATTCTGGCCCTATGTGACACACTTCCTTCCACAAGACCACACCTACTTCAACAAAGTCATATCTACCAATAGTGCCCCTCCCTAGGAGCTTATGGGGGCCAGTTACATTCAAACTACCACATATCCATTGCACTTTCCCCAAGGCCTTAACATTAGTGGAGTTGACAGAGTTGGAGATTCTCTTCAAAGTTTTTTTTAATCCTTCAGTTCCAGTCAGACTAGGTGCTGCCAAGGGCTTCTGAGAAGCAATAAATAAATCCTCCTCGATGTGTCTCCAGTCTTCTATGAATCCCCTCCCCTCTCTGCTCGTTCCAGAATCCCATATCCCTATAGGTATCTTAATTCAATTTTGATAAAGGTGTATGAAAAATAAGGCTTTTAGGGGGTGGGAAGCCTGAATGCCCCAAAACATCTTGATTCAAATGCCACATTTGAATAATCATGTGCTGGATAGGAAGTCTGGAATGTAAGTCATGTTCTCTCCGAATACCAAGTAGCTCCCTTGTCACAAAGACTCAAGTGTTGAGCCTGAGATGTAGGAGGCTATTGTTCTGGTTGGTTCCTATGCTCTAGTGTGCAATACTTTCTGCATTCAGAAAAAATTTAGAATCCTATTTAATCTTTGGCTTCTGACCTTTAGCATCAATATGTCTTTCCTGATAAATGGATTATGGGAGGGGTATAGAGGATGCCACAATAGTTTAAAAGCACCTTCTGATCTTACAGAGAAGCTGAGTTCAATTCCCAGCATCCACTTGGCAGATCACAACCTTTGGTGCCCTCTTCCAGGGGATTTGGTGCCCTCTTCTGGTTACCTCAGGCACTGCACATGTGTGCACACAGACTTCAAAACACTATGCATAGGAGGTTTGAAAACAATTTAAAGGTGGGGGCTTCAGAGATTTTTGTCTTAGTTTTTAATTTTTGTGGTAGCAGGAACCATTTGACGCCAGGAATTTTTTTGTTATATCATTTCTCTTCTCTCTTTTCTCTCTTCCCTTTTCGCGAAATTTCTTTGTTCTTTTTCTACCTTTGTATCTGTTGTACTTCTTTGGAGGTGTCTTCAGCTCAGCCTGCCAGAGGTTTTATTGAACTTTTAACATTTCTGCCCCATATTTATTTTTATAAATCCTTAAATTTGTTCTGAATAGTCCCTTAAAGATTTTCGTGGATATTACTTTGGCTTGCCTGCTTAGAAACTCTTATTAAACATAATATTTTCCTTCCTGCTTGAGGTGTATTTTGGTCACTGTCTTTTATGGTAATCTGGTTTGTGTGGAAATCTGGTGATCCCTAGCTTCTGGTCTTACTTGAAAATCAGACATTTAAAAGCTGCCTGGACCTCCTTTGCATGGTCAAGCTTGTGAAGCAGTGGACGTTGCCATAGAGTAACAAATACAAATACAACAAATTAGTCCTGGTTGTTATACAAGATCCTTCCTCTTGGCCAGTATCAGGATCTGCTGTTTCCTTCTGGTCATGCTGGGTTATACCTAGGTAATCTTGTGACTACATAGTTATGAACAGAGGTTAATTATCCAGGGGTCTATAGAAGAATAGAGCAAATAAAATGTGTGTGTATATGTGTGTGTATATGCGTGTGTGTATATGTGTGTGTGTATGTGTGTGTGTATGTGTGTGTATGTGTGTGTGTATGTGTGTGTGTGTGTGTATGTGTGTGTGTGTGTGTTTGCTTGCCCGTATGTAAGTATGCTTGAAGAAGATAGGTGTCTGCTCTCTTGGAGCTGGAGTTAACAGGCAGCTGTGCGTCACCCATGGGTACCGGGAACCAAAGCAGGATGCTCTGCAAGAGCAGGACTCATTTAGAACCACTGAGTCCTCTCTCCATCCCCAAATGGTTATTCTGCGTTTTAGAAATTTCTGACTATAAGCTAAATCCTAAAGGAATTATTTTGTATCTCCTCTCTCCTACTGAAAATTACAGCCAGACACTTTACAAATTGAAAGATGGCACATCTGTCCAGGTTCTGTTCACCTAGTCATCATGCATCAATGGGTTTATTAACAGGATCCCCCTAGCATGTATTTCTGGTTTATTTTTCTATATGCCGTGAAGATTGCATCAGCACACAACACAATAGCAAGACTGTTCCTCTTAGTAGCCTAGGAAGCCCTGGGCTGGTGTGCTAACACATTCTTAAAAGCTAAAACTAACAGAACTTCTGTCGGATGTAGCTTTAAAACTTCCTATTAAATTTCAAGTGAGTTATTTTTAAAGTAAACTATAAATCCACTGTGGCAGAAAATGTAGTATTTTATCAGAAGGCCTCTGTGGATACCTGATTACCAAGCACAGCCAGGAAAGACTGAAATATATAGGGCCAGATTAGATACTAACATGTCCATAAAGCTAATGGCACCTTTCTATGGCTTGAATGCTGTGGAAGACCAGGGGTTAACAGAAATGAATGTGAAGGAACCACTGAAGAAGTCAATTTTTATGAGCAAGGAAGACATTGAGTCGTTCAGGGCAGATGATGTGATAGATAGAACTATTGCAAGTTTCTTGCAGTGAATCCTGGGATGACTGACTCCTATGAACTTGCCTGACTGTGGTCTACTTGAAAGTGAACAATTTATTCTGCAAAATTATATATGTGCATGTATATGTATATATATGTGAATCGTACTAACTTATAAAGTACTATACCTTCTATAGGGATTTCCTGCTCTAAAAAATAAGCATATAACAGACAATGAAGAAGTTGTTTCAACAAACAGAAAATATGTGGCCCATCCCATTCCTTTATTCCCCACCCTTTTTCCCAGGAAAAACTCCTTAGGATAAGTCTGTGTAAAATTTTCCACCTTCATTTAGCACAATTAATTCATAGATTCATGAGGATTCTCCCTCAATCCACATCGAGTGTGAATTTCTGTATGCAACCTTAAGATAGAAGAGAGAGAGATGGAGACGGGGGGGTGGGGGGGTGGAAATGAAATGTCCAATCATGTATAACCAGGCAATTGGGAACTTCTGCTGGGTTCCCTCAGATGGTGCACATATACCTGCATGTGGGAGTCAGTAGACAGTCTTGGACGTAATTCCTTCCTAAGTGCCGTCCGTCTGCCTTTCCATGTACTTGGGCTTGTGAATCCAGAACTCCCTGCCAATGTTTTAAAATATTGGAGCCCGCTGCATCCTTGTGGCCACCTTTTCCTCTCAGTCTGTGTCGTTCTGAAAGAGGCGCAAGCCCTCCCTTCCCTCAAACAATAGTACAGGGGCACAGGAAACATCTCTCTTTCTGCTCTGTGGTGTGGTCAGGGACAGTGTATTTGGAGGGGACCCTGAGAACGTGAAGGGTGAGTTGACATTATGGAAACACAAACATTCTTAAATAGTACAGAAGAAACTTTTCTGTGTGTGTGGAATGCCCTTTGGCCACTTCAGCTCTCCCCCACTCTTACTCTGCTCTGCCTCACCCCCTGCTGAGATGCTAGCAGCCGTCTCTTTTTTGTTTGTTCTCTCCGGTTTCCTTCCTTCCCATACTTGAAAATTTTTAATTTTTTCTCTGTGGAACATGGTAATAATGCTTTCTTCATGCCTGACTTCCAAAATCAACCTCAGGCAAATTTTACACACACACACACACACAAACACACACACACATCATATGAAGTACAATTCTTGCTTTATTGAAGGGCAGATATCCCACAGAACATGTCCTTTACAGTTAAGTCTGGCCTAACTGGCTAGCATCCAGGCTCAGCAAAGCAAAGCAAAGTATGCCACACATAGAAGGAACTTCTAAAGAGAGAAAGCTCATAAGCAATGTCAATGGCAAAGAGCAGATTTTCACAAGTTGAACCGCCAGGGCAGGGGGAGAGTTCAGTCCATAGAGTGCTACCGTGCAAGATTGAAAGCCTAAGTTTGAATCCCATGACCCATGCAGAGAAGGATAGCCAGTTAGGCAGGGGTGCATGCACTTAGAATCTCTGCTAGGGAGGCTGAGGCAGGCAGATCCTTGGAGCTTGCTGGCAGCCAGCCTAGCCTAACCAGCAAGCCTTGGGCTAGTGACACTCCATTTTACAAAATAAGGGGAACAGCACTTAAGGCAGAATGGTATCTGAGACTGTCTTCTGGTCTCCACATTCATACATACATGTGCACGTACACATTCTCATGTACCTCCACATTCATGAACAGTCACATAAAATAAGTAAATAAAAACAATATGTAATGAACAAGCATGATTATGTGACAATTATGGACTGTCAGAACTTCATCTGCCTTCCAGTGTTTATTCAGCCTGTTGTCTTGGACATAATTCTCCTAGAAGCTATGCTCACAGTGAATGGGCTAATCCAGAGAGAGCCTTCTCTCGAGCTGGGCTGTTCTACGGTGGGTTCTCCACTCCAGCAATCACCAAAGAGGATTCAGAGCCCAGGTCTCCTCCTGGGCCTCCAAGACTGTGCTGGCAGTGAGGAGCACCTGAAGGGAACCCGACTGTTTCATGAGTTTGATTGCAGTCGGGGGGGGGGGGGGGGGGGAAAAAGCTCCCCAGGCTGGTTGCAAGACCTCTATTGTCGGCCAGATAAGCTCAAGGAGAAAGCTAGACCCCAGTCTTTAGAAAACTCCACTAAGAAATACAAACCTCTTTTTAGAGTTGCTAATGCAGAAAAGCAGTATGATCCCCAGGGAAGAGGAAGGCAGGAGAAACCAGCTCTGTAAGGGGAGCTGTAGTGGAATTTAGTTGGATCTCGTGTCTTTCAGCATCTCTGTGTTCCCAGACGGCTCTCATAACCTTTCCACATGAGCTGGTCTGTGTTTGATTAAAGGGAAGGCATTCACCCTCTTAAGGAGAAGCAGTTCCCATTGCTGAAAGCAGCTGGTGCCTTGACAGAGGCTCAATGCCTAGTCTCCCCTTGGGGAGCTCTTTCAGGAGGGCAGAGGTGATGTGACCACACAGGAATGTTACTGGTGCTCTTTTGTTTCTTTCTAGCCTGATTTGTCTCAGGAGAATGGAAAACACGGAAAATAACTACAGTACTGAATTAAATAAATAAAAGAAAACATTATCACTGCAAAATAGCCTTTTTTATTATTATTACAGTGTGTGTGTGGGGGGGGAGTGTATGTGAGTATGTGTGTGCACATGTGTACCCTCACGCTTGAGCTCACGCTCACGAGCATGCTATGATGTGTATGTGAAGATGAGAAAATAAATTGCAGGAGTCAGTTTTTGCCTTCTGTCATGTGGATCCCAGAGATTGTACTCAGGGTCTCCGGCTTGGCAGTGAGCATCTTCATCTGCTGAGCTAGCTCATTGGCCCCTAGAACAGGTTTATATAAATAACTAAAGATGGAAAGCTAGAAGCAAATGTAAATTACAGTTTTTTAAGAGGTGGGCTGAGGTTGAACTCACATCATTGGCCATGAATCATAGTCACTGGAGCAAACACATAGAGAAAGCCAGAGTGGTGTGACCACCCCGTCCCTTGGCACAACTTCCTTCCTGCCTCCAGTTTTCACCTCCCTGAGGGAGACTGGGTGGATGCTGTGAGTGCTGGGGAAACCAGGATGCTCCTCTTTCCTATAAGTCACTCTAAATATTTGCATGGGTTGCTTTTTGCTTTCAACCTCGTAGCCTGTAAACTCAGACAGAAAATTAAGAATAAAAGAAGCTAAGACACCAGGGTGCAATTTATTAGTCCTGTTCTCTGTGGTCAAGCCCAAGAGGTAAGGTGGGAGAGATATTCCTTCTTCCTCCTCTAGCATTCAAAAGACAGTCTTAACACAACCTCCTGGCCAGGGAATCCAGGCTCCTAGGGAGCAGGGACAGAACACGGTTAATGTTCACTTGTGTAGCAGGGCTGATGGGTAGCAGTGAGCTGCTCTCAGCCTGCTCTACATACCTTATCCCTAGCCTAGATTTTATTCAAAGATGCTGGACAGAAAGCATCCTGTCCAGAAAGCAGAAATAGAGTATGAATCAAGTATGAATTTTAAATTGTCTAGTGAATACTTGAAATGATGTACAGGAATAGGTACAGCAAATTTTGATATGTGTATTTAATCTGGGATTAACAGCTAAATGTTATTTCTACAGAAAATTATTAAAAAGAACCATTACCACATACTTCATATTTCTTTTGTGTCAAGTTTTCTGAGCATGGTCTGTACTTTTCCATAGTATGTCACAGTGTGGATGAGACTCATTGTAGGTGCTCACAGAATGGCCATATCCACGAGAAAAAGGGCAGAGATGAAGGGAAGAAGGCTAGCCCAATCCTAGAGAGCCACCAGATGCCTTAAACAGTCTGTGTGCTGCACGTGAATTTGGCCAATGATAGCTCTTCATGCAGCCCAACTCAAAGCTAAACTTTATTTAAAACATTATGATATTTTTTGTTTGCAATTTTGAATTTCTTTCATGGTGAACTTTGTATATGGTAATGCTGCTTTGAAAGGTCAAAAGGTTGAACACACACCTACTTCACCAGGAGGGGAAGCTGAGACCCATTGCCAGACATTATCTTCAGACAGGACCTTGGTTAGATATTGTGTGGGGTTCATAAACAAAGACTGGCATTCGGCACTATGACCACAGGGGCCCAAAGCACAGCATTAAGGAAGCTGGTAGTTGTGGACCAGCTCTATTCCTGCTAGAGCAGCGGTGCTGGATAAAAGTTGAAGGAGAAGCCTGTGATCTGCTTTATGCAACAGAATAGATACAATACAAGGCTGAAGGCTCACAGACTCCACTCCCATGTCATAGTGTATGAGGCCCTGGGGTGGGGAGGGGTCACAGCACAAACCTATCAAATAACTATGAGTGGATTACTTTCACATGGGTGAGCAGAGACCCTAAACCAGAGTCTATTTTATTTGGAATAGTGGTGCTTTCTATACTTCAAATATTGGAGAAATTTTTACCTGTTGCATCCATCCCTTCTCACGATTTCCCTAGGAATCCATAAAACAAGAATTCTGGTGCTGAGAACATACAGGAGGACCAGACTAGAGATTGCTGGAACCATCGGAGACAAGTGTGTTGTGAGTCCAAAGCAGGATTCTCGTCTTCTGGTATTACCTTGTAGAAGAGGGTGTTGCTCTCGGTGGATGGTTGTAAAGAAGTAGTCAGATATAAAAGGAATTTCAAGTAGAAAGTTGCATTGTATTGTAGACCTGTATAGAACAGGACAGTGACTTCCTCATACCTTCACCCTGCTCTAATTCATAAGTTATTTGGTCACTGGTGAAAAGCACATCTGGGACCATGGGGTGGGAGAAAACACTTTATCTTAGCAGAGGGAAGAGAACAGGGTTGAGGAACTCAGACTTTGATCAGTGACTCGAAGCCTTGGTTGCCCACTAAAATGTCTGACATCCAACACATGTAGAAATTCCAAATGCAGAGAAAAGACCACCAGAAAAGGATATGATCCTGACAAGGTGATTGTGAAAGACCTGAGCTTCCCTGTGGTCTCCAGTCCCTTGCAGGAACATCTTTGTGGGCAGTGGGCTGGACACTTTCTGAGCCTAGTCATTTAGGCTTTTAGGAAGGTATTATTACAGAGACACTATCATCTAACTCATTATCTATTGGTGATAGACTCAGATTTCCCCTCTCTAAAAGAAGGTAGAGATGAAAGTATGTACTCCTTACCTATGTCCTGGTGTTTTCTAATACCAGATTCCATCCTGAAGCCTACCAGAAGGCCCCAAGTCCCATCCTTTCATTAGATGTAGGACATTCTTATCACTGCAAAAATAAATTTAAGAAGTTATGAGTTGAGACCAGCAGCAGAAACCAAGTTCATATTTCTCATAATATCGTGATGTCACATCACTGAGATATTTTTGTTCTTGTGGTCCTCAGGATGAACTGGAAGGTTCATCCCAAAGGATCTAGTCAATGTAGAGGGAACCTGGAACAGAATAAAGTTCTGAGTAGCATGGTTTGGAAGCACTATACAATAAACTACATTCCCAGACCTGATTTGATTTTTCAGTTTGAGACAGGGACTCATTAAGTTGGATGAGAACTCACTTTCTACCCAAGCAGGTCTTAAACTTCAGATTCTTCTGTCTCAGCCTCCCAAATAACCAGAATTGTAGATCTTTATAGCTTCCCAATGTCCATTTTGATCACCAATAAGTTATTCTTTAAACAATAAAGATAAGCCAGGCCTGGTGGTGCATGCCTGTAATCCCACACTTGGAAGATGGCAGCAGAATCTTAGAATTCAAAGTCAGCCTCAGGTTATACAGTGAGTCCAATGCTAATTTTAACCATATAATGAGATTCTGTCTCAAAAAAGAAATAAGTAAATAAAATGTGGACAAAGTTGGATTTTAAAAATGAATTAAGCCCGTCAACTTTATATCATGCCCTCTCCTACTTCAGTGACCCACAAATCACCTGCTTAGCCTTACCTTTAGCAAAAAGATAAAGTTTTCTTCATAATATTTTTATTGAACATTTGGGAATTTCACATTGTGAATCCCAATCACACTCACTTCCAGTCCCCCAAGGTCCACCCCCCTCCTTATCACCACCCCTAAAAAGAAGAAGGAGCTAGGGGGAAGGGGAGGCCAATTTGTGTTACCCATATATTCACTGGAGCATGGTCAGACTCTGGTAGCAAGCTCCTTAAAGAAAACTGAGTCCTTCCCCACCTATACGCCCCAAAGGAGCCATCAGATGATGAGATACACTTCATTATACTTATCACAATTTTTAAGCGATATCTTCAATGGCTTTCTGTCATGGCTGTTACTTTGGGGGGGGGGTCACAGAAGCCCTCTTTGCCTCTCTTTCTCAACTGAGTGCAGTCATCAATAGCATGACAGAAGTGGCTTCCTTGCCCTTTACAGTCAACAGGTGACTGGTTCATGGACTTCCAGTTGGTTTCTGGTAGCAACATAGACCATTGACATCCACATGGTCTCTGGCATCACCATGGATCTCAGCATGGACTCCGGTGGCAGTACAGACCATAGGCATCTGCACAGCCTTCAGTGGTAACATGGGCCATGAACATCAACACAGCCCACAACTGTAGCATGATCATGAACTTAGATATGACCCTCGATAGCAGCATGGACCATGGGTTATCAGTAGGTTTTGATTGAATTTACTACTGATTCAAGTTGATCATCCCTTTTGAACAACAACAAATGATATCTTGTTCAGTTTGTGAGTGAGGCAAGTATTTAATGATGAGCCACAGCACCAACAGTAATTATCAAATATAATTGATTTATAAAGTAGACATACTAATTACACACATATATGGAAAATATCAGTTTACCTTACCAATTATTGTAATGAAAAATAAGCAAAACATAGACCATTGACAAGAGTGTCTAGTTATTCCATCAACTTACCTTCCTTCTTCCAAAAGGAACACACAGCCTGATAATGCACTTGTAGCCCAGGCACACCACCAAAACAGGCTCTGAAATTATAGCCTGGAAGAGCAGACCTCAGAGGACTCTGAAGGTGACCCTCAGCAGAGCAACGGGAGGAACATGGTGGTAATGAAAAAAAGAAAATCATAGTCTCTGTCCCTTCACTTCTGCCTGAACACTGCAAAGGATGTGTAATTGGGAGGCGTCACACGAGAGGACTTGTTTAATCAAATATTCATTCATTCAACAAATATTTACTGAGCACCTCTTATATGTTGAACACTGGGGTTAATGTGTGATTGCATTTGTGAGCTTAGAGCTTAGAGTTGAGAAGTCGGGCCTTCTCCATAAAAAAATCCTTAAATAGGAGAAAAGTGCCATTGGCTAGGGGGAAAACTAATTGAGACAAGTAATTTAGATTGGTGGTAACAGTCAGAGAAAGTCTTTTAGAGAAAGTATCTTAACCCAAAACCTCAGGCAAAGAGGAGAATGCCTATGACAGTGAGAAATAGCTTTGTTCTGGGGGGACAGGTGAAAGATGCTCTCAAAGGTAGTACGTATCCTCTGATGAACACATGAGCAGGCAGGTATGGGCTAACCAATCGAGTGACCTGTGGCAACACTGTGTTCTCTATACTCCTCAAAGCAATGTGGCCATTATGCACCTAAAAATGAGGCTGGTGCAGTTGAGAAACTGAACTTTTCAATTTAATTAAACTCTACATTCTAATTAACTTAAATAGTGCTGCATGCTGAGAGGCCATAGTGCAAACCAGAAGTCTTACAGGTCCTCAAAATCACTTCAAATTGTATTCTGAGAGCAATAGGAACCACTGAAGATTTTATAAACCCAAGCTGCCACCATTGCATATATTTTTCAAAAGATCTGTGGGACTCACAAGATGGCTAACTCTTTGGGAAAACAGAACTGTAGTTAACCAGATGTCGCTGTCAATCAGCGTATCATATCACACTGTGTACTTATTGATTAACTTTGTCACTGGTGCTGATAAGGAGCAAACCTGCCTTATGTCCGTTATTGGACTATTGGTAATCCTAAATTCAGATCCTAACCAAGCAAGGTTAAAAAAAAATTAAGCTGCTTGATTATGGTACCCTTGGTGTTGATTTCAGGCAGGGACAAGAGGAAAGAACGCCTCTGACACCATTCCAACAGGCCATCCTGAAGAGTGAAGAGCTGCGCTGTGTATAGGCTGGGCTCGCCTGTTTGAGGCCATGGCTACCATGGTATGGGAGATCAAAGATCACAGGTTCATCCCTGACATACCGAACTTGACCTTGGTCAGAAAGATTGACAGTGTCCTAGAGCTGTGGTTCAGATTATCTGGGATCGGATCCTTCTGAATTCAAATAAAAGCAGTGTCAGTGGGATCCATTTACAAGGAGCTGAGCGAAAGGACAAAGACATTTGTCTGGGCTGCAACACAAGGCCTGTGATGAGGAGACACAGACACGTGAGGTGACAGCTTGCAAAACCACTCTCTTGAAAAACCAGTCCTCACACTTGGCTCAGTTAATAACTAATGAACTAACAGGTGTGCCTAACACTTTCTTTGTATCAGGCACTGGGCTCTGTCTTTGCAACAGGGATAATAACATTATGGGCACTGTGCTACTGAGATAACTAATAAACACATGCATCATACGATGCATATGTATATAGAGAAATATACACTTAATTCTCGGTGTCTAATGTCTCTGTGAGTGTTACCTTTACTTCATCCCTACTTCGCTCTCTGTGGCTACGATCAAACACTTTGATCAAAAGAAGCTTAAGGGGAGAAGGGGTTATTTTAGCTTCTGGATTACAGTCCGTCACTGAAAGAAGTCAGGGCGTGAACTTGAAAGAGAAATAACAGAGGAATATGCTAGCTTGCTTGCACCCAGGTTCATACTTTGCTGGATTTCTTATGCAGCCTAAGGTCACCAGCTCAAGGAATGATGCCACACACCTGATACGATGGGCCCTCCTCTTTCAATTAACAATAAGGTAGTCCTCCATAGACATAGGCTAATCTGACCTAGGCAGCTGACCCAGATGATTCCAGGCTGCGTCAAGTTGACAGTCAAGGCTAATAGGACAGTGATCAGATAGGGATTATGAGGAAAATTCCCACAGTAATGGCCAGCTGGAGCTCTGGGAAGCTCACTGAGTCAAGCACAGCAACTGGAGATACTTTGTGAAAATGAGCTAGGCCCTCCAAGGGTAGGCAACTGTGGATTGGCATGGGCAGTATGTGGAGCCTCGAGGGGTGGGATCAGACTGTGCTCCTGTGCTTGGGCTGGCACCTTGGAGCCCATTCCCTGCAGAGGAACACCTAACCCAGTCTTGACTTTGGGATGAGGGAATCGGTTGTGCCTGGAATGGATGCACTGTGCTAAGCTGACCCACCTTGGGACTTCTTGACCTTTATGCGGAGGGGATGGCTGGATCAGAAAGGGAGAGACTGAAGGCTGACTGGGAGGGATTGGAAGGAGGGAAGGGAGGGGAGCAGGGATACATATATTAAAGTGACTTTTTTTATTAAAAAAAATATATATATAACCAAAATTTAAAAAATAATTTCTATTTTGGTCAGGAACTCAAAATATATGGCTATAAAGCCATTCATTATTATCTTTTGGAGTCTATAGTGTTCGTAATGCCATTACTTGTCTATTCTTGATATTAGTAACTGTTTTTCATATTTCAAAATAATCTTGTAAAAATTTTCCAATTTTATTAAACTCTTCAAATATAAAAAAAAAAAAAATTATCAAGGTCATGTACCTCGTCAGGGGCCATAGGCTCTGTGTGCCCTGACCATATATTCTCTCCAAAAGCTGTTACAAATATGGACCCAATAGCCATATTTGGGAAATACGGAAAAGATCTTCAACATATTTTGAGTCAATAACTGCACCTAAACCCGTGGCCATTAGTCAGTTCAGACTGTATGGCTAGCACTTGATGACCATTAGTCAGTTCAGACTGTATGGCTAGCACTTGATGACCATTAGTCAGTTCAGACTGTATGGCTAGCACTTGAGTTTCGCCCAATCACAATGTCTCCTGGATGGTTTTTCTCTGGAGGCTGAGAAGAGAAGAAGAAAAGCAAAGATATAAAGATGTGATGATGTCAGCTTTGTGTAAAACACAGTGCATGAGAATGATGTCCCCTAGCGGAGGCTCTTAGGCCAACTGCAGTTGTGTCCAAGTGCATTGCAAACAATAGTTTCTCATTAAGGAAGAGGACTGTCTTGCAGAGTCCTGTGTGGGTTTCCACCACGAAACAGGTGGTTCTCACTGGCCCACGGAGTGAGGCAGGGCTCCTGGAGCCAGGAATTGTGTCAAAAATACTTTCCCCACTGCCCTGCTGAAAGACAATAATACAATGCTAGAACTGTTCGCTAAGCAGTTTTAGAACTCTTGGATGACACTTAAACTAGCGAATCTCTGCTACAGTATTTAATTTCATTCAGTGTCATCTAAGTTACCCAGTAGAAGGTGGAGGCTCCGGGCCACATCTGTTTCTCATTGGCTGTCTATCAGTCTGCATTTCCCCGAGTACTCATTGTCCTTTGAACATTTCTCCAATAAGCACTTACTCTTAGTTTTCTGGTAATGATGTTTCTGTGATTTAGAAGCTATAAATCATCTTGAATAGCAAAGAGCAAAGTTGGCTTTGTAGACAGAGCATAAAGTGGGGTGAATTATATACGGGTTTTTTGCATTTGAGGTCATCGTCTAACCAAATTATATTGTAATGTCATTATAATTTGGCCATTCAACCAATTTTTCATAATTACTTCTTATACTTTAGAAGCTCCTAAGCATCAAGAACATGATGTAAGAAAGAGGCAACATGATGAGCATGGTAGCACATGTTCTTAATCTCAGCACTTGGGAGGGAAAGGCAGTTGGATCTCTGTCAATCCAAAGCCAACCTGGTCTACACAGAGAGTACCAGGACATTCAGGACTACATAGTGAGGCCCTGTCCCTAAAGATTAATCTGATGATTAATTCAGCATAATAAAAGATAGTGTCCTCAGCATTCATAATGACCCCAACTCCATCATAATGACCCCAACTAAACAACTAGGTATCTTGTCCTGTGCTGCTGATGGTCCCAACATAAGCTAATTCCTGTGTAAGTACTGGCCATGATGGTTCTAACAAAAGGTCTACTAGCCTCACCCATGAATGACCAGTGCAGGGGCCCATACTAAGCAAATATAGACACTTGATTTCTTTGACCCTCAGAATGAGGCATGTTTTATTAGAAATTTTAAATATTATCACAAACTCATCTATCTGGTAGCAGTAGGGTCAGGTTTCAATTCTGCTCATTTTATCCTAAAGTACAGTCTTAGTGGTAGAGCCCCTCAAGGAGTAGCCAGAGATAGCCTTGATCTTACCACTACCTAGAGAGATAGGCTTGTGAAGATACTTAACCCTTTTAAGATTCAGTTTCTTGCATGTTAATGTTAATAACAGCACTCAGCTCATTCTGAGTTAAACAAATACTGTATCTAATCATGCTTAACCCGACAACTCACATACTGAATAAACAGTACACAAATGACAGGCACTAATATATATCAGCCAGGAAAGAAAAATCCCTAAATACAAATCCTAAATAAAGCATAGAGGTTTATAGATGAAGAACTGAGGCACGGAGGAATAATGGATAAGGAAATCTTATTCCTCCAATATAAGCAAAAAGAGATGCCACGGGAAGCAGAAACTGCAATGTATAAACAGCTAGCTTTGTGATCATAAAACAAATGGATCAGGGGAATTATTCTTCCTTTTAGAGGTTGTAGACTAAAGAGCAATGGCCTGAAACTATAGAAGGGAAAGTTTGGGTTTAGACAGAGATGACTAAAAACGTTCTTAACAGAGAAAGTAATTGGGAAATTAAACAGACTCCCTAAGGTTGGGATGGAAGAAGCCTGTCTGGAAGTTGTCAGGAAGAAACGAGGTGAAGAAGCCAGGCATCAAGGGCTGCAAAAACACTCATCTATTAGAAAGGACAGCAACATGGTTAGTGTCATCCTTCTAGAGCATAACCCAGGCAAGCAATTAGTAGGATTTATAACCAGGAATCAGTACTGTGTAGTCAGTGAGGTCTTAGGATGGGTGCAGGATACAGATGCTGACCCCAGGGGGGTTGTAACATCCATAGGATGTTATAGAAAGATGTTATTTTGGTGGAGTCAAGAGGTAAAATAATAGGAAACCTTTATACAAAAGAGGAAAATGAAAAAAATACAAGATACAAGTTAAGATTGATATCTAACTAATTTTTTTAAATGACTGAAAGGATAATCATAGTAGACTTGAAGAATCAAAGACACACATTTGGAATGAATTGGGATTAAAGTTAGATCTTGTCCTGAGTTGTGATGGCTTTAAGATAGTTAATGGAGGCTGGGAGATGGATTGGCAAGTAAATGCTTGTCTTCTCATCGTGAAGATCCAAATTTGATCACCAGCATCCACCTAAAAAGCCAGATGTGGTGGCACGAACTCCCCAGCAGGGAGGAGACTATCTAATGGAGAAACTCTCAAAAAAATAAGATAGCTGGCTCCTGAGAACACCACGCAGGATTGACCTCTGACCTCCATGTATAAGCATATCCATCCGCACACACGAGTGTGCACTCAAGTGATGGAGTGCTGTGCTTGGCTACCTCTCCCACCTTAGTGTTAACCCAATAGTTAGTCTACATAATTCTTCCCATTTCTGCATAGTTGGCAGATTCTGCTGGACCAGGCAGGGCTAAACATGTGCACCTATGATCCACAGGCACGTGGGAACTTGGCATCAGTGGTAACAACTTGTATCTGATTCACAGTTTCTCATCCTCCTGTAAATTTGTCCTTATATCCTTGACATAATCCTCAGAGGACCATGGCTCACAGAGTTCAGACCTCACAACACTTTCTAATCATTCACATGGCCTCCTATTGAAGAAAGAAGAAGTCAAATTCAGTTCACTCCTTGCTTGTTTTTACCTATATCAGTTCAGGTGATGAAAGGAAGAGAATGATTTTGATTGGCATGATAAAGAGCTAAATGTAAAGCCAGGTGTGAAGGCATACACTTGTGGTCCCAGTGCTGGGATGGTGGAGACAGTGGATTCCTGGAATCAGAGTTTCAGGCCAGAGAGAGAGAGAGAGAGAGAGACTCTGATTCAAAGGAAATGTGGACAGGGCCTAAGAAACAGCATCTGAGAATGACCTCTGACTCATAAACAACACACACATATATATACACACACAAATACACACACACACACATGCACACACATAGACACAGAGAGACACTCAGACACACACATACACACACGCACACACACATACACACACGCACACACACATACATACACAGAGACACACACACATACAGACACGCACACATACACACATGCACATACAGAGAGACACACACAGAGCTAAATTAAAAATAACTAGGACAAAAATAGCAAAGAAAGGAAATGTGCCCAGGCTCCAGTTAGAGAGCGGTTCCTGGGGAACTTAGGGAGGCACGCTGGGATGGAGGTGAGACGAAGCAGTAAATATTAAGTCTTCCTGTAACACTGAATTCCTCTCTTGTGTTCCTGGAGAGGCATCAGACGGCTCGACTCCATGATTGGCTTTAGACAGGTCCTTCTTTCAGTGCTGCCCATCACGTCTGGATGCGTGGACAAGACAGTTTGAGCCTACAGGGAGCTGGGACAGTTGGTCTTGTGCTTGGCCTACCCAACAGCAGATATATACCTTTGCTCTCAGCTGACTGGCATTGAACCACGGAGACAAATCAATCCCAACTCTAAGTGACAGCTGCAAATGAGATGGCCTCGGGAAGAGGGGCCAGCTTGAATAACTACTCATAAATTTTGCCTTCATTTAAAGCTGGAAGAAGTCTTTTCTCTGTACTTTAAAGCCTAATGGCTCAACTTCCAGAGCCCACACATATATATCCCCTATCATTTTGTTCTGTGATCTTAGAAATGTACCACAAGATATCACAATTTTCTAATACATAAATGTTTTGAAACTATCTCTGAAGCTTCCTCCTTCTCTGGAGTTTCAATTTTCTTTATATTCATCACGCACAGGTATTTATAGGGCATGGAAGCATTGTGTATTTATTTTCTAACATTAAAAACAAAATTACTCAGTGATGCTTGGTAACTAAATCTTTTATTCTGAACCTTCAGGATAAGTGTAGAGAAAGCACAAGAAGATTCCGTAGTGAGAGAGAAACGGAGCTTACTCTGAGTATAATGAGCACATGTAATAAAGGGTAGCCAAAGAGTAGGAGGAATGTCAGTGGACAGAAATGCCTAAGAAACATCAGTGGAGGAATCTGGTTAGTCCCACATGACCAGATGCCAGGTTAAGACAGACCTGGGTGACCAGAAATGTGTGTGTGTGTGGGGGGGGGGTGTGAGGATTCTGGTCAGACACAGGGGCCAAGTTCTTGTCAGACTGATTCAGCAGGCTTCTTTGCTAAAACTAGAATTTACAAAAAGGTGCACAGATTCCCTAGAAGTTTCCGAATATGGACTCACTCAACAATGGTCAGGTGAAGAAACTTTGGCATCCATCACAAGAGGAAAATTTTACACCACCCCCCTCAATCTATTACCCATGTGAGCACCTGAAGGACAAATTAACGAGTTTGGCACCAGAACCTTGAAGACTCTAAGCATAGTAGAAAATGGATAGGCAGAGAACACTGGTTTTCCATATGGAAATGGCCTTTCTATAAGCAACAAGAGATCAAGGACACTTGTGGGGGCAGACTCAGAGACTTGGAAGCTCCACCTGTCTTTCAAATTTCAAGATCTGGATGCCTTTTCAGGCCACATGGCATCAAATCTCTGCTCAAACCCCCAATATTAGCAAGGCCCTTAGACCCCAAGTTCACCCAGGCTCAGTCCTTACCAATCTATCCCATGAAGTGACTCAACCCAGAACCTAGAACCCTCATACACATGGGAAGTCTTAGAACTGTCAGATCTACTGCATCAAAATGGACCCATGTTCAACTTGTGATCCTGTGAATGTTTCCAGTCTCTCAACTTGTCTTATTTAGGATTTCTTTTTCCTATTGCTTGGGCCATGCCTCTCTGTGGCAGGTGATGCTGTAGGAAAGCCTCAGAAGCCTTCTTTGACAATGCTAGAAAACCATCTGGTTCCAACATCTACTTTCCAAGAGCCCCCGTGTGCTCCTGTCCACAGAGCCTAATTCATAGCCATTTAATGGAATCATCACTTTCTAATCTGTTCAATAGGAAGGATTTCTCCAGAAACCCAGCAGAGATCACACTGAGAGATCACTGGTGTAAACTGATTAAAGTGTTTATGTCACTTCCACTTGCTCAGATGAGAGGGTGCTAACTACACACCAAGTGACCCAGTTTCTGCTACAGGAAACCTGGAGAGGACAATTCACTCATGCATGCATTCATTCATGCATGCATTCATTCATACATACATACATACATACATACATACATACATACATACATATATGGAAAGAGTTCTCTCGGTCACGGTGCTTTATCACAGCAATAGAAACCCTAACTGTCACAATACTTTCATGCTAACTTAGGTGCTGTGGGCATCTGTTACCTAGGCAGCTTCCCTAGTCTTGAATGAAGGTGTGAGAAAGCATATTATTATGGACTAGCTCTCTGATCCTCTCTGCTAAGGAAGGGGAAAGTGTGTGTGGGGGGGGATGCCTGCTTTGCCTTCTCTGGATTATTACACATTCACCAGGATTTCGAGACTTCTTTCTCCATTCTCATGTCTCAAAAGGCTGTTCTTCTTCTTTCCTCCCCAAAGATTTGCATACCGTGCATTGTGGAGATCCTGCAGCTTTGGGTCTGCAGGTCAGGTCCCTCCAGCAGATCATAGATGGGATGGATATTGGGGTGGGTCAAGTCATCATCCTGGTTCTGGATCTGGGCAGCTTCAGGGTTGGTCTTCTCACCAGTTCTCCCTGTCCTTAGCACCAGGGTGAGCTCTCCAGCATTGTCCCAGTTAATTCACCTCTTGTAGTAGTGAGAGAGGGGTGGGGCCAGCTCTCCTGTTTTCATGCCCTCAGCTCTGTCACAGCTACATCATCAGCGCCAGTTGTACAGGGGCCACTCTCACAAGTGCTGCAGCTGGTGAGGGGCAGGAACAAGCTCTCCCACTCTTATGACCTAGGGACCAGTTCCCCAACCTGTCTCAGGCGTTGATGGGCAGGGGGTGGAGGGGAAGGCACCTCTCCTTCATTTCCATCACATGTCAGATGAGTAATTGGAACAACTCTCTTCCTCAGAATATCTGGGCTGTGTCACCTTCACTTCTGAACACATGGCAGCTCTGCTGTGCTGCACAGGCAAGGGGCAGTATCCACTTTCCTGATAAGGAAGAGGGTCACCTTTCTTGCCTGTTGCAGGTGTTAAGGGGTGAGAGGAAAGGGGAGAATTTCTTCCCCTTCTACATTGTCACATGGCAGAAAAGTAGTGGGGACAGGACAGCTCTCCCATGCTTACAACTTTGGGGCTGGCCACCTATACCTCCATCAAAAAGGTTGGCTCTATTGCGTTGCCCAGGTGAGATGTGAAGCCTGCTTTCCTGAGGGTAGCAGCTGGTGGGAGTCAGGGGTGGCTCTTCCACTTTTGTGACCTCAGGGCCAGTTCTCACACCTGCCTCAGGCATTGATGGAGGGGGGCACGTTTCCCAGCCTACACCACTACAGGACAGATGGGTGATATGGACAGCTCTGCCTTGCTTACTGCTTCCAAGTCAGCTCACCCACAACAGGGCTAGTTTCATTGTGCTCCCTAGGCAAGGTGCAGTACCTGCTCTCCTGAATGTTACAGCTTATATGTGTGTGTGTGTGGGGGGGGGGGTGTCAGCTTTTCCACTCTTATGACCACAGGACCAACTCTCCCACCTGCCTTAGGCCTTACTGGCAGGGTGAGGGAAGGGAATCTCTCCCCAGCCCATGCTGCCATATGACAGATGAGGGGTGGGGCTAGGTCTCCCATGCTCATGTTCTCATGGTTGGCTCACCTGACCTCTGATCAACAGGGTCAGCTCTGCTGTGTTGCCCCCCAAAAGTGCAGGATTTGATTTCCCATGTGATCACTCCCTCACAATCTGGAGGTCAAGGGGAGAGGACATCTTTGTCTTATCCCCACCACCTCACCCTAGGCAAGAGAAGTAGAATCAGCCACACTCCTCTCACACTCTCTGGCCTGGCTCCCCTGTACCCATGTGCAGGGTTGGTCAGTTGTATTTTGCTGCCCAGATGACGCACATGGCCCATTCTCCTGAGTGTTGTGGTTGGTGAAGGGTTTGGGTCAGGTCCCCAACCTCCTGCTGGTGGTGAAGAGTGAGGGCACCTATGTCACCACATGAGATACAAGAGGGACACGACCCTCTAGTTCCACATCCTCAGGGCCATCTTGCCCATGCCCCAGTGCACAGAGTCAGCACTATTGTGCTGCCCAGGTAAGGTGTAGAACGCTGTCTCTTGAGTGTTTCGGTGAGGGGAGGGGACCAGTTCTTCCAGGTATTGCAGCCAGTGTGTCTGAGGATCAACTCTGTACAGTCCTGTCCCCGTGGCTTTTGTTGGCATCAGTGGCCAGAAACATCAACAGAGACCACAGTTGTGTCAATTCAGAAACCCAGACATAGGTCCCAGCGGCATCCCAGGCCCAGTCATCACCTTGACCCTGGGTGGCACTGAGGCCACTCATCTCAGCCAGTTCCCCTTTTCCCCTTTTCTCTAGTCTCTTCAGATATGATTAATAATTCTCTCTCTCTCTCTCTCTCTCTCTCTCTCTCTCTCTCTCTCTCTCTCTCTCTCTCTCTCTCTCTCTCTCCATCTCTCTTTCTCCCCCCTTCCATACCATACCATACTTCTGCTGCTCACTCTAATAGTGTCCATCTGGCTGAGATGAGCCTGTGTTTTTTCCTTGCAGCCTGAGGCAGACAGCCCCAGGCCTGCAAGTGAGTCTCCTTGTCTCCAGTTGACCACGGTGCTGGACTGGGCCATGCTTCTTCATCACAAAGATCATTATAGTGCTCAACAGCCTGATGCCATAGGTGCCAAGCAGGCTCTTGGTTGGTGCATTTGGCTGAGTTCCACCCACCCAGGCACCATGGTGTAGGCTAGGGGTGCTGCTGGAGTCCAGTGATGGGCTGGAGTTAGAATCCTCCAGGTTTTTCTTAAATCGTGTGGTCAAAGCCAAGGAAATAGTTTGTTGTTGCTTTTGACTTTCCACAGCTTTATACCATGCCTGATGTGTAATTCAATGAATGAATGAGCAAGGGAATGAATGAATGAGCAAACCCACCAATATGTGAAGACAAAACTGACAGCATTTCTTATTTCCTTTGGCTGGAGCAGAATGGGAGCCACTTGCCACTGCCGTGTGTCCTGTTATCTCAATGGTTAATCAAGGAGAAGAAAGATTCCAGAAGTATTCAGTAAAATCCTCCCAGACTGCTCTGAGAGCCTTGAAGCCCGAGCATTTAGAAAAGGCTTTCTCCTAATAGTAACTCACCAATCCTTGGCTCTGGTGGGATCAACACCTAAGCCTGTGTCAAGGATGGGAGCTTATCTGCTGGCCACGTGACCCTACCACCTGACAGAGGCTTTCCTGTGGGTTTGGTGTGGGAGGAGACAAGAAATCAGAACTGTCAGTTACATGGTCTTTCCTGATGCGGGGGAAGGAGGGAGGGGCTCTGAGCAAGCTCAGAAATATGTGACCAGATACCCCAAGTGCAATAGTCTGGATTCCAGAACACGACTGCCCCGGCTCATCTCATTTATCAGCGTGTTTTCCCGACTTGCTGCCTCATTTCCCTGTGTTTTCAGGAGCAGAGAAGGCTGTGTGGATTCATTTCAATAGTCTCTGGAATCCTGGCTGGAGGCTTAGGACAAGAGTCTATAATCCCCTGCATTTGGGGACACTGTCCAGGGAGCTAAATCACAAGTTGCTCCTCCCCCAAATACAAAAAACAAAACCAACCTCTGCTCTAATCCGAGCTTCAGGACTATCCAGACTCCCACAGGACTGCAGAGGGTCTTGCAGAGGCCCTGGAGAGGTGGCACAATTGTAAGTATCTTTTTAAGGGAGCCTTAACCCACCCTTATTCTACAGTAACCATGAAACTGAGGTGCTCAAATAACACATAATCTAGTAAGAGTCTCCGTCTTATCAATATTTAATAAACCTGTACAACATCCAGTATTCAACAAAGACTATATATACCTCATATCTAATTAAAGCCTGTAGTAATAATCTATAATCTCTATGTTATACATCATGTGATCTATAGTATGCTATAATATTAAACCCTATCTCATAAAAGTCACATAATATAATCTATAATATGTTATAATCTCAAACCATATCTGATAAAAGTCAAGGTATTTTATATAGTGGATCTGTTATTTAATGACACTTTAGAACCATGGGTTCCTTACCTTCTTTTCCAGCCAGATTAATGGCCCTAGTCTACTGTTATAAAAAGACACTAGAACTACCACTCCTAAGGGCAAAAGGGAGCTGAAAATAAAGGACTTGGAGGACTCTCCTAAGACCGTTTCAGACTCTGATATCTATATACAAGTTTATTTGAACAATGAGCTCTGCCGGTCAATTGAGAACAGAAAGCATAGACTATAACACATAGAAAGAATATGTGTATATGTGGATTGATAGGACTGACTTACTCAGTTGGGGGCTAGTTTGCCCCGAATCTGTCTGCACACTGAAAAAAAAGAAACTAGTAACCACCCAGTTCAAGAGCTGGATCAATAATACAGCCCCTGTCTAAAGCTTAAGACCTAAAAGTTCCACGGAAAGCAAGAATCCATGTTTAAAATGTAATGAAGCTGAGGTCTGATGTCCACAGCTTGGCAAGGAAGCACAAACAGGCACACTTGTTCAAGAAGTATGGAGTTTACTTAAGCTAGAAGATTCTTTCTCCAAACTCTTGGGTCCCTCCAGTCCCCCAGCTGGTGCTGTTGGTTTCTGTCTACACACCAGTCATTTCTGGAAATGCTCTCACAGACACACCAGAGTGTGCTTTTTATCAGTCTCCTAGATGTCTTTCAGTACAGTCAAGTTGGCAGTCAAAATCACCTATCACACAGTTAGGTATTGCTGATCTCAACTACCCTAAGAATACTAAACAGAACCAGGATCTAGGAATCCTTAAATCATAACACTGCTGAGAAAGAAAACTGGCAGTCACTCACGAGTCATCAACTGGCCAGCAGGAAGGTTGGGGCATCTCTTGCAAATGGGTCACAATTTGCAAAGTTTGCATGGTCAAGAAACACAACATCACCTTTGATCAAATGGACAGCCTGTATCAAGTGTCTTCTTATCCTTCAAATAGAATGTCACAGAATAAATGACAAGGGCAACTTTAATGTCTCAAATTCCATATTTACTAAACAGAGGTAATGTGTCCATAAAAAATTAAGGGGCCTAGCATACTGTTTTACATGCAGGAGACTTGGCATTTCTGTTAAGGAAGTGAAACTGATTTTGACCTACCTTCAATTTCTTTGGTTTAACACGGAAGTGTGCTTTCTTACACTTCTGTTTCTAGAAGGGGTGCATATTCACTAAGATTATGTATAAATGAGCTGAACATGGTACACTGCTTTGCAAAATTTAGCCTATGATTTAGTGGTAGAGCATCAATAATCACAAACTAATCATATGATCGGTGTGCAAAATGTCACCAGAAGGACAGAACGTGACAATGAAGTAAAATTTATCATAGAAGCATGTTGAAGATTCTAAAACCTTAGGCAAAGGAATCATTCTGTTACTGAGATCTCTTTTACTAGTAAAGTTATGACGATCAAATGCCACCAGTTCACTGTCATTAGGTATAATGAGATCATCCAGCTTAATTGATATGGAGCATCTGTCAGGATGACCTTATGACATGCTGTCTCTGGTGATGTCACAGAGCTTGTTTGATTTATGCCTCCTCAAGGGCACCAGAGGTCATGATCAAACAAAGTGGCTATGAGGCCCACTTCTCAGTTGCTATGCAAACAGAATCGTTTTCATAAAGACTTTTCACACAAAAATAAATTCTAAATGCCTCTCATCTTTTTTGGAATATTGAAAGGGGAGAAGGAATGGAGGGAGGTAAACAGGAAGGGAAAAACAATTCTCATGCTTCTTTATGTTTGACAGTTAAGCGTGTGTTGCAAGACATTACAGAGCCCTTGAAAAGTCATTCTGAGTTATAATTTTCCAAGAACGAGTCTGGATGCCCAGCATTTAGTACTCTATTTATGTAGCATAGCTGTGACTCAGGGGAGTTCTGGGCAAAAAAAAAAAAAAAAAAAAAAAAAACAAACAAACAAACAAAAAAAAAAAAAAACAAAACAAAAAAAAAACCCCAAAACATGACTCTGCCTACTCTGCTGACTGAATGTACTTACAGTCTCACTCTTACAGCTTCAGAAACGTCCTACATTCTTGTCTTTGCCTGAACTGCTACAACAAAAATATCAAAATTAACAAGAAATTAAAAATTAACACTAAAGTAACAGAATATTATTCCTGGCAGTTCCAGAGATTAAGAGAGCCAAGATGAAGACATGTGGTGAGAATATACCTCATGATTCATAGATACCAGCTCTGTGCTGTCTTTATGAGAACAAGACAGTTCCAGGGTCTCTTTATGAAGCTAGAAAGCTCATTGGTAAAAGCTATGTTCCCTAAAGTGATACATCTTTGGATAATAGGAATTTTAAGAAATAAAGTTGTTAGCTAAAAACTGTTGATATTAGTCATGAACCTAAAAGATACGAATGTGAATAAATTATATTATTTGAGGTCATTTAACAGAAAAAAACTGCAGTACTAGGAACATAGAATTGCTATATGCTAGGTGTATGGCATCTTGACTAAAAGTAGACAACACATACCTTGCATTCCATCCTTGAGGCTTCAAGGGTCTTTATATTCCAGAACAATGCACTTGACTGAGAGAAGGCATGGATCTGATTTTTACAGGATGAGATAACGTGAAAGGGAGAAAGAAAGGAAACACACAAGATGTTTTTATAAAACACAGGCTTCTGTGCTGAGCAACTGTAGCAAAGACTGCATCTGAATACTTGAGATCTAAACCTTAATGAAGCTCCTGAAGGGAAATTTTCACAAAGTTCTAGGAACCAGTGCCAAATGCTGTATGCATATGAGAACTATGGAGCCATGAGACTTACAAATCTCCAACTCTGCCATGTGCTATTCGGTTGTTTTCCAAAATGACTGACTACATAATGCTCCTCCCCATTCTTAGTATGGAAGTGTTCCTATGACTACATATTTATCTTAAAAAGTGGGATTTTGTGGTGGTTTGAATAACAATGTCCCCCATAGGCTCATATATTTGAATGCCTGGTCATTAGGGAGTGGAGCTTCTTGACAGGGATTAGGAGGTATGACATTATTGGAATAGGTATGGCCTTTGTTGAAATTGCTGTGGACTTGTTGGAGGAAGTGTGTCACTAGGGGCAGGCTTTTGGGTTTCAAATTCTCAAGCCAAGCCTACTGTCTCTCTCCCTTCCTTCTGCCCGCTAATCCAGATGTAGAACTTTCGTCTACCTCTTTAGCACCATGTCTGCCTGTGTGTCTCCATGCTTCCTGCCAGGACAATAATGGATTCAATAATAACCAAGCCTGAACGAAATGTTTTCCTTTATAAGAATTTCCATGGTCATAGTGTCTCTCCACAGCAACAGAGCACGGACTAAAACAAACATGTCGTCTTGTTATTGTTTGTTCTGATTGTTGTAAGATGTTGATCCCTGTTTTAATTGACATTTGTTTTATTGCTAATGAGACTGAGCTTCTTTCCAATTCTTTATTAGCCATTTAATGCTTCCTGTTTGTGAAATTCCTGCTCTTGTCTTTAGTGCATACACTATTGGCATCGTTCCAGCTTTCCCTAGTTGGTAAGTGTGGTAGTTTGAATGAAAAATTTCTTCCAAGGTTGTTTGACAAAGCCTCAAGGAATCATATTATTTTATGGTTACCATGCAACGCTCCCACAAGAATCATAGACTACCTGTCAAAAACCCCATGACAAGACATGAGAAACCTCCTTTTGAGCTGTTGGGCATAGCAGTTCACGTTACTCCCAAAACAATATAGATTATTGCTGTTCCCCTTGGTTGCCGCTCAGAGGCTGAAGGTAAGTTCTTATTGCTGAAAACATTACACACAGAGAATGCAGGACTGGGGTGAACTGAGCTAGATCTACCTCAAATACTTCCTTCCTGCAGTCTAGCTTCCACAGTACCAAAAAGCACTATATAAACTGTCACAAGTGGAAAGGGGTTAATCAATAGTTCTACCTAACTGTGATGCCTATGAGCTATCACAGTGACCAACACAGCAAGATATCCATAAGGAGCGATAGAGACACCAGTATCTTGGCAATAACCAATAGGTCACTAACTAAACTTAAGATCCACGCACATTAAGGAAATCATGCCCAGGATTAGAAAGCCAATAAACTATTCAGGGCTAGTGAGGTCATAGATCTTAGAAGAGACCCTACTACTATTACTTTCCTAGCCTAGCATAATTCCTAACTACTTTCTAAAACAAAACAAAACAAAACAAAACAAAACAAAAAAACCCTTATATATTCAGATAAGTGTAGATCTCACCCTTCATCAAAGAAAGGTCCCTACAAAAATGGAGACCATTACTTAAAAAAAAAAAAAAACTACAGCTGGATATAATGCAGAAATCAATAGATTGTGTGCAGCCCAGCCCCTGAAGCTTCATCTTCAATACAGCTCTTGCACCTGAACATCATAGTAGAGGGAGCAGGAAGACTGTAAGAACCAAAGAAACAGAAAATCTACTGTGCCTTCTAGATGTGGCTGCCTAGGAACAATGGCATCATCAGTAGACTTGCTAATGCAGAAGGGGGAAGTCTCACTAAGTCTCAGCCCTAGACAAAAAGCTCCAGGCAATTAGTGGTGGCTGAGAGAAGGATAATTAAACCTTCAGGCATATGGTTATCCAGTAGAAGTGGTCAGCACTGAAATCATATACACATAGACAAAAATGAATCCAACAGATTCCGTTTACATGTGTGTGAAACTATATATATATAATAATAATAATGACGAAGTCATCAATTTGAAGGGTAAAATGGAAAGAGTTGACGTAGGAATTGGAAGGAGGAAAGAAAAGGAAGAAATTTATGATTTATTTTAATTTTAAAATATATTGAACTAACTTTTTTAAAGAATAAGAAAGATGTTTCTCATTGGATACTTATCTTCTAGAACCAGAAAGTGGAAATTGCTGAATAAAAGATACCAGCCCTATTTTTAAGGACCACAGCTTCTTAAAGAGGCTCAACTAACAAGAGGCAAGTATCCACTGAAAAGTCTCTGATCCTGAGATTTCATGTGAAGATGTCTGACATGCTGTTCATGAGAACAGTGATTCTGGAATTCCTCTGAGCCCACTGTGCCTGCAAAAATATTCCATTCTGGATTTGAAAGACAGACGATCCCTTGTTTGAAAAGTGTATAGATGTCTAAAAATGAATGGATGATTTATAATATAAGGTTTGAGCTCATAAAAATATTTGTATCTAGTCTGCTGGCCTGAAGACTCATAACTAAAATAAAATCTTAGTTGTAGTTGTAGAGCAGTGGTTCTCAACTCATGGGTTGTGATCCCTTTGGGTTCAAATGACTCTTTCATAGGGGTCACCTAAGACTATCAGCAAACAAAGATATTTATATTACAATTCATAACAGTAGTGAAATTACAATTATGAAATAGCAACAAAAATAGTTTTATGGTTGGAGGTTATCACAACATGGGGAACTGTATTAGAGGGTCACAGCCTTAGGAAAGTTGAGAACCACTGCTGTAAAGCATGTCTGAATGCCCAATTATTTCCAGAAGCATGATAGCTCACAACATCAAGAACAGATTATATGACTCAAATGGATCATGAGCACCCTGGAGCAAGTTGAAGAATATAAAGCTAGATAAGAGATATCTTGTTCATACGGATGTTCTAATATTTGCCACTGAACCCAAGCCCCAAGCGATGGTTCTAATCTTACTGTGGTAACTTTTCAGAATGTCTAAAAGGTAACTGGCCAAGTTATATGAAGGAAACATGAAGGAGTTTCTCAGAAACTGTGAAGAAAGAAACCACAAACCTCAAAGAAGTGGAGATGCTAGAATACGTGTACTGTGTGAGGCCAGAAAATATATCAATGCAGCGTGCTCTTAGAAGAGCTCAAAGAACAGAAAGACTGCAGTGAGAGTGGCATGCAGCACATTCCCAAACAGTGATGGTCCTCTGAAACTCAGTCATAAAAGAAAGTATTATTTTAAAAGTTCTATGCTGTGCAATAATGCTCTTGTAAACTGTGAAGACTTGTCACTTGAATTGGTTTAATAAGATGCTGATTGGCTGGTAGCCAGGCAGGAAGTATAGGCAGGGCAACCAGACGAGGAGAATGCTGGGAAGGGGAAAAGAGTCAGGAGTCATCAGCCAGATGCAGAGGGAGCAAGATGAGAATGCCTTACTGAAAAAAAGGTACCAAACCCACATGGCTAAACATAAATAAAAATATGAATCGAAGTGTAAGAGCTAGCTAGCAACAAATCTGAGCTAACGGCTGAGCATTTACAAATAATATTAAACCTCTGAGTCAATTACTGAGGAAGTGGCTGCCAGGTATTTGAGAGTCTCTAGTGGTACAGAAACTTCCAACAAAAACTTCTATTCCCCAGTATAAGTGAGGATAATAAGAAACCAGAATAGATGGGGCCAACTCAACAGTACTGTCTTAGAAAACAAGAGTCAGAGGGTGGGCAGCAGCCCAGCCCATGAGAATCTTAGAAACGTTTGTAGAACCAAATCTTGATGTTTGCAGAGCCAAGTTACATGGATATCCAGAAAAGAAGACCGCTTAAAATACCCGATTGAAAGGAACAGTTGAAAGCTAAGATCTACTGTCCCAGTGAAAAGTCCTGGTTGCTCAATTTACAGACCTAAAGACTTTTCCAGTTCAGAGCCCATAAATTGAAGGAGAGACCAGATGTCTAGAAAAAAGAAAATAAATCTTGTAACACCACAAGGTTGTTTCTGAGTCTGCTGCTATGCCAAGAAAACAACTGTAGCAAACACATATAAGAAGAACTGGCTGAACCACATACTACAGAACAGGGATACTAAAATCTAGCGATGGTTACAAGGCAGAGTTTGACATGACCTTCATCTAGGAACTCAAGATGTCAGTTTCCCCTGGTGCTAGGGAAACATCCAAGACCCTACAAGATGAGCCCAGCTAGGACTCCAAGCAATAGTGGAGAGGATACCTAAACAAGGCTTCCCCTACAATCAAAAGAATGACCTAATTGTCATGATAGAACCTTCATCCAGCAAAGGATGGAGGCAGAAGCAGAGATCTATAGCTAAGCACCAGGTCGAGCTCCCAGTCTAGGTGAAGAGAGCAGGGAGAGATTATATGAGCAAAGGGATCAGGATCATGAGGAGGAGACCCACCAAGATGGCTGACTGGAGCTATTGAGAGCTCAGTGACTCTGGAATAACTGCTGAGGAGACTTCATCTAAAGAAACTAAACCCTCTGAATGTAGACGACAGTCAAACAGTGGGAGTAGTTTATGGAGCCTCTAGCAGTAGGACCAGAGTTTATTCCTGGTGCATGAACTGGCCTTTCAGAGCCCATTCCCTACAGAGGAACACCTAACTCAGCTTTGATACTAGGGAGAGGAATTCGGTCCTACCTCAACTGGATATGCCAGAAGGAAGTGACTCACCTTGGGAGTGGATGGGTGGAGTGGGTTGATGGAAGGCTGACAGAGGATTGGGAGGAGGGGAGGAAGGGGGAGCAAATTTACAAAAAAAAAATGGTCAGTTTCTATGTTAGAGTAATGTTCACGGAGGAAAGTAACAGTGCAGCTCCATCTTACAGGTCCCTTGGGTCTGCAGATTCACCCGCTATTATTTCCCTGATATAATCAAAGTTTCCATGGTTAGCAATTGGTAAATGTTCACTGATTGCAGGACAGGAGCTTCAGGATGGGGGGGGGGGCTGTGGGAGCTCTGAAACTGATCTCTTTGCAGTCAGTAAATCAAGAACACGATGCCACCCCAGAGTGTATGGCAGATACTGATGCCACCCTCGAGTACTTAAGGAAGATATAGCTAATTGACTCTGCCATATTCCAGACACTCTTTGAGTTTTAGAACTAGATGGATCCTGATAAATGTTGGTGGGTCATCAGAGACTTAGCCAAGTGTGGACTCATTTGTGGCCTACATGCCAGCCAGGTAGGGTGCTTTACCCAGAGAAGACTACCACGTAAAGCATGTAGTATATAGCCTATGGCTGTTATCCCAATGAATGTGCTCTCCCACGGCCATAAGAGTTTGTAAACTCAGTGTTACTCTTGAACCAATGTGATAGTTAATAGTGGCCATCAGCTTCACAGGATCTAAAGTCATATAGAAGACCAACCTCTGACAGATTTGGAATTTCTAGATTGAGTTAATTAAAATGGTAAGGCCACTCTAAATGTGAGTGACACGGTTTTAAGGACAGAGCTATCAAGCTGGATACAGATGAGAAAGGCCCAAGCACGGGTAGTCCTCTCTCTCTCTCTCTCTCTCTCTCTCTCTCTCTCTCTCTCTCTCTCTCTCTCCTTAGCCCCTCCCTCTCTTTGCTTCCAAGCTGGGTGCAGTATGACCACTTCCCACAGCACCTGCTACCGTGATTGGTTTTACCCTTGGATAAACCCTCCCTTTTCAAAATTATTTTCTCCCAGTATTTTCCACAAAAAGAAAAGTAAAAAATGAAGTTCTGTTCTCATTCTCTGCCAGAAAATAGTCCAGATGATGACGATAGTCTAAAAAACCTGAAGATGCATGAATATCTGATCCATTGCTCCAACCCTACAGCAAATCTACCACAAGCTTTTGCCCCCCAAAACTAATCAAAGAACCTTCTAAAGCTGGATCAGATGGGCAATGATTCCCTTTGAACACACAAAGCTATAATTTATGTTGCTATAAACACTTTAACCCAATGACCATTATATAGTGACATGTATCATATCATACAGACAGGAAGTGGGATGAGACACTTAGCCTGTACAGAAATAAAGACCCTGGTCTCTAGAGAAGGGCATGTTTCCACAAAGGGATGCACTTATGGACATCATCTGGTTATATAAGAATCCCAAAGCAAGTAGACCACCAGCCACAGGAAGCAGATTCTATGCCAGCAGTGAAATAGACCCTAATCCTCATGTGATAGAGAACGTTGCCTCATAATGAGGACCAGAACAAAAAAATGAGCCTAGCTTGGGTTTGCACTTTTGTGGTGGCCATTGTAAGTTCTGTGTCCTATAAATGAGCAAGTACAGCTACAGACCCATGGGACCCTATCCTCAGCCAGTGGCTGGTAGACATAATTCAGAAGCCTATCATTCCTTGGAACAAACTGAAGGAAGAACTAAGCCTGTTATTTGTGCTTCAGAACTCCCAGTAGGATGTAGCTAGACTCATGTGAAGCCATTTCCTAGCACATTTTCTATGACTGCCCTGCTTCCTTTATTTCACCCCATGTGAGCATTTCTGTCATAAATCACTCAAACAAACATACCTATTTCAAGTTCTGCTTTCGTGTGGGAATTTGTGATACTTTTGATGTGCTTATGTTTCTAGAAAACTGTATGGCACACAGTCAGCAAAATGTAAACCTTTTCAAAAAGATTTGTCATACTGGCTAACCCACCACATTTACTTAATTTAACAACATGTTTCCTTTATGTGGCCTTTTATCTAGCATTTCCTTGTGCCCTGGGTTTCGTGTTAGTGATACAGAATGACATAAGTCAGTCATCATTCCAGTCATGAGGCAATATCAAGCTTACCATGTGCATCTCCAATAAGCCAGCTCACCTGAGGAGAGTATAGTAAAAGCTCCTGTTAATAATGGAATTGTATCCTCTCCAAAATGCATGAATTCTTACTCCAAATATAATGGAGACCCAATCTCCTTCTTCCCCTCTCCTACTTCTGTCCCTCTTCTCATGTAGCAAAGGGTCAAGCCTACGAAGACCTCTTAACTGCAGAGCTATCTTGCTAGCCATCCCATATCTTCCTTAATTCCACTAACAAACAACTTCTTCCTAGCCACACTGACTCCAGCTTTTCTTCTCTCTGTGGTATGTTTTGAATTTAATATTTCTTGAAGCCCTGACAGCATCAACCTCAGCCATGGAAAGTAACAAAACCAAATCCTCTCAATCTCTTGCTTGAGAATCAAACATTGTGGCTCACAACTCTAGGTCCTGTGGATCCAGTATACTCTTCTGACCTCTTTAGGTACTACACACACAGAACACAAACATACAGGCGAACACTCATACACATAAAATAAATTTAAAAAAAAATTTAAAAAGATACTGAAAATCACTTTAGAGATGACTTTGAAGAGTGTGTAGTACACATGGCGCACAAACCCTTAAACTCAACGTTCAGGAGGTAGAGGCAGACAGATCTCTGTGAGTTCAAGACCAAGCTACTCCACACAGCTAGCTACAGGACCATTAGAGCCACGTTAAAAAAAAGAAGAAGAAAGAAAGAAAAGAGAGAAAGAGTGTGTAGTAAGAGGTTTCTGGCCCAGACTTTCGGGCCTAGCCTCAAGGTTTGGACCCGAAGACCCGCAGTCCCACAGTCCCACAGAGTCACACAGATGCTTTCATTAATTTTAGGCAGATCGGCCTAAGGCACAGGCATATAACTTGCTAACTCTTTACCCTTAATCTAATCCATGACACTTATCCTGTTCAGCCATGGGGCTCGGTACCTTTTCTCAGAGCAGCATAGTTGTCCTCTGCTTCTTCTGGTTTGTCTGGCAACTCTGGAGTCTCTGTAGCATTTCTGCTGTGTTCTTCCTGTTCCCAGAGTTTTCTTAGTCTGGTAGCCCCATCCACACTTCCTGTCTGCCTTTGGCCAATTAGCACTTTTTATTAAACTCATAGGCGGGACAATTATTTACAATGTAACATCATAAATCCACTACAAGAGAGGATGGAAGGAGGAAAATTAGGAATAAAGAAACCCTATGCCATCTGAAAGTAGTTATTGATAATGTCTTCATATATGAAGCACTCTGTAACAAAAGTCAAATGCTTTCTCATAAAGCAAAGACTCCATTTAGTGCAGATTCTCAGTAAACTAATTAGAAAAAAAAATGAGTGCTATTTGTAATAACCAACATCAGATCAACAAAAAATAATACATCATGCTTTAACTTAGAATTTGTGATCAGAGTCATTAAAGCTCCATTTTAAGTTCAAATTTTCAAAAGTAAATGCATGTATATTTGGTTTTACGTTTATATTTAGCAAAAATCCCACCCAGCAACGGTAGCATCCAACTCCCAACTGAGCAAGGGTTACAGTGCCAGGCAATGGGAACACCCTGGAAACCCATTGCCGATCTTTCTCTCAGCAGGGTGCCACGACATCTTTCATATGATTTTGTTTACGTGTTTTACTTCCAAACTGACTGACATCCAAAGATCTAGAATTTTTTTTCCCTAGAAGAGTCTTATGTAGTCAGAGGCATTGATTCTAGATAGGAAAAGATGTCCCAGAATTCCTCAGACCTTTCTCTTTCTCTAGTGGTCTTCTCTCAACAACCAGGATCCTTGAAGGCCATAGTTCAAAAAACCTGTTATCGCTAAATATGAAAGAAAGTACGCAGATATTGCAATGATAAAGTCAAAGGATAGAAACACAGAGAAGCTCTTCATTACAGAGGACTGGGCTGCAAACTGTTGCAGTGTGGTTTCTTGGTCCTGGGCGGCCAGAGGCCCAGACCCACAGACCTCCACGCCAGCTGCCCACTGCAGCTGTGGAGGCCCCCAGAAATGACTCAGACGCTTGTATTAACTTTATGCTGTTTGGCCTATGGCTCAGGCACATTGCTAGCTTGCTTTTACATCTTAAATCAACCCATTTCTATTAATCTGTCTGCCACGTGGTCCGTGGCTCATTTGTGTTCCTTACATGTTACTCCTTGGGCGACTTCAGCTTGATCTGCCTCTGACTCTGACCTGCTTCTACCTATGCTCTGATTTCTATGGTGCCTGTCATGGCCCAAAACAGCTCCTTTATTTAAAGATTGATATTCACAGCATACAGAAAGGCATTTCCACATCACTTCCCCCTTTCTGTCTAATCAAAAAGGAAGATTTCAATTTTAACATAGCAAAATTACATATAACAAAATAGCCATCAAGCAAGAATTACAGTTATAATATCTAGTCTATTTGTATTTAGCAAAATTAAAGAAAATACTTTTATCATCTACCTTATCCTTATGAATCTAAAGTTTTGTAACTAATATACCTTTTAAATGACTAAGAAAAACTATGCCTATTACTATCCAAACTTCAACTATATCAAAGACCACAGAAGGATATATTTACCCAAGTAAACCAGAAGTCAGAAGTGCAAGAAACTTCTAAAATCTAGAAAGGACAGAGATGATACCTATCTGCCTGGACAGTCACCCAAAGTTCCTTTATAAAGTTGGGGTATCTATCTTCAGCCTACAGGCCCAGAGTCTCTTTTCATTTTAGTGAAGCAGGAAATCTGCTCTGCCCATTCTGGTACAGTTTATCAGTTGCTTCTCCTTGAGTCCTGAAGAATATTTGACAGTTTTCTTTGTAAAGCTGGAACCTGAATGACCATCTCAGCTTGTTCTGCCAAAGTTCAGAGGTCATCTTCCTATGGAACCTGCATGTCCAGTTTAAACAGCATACTGTCAAGCAGTCACTATAAGAACAGGTTCTTGTCCAGGGGCTAACCATTGCCACAAATAGACTCTATATGGAGTTTCTTTGATGCCCATTTTTTTCTTGAAGTAAATTAGTGCTGCCATGAACAGACCTGTCTCACTATCCAGAAAGTCTAAACCCTTAAAACATTTTAAATGCCATATTCTGTAGGTCTTAGAAGTATTTGAAGATTACCTATATAATTGAATTATATCTTTGTTTACCTAAAAATCTAACTAATATGCATTTCTTAATTATACATTACAATTTTAAATCAGTTACGTAAACATCATATCTTAAACAAGAGTAGAAAAATACATATAACATAAGAGAATTGACCTTAAATTTGTATCAATAAACCAAAATCCATACCAATGTAAAACATTTCAAGATTAACAGCCGATTTCCTGATCTAAGTAAATTTAATAATCTAATTTTTAAAAAATCATTCATATACCATATCTCCCTTTTCTTCTTAGAAAGAGATTAACTGTGACCATTAACCATTTATAATGAAAACAAACATTTATAAGCAATATTTTGGGAATTTGGGTGTAGTTTTCCATTACTACTTCCTGCTGATTAAGGGGCATTAAAAATCTCATGAGTTCTTGAGGCTAGATCATAGTCTGCAGTCTTGAAGCTGATGTGGCCATCTCTTCCCAATAGGGTTTTTTTTTCAGGGGGTCTTGGTTGATGAAACCATATTTGCCTGGAAGCAATCTTCAGGTTCTCATCTTCTGTGGAAACAAAGCAGAACTCTTCCAAAGTAATAAATCCTTAGACACAAATTTCAAAATCAAAATACCTTTAAAATATATATTCTTGTTTAACTTAGTAGCCTTTGCATTGTCTTTCTGCAATTAGCTCATTAACAGTTAAAAAATTAAAAGAAAACACAATAACAACCAAAATCCAGATTTTGTGTCTATTTTCCATCTTTATGTGGCTTATTATATTTTTATTACTCTATTCCTCTCTCTAAAGACTTTTTCTAACCTCTTTCTTTTCTCTCTGAAGACTATGTACCTTTTACACACATTGTAATCCATTTACAGGTTTTTTTTTCTATCTGAATCTGTTTTATTGTGAATCCTTAATCATTTTCCAACTAGAAGATCTTTTTTAGAATACTCTCACTCTCTTGCCACATAGTTTTTGCAGATACAGCTGAATCAGTAAGTTCTCTTAAAGGGACCTGGTCTCTGCTCGTGGCCAGCAAACAGAGCAGACCCAAGAAAATGCTGCTACTAAGAAACCATCTTTGTTTCCTTTTTGTTCAAAATAAGCAGAAATCTAAAATCAATCACATGCTACTGAGTCTTCTGTGAGATTTTAGGAACCCACCTGATTGCAGCTTACACTGCAGTCCACCAGCACCATTTTGAATGTGACCCAGACACCACGCTTTCTTTGTACAATGACCTGCTTCTTATACACAATTTGGAAGCTGCCTTGGCTCAGTTTCTGTGATCTAGAACCCTTTCTAATCTTTCTCAGGCTTTAAGTGGATAATTGACCCATGTTAAACGCCATCTGTTGCAGTGTGGTTTCTTGGTCCTGGGCGGCCAGAGGCCCAGACCCACAGACCTGCATGCCAGTCGCCTGCTGCTGCTGCTGCTCAGGCCCCCAGAAATGACTCAGACACTTATATCAACTTCATTCTGTTTGGCCTATGGCTCAGGCACATTGCTAGCTAGCTCTTACATCTTTCTCAACCCATTTCTATTAATCTGTCTACCATGTGGCCTGTGGCTCATCTGTGTTCTTTACATGTTGCTCCTTAGGCGGCTTGCTTGATCTGCCTCTGACTCCGCCCTGCTTCTCCTACCTATGCTCTGATTTCTCCTCCTACTTCTTCTATGGTGCCTGTCATGGCCCAAAACAGCTCCTTTATTTAAAGATTGAGATTCACAGCATACAGAAAGGCATTCCCACATCAGCAAACAGATAGGCCATCTCAACAGGTGATCACAAGAAGGGTTTTTTGCTGTTGTTGATGTTTTCAGACATATAATCAAAAATAATACTTCAGGATAAAAATGGGAAGAGCAAACAGTTTCTTGCCAACCTTGACCATCAACTACATCCCATATTTGGCTTTAAAGGTTAGAATTTCTAACCCTCAACCAAATCAAGAGGTGTAATAAAAAGTGACTTCTTCAAATGAGTGACAATAGTTGTACAGTCATCGCTCTTATCCATGGACTTGGGAAGAAAAGGCTACCTGAAAGAAGATTGGGAGATTATCCCAGATACTCGTGACATCCATGACTGGGAACAGAGGGATTCTTTTCCTTTCTTTTGTCCTTCTCAGTAGATTCTCTAGGTTCCAGATCTGAACTTCCAGGACCTGTAGTCAATATGAACAGAGATGCAGGCAACTGAGTACAAACTTCATGTGTGTTCTGTGTCAGCAGTAAGTAACGGGGGAACCTGAAGTCAATATGAACAGAGATGCAGGCATCTGGGTACAAACTTCATGTGTGTTCTGTGTCAGCAGTAAGTAACGGGGGAACCTGAAGTCAATATGAACAGAGATGCAGGCATCTGGGTACAAACTAAATTCAGGTGTACATTGTGTTAGTCTTAAGTGACAAGGTCCCTGACTGTGACTGGATTCACAAAAGCTGACCACTTCTGATGTTTTCCTGACAATTTGGGCCAATACACTAAAACTGGTATGTTCAAGCCAGGTGCTAAGCAAATTTAGGCTAGCATGGGAACAGGACTACACAAATCTGTACCCCAGACGGACATGTGGAGTTGCAGATTAGTGTGATCTGAACAGAAGACAATGACTAAAAGATGGCTGGAAGAGATCAAAGTAGAAATCCAATCTCTCTCTCTCTCTCTCTCTCTCTCTCTCTCTCTCTCTCTCTCTCTCTCTCTCACACACACACACACACACACACACACACACACACACACACATGCATGCACACGCATGAACACACACAGACACACACAGATGCACACACAATTGGGCTGATGCTCCCATTGTTCCAGTTTGTCCCCAAACTTTCCCAAATTATCCAGAAGCTCTGTGCAGGGTGATGTGTTAAATGCTAAGGAACACTGTTCTCTCATCATTTGCAAGACAAGTGACATCATCATCATTATTATTATTATATTACTATTGGTTTGGTTTTTTTTTATATAAGGTCATGTTACAGAGCCTAAGATAGCTCAAAGCTACCTTAGCCTCTTAAATACTGGGATGGGATTAGAGGCATGAGCCAATATTCAATATACTCAGCCAAAACCTTGTTTTTAGTTTGTGTGTATATGTGTGAAAATAGATTAGGACCCTAAATGACTTATTCTATAACACTACCTTGAGAAAGGGCCTCTTCCTGAACATGAAGCTAGGGAGATAGCTGAATTTGTAAAATGTTTGCCCTGCAAGTATAAAGACCTAAATTTGCTCTTTAGCCCCCAAGTAAAAAGCCAGTGTTATACATTGGTATTCCCAGATTTTAAGAAATAGGGAAGGGAGAATTCCTTGGGCCAGCTGGCCTGCAATAGTGAGCCCTAAGATTCAGTTAAAGATTGTCTCAAAAATAACATGAATAATTCCTGGGAATGACCCCTGAGGTTGGCCCCAGCCCCTCCATACACACACATGCGCACACACACACACACACACACACACACACACACACACACACACACTCAACACAAGTGTATATACACATGTGAATACACATAAAATAAATATTTACATACACATATCAAAGAAATATATTTTGCAGTATTCATCATCTCTCTGTATTCCATCTATTTACTATTTCACTGAAACAATAAAATTATTTTAAATTGCAATTAACCACTGCACCACCTACATTTACTTTATGACTATATTACATCATTGACTTCTCTGGATATCATCATAGCAAATCACAATGGCTTAGATGTGTATCTCCCAAACTTATTGATCTTTCTCAGACACAGAGAGGTGCTTATCCTTTCAAGAGCAGAATTGGAATCAGGCACATGGTCAACAGTGTTGTTGACTGTGACCTCAAGAGAAGTATAAGAGAACAAAAATGCTAAGACATGTGTCCCCTAAACTTAGCTTGAAACCAAGTGTCATGGCTGTAGCTCCCCTTGGAGTTCTAGAACGGGGGCATGGACAGCACAGGATGACATATCAAGAAGCAGAAACACAACTTTGGCACCTTTGAGCTTGTTGCTCGGAGTAAGAATTAATGTAGAATAACAAAAGGATCCTGCAGCTTCTACATAGAATTCAAAGAGACCCGTGAGGCAGATGATGTGGGCTACTGTTCTAGACTGTGCGATCATAGAATAGTCTTTCTCTGAAAGGATGATATTTAAGTGAAAGTGAAGGGTTGGGGGTTAAGCCCAATGGTAGAAAACTTCCCTAGCAGGTGCAAGATCCTGGGTTTGGCCCTCTGTAGTATGGAGGTTTCTGGCCCTGACTTTCTGGCCTAACCTCAAGGTTTAGGACACACAACCCACAGACCCGCAGACCCACAGTCCCACAGAGTCACACAGATGCTTTCATTAATTTGAGGCTGATCGGGTTAAGGCCCAGGCATATCACTTGCTAGCTCTCTACCCTTCATCTGACCCATGATTCTTCCTGTTCAGCCATGTGGCTCGGTACCTTTCTTTAGAGCAGCATAGTTGTTCTCTGCTTCTTCCGGTTTCTCTCTGGTGTTCTGCTCTGTGCTTCCTTTACTCAGAGTTTTTCTTAGTCTGGTAGCCCCGCCCACACTTCCTGCCTGCCTTTGGCCAATCAATGCTTTTTATTAAACCAGTGGGTGGGACAATTATTTACAATGAAGCAACACAATCCCCCCGATAGCCCTCAGTTCTGGTGGGGAGAGACAAAAATTAAGAAAGTGAAGAGTATTTTCTACATATTGACCAACAATGTGCCATGTCTATTCTAAGGACCTAGAAATTTTAAAATTGCTAAGGCATTTTTATTATTTCTATATCCATTTACAAATGAGGAAAGTGAGGCAAAGACAAGTTAAGTCATGTGTTTTTAATGTAAACTCTCCCTGTGTGTCTATCCATAAAATGTGTCATTTCACATGTTGGAAATTTTGGTCGTCCATTGATGAAGGAAGACCCTAAGAGAAGAACTCCACTGTCTGGGAAGAAACTTTAGGTGCTGGAGCCACACTGGAGAAAGTAGGCCACTGAAGCAGGCCTTATGTAAGCCACTTGCTACTCATTCTGTTTTCTGATTGACAACGGAGTATGACCAGCTGTCCTTCTATCCCAGCTGCCCTTCTATCCCAGCTGCCCTTCTATCCCAGCTGCCATGCCTTTTTGCCTGAAGCCATGTCTTTCCAGATACACAGAAATGATCCTTTCTAAATGTGAGCAAAAAATCAGCCTTTACTCCTTTGGACGATTTTGTCAGGGTATTTTATCCTGGCCACAGAAATGGTACCTTAAACAAATTGTAAATTATTTCTTGGAAAATGTATTAGATTTTTAACTCAAGATCAACTCTGAATCCTTCGCTGCTGTTGGTTATGCTCATTAGCAGTCAGTATTTGAATAAAGAGGAGCATGGATTCTTAGAAAAAGAAAGTTATGGCAAGCAACGGAGGCAGAAAGTTCCTTCCTTTATCCATTTTTACATCAATTTATCTTACATCCAGGCTGCAGTCTCAAATTATCCTCTCCTTCCCTCTAATGCCCTCCTAATCCACCTACAGCCTGGAAAAGGAAGATCTCTCATGAGTATCTACAAAACCTGGCATATCCAGTCGCCTTAAAACTAAGCACCTCCCCATATATTGAGGTTGGCAAGGCTACCCAGTATGAGTTGAGTTCCAAAAGCCAGTAAGAGTCAGAGACAGCTCCTGTTCCTGCTGTTAGGATTCCCACAAGAAGACCAAGCTGTACAACTATGTGATATATGCAGAGTGCCTAGGGTCAGTCCCATGCAGTCTCCCTGGTTTTTGGTTCAATCCCTGTGAGCCCCTATGAGCCCACAAAACCTCCTTTCTTAATTTTCACAAATTCCAAAAGGAAGAACACAAAAACTTTATTCATGCCTGATTTATATGACAGAACTTAAAACTTTTTAAGTAGATAACATTTGCATGTTTGTGTGTGTGTGTGTGTGTTTGTGGGTGTATTTACTCTATGGATTTAGGGATGTTAAAATGGATTTACTGTATTTTTCATATGAGTTAGATATGAACCTTTGAGGTCAAAGAGTACACTGTGGCAGGCAAAATAATTCCTCTCATTTTGAAATATTCATGCTTTGATATCCAAACCCTGTGAATATTTATGTAACATACAACATTAAAAATACTGGTGTAAAGATGATTGCTAATTAAATCTGGATCCCAAACATACACCACTCATAAATCTGTTACAGCTTAAGTAAACACTTTTATATCAATAACTATAAAATCTTGCAAAAGACTGTAAAGAATACCTTACGACTTTAACTTTTTTTTTTTGTTTTGTTTTGAGACAAGGTTTCTTTGTGTAGTCCTGACTGTCCTGGAACTTGCTCTATAGACCAGACTGGCTTCAAACTCTTAGAGATCCACCTGCCTCTGCCTGCTGAATGCTTGAATTAAAGACATACACTTCCACTGCCTAGCATGGCACTGACAAATTCTTAAACAAGAAATAAAATCCCCAAACCCTAATGAAATAAACTGATGAATCCAACTACAGAGAATCTTTGATGTACGGAGATTACGGAGATTTTTTTCCCTCTGGATTTAATCCCATCAGAAGTTGAACAATATCTGAATTTAAAATAGTTTCACTTGCCTTTCTGCACTTTACAATGGATAAATCTGGGTATCAAATGCATTTTCTTTACTTAATATGTGCTTGCTAAGGCATAACTTATCATAAAACAGGGAACATTAATATACTAAAATTGGAATTCCTATTTGTTTAAAAGCAACAGTAAGAATAAAAAGATGAGGATGAAAACATTTCCCATATATACTAACAAAGAATTAATATTCAGCACTATATAAAGAAACCGAAGAAATAAATAATGCGCTGGAAAACGGCCACAATACATCAATAGGCACCCTATGGAGGAGGAAACACAGATATACAGTAAATGTGAAAATACACTCACCTTGTTGTAAACCAAGAACATGCAGAGAGATGTCTTCTTCTTTCTCTAGCCACAAGGCTGAGCCTGGACAGTATCTCAGAGGAGGGCAAAGGCAAGTCCCCTCTTAGAACTAACTCCTACGTACTCTGTCTCTCTTAGATCACAGGGGTTCTTCAAGTTTCTTTATTATATCGTCTGCCTGTCCTGTCTTATCCCTTTACTTATGGACCATTTTCCCAATGGGCTACTTAAACAAGGATCCCTATCCTGGTGATTTCTTGAGAACTTAGTCTTCTAAAAAAATAAATAAAACTAACAAAAAGACAGAGAAAATTGAAATAACAACAGTAATAATAACGCAATGGGGAAAAGGTGAGGATAAGAAAAGGGGAAAAATGAAGTAGTAAAATGTTTGATCTTGACCCAAACATATGAGCAATGACATGAAATTCTGAATGAAGTATTCTCGCTAAAGACGAAGATCGATATATTAGAATACTTTAAAGAGAAAGATCTATGCCACTTTCAAGAAATATTAGCTAAATATTAGGATGTAGGAAGGGGAAAGAATGGAAGATATAAAATATGCAATCAATATGAAGTGATGTAGACTTTAAGTAAAGGAATATTACTAGAGATAAAAACATACAGTAATAATGAAAAAAGTCAATCTACTGGAAAAATACTTTAATCTAAATCTGCATATACAAAATAACAGAACTTTACAATAAATAAAAAAAAGATAACTACATTGTAAGGAAAAATCTGTAAAGCCATAACCTTAGTGGGAGATATTTTTAATATATTTCTCTCAGTAACTAATAAGATATTCTATCATGAAAACACTAAGAAAATGTAAGGTTTTAACACACATGGAATAAATCTAAAAGTTTATATTTGGAACATTAATGGAATAATTTAAATTAAAGATAATAAAAATGCAAGATGACAAAATTGGAGTTTTGAAATAAAAAAATGCACATAGGAAAATGTACAGTCTATATTAAATATGTCGGATAAGAAGAAATGCCAAGCACCAGAGTAAAGGTCAGGAAATAAATAGTAAAATAAAATTTAAGTTAATAGACTACAACATAAACAATAGCGATCATTAATAAATCCAATTGTTTATGTTTGGAAAGTTAATGAAATCAATGAATACATTAGAAAATGCATGCCCTGTGGTATATGCTTACCTACACACATATAAATGTACAAATAAATAGTTTGAGGGAGTGATTAGTGTTTTATATAACAGAAAAAAACAACCTACCCATGATGGTATGCACGTGTAAAACCAAAACCAGGAAGATGAAGGCATGAGGAATTGCTTTGACTCTCTGGCCAGCTAGCCTACCAAAGGAGTTCTAGACAAGCAAGAAGCCCTGTCTAAAAATGAAGTCCATGGTGACTGATGAACAACATCCACTGTTGTCTGCTGACCTCCACACCCACATGCATCCACATGGACATACACACACTCAGGAAAAAACAATTTTATTTCTAGCTAAAAAGAAAAACAGGGCTGGAGAGAGTGCTCAGTGGTTAAACACACTGAATGTCCTTGCAGAGAGGACCTATGGTCGATACCCAACACCTACATGACAGTTCACACTATTTATAGCTCCAGTTCCAGAGAGCAGCTGCCATCCCTGATCTTCAGAGGCACCAGGCACACATATGGTGCCAGATATACACGTAGACCAAACATTCACATACATAAAATTTTAAATTATTTTTTATTTCGTTTATGAGATTACACTATAATTACATTTCTACCTTTTCTTTTTCTTCCCTACAAACCCTTTCCCACACCTCTTCCTTCAAATTCACGGCTGATTTTTTTCAATGATTTTTATTGCATGCATATATGTAACTGTAAACTGTTGGATTCATATAACATAGCTAGTATGTATGTTTACTAGACTGACCATTTAGCACTGGAAAACAAATTGGTGTAGTCTTCCCTGGGGGAAAACCTCCTCCCCCACTCTCAGATTTCCTCAGTTGCCTATAGTTCTTTGTGTAGAGTTGAGACCTCATGGGGTTTTTCTAGTCTATTTGGGCATATCCATTGGGTCATCCTTGTTCAGATCACATTCGGACATAATTAATTTTTTAAGACTACTAGTGAAATAAACTTTTTAAAAATATCTTCTACTGGAACATGAAAAATAAAATAACTAGTGATGAGACAGAGAAATGTAAAATCTTAATACAGTAATTTATTGAGCAAAGCATTTTTAATGACCTAAAACATGGAGAGATATATCGTGTTCATATGCTGAAAAAATGATAATAGCCAATGCTCTTCAAGTTAATCATTGAGGTTTAACCAATATCTTTAGAAGTATTGCTTTTAAAAGTGTCAAGCTGGTTTAAAGATTTTTAATGGAAACATGAGGTCGTGAAAAGTTAAGACAGTGCTCAAGAGGTGGTTCAGTGGTTAAGAGCACATACTGCCCCTTGCAAAGGCCCCAAGTTCTATTCCCAGCAACAAAATCAGGCAGCTCATAACCATCTGTGTATAACTCCAGCACCAGAGGATCTTACTTTCTGGTCTCCACAGGCAACTGTACACTTGTGCACATGAATTCTCTCTCTCTCTCTCTCCCTCTCCCTCTCCCTCTCCCTCTCCCTCCCCTCCCTCTCTCTCTCTCTCTCTCTCACACACACACACACACAATTTAAAAATAAAAATAAATACTTTTTTAAAAAGGCAAGAGTCTTGAGAATAAATCAGAGGGTATATGGCATTGATTATCAAGATGTATCATGAAGCTACAGAAATTAAAAGGAAATGGTAGTGACTTAAAGACTAATAGGTAAATGGAATAAATAGAAATGGACACTTGATATGAGCATGTACCAGAATTGAAGTAGAGAAAAAATAGGCTCTAAGTATGTGGTGCTGGACCAATTAGACATGCAGGAAAATCTGGAGCACTACCTCAGAAGACAAAAATCAATTCCAGTAGATTGTAGAACTAAACATAGGAAGAAGAATAGAAGTGCATTTAAAAGAACACATAGGGGAATGTTCTTACAGCTTAGGGGTATGGAAAGTCATCCAGAGGAAGAGTGACCTATTGGTCTACTTTTGAATTAAAGATGCATGCTCTTCAAAAGACACAAATCAAGGAGTATAAAGGTAAGTCAGAGTGGAGAATGATGTTACTACCAAGGGACTCATGCTCAGAATCTACCTTTGGAATCATCAATAGAAGAGTAACAAACTATTTTGGGTGAGCAACCTAGAAAAGCTGAATAAATATATGAAATATTTTAAAAGATGGCCACCCATGATTTTCTCACTATATTCCACCATATTAGTCATTAGGAATATGCAAATAAAAATCATGGCATTGAATGACTGTTGTGAAAAGGACAGAGAGATTGTTAGGAAAGTTCACTTAAATCAAAAGAAACGCAGCCTATCCACAGGGAGGGGACCAAATTAGGGTTCACTGTGGGGCTTTGGTCATTTTGGTGTGTCACTCAGAGGCACAGCACTTGCCAGGCATTGTTGTTTGATCCCAAGCAAGGCAAGCGAGGACACTGAAAGGGCCAAACACTGGGTATGTGAAAGAGCAGTAATCTACAGAAACCACTGCTAGCTGTGTAAGCTGGAACATTCTAGAAAGCTATTGTCTGGCCAGGAAACTATGTCTGACCAAATAAACTGTTGGTCTTAGTTTTCTCGTTTCCTTGTATTAGGACTCACATATTCACAAACATGTCACTGTAGGTGAAAAACATATTTTCAAGATTCGTTCTTATTAATGTGTATGTCTATCTTTGTGAATGAATACCATGCATGTGAATGTGCCTAAAGAACCCAGAAAGAGGATGTTGTATTCCCCTCTGATTACAAGTCGTTGAGAGCTATGTGACAGGAGCTGAGAAAACTGAACCTGAGTCTTCTGGAAGAGCAGCAGGCAATCTTAACCGCGGATCCATTCCTATATAGTTTCCCTACTCCTTGAGTTTGACCAGCTGTCTTGCACAATCCAGCAGAATGTTAGAGCAGAAGGCTTGACACGGGCTGTGCCGTGAAGCACATCTTCTTGGCGCTAGCCACTTGCTGTGAGAAGAAAAAAAAAATGTACCTTGAAGAATTACTGATTCATCAAGGTCAAGAGACACGGAGCGCAACCAAACCCAGTGCCCAGCTTGAAGTCAAAGCTGGCTGAGTCATACTTAAATCAATAAAGTCCCAGCCAATCCATAGATGGGTAATTGGCCAAAGGGTTCATTGTTGTGCTTTGTCCATCTTGATACAGTTGGTCAAATGTCACTATTGTTCCAACTGTTGATTACTATTGTATGTGTTCCACGTTCCTGGGTAAAGCTCATAAATGTATATGTATTTATAAGTGTATGTGTATATATGTATATAAACAGATACTATCATGTAACAATCTCCTGGATTAAAGTATTCCATCTTCCAGGAGCTCTTTAAGCAGGGAGGTAAACAACTCATGAAAACTAGTTCTCTGAAACCTACCAGATTCACTGGGCTCCTCTCTGCCAGAGTTAGCAGAACCTAGCTACAAAGAAGATTGACGAATAAACTGAGCTGCCAAGACTCTCTGAGAAGAAAAGCTCCAAAGGAGACGCTGAGACCAGCTGCCCGGAGGAAGCAGAAACCAGCAGAGCTGCCAGGAAGAGATTTCGGCCAGCTGAGATACCTGGAAAGGACATGCTCCAGTCTGTTGAGCTTCCTGCCGGCAGTGCAATGTGCCCCAGGTTTCCAGCTTTGTGAGATGTCACCCATGATGGGGTGGGCTCTGAGGATGCAGATGTCTTTGAGTTATTTCTGCTTCCTATTTAATAGCCCATATTCCTGTATCTAATGCCAAAAAAAAAAAAAAAAAAAAAAAAAAAAAACTCATTGGTTTACCAAATCGGGCTCTAGTGGTATGTATACTTGGTCTGTCTGTGATTTATCCCTAATTTATCTGTGATGGAATCCTTATCTGGGGTGAGTAGAAATGTATGCTGTGTCTCCCCCAGAAGTTTTGTCATACAACAAATACACACACTATGACACTATTCCACTGATAACTACAACATCGTAATATCCAAATACTGATTGATATTGGGTAAAGGGGCATGCACAAACAATATAACACAACAAATGTAAGTGAATAATCACTATAACTAATGATACAGATAAAATCTTAAGAAAAATAATAGTCACAAAATAATTCATACTATATGATTTCCTATGTAAAAAAAATAAATGTGTGGAGTCAGAAGTCAGTTCAGAGGTTATTTGGAGGGAGAAGAAAGCACATAGAGATATAGAGACATTTCTACAGAGTGGTGATGTGGGTGGGTACTTAATCCGTTGAGCAACATTTTTGAAGGTGAATACTGATAATATATACAATTTATTGAACATTTTACATTATAATAAAATAAAACTTAAGAATGTTTGCTTCCTTATACTTGTCAGGGAACAAATAATAGGAAATAACTAGAGTCAACTTGAGTACTGTCCCTTCCAGGAATTCAGTGACCTCCCGTATGAGAAGCACAGAAGAGGACAATACTGGGAAAGCCATTTCAGCGTTTATCCTCAAACGTAACGGGAGTTTTACTAAGATTAGATACACAGACTAACACTGACCCTCCTTTGGCCCTAAGTCAGAGGGTGAATAAGCATAAACGTCTCACAGATACATTTGATGAAGCTATCATGCCCCCCCACACACACAGTCCTTCCATATTGGGATATTAGCATGTACTTAGTTATGAATATGAGAATTTTTGTTGTCCAGTTTAGTCAGACCAATTGTCACAAATTGGAGAACTGACTAAAAATATCTCTGCACAACTAACAGAGTACTTGTAGGAGAAAACTAAGAAAACAGCAGAGGGCACACCTCTCTATGTAGATAGAAAAAAATGAAGTCAGTTAAAATTATATTTTATACAATTTCAGTTATATTATCCATCCATGTTATTGATGAACTTTATCTAAATGTGTATGGTGTAGTTCTGGAAATGATGGTAACTTTGATTGTCAATTAAGCAGGATTTAGACTAGGAATCAAACATTTAGATGTGTCTATGATGACTTTTTTTATACAATCCCTTCAATCACAGCTGTCCTGTGTTTAATGTTCCCATGTTCTAGATGGGGAAAGAAACGCAGATATGTAAATAATACTCAAACAAAGCCACAGTCTCAGATAGGTGGCACTGTGGAGCAGCTGTGAATTTTCCGTCAAGATCTGACTGACTGCTGACTTCATTCCAGATCTTGGCATCAACATCCTGAAGCAAAGCATGAAATTTATGTTTAGGTTTTTTTATGTGAATTTTATGTATATTTATAGGAAATGTTCTGTGTGCTTTCCTTTAGAGGTGTCAGAGGTCTTACAATTATCACAGTATACCTATCCCCAAGTGTCTAGCCTAGTACTTGGGACAACCTGCAAATATAAGAAGGAAAACATGAGTGAATGAATGAATGAATGTAACAATTCATTGTTACATTCCATGACAACTAAAGAGTTACTCTGAATTTTTATTTAGTCATAAAAAAATAAATCCAATATAAACCTTCCTTCGGATGCATACTGCACTGGATACAGAACCAAAAACACGCATTTAAATCACTTATATCTAACTTTTTATGATCCCACTGGGAATAGTGTTCTTTTTAAATTTGCAGTTAAAAAGTAGAACAGATGGTGGAAGTTTAGTTTCGAGAGATAGGAGCATTAAAATAGCTTGTGCTGTTGAGCAATTGTTCACGCTAAATGCTCCACTCGTTATGTCTGAGTTTGCAAGCTTCAGAATATTTAGGAAGAAAACCGGACTCTGGGAAATGTTTACTGTGTGGGGAGATTTTCCTGCGATGGGAGTTAGGGACCCACAAACTTAATAACAGAAGGAACCGAGGTTTCGCTGAGTAGGGTGACTGCTGGACGAAGCATCTGTCCTGGAAAGGCTTTGGGAGAAAAGGCCTAGAGTGAGGTAAGAAGCAGAAGCGTGAGGTTTGAGTTCCAGTGAAGCAGACTCCTTTTCCTCTGTTCTTTCGTTCTCCTGTGAGAGTGACTTCAACTAGAGAACTTACTAATGACAAAAGCAGTTGCAAAGATGCAATGGTTCCTTAATGTGTAAAATAAATATAACCTGAAAAATAAGTCTTCCTGGGAAAGATATTAATACATGTATTCCTTGAGTCTTAAAGGACAAAGCAGGAAATGTGACTTGAGGGAAGAAAAAAAATGTATTTAAACCAAGTGAGCAAAGTGTAAAGACTTCAGGTAAAATCAGTTCCCAGGGAAAGACATCAAAATGAGGTAAAGCACGAATTTTAGTTGGTATTTAATGAAAACTCAGAGACAGATATTGGGGGAAAGGTGGAATGTCAGAGAGAGAAAACAGACCACAGTCAATCTCACCCAACCATCTTCTCAGGTAAAGATAGCTTCATGAGTACTCAGCCTGGCTGGTTGCTCCTATGGAATAACTCTATGTCTTCCTGTGCCTGCCTTAAATATGTTCTCTGTCCAATTGTTTCACCTCAAGGTTCAACTCTGCATCATAATCCTAGAGTTAGGATGAAAGGTGTGAGCTACTACTGTTGTGTTTTTAGGTTTTAAACTCACAGAAATCCAGAACGATCTCTGTCTCCTGAGTGATGGGATTAAAAGTATGAGTTACCATTCTCTGACCCTCAATGGCTTGACTGTGGGTGATTCTGTTCTCTGATATTGCAGGCTGATTTTATTAAATATAAAACATATCATCATATATCCCCTTTTGTATTAAAAATAAAAAAGGTTATAACTAACATAAGAAAAACCACGTACAATAGGTACAATAATTGTATACAATATATACAGGCAATAATTACATGAGTAATATCCAGTCTGTTAACTACTGACAAATTCAAAGGATGTATTCCATTATTTATGTTGTTTTGATGAGTCCAAAGGATTGTACTTAATTCCCTTTCTATATAACTTGTATTAGTAACTGAAAACTGTTTTTTGATGACTCTCAGACTTATATACTTTAACATCTAAGTGAGTTTCTTTTGTGCAACTGTCACTAGAAAACTATAACTATCTCATCTTTAATTCCCTCAGAATCCAAGAAGAAAATAATATTAACTAAGTAAACAGGATTCTCAAGCAACAAATTTCCAAAAACTGTAAAAAATAAAAACAGCTGACTGTCTGAACAGTCACCCAAGGTTCTTCTGTAATCCTGAAGTGCTTTGGGAGTATGTTCTGGTACATTGCTAACATTTGTCCCTCATACTGGTTAAATAAAAAGTTGATTAGACAGAAGGCAGACAGGAAGTCTTGGTGGGGCTACCAGACTAAGAAGACTCTTGGGAATAGGAAGAGAAGAGCAGAAATGCCAGAGAGACTCCAGAGAGATGTCAGCAGAGACACCAGTAGACCAGGAGAAAGGAGACCAAGATGCTGCTCTGAGCAAAGGCAAAGGTATTAAGCTGCATGGCTTAACAAGACAAGAACCATGGGTTAGTTTAAGAGTTAGCTAGCAATATGTCCGAGCAATAGGTCAATCAGCCTAAAATTAATACAAGCTTTTGTGTGTTTCTTTGGATCTTTGGGACTGCTGGTCCAGATCTTGGGACTAGTCCAAGAAACTTCATAATACACTGAAGCATCCACTATGGCCTATAGACTTAACATGTCTAGCAAACTTCTCTGTGAACCAGTATATTCTCAAAAACCTTCCTACCTTGTCTTGGCAAGGTTCAGTAGTTCTTTTGTGTGTGTGCCCTGCTTGTCCATTTTGAACAACATACTGTCAGCAATAAAGGCAAGAGCACTTTTTTTGCCCCGTGGATAACTTTTGCTACAAAGGTCAACTCCATATTGAGTTTCTTTGATGCCCCTAATCTTCTCTGTAGTAGGTTGGTGCTTCCAGGAGCAGATGTCCCCTTGTCATAAAAATAATAAGAACCTATGTAATTAAAATATCTTAAATGTCACATTCTATGGATCTCTGAAGTGTTTGAACACATGTTCATATAAAATATATCTGTTTGACCTTGAAAACACATCTAATATGACTATAAGTTTGATTGTAATATCTAACTACTAACTTGTATTTGTTTACATCCCAATTGTTTGTTAGTAATAACTTTCAAGGAGTAGCAATCTGTATTACATTATTAGATGAACTTTCTGGTACAATATACACGCATATAGATATATGTACAGTAATGAAGTTAATCTTAATTTTACATCAATATACACAATTTGCATAAAGTATACAAAAATCCAGTTCAATGAAAAATATTTAAAACCAGTAATTGTTTTTTAAAAATATATTTCATAAGCTCTTATATCCTATCTCTGCTCCTTTTTTCTTTGTTTTTTCAAACAAAAATCATGAATCTAATCTCCTTTGATCAGCTTTTTTTCTAACCATACTAATAATAATTTGTAACCAATTACCCTAAACAATGAAAATCATCCATTGAAAGACCAAAAACCACCCACTCCACCTCTTGGGAATGTGAGCACCTTGTTCTTAAGTTTACTTCCTGCTGTCTGGGGGGAGAAGGCATATTTATGGGATCTTTAAAAGAAAAGTTTTGTTAATTGAAATAAGTAGCTGTATCATTTCTTATTCAGTCTCTGCATAGCAGGAAAGTGCATGGCTTGTCTCAAGTCCTGGCTAGAGTAGTCTGTGAATCTTGTTCATCTCAGTCAGCCACCTCAAATTGTCCTGAGCAGTTTGTAGTCCAAAACTGATCTTCCGCTGGTTTTTGTCAGCTAAATAAAGCCTTTTTACTAAAATTAATTAGTACTCTATATGAATGTCAGTTTTATGACAAAAGTTTAAAGCATATATAATCTTATAAATTTAGATGTAAACATTTCTTCAGCGTAAGATTAGTAACAATAGAATAGTCCCTTATTTTTACTCTTCTGTCCCATATCAGGTGGCTCTTCTGATATGATACAGAGATTTTGCATTTTCTTATAACAAGCATGCTTGGGTCTAGAGAAGGAGAGAGCCACACTCCAACTCCAAAACCAGCTTTAATTTATAATTGAACTGGGACTTCAACTTTTCTTACAAATAAAGAGCTATAGTTGTTAAGCAATGAGATTTTACCCTGTAGAGTATATTGCTATCAATAGGCCCAATATTGCTTGTAGGATAGTCTTCCTTTCTGCTTTAGACAGATATATATCCAAAGTCTTTTGACTTTGAAGTATTTCTAGTTTTCTGTAAAGACAAAACAAAAACCTATCCCAACCCTTTATTTTTTTTACAACTTAGAAAATTATTCCATGGGTGGATGAGCTATCATTTCTCATTTTCATGAACTTACTCCTGTTCAAATTGAGTCTTTATTAATTGTGATAGTATCCATAGCTTTTCTTCACCTGCAGAAACAAAAGTGAAACCTCTTCCCCAGTGAGGCACATATCCTGGCTTCCATTCTGAAGTCAGTACATCTTTGAAGTAAACAGGCTGACTTATCTCAGTTGTTTTTTCTATAGTCCAATGCCTTTCAACACCTGTTGTTTATGGAATCTATTTCCGGGTCCTTGTTATTGCTTCTTCTTTATTTAGCATATCCTTTAGAATTCGATTTGATCTCTCTATGACTACTCGCCGTGTAGGATTGTGTGCTATACCTGTAATCTGTTCGTACCTTTGTTCATTTATAGAAATTTGCTAAAATATTTGCTTTGTGATTTTTTTCTGAGTTTTTGTTCTCTTTTCTATATATTTTCTATTGTCCAGAGCAGTGTGATTTTTTTTTTTTTAAGAATAGGCTTAAGTTTCTTTAATTGCTCTGGGTAGGTGTTTCCTCCATGATGGCTGGGTAAGACTGAACTGGATTTGATATGGGGGCTTTCAAAAGCCTCCTCAGGACATTTCCCCAAGGCAAAAAGTTACCTCATCTGTCCCTGTTGACCTGCACTCATTAGTCCTATGACTCTCCTTGCCACACCTTTTGCATACTCCAGAAGGGAGGAGTGTTCTCTTGAGAGCATTCCTAACAAAGACACTGTTTCTGGGAATGCCTTGTTTAAAATCTCTTTTTAAGTGATCTTGCCTTCCACAACTGTAACTTTTAATATTTTGTTTCTTCTTATATTTCTAGAAATAACCTCTCCTACTCCATTATCATCACAGTTATAAGGTTCTAAGTTAATTGTATCTCGAATCCAATCCTCCAAGGGTACTGACCTTGCTTTTAATGGTCTAATTATTTCTCTTACATTGTGAGTTAGCATTTTTAAAAGTAAGAGATTCAATTATTATTCGCCTAGCTTCTGAATCTGGTACTATTCTGTTTACTACTGCAGTTAATCTTTGCAAAAAGTCTGTAAAGGTTTCTTTTGTGTTTTGAATTACTTTTGTTAAGAATTCAGTATTCTTTCCTATTTCTTCAATCATATCCCATGCACTTAATGCTGGCATTTGGCTAAATGTATGCTCATTATATAGTGTTTGCTTTTCTCTATCACAGACTCTTCCTCTCCAAGAAGTTGGGAGAGTTCTATGCCTCTGTCTCTGCTTCTATTGTTTTAGCCTCCTCCTTCCACCATGTCTTTCACTGTAAAAGTGGCCTGGCCTCCATAACAGCAGAAACTATATCTAACTAGTCCTTAAGGATAATTCGGTTACATATTGACCAGAAATTTAACATTGGTATTACAATAATGAGTGCATACCATATGTGGTGATTGCTTCCTTGACTCTCCTTAATACTACCATTTGTACTAGAGCCCAGCTAACTTCTGTACAATTTTTTAATCATTTTGTTATTTCTTTAAAGTTACAGGATATACTAATGTTTGCTGTTTGATAGCTTTAGGCTGTTTTGTGTAATCTTATAAGACAATGTTTAGATGGGTTCTTTCTGTTTGGGTTTGAATAGCTTTGTGTTCTCTCTTAACAGGGCTTTCTAAGACTTTCTTTGAGGCATTCACATTAACTGACTTCTTAAATGATACAACAGAAAAAATCAAACCAGTAATATTCATAATACTCTGATAAACATTTTGATGATAATCCCATCTACATTATTTATCTTTTCCTTTACTGGTTCCAGTTTAAAATCATCTAGAGTAATATCAAAGAAAGTCCAATGCCTTCCATTGCCTTAAACAAATTCCCCTTTTTAAGAAAACCTAATTTTCTCACCAAACTTGTCAATGATGATTCAGATGACTGTGAAGTGGGGCAGCTACCTAGTATGGCAGCAGCCCAAAAAGGGGTCCAAAAAAACCCTCAACCCACCAGGATAAGGAGGCCACTGTCTGAAAAAACTTGCCCAGATGAACGTGGAGAAGAAACTGTAGGGGTATTGTGTTGTTTCATGGTAAATAATTGTCCCACCCACTGGTTTAATAAAAAGAGCTGATTGGCCAAAGGCAAGCAGGAAGTGGCTACCAGACTAAGAAAATCTCTGAGAGCAGAATGCCAGAGGAGCACCAGAGAGAAGCCGGAGGAAGCAGAGGACAACTATGCTGCTCTAAAGAAAGGTACCGAGCCCCATGGCTGAACAAGAGACATGGATTAGATGAAGGGTAGAGAGCTAGCAAGTGATATGCCTAGGCCTGAGGCTGATCAGCCAAAAACTAATGAAAGCGTCTGTGTGTCTCTGTAGGACTGCGGGACTGCGGGTCTGCGGGTCTGCAGACCTAAACTTTGAGGTTAGGCCCGAAAGTCTGGGCCAAAACCTCATAGTACAAGAAACATATGTGGTCTGCTAGACAGACAGAGGCTGTCTCTAAACACCCCCCCCTCCCCCCCCAGTAATTACTCCTCAGGCCACATATTGCTCTGGCTGGCAAGTGGCTTTTTTTTTTTTTTTTTTTGGAAATTCATGCCCCAAAAGTTGAGTGCCAAGTAAAGCACAAATTCTAGTTGGTATTTAATGAAAGCTCAGAGACAGATATTGGGGGAAATGTAGAATATTAGAGAGAGGAAACAGACCAGTCAACTCTCACTCAGCCAACTTCCCAGGGTAAAAACTATCCTCAAGAGTCCTCACCCTGGCTGGTTGCTCCTACAGGATATTTGAGTGTCTACCTATGTCTTCCTTAAATATCTTCTCTGCCCAGTTGTTTCACCTATGGGTTCAACTCTGCATCATAATCCTAGAGTTAGAATTAAAGGTGTGAGCTACTACTATTGTGTTTTTAGGTTTTGAGCTCACAAAAATCCAGAAAGATCTTTGTCTCCTGAGTAATGGGATTAAAGGTGTAGGTCACCACTCTCTGACTCTCATGACTGTAGGTGATTCTGTTCTCTGATATTCCAGGCTGATTTTATTAAATATGAAATATATCACCATGGGTGGGGTTCCAATAATTGGCTGCATCAGGACATGAAAATGGAGTATATTGACACTCACAGGAATGAAAGAAAGCCCAGGGAGAATATACAAGGTCAAAGAAGGGTATAGAGAGATATCTCAGTGGATAGAGAACATGCTATTTCAGAGGACTCCTAGCACCCACATTGGACAACTCACAACTAATTACAGCTACAGATGCAAGGAATTTGACACCTTCTTCTAGCTTCTATAGACATCTGTATGAATGTGGTACCCAGACAATCTCTCTCTCTCTCACTCTCTCTCTCGCTCACTCTCTCTCTCACACACACATACACACACATACACAACACACATACGCACATGCACATGCACATGCACGCTCGCACACACACATATACACACTTTTTTAAATATAAGTAAATCACAAACTATGGATTCTGAGATGCTTAGAAAGGAGTAACTCTCCACAGTTGTCCACAACATTGTCTCTAGAAACTGGGGACACTTTACATCATTCAACATGTAACTAAGTTTAAAGTACTGTGATGGGAGATACACTTGGGCCCAATGTCATGATAAAATTCTAAGTGTAAGAGGAGAAAAATAACATTAGATTTGGATAAAGCCTTAAAGATACTACAATTATGCATTTGAGAGAGGAAAATATGCTCAAAATACATTTTATGAAATTCCGTAAGTACTAATTACTTATAAAATGGAGAAAGGGACAGTAGTCAAGTAGCCTCAGGACAATAAAACAGGAAAGGGGACAGAGTGTCACTCCTGATGTCCAGAAGGAATGCCATCCTGTTGATGCCTTGACTTTAGCCCAGAAAATCCCACACTGAACTTCTGAGTTCTAGAACTATCAGAAAACATATCTGTGTTGTTCTTAGACACTAAATGTGAAGTAATGTGTCATTGCAGCAATAGGAGACTATTAGAGTATATGTAAGTGTTCATAAGGGTCTAACCTATTTCTACTAAGTGTTAATAGCAGTTACTTCTGGGTAGAATAGGAGTCTTGGCATTGTGATACCTATCAAAGAAAAGTCTAGTTTAATCACAATATTCTGATCCACAATTATGAGAATAAAATAGACTCTGTCAGCATGATCTGAAAAAAATCAAAACAGAAATTTTCTTCAGTACATAAAGGTATACATGCAAAGGTTAAGAAAGAAAGAAAAACTTAGTCGTAAATCACATCAGAAATCAGTCCAGTCACCTTGGCAGTGTGTAGAGGTACCAACAACAATGTTTAATGTGACCTTTGCCTATAAACATGTGTACTCACACATTTGCTGTATAAATAATCAGAAGTCAAATGTTTGATAAAAACCTTTATCATAGAGAAGAAAACAGCCCCAATACAAACCATGAATATTATTAATTTTTAATGCCCCCAAATAGAAGAGGAATAGACAAGCGGACTGTATAGAACAGGGGCGAGGGAAGAACATGTCTGTTACAGCCATGTTAGCAGTTGTCACTATAGAGAGACTATGATAAAGGCCAACATGTTTTATTGGGTTTAGTTTAATACACACCACACACACACACACACACACACACACACACACACACACACACACACACACACACATACTGAAGAGTTTATAGACAAAAAGAAATGGTAGGAAGACTAGCTGGGTCTGAGGTGAATGATGGCAATAAAGGGAAAATTATGGTCAACCAGAAAGAACCAAAGGACAGTTTTCCAAGATGGCAGAAGTTTGGACAAATTTGGATGCTAGAAGAATGCTAGCAGGTGAGAAAAAAGCAGTAAGGAAAGAAATAAGACCATGCACGGTGGAACTCATCTTAATCACACTACTTGGGAGGCTGAAGCAGGAGGACCATTGATTTCAGGAGAGTCTGACTATATACCATAAAATTTTGATGAAAAAATAAAATGAAGAGCCACGTTAGGTGAAAGATATTAATAGATAATAGATAGCATGAGGTGATAGAGGGAGTGTGGACAGGACCTGGTGCACAGGGGGGGGGCATGCTTTCAGCCCAACAAAGGGACACTCTTTGCTACACCTACATGCACAACTGTAAAGATGTATGTGTATGTGGAGATGCCATGGAGGAGGTGAGGGGAAAGCAAACATCAGTTTGTTTTTTTCCCAATTGACCTTAGAAACAGATCCATGAATCTGAGCCAATATCCATATATATACATAAATGTGTGTGTGTGTGTGTGTGTGTGTATATATATATATATATATATATATATATATATATAGAGAGAGAGAGAGAGAGAGAGAGAGAGAGAGAGAGAGAGAAATATCCATATATATGTGGATACTTGGTAGCAATTCAAAGCAGAATAGAGAGCTGAAAAACACTGCAGAAGAGTGTACAAGGATGATTCAGAAATTCTCCAGACAATGAAGACCTGGGTGAGGTTGTGGACTCCAACAATCCAGAGACACATGGATGATGAAGGTCTTTGTACAGTAGAGGGAAGATAGGCTTTCAGAGAACAACACTAGTCATACAGATTTAGTGATGACACTCTATGGTTGCTCACTCCAAGAAGGACATAAGGACCCTGTTGGTCCTGTATACACCCTGCTATTCACAATCCTCACATTCTGTTCAATGCAATCTTTACAGTGTCCTCTTTTGAGTCTCCATGTTTGAAACCTTCTCCTCATCAATTTAACAATTTAATCATATTACACCTGGATTATTGCAAGCCCTCTCTATTGCAAACCCAATACCCCGAATCAGTCTTTTTAGATGTAAACCATAAATTTTCCTTATTCAAAATACTTGGACCCAGAAGTGTTTAATTATCAGATTTGGAAGTGTTTTTTGACATAAAAAGATATTTTAGAGATAGGACATAAATCTAAATATTAAATTGATTTGTGTTTCATATGCTTATTGTGATAGTTTAAATAAAAATGACCCCCACAGGCTCATGAGCAGTGGCATTGTTTCAAAGGATTTGGATGTGTAGCCTTGTTGGAGTAGATTTGGCCTTGTTGAAGGAAGTGTGACTGGAGATGGGCTTTGAAGTTTTCAGATGCTCAAGACAGGCTCAGTTTCTCTATCTATCTATCTGTCTGTCTGTCTATCCATCCATCTACCTACCTACCTACTTACCTATCTACCTCCATGCTGCCTGCTGATCCAAATGTAAAACTCTCATCTCCTTCTCCAGCACATGTCTTCCTATATACTGCCAGGCTTCCCACCATAAAAATAATAGACTAAATCTCTGAAACTGTAAACCAACCCAAATAAATGCTTGGGCTGTTTCATCACAGCAATAGCAACCCTAACTAAGACACCCATAAAGAGAAATACTGCTGGGTGATATTAATAGTCTGTTTTTTGATTGCAACCTGTCATACATAGTTGAGTGCAGAGTTTTTCCCTTGTGGCTTCATGGACATACTCATAAAGCTTTAAAGTTTGTCTGAGGAGATAGTTTAGTCTATAAAACACTTCCTACACAAGAATAAGGACCTGAGTTTGATCTCACATACCTAAATAAAAATATTTTAAGGCTAAGCATAATGGTGCCTTCCTGTATTTCTAGCACTGGGGAAACAGACATAGGAATCCTGGGGCTTGCTAGCCAGACATTTAGCTGAATTAGTGAACTTCTGGCTCAGTGTGAGACCCTGCCTCAAAAAACATGAGATAAACAATAGTTAAAGAAAATGCCTTATATGTGGAGGGGTTAAGAACCTGAATGATCAGAGAAGCAAGGAGAAGCACCTAGTAGCTCCTACCTCTACTGTTCCTCCATCCAAAAGAGCCAAGATTTTCTCTATGTCCTGCCTTACTACTTCCTGTCTCCACACTGTTTGCAGTCCTCCAAGCCTCAATGGTTAATTTTAGTCAGCTAGTGACTAGCCCCACCTTCTGATTCTACACAAGCTTTATTTGTCAGAACACAATCAATATATCACACATTTCTCCCTTTTTGTCTAAATAAAAAGCAAAGGTTTTAACTAACCTATTAAAACTATACACAGTAAGTACAATAACTATATACAAATATATACATAGGCAATAATTACATTAACAGTGTACAGTCTATTTACATTTGAAAAATTCAGAGAAAATATTCATTATCTGTCCTATCTGGGTGAGTCCAAAGTGTTGTATTGTACTGCTCAGTCTCAGTGACCCCAAGGAAGATCCCCAGAATCACACCAACTCTCCAAAGGTAAATGCAAAGCAAAGTTTATTACAACTGTACAGCTGAGCTCAGCTCCTGACTGTCACACAGCAGTGCCAGTGGAGAAGTGGGCCCTCTCAACTCAAAAGCAGGGCCTTTTAAAACAAAGATCAAAGACCATAGAAATGCTGTTATTAGGCTGGGAGGTGAGGGGCCCAGAGGAAGTTTCTTTACTATCAGGTGGGCAGATGCTGGATGATTGGTTGTCGTAGGATGGGGAAAAGATGATTCACAGCTGGGCTGGAATGTCCTCTTATTACCCAGGACCTTGGGCACGTGGCCTTTGGTACTTGGCCTTGAGGGCTTAGAAACTTCTCAGCTCCCAAAATAGTTCCAGGCCTCAAGGTGGAGGCATTTTAGTTTACACAGTACCTAATTCCTAAGTGGCATTACCAACCAAAAACTGTCTTTTTGTCTCTTAATCTTATACACTTTATATGTTTTTTGTGAGTTTCTTTTCTGATTTGTTAACAAGGAAACGAAAACTATCGAGTTTTAAACTCCATCAGAGACCTGAGGAGGGATATACTGTTACCTGAGAAAATAGGAAGCAAAGAGCAAACATCTTCCAAAACTAAGACAGAAACAGCTGGCTGCATGGACAGTCACCTTAGGTTCCTCTGCAATGTTGGGGCATCCATCTTCAGCCTGCAGGCCTAAAATGTCTGACAGACTTTTCTGTAAAGCAGGATTTTTTGAAGAATTGTCTTACCTGGTCTTGGCAAAGTTCAGCAGTCACTTTCATTTGTGTCCTGCTTGTCCAACTTGGACAGTAACTGTCAGGAGTTGAGACAAGGTCAGTTTCTTGCCTAATAGCTAACCTTTGACACAAAGAAAGAAAATTTCATATGGAGTTTCTTCATTGCCCATCATCTTCTCTGAAGTAGATTGGTGCAGCCAGGAATGAACATGTTTTATTGTTATAAAAAATATTATGTTATTAAAACATAAAGAAAACACTTAAGGTCTTCCAGCCTCCATATGTACTTACACTCACGCGCGCGCGTGCGCGCGCGCGCGCGCGCGCGCGTGCTCACACACACACACACACACACACACGCACACGCACACGCACACACACACATACTTACATATACATAACTACAATTCCTCAGATTTTTTTTCTTTACCAAATTCAGCCTTCAAATTTTTACCTATGCCAAGTGTTTTACATTTTTTTAAAGATGCCTTTTCTGTCCTCTGCTCCTTCACTGGGTCCTTCTCTTAGCTCTTAACTGCATGAGTCTTTAAGAGCCCATAGGAAATTTCATTTCTAAGTATCATCTTAGGCTTCCAAATCTGAACATATCCTTTTCTACATGCTCTTATTAGCACTCTGGTCTTTGCTGAGGCCTGTGGGAGTATACAGCAGATGACAACTAGTGATTGGTATGTCAACCTACCAGATGAATAACTCCCAGTTTGGAAGACCTATTTGGAAGAACCCTGGGGTTACTGACTGTGAATGACTGGTTGCCTCTGTCTGTAATTTTTCTCATGTGCCACTTCATTTATTCCCTCATAAGAACATCTGAGGGGTTTCTTCCACAATTCATTGGTAGTATGTTTCACATTTTTGGGGAACACATTTAGCTGTGGATGGTCAGGAAGATGCTTTTTGCTTAATCTGAATAATCCTGATGTGTAGAAATACGACCAGAATGTTTTTCATAACTGACACAGAAAAGTAACAGTATTCTTAGTCATAAAAACAGCTAAATTTAGATTTCAGAATAAAATCAAAACAGACTAGCTGCCATTGCAGAGAATACACAAACATAAGTTCCATGTGTTTATTGATAAATCCAACTCAGAACTGATGCAACTTCAATAGATATAACTCCCTGCTTTAATTATCCTTCTGTACATAGTCCCAGCCTCAGTTTATGTTACAGGCTCAAGGTTCAACCAACTGTTTACTTTTGTCTGGGAATCCTCAGTATCTTAGTGCAATGTGCTTGGCCAACCATTATTCACTGATCAGTTAGAATGGCCTTCCTAAGCTTAGAAAAACTGTGTGACTTATCATGTGTTGTGAGAATGGATCATTGGGCAGAGGGAATAAAGGAGGTGAAGTGTGTGTGTATGTGTGTAGGACAGCTGCTATGACAGGAGGCTATATGGAACTATATAGTAAATATATAAAATGTAGCTGTGTGTAAAACGAATGCAACTTTCCAGAGAGAAGGGATTTTTCAAGAGTAAATAAAAGAGAAAGTAGCCATTGCAAATGTGTGTGTTTCCTTATTCCCCCCACATCTTGGATAGAAAAGGTCTAGCCCTTGCTGCATTCATGGATTTTTTTTTTTTTTTGCATACCCTGGAGAAGGCCCTGAAGCATGCTTTCCAAAGGCCATTGATTGATCTTCCCGTCACAACTATTCCACAATACCATAATTTCAAATATTTGCTCTTCCACCACCACATTCTGAACACTATAAAACGGTGGCCGTGTCCTGCTTGCCATTGGGTCCCCAGAACCTCATGCATAACTGGGACTCAGTCAATAACTATTGATTGAAAAGTATTGAAAATCGAACCTCTAAATCCTGAGATTTTTCTCATTAGACTCTCATATCTGTAATACAAAAAGGTTAAACGATGGCTTGTGCATATTTATTTTAGTAGGAAATGTATTCATGGCAAATTAATGAGCAGCCACTTCGTGTCATTAAACAGGCAGCATTTGTCTGCATGGCTTGAAAAAAAAACTTAATTTGATAAAGAATATGCCAAATTTCTCAACATTAATTATAAAAAGTCCAGAAGTACTAAACATGAGAGTTCAGGTGGGAGAACTCTTTCCTCCAGGATTTTTAAAGCACTGTGTAACTAGCTTATAACTCAGGTAAACTCTGGGCAAGGTTTGTGTGGAGTCTAATTGGCAGGTGATCACATCCATTGTACTTTTTATCCCTTATATTGCAATACTCCTCTCCAGAATGTTGAGTTGACTCTTCAAATTCTCTTTTATGCTTCTGTTTAATATAAGTATCCTTTCCTTTAGCTTTTTTGAGATGTGAGATAGGATACACATATAATAACTTATTTACAAAGCTTTTTCGATTCATTCAATCACCTCTGTTAGGTCCAGGTCAATGTCTCCTGGTGATTCTCCTTAATTTATGGCCTGTTTGCTGACTTGATAATATCTGAATGAAGATCACAAAGGGTTAACAATCCCTACTTTCAAGTCAATACTTTAATTATAAGTGTCCGGTGGCTTATGAGTTCTTGCTGCTTGGCTATTCGGAACAAATACTGGTCTCACTCCCCAGGAAGTTCTAGACATCCTCATTTACTGCCTAATTTTATTTCCTCGGCTTGACAAGTTTTCTCTGAGGCATACATTGTGACATAGACCTGTGTCAATACACAGCTAACATGAGACAAAACAACTTTGTCTCATGGACCACATCTGCAATCATGGTCCCACAAGATGATAATTGAAAAAGCTCCTATTGTCTAATAACACTTCAACCATCATAATAAATAGTGTTTTCAGACAATCTTGATAAAATAAACATTAGCCAATCTGTGGGAAAATATAGCATACACCATTATGCATGGTACATAAACTTGATAGTAATAATAAATGACTGTTCCTAGTTTATTAATTTACTATATTATACTTTTATCCTTATTGTGATACAACTGGACAAAAATAAAAATTCACTGTAAGACACAGCATTACATTATGTCACCATGAGACTCACACATCCTGTGTTTGCTTAACCACAATGGTATGGATTGCATCAAACGGTCCAATTTAGTGATTGACCTGGTCTGTCTAGATTTTACGCTGCTCATTCAGCAGTAGAACCTCCTACCAAGATTTCTGAGAAACATTTCTCTTTGGGAAGTCTCAGACACACTTTGCCTATATGCTTTGACTCCAGCTCTGTCCTCTCAACTCTTAAGATCACTAGACTCCAGCTCTATCTCTTCAGCTGAAATTTCAGAACACACCGTGTGCCTGGAAACAAGAACATACACTGGTGACTCTCTAGGACTGCTCAAAGACATGTAGGTAACTCCAGGACTCTTTCGATCTCTCACTAGCTCTCTGATGAACTTTGTGACAACCACTTTCCCATGCCCCTGCCATATTTTACACTCTCTCTTGTTTTGCTGAAATATATCATCTAACAGCTTTGTGAGAACAGTTACGTAGGAGACAAAACTCAAGTCCCTTGAAAAAACGCCTTCAGTTCATGATCAAGTTTGACTGCAAGGTGGCTTGTTGAAAGCCAATGTATTTAAAGTCATGTTTTCTCAGACTTCTAAAGGTATTTCACCATTTTCTGGCATCAAATGTGTCTACTGTGTCTTCTAATTTCTTTTCTTTATTTTGCAGTGGGCATTCGTGATGTATCACTTTTCAAGAATGTACAGCCTAAAATTTCTATACATCATTTTGAACCACTGTTACGGGAATTATGAAAATGACTCAAATAAAAAGAAATGTCTCTCTCTTTAAAGAAATTCCGCCGTACTATGTATTTAATGTCCTCCTTCCTATTTCATTCTCAGTTCTCTGTGAATTTTTGTTTTGTTTTGCTTTGTTTTGAGACAGGGTTTTTCTGTGTAGCATTGACTGTCCTGGAACTCACTCTATAAACCAGGCTGGCCTTGAACTCATAGAGATCTGCCTGCTTCTGCAACCCAAGTGCTGGGATTAAAGGCATGCACCACCACTACACAGGAATCTATGTGAAATCCTTGTCTGCAACATTTTAGACCTCCTGGTTTATTCTCTAATTTTCACCTCTTCTACCATAATGTTAATCACTTTGATTTGTGTTCTAGATTCAAAAAGCTTTCCTTTGCATTTTTATCATCCTTTATAATCAAATTTCATTTCAGTCATTACATTTTTATATTAATGTTTTGTGTCTGTGGGTGTTTTACCTGTATGTATGTCTGTGGGCCGATGCCTGGGTGCCCTTAGAGGCTAGAATTAGATTCCCTTGGATTAGAGTTACATAGACTATTGTGAGTCACCACCTAGGTACGGAAATTAAACTCTGGGTCCTCTAGAAGAGCAACCAGTGCTCTTGACCACTGAGCCGTCTCTCCAGTCCCGTTAATTAATTATTTTTTTAATTTAAAAGTGAGTTCTTTTTGCCTTTTTATTCCTTTGTTGGATTCTACCCTTCCTTTTTCATCAGGTCGTCTTCTCATCTTCTCACAATGTCAGGAGCAGCATTTTAAAACCTCTTGCTCCCTCTCCTCTGCGTGTTTCTTGCGGGTTCTTTTCTCTATTGATCTGTTTATCATGATGGTCTACTTATCACATTGTTTTTCGGGTATATAGTGGTCCTTCATGTTTGAGTCTGGGACACTAAGACCTGAGTGCAAGCTGGAAGCCTCACCAGAGGATTCTTCAGCGTGGAACTGTCTACATGGTCCAGGGCAATTCCCTTTCTAGAAAGACAAATCTTCTGATTTCCCATACATACTGGAGGAAAGAAGACAACATAACCCCGGGCTTAAAGAGCTCTGAAAGCATCCATAGTGGAGATTGGGGGGGTAGTTGGTGCTGGAGACTCGAGTCCCAAAGTGTACAGACCTTAACTGACCTTCCACTTCCACACCAAGCCTCCTTCCCCCTCTCCATCCATTCTGTTCTCCAGTCTTAGGGCTGAGCCTAGGAACATGCTGGTCAGAGTGCAAGGGCTATCTCCTGGAAACGAGGAACATGCTGGGTCTTGTTCTTCCAGGATTTTCAGCAAATCTTGTGTTTTTATGGGACCACCACCTCATTCTCTGGTAGTTCTGAATGTTTTAAAATATCTTCCATTTCTGGAGTGTTAGAGTATCTCAGGCTGGCTTCACTCGGTGTTCTCCAGACTCCTCTGGACAGGTGGCTCACTTGGTCCTCCAAAATCACTTTGACTGCTGTTATATGCTACTATTTTATCTGTAACCTCTTTCTCTCATGCACCTTCCCCTCCCCTCCTCCACTCTCTCCTCCTCTTCCTTCTTTCCCTTGTCACTTGAGACAGAAATAATAGAAGGAGACGGAAGAATTCCACCCTGTATCTCTCATGTGCTGTTTACTACAATTCTTAGAGAATTAATAATTTGCCCACATTATAGATATGGAAACTAAGATTCAAAGTTGCTAAGAGACATGCCTAAGATCACATGGTCATTAAGGGGCAGAGCCAAGATTGTGGCTACTCAGACTCCAAGGACAGGGAATGAGATTATAACAGCATGCTCATTTTAAAGGGGTAGAGTCATTCAAATTAATTTAATTGCTCCCATTTATTGTTGGCTCTCTCCTGCAACTACACTCAGATTACTGAATCTATGTGGTCTACAATATAATTTAGTGAAGCTTGACCTCTAGCATTCTGCATTCCTGGAACATAAAACTTCTTCAACACACTTCACATGGCCTTTTATTCTTCCTACTGGGTTCTTTCGTCTGGTACTTCACCTTGGGTGCCTTCACATGCTGCTCATTAGGTGAAGACATTTTCCTGTGTGGCAAACAGAAGTGGCTTGTAGAGTACTCAGTGGTCAGGAAGGGACACTCCAGACAGTAAGACAATAAAAGGGACCTATTAGGCTAATGGAAAAGAATCTACTTGAGCTTGCCTTTCACTGAAGGGGTGGTATTGAAGCTAACACCAGCAGAGTGCAGCTGTTCTTTCTTTGAATAGGTATTTAATGAGCATTCATCATGTGCCAGCAACAACAAAATACACACTGATGAGGGAATTCCCAAAGGACCTACTCCATTTCAGACACTTGCTATACGTTAACTCATTTCATTTACCCAGACCCATGAAGCAGATTATCTTTGCTGTGTTATACAGGTAATAAAAAGAAGGCAGAGTGAGATGTAACTCATTAGATAGAAGAAGGACCCGTGGTATACTACTGTCATACACTGAACAATAATACATAAGATGGACTTTGTAGGAGAAAACTTGCATGTAAGACAGGGAACCTAATGTTTCCAGCACTGATACATCCATCCCAGACAAGATTGAACCTATGGGAAAGAGAACATATACCCACTCTCTAGCTGCATTGCCTCTAAAAAGGCAAAGGATGGTGTTTCATGTATTCTATTTGATATTATAAAAAAAAAAATCAAGAGCCAGATATTGGGGAAAAGCTGAAATATCAGAGAGATAGAGAAACAAACCACAGCCACTTCTCACCCAGCCAACTCCTCAGGCCTGTCTCCAGGAATCCTTCCACCCCAAGCCTTTTCATCCTCACCCAAAAAGGAAAGTGTCAGGCCAAAAGAAGAAGTCCTGCCTCTGCCAGCCTTATTTTTATTTCTGCCCAGCTATCTCACTCAGTGGTTCAGCTTTCCTAGTGCTAGGATTAAAGGTGTGTGCCACCACTGCCTGACTCTGTTAGGCATTGAACTCACAGAAATCAGGATGGATATCTGTCTCCCAAATGATGGAAATAAAAGTGTGGGTCACCATTTTCTGACCTTCAAGGCTTGACTCTGTGAGTGGCTCTGTCCACTGATGTTTCAGAGTATCTTTATTAAATATATAATATATCACCACAGGATGGAGTACTAGATGTTCCATAATGCTCTTTTTTCTTTAGCTCCGCATATGTGGGGGAGGCATGGAAGAGGAAGGACATTGTTTTACAGAAAGGGAACCATGCCTGTGGAAATTGAAAGGGAGATTGGAAATCAAAGTTGAATAATTCACAAATGTGCACATGGGCCATAAAATTGGGGGACACTAAGTGATATTGGATAAAGGAGCTTTGGAATGTAGGATGCCTATGGATAATTAATGCATATACAGCTTGAATGATGGGCAGTGGCTTAGTGTTATGGAGAGAGAGAATACAGAGGGGGATACCTGGGTGGAATGCAAGCATCGGATTTTGCAAGGCTGGCTTCACCATTTCAACAGGCTTGGTTTTCAAGCCCCCAAAGATTGTCTCCTATTTTAGGGACTCCCTTAGTTGCTACTAAGGCTATAAAAGAGCATTAATGGAAGCAGACAAACTAGGATGTAAACAAAATGTCTGTGACTTGAAGGAACAGGTTGGGAGTAGAGAAAGAAGATGCACACTCAGTTTTAGACACTTTTTTTTTTTTTTTTTTTTTTTTTTTTAGAAATAGGGTTGACAGGACTTGCCAGGAGGTAGAATAAAGAGTTTGAAGGATAAGGGCTGATGCCTAGGATTCTGCTTGTCCTAACTGATGATGTCAGAAAACATATGATTGAGTCACAGCCAGCTGAGTGACAGTGGAGGAGAAGCAGACCTAAGGCTTCAACTCATGTAGATCCACTGCACAGCTGGGACTGAGCACAATGGTGCTGAAGCCAAAGGAACCAACAGAACCAGCTTAACTCCACATTTAGTGCACAGTGAGACCCCTAAGCTGAAGACTTGCTCTGTGACAAACTCTAATGGGCTAGAAACTGGTGAAGTTTAAATGAACAGATAATCCAGGTTCTTCCGGTCATGGAGCAATCACTCATCCTAAAGTATGACCATTTTCTTCATTTTTTTTTTTAATGTCCTTTCCAGGGTACCTTATATATCAGTTCAGAGATGCCGTTTTCTCAAGCTGGATTCTTTTCTGTGCAACCCAATTTTAACCCCAATGTTCAAGTTATTTTTTCCATTATTCCCATAAATTGAAGCAAATCATGCCATCGTATATAAATGCAGTGTTTTTCTTCTCTTTTCTTTTCTCATTTTAGATGGAACTCTTCTCCCTTCTCTTTTCTGTTAACACGTCACACACCCCCCGCCACCCCCCCCCACCCCATCCCTACAGAAAGCCTCACCAGAGCTGTTTGTGTTCCTGGTCTCCCATGATTCTCCCTGATTCTTCAGGGAGCCCCCGCGGAGATGTTTCCTTATGTAATTAAATTATAGGTCAAATTCATCAGAGGGCTGGCACACAGGAACGTTTCTTACACATATTTAAACTAATGCAATAAGTAATACATTCCTGTTTAACTGGATCGTTGCTAAATAATGTGCTTCTTTGGAGGGATAGAGATGAAGTAAGAAATGTAGCTGATGAGAAATCCTAAGTTCCTCTTAAACCATACTGTTGTACAAAATCGATCAGCACCCTGACACTTGTGATGACCATGTATAGGTCCACTAGAGCATATATTTTTTTTGATTTATTAAGTTCATATATTACATTAGACATTAGTTTTTTAATTAGCCATTTGTCTACCATGTGAGTTGCACACGTTTCTCAGTGTGTTCTCTGCTTGCCTGGAATGCATAAAGTTCTAGATTACCATAATAAGATCATATTGTAAACTTCTGGAGTTTTTGTTCATCAAAAATTTTTTAAAAATTGCCTTGAGAAATGGCTTTCTCTCAGGTGTACAGATTAGTGGTTTCCCTACCGTCGGTGCATGTTCTCCTTTACAACTGAGAGTTCATCCTACTGTTCTTTTAAAACACTAAAAAAAAGAACAGTAATGTTTTTGATCATTGTTTTAAAAGTTTGCCTATGGTGTTGCCATAATGATTAGACTTCGTGTCTTCCATTTTAGGATACAACACTTAAAGAGGTTAATAAACTTTGTAAGGGGGGATTTGAAAAAATGGAATGTCTGGCAACTCTGTGGTGTTTATTGAAAATGGCAGATGATTTGGATAAATCCAGTATTTGTATTTTAAAAAAACACCTTGGCTTAGGCTTGTAGCTCATCATTCTAAAATCTGTTTATGGGAAGCATCCCAGGGTGCCTTGAAGTTGAAGAGACTGTGACCAGAAACTTCCTTACTTCATCTGTATTTGCAAGAAATGCTGGCTAATTGGCTAGGACATTTTGCAACACTGACTCATATACTTTGTGACGCATCGATAGTTTCTAAGAAGAGAAAATTTTCCCCGAGAAAAAATAAAATAGCTAATTCTTGACATAAGGTATTACCAGGAGACTGGCCCTTGGAATCCTAGTCCCTTTCCCTCACACACTGATGCAATGGACACTGGATCAAATCACCTGACCATGTGCGACAAGGAGCTCATGAGATCTTTCAGTGACTTCTCTTTCAAATGTGGTCCCTGAGCTCTCCCCATGCCAACTGCTTTTCAACAGCCCAAGGACAGCAGAGTGAGCTGTCTGTGCACTATATTTAACCCTTCTCCTAAATCCTAAGCCTTCCCACATGGCTTACGCCAGGAAGGCTTATGTCACATCAAGAAACAGGAAAAACCACGACACCATACCACCTTTCACATAAGCCTTAACACGCCTAAGCATTCATGAGTAAAGGTTAATTTTGAATGAAGTAAAAACTCCAGTTCAGGCAGAGAGATGGCTCAGCAGTTAAGAGTTCCAATTGCTCTAGAAGATTAGATTCCAATCACCCACATGGTGGCTCGAAACTGTCCATAACTCTAGTCCTAGGGGACTAGGTGTCATCTTTTGGCCTCCACAGGCACTGCATGCAGATACTGTGCAGACATACCTACAGTCAAAGCGTACTTATACACATAAAATAAAAATAAATATTAGAATGTGTTTAAGTAGTCACTTAGCACAATGTGCATACTGAAGCAGGAGCCAATCAGGAAGGCAAGATGACTTAGACAGAAGGTGTAGAAAAGCCTCTGTGGAAGCAGATTTTAAGCTAGGTTTTATGAAGAGAAGGTAATCAGTCATTTAGAAAACATGAAACAATACAGAAGAGACGAATATGAGGGTCCCTTCCTTAACATGATTGGATTCAATGAAAGGGTCAAAGAGCAAAGGAGAGAGTTTTGAATTTATTGTATTTTACCAGCACTGAGCCATGCTAACTACCCCCTTGTGCAGAAGTGAAAACTGAGGTAGAGAAAGTTGAAGGCATTTTGCGAGCCCACCTGGCTTCAGCAGCATAATTAGAAATGGCCTCCATGACCGCAAATTAGTCAGTCATTCATACACCATAGCATCTTCTTTATGTTCCCATGTGTCCAACATGAAACTTTCATAGATGTTTAAAATCTATTCAATGAATTCAGTAAGGTGGTTAATCAAATGTTTTATCTATAGACTTAAAGGTTGTTGAAAAAACACTCAAATACACATTAAGTCTTTTCATTAAGCGAAACACCTAGAAAGCCAGCCATCTTAATGTATAAAAACAAGTCTAAAGATATTTTTTTAAGTTCCATTAAAAAAATCCCAAAAGACTAGCAGAAAGGGAATTATGGGTAATATATGATGGCTGTAGAATGTAAGGTTGATTGAACTTTATCAAAACCAGGTTGCATTTCAAGAGAGACTTATATTTATATAAATACGTAGAAGGCTATTGCAGTGCTCAGTACAGTTAGGATGGCCAGCTGGCGTGGTCCATTAATAGGAAGTGTAGTCTCATTGGATCCATGCACATCAACCAGCGACTAATAATCAAATCCTTCTTCAGAACCCCTGGCTCACACTGTCTGAGTCAACAGTGGTCAAAGCAAAGCCCTACTGTCCAGAGGGTGTGAGATCATCCAGAGCTTTTGGAGCATCTATTTGAAGAAGGAGGAGGAGGAGGAGGAGAAGGGAGGAAGGGAAGGAGACAACGATTCATTTTGGTCTATTTATACTATATACTATAAAATATGAAATATCTTGAATATGTTGTTCTATTAGAAGACATTAACTCCTCTTGTTGTAGGTGAGAGCTAGAAAGAAGGACCACTCGGATGAAAATGACAAGTGAACCCCACCTGCCATGTATGTTCCTCCTACCCTCTGAGTGGCAATGGGAAGCTGTTCCCCTAGGCCTTTAATCTTCAGCTCCATCCATTGCTACAGCTCTAGTTTCTTTCCTGAATTTTCTTTCAACTTGTGTGTCTGATGGATGTCTATTCAGACTTAGGATTCGGCTGCCATAGATCAGCTCATCACCTGAATTTGGGAGGAAGATTGAGACAGGGCCAGAATTCAAGAGGGTTAACCTCAGGCAGTTCTCAGAAGTGAGACACACCCTCCCCACCCCCCACTTGGTACAGAGCCGGCCTTTTTATCTACCTAGGGCAAGTTAAACAGAAAAGCAAAAGGAGATACAAGCCATAGTCAGAGACTGCAAGCTGTGGAGTCTTGTTTTAAGCCACATCCTACATGTTAGGAATAAAGATGCTTATATTTTAGATGCTGAATTATTCCAGCTCAACTCATGTAGTTTCAGTGGTGGCCTTGGGCTCTAAAACCCTAACCTTGAAAGGAATCATTTACTTAGTAAATGCGTTGCCAGCATGAAACCTGTTCACGGCAGAGCAGCCTACAAAGCCTAGTTCAAAAGCAGCCTTTCCTTTTTCTTCTGAGAAGCCTAATCCATGGGGTTTTCACAGTGACAAAATCAGACTCTTAACGGTAATTGTGTGGGGGTCCTTGCATAAAAGAATCTCAAGTTCACATAAACAATCCTGTTGTGGGGATTTTTCCACTGATCCGCAGGAAACAGCTTCTAGAGAAGCTGTGCATACAGCACAGGCCCTTCAGAGAGTGAACTATGGAGAAAATCCCTCCAAGTTCCTTTCTTCTGTCTGAACATACAGCTTCAGGCTGTGACTGGTACACACATCTCCACACGCTTCTGATGTGGAGAAAACAGTCTGCGTTCACTTTGCGTGTGTAAAGTCTGCCTCCTGGTCCAACCTCACTACACTCTGTGGTTCTAGAGTTGGGCTGGAATAGGAAGTGCTGACCACAGCGCCCCACTGGGATGTCAGGCAGAAGAAGCCCTTGGTGTTTTCAGAGCAGCAGGCAAAGTAAGCAGTAGAAGAAAGAAATGAGAACTATCTTACAACACATATTGCGTCATCTTTTTTTTCAAATCCTTGAGACTGTCTGATGCTAGAATGAGCCAGGTCCCAGTGGTATAATGAAAGCTGTTACTGAAGATAGCTAAGGAGCTTATACACTGGTGTCATGGGAATGGGGGGTGGGGATTTCTTGTAAATCTAGATGGGGTGAATACTGACCTGCTTCACTGAAACAGTTTGGAGAGTGGGGGTGCATGGGAAGATAAACATAAGAGTATCCATCCCTCTGCAGACTGGAGTCTTGGGAATTTTCCCTGTGTGCCAGGACTGTTTCACACTTTTCATTTTGTTAACTCACTGGGGTGGTACACTAGCCCCACTGAAACAAAACAAAAACGATGCTCATATCCTTCCCAATAAAGATGCACATTCACACCACAAAGACATTTCCCCAACTATGTTCGTAACAGCATTTTTTGTAATAGCCAGAACCAGGAGACAACCTAGTTGCCTCTCAATCAAAAAATGCAAAAAAAAAAAAAAAAAAAGAAAGAAAGAAAGAAAGAAAGAAAAGTGGTATGTTTACACAATGGAGTACTACTTAGCAGAAAAAAAGGCATCCTGAAATTTGCAGGCAAATGGATGTAACCAGGAAAAAACATCCTGAGTGAGGTAACACAGACCCAGAAAGACAAATGGGATATACTCACTCATAAGTGGCTTTTAGACATAAAGCAAAGGATAACTAGGCTACAATCCACAGCCCCTGAGCAGCTAGGTAACAAAGGGGACCCTATTGCACAAATTCTATTTAGTATTATAATAAAAACGTGGGGCCAGCTGAAATATCAGAAATATAGGGAACAAACCACAGCCAATTCTTACTCAGTGAACTCCTCAGGTTGAACAGGGAAGTCCTATCTTCACAGGTCCTCAGATTGACTGATCATCACTTGGATAGAAAGCTGAACTTCTCTTGCCCTATACTTCTTTCCCTGCCCAGCTATTTTACTTTCTGGCTCAACTCTCCTAGAGATGGGATTAAAGATGTGTGCTACCATTTCCTGGTTGTTAGGCTTTGAACTCACAGAGGTCCAGCTAGATTATCACCACCCCCACAATAGATGAGATTAAAGGCGTAGGTCACCACTCCCTGATCTTCATGGCTTGGCTCTGTGGGTGGCTTGTCCTCTGAAATTGAAGACTATTTTTAATTAAACATACAATATTACAATACAGCACTACAGGATCCTAAGAGGGACATTCATGAATCCCCCTGGGAAGGGGAAATAGACATGGTCTCTTAAGTAAATTGGGATCACAAAGGATGAGGGGAAAGGGGAGGTAGGAAGAGCACATGAGGGAATGGGATGGTTGATATGGGGAGGGACAGAGAGGGAGAACAATGGAACAGATATGTTCATAGAGGGAGACATTTGGGGTTAGGAAGAAACCTGGTGCTAGGGAAATACCCTAGAAGCCACAAATATGTCCCCAGCTAAGATCCCAAGCAATAGTGGAGAGGGGGCCTGGACAGGCCTTCCCCTGTAATCCAATGGATGACCACTCTAATTGTTACCATAGAACCTTCATCCAGCAACTGATGGAAGCAGACGCAGAAATCCACAGTTGAGCACTGGGTCAAGTTCCCAATCCAGTTAATGAAGGAGAGGAGAGATTCTATGAGCAAGTGAGTCAAGATCACGAGGAGGAAACCCACAGAGACATCAGACCTGAGATAATGGGAGCTCACTGACTCTGTTCTAACAGCTGGGGAACCTGCATGGAGCCTAATTAGGCCCTCTGAATGTGGATAGCAGTTTGTGGCTTGGACAGTTCGTGGAGGTTCTGGTCGTAGAACCAATGCTTAGCTCTAGCACATGAACTGGCTTTGGGATCCCATTCCCTATAGAGGAATACCTTGCTCAGCCTTGATACTGGGGGGAAGGGACTCGGTTCTGTCACAACTGGATATGCCAGACTGTATTGACTCTCACTTAGAGTTTTTATCCTCTCTCAGAAATGTGTAGGGAAAAGAGGCTGTCCAAAGAGATCTACCCTGGCCCTGAAACCAGAGCCAGTGAAAGAAACAGCCTGGAACTGGGACCCAAGACAGTGAAAAAAACACTCTATCCCTTAACCCAAAACCAAAGAAACACGTCCTGAGTCTGAAACTAGTTCCAAAGGAACACACTTGATTCCTAGAATCAGAACCAGTGAAAGAAATATGCCCTGGCCTTGGAAAAAAGTTCAAAAGCTAAAATAAATAAATAAATTTCTTTGAAGGCCAGTAAAAGAAACAGTGGCCCTGAAATCAGTGCCATCTCTGCCCCTGGCCAATGAAACTAACCAATTCCTGAGCGGGAATAACTAAACAATCCTTGAGTATCCCTGAAGAAACTCTGCCCCTAAGAAGCCCTGTATAAGCCCCTCTGCCTGTTCAGTTGTAGGCTGTTTTTCCCATCCTGGTAGAGGCAGCCACTCTCCTGGACTCCTCAAATAAATCTCCTTCTCAAAAGAGTTAAGACAAGGTCTTCATTTACCACTTGGGTGAAAAATCTTCATTCATTGGCTCAGAGAAGAATTTGCTGAGATGTCCCTTAGTGGGCTGAGCAGAAAAACTTTGCAGAGACATCCCCTTGGTGGAACTGAGCAAGGTGAAGCAGAACAGAAGGACCTTGCTGAGGCTTCCCTTAGGGGACTGAACAAGGCTGAGCAGAAAGAGTAACTGTGGGAGTCAGAGAAGGTTGTTTCCTTTCTGCAGGGGTTTTCCCTTTTGCAGAGTGCAGCAAAAGAAATAATAATATCTTGGGCAGGAGAGAAAGAGAGCTCAGCTGTGAAGCCCCCTTCAGAGAGCGGGGAAGCAAAGCTGAGCTGTAGCTGCTCTTCAGGAGAGGAGCGGATCCTGTATCCTGTGGGAGATCATCCCCCACCGCACCCCAGGTATAGCCTGACTTACTGATCAGTCAGGATACCTTTCATCTCCCCTCCAGAGCTAAAGCATTCACTTTCAGAGTGGACAGGGGTGAGGTGAGGTGGGGGGAAGCTGTGGGGAGGGGCTGGGAAGAGGGAGTGGTTAGTATATTTTTTTAAATCTTTTAAATTAAAAAAAAAAAAAAAACACCTGTAATTCCATTTCCAGGGTATCCAAAACCCTTTTCTGGTCTCTTCAGAAAGAAAGAATACCCATGGTGCACATACATACATGTAGACAAACATTCATAGATATATATTTTTTTAAAAAAATTATGAAGCTTTGAAAATGGAAGGTCCCACCTGTGTATCTTTATTTTGTTTGTTCCCTTTGTTTGCAAAGCCCCTCCACCAAGTCTCAGCTCTGAACCCCTTTTCTTCTTGGCATTCGTCCCCACTCTGACACTGTTCCTAGGGATGTTGCCTACTTCATAAGGTTCTTGACCCTCTGCCATATTCTACCACATGTTCGTTTATTAAGGGTAAAGACAAATGAAGAGCAGATTATTTGACATCACATTGAACCTTACATTAATTCTGTCTCTCCCTTCCTCCCATTCTCTCTCTCTCTCTCTCTCTCTCTCTCTCTCTCTCTCTCTCTCTCTCTCTCTCTCTCTCTCTCTCTCTCTCTCTCTCTCTCTCTGTAAGCCCCCATATGTGAGTTCACTTATGATTTGTGCACTTCTAGAAGCTAGATGTCATTCCTCGTGAGTACGCAATGGCCTAGAACTGACCACATCATCTAAACTGACTGACTAGCTGGCCAGCAATTTCAAGGGATCCTCCTATCTCTGCCTCCTGAATACTGGGATCCAAGTGTGCGCCACCATCGCCAGCCTTTCTTCAGTGGATTCTGGAGCTTAAAGCTAGATTCTCATGTTTTCAGAGGAAGCACTTAATCAAGCCAGCTTCCCAAACTCCAGACTTACTTTGGGATTAACCTAATCTTCTTGATAACTTGTTTTAGGGGAGTTAAAGAGTCAGTTACAGGAAATTTATAGAGGTGATGCAAAACCCCCCATGTGCCCCAGACTTAATTTTCCCAATTATTAATATCTTATCTAGGTATGGCATTTTTGTCATAATTAACAAATCGATGTTGATATACCGTTATTAATTAAACTTTATAGATGTATTCCATCTTCCTTAATTTTTATCTGCATCCTCTTTTCTTCTCCATGAGCCTAGCTAGAATCTGACACAGCATTTGCCCTTCTTGACCCCTTAGGTCCTCCATGATTGTCATTTCAGACTTCTTTTTAATGAAGACAACACTTGATAAGATATTCAGAAAATGTCCTTCGATTAAAGTTTTCTGACTACCGGAATAAAGCTTCACGGAGGAAAAGAAGGAAAAATGCATGGCTTCATGTCAAGGCCACACATCACCCACATGTGTGTTTATTGATGCTGACTTCTACATTAGCTTCTTCCTCTGCTGCTGTGGTCAATGCTGTGACAAAGAGCTAAGAGAGAGAAAGCTTCTTTTGGCTCACAGCTTGAGCGTACAGTCCACTGGAGCAGGGAAATCACTGCAGCAAGAGTTTGCAGCGGCTGGTCACACTGGACCTGCAGTCAGGAAGCCTACGGGTGTGACGTCTGGTGCTCAGATCACTCTCTCTACTGTATTCAATCTGGAAGGTCAGCCTATATAATGGAGCCACTCACAGTTAAAATATGATTAACCTACTCTAAATACTCCCTCGGAGGCTTGTCTTCTAATTGACTCTACATTGCCAAATTGACAATGAATACAGACCATCACAACTTCCATTACCAAGCAAAAGTATATATGTCAGACCCATCCACCATGACAATGCTTCTCATCCTTTAGAAGGACATTGCTATGTGCAGTAAGAGGCCGTTCCCCATCTTTCTAAGGGCTATACATAAATTATTTGAATTCTACCTGAGGGATATATTTATTCTCACAGTCTCAAATCTTACCTCCATATTTCTATTATTCACAGCAGTTTTGGCATATAATAGGTACTTTAGTTATAAAAATCTCAATAATACATTACCTTCATAGTAAATCCTGTGTCTGACTTTGTCTTCCATACTTTGTTGCATCCTGTGAATCTCCAGTCCCAGAAAGTTCCTTCTATTTATCAAGGAAAGCCCATGGTTTTCTCCCTTCATCACACCTTCATGGACTCTAACGGGATCTCTGAGTGCCTATCCTTGGTACAATCTGCAGCTAAGACAGTCCCACTCTGAAATAGCCTATCAGAAGTTCCCAGAGATGAGAAGCGGCAGTTCTCAGCAAGGGAGTGATGCTCACAGAGGTACACTCCAGTGAGGACTCACTGGATGGGCATTAGTCTAGATAATAAACCGTGGGGAATTTCACAGCCATTACCTAATCAGTTTCTTACAGAAAAAGATAGTCTTGGGTCTGGGTCCCAACAGCTAATTAGCAAAGCCACTTACACATTATGAGACAAGACTGTTTCTAGTCTAAGGATCTATGAGTTAACTGGTTTTCTAAACAAAGACTGTGACTGAGAAAGGTGGAAAATAGATTAGAAAGTCAAACAGGGTCTTGCATCCCAAGCCGGTTTTTATTCCACAGACTACAGATGACAAATATGAAGCCATCATTTTCTGATCCGATACCTCTAGTTTCTTCAATCACATTGCTCTCTCTCTTTCTCTCTCTCTCTCTCTCCTCTCTCTCTCTCTCTCTCTCTCTCTCTCTCTCTCTCTCTCTCTCTCTCTCTCACACACACACACACACACACACACACACACCTCACCACCACCACCACCACTACCACAACAACAACCCAAGCCCAGAAAATGATCATAAATAATAAAGGTCAGAGCAGAAATTAATAAAATGGAGACTAACTGAACTGATCCAAGAGCTGGTTCTCTGAGATAACATACAAGACTGTCAAACATCCAGGCAAGACAAAAAAAAATAAAAGATCCAAATTAACAAAATTAACATTCAAATATTACTATGGGTTTCAATAAATTTCAGAGACTCATTCGGCAGTACTTTGAGAATGTACATTTAAAAAATAACTGAGAAATCTGAAAGAAATTGATACCAGAATTAAATCTAAAAGATATAAACCAAACAATAGAAACATAACAACCAATAATATTGGATAAGTAATAATAATAGTAATAAAACTCCCAACTAAGAAACCAGGACAGAGGGATTCACTGTCAAATTTTATGCAATCTTTAAAGAAGAGCTAACAATATCTTTATTCTATAGAATCAGCAAATACCTTATCCTAAAACCAATGAACACACAAAGAAAGAAAAATATAGAACAATTTCCTGATGGATATGTACATGAAAAGCTCTTAATAAAATTCTTGCCAACCCAATTCCAGAACACCTACATCATGACCAACTAGGTTTTATTCCAGGGATATGAGGTAGACTCAAATATGCAAACCAGTAAGTGTAAGTCAGCACATAAATCAGGTGCCCATTTTCTGCTCCTGTCCAATATTGTCCTCAAATCCTTAGCTACAACAATAAGGGAAAAAATAAAATAAAAAAGACACACATAAGATAGGAAATGAACACTATTTGATAATGATTTGATCTTATACTTAAAAAGAACAAAATGCCAAGGTATAAACCTTACCAAGAATGTGGAAGCTTGAAATGTGAGCTTCAAGATGGTAACAGAAGAAACTGATGGAAAACCCAAAGACCTCCCAAGCTCATGGACTGGCCAAATTAATATACGAAAATGGCCCACTCTGCCTGTGGATTAAATGTAGCATTCAGCTAATGCTCCAGCATCTGCCTGCACGCCTCTGCGGCCATGCTCCCCGCTATGATGACAAGTGAACTAAACTCTGAAACTCTGAGTGTGAAATGACTCCATCAAGACGTTGCAACCTGAAGCCATGCTGATGTTCATGACCAGAGTTATAGTCCATACTGATCTGAGAAGCTTTATCTGCTTCTTGAGGCCATAATGATGATGTCCATAGAACAGGCTGATTCCAAGAGTCTTGTCCGGGTCCAAGGTCCTGATGCTCATGCAGGCTTTGATTGCACAGCCCAGCTGCACGATTGCCCTAGTTCTGAGTAACAAAATGTCTGAGATGGAGACTGGTCCTTTTTCTGGATTGGGCCTTCTTGAAAGACTTCTGTGATCCATAATGCCACCAGATGCCGTGTTGGTATCTGTGGTCTATGCCATAGACAGGAGACACGATGGGATCTGTGGTTCATGCCTTCATCCCAAGGTTTGTTAATGCCTGTGGTCCCAGATGTTGCCAGAAACTAAGTGGAAGTCTACGATCTCTGCTGCCACTGACTGTATCAGTAAAATAAGCATCTTTTGCAGTGGTAATGATGTCTACAGATTCACAGATGAGAATGAGCAATATTGAAGGCCTCTGTGACAATCTCACCCACCCTAACCCCTTTCTACTCCCAAAGAAAAAATATAGAAAGGAAACCATTGAAGAGAGTGTTGTGATGGGGATGCTGACATGTAGCTCTTCACAGTCGATGGCTTCTGGGGGTGGGTCAGGGTGGGGGCTCAGTTTTCTTTAAGAGGCTGGTGAAGGAGAGTTCAACAATGCTCCAGTGAATAAATGGGCAACACAATTTGAATTTAGTATGTGTTTTTTTTTCTTTCCTTTTTTTTCTTGCAGAGGGGGGCCATAAGAGTGGGGGAGTAGACCTGAGAGGGCTGGAAATTTAATAGCATAGGGATGCATTATGTGAAAAATCCCAAATAACCAATAACAATATTCTGTTGGAAAAAATACTGTGAAAATGACCATGTTGCCCAAAGTATCTACAGATTCAATGCAGTTCTCATAAAACCCCACTGTCGTGCCTCATGAGAGTATCTCACCATGTTATCTCTATCCTTGAATGGTTCAAATGGAAGGAGTCTGGAATAATATTATATGTTTCCTCTTGTAGATTAAGCAATTACAAAGACTATTTTTAATCAATAGAAAATAGCACTTAATGATGGACACCATCTGATATTCCCATGCCAGGGTGTTCCCCAGGAGTCTTCTCTATGACATACTTTCTGTGTCCGAGAATGGTATGGCATGGGATTTGCTCTCCACTTTCCACTCTACTTGGTAGGTAATCTCTGAGTTTTCTGGATCTCTCATTTGATGTCTGTCATTAATTTGGGGAAGCTTTGGGCTCATTATTTACGTATTTTTCTAACTTGTCTTTTCTCTTTCCCTTCCTGTTTTTCTAACACGTGAACTCACACCTTCCATCCTGGCCCCTCAGCCTGGTGTAGCTGTAGACACTGAGGCTTTGCCAACTCTAGTGCCTTCTGAGGTTGTTCACTCTGAGCCACTGTGTGTTAGACTGAGTCCTGGCTTCTGTGTTGGTGAAACAGCATCACTGTGAGGAGACGTTCTGTCACGCTGTGATGGACACCAGGCCTTTGAGCGCACACCTGATCTTGGGGCTTGGATATCAGACATGTTGCTTTTTATTTTTTTTTTTTTCAGGATTTTAAACCACCCTGCCTCCTGTTTCCCTCCCTAGCTGGAGCATCCCCAATCTAATTTCTGAAATCATGATTCTAGACTGTCCCAGGCTGTCTCTAGGGCTAACCACGACATGTCCTTTGGCCTGTGGAGCTTCTAGTTACATTGTCCCCTGTGTGTCATCCTTCTACAGAAAATGCCTTCCTCTTGCTTACCCATTAATGCTCAGCTAAAGCATTATTTCTTTGCAGAAAGTGCCATCCACCCTGCAGAATTATTGCAAGTTCTCCCTCTGTGTATGCGCTCATAAATCGGTTTCCTCTATCATCACACCCCTCCCTAAACTGTGATCTCTGACACATGAGGATGATCTCGCTCCTATATGATTTGATCATAGTCCTTAAAACAAGTTCTTTTATGTGTAGATGTGGATAAATTCAGAAGAGTGAGCAACCCCAACAAGATGGAAACCATCTACACCATAGCTCATCCATGTCTACCTATTGTGATATTTTATGAAAAGCTGCTGCATTCCCAAGAAATTCTCTGGCTATAAATATTTTTTTAAGCTCACAGCGATTGTCCCTCTATTTTATGGGGTAAAAAAAAAAAAAAACTCTCAAAAACGAGGAAACGGCTGTGAGATTCGTGTTTAAGCTCCTTTCATTCTCTTGCCATTATTTCTGTGTGGTGACCTTTAAATTTAGCCTGAGTATAAGTGAGGTTGTCAGAACATCGGGTTACATTATGCAGTTCAGCTATTTGTGCCTTGTAAAGTCAATGTATATTCCAACTCGGGGAGCACAGTGGAAGGTGCCCTGGTGATATTCTGGAAACCACCAGAGACGGGATGCGTCCAGAAGTGGGTCAGTGCTCAGGAAGGCTCCGGCTTCTTGGAAATCAGCTTGCTGAAAACAGGCTTTCATTTATCCATCTGGAAGATAAGTAACCTGTGGCTGCTGTGTGGCCTTGCTGCCCTGGCAGGTTGGAGAGAGACTTGTGTTTGAGGGAGATGTGGGGGAGGATTGAGTGTGCCTGCAGCGCTGATCTTTCCTTTCGGGAAGGGTATGTGGAGCTATGTGCTTGGGGCCTGTAGGGCATCGAGGAGGCTTTGATTACTGAACTGAATCTGAGGCTCAGAGGCTTCCCAAGCTGGTACTGGTATAAAAAGATCTTTCTTAGGCATAGGGCATCTCCTGCCTTCCTTCGTAGCCATGGTGATTAGCTGCCCTCACCTACCACCTCATTGATAAATAGCTCAGACATGACTGCTGGGTCCTGTAGCCAATTTCTTGAAGGAAGTTTCAGAGGTTATGTAGCAAGGGCAGGAAGTACAGGGAGGAGGGAAGGAGGACCCAGCCCCAGCGATAAGGCAGAGGCTTCTCCTTTGGCAGGTGCCTCCATGTAACAGAGACTTGGAATTGTGTTCTTGTCCCAAGGAACATGTTGTAAGCCGAAGTCTAAGGAGGAAGAAGGGAAGGAGATTATTCAGACACAGAACTAGCTTGGTCTTTGGAAAGCAGCAACACAGCACTAGATAAAGGTGCCCACCTACACCAACCCATCTCAGAGATATATGGCAACAGTAATATTGACCTGCACACTTTCACTGCTCCTAAAGTGCATGGCAGGATGGTCATCAGATAGCCATAAGCACAGGCACTGTAGGGCATGTGACTAACTTCCAGATGCTACTGCCGTTTTTCTAGGTCCAAAATGCTCCCTCCGTCTGAGATGACTTTCTCTCGATTCTTTTTCTTTGCAATGATCTTCTTAGCACTGTTGTTTTAAGCTTGGAAAGGATTTCTGTTAGGTCCTGGTGTTATGGTCCAAGATCCTTCAAGCACCTGACTCCCTACTTTAAATGGTGGTTCCACTTGCCTCCTACATGTGATGGCTAACCATGCTTATCAGTTTAATTTTACTGAGAAGTGCTAGGGAATATCTGCGGTGATAGAGGCATTTCTGAAGATGATGACCAAGGAAGGATAGACGGCACCATCAGGAAGCTGAAGGCTCAGATGGAATAAAAGACAAGAAAGGGCTGGAGAGATTGCTCAGCAGGAAAGTACCTGCCTGCTATGCATGAGATCGTAGGTTTGATCCCCAGCACAGACCAAAAGGATAAGGTAGAAGCCCTCTAGCATCTCTCTCTGTCTTCCTGTCTGTCTGTGTCTCCTTCTTTCCTTTCTGACCACTGTGGTCTGAACAGCTCTACTTCACACTCTTCTGCCAAGGTTCTTCGTATCACAGCCCGAAACCGATGGAGCCAAATCACCGTGAACTGACCTCTCTGAAACTGTGAGACAAAACTGTCTTTTCCCCATTCATATTGTTCTCTTATGTATCAGTTTCATCCATGAAAGTGATAATGATGATCATGCTGATGAAATGAAAAAGAATCTAACGGAGTGAGAAAGAATCAAACATTGACCCTTAGGAGAACCAAATGAAGAATCCTAACGGTGTCTGGCATATCACGTCTTAATGTACAGCCCACAGAGGTCATTACCGTTAGCTCTACCTCAAATGCCATTCCAGGCTTCCTTCACCCCACACACAATTTACGAATAAGCATTTGGTGCTTTTTACTGTTAGCCACTTCTGAAGAAGCACCCCAACTTCCTCCTAGGATAACTTCATCTTCCCTGACAAGGACCACCAGCCAAGGGTCCTCATTTTCCCTAGCTGTGTAGTGTGTCTGACTGCCAAGGTGGGTCAGTAAGACTCAGCATTTTCAAAGCCATGTTCTGCTTTCCTCTGGTGCTGTGCTCTTTCGATTGCTCCCTTTACAAAGACAATGGGCGCCTATTAGAATTGGGAGAGCAATTCATTAGGTTGTCATAGTTATGTTAAAAATTGACTTCCATTGTTGCAACCAAAGACTCAACTCTTAGCAGTAGGTAGTATAACTTATTTTTACAAATTAGTGGGCTTGTCAACGTTGACTGACTCTGTCTAGGCCTAGCCCTCCGAGTTTGGCTTAGTGGTAAGGTTTAACACACCTCTATAGTGGTAGATATCTTGACCTCATTTTGCAGATAAGACCGGATTCACAACATTTCACCCATGACTTGTTTTTTTGCAGCCTTCCACACATCTATGAGCCCATCTGGGTCTCTGTCCTTGTGTGCTGTAAGGTTGCTTCCACTGCTCACACATGTGATCAAAATAGACATTTTTAATTCATTGTTTTAGTGAGGACTTTAAACCATTTGCTGTCCTTCGTGCGTTACAACAGAAAACAATGTGGAATTCTGTGAATACTTCAGAGAATACAGACTTCAAGAGAGCAAGAGTCTTTGCCCTGGAAACAACATAACACGTACATAGACGATCCAGCTCCTTCGTTCCTATGTCCTGCTGATGACCATGGCAAACGCTTATTCTTTACGTTCCTCATCAAACTTAGACCCTATTCCTCTCCTCTTTATTTTTCCCTATCTTTCCCCACCTTGAGGTCCACAAGGGCCAACAAATGCCAGCAGTTTCTATACACAGCTTTATGAGGGCTTTCAGTAAATTAAGAATTAGAGCCAGCTTCCTGCGTTAGAATGGGGATTTAAATTAAGGTTTTTTCCAAAGTCTACTGAGGATTATATAAAAAAAATAAGCAGGAATCATGAATATTGGGAATGTTATTTCCAAATGCCAGCGTTTTTAATAGACAAACACTGCATGCGATCTGACTGCAATATATTAGCAAACAATAAAGAAAACAAGAAGGTAAACACGAGTTGGCTCCAGGGGTGGAAAAATAGTCTTACTGGCTCACAGCGCCATCTTGTGGGCTGTTCCTAGGCAGGCCTCCTTTTCATTTTACAACCTGACTCTTCTACCTTAGGAAAACCTCCAATCCATTTCTCCTGGAGAGCACTCCTGGGAAAATACGCCTTTGTGGATCCCTTGTCTTTGTTAGGCTTGGTTGCCCAGTCGCTCCACATTGAATGTCTTTAAGTAGATAATCATGTTTTCTCTGTAGCTTCCATCACCGAATCTGCTTTCTATATGTCATTCCTAAGGTGTGCCCTTTGCTTTATTGTTCCGTGCTTCCTGTTTCTCCTCCTTTCTACGGACTTTTATAATCTAGAGAGAAAAGGTGACCTATCTCTTCCAGGGCCCGTGGGCACTGCACACATGAGATACATATACACTTCAAGCACACACACAATAAATTAATTAACTAATTAATTAATTAAACTAGCCATAGTGGCACATGCCTTTAATCACAACACTCAGGAAGCAGATGCAAGCCAACCTCTGTGGGTTTGAGACAAGCCTCATCTATATAGCAAGTTTTAGGCTGGCAGGTCTATACATTGAGATGTTGCCTAAAATAAGTAAATAAACAAATATAAAAATTAAAATAAAATTAAGAAAAAATAAAGTCATTAAGCTGTACTTGCATCCTTCGATCGCCGAATTTATTTTCTTACCTTTTTTGTTGGTTTACAGTAGTTCATTGTGTATTGTTAACATTATATACACTGCATTTTTAATTCTACTTGAAAAGTCTATTTTTTCACTAACTCATACCTTTATGGTTTATAGGGAGATAGAACAGATCTTGTAAACAGTTCTCCCTTTGCTTGTGGTCTGAGGTAGAGCTCTTGTTTCATATTCCTTGTATGAGTTCATTCCCCAGGATTTACTTCTTAAAACCTGTCTGTGCCCACCGAGTCTTACTACATCTCTCAGAGATCAAGCCCCTTAGTGTGCACGCATTCCCTCTCAGAGCCCTCCCCCTTTTGCTGCCATAGATAAGTAGTGCCATGCAGCATTGACTTCGTCACTGAGACTTTGTAGCGAGCCTGCAAATCTACTCAAGAACAACCCCTTATTTGCTTTTCTTTTTAAGAATTGATTTAACTACTCATGGACTTTTAACATTAGCCATTGCTTTGAAAATATGTGTTAACTGTCAAAAAAAATCATCTTGAATTTTTTGAATCTGAATTGATTTATAATTTTTATTGGGCTGGCCCCTTTAGACTTTTCACATTCTACTCACAATAGTGATGTCATATTCACATTTCCAGTCTTTGTCTATTTCCTTCCTGAAGCTGTAGGTTGCTCTCTATAAAGCTATTGTGTAGATTCGAGGTGTATCTTAAGGTGTGTGAGGCCCTGGGTTGCATTTCCATCAGCAGGTACAGAAGTTCTTAGATGCTCTCTATTTAAGTAGATCTTAAATATGCTGTAGACTTATGACTATGGTGTTCTTTTCATCTCCCATTTTATGTCCCAGTTTATTGTTGCTAATAGAAATAAACATTTTGGACCATAATTGTATATGGTGTGTTAACATTTCTGGTGGACTTATTAATTCTAACAGCTGGTGAGTGGGATTCTGTATAATTATCAAAATATCTTCAATTAATGTCACTTTTCCTTTCCTTTTTAATCTTCAAATTTGTACTTTTGTTTATTTTTTTTCTTAAGCCTCACTAGGTACCTCAGGCTGGCCCTGGTCCCAGTTATGTAAGTGCTAAGGTTATTGGACTGTGCCACCACCCCAGGCCCATTTCCTCTCTTAAAGGCATACCAAGACCTCCACAACCACATGACAGTAGCAGTGACAAACAGTCACAGTCTGAGCTCAAGGCTATTCTTGCAGGATTGGGGTATGTGCCCCTTCCCTATATAGAAAACAGACCTTTTGTTAGCCCAGATTCATGATAGCTTTTAACATAAATGTGCATTAAATTCTATGAGATTTTGATCCATCACTTGTATATCTATTCACCTTTAGATAATTTATCTAACTTCAGCTTCACTTTTATCAATATTTTTGTGTGCTCGGAGAAAACATCACTCAATTGTAATCTTATTGCTCACTTATCTAGCATCCATACTTCTTCAATCATTTAAAAGTTTTCTGTCTACTCTTAAAGACCTATATTTAATAACTTCTTGTGCCTGCTTCTCTCTAGAGTTTCTCAAATTCAGCATTAACTATTTTTATTTTCCAAACTAGCTGGTGGTATCATTGGTTTTGGGGTTTTTTTTTTTTTTGCTTTTTTTTTTTTAAATTCATTTTACATACCAACCAGATTCCTCCCTCATCGCCCCTCCAGTCTTCCCTTCCCAACCCACCACCCATCCCCTCCCCTGAAAAGGTAAGGCCTCCCAGGGGTATCAGCAAAGGCTAGTACATCAGCTGAGGCAGGTCTAAGCACCTCTCCCCTGCATCGAGTCTGTACATGGTGTTCCTACATTGGTAATGGGCTCCAAAAGCCAACTCATGCACTGGGGGTAGATTCTCATCACACTGCCAGAGGTCCCTTAAACAGGCCACACACAACTGTCTCCCCAGCTTAGACTCCTAGAAATAGTGGAGAAGGGGCCTGAGCTGGCCTTTCCCTGTTATTAGATTGGTGAATAGCCTAACTGTCATCATAGAGCCTTCATCCAGTAACTGATGGAAACAGATGCCGAGATCCACAGCCAAGCACCAGGCCAAGCTCTGAGGGTCCAGTTGAAGGATTATACGAGCAAGGGCGGAAGTGGCGGGGGGGGGGGGGGGGGGAAGGATTATACGAGCAGGGGAGGGGGGGGGTGAAGATCATGAGGGGGACATCTACAGAGACAACCGAACCCAGCTAGTGGGAACTCACCAACTTTAGACCGAAAGGTGATCTCTCAATATAGTACTTGAAGTCTTAGCTAGATCAATAAGACAGCTGAAGAAGGAGATCAGGGGGATACAAACTGGAAGGGAAGAAGTCAAAGGTGAAAAGAGATATTTTAAGCAAATGGACTTAAGAAGTCGCCGTGGCTTTGTTACTGGGCTGCCTTGTTCAGGTTAGCACTACAGAGTCTGCTAACCAGCACACCCACTGGGTTCTTTTGTTCCAACTATTAGCCTTCTCATATCCTAACTTCTGGTCGGCAATTCTTTACAATCACGTATTTTCTTAACTACACCTTCGAGACTGTTGTGCCTCTTTTTACAATGCCTTTTTCGTTTACTCCACTCGTTCTGTTTAAGTTATTTTCATCCACTACGGTTGCCCTTCATTTAATACTGACTGAGCTGTCAAGAGAAGATGCCCTTTCCTGGGGCACCGCCCCTCCATCCAGCTTCGCACTGTCTTCCTTCTCTCCTATTAGCCACTCCTACTTGGCTCCATTGGCCTTAACTGAAGCTGCCTTAACAAGGTACCAGTGAAGAGCAGTTAATGACTCATTGGCCCACAGTCCTGGGAGCTATAGTCCAGCTGTCCTCAGAGGCAGCTCCTTCCATGTGCCGTGAGGATGCAATTTCCCATGCCTCTCATGACAACTGACCTTCACCGCCACCTTTGGTGTTCCTTCATTTACAGGCACATCACCCCAACCTTGCCTCCATCTTCACAACACTCTCTTCTTGGTGTATATCTGTGTCTAAATATCCCCTTACTCAAGACACCAACATTTTCGGTATTGCAGTTTGAATATGAGCTAACCCCCACAGGCTCCTTTGCGAGTACCAGCACCCCAGCAGACGGCACTACTTTTGGAGGTGCTAGAAAACTTTACGAGGTAGGATTTAAGCCTCTGCCCTCCCTCCTGCTCTCATTCTGCCTCACTCAATCCCTCTCTGCTGACTCATTACCGTGACCCGAGTGGTCTGTGTCCGTCTTTCCCACATGAAGCTCTGCCCTACCATGCTTCTAGGATCAAGGCAGCCAAGGGCAAGCAAAAACATAACCAATAACAGCCAGGACATTGTCTCCCACATGGCCTAGCAACCCTCCCACAGCAGACCCTGAGTACTGCAACATAGCTGAAGCACAAGCCAAGACAGAGGTCCTTAAACAGGAAATAGATAAATCCCTTAAAGAAATCCAAAACCGTGTAAGATCTGAAAGGGTAAACAGAATCATCAGCAACAATAAAAACCCACACTAAGGGAAGAAAACAAGGTACTGAAAAGTCTAAGAACTCAACAGTCTAAGAACAGGAAGAGAAGCAGCAAGCCTCACCAAGGGAACATATGAGATAGAAGATAGACTCTCGGGCATGGAAGATACACAAAAAGAAATGTATCAAAGAAATGTTAAATCAAAAATAATCTGGAACAAAATATCTGACTTAATCAATGAAGACTCTAAAGGCCAAACGAGCCTAGATAGATATTCTATGGACTCTAGGAGACCACAGATGCCAGGCAAGACTCCTATCCCCAGAGAAACTTTCAGTCCCTGTGCATGGAGTAATAAAACATCCCATGATAACACCAGATTTAAGCAGTATCCAACTACAATCCCCGTCCTACAGGGGGTACTAGAAGGAAAACTCAAACTCCACACACCCCACAAAAAAACAACAGCATGAGGAATAAATAATTCCGCACCAGCATATCAGAGAGGGGAAACACATACCCAACAATAACAACAACAAAATAATAAACAAGCACTACTCATTGATGTCTCCTAATGGCTCGCTTCTCAATTGACACAGACTAACAGAAAGGATGGGGAAAGGACCCATCCTTCTACTGCATTCAAGAAACACTCCTTTACATCAAAGATAGACATCACCTCAGAGTAAAGAGATGAAGGAGATATTTAAGCAAATGGACCTAAGAATCAAGCTGGTGTCGTCATTTTAAAATTTGACAGAAGTACACTACATACTCATCAAAAGCAAAATCCACCAAAAGTCCATTGGAATTCTTAATATCTATGCACTAAAACAGGGCACCCAAGTTCATAAAAGAAATACTACTACAGCTTAAATCATATTCCAACCCCCATACACTGTTATATTCCACACTTACCAATAGACAAATCATCAAGTCAAAAACTAAACAGAGAAGTGTTGACGCTGACTGACATCATAAACGAAATGGACCTAACAGATATTTACAGAAAATTTCACCCCAACACAAAAGAATATACCTTCTTCTCAGCATTTCATGGAACTTTTTCCAAAGCCGACCACAGACTTATACACAAAGCAAGTCTTAACAGATAGAAGGAAACTGAGATACCATCCTGCAACCTACTTGGCCACCAGAGATTAAAACTGGATATCAACAACAGAAAGCAAGCAAACCCACAGAACAACTCACTAGTCAATGAAAGTGGGTGAGGATATAAATAGAAATGATGAAGAAATTAAAGGCTTTCTAAAACTGAATGAAAATGAATACTCAGCTTATGGGATACAATGAAAGTAGTTCTAAGAGACAGGTTCACAGCACTAAGTGCCTACATTTAAAAAAAAAAAACAAAAAACAAAAAACAAAAAACAATTGAGGATGTATCGGACTAGCAACTTAACAGAGCACCCGAAAACTATAGAACAAGCAGAAGAAACCACACCCAAAAGGGGCAGTGGCAAGAAATATCTAACTCAGGGCTGAAATCAATAAAATAGAAAAAGAAATACAAATAATCAACAAAACAGAGAACTGGTTCTTGGGGGAAAAAATCAGTAAGATTGACAAACCCTTATCCAAATTAACTAAAAGGCAGAGTGAGACTATCCAAATTAACAAAGTCAGAAATGAAAAGGGGACATAGCAGACACTGAAGTAATCCAGAGAATCTTAGGTATATACTTTAAAAACCTGTACTTCATGGAATTGGAAAATCTAAAAGAAATGGATAATTTTCTCTATACATACCACTTACCAAAACAAAATCAAGATCGGACACACAGTTTGAACAGACCTATATAACTCTTAGTGAAATAGAAGCAGTCATCAAAATCTCCCACCCACCCACCCCCGAAAAAAAAATCCAGGGCCAGATGGTACTAGTACATAATTCTACCTACACATCCAGAGAAAAACTAAAACTAATACTCCTTAAATTGTTCCACAAAATAGAAACAGAAAGAACATTGCATGATTTGTTATATGAATTCACAGTTACCCCAATGCCCAAACCACATAAAGACACAACAAAGAAAGAAGATTACAGACCAATTTGCCTTATGAACAAAGATGCAAAATTTCATAATAAAATACTTGCTAACCGAATTTAAGAGCATATCAAAAAGATGATCAAGTAGTCTTCTTAATAGAGATGCAGGGATGGCTCAATGTGTGTAAATCAATGAATATAATCCACCATATAAACAAACTGAAAGATAAAAACCACATGATCATCTCATTAGATGCAGAAAAGGTCTCTGACAAAATCCAACATCTCTTCATAAAAGTCCTGGAGAGATGAGGGATACAAGGGACATGCCCTAACATAATAAGGTAGTTTATAGCAAGTCTATAGCCAACATCAACTTAAACAGAGAGAAGCTCAAAGCAATTATACTCAAATCAGGAACAAGACAAGATTTTTCATTCTCTCAATATCTATTCAATATAGTACTTGAAGTCTTAGCTAGATCAATAAGACAGCTGAAGGAGATCAAGGGGATACAAATTGGAAGGGAAGAAGTCCTTTATAGATGAGATACAGTACATTTAAGTGACTCTAGCAATTCCATCAGGAACCTCCTACAGCTGATAAACACTTTCAGCAAAGTACCTGGATACAAAAATGGCAAACGCCCTGAGGAAAAAAATCAGAGAAACAACACTGTCCACAGTAGCATCAAATCATGGAAAGTATCTAGAGGTAACTCTACCCAAGAAAATGAAAGACTTATAGGATAAAATCTTCAAGTCTTCAAAGAAATAAATTGAGGAAGATATCAGAAAATGGAACAATTTCCCAGGCTCATGGATCAGTAGGATTAATATAGTAAAAATGATCATTCTGTCAAAAGAAATCTACAGATTCAGTGCAATTGTCATCAAAGTTCCAACACAGTATTTCACAGATTTTAAAAGAACAACCTTCAGTTTTATATGGAAACAAAAAAAAACCAGGAGAGCTAAAAACAATCCCGAACAACAACAGCAATAACAAAAACTGCTGGAGGTATCATCCCAACCTCAGAGGGTACTACAGAGCTATAGGAATAAAAACAGCATGGTATTTGCATACAGACAGACACATTGGTCAATGGAATTGAATTGAAGACGCAGATATAAATCCACACACCTATGGACACCTATGGACACCTATGGACACCTATGGATTTTTGAGAAAGAAGCCTGAACTACATTCTGGGGGAAGACAGCATCTTCTACAAATGGCGTGAGTCAAATTGGATGGTTGCATATGGAAGAATCCAAGTAGATCTGTACTTATCACTTGAAAAAAATTAATTCTAAACATATCAAAGACCTCACATGAAACCAAATATACTGAGCTGGATAGAAGAGAAAGTAGAGAACCTTAAGCTCATTGGTACAGGAAAAGACTTTGAGCAAAACACTGTTTGCACAGACACTAAAATCATGAAACTAAGAAGCTTCTGAAAGGTGAAGGATGCTGTCATTTGAAAAAAGTGCAGCCTACAAAATGGGAAAAGATTTTCAATAACTAAGCAATAGATAGAGGGCTAATATCCGAAGTATAAAAAGAATATAATGAATTCTAAAAACTAGACATCAAGAAAACAAATAAGTCAATTTAAAAATGGGTACAGAGCTAAACAGAGGATTGTCAAAAGAGGAAACTCAAATGGCTGGGGATTATTTAAAGAAATGGCCAACATCCTTAGTCATTGGGGAAAGGCAAATCAAAACTACTTAAGATTCCATCTCACACCCATCAAAATAGCTAAGATCAATAAAACACATGAAAGTTCCTATTGTTAAGAATGTGGTGTAAGAGAAACATCTATTTCTAGTGGGAGTGCAAACTTGTAGAGGCACTATCGAAATCGGTGTGGCTGTTCATCAGAAAGCTAGAAATTGATCTACCAAAGATCCAATTATACCACTCGAGCATATACCCAAAGGAAGTTTTTTCCTACCAGATACACTTGTCCACCATGTTCATTGCTACTCTGTTCATAATAGCCAGAAAGTGGAATTAATCTAGATGTCCCTCAATGGAAAATGAATAAAGAAACTTTATTTTATTTATAATAAATGCACAATGGAGCATTACTCAGCCACTAAAAAAAACCTGATATCATAAAATTTGCAGGAAAATGGGTGGAACTAGAAGAAAAACATCATGAGTGAGGTAATTCAGAACCAGAAAAACATATATTAGCTTTTGCTGATATGTGGATGTTAGCTGTTAAGTCAATGATGACCAAACTGTAATCTGTAGAGACACAGAGGATGGGTATTGAGTAAGAACTGGGGGAAGGGAGCAGATACATCTCTCTGGGAAAGTATAATAAAATAGTCATTCATGGGTGTATGGACTGGAATGAGAAGATCAAGTGGAGAGAGGGAAGGGATATGGACGAGAAAAGTTAATATTAAAGACTATTAGAGGGGTAGTATAGAAACCTAATACAGTAAAAGTTTCCTGTGGTATATACACATACATTAAATCATCAAGAGAGGGGTAAAACAGATCCACAACTGGACATTTCTTGACACCAAATGAAACTTCCAGTAGTGGCATTACATTACTTCTAATTGAGTTGTTGACCAAACAACCTTGACTGTTGCCAAGGCTATAGGTTGTTCTCCACACACTGATAGCAAGACGTCATTGTTGAAGAGAATGCCTATACAACTAATTGAACATGGAGAAGTTGAGCCTGCGCCTACATGGAGCCTTCACCCTACAAGCCAGTGGTAGCAGAAACATAAACACCAACCCAGCCCAAACCCTTTGCTCTACAATGGTGTCCTGCTTGCAAGATGGGACCCATACCCAACACTGCTAGGATGATTAAGGACCATAGACTAGATAGTCCAGAGATCTAGGGTAAAACTAAATACTACTGTTCTAAAAAAATTTTTTTAAATACACCAATGAAATTAATCCTAATGACATTCTATTGTGCTCATAAATCAGTACCTTGCTCAGTCATCATCAGAGAAGCTTTCTCCTGCAGTAGATAGGAACAAACACAGAGACCAACAGCCAGGCATTATGCAGAGGGCGAGAGACCTTGGAAAACTCAGATCTAAAAAGGATATCTCTGTCAAATGCTTCCCTTTGGGGTTCAGGGACTCTGCATGAAAGAGGAATAAAGACGAGTGTAAAAGCCAGAGGGGATGAAGGACACTAAGGTGCGGTGATATATTTAATATTTAATATAATCAACCTGGAAAATCAGAGAACAGAATCACCCACAGTCAAGCCATGAGAGCCATGACTTTAATCCCATCACTGGGGAGATGGAAATCTTTCTGTGTTTCTGTGAGCTCAAACCCTAAACACAAAACAGTAGTAGCTCACACCTTTAATCTTAACTCTAGGATTATGATGCGGAGTCGAACCCAGAAGTGAAACAACTGGGCACAGAAGATATTTAAGGCAAGTGCAGGCAGACATTCCCAGAATTTTATAGAAGCAACCAGCTAGGATGAAGACTCTACTCTTGAAGATAGCTTTTACCCTGAGCCTGAGAAGTTGGCTGGGTGAGAATTGACTGTGATCTGTTTCCTCTCTCTGATATTCCAGCTTTTCCCCCAATATTTGTCTCTGAGTTTTCATTAAATGCTAACTAGAATTTATGCTTTACCAAGGAAACGAGGCCCTCTGAATCAACAGGACCAATTCACATATGAAGTCACAGAGATTGAGGAAGCATGCACAGGGCCTTCAAGGGTCTGCACCACATGGGGTCCTAGAACAGAAAAGAGAATGGGGCACAGGCTCCCATTTCCAACCCAGAAACAAACTTCAAATGATAACTTTGAAAATGAAAATTTAGTTTTCTCAAGGGAGTCTCACTGGGGAAACAAACTACTTTTAGGGTAAGCTGAATGTCCCACAGCAATTGACCAACGGAAAATGAGTTCAACATCATCTTTGGAGGTTTCTTGTCTGTCATGGCTTTTCCTTTTTCAGAACGTCTTATTTTATTTATACTTTTTTTCTTCTTTCTTGTTACTCTACTGATTCTTTGCTTAAATAATATGGTTTCCAGTTTGGTTTTCTTATGGGGTTCCTGAGTGTGCAGATGAGTGGGTCTCTGCTCTGCTTCTTCTGCCTCTTGTGCTATTTTCCTGCTGTTTGTATTTTCCATGTCTAATGCATTAATTAGCTTTTGTTTTATCTTATTATATTTTATCTTATTGCTATCTTATAGAAGCCTGTTTGTTTTCTAATGAGAGGGGGTGAATTGTGATGGGAGAGGAACTGGGAGGGGGAGGAGGAGGGGGAGAAGGAGGGGAAGGAGGGGGAGGAGGGGGAGGAGGGGGAGGAGGAGAAGGAGGGGAAGGAGGGGGAGGAGGGGGAGGAGGGGGAGGAGGGGGAGGAGGGGGAGGAGGGGAAGGAGGGGGAGGAGGGGGAGGAGGAAGAACTGTAGTCAACATTATGTGAGAAAAATGTCCATTTTCTTTTGTTGTGGTGGTCGGGGTTTTTGTTTTGTTTTGTTTTCTGAAACGTGGTTTCCCTGTGTAGCCCTGGCTGTCCCGAAACTTACTTTGTAGACCAGGCTTTGTACTGGGATTAAAACCGTTTGCAGTGTTAACACACCCAGGTAAAACATCCATTTTTCATAAAAGGAGGATAAGACAGGAGTTTCTAGAGGCATAATTAAAGCCACATAGCCTTGGGAATACTCCTCTGAGCCTCCTGCCTGAGCACTACAGTTTTAGAAGCTAAGCCTCTCCCTCTTGCCCTACAAGGATGGTCTACCCCACCTTCTGCTAGTTCCCTACCCCAGCTTCTCACACATGAGCAGTGTGTCTTGGTGGTTGACAGCCTGAGATTCTGCTATTCTTTTCTAGTTTGTGTTTACAGAAAACACAGGGTAGAGTAAAATAAGAAGAAACGGGTCAGGGTTGGAAGGAGCGCCCCCTGTCGGCTGCACCATGCATCTGCTTCCCCCCACCCCCACCCCCACCCCGCATTGCTACCAGACCTGTCTTCTCCCTGGAGGGTTTTTGTTTGTTTATTTATTTGTTGTTTTACAGTTTTTACTTACATTCTCTGACCTGTCACTTCCATGCTTCCGTGGCATTTCAAAGACTGCCTGTGCAGACAGAAGACGCAGTATGTGCTGATTTAATATGTGGTTGGGCTCATCCTTTGCCTGGGACTTATTTTCTAAACGTATCGGTCTTCAACCAACTTGGAGTCCATCAGCAATTTCTGATTTAGAAAGAAAAGGAAAGGGCCTCACAGCCTCCGTAATGAAGGCACCACATTGGCAATTAAAGCTAAAAGCAAAAACAGTGTATTTTAAAGTTAAAGATTTTTGCTCAAGAAAACTAAGCATCTATAGAAAAAGTTAGGACGTTGATAAATGATGGTTTCTAGACATGAATTATTGTTCAAAACAAAAGGATGTTGGTTAAAGGGCCATAAATACATTCATTTTTCATTTCAGTGTTTTCAATGAATCCTCTGTAATGGCTTTTCCTCCAGTTCTAGTGCCTTTTAAATATGTGCACGGCATGGTGAACAGCCACAGGTGACAGTCAAGGGCTCTGGGTTCTTGTGTTGTGTTTAGCATCCACCAGATGACCTTGAACAGGTCGCCATACTTTGGTTTTATTCTGTCGAAGGAGGCAAACCCCCACATCCTGTCTGAATTGTGCCCAATCTAATATTCGATGAAATAGGATTTGCGTGTCACAGACAAGAGATGAATGCCTCTTTCATCTGTGTGTGTCTGAGAACACACAGATGAGCTTAATGTCCCGAACTTTTGTTGTATTTATTCCTGTGTTTATTTAGCTTGTAGATAGAAGGGAATGGTATTTCTGGACTGAATCTGATATTGAGATGATGATGGTATGATGTTATAAACACATAATTTGACCGTGGTGTCTAAAATTTTAATTGGATAAAAAAATAATAATGCGTTCTAAGATGGGGAAGTCCATGGCCATGTTCCTGCACTGTAAGTGATGGGGTTTCCAACGGAGATATCAGCTTTTGAGGTATCCAGGGGGGACTAAATCCAAAATTAGCTGTGCCAAGGGTCCCTGAAACTTCAAGCCTGACTTGCCCCAGCCTGACAGTCATCCTGTTAGAGCATCACTACTCACGTAGGCTTTCAAAAATCAGATCTGCACTGTGGAGATAACCTCTTCAGAACAGAAGGAGGAGGAAACAGCTGGTTCCCAGGAAGTGCTGTCATCCTACAATATAATGACGCTTTTTCTCCAGAGAAGTGGGAATGCCCCGACCCTGATCAGTGGAACTTCATGTTGGAGAATTACAGAAACCTTAACATTTTGGTTACTATTAAAATTGTGCCTAAATGAATCTTATGACCTTCATTTGCTTCTACATATGAAATGTGACCAGCTACCTTACACTATAACCTGCCATGATGGAGTACCAATAAACCTTTTCTCAAAAAAAAAAAAAAAATTACTCATATGAACCCACAACTCATACAGTCAGCTGCATATACGTGGAAATTGCTTAAGGCCTGTCATAATGATATTTTTAGCCTTCTTGCAATTGTTCATAAGGAAACTATCAGTCCCAAGTATAATATGTGCATCCAAATTGAGCCACCCCAAAAGTGCCAGCCTCCCACACTGCAGGCTACAGCCTACATGCCTGGTGGGACTGGACATTTGTGTTGGGGTCAAGAATCACCTCTGAGAACTCCAAAGATCCAATAGAGATTCAACCTGTTCCACATCCTCCAATATCAAGAACTGTGGCAGTTTCTGACATCACACACATTATTTCCATGTATCAATTAGCCAGGAACACAGAACCTTGAATTCACTGGCTGCCTCCCGAACAACTGGTGACATGTCATATTTCTGGACACCTTGTTTCTTTCTCTACCACACAGGGAAATGTTCCTGCGGTAGACATAGATAAGACAGCTCTGAAGGAGAAGAGTGTGGGGAACAAAGGAAATATCCTAGTCCAAGGTCATCATCTCAATGTCACACTCAGTCCAGATACATCATCCCTTCTTTTTATGATCTAAATAAACACAAAAGTAAATACCATGAAAGGTCCCCAGGGACCTTCACCCTTGCATCCATAAGGATCTCATTTTGCGCTTACTTCCCCTCAGGTGGCCTCTCTCCCCTGAGCCACTCCTGAGAGTTAACAACACACACACACACACACACACACACACACCACACATCAAAAGAGAACTTGTTCATAATAGTTTTTGAGAGGATGAAAGTTTCTTGTATATTCCTGCACCTCCTCCCAAATGTCCTCCCCTAATATCAGCATCCCATATTAGAATTCTTTCTGTTGAACAGTCTACGGATTTTGGATAAATGAGTAATGACATGTGCCCACCGTTGTAATGGTACACAGAACTGTTTATTGTCCTAAAAACTTCCTGTGGGAGAGAGGTTGTAGATTTGTGTTGTTTCGTTTAAGGCAGGATCTCATTGTATAACTCTAATTGGCTTGGAACTTGCTAGGAAGATCAGGTTGGCCTTGAATGCACAAAGATCTGCCTACCTCTGTGTCCTGAGTAATGAGATTAAAGGTATGGGCCACCACAGCTGATTGGTTATTCTTGGTTTTGGTTTTCTTTCTTTCTTTCTTTCTTTCTTTCTTTCTTTCTTTCTTTCTTTCTTTCTTTCTTTCTTTCTTTCTTTCTTTCTTTCTTTCTTTCTTTCTTTCTTTAATCTCAACAAGTCTAGAAATAATTTTATACTTTCAAAATTTTTGTAGAGGTGTACTGGTTTAATCTAATCAGTCCCCCCAATGAATATTTCGCATTCCTGCTGTCTTGTGAGGACTAGAAGGTATCTATCTCCCCATCCGTTTCTACAGTCACAAACAGATGCCACCAGGAAGAGACAGAAGAATAGCTCTCTGCTCTTGCTTGGACAGCCTTAAATCAGAAGGCATGTTGGCAGCAGAAAAAGCCCTATCATCAAAGAGAACCGGAGTTCTCCACTGTTACTCAGTGACCTGCATCTACCAGTTGTTAAAGGTCCCCTCAAACTGCAACCGAAGAGACTTCCGTTCCTTTTCTTGTCTCACTATCTAAATGTTCAGTGTTCTTTGCTGGAATCCAGCCCCACCCCCTTCAGAGGTAGTCATGCTCCGAGTGTCTCCCTTGTTTCAAAGCCGATGTTTTAATAAACTATCTGATTTCTCTTGTTGATCTATCCTTTGAAATGAAGCCCACGTTAGTTCTCCATCACTATAACAAATATTTCTAAAAATAGTTTATTTGGGCTCACACATTAGGGATTTTGAGGCCATGATTAGTTGGTCCTGGGTTTTAGGGTTTGTGATAGAGTTCCGACAGGCTAAGAGCAGAGCTACTCACTCCATGGAGGTGCTGCCTCTCTCCTTCAAGGGAACAGCACCAGCGACCCAAAAGACCTTCTCTAAGTGTCACCTCTTTAACTGTCTCTGAATTGTAGGGTGGGCTGAGAGTCAAATCTTCCACACATAGTACTCCAAGGAAAGTCATTCTCTGTCCAGCTTCACCGTGCCCATGAAACCACCAAGGGATACTATTTCCCCTTTGAAACAGGCACTGCTCCAGTGCCACTAACGGAGCATCATGCTTTAGTCCTGTTTTATCTGGTTTTCATGAATATCTCTCAACTATTGCAGGATTGTGTTCAGAGCACCACACTATATACTGGTATAGTTGCCCTGCCTTCCCAGGCTCCTTCTGTGAGAAGCAAGTTTCTCAGTCAACCCTTCCTAATGATGAGTCTTGGGGGCCCAAGTACCCTATAGTAATGCCCTGGTATGAGCTCATCTGAAGCTTTCCTTGGGATTTAAAAAATACTACGCACATATATTACCTTTTTCAAAATATTAAATGACTGAGTATGTGATATTTACCCAGTATCCCTGGTGGAATTAACTCTTATCTCCTGATTGAGGCAGTATCTGCCAGGGGTCTCTGCTGTAAAGGTGCCATTTTTCTTGTACCCTGCTAACCTCTGGAAGACATTACTAAGTATAGCTATACTCAAATAGAGTAGAAATTAATCCCCAACTCTTAGAAATCAGGATATAGTGTTTGTGTGTATATGCATGTGTTGGAATTACCTTTAACCATTATCTTTTCATAGAGATGATCTGTTCCCTTTTACTTTGTTTTCTTGTGTTTATTTTAACCATACCAATTGGTGTGGCTCACATTGTCTCAAAGCAATATATTCTTTTTGCAAACTATTTGGTATTCTATGACTTTGTATCAATTTCCACATGAGAATTTACGTCACAGACATTGGCAAACACAAGACACAATGGCTCCCATACACAGAGACACACCAGAGACTTCCTTGTAAGACAAACTCTCCTCCTGCCCCCCACACCCTGTATCATGTGTGTGATAGACAAGCACAAGGTGTTACAAAAGGCAAAGGAAGGTCGTGATCACATTGTCGGCATGGCCTCTGTTTCTTTTCTGATTGGAATAAAAAATAAGGGCCACTTCCCTGCTCTGCCATCTCCCTCCTGCATCAGATATATACTGTTGTGAATGAGGTGGCTTGGCTGTGAGTCTAGGCAGCCCTTGTACTGTCCTGAGATATGCTACAAAGAGTAGCATATGAATTTTGATCTTTGGGAGAAGATGGGGAGTATCTCTTCTAGTCTTAGCAGTCCTAGAGCCTTAGACACCAGAGGCTTAGGGGCTAGAATGATGGACAGAGGCTTAAAGCTCTAATCCCTGAGAAGTGGAGGGTTTAGAAGGCATAGACCTGTAGCTTCAGATGCACAAACTGACTGTTTATTGTCTGGCCTTTGGTTGTCCAAGATTCAGCACTCAGCAGCTGTTGGAATCCTCAGCTCTTACAAGGGCCTAGTGACTGCTGCAATCAGTGGCAGCTAACGTGACAGTACTGGAACTCTGACCTTTTAACAGGAAGTAGTGTTTCGGCTCCTGAGACTTGAGTGTTTGGACCTTAAGGCTTCTAGATCTCTGGAACTCTTCTAGCAACCTGCAGTCACAACCTTATCAGATGACACTGGTGAATCTAGGCAGCCCAGGTGCCTTTTACTTCCATCAATGAGCCAAACAATATATTCTTATTAATAATTATTATCTCTGTAACTCTTTGGACCCTCAGATGAGAAGTTTTCAGTATCTGTCTGTAAGTCATCCTCAGTACACTCATAAGGTTTCAAGTTCAAAGTAATAAATAGTATTTGATTATTGCAATGACTGCATCTCGTCCCCACGTCCCAGCCCCCGGCCCCTTAAGGTGTTACAGTAAGAGCCAACCTGCACATTGTTCTAGTACCACTAGAGAGGATTCCCCAAAATATGGATCTGGAGCATGATATACATATTCCCCCTTCCACTCCCTTCTTCAAGGAGGGGACTCTACCCTGCCGAAGGTGCCTGAGTTCCCCCTTGAGATGAAACAGGAAGGGCTGAGGATTCTCGTCCTGTAGAGTGTAAATAAATGTCTCATTTCTCAAGAGAACCTGAAGATGATGACAAGGGCTCTGTGCACACCTTTGTAATGAGGCTTCAGAGACATGGGGATGTCTCTGGACTTCAAACCACACTTTAGCTTCCACACTTGTCCAGCATAGTGAATCTGATCTTTGCTCTGAAAGCCTTAACCTTGCAGAAACATCAGAGTATTTTCTTTCTTAACTCGCGCTCCCCTCTAGGTGAAAGCAAGAATGGGGTCAAATTAATAACTTAGTTTAATTAAACAAGAATTAAATTAGGCTGTCTCTTGTCATGTGAAACACCAATATTGTGGTTCTATTGAAAGAATATCTAAGACCTTAAAACTGGCCCATTGGACTTTTAAGAGCAACATCTGATTTCATAAACCAGTAATAGATGCAGCTTCTTGGGAAGAAAGAGGATGTTCTTGGCCAGTTCATTGAGCCGATTTCTGTCTGGCTGTGTTTTGATGAGTGTGGCCCCAGAGTGTAAGTATATAGAGTTCTCACATTGTGATTTTCCCAACACAGTATATGCTTGCATGCCTGACACCAGGACCCACTGCAGACCTCCTGGATTGGCATCTCTAAGATCCTGTTTCCCAAAATTCCATACTTTTACATCCTCAGCGGGGGAGCTAAAAGGCACCCAACCAAGTTTGACAACTATTTCACCAACTTCCCTCACAATTCAAATGATCCAGTTCTAGGAAGGGTTTCAGCACCACCTAGAGACGGTTCTTGATTTTGCACTATCTCTACATCACACTTGACTAAACAGGTAGACAGATGGAGAGGGTAGGTAAACATAAGACATAAAAACATTTGCATTTTTATGTAATCACTGCCTCCACTTAGACCATTTGGGAAAATTTTTAAGGTCATCCTTGGAAGCTCCCATAACTTTCCAAACATTTTATCAAAAGTCCTAATCCATAAAAAAAACTTGAGATTTAAAACATTTAAGTCTCATTTACTGGCCACGCCTCATGGATACTACTTGTTTCTTTGCTCCTTCTCAATCATCTGCTTTCACCTTATTTGGCAGGAGAGATGTAGTCTGCTGGGAGTTATCTGCTTTGCTTTCTGTGTTCCCTCTCTCCTTGGGCTGGTGACTTCCTGGAGAAGATGGCACATAAGGATGCTTCCCTGTGGCTCAAGTACATTGCTAGCTAGCTCCTTCATCTTAACTCAACACATTTCCATTAATCTGTCTGTCACGTGACCCATGGCTCACCTGTGTTCCTTACATGTTTCTTCTTGGGCAGCTGGCTCAATCTCCTCTGACTCCTCCCTCCTTCTCCTAACTATTCTGACTCCCCACCTTTTTCTTCTACGGTGCCTGCCATGGCCAAAACAGCTCCTTTATTTAAAGATTGATGTACACAGCATACAGAAAGACATACCCACACCATCTCCCCATTTCTGTCTAATCAAAAAGAAAAGTTTTAATTTTAACATAACAAAATTACACATAACAAAATAGCTTTCAAGCAAGAATTACCGTTACAATATCTAGTCTATTTGTATTTAGCAAAATTAAAGAAAATACTCTATCATCTACCTTATCCTTGTGAATCTAAAGTTTCATATCCAATATACTTTATAAAATAACTAAGAAAAACTATACCTATAAGTATCTAATCTTCGACTATATCAAAGACCACAGAAGGATATATTTACCCAAGTAAACTGGAAGTGCAAGCAACTTCCAAAATCTAGAAATGACAGAGAATGACACCTATCTGCTCAACAGTCACCCAAAGTTCCTTTACAAAGTTGAGGCATCCATCTTCAGCCTACAGGCCCAGAGTCTCTTTTCATTTCAGTGAAGCAGGAAATCTGCTCTGCCCATTCTGGTATAGTTCATCAGTTGCTTCTCCTTGAGTCCTGAAGAATGTCTGACAGTTTTCTCTGTAAGGCAGGAACCTGAAGGACCATCTTGGCTTGTTCTGCCAAAGTTCAGAGGTCATCTTCCTATGGAACATGCATGTCCAGTTTAAACAGCATACTGTCAAGCAGTCAATACAAGAACAGGTTCTTGTCTAGTGGCTAACCATTGCCACAAAGAAAGTAACAGTTTCTTCAATGCCCATTTTTCTCTTGAAATAGATTGGTGCTGCCAGGAGCAGATCTGTCTCACAGTCCAGAAAAGTCTAAGTTCTTAAAATATTTTAAATGCCATACTCTGTAAGTCTTAGAAGTATTTGAAGATTACCTATCTAATTGAAATATATCTTTGTATACCTAAAAAATCCTAACATGCATTTCTTAATTATACATTACAATTTTATGTCAGTTACATAAACATCATACCTTAAACAAGAGTAGAAAAATACATACAGCATAACAAAATTGACCTTAAATTTGTATCAATAAACCAAAATCCATACTAATATAACATATTTTAATACTAACAGCTGATTGTTGAATTAAAGAAAATTCAATAATCTATTTTTTAAATCATTCATATACCATATCCCCTTTTTCTTCTTTGAAAGAGATTAACTATGACTACTAACAATTTATAATAAAAACAAACATTTATAAACACTATTTTGGGAATTTGGGGGTAGTTTTCCATTACTACTTCCTGCTGATTAAGGAGCGTTGGCAATTTTACAGGTTCTTGAGACTGGATCATCTTAGTCTGCATCCCTGAAGTTAATGTGACCATCTTTTCCCATCAGAGAATTTTAAGGGGTCTTGGTTGATGAAACCATATCTGTCTGGAAGCAATCCACAGGTTCTCATCTTATGTGGAAACAAAAGCAGAACTCTTCCAAAGCAATAAATCCTTAGACACAAATTTCAAAATCAAGATACCTTTAAAATATAGTTTTTTGTTTAACTTAGCAGCCTTTGGAATTAATGGTCTTTCTGCAGTTAGCTCATTAGCAGTTAAAAAATTAAAAGAAAACATAATAATTAACATAATCCATACTCTTTGTCTATTCTTCATCTTTACATGGCTTATCATATTTTTATTACTCTATTCTTCTTTTAAAGACTCTACCTTCTCTCTTTTCTCTCTGAAGCCTATGTTCCTTTTACACACATTGCAACCCGTTTACAGATTTTTTTTTCCATCTGAATCGGTTTTATTGTGAATCCTTAATCATTTTCCAACCAGAAGAGCTTTTAAAATACTCACACTCTCTTAAAGAGCCACATAATTTTTTCAGAAAAAGCTGAGTCAGGAAGTTCTCTTAAAGGGGCTGCATCTCTGTTCACCACCAGCAAACAGAGCAGACTCAAGAAATGCTGCTACTAAGAAACTGTCTTTGACTCAGTTTCCTTTTTCTTCAATATAAACAGAAACCTTAAATCAATCACATGCTACTGAGTCTCCTGTGAGACTTCAGGAACTGGCCTGGTTGCAGCTTACACTGCCTGCCGCAAGTCCGCCGCCATTTTGAATGTGGCCTGAATGCCAGGCTAACTCTATACAATGACCCACTTCAGATACACAATTTGAAAGATGTTTTGGCTCAGTTTCTGTTCTCTAGAGCCCTTTCTAATCTTTCTCTGGCTTTATGTGTGTGCTTGCCCACCCCCCAGGGTGCCATCTGTTGCAATATAGTTTCTTGGCCCCAGGTACCAGAGGTCCAGACCCACCAACCTGCAGTCCCAGACCACTTAGCCACCCACCACTGCTTAGGCTCCCCCGAAAATCACTCAGATGCTTATATTAAGTTCATGCTGTTTGGCCTATGGCTCAGGCACATTGCTAGCTAGCTCCTTTATCTTAACCCATTTTCATTAATCTGTCTGCCTCGTGGCCCGTGGCTCACCTGTGTTCCCTACTTGTTGCTTTTTGGGCGGCTGGGTTGATATGCTTGTGACTTTGCCCTCCTTCTCCTAACTATTCTGATTCCCCACCTATTTCTTCTATGGTGCCTGCCATGGCCAAAACAGCTCCTTTTTTAAAATATTGATGTACACAACATACAGAAAGATATTCATCATTTATATAATAAATTTATAAAATATATTAATAAGATAAAAGATATACATCATTTATATATGACCTTACTTGAAAATAGTGTTTGGAAATATATAATCAAGTGAAGATTTGTTCATATTCAAGCAGGATGGTTTTATGTACAGTAGGACTGATGTCTTTGTAGAAAGAGAAAATTGAAAGACCGGTGAGATGTCTCAGTGGTTAAAAGCACATGCTCTTCCTCCATGGGATCCATATTTGGTTCCCAGAACCCATATCAAGAGACTAGCACCTGCCTATAAATCCAGCTCAAGAGGGATCTTATACTTCTGACTTCTAAGAGCAGCTGCATTCATGTACACAGACTCACACACAGACGCATACAGGTATACATAATTTAAAAGACATTTAATGCATGTATACATAATTTAAGTTACAAATATAACTTAGAATGTAAGAGTTAGCAAGTAATAAGCCTGAGCCATGGGCCTAATAGCTTGTAATTAATATTAAGCCTCTTAGTGATTATTTTATAAGCTATCAGTGCTATACCTGATGGCAGTATGGACCCTAAAATTCCCCCAGATTTGGAGTGTTAAACGTGGTTCCTGACAGTACATCTGCCATGAAGCTAAGCTCTCACAGACCAAGGACCTGGGTGGAGCCAGCCATCATAGCTGAGGCTTCAGTCCTAGCCACAAGCTTTAATCTTAGCTGCCATGCATTTAGCAGATTAAAGGTGTAGTCAGAAAAAGATAGATATATACAGTTAAGACAGATTTAGATCAGGAAAAAAACTCTAAGTGGCTTATAGTGTGTTTAAAAATATACATAGGCTTGGGAGAGAAAAGAAAAAAAAATAGAGAAAGTCCTAAAAAAATTTAAAAAAGAAAAGAAGCCACATAAAGATGGAAAATATAAAGAGTCTGGATACTGTATATTATGTTGTCTTTGAATTGTTTGACTGGAGAGGAAGGAGCAAGAGCTGCTAAAAGGCATTTGATTATAAATGCTGTTGGATTAATCCAACCTATATATTTTGTAAATGCCTTGACTTCGAAATTGAAGTCAAAAGATACGTTACTTTGTAGAAGAGGTTTTCTTTTAATTTCCACAGAAAATGAGAGGCTGTAGATTCATTCCAGGATAAAGAAAAGCAGGTTTGATCTGGGAAGACAGCCTGAGAATCTCCAATGGGAAGAGATGGCCAGATAATCCAACATTTCAAAGCACCTCTCTTGCAGTTTCCTCTGAGTTCTGCATCTAGAACAGCTTTAAGGCTGCTGACTGGAATGATCCAGCCTCACAGACTATGCCACGCAGGACTTGTCCATAATCTTAAATTTTCTTTGGGTCTCTATAAGATTACCAGCACCCCAAATCAGCAGAAAGTAGTCTAGAAATTATGCCCACACTCCTTAAAAAATGGATTATGGGTATTTGTCCTTGATTAGAATGTTGGTTACAAGTTGTTATGGGTAACGGTCAGGAAAAAAACTAAATGAAGAAGTTTAGATTCAGGGTTCCTGTTTTGAAAATAAAAGGGGGAAGTGCTGTGGGATAATGCTCATGTATAAATATTCATCACTAATATTAGTTTTAATAAAACACTGCTTCGCTGGTAGCTAGGCAGAAAGGAGAGAGGTAGGGCAATCAGACTAGGAGAATTCTGAAGAAAGTCAGAGAAGTAGACTCCAGCCAGATGCAGAGAAAGCAAATAAGAATACTGCACTGAGCAAAGGCAACAATATAGACAAAAATTATGGTTTAATTCAGCTGTAAGAGATAGATAGTAATAATCCTAAATTACTGGCCCAACAGTTATTATAATATTAAGCATCTGAGTTATTCAGGAAACAGCTGCCTGGTATTTGAGAGTTTCTGGCTGGGACAGAAACTATGGCTACAGATTTTTTTGGTTTGTTTTAATATTTTTTTTTAAAGAAAAAATAAAAGAAGACACATAGATTATAAGGGATTAGTACTGGCCCAGGCACCCCCAAGGCCAAGTTCTCAGAACAAAGGAGATTTATTTGGTCCAAAGGGACAAAGGCCAGGGAAGAAGGGACAAAGAGGAGATAGAGGATGAGGAAGAAGAGGAAGGGAACAAGGAAGGGGGTACGAGTATTTGTCCTGTGGGACAAAGGACCACCTCTGTATAAAGAGGAGACAGATGTAGCTCATCGGGAAATGGCAGTTTATAAAGGGAAAGGGAGAAATACCTGTGTTAGGATGAGGAGTTCAATTTTACCTGGGCATATAAATTAGGTGAGCCAAAGGGGGCTTTTGATTGCTGGACCTCAATAACTTGATAGTTGGACCTTGGTGGTCAGTCTAAGGAGGAGGAAATAGCCAAATAATGGGGTGAACTTTGGGGACCAGCCTTGAGAGTGTAATCTAATTTAGCCAGGCAGGGGAAATCAGGGTAAAGGGCAAGGCCTGCTAGAGCCATGTTTGCCAGGCTGCTCTGACTAGGGTCCCTTCATAGATGAGAATGTATGTCATAATAATAATAGAAACAAAAAGCAAATGGCTGCCCTTGTGACAAAGCAGGCAGACATTGAATGATAGAGTGATACAAACAGAAACCAAAGAACACCTGAGGTCACTGGACTTGTGAGGAGGAGCAGAAAGAGCCTCCTCTGGGTCCTTCAGAGAGCATATAGCCATGACAATATCTTGATTTTTTGACTTCTAGTCTCCAGAACTATGATAGACTAAATTTCTGCTGCCTAAAGATACCCAGTTTGCCTAATTTATATAGCAGTCCCGGGAAACTGATACACGAAGGATGACATAAGTCAAGGAACAGGGCTGGAAGAATTGTGACTGTGCGTAGGTAAAGACTATGATAATGCAAACTATAGGGATGCTGGTGGGGATGCTGGCGGGAATGCTGGTGGGATGTTGGTGGGATACAGGCAGGGATGCTGGTGGGAATGCTGGTGGGGATACTGGTGGGGATACTAGTTGGGATGTTGGTGGGATACAGGCAGGGATGCTGGTGGTGATACTGGTGGGGATACTAGTTCGGATGCTGGTGGGGATGCTAGTGGGGATACTGGTGGGGATGCTGGTGGGGATGCTGGTGGGAATACTGATGGGAATACTGGTGGGGATACTGGTGGGGATGCTGGTGGTGATACTGGTGGGGATATTGGTGGGGATGCTGGTGGGATGCTGGTGGGATGCTGGTGGGGATACTGGTGGGGATGCTGGTGGGGATGCTGGTGGGAAAGCTGGTAGCAATGAGTACTGAGGATGCACCTTCAGTTTGATTGATAATTACATGTTTGAAGAGAGATAAGGAATGTATACTTCTGTCTGGAGGAACCGACTTGTAGTACGAGGTTTCTGGCCCAGACTTTCCAGCCTAACCTCAAGGTCTAGGCCCACAGACCCGCAGTCCCGCAGTCCCACAGAGACACACAGGTGCTTCCAATAGTTTTAGGCTGAATCGGCCAAAGGCTCAGGCATATCACTTGCTAACTCTCTACCCTTAAGCTATCCCATGTCTCTTGTTCAGCCATGTGGCTCGGTACCTTTCTTTAAAACTGCATGGTTGTCCTCTGCATCCTGCAGCTTCTCTCTGGTGGTCTCTCTGGTGCTCTAGCATTCTGCTCTCAGAGATTTTCTTAGTCTGGTAGCCCTGCCTACACTTCCTGCCTGCCTTTGGCCAATCAGCGCTTTTTATTAAACCAGTGGGTGGGACAATTTTTACCATGAAACAACACAATACCCCCCACACCGACTCAGAGGAATATCAAAGGAGGAGCATGTTTGGGAGAAGACAGAACTCTAAGGTTGCAAACTTTCCTGAATCAAGAAGACCATTGTACAGCTGGGTGCTTCTGTTTGAAGATCAAAAGAATAGTATAGCCTACAAATATAGCTGGTCATTAATGCCATGGGAAGGAAAGATGTCTTTAGCCTAGCTTCTGAGTAAGAGAAAAAGAACTCTAAGTGTTTAAACAAAGGGTAAACGGAACTAGAAGAGAGGAAATGGAAGGAGAAAGATAGAACATCAGAAGAAGATAGCATCATGAATCAAACAGGTGAAGTCTGCAATTGCAATAGCTATATTACTTGGCTTAGATAACTCTCAAAGTGAGGCCTCAAACTTCAGTTGATTTAAGTAAGAAGGAAATCTCTGGAAGCTCTTGTTCAGCAAAACGTCTAGTGGCTCTGTGGTAGCATTAGAACTAGAAACGTAGCCAAGATATGCTGGGTTGACACTACCAATTTTCTTCATGGGAATCACTTCTCCTAACCAAAATACCCAGACATGCTCTGTAACCATTTTGGAGGGTTGAAGTGTGTCCATTACTTTGCTCATTGCTGTGTTCAAATACGGATCAAGCAACAACCTAGGGGAAGAGGAATTATTTCAATTCACAGTTCAAAGGGCTACCGTTCATTACGGTGGAGAAGGCAAGGCTCTAGGACAATGAGGAAATGGTCACATTTTGTCTGTAGTCCAAAAAAGAGAAAGAAAAAAAAAAACAGGAAGTGAGGATAAACAAAGAAACAAGAAGGCTTAGCTACAATGGGGAACTAACATCCTCCACCTAGCCTTCAAGGCTCACCCCCAGCTGCAGACCAAGAGCTAAACAGCCTTTGGGGAGCGTTGCATTTTCAAACCACAACGTAGCAAGATTACTATAGTTGTTTTTTGTAAGCTCCCTAAAGAATGGTTAAGAAGTATCAAAAGGACCTTTCACTAGGAATAATTTATATTTTACTTTTCTAGTAGATTTAAACACATTATTGGGCTATATTAGTTCTAAGTTTAATTCATAAGGAAATAATAATATTTAAGAAACTAGGCTTGTGTTCTACATCAAATCGCCTATACCAATAATGACATTTTACATATCATGGTGTATATTTTTATGGCCTTCAATGGTCTTTTGGGTCAAGCTTTTATAATCATTTTACACTTTTTGAATGCATCTGTTCGATCTCTACTGCTCTGTTCAATGTAAAAATAGGTTCAGAGATGGTCTAAATTACTTTAAGGTGGTATATATAGTTTAGAGATGCAAAGCAGAAATACATCAATTCATGTTGAATGTCAGCATTTCATAGGAAGAAATGTAGTTTGATATTTAAACTAGATTCTAGAAACAACATCTATAAGAAAACATATTAACATTTTGTTCTGTGCACTCAAGGATAATATCAAATATTCTTTTCTATCAAATTACAAGAGCTTTAAAATGTCATTAGACAGTCAATCATCAGAAGTTTTATATATTAAGGGTTGAACATCAACCGTTTATTTAAATATTCAATATCGTATTTAGTTACTATGGATAGATTTTATATTTGGAAAGTTATAAAAAATTAGTTATGATATTTTAAATGTTTATTAATTTTGGGGAAATTTCATAAAATGTATCTTGATCAAATTCATTCTCTACTCCTCATCCACCTCTTTACAGATCTGCCCTCATCTCCCCACCCCTACAATTTTATGTCCTCTTATTTGGTGTTGAATTTGTAAAAAAAAAAAAAAAAAAAAAAAAAAAAGACTTGTTCACTCCAATTTGTGCTGTCAATATACTTTTAAGTTATGAGGCCATCAACTGACGCATAGTGGGTCTACCTGGAGCCACATCCTAAAGAAGACTGACTCTTCCTTCCCAGAAGCCCTCAGTGCCTGTAGTTCTTCAGTTAGGGCTGAGGGCTCATGAACCCCTCCTAGTCCATGCTAGATTGCTGACTAGTGAGTGCAGCAGTCCTGCTACGTCCAGAAAACAGCGTTTTGCTTTGTGCCAGTCTTCCCCAACTTCCGGCTCCCACAATCTTTTCAACCCCCTCTTCAGTAATAGTTTCTGAACCTTTGGGAAGGGCTCTGGTAGTGATGTCCCACTGTGGCTGAGTACTTCACTGTTACTTTTTCTCTGCATTTCAAACCATAATTTCTATAATGACAGTTACCTGGCCTGCTTGACCGAATTCCTGTGGTGATAAACAGCAATGTGGAAGTGTAAGCTGAATAGACCATCTTAGTCCCAAACTTCCTCTTTGGTCATGGTGTTTTATTGCAGCAATAGGAACGTTAACTTGCTCACCCTGCTTTCTTATAGAACCAGGACCACCCAGGGTGGTACCACCCACAATGCGGAGAGCCCTCATCAATCACTAATTAAGGAAGTGCACTACAGGCTTCTACAGTCCAGTCTCATGGAGGCATTTTCTCAATTGAGGTTTCCTCCTCTCTGATGACTCAACTTTGTGCCAAGTTGACAGAAAACCATCCAGCATGCCCACCCAGAATTTAAGTGAGCGCTGGGTATCCAAACTGACCTTCTCACACTAGCCCATGAGCACTTTATTCACTGCGCCATCGCCCCTTATATTTTTGTAATACAGTTTCCTCAAGCAAGACACATCTGTTATTTGGATTGTTTTTCTGATGCATCAGTGGTTTGGAAGTACAACATCAGAAAGAAAATGACCAAGGAACTGGATCATTGGTTTAGAAACTACAGAGACAACGCATTCATTAGAAGTACGTACCCTACTTCCTTAACATTGCCATCTGGCAAAGTTTTCCTGTGATTAATAAGCAACCGTTGTACAATAGTACCATAAAACAAACAGTGCCAATTACCAGTGCAGCTCAGCCATAATTACCTTGCAAATGATTTCAATAATGTAATAGGATGCGATATTCGGTCATTCCAGAGCAGACAATTCACATGTTAATTAGGATTAGTCCATTTTCAAAGAATAAATAATATCAACAGTAAAATAAATCCAAGCTAATATGAGGTTTGGTTTTGCTTCCAGTCAAAGGGAAATGGCCCGCTTCTGAAATTGTTTCCATTACAAAGCAAAACCATACTTGCTTCAGTCAAAAGTAAAATTATTTGGGTTGAAAATACTGGTAAGCAGGGGGTTGGAGAGATGGCTCTAGGGTTAAGAGCACTTGACTGCTCTTCCAGAGGTCCTGAGTTCAATTTTCAGGAACCACATGGTGACTCACAACCATCTGTGATGGGATCTGATCTCCTCTTCTGCTATGCATGAAGACAGACACTCATATGCATAAAATACATGCATAAATGAAGCTTTTCTGAATAAAGAAAATACCTGGAATCAAAATTAGATAGAGGTGAGATTGAGGTCTTGAAAGCAGAGTCACTAGTAGAAGATAGATACAGAAATAAAGAACTCTGATTCCCAAAGTGTCTGAAATGAACCTGAGCAGGAAATAATCTTTTAAAACCCCAAAAAGAGAGAGGAAATGGCTGGAGAATTTTCTCTTAAGTCCTACTCTGCCCTCGCTCTCCTGCCTTACCCAGTTGGGCTCTCCATGACACCTGCTTGGTCTGTTTTCAATATTCTGCAAGCCCTTCTCCTTCCTGTCACCCATTAACCCTGCCCCTCTTCCATCCTGTCACACCAGAAGCAAACATGTGGCTCTTCCAAGCCCCTGCCAGTTTCCCACTACTTCCTTCTCCAGGTAGGATACCTAGGAGCTCCTTCCCCAGAATCTGCCTTCCAACCCTTCTGTGCAGCCTACAGGAACACAGGGGATCTCAACTCAGCCATGCAGACTCAACCTCCCATTGCAGTGTCTTACCTTGAGAGCACCGCCTTTAATTTTGGAGAGTTCCTAATGTTTATATATCCACAGAAAGCCAATAGCCAATTTCTATGTCAACACGTCATCCTGTTTTAAGACAACTTTTTCCACAGTCTCTCCATTTTTTGTTTGTTTTTTAATTTAAAAGAAAAGTTTTTTCCCCTGCTTCACCTGCCCTTCTCTCTTCCCAGTCCTCCCTCAGCCTCCCCCCATCCCAACTCCCATTCTTTCCCCAAGGAAGGCAAAGAGTCCCAAGGTGAGTCAGTTCATGAGGTAGGTCTGATTCCCGCATACCAATATTAAGGCTGAGTTAGGTCTTCCTCTGTAGGGAATGGGCTCCAAGATGCCAGTTCATGCACAGGAACATAGTCTGATCCTACTCCACAAGGTTCCTCGTATTGTCCACGCCATTCAACCTTTGGAGGGTTTGGTTCCCTTTTCTGATGTTCCCCAGGGGCTGTTTCTGAGTCAGTGAGCTCCCCAGAGCTCCAGCCAGCCATCTCTGTGGGACTCATAATCCCTATCCTTTGCTCATATGGACTCTCCTTTCTCTCTCTTTAGCTGGACCTGGAGCTTGATCTGGTGCTTAGCTACAGATCTCTGCTTCCACCTCTATTCATTGCTAGATGAAGGTTCTATAATGACACTTACAGTGGTCATTCATTTGATTATAGGGGAGGTCCTATTTAGGCACCCTCTCCACTATTGCTTGGAGTCCTAGCCAGGAACATCCTGTGAGTTCTTGGAGGTTTCCCTAACCCTGGCCTCTTTCCAACCCCACAGTGGGTTCCTCTATCAAGATATCCATCTTTTTTTTTTCTCCCTCTTTGTTCCTGCTCTCACTCAACCATCTCTTTCTCTCATGATTTGTTCCCACATCTCCTTGGTCACTACCTGTTATGATCCCAATTTACTAAGGAGATCTTCTCAATTGTCTCTTCCCAGGGGGATCTCTGGATGTGTCTCTTAAGTTCCTTTTGATCCCAAGCTGTTCAGGGGTTGTGGTTATAGCTTGGATATTCTTTGCTTTTTGTCTAAAATCCACTTATGAGTGAGTACATCGCATGTCTATCCTTCTGGGCCTGTGTTACCTCACTCAGGAAATTCATCCTTTTGTCTGCAAACTCCATTGTGCTCTTGACCCCCCCCCCATTTGCTCCTCTATTTTCTCCTCTCTTTTTTCAACTGAACTCCAGGAGTTTGGCCAAAATGCAGAGCCGTGAGTCTGTGTCTGCTTCCATCAGTCATTGGATGTAGGTTCTATGATGACAATTAGGGTAGTCATCAATCTGACCACAGGGGAAGCCTGGTTCAGCTACCCTCTCTAGCATTGCTAGAGTCTTATCTGCACCTCTTTGTGGGTTCCTGTGGATTTCCCTAGCACCAAGTTTATCCCCAAGCTCTATCAGGATATCTCTTTCACTTGTGTCAATGTGTTGAAGGATATTTTCCACTTTCTTTTCTATCAAGTTTGGTGTAGCTGGGTTTATGTTGAGGTCTTTGATCCACTTGAATTTGGGTTTTGTGCAGGATGATAGATATGGAATCTATTTTCATTCTTCTACATACTAGCATCCAGTTATGCCAGCACCATTTGTTGAAGATACTATCTTTTTCTATTGTATATTTTTGACCTCCTTGTCAAAAATCAGGTGTTCACAGTTGTGTGGATTAAGGTCTGAGTCTTTGATTTGATTCCATTGATCCATAGGTCTGTTTTGTGCAGCTGTTTTTATTACTGTGTCTCTATAGTAAAGCTTGAAGTCAGTGATGATGATTCCTCCTGAACTTCTTTTATTGAGCAGGATTGTTTTGACAATCCTGTGTTCCCTGTTATTCAATACGAAGTTGAGTAGTCTTTCAAGGACTATGAAAAAACAATGTGTTGGGATTTTGATGGGGATTGCATTGAATCTATATATTGCTTTGGGTAAAATTACCACTTTTACTATGTTGACCCTGCCTATTCAGGAACATGGGAGATTTTTCCATTTTCTGATATCCTCTTCAGTGACTTAAAGTTTTTGTCAAACAGGTCTGCCACCTCTTTGATTGGAGTTACCCGAAGATATTTAATGCTGTTTTCACCTATTATAATGAGTGATGTTTCCCTCATTTTTCAGTCCTTTTACCCTTAGTGTATAGGAGGGCTATTGATTTTTTTGATTTAATCTTGTACCCTGCTACATTGCTGAAGGTGTTTATCAGTTGTAGGACTTCCCTGATAGAATTTTGGGGGTCACTTACATATATAATCAGATCATCTGCAAATAGAGATAGTTTGACTTCTTCCATTCCAATTAGTATCCCCTTAATTTCCTTTTGTTCTCTTATTACTTTAACTAAAAGTTTTAAAACTATATTGAATAAATAAGAGAAAAGAGGGCAGCCTTGTCTTGTATTTTATTTTAGTGGGATTGCTTTGAATTTCTCTCCATTTAGTTTGATGTTGGCTATCAGCTTGCTGTATATTGCCTTTATTACATTTAGGTATTTTCCCTGTATTTCTGACTTCCTCCTCCTTAGCCCAGGCTCTTGGGCAGACAGGCTGCCTTTTTAGCTCTGCAGCCTACCAACTTACTCCAGAACTATTGCTTCCTGCCTTCTCCATTCTTTTAATCCATGCAACATTCTTCCAACAAGTTCCCTTTCTCTGACTTGAGCCAAAGAAGAACCCCAACCCATGCATTTTTCCTAAGAAATGAAAACTAGATATAGCTTTTGGTAGGAAGAATGGAAAACATCCTGGTTAATGAGGGCTATTTCTAAAGATTTCTTAATGTCATTTTAAATTTGAAAATATCCATGATCAGATGCTGTAGAAATAGTAAGTAAGACCCAAGACTGGGGTGGAAGTATAGCTCAGTTGGTTGAGTCTGAGACCCTAAGTTTCCTACATTTCCCTGACAGGTTCAGGGGAATCAGGAACAACTCCACCCCAGAAGACTATCCTATCCTTTCACAGATAGGGAACCAACTATAGACCAAAATATCAATTCAACCAAAGTCCAATTTGGCAAACAAATAAGTTTGTTCTGGTTACCTACAGGAGCATGGACAAGTCAAAGATGGAATTTGGATATCTGTATGGTTGTTTGGGGGTGAGCTGACAGGACAGAAAAATTCTACCTATAGCTCAGATCTGAACTGATCTCCATGGCCCACAATACCACAGGACCATAGAAATCATATATTATGATATATAATGGCCATGATGAGCCAACACTGCCCTATACTGGCCCTGGGAGAGCTGGCCCTGCCCTTGACTGGACACTACAGCAGAAGAGCTGGTCGCACCCTTATGAGAAAGCTGGTCCCACCCCTCATACAGATGTGGGAGAGCCTACCTCAATGGCATGAGCATAGAAGAGCTGGTTCCCCCCTTTGCTTAAGGGGCAGTTCCAGAGGCCAGACTGATCAAATCAACTACTTGGGGCTTTGATTTGCCCTGCCCCAGATTCTACCTTATCCAATAACCTGCTGGAGTTGTATATGGATTGGTCCTATGGAACCATGGCCATGGACATTACTCTGGGCAGTGTCAGAATATCCAGAAGAAGTTTCAGTGACAATCCAGTATTTATGGTATATCAGAAGCCAGAAACCTTGAACCAGACCCACAACTCATTACAATGAGCATTTACTAGTAAGGCCAAGTAGACTGTGTATTGTGTGACACTCTTCAGATCCCCCCAAGACAAATGAAAAGGTTCTGGAAAGGTAGGAAAGATAAAGGAGAAAAGTGGGGTGTGTTGTTTGTTGGTTTGTTTTGTTTTGTTTTTAATTAGCATTTTTTTTAATGTTCTAGGGCCGAGACCATAAGGGTGAGGAGTGGATATGGAGGAACTGGGAAATGAGTAGGATTAGGATTTGTGATACGAAATATCCAAAGAATAAATTTTAAAATTATGTCTTTTTAAAAAGGAGAAAGCCCACCCAGCATGGGTGACAATTTACAATATCCGGAGCCCTTAAACTTTCTACCTAAATTATAAGTTGTTTGATAAATCATAAAGTCTCTTCTCTTTGGCAGTCCTTACTGCTTTTATAACCCTGGAAAGAGAAGGGCCTTAAGCATCTGGTAAGTTTCATGTACTTCCTGACACTTGTGAGTTGTTGACTTCCTGAGTCTGAATGAGTCTTAGGAACCTCCTTCCTGAAAAGAAGATTTCGACTAAAAGGAAATTGTTGCACAACAGTTAGCATGCTAAAATTCTATTTATTTTTTTATTTTTGGTTTTTAATATTTCTCTGTGTATCAGTATAGCTGTCCTGTAACTCATTCTGTAGAACAAGCTGGCTTCAAACTCTGTCTCTGCCTCCCAGGTGTGAGGATAAAGGCATGTGCGACCAAGCCCAGCTAAAAGAACATTTTAGATTTTTCTATAGTCTCATAAATCTTTTTTATTTATATATTTCTGCAAACTTAATAAACTACTTCCAAATTTAGGGGTATAGTCCATGATATCTTTTGATGACATCTTTAATCTCTGCTATAGTAATTTATTTTTTCCTACTACTACTAATTCTCATTTGCCATTATTATCAATATTAATATCCAATAGTAGAAGTTTTTATTCATCTTTCAAAATACTAGTCTTAATGATTTTGTTTATGTGCTCATTTACTATTTAGTCCATACTGCTTTTTATTACTGTTTTCCTTATTTTAAGCTTACTCTGCAATTATCTTCTTAATATCTTAGACAAAGTAGGGTTTGTTTTTTTGGTTTGCAAATTTCAGATGTTTTTGTGTTAAAGCCATGAATTTAAATGTTTGCAATAGCTTATATTTGTAGTGTTACTCGACTCAATACTTCAAAATATTCTTATTTCTTCTTGGAATAAACATTATTTATTGAAAAGTGTTAAATTACTTAAGTTATGAAACTATGAGGATGCTCTTTGGCATTTTGAATTTAGTTTGTCAACAACTTGGTCTGTGGTATATTTGTTTTTAGGCTGCTGCTCAGACCTATTCTCTAGTCATTGTATTTTTCATCCTGTAACAACTAAATCAGAATTACATTATGCTTATTTTTTTGTATTGTAATTTTAAAAATAAAGAAGGTGGGAGTGGATTCAGAGGGAGTGATAAAGAGGTGAGGTAAGATGTAAATATGATCAAAATACATTATATGAAATGTTTTAATAATGAAAATATCACACTAAAAGCCAAATTTCTTAAATTCTTTAAAATATTTAGTTCATCAAACTTTGAAAAAGTCCGTTAAAATCCAGTTACAATGAACCTGATAGAAGAGAAGGTGAGAAGTAGGCTTGAATGCATTGGCACGTGAGAGCATTTCCTAAATACAACATGAGTAGCACAGACACTGAGAACAATTAATAAATGAAACCTCCTGAAATCGAGAAGCTTCCAAATGGCAAAGGACACAGTCAATAAAAAAAATTAAGGCAGCGTGCAGACTGGGAAAAGATCTTCACCATCGCTACATCTGACAGAGGGCTGGTCTCCAAAATATATAAAGAACTCAAGAAACTAAACATTATAATACCAAATAATCCAATTTAAAAATGGAGTATAGATGTAAATAAAGAATTCTCAACAGAAGAATCTCAAATGACCTAGATATATTTAAAGAATTGTCCAACGTTTTTTTCTATGAGGAAAATGTAAATCAAAATGTCTCTGAGATATCATCTTATTTCTATCAAAATGGCTAAGATCAAAACTAAGATCCAAAGTAGTAAGAAGTTTCTAGCCCGACCTAGCCCTGAGGTCAAGAACCACAGTCCTTCAATTGCTTAGTCCCAAATAATCACACAAAGTCTTATACTAATTACAAGCTGTTTGGCCTATGACTCAGGCTCATTACTTGCTAACTCTTAAACTAACTCATTATTATCATCCATGCTTAGCCATGTTGTTTGGTACCTTTTTCTCAGTGGCACCATTTTCATCTTCCTCTCTCTGTGCTTCCTGGCATCTGGCACTCTGCACTTCCACTTCCCAGAATTCTCCTAGTCGTCTGTTTTCCCCGCCTCTACTTCCTGTCTAGCTATTGGCCAATCAACATTTTATTAAACAAATAGCAGTGACAAAGAATACAGTGAACAAGAGCATAGTCCCACAGCACTAATGACAGCCTATGTTGGGGAGGATATGGAGCAAGGGGAATACTTCTTCACTGCTGGTTGGAGAGCAAACTTGTATAGGCACTTTGGAAATCAGTATGGCAGTTTTTTCGAAAATTGGGAATCAATCGGTCTCCAGGCCCAGCTATACCAGTCATGGGAGTGTACCCAAAAGATGCTCAATCGTACCATAAGGATACCTGCTCATCTATGTTCGTAGCACAATATTCATAATAGCCATAACCTGGAAATAATCTAGATGCTCCTCAACTGAAGAATGGATAAAGAAAATGTGGCACATTTATACAGTAGAGTATTACTGAGCAGTTAAAAACAATGACATTATGGAATTTGGAGGCAAATGGATAGAACTAGAAAAAAGTCATTCTGAGTGAGGTAACTCATACCCACAAAGACAAACATAATATGTACTCTCTCGTAAGTGGATATTAGATGTAAAACAAAGAATAACCAGGCTAAAACCCACAGCTCCAGAAAGCTAGGTAACAAAGAAGACCCTAGGAGGGATGCATGAATTTCCTTGAGAGGAGAATATAAATTAGATCTGGGCAAACTGAGGGTTGGGAAAGGGTGCAGAGAGGCAAGAGGGGAATAGGAACATGAAGGATCAGGTTGGTGGAATTGGGGGTAAATGAAGGGGGAGAGTAATGAAAAAGATATCTTGATAGAGGGGACCATTTGGAAGTTAGGGAGAAAACTGATGCCAGAGAAACCCCCAGGAATCCACAAGGATGACCCCAGCTAAGACTACTAGCAATACTTGAGGGGATGTCTGAACTGGCCTTCTCATGTAATCAGATTGGTGACTACCACAACTGTAAACAGAGATCCTTCATCCAGTAACTGAGGGAAGCAGAGGTAGAGAGATTCACGGCCAAGCCCTGGGTCAAGCTCCAGGAGTCCATTTGATGAGAGGAAAGAGGGACTGTACAAACAAGGGGAGGTAATCATGATCATGATGGGAAAACCCACAGAGAAGGCTGACCTGAGCTAATGGGAGCTCACGGACAGTTAGGGAGTCTGCATGAGACCAACCTAGGCCCTCTGCAAGTAAATGACAGTTGTGTAGCTTGATATGTTTGTGGGGTCCCTAGCAATGGGATCAGGACCTATCCCTGGCATATGAGCTGGCTTCTTGGAACCTATTACCCATGCAGGGTTGCCTCCCCTGGCCTTGATGCAGGAGGAGGAGCTTGGTCCTGCCAAACATGCATCGCTGACTCACATGACTCCTGCCTATTTCTGAATGGAGGACGAGTGGATGGGGGTGACAGACAGGAGGTGGGGGAGGGAACAGGAAGACAGAAGGGAGAAGAAAGTATAGTCGGTGTGTAAAATAAATGAAAAAAGTAATAAAAAAAAAGCCAGTTCAATTTTCATTACTGAAGATAATGTATCAATTTCTTCTTGAAATGCTTTAAGTATTTGCTTACACATTTAGAAAGATAAGGGTGCTAGGTAGAGACAAATCCAGAACTATTTTAGTTTCATGTTTATTTTATGCAGTGACTTTCAGCCCAACATGACTTGTGCTGCTATGAAAAGCTAATATTTGGCCGGTGTTAATAATTAATCACTAATAGCAATAATTAAGCCAATATTAAAATTGCTATCACAGCTTTGGGTCACAGGAGTGGTTGTGATTTGAATGTTGAATATCCCATAGGATCTTGTGATTGAAAACTTGTCCAGCTAAGGATACTGTTTGAGAAAGTTACAGAACCTTTAGGAGGTGGTGTCTGGTTGGAGGTAACTAGGGATCACTAGGGGTCACTAGAGGTGGGCCTTGAGATTTTACAGCACAAACCAACTTTCAGTTCATAGAGTGCAGATACAAGAGTTCCCAGCCATGATGGAATGATCCCCTAAAACTTTAAGACAAAGTAAGACATTCCTTCCTTAGTATTCTTTAGTCATGTTTTGTTGCCAAGGTAAGAGTTACTAATGAAGGTTTGCATGGAAAACTCCTTGTTTCTAGAATCCTGAAGGGTGGTGAGGCTGTGGGGACCATGAGTTTAGCATATCTATTTATCCCAAGAGAGGGAGAATACACTGTGCTCTGTAATTTTATCTTCTCTCTCTTTGTCCTGCACACCCTGGCCAGACACATTAAACCATCTCCCCTCAAGGTAGGCTAGATAAATCAACTTTTGTTGATGGACGCTTCTTCATTGGCTATGGACCACTTTACATACTCCTGAAGAGACTGTCATCACAGCATCTTTCTCCTGCTGAATTGAAGCTCCTGTCCACATCAGTCATCCTTCTTAATCTCTTCAGAATAAGAACATATTCTAGTGTCTGGAGCTTCTACAACCATGCAAACACTTGATCTTAGTCTCTCGGTTCTGAAACAGGGAATACCCTATAAGTGTGTGTTTCTTCCACCATATGACGTAAGAATGTCTTATGGGATTCCGGGTCATGTCTAGCTAAAGAATCAAAGATATGCTTGTATTAGACAACTCTACTTTTTATTAGAGAAAATTTCAAACCCCAAAGACATTGCTGGGTAGTTAAATAAACTTCCATAATTAGATAGACAAAAATGAGAGGGAAAATGGGGGTAGGGGACAAAGGTGACATTAGTGACAGAAAATACTCACTGGGATGTGGAGGAGCAGAAGTCTGAATGAATGATGTCTTTTTTCCAGAATATTCCCCATTTTTCTGAACTTCCACCTCTCTGAGAAGAGAATGATAACAATTTTCGATACACAACCAGTTATACATAGGGAAACAACATCTTCAAAACTTAGATTTATATATGCTAATATCAGACTAAAAATGTGTATTCTGCAGGCCTTTTGTGGTCCAGAAAATTCTTATGTGTATTCCTGTTTTCATTCTGAAATATTACTTTACTTGAAGGACTCAAAAATTTCAGCAAAATTCAGACACAGAACTCACATGTGCAATCACCAGCCCAGCCGTCATTCCCACCAAGTCTGTGCCCTCACTAGATGGCAGCATGCAATAACATATAATAAGTCTGGAGCTATTGGCGCTCTCCAGTGCTCCTGGAGCAACTAAAGGAATTCAGCCCTTCTTCGACTTCACTTGAAAAGGAAAACTAGTTTTGAGTGGGGAGAGATATCTGAAATAGGGTCTCATGTAACTAGGTTGGCCTTGAATTCCCTATATAGCCAAGGATGACTTTGAGTTCCCCATCTTCTTGTCTCCATCTCCTGAGTAGTGAGTTGCAAGTCTATACTGTTATTTCCAGCTAGAAAACCAAACTTTTATCTATTTAGAAATACTACCCAGGTAGCTAAGAAATTTAAGGTCATGGCTAGCAAATTGACACTCTACAGTTAAGGAATGGATCTATTTTATTTAGGTTTTTTAATAAAACTGTCCGTGCTTAAAGTAAAATGGTTCCGTTCACAAACAAATGAAAGAGGAGATAAATTGATGGAGTGCCATTCACAGACGGAAAGAATCAACACTCTGAAGAGGCAGCTTTATCTAACCAGAATTCCAGCAGGCATTTGGCAAAGCTTCACAAAACACGAAAGATCCTACAGACAGAATATATAAAGATTCTCAAAAGATACAAAAGACAGAATTACAAAAAAAAAAAAAAAAAACCAGCAACAAAAAGTTGTATCATTTTCTTTCTGTCTCCCTCCCTTCCTTTCTTCCTTCCTTTCTTCTTTGAGACAAGTTTTCTCTGTGTGGCCCTGGCTGTCCTGGATCTCAGAGACCCAACTGCCTAAATGCTGGCATTAAAGGCATGCACCCCCTATGAATCAATGATCCTTGATTCTAGATGAGATTAATAGTTGTAGTAGTAGAGTTTGGGTGTATCAGCTTCGGTCTGTGGTAACAGTCCACAGCGGTGCCTTCAGTCGAGTTCAGTTGCCCTGGCCTTGCATGCCTCACACATAAGATTGGCTAACGCAGCAAAGAATCCTGTCTCATTACCAACAAAAATTAATTAAAACCAAAGTAAAACTCTACTTGGTATCTAGTTTTTATTACTGATAACTATTTATCATTTGATTTTTAATCATACTCCAAAGCTACAAGCTTCAGAGTAAAATGAGCACAGAAACAAACACCTCAAGGCAGGAGAACAATTTAGACACAGATTAAAAACATATATGGCTCACTGACTTTGCTGAAAATGGCTGAAAACTATGGGAACAGCCATTTTAACGACTGGATTGGAAAACATAAGTATAATTCCTTTACGAGACATAAAGACAAGATTGAAACAATAAAACCACTTGGAAGAAGGAATAGAAAGCATTCTGACAGCCTTAGAGCTAGTCAAAGATGTCTGACACTAGAGAACAAAAAACTCACTCTGAACCAAAAACCGAATAGCTTGATTGTGTCTAAATGTAATATTTGTTCTTTTTTTAAAAAGACATCATAAAAAATTCAGATAAGCCAAAGTGGGCTGGGATGATGGCTCAGTAAATTGTGTTTCTCATATGTGTGAGGACCAGAGTTTGGATCCCCAGCACTCACCCACAAGTGCCGGGTAGGCATGTCAGTTGTGTGTAATCTCATTGCCAGGGAGGCAGGAACGGGAGACCCCTAAGGCAAGCTGACTGGCTAAATTAACTAAAAGGGTGAATTCTGGTTTCAACTGAGAAATTTTGCCTCAATATATAAGGTAGAAAATGATAAAGAAGTACACTCAACATAAGTCTCCACTTATACACTCATGTGCACACACAACTGCACACACATACACATATGAGCCCACAATTGCGAGAACATACATACATACATACATACATACATACATACATACATACATGCAGGTATACCATGCACATGCACAGCACATACACACAAAAGAGTCAAGCTACAGACTTGAAGAAAATATTTTCAATCCATAATATATCTGACATAGTACTTTTCTTCAGAATACAAGAGTAATAACTCTTTAACTCAACAAGATGGTAAACACACATTTAAAAAGTGCCCAAAGATTTAAATACCCCACAGTGAAGATATATGGACAGGCAACTAACTCACAAAAAAATTAATTGAAACCAAAATAAAACTCTACTTCTCCTAGAATGAATAAAGTCAAATAGGCTTGCATTATCGAGTACTGGTAAGGCCACAAAGCAACTTTGCTGTGAAAAACAGCTTGGCAATTTCTCATAAATTGACATTCTATCTCACTCTTCAGCAAAGAAGTATAGACAGACTAAAAAAAAATTAAAATAGGTTTATATGCCTGGTTGTTCATAGTAATTTAATGCAGGATAATTAACTACTGGAAAGAACCCACTGTGTGACTTGGCTGTGGCATACAGTTTTCTTGCAATGGGGAAACGATGTAATATCCAGTGTAAATAAGTGTGAAATGTCCTTAGTGTTTATTTGTTTTTTTTCTGTATTATTAGCAATGGCTGGTACAAGGAGTATCATTGAAGAACAAATTACTGATCTATGCAACACAGTGGATGGATCTCAAAAATATTATAGTGAGGGAAAGAAGCCAAGAACAAAATAGCATGTACTGTGCAAAAGCATTCAAATAAACAGTATATGACTGCACAGTCAGACATTCTCTTGGTCTATAGTAGGAGAACATGGAGGTCTGGATTCCTGAGACTGGAGGTTGGAGACATGGATTACAAAGGGGCAAGCAAGAATGTTTTAGGTGATGAGATCAAAACTAAATCATAACTTGCTTGTAATTACATAAGCAAGTATCTCATCCAAAACTCACAAAACTGTATGAAAGTAAAAATGGACAAGTCAGTGGGCCGAGCAGAGGGCAGGGAGGATATATAAGGAAAACCTCATCACCTCAGACAGTGGCTGCTGTCTAGAACCTGCATTTGATACAGGATACCCCTGTGATTCTGGGTGCCCTGGCCCCCCGTGCCTCACACATAGGATTGGCTAATACAGACAGCAACGAATCTCGTCACCAACAAGTACTTTGTTTTATTTATTCTTAAGCAATAAATAGTCTGCATTTTGTGCAATTATTTTCTTTATGTCATCGTGGCTTCTTTAATGGTACAGAGAGAGAGAGAGAGAGAGAGAGAGAGAGAGAGAGAGAGAGAGAGAAAGAGAGAGAGAGATTCTTTTTTAATTTTATTTTGCCCGAGTTATAAAAATCTTAGCAATAATCAGACTTATCAGGCAAGAGCCTAGCAGAGCAGATATGAGAACTCTAACATCTAGTTGCTCAAATATATTTATTAATATATTAAATAATGCAGACACCATGATAGACACCACGATTTCCACAGAAACAAAAAGATAGCAGGAGAGCAGGCCTTAGCAAAATCCAGACACCAGCTCAACACAATAGCAATAAAAGATGCACATGCAGAATTTTGAGAGTTTCCAGAGTATAGATCTGGAGGCTTTGTACCTCTGCATACAGGTAGGTAAGTTGCACTGGGCAAAACTGGAGCTGCAGGGAACTGAGGGAAATTTGTGAGGATTGCTGTGGAGAACTGGGAAGCAGGGCAGAAAAGCCGAACTGAAGCTGCTCTGGACCAGCTGTGGTCAAGTGGTAATAGTCCACAGCGGCCTTCAGTCTGGAATTCGGTGTCTCTCATATGAAAGGCCTGATGCTGCCTTCGTCCATGAATGTCCTGAGGAGACAGAGAGATGAGGGGGAGGGAGGGAGGAAGGGAGAGAGAGAGAGAGAGAAGAGAGAGAAAGATTTTCATTCCTCACATCCTTCCTCACCTTTCAGTTGTTCGGTTGGCAGCTTTTACTCAGATATAAATAACAGTATTAACAACTACCATAATGTTACACATTTCTATATGTAATGATTACTAACAGGTCCGTCTGGCCACTATGGCCAAATGTTTCCTTAAACACCGTTCCAGATGTTTATGGGAAGGTGTTTTCTAGATGAGATTAATATTTGTATTGGTAGAGTTTGAATACAGCTGTTGCTGTCTATAATATGAATGAGCCTCAGCCAATCATCTGGAGGCTTAATTAAACAAAGTCTGATCTTCCACAAACAGGACAGAGCTCTGCCAGCAGGTGGCCTTTGGACTCAGCTGTAACTCCTCCCTGGACTTTCAACCTGGTGGACTATACAATACTTGCTCTATACAGTTTTGGCCAGTAATTCTCCATAACCATTGCACAGGGGAAACTAGGTAGATAAATGATAGGCTACACAGGTGGGCAGGCAGGCATGTGATAGACCATGTTCATAAAATCATAAACATTAATCTCTATGAATCAATGATCCTGGGGTTTTGGTTTTTTGTTTTGTTTTGTTTTGTTTTGTTTTATGGAGAACTCTGACTAATATACTGCTTTTGTTTGAATGTTCACTCTCAGAATTTGAGGGTTGAAAACTTAATCCCTGATATGACTGAGCTGGGAGGTGGTGCCTTAGGACACGGGGGTTCTATTCTTTTGAATAGATCCCTGCCTTTACAAATGGTCTCACAAGAGTGAGATTGCCACAATGCATTGCAGAAGTCCTTGCTAAAACCTAGCACTGTGATAGAAGGGCTAGACAATCTCCAGAAATATGAGCCAATATATTTCTGTTCTTTATAAATTACCTAGCTGGAAGTACTCTGTTACAGCAGCACAACAGTTATTGAAAATGCTTTCATTTAAGAGACCGAAGAAATGGATCATAGAAACCACTTCTACCATTCAATTCCTGCTGCCTGCCCAGTCTTCTTTCTCTTGGAAAAGGCATAAATGTGTGCGATAGTCTCCAAATTAATTGCCCTAAACATGCCACCAGACTTTCTGTGATATATCAACCAGGAACGGAAGAGTTACAGAGCGGTAAGTTAAGTCCCAATTTATTATCAGCAGTTTTAAGGCTAACTAATGACCAGGAACTAACTTATTCCTGCTCTGGTTTTCTTCTCTGTTGCTATGAAAAAAATTCTGACCAAAGGCATCTTGGAAGAGCAAGGGTTTGCACTGGTTTTCAGGTTACAATCTATTATTAAGGGAAGTCAGGACAGGGGCTCATGCAGTAACTGGAGGTAGAAACAAAAGCAGAGCATCATGAAACACGCTAACTGGGTTCTATCTACAGTCTGCTAGCTTTTTTACACAGCCATGCCTGCCCTGCCTGAAAATGGTCTGCTTACAGTGGACTAGGTCCTCATACAACCATCATTAACTAAGAAAATGTCCCCAAACGCCAACCTGATGGAGGCCATTCTTCAGCTTCTGGCTTCCTTTTCCCAGGTATGTCAGAATGACAACCAAGGTCAGCCATCGCAAGTAATGACCTGGAACTATTTGTTCAGAAACTTACCCACTGAACTTTCAGAAAGTTATTCCAACAGTGCAGGGGTCCTAATATAGCATAATTACTGCAAAGTGGATTCGGGGGTGTTGTGCAGTCTGCGAATCAAGATAACTCATTGTGTATTGTCAAAGGCAATAGCAGCCAGGCTGATGTAATTGACAAGTTACCCACATACTCCCCCAAACACCCCACACCTTGTATAGATCCATGGTGTCACACTAGCCACCTTCTCTTTATGCTGAGCTGCCAGGGTCTTTTCTAGGATCCAGTTCCTTGGCAGGTCAATACTTTCTGGCAAACTGTTCTTTATTCTTGTGTTGGGTGGGAGGCATTGGCAAGAGGCTATGTCAGCTGTGCTCTCTCCTTGAAGCTCAGGCTATATAGGGTCTTGTTTTGTGGGGGAGATGTCTCCAGGTACTTAGAACCAGCACAGCTAGGCTCTTTTAGTATGGGACTTGTAAAATGGCTGCGAAAGCAAATCCTTCCATTCACACCTGTCTGCCTCTGCCCTTTTTCCTCCTTAGTTGAATTCTGTTTCTGTGGTAAAGACCATGACCAAAAGCAACTTGAGGAGGAAAAGGTTTATTGTAATGTAGAGCTTGTAGTCCATCCTCAAGGGAAGTCAGGGCAGAAATCTGAAATCAGGGACTGAAGCAGAGACCGAGGAGGGAATGCTGCGTACTGGCTTGCTTCCCATGACTTGCTCACCTTGCTTTATTATACAGCCCAGAACCACCTGCCCATGGGTGGGATCATTCATCAGTGTCAATCATTAATCAAAGCTATGACTCGCCTACAGGCAACGTGATTGGGCCATTTTCTCAGCTGAGGTTCTCTTTTCCCAAACCCCTAGTTTATTTTAAGTTGGCAAAAAGAAAAGGAAATAAGAAGAAAGATAAGCAAAGACAAACAAACTAACCAGCATAAGATTCTTCCAAGACCTACTATTTATAACTAAAGAGGTATGCATGACAGTCAGGTCCATCCTGTTTGGTCAGCACTGAGCTTCGTCAATAGTTAAAGATTGACACCATGCGTATTGATCTGGAAAGCCGGACCACCCTGACTTATATAAAAGACTATTTTAATAATATATCTTGTTGGAAAAAATACTAGCAAAATAAGAGTAGAGGGTTTTTATAGAAGGATATTCTTTATATCTATCAATGATTAGTTGCTCAAGCCACACAATGTTCTAATCTCTCTGTCTCTCTGTCTCTGTGTCTCTCTGTGTGTGTCTCTCTCAGTCTATTTGTGCTTCTGTAACACACAAGCTGGGTAATTTATCAACAATGCACATTTATTTATCAAGCTTCTGGAAGCCAGGAAGAGCAAGGTCAGGGTGACAGGGAAGTGGTGTCTGTGGGAGCCTGCTTGCTGAACCCTCCTCCAGAAGAAATATATGCTGTGTCTTCACATGATGGAAGGAAAAGAATGGCAAGAAATAGCCTGCTTTAGCTCAGAGCCCTTATAAAAAGGGGACCGACCACCTCCCACAGACAGACCACACATTTTACTGTCATTAAGTGGAGATTAACTTTCAACATGAATTTGGAAGGGGACGTGAACATTCATAAATCTTACCCATGCATTATTTACTCCTTGTGATAATATGACTTAGATGACCCATGACCAGTTTACCATCCCATGATTGATGACTAACATTGGTCTGTCTAGATGACAAAGGCCAGTTCTAGAAGATGAGGTGCTTTGCAGTGGCTGATTCAAGCTATAATGCCCTGAAATATGGGCTTCTGTCTCCATCAGGTGTGAGAGTAGTGCTGCAGGAGGTGAAGTCAGAGCTGGCGGAACAGGGCAAGAGCGCTTAATCCAGATTTCCAACTCCAGTGTCCCCAGGCCTGTTCCACTGCTCATGTTCTCCTGTGCCAGAAGCAGGTTTTGGCACCATGTTGAATAACTGGGCTGCTGCAATCACTAAATGAAAAATGTTCTCCTGCTCTTTGTGTTGGCAACTTAACATTCTCCCACGTCAGAAACTCATACTGGAAATCAACTGATTGATGGGAGCTGTGCTCTGATTGCGCTTTGGTAATTCTCTCCTCCTCTTCCTCCTCCTCCTCCTCCTCCTCCTCCTCCTCCTCCTCCTCCTTCTTCTTCTTGGCCTATGGCTTAGGCATATCACTAGCTAGCTCCTTCATCTCAACTCAATCTATATCCATTAATCTGTCCTGCCACGTGGCCCATAGCTCACCTGTGTTCCTTACATGTTGCTTCTTTGGGCATCTGGCTTGATCTCTCTGTGACTCTGCCCTTCTTCTCCTACTTATTCTGATTCCCTTGCCTATGGTGCCGGTCATGAGCCAAAACAGTCCTCCACAGTATATAGAAAGACATTCCCACATCACTTAAAGGAAGTGTACTTTGAAACCTACAGAGAAGGTTTCTGTGTTCTCCTTACAGATTGCTTTTGAATGTTTAAATACCAAGGCTTCACCTTTCTGGGATTACAGAGTTGTCTAGAAAATCACCCTGGTCCTCACCCCTGCCTCACTTTTCTCTGTTCTTATTTCTCTGTTCTTATTCTTATTCAGAGAATGTTAGATATGAAAGTCTGAGATGAGGGATTATGTATTCCCTACTGTATCCCTGACCACTGACCTTGTGCCTAACATATAAGACAATAATAAATATTGCTTTAGGGATTTCAAAATGATTCAAGAAAAGGAAAAAAAAAAGTTGCCTTGACAACTCAGGCTCAAACCTTGAACCTGAGAGTCTCACATGGTGGAGGGAGAGGAACAATTCTTACTGAAAAGTTGTCTCCTGAGCTCCACATTCACACCACAGATAAGTAAGTAAATGTAATTAGAAACTTAAATAAATAAATACTGTTTGAGTATGGGAATATGCATGATTGAGTGTTCTAGTTTGTTCTTTCTGTTGCTATGATAAAACATTCGCTTAAAAGCATATAATGGGAGAAACAGTTTATTTGGCTTACTTTCAGGTCAGAATCTATCACAGAAGGAAATCAGGACAAGAATTTAAAACAGGACCTGAAGCAGAAACCATGAAGAAATGCTGCTTATTGTTTTGCTCCTGTGGTCAGACTCAGCTACTTTCTTATATAGCACAGGCCTAGGGATGATGCCGCTCACAGTGGGCTGGGTCCTCCTGTGCCAATTATCAGTCAAGAGAATGTTTTCACAAACATGCCTTCAGGCTAATCTGATGGAGGCAATATCTCAATTTGGGGTTCCCTCCTCCAAGTTGTATCCAACTGACAATTCAAATTAGTCATCACTAAAATAGTATTGTTTAGTCATTTTTTTGTCTCCTGAAATTTTTATTTCAGACTCCTATTATTTTTTACTTTTTATCATTCTTTTATTATATTATCCACATAGAATATAGTTATCCACTTTTTATATGCAATTCATTAGTTTATAGCATATCCATAGTCATAAAACTATCAAGATACTCAACGTTAAAGCATTTTCACGAACCCTTGTAGTGGATTTATGAAGTTACATTGTAAATAACTGTCCCGCCTGTGAGTTTAATAAAAAGCACTGACTGGCCAAAGACAGACAGGAAGTGTGGGCGGGGCTACCAGACTAAGACAACTTTGGGAACAGGAAGAACAGAGTGAAATGAACAGAGAAGCCAGCAGATGCAGAGGACAACTATGTTGCTCTGAGAAAAGGTACCGAGCCTCATGGCTGAACAGGATAAGAATCATGGGTTAGATTAAGAGCAAGAGTTAGCAAGTAATATACCTGGGCCCCAGGTCAATCAGTGTACAGTTAATGTAAACATCTGTGTGTCTCTGTGAGTCTGCGGGTCTGTGGATCCAAACCTTGAAACTAGGCCCAAAAGTCCAGGCCAGAAATCTCATACTACAAACCTCTAAGAAGATACTCCATATCAAATGAGTGGTGCTGTTTGAATGCCCTTTCCTAAATGTCATAACTGTGTGCTACAACTCCCCCACCACCTGCCCAGCATACTTCTCCCAGGTTAACCATCGGCATATCCAGCGCATAGCCCTAAAATTAAGTTCTCTCTTTATACTTTCAAAAAACTCCTACATGGGATAGCTGTTCACTTATTTCCAGACATTTACTAAGCACCTGCAGTACATCAAGCAATATGACAGATTTGGGACTACTGTGAAGAAAAAGGAGGTGACCAGGAATCCTCCTCAGATGCCTTACAATCTAGTTGTAGAAAGGAGTCAAGGATAGGTGGCTATAATAAATAAAATAGAAATAATCACAACTGTGGGAAGTACAAAGTTAAGTACAGAAAAAGGGCACGGTACTGGAGTACTCTTCTTCAGCCAACTCATCCAGCCAGTCCTGGGCAGGAGTGTGGCCAGGTCACGGTGGCAGGAATGTGAAGTAGCTGGTCCTATTGCACCCAGACATGGGAAAGCTGGTGTTCTACTGTCTTTCGCATTTTCAGTCTGCCCAGGACCCCAGCTCATGGAATGACGCTGTTCACATTTAGGGAAGGCATTCTCACTTCAACCAAACCAGTTTAGAAACTTTTTCATCTATGCTGCTAGAAGTATATCTCCTAGGTGACTCTTGACAGTGTCACAATGGCAAATCAAAACTAACCACCATCCTTCGAGGTGGGAGCCATAACTACATATAATGTTGACCAGGGGATCTCAGAGACACACACACATGGCCTACTGTGAATGCAGAATAAATAATGAGGGATGCTTGGACAAACAGATGCCAGATTTGCCTGCCCTCCCACTTAGAATGGTAAAAGAGGGGATGAACACTTCCACACATGTCATTGTCCTTTCTTCCCATTCTAAGGAAAGAAAGGAGGAAAGGGGAAAGTATTCCTTCAGTAGGGAGGAAATACCTTAAAAGTAGAGTTCAGAAAGAGCACCTGAAAGTAGTAAATCCCAGAGCCAAGCACGGTGGCTCACATCTGCTCACATCTGCAATCCCAGTACTCAGGAGATGGAGACAGGACTGTAGATTCAAGGCCAGCCTCAGTTACATATGATCCTGTCTCAAACACGCAGGAACACCCAGGGGTGGTAGCTTTGTGTCCCTTGCATGCACATAAAACCATGCAAGAAACATCAGTTACAGAAAGAACATGCATGGAGTACAGAAGGGGAAAGTCAAGAATGCTCAGAGAAAGACAAGTAGGCCATGTGTTTGATGGAAAATCAAAGGTTTTGATTAGGAACAGTGGAGGTGGTGAATAGCCAGATAGAAAGGGGTCTTAGATGCAAGCCAAGGAGACTGTGGACTATTTGGTCAGAAATTGGAAGGCAATCAATGCTTTTACAAAGGAAGGGAACATAATTGCAGCAATGCGTTAAGAAGATTAAATGGGCAGCAAGGTGCAGAATATATTATCTGGAAAGAATCTGGAAGCACGGACATTAGTTAGAGGCTCCCACTGGAACTGCACATGGAAGCAACATTAGTGTCCCCGTGCTGAGAGGTAAGTGACAGCTGTGTGGTGCTTGAGAGCTTACAGCCCTTGTGGGAAGTACACAGCCCAGTAATAAGCACACTGTAAGACAGTCTGCACTCAGTGACTATTAATTGAATAAACACACACACACAAGGCTTACTCCAAAGAGATTATGGACTCCACACCAGGGGCTCAACTGTGGAGTCAAGGGTGAATGATCACCTTCAGGACAGAGAATAATTTATCTACTCATCAAATACTCAAAGAGGTTTACTATATTCCAGGAACCATTCCAGATTTTGCCTTGGGGCAGATACCATCATGAACAAAATCCTGATCCTCGTGGATCTTATATAGTGAGAAGAAATGGTTGCTAAATGCATACAAATGTTAAGACTCATTCAGTAAAGGAAAAGCAAATCAGAGGAGGTGAGCAGGGAGTCACTCAGGAATTTGTTTAAACAGTGTCTTAGATACATTTTCTGTGGCTGTTATAAAATACCCCTGCAAAAAGGCAACTTAAAGGAGGAGTGTCTTTGGTTCAAAGTCAATTCAAGAGTCCATCAAGGCAGAGAAATCACAGCAGCAAAAGCTTGAGTCCATTGGTCTCCATTGCATCCACAGTTGGGAAGCAGAGAACAATGAACATTTGTGCTAAGCTCAGGATCTGCCTTTTATACACTCCACAATCCACCCCAGAGACTGGAGACACAACCACACAGTGCGTAAGGCCTCAATGAACCTAATCAAGATAATCTCCAGAGCTTGGTCTCCTAAATGACTCTAGATCTCATCAAGTTAGCCATTAGTCCTTTTTCCAGGGGTGACTACTTCGAAGAAGTTGGGAGGAAGTGATACAGTGACCATACAAATTTCCAGAAGAGTGTTCCGAGCAGATAAAACAGCCAATGAAAGCCCTGCCATGATGCTTCTGTGGTGGGTACAGGAAGCAGGGCTGTGCAGACAGAGTCCAGTCACCAGGAAAGATGATTGAAAATGTGTAGAAGAGCTGCTGAATGGTGTGGTGTGTTTGGTTAAGAAGTTAAACTCTACAGAGGGACCACAGAGGGGCAAGATGCACATGTAACTAACACCTAAAATCTATCAAGAACAATGACTTGTCCCAACATAGATTGATAGAGAAGATGGAAAATGCCTACATTTCACACACATGATAAGGACAAGCCTTTGAGACACTTTTACTCAGTTTGCGTGTGGTGTTTTGAATAGGAATGGCCACCATACGCTCATAGATTTGAATGCTTGGTCATTAGCAAATGGCCTCTACTTGACAGGGGTTGGGAGGTGTGCCCCTGAAGGAGTTTGTATGGCCTTTGGAAGAAGTATCTCACTGGGGGTAGGCTTTGGGGTTTCAAATGCTCAATCCAGGCCCAGTGTCTGCCCTCTGCCTGATCCCTGTGACTCTAGACATAGAACTCTCAAATAGTCTTCAGCACTGTTTCTGCCTGCATGTTGCTATGCTTCTCATCATGATGACAATGAACTAAAACTCTGAACTGTAAGAAAGCCCCAATTAAATGTTTTACTTTATGAGTTGCCATGGTCATACTTTCTCTTCAAAGCAATATAAACCCTAAATAAGAAGGTGTTGAATATAATAAAAAAGACAAATTAAGAATCCTGCTGTTTGTGCTGTGGGCAGATGGATGGGTGATAGAGACCTGAGGCTGAGAATGACAGACCAATGAATCCAGACCCTTGATGAGAACTTAACTCCCTGTGTTGAGTCGGCTAAGCATCATATGATACTGTGAAGGAAAGACATGAATGTGGGAGTAAGAAGAGAAGTCAGGATTAGGGTCGGGGCATAAGATTGATATGGTGTAACCTTCATTAAAACAAAACAAAAACAAAAAACCATGAGGAGTCCGGCAAGTTGGCATTTCAAGTAAGCACTCTTCCCAAGCCCGAGGACCTGAATTTGATCCCCAGGATACATTCAATGAGAGGTAAGAACCAATTTGTCTTCTGACCTCCAGGTGCATGCATACACACACACACACACACACACACACACACACACACACACACACACACCATAAAAAGTTTCTAACTGAACATTTTAAATGAAGATATAATGCACCATCTGCAAGTTCAGCACTTGCAAAGTTGAGGCAGAAAAGTTGACTGAACCTAGAATTTTAGGTCAGCCTTAGCAGCATCGCACAACTAAATCTCTTAACAAAGAAGACTAAATAAGTCAAAAAGCCAGGAGGAAAAATCAGTTCCGTACCCACTAAACACTTAAAGCAAGTGAGTATAGAAGACAGTTTTCGTGGGACCTTCATTGAGTTAGAGGTTATGCACACACTCTCCTTGTAATACTGTACTTGAGAAACTGGGTCCTTCACATGCATGGACTATGTACATATATCTTTCTCCCATAAATTCTCTTACAAGTCTCAGAATTCCCACAACTACCACATGCATATGGCCACATACTCCTTCTCTAAACAATAGTATACATTTCCTTACTGGTTACAATCAAATTTAGAAGTTTCTACTCAAATATATTCCCAACATTTCCAGTTATGAAGAATAGAAGAGCTGATCTGGCATGAATGGGTTTGGTGGTACAAAATTTTAGGGGAAATCTCCCACTGACCATCTTATACCTGTGCATAATTGCGTATGCATATGACTAAAATTAGACTCATTATAGAAAAAAATACATACTACAGAAAAATGATTGCATGACCTAACCTATCAATCAAACTAGAGAACCACTCAGGCTTCCCACTTTGTAACCAATCCTCCTTCACTTGAACCCCACAAAAGGATGGCCCAAACAGGAACAATGATTGGGGGGCCTGAATGTGGCCCATTGTTAATCTTGACAATGTATCCTTTGGTAATTTGTATTATCTACTTGCTTCTTTTCCATATCTCTGTGGATCTGTTTTCAACTCTTTGGACAAGAGGCCAAAGCTTGGAAACACCTGTCCACGGTAGTACTTGGAAGGTGTAGAAATAAAAATAACATAGTCCGTTGTAGTGGGACTGTGTTCTGGTATGTTGTGAATATTTGTTCCTCCTACTGGTTTAATAAAAAGCTGATTGGCCAGCGGCAGACAGGAAGTGTGAACAGGGTTACCAGACTAAGAAAACTCTGGGAACAGGAAGAGACATCAGCAGAGATGCCAGAGAGAAGTCTGAGAGACTGCAGCGGAGACGTCAGCAGACACAAAGAAAAAAACACAACCATGCTGCTCTGAGAAAAAGTACTAAGCAGTATGGCTAAACAAGATAAGAATCATGGGCTAGTCTAAGAATTAAGAGTTAGCAAGTTATATGACTGAGCCATAGGCTGGTCAGCATAAAATTAATATAAGCATCTATGTGTTTCTGTGGGACTGTGGGACTGTGGGTCTATGGGTCAGGACCACAGGTCAAACAGACCAGAAACGTATACTACAGTCCTTCTCTCTCAGAGACTCACAATCCAGATGAGAATACAAGCCAGTTACCTACAAAATGATAGATCTGTAACAGAGTTTCTTGGAAACAATAGAGAGGAACCAGACCTTGCTTAAAAAAGACTTTCTAAGGAGAGCCACATGCATGGCCAGTTTTGAAGTATAAAGTAAGAAGAGTCTCCCGTGAGGTAGCGAGAACTTGGGGGCATAAAAAAAGACTCAGGGGAAGAGAGTGTGGTTTTTAATAGCACAGAGGCATGTGATAAAAGTAGTTTAGGAAACTACAGTAACTCTCATATTGGAAAAAGGGACTGAAAAGCAGAAAGAGAACATATTTGGAAAGTTCTCCCTCAGGCAGTTAAGGAGACTGATGGGAAAGAAGCAAGTTCTGTTTTAACAATGTCAGCTACATCAGCTACTTTCCCACTGTTAGGAAAAGAGCTCCTTTCAGTTAACAGTTTGAAGGCAGTCATCCTGGAAGACACAACATGAAGCAGCCGGTCACATTACAAGCAAAATCTGAGAGCAGAGCTGCATGTAGTGGTCAGTATTTTCTCCTTCCTTCTCTTTGTATACAGACCAGAATCCAGACTCCTAGATCATGGAGTGGTGTCACCCACTTGCAGAGTGGCTCTTTCCTCTTCAGTGTGGTCTCTCTGAAAACATCTAAGAGGCAGGCAGCAGGGATTGAAAGATAAAACTGGAGAGAAAGCTGTCGATGTCTCTAAATATCTATGTATTTCAAAGTTTCCCTCATAATACGGAAGCTTTAGAATCAAGTATCCAAGAACTAGAAAATGCAGAGCAAAGAGGAATAGGAGAAACAAGAGATGTTGGAAATGTCTAAAATGTCCACAATTAACTGGAGGAGCCAGTACGGAAGTCAGGACAAGAACAGTCAGGGACACTCAAGAACTGGGGTGCCTCTTCACCCAGCCCGACAAAGAAGGCTCATGAAGCAGACTGGCTGGCAATGCTAGACACTGAGAGCCATTAAGATAATAAAGTAAAAAGAAGCCACTAAATGTCATACCACATAATGGTCTCCTAAGGTGCTGGTTAATTTTATGTCCACTTGTCACTAGCTAGAGTCATTTGGGAAGAGAAAGCTTCAATTAAGAAAATGCCCCCATTGGATTGAGCTGTGGGAAAGCCTGTAAGTATCCTCTTGATTGATGGTTGACATGGGAAGACTCAGCCTACGGGGAGGGGGTGGTGCTTGTTACCCCTGGGCTGGTGGTCCTGGGTCCTCTAAGCAAAGAGACTAAGAAAGCCAGGAGAAACAAGGCAGTAGGCAGCACTCCTCTGTAGCTTCTGCTTCGGTTAACTCTAAGATATCTGGCAACCTTGCCGCCCCATCTTCCCGGCGAGCGTCTGCCTTCTGTGCCCCACTCACCGTGCTCTAGAATTCTGTCCTTCTGCTTTGTTGTTGTGTCTATTGCTACTGTCAACTGCCAAAGCATGTGACCACATCTCTTGGATGGCCAGGTCTTGCCAGCCACAATTCTAGCATTTAACCAACTGGTAAGCTTTGCACTAAGTTATCAACATACATTATAGGAGATGGAATGGAGAGAATAAAGTGTATTGCCGTGTATTCCATGCCATGAACAGGATCTCTATAAGGATAGCATTGGTAAAATCCCCACCACTCTGTGAACAGCGGTCACTGACAGGATGCCGCCTAGTGAGAGGTGACATCTGGGGGGTACCATCTGCTTTTACCATGTACATAAATACACCACATTATTGTAATGAACAGTACTCGTGCTTCTTACGGTGTTTTAAATTTTAATCTAACTTTGAGCCCTGTAGTTTAAAAACAAAATAAAACAAAGAGAGATGTCCTCTAGTCTTTTAATCTACAGATATATCATTTGGCTAAGGCCATCTATACTTCTTACTTTTTATGCAACCCCCTGCCCCCCAGTTTTTTGGCAGTCAGAATTAACGCAATGGAAATTTTGGCAAACTCTCCGTCAGACATTTGTTCTTTTAAATGTCATAGCCATCTCTAGATAATTGTTTTCCTATACCAATTTGTATCTAGCTTTTAATGTAATTGGATCTTTACATAGCCAAAAGCCACTTAATGCAAATTAAAACAATGAGTCCAGTCAAGAAACTCGGACTGATAACCACCGTCATTGTGAGAGCCAGTGAAGCTAATTGAGGCTCCATCTCCATCATTTGCCTTTTTAGAGACCAGCACCAACAGCTAAGACAAGTGGCGCCCAAGAAGGGAATAATAATTGGCCATTTAATCTAACACTTGCCATTTATGATAGTAATAACACAAATAGCAAACAAATTGACCACTGCTCCCCAGAAGCTCATCCATTAGCATGTTGGGACAGGCTCACTTCTTAATCTTTGAGTCTTTGTCACTTTTGCATCCAGTTCTTTTCTTCTCTGAGCTGTGACATCTTCACCTCTATACTGGTTGGTTTTATCTATCAACTTGACATAAACTGGAGTCAGCAAGTAGGAGGAGCCTCGATAGAGGGAGGAGCCTCAGTTGAGGAAATGCCTCCTTGAGATCCAGCTGTAAGGCATTTTCTCCATTAGTGATGGATGCAGAGAGCCCAGCCCATTTTAGGCGGTGCCATCCCTGAGTTCTATTAGAAAACAGACTGAGCAAGCCATGCGAAGCAAGTCATGGGAAGCAAGCCAGTAAGCAGCCCTCCTCCATGGCCTTTGACTCAGCTCCTGCCTCCAGATTCCTGCCCTGCTTGAGTTTCTGTTCCGACTTCCTTTGGTGATAAACAATATGGAAGTGGAAGCTGAATAGTAATTTTGTTCCCAGCTTACTATTTGGTCATGGTGTTTTGTTGCAGCTATAGGAACCCTAACTAAGAAAACCCCTCTGTTCCTCTTAAACCTGTCTTCCAGGTCAGCCTTTATAATTAGTTTACTAGTATGAAAACCAAGCCATGGAATGTCTAACTCTTCACTGTAGTAAGAATGATTGTTTCTCCCATGGTACCTGTGAGTCTTAGAAATTCAGGTTCAAGAGAAGCAAGTTCAGTTTTGTTTCCCTTGTTGAGGTTGTTCTGTGGAGTTTAGGTCACTTCCAGACACTGCTCTCTGCCATGGTGAGACCTGAGTGCTGTCTGTTGTCACTGTCCCATTGATCAAGACCACCATTGTAGCAATCTTCATTGTAGCAAGATTTCCAGTCTTGGCCATTTTGTCCCTTTGTGGACATTGTAGGATCTCAAAGATAAATTCACAGGATCTGCAGTGGTGGAGGGTGTTGGTGTAGACGGGTTGTGTATACACATATAGAGGCCAGGAGTCAACCTCTTGCATTGGATCTCAGATGCCTTTACAGGGTCTCCTGCTTATGTCTGGTTTTTGCCAATCCCCTGAAGCTGGACAGCCAGGCAGTCAGATCCACCTATCTCTCTGCCTCTCTAGTGTTGTGATTACAAGAAGTCCCCACCTCATCCAGTTTTTCCACATCAGTGCTGGGCATCAAACTCAGATCCTTAGGCTTGTACAGCCACCACTTTACTAAAATGAGCTGCTCCCCAACTCTGAGCCACAGGTTTTTTTTTTTTTCAAAAGTTAATTATGTCTTTTGTTATGTCACTACATGCCTCAGAGAATTCTGGTCCAAACTGATTTTCTATACCCATTACTTTAAAAAAAAAAAAAAAAAAAGATGGTTGGTTTTTTTTTTTAATTGTCATTACATTTATTTATTAGATTTGTGTGTATATGTGATAGAGAGGGGGCTTGCACATGCCATGACATGTATGGAGGTCAGGAGACAAACTTGTTGGAGTTAATTCTCTCCTTCCATCACATGGGATCTGGGGGTTGAACTGATTCATCAGGCTTGCTGACAGAAGCTTTTATGCACTGTGCCATCCATCCCACAAGTCCTCTGTATTCATCCCTTCAAAAATTTTCCTCCCAGCATGCATACTATCACACCCACATAACTGGATTTCTATAAAACTCCAACTCACTATGAGCACACATACATCTCCGATTAGAAAATGACTTTCCTGACAAACCCCTTTAATAATAGCATTGCTGTTTCATAGGAAGCCTTACAGGTCTTTCAATGAGTAAGTAGCAATGAGATGATACCCTTCTCTGGCTTTAACCAGAAATGAATGAGATAATTCAACTAACTGATTATTGTTTCTTCTGTGGTAGATTTCTAAAAGAAGGGAGCAAACCTCTCGGTGGTATATTTATTAAAGACTATTTGCAAGGCTCCTGAAATAACATGCACCGATATCTGTCTCACACACCAAAAATAATTCCTACAGGTCCTACCAATATTTTGTAAGGCAACACTGTCAAATTCAATAAAGCCCTTTAATAAAGCTACTTCTGGAAGACTTTATTTGGGCAACCAGAATATAGCAATCTCAGAGATAGGAATCTCCCTGAAGAGACAGAAGAAACCTTCAGGAATAGAATGCTGGGTGCTCTGACAGCAGACACTGAACATCCTCAATTAGCAAGGTGGACCTTTCCAGAGTCCTTTAATATGGGGAGGTATTACCATGTGTATGCTGTCAAGTCCTCTGGCTTTATTCTACAAATGTCCAAGCTTTTGCAGGCAAGACATCAGGAGGTTCTAGAATCTCTGCAAGGATCAGGAAATCATATTTGGAAGCTCTCTGTAAGTGGGCTGAGTGAAACCCATTGTGGTTAGCTCTGACTATTTGTTTTGGACTGTTTATAGAGAGACTAAGAAAGCTCTGTTGGCTGGAGAGATGGCTCAGTGATTAAGAGCATAGTGTCCTTGCAGAGGACACTAGTTTGGTTCCCGGCACCCATGTAGGATGACTCACAACTGCCTGTAACTCTAGATCCAGGGCATGTGAGTCAAATGCTCTCTTATTTCCTCCACTGCCACAAACTCGTGCATACAAACTCATGCGCAGACACACATATGCACACAATTAAAAATTTAAAAAATGAAAGGTTTAGATTTTTCTTCACCTTTGAGGTTTTCTTTCAAATAAGAACCTAGAGCCCAGTATTTATCTGATGTAGAATGTCTTTCTGTATGCTGTGAATTATAGTCGGATAATAAAGGAACTATTTTGGCCTATTACAGAGCATCTTATACTCAGGCCAAAAATCCAAACATGGGTAAAGGGGAAGAATGACAGAGTCAGAAAGAGACACTGTGAGCTGCTGCCCAGAGAGCAAGATGTAAAAGTACAGGTAAGCCACGAGTCATGTGGAAAAACATAATAGAAATGGGTTGAGTTTATATGTAAGAGCTAGTTAGCAAGAAGCCTGATCCATAGGCCAAACAGCTTGTAATTAAAGTAAGCCTCTGTGTAATTATTTTGGGCTACATAGCTTTGTGACTATAGATCAGGACCTCAGGCAAGATGGACAGAAACTTCTGACTACATTTATCCCCCTTTGCTTTAGATGTCTTTGAACCTGGCCTTCAAATGAGTGTTAGCAGCATCTGCTTCCTTTCAAGTATAACCTTCTTTATATGGATGAATTTACAAAGCCAGGAGGAAATTCCAAATGAGTATATTAAGTACAGCCAGGCAGGTGTGGTGGTGCAAACATTTAATCCCAGCACTCAGGAGGCAGAGACAGGTAGATCTCTCAAGTTTGAGTCCAGATTAATCTACAAAGCAAATTCAAGGACAGTCAGGGCTGTTATTTGGAGAAACCCTGCCTTGAAAATCCATAAATGTGTATTTATACATCAAAGAATTAATAGCTTCTGAACCAAAATAAAGACATAAAATTGCTATTGACTATTAAGCACAAGCTAGAAGATCCAAACCAAAGGCTTGCTGTTTCTCTTAATAGGCTCTTGCCTTAATACTGCAAGAAAACAGCAGCAGTGCCACCAACTACAGGCCAGACAGTCTTCTTCTCTGTCTGATGTTTTGCAGCCAAGAAAGAAGCATATTTATCTTACTGCTTCAGGGTCATTGACTGGGTCTTGTCTTAACAGCCTCCCAGAGAAGGAAATAAGCACAAAAAGTAAATGGCAATCCCCGGTGGAGGTACCTCCTAGAATATGACAGTTGCACTAGAGTCTCTAAATGCTGTGGAGACACATGTAACAGAAACAACTTAATTCCACCATTAAACCCTCCCCCCCCACACACACACACCCCTCTGGCTTGTTTTCAACCACTCTTAGAAGATAACTAAACATCTGGACTTTGATCATCTCTTTTAGAGATTGTACTAAGAGTTCACAGAAAGGTTGTGTGATGTCATTTCAGGAGGAGAGGAGGGGCTAGGAACATAAAAAAGTCCTATAGGAGCTCACACTGCAAAACAGGCGTGGTGGCTTCCCACCTGTGGAGTGTGGGTGATAGGGGTGTCGCACGAGCTGCCTGTGACATGATAGGTGACCACGTATGAGGCCCATACCAAGAAATAAGAGTCAAAGTATCAAACTTGGTAATGAGGATGGGACACTGGGCAGCATTTCCACTAAGCACAACAGATCTCGTCTGTGAGGAAGAGAAATAGAAAAGTATGGCCACGCTGTTTTAGTTTGTTTTCTGCTTCTGTGATGAAGCATCATGACCGAACAACTCGGGGATGAAAGTGCTTATTTACTTTATCTTACTGTTCCCGAGAACAGTTCATCGCGGAGAGAAGTGACTCAAGCAAAGAACCTGAGGACAGCATGAGGGAGCCCTGCTCACTGGCTTGCTCTTCCCTTCCTTCCTTCCTTCCTTCCTTCCTTCCTTCCTTCCTTCCTTCCTTCCTTCCTTCCTTCCTTCCTTCCTTCCTTCCTTCCTTCCCTCCCTCCCCCTCCCTCCCCCCTCCCCCTCCCTCCCTCCCTCCCTCTCCTTCCTTCCTTCCTTCCTTCCTTCCTTCCTTCCTTCCTTCCTCCCTCCCTTCTTCCTTCCTCCCTCCCTCCCTCCCTCCCTCTCCTTCCTCCCTCCCTCCCTTCCTTCCTTCCTTCCTTTTTTTTCTCTTCTTTGAGACAGGATGTCTCTGTGTAGCCCTTGAAGGGACTCTAGCCAGCCCAAGCTTGGCAAACATGGCTCTGGCAGGCCGTGCCCCTTCTTTCTTGGCTTGCTAAGAATGGTTAGATTGCATTCCTAAAGCTAGCCCCCAAGGTCTAGCAATTTGGCCAGTCGCTCCTTTTGAGGCTAACTACCAAGGTCCAGCTATCAGAGTATTGGAGTCCAGTATCAAAAATCCCTTTAATGTGTCCAATTAAAATTAAACACCTCATCCTAACAGGGGGTTTCCCTTTATAAAGCACCTATGAACCATGCCTATCTCCTCTCTATCAGAGGCAGTTCTTTGTCCCTCTCTCCCTTGTCCTTTGTATTCTGTCTTTGTCTCTTATTCCCTGCCCTTTGTCCCTCTGGGACAAATAAATCTTTGTGCTGAGAACATGGTCTTGGGGGGTCTTGAGATGACTTTGAGGGTTCCATACTTGTCATCCTGAAACTGTTTCTATAGACCAGGGTGGTCTTAAACTCAAATATCCATGTTGTAGGATATTTGTTTACAATGGATGAAGATGTGTCTATGTTTTGCTTCACCTGCATAAGGCACTTGATGGATTTACTAAAGAGCTGAATGACCAATAGTTACTCAGGACTTCCAGGGAGAGAAAGGAACTCAGAGTTGGAATCTGACAGGAGACACCAGCAAGACACAGAGGGAGTCAGACATACATGGAATGGAGGAGAGATAAAAAGCCATGTGACGAATGTAGATTAATAAAAGTAAGTTAATTTAAGTTATAAGAGCTAGTTGGGACAACTAGCTAAAGACCAAGCCTTTATACTTAGTAAGTCTCCATGTCATTATTTGGGGGGCTGGAAGTCCAAAGAGAGTCCAACAAAAAGGTCCAACTACAGATGCCTGTTTTTGCCTACCAAGTATGCTGCCACCACCCGGTTATCAGCCATCCTTCTTATACATCTCCTGACTACTTTCTCAGAGATGGCACTGCTCTTAATGGGCTGGGCTTTCCCACATCAAACATTAATCAAGGAAGTACCCCACGCATAGACATGCCCATAAGCCGATGTGATGGAAGCATTTTCTCAATAGAAATTCTCCTCTTCCCAGACAGCTCTAACTTGTGTCCAATTCACAAACTGGCCAGCATACAAGGGGAAAAGGTGAAAAGAGATATTATAGGCCAGGATCCCAGAGGCTCACAGCTGCACTGCAAGTGTACATGTTAGACATGTGATCACCAAAAAAGCACAGATTGCTTACAGGGAGAAGAGGATAGAAAAATTGCCAGAGTCAATTCCAGAAGGTGAAGAGGATCATGGGAATTGTTCCAGCAGGAAGTGCTTTGTTAACATATACTACAAGGAGCAAATCTTCTGTGTAAGAAGCACAGTAGGGAAAGACGAAGGCTGTAAGACCAGTTGGGAAGCTTTTTAATGGTGCCCTTCATGCACACCGGGCACTGTTCCAAACTCTTTACACATTCTATTTCACTTAATCCTCACTGTGATGTGTTAAAAAAAAAAAAAAAAAAAAAAAAAAAAAAAAAAAAAAAAAAAAAAAAAAAAAGCTCTTAGGCACCTGGATTGATAGGAGATCTCCCTGCAGGGAAGCCAAGCTGATGAGTAGCAAACAATGGATTAAAACTAGGCATCTGACTCCTAAGTCTACAGATTTTTCTATTCTCTTCTTCCAGAACCAGTCAAAGATATGTTGTGGGACATAATAAAGAAGTAGTAACTGCTATGGAGAAAGGGAATGAAACTAATTGCACTTTTTTAAGTGGTTGAAGTTAAGGCAAGAGATGAGGGGGGGGGGGCTGGAGAAATGGTTCAGTGCTCTTCCAGAGGTTCTGAGTTCAATTCCCAGCAACAACATGGTGTCTCACAACCATCTATAATGAGATCTGCTACCCTCTTCTGGAGTGCAGGAATACATGCAGACAGAACACTACACATAGTAAATAAATAAATGGAGAAAAGAGAGAAACAGGTTCCAGTTCCCAAGGACCAGAGAAGGGAGTTAGAACTCAGGCCAGAGAGAGCAATAGCATCACATCCTTTGAAGCATTCTAACTGTGCAAAATGAGAGACATCCTTATGAAATTTCTGGAAATGCTTTCTCAGACTCCCAGCCTTGCCCATCTTTCTCCCCATCAACACAGTGCTGTAGTATGAGGTTTCTGGCCCAGACTTTCAGGCCTTGCCTCTAGGTTTAGGCCCGCAGACCCACAGACTGGCAGAGACACACTGATGCTTTCAATAGTTTTGGGCTGATCAGCCTAAGGCCCAGGCATATAACTTGCTAACTCTCTACCCTTAATCTAACCCATGTCTCTTATCTTGTTCAGCCATGGGGCTCGGTACCTTTTCTCACAGCAGCATGGTTGTCCTCTGCTTCTTCTGGCTTCTCTCTGGCATTCTGCTCTGTGCTTCCTGTTCTCAGAGTTTTCTCAGTCTGGTAGCCCCGCCCACACTTCCTGCCTGCCTTTGGCCAATCAGCGCTTTTTATTAAACCAGTGGGTGGGACAATTATTTACAATGTAGCAACATAATCTCCCACACAGTGCCAGTCCCTTGCTGGATCACTGTCTATTCTAAAGAAAGTATATGGTGCAGATCTTTACATAGCAGTGCCACCAAGTTCTCCTGTACTGTGTGGCTCTCATATTAAACATGATGCTTTGTGCTGTGCTGAAGGAATTAGTGAAAATTGAAAGAATATGATTAAAAGAGGGGCTAGAGAGAGGCTTAGCAGTTCCCAACATTTGCTGCTCTTGTAGAGGACCACAATTTGGTGCCTAGAATAACGTCAGACAGCTCAGAACCACCTATAACCCTAGTTACAGAGGATCTGATACCCTTTGGCCTCTGAGGGTGCACACACACACACACACACACACACACACACACACACACACACACGAAATTTAAGAACAGGATGTAAAGAGGCTTCATGAAATCCTGCCTGCTTAATTAAGCAAGGTATTCCCTCGCCGCCTCAGACAAATCTCCACGGTGGAGGAGGTTGGCAGATTGGGCTGGTCTTCCATGGACTCAATAGCTTTGGGCTGGATTAGAGCAGTTCTCTAAGCTTTTCACAGAGCACAAAAGCCGTAGGGAACAGAGAACCCTGAGAATAGCCACTGACTCCCCACAGCATTCAGGTCTTCTTTCGAAGATGTTGTCCAAAAGATTTATCCACACACACCCCGCCTTCACTCTTAGTTCTTCTATTATAAACAGAGGAACAATTTTTAAATGTTCAAGAGTTTACTTGAATAAACAACAGTTCACATATTCAGAAGTACAAAACCAGAAGCAGCTTGGAGCTCCATCAGAGAAGCTCAGAAGACAAGCTTCTACAGAGAAAGCTTGGGATTAAATAACAAATCCAATTGGTTGTAGTCTACAGCTGCCTTATATTGTCCACCTCACTGTAGAGTCCTGTGTTGCAATGAGGTTTCTTGCCCTGCTAGCTCTATGGTTTGGACTCACCCGCCACCACTTATCTGGCCCAGCAATCCCAGAGTTACAAAGAAATACACAGATATTTATATTAAGTTCATGCTGTTTGGCCAATAGTTCAGGTATATTGCTAGCTAGTTCCTTCATCTTAACTCAGCCCATTTCCATTAATCTGTCCTGCCACATGGCCCGTGACTCATCTGTGTTCCTTACATGTTTCTTCTTTGGGAGGCTGGCTTGATCTCCCTCTAAGTCTGCCCTTCCTTTCCTACCAATTCTGATTCCCCACCTACTTCTTCTATGGTGCTCACCAAGGGCCAAAACAGCTCCTTTATTTAAAGATAGATATTCACAGCATACAGAAAGACAGTCCCACATCACCTCCCCATTTCTGTCTAATCAAAAAGGAAATTTCAATTTTAACATTGTGAAATTACATATAACAAAATAGTTATTAAGCTAGAATTACAGTTACAATATCTAGTCTATTTGTATTTAGCAAAATTAAAATATTCTATCATCTACCTTATCCTTGTGAATTTAAAGTTTCATATCCAATATGCTTTTTAAAATAGGTAAGAAAAATTATATTTATAACTATCTAATCTTCAGATACAGTCCTGAGATTGTTAAGTTTTTGTCAGGCAGCTATTTCAGACTGGTTGAGGTTAAGTTTGCTTTTTCTCTACCATAAGCATTTACAAATAATAAGCCCAAGCCCCATGTTTCCATATTATTCATGGAGACAGGATCTCCCCATTTTGGCTTAGGAGTTGGCGAGGTGAGAAGTGGCCGTGGCTTGTTCCTCTGTCTCTCTGATCTTTCAGCATTTACCCAGCTACCTGGCTCTGGGTTTTTATTATAAGACCAATTAGGATTCATGCAACACTTGTTTCTCAGTCTGGGAAGCTTATTTTTAAGGTAGAACTGGCTTTGTTAGCTAGGAAATTTTCAGCTCTGGTCTCCATTCCAATTTGCTTAAGCAAGTCTTTGCTATACCCTCAGCCAGCTGAAAAAGGAACCAAACAAACCCTATGGTGTGACTCTTAGTCACTTACTTTGTAAGATCTCACTAGTCACTGGGATAAGGTCATGTAGACATTGTCATCACGATGATTACACTGGGACAAAGGATGCTGTCACTGTCACTTATAATGACTGACCTCGAGCTTTTGATCCTGGTGACATTAATTTGCTTGTTGGATGAATATCACTATTGGAAAGATTTTAAAACCTCATAATCATGGAGTAATAGGCAAAAACTGAGGAACAATCACACTGGAAAAGAGATTCCCAGGCCCGAGTTGCAAAACAGTCCCTGAAAGCAGTATCTCCTATTAGATGAAAACCTTAAATTTTAAGATATTAATATTCTTGACAGTCCCTGACTTGTGAACATACAACCCAACTCTTCCTGCCGCCCATGAGCACCCAGTATCTAAGGCTCACTTGCCTTGCAAATTTTCACATGTAAGGCTGAAGGACATATTGAAAAAGTTTGAAGAAAAGCACCCGTGTTGCTAAAGCTTTTTTCCTAGTCTTAGAGACATTTTAAACTGTCTCTTCTAACCCAGAAACACCTGCAGGAAGGCGTCAGCATTCCAACAAGCAAGGTTAGGCAAACCCAGAGCTGCCATGCTGCAGGAAGGCTGGCGCTGCTTAGAATTTATGGACAAATCATCTCAAATCAATGAAAAAGGAAATTAGTTTCTGCAATAATTATTGGCAACATTTCAATTCTCTATCACAGGACTGTGTCTAACCAGCCAACTAGCCTATCAGAATCTACAGCATAGGTGTCGCTTTTTCTAGGCATGTCAGTTCACACAGGCAAAGGAGGGTTTTGTACAGTTGCACCAGGAACACCGGAGGATACCAATACTTTCAATATATTGTCGAAGACCAACAATCACACGAGATCTTTTGAGCTTGATCCCTAAGGATACTTAGAGAGGTGTCTGTGGTTTCTTTGGAGGTGTTGGGAAATAGAGCTGGGGAAATCTGATTAGTTGGGCTTTGGGAATGTGTCCATAGCCCAGGAGAGAACCTGATATGTTTTCACAGCTGCACCCAATCAGTAGGAGTCTGGTTCTCCACATCTGTATGGGCACAAATCCAGCCTTCTTTGTGCCTAGAGACTCTCTCTCTCTCTCTCCCTCTCCCTCTCTCTTACACGCGCGCGCGCGCTGCGCGCGCACACACACACACACACACACACACACACACACACACACACACATACAGAGAGTGTGTGTGTGTTTTTAAAATGTCCATTAAACAGTATTTGTAATCATTGTTAGAAAAGCCAACAAAAATGGAAAGCATGATGAAAACAACCTGTAAAAAAAATTAATTAAAAATATTATTCATGAGAAAATACCTACTATGAATTTAAATTATAGTGGACGTGGTGTGGTCCTCAGAGGTGTGGTCTGAGGCTGAGAAATCTAGTGCTGCTCCATCCCAGAGCATCATCCTAAGCATAGGTATAAGATGGTAATGAAGGAGGAGGCAGGGAAAAGGTAAGGGGACTCTGGAGAAAGGGAAAAAGGGTAGCCGGGAGAGTGACAGGGGGACAGAAGAGCCACAGACAAGAGGCACCACACCCCCAAACCCCATCCCTGCCTCCTGCAGACCTCATCACCTTCTTTATTTACATTAGTTAGAAATATATTTAGATAGCCTTAGTTATTCAATGGAAACTCTTTTGGGGATGGGCATTCTGCATATGTGGCAAGACACTGTAGGGAGACACCCCACTGCATCCCTACTTTACATTCTGAGTCCCCTGGCTAAGTCCGTAGACACCAGGTAGGTTCGTTGTCTCAGGGAATAGCTGACTAGAGTGCAAAGTAAAAGCCTGTTCTAACATTCCCAGCTCCTCTATCTTCTGAAGAAGGTCCTAGCACACCCATGGATCCTGCGGAGAACACTGCCGTGGGGCTGTAAACCAGAAGCAGAGAGTCCCACAACCAGCCTACCTGGGCCTGTACCCCAAGTAAGGCAACCTAGAGAGGGCACAAAGAGAGAAAAACACTTGATGGAAGGGCTGTGAAGAAAGCTATGTGAGGACTAAGAACAAAGACTTGTGCCCCCTTCCGGTCCGTGGCAGGGAGCAAAGATGCCCCGTCAGACAAGGAGAGAGGCACGGAGAAGCAAGCGGACTTCCCTCCTTTATGTTTTCCATGATAATGAGACTTCAGAGCTCATATGAAAGCGGAAGTGGTCTGACTCACAGCTCATCTTAACTCAGTGTTTATTACACACTTCAGTTTGGGGATTAAAATGACACCCGGTATCTCTGAATACTTTTCTACCTCCCTGGACATACTTCAACCTAAGAACTCTGAGAAAACTGTGTCTGCAAAGTCTGATTAGCTGATAGAACTATCATACTGTAGGAGGACTGGATGGACTGTTACAGGTCCAAATGCTGATTATCCTTTCTTGGGCTAGATTTAACCCACTTCTGCCTCCCCCCATATAGCCATCCGTTGTCCACCTCTGCATCAGAACTAACGTCCTGTGACTGATAAATAAACAGCCTCTAGAATCTATTACCTTAGCAGACCCCTTGCATCCACCAATCCAAAAGCTAAGAGTGTCATCAGCCAGCATCTAATGACCTGTAGAAGACCTTTCCCCATCTTGTTGTATGATGTGTCCACCAATGAATTTTAAATTGCCTTGCTTTATGACTTTCTTTGTTCTGTAAACTATATACAACTTCACAGAACTACATTGGAACATGGAATTTGGGGAAGCCCTAAATCTGCATTCCCAGCCACAATTACTCCTAATGGCTTCAGAATAAATTGCCTCTCGTTCCCTTTAAGAAGAAAACTAGAGCAGTGGGGGTTTGGGTCTTGTTTTCTGCTGTTGCTATTGGGTGTGGTTTTGTTGTTGTTGTTGTTTTATGTTGGTTTTGTGTTGATGAATTGCAACACTAGAGCCCAGCAACAGTGGCAAGTCAGGACTGACTGAGGTTATCTGAGAGCCAGCAAAAGCAGAGGTTCAAGAACTTGTTGGGGAAGAATGTGGATGGTGCCAGGTCAGTCCACTTTAAAAAAAAAAAAAAAAAAGTCCTCATGCCAGGAGGGTTGGCAGAAGTCAAGTCAGCATGCTAGATTCAAGATCAGCCAACAGACTCGTCCTGCCCTTTGTCCTAAAGGCGAATGGCAAGAACAAAAACAGTGTCAGAACAGGATGGAAGGAGAATGCTGGCTGAGAACACACAGGGATTCAGAGAGAACGCCCTTCCTTCAGTGTCCTGGGGATCCGGCAGGGGGTGTCCACTGCTATAGAAGCACACGGTTCCTTTAAGGTACATAGAGTCCTGGAACCTGTCCAGCCTCGCAGACAAAGTTAACCTTTGAGGTTGTGTAATCTGGCAGGGGAGAGAAAGGAGAGCTCATCTCATGTTTGACTGGATTCATCGATTTGTTAATAGATCTACGGGGGAGAGAGAGGGAAAGAGGGGGTGAAGGGAGGAAGAGGAAGAAGTGAGGAGGGCAAGGATGAGGAGAGAAAGTTTTGCAGCACTGATTAGCCAAAAGCCACCTGGTTCTTTGCCCACCTTTTCACAGCACAGCACAAAGGACTGAATTATCTGTTGGACAGGAAGCTTCCTGAAGACTTTATTTGTGTTTCCTCGTGGTATGAGCTCCCTGTCTCACCAACGTGCCTAATATTAGGAAATGCCCAACAATCAGTGAAATATGGGTGAATGCGTCTTGCTTGATGAATACAAATGGTCGATGTGTTGACCACTGTCCAGTCTGTGTGACGTAACATACATTCTGCTGTAATTTGCACAGCCATAGGAGACTGGGAAGACTGATGATGGGAGGTCACAGCAGAGGACATTGTTTTGTTTTACCTGACCAGGGAGTGATGGCCTCCATACATGTGGTGATTATTCACTCAGCCCATAGCTAGACAGCATGCACAGCAAATCATGCCTCATGTGAAGGCATGATGGAACAGTATTTCTGAAGGGCAGTAATGGGCAGTGTGGTAGGTGACAGGACCGTGGCTTAGAAATAGATTCCTTTCAGTGAGATGGACATGTTTTAAATACATGCATGTGCTGTGTGCCCATATTTCAATGTGGGTGCTAAGGATCTAAACTCATGCTTGCAGAACAAGCATTTTATGGACTGTTCTGCAAGTCCAGTGAATATTTTCCATGCTAAGTAAGTAGTATTTGGCTAATAATTGTTCCACAAAATGAATCAGAGGAAATCAGGTTAGAAGTATAATTCAAGATGAGCCTGGTGATGATGCTGGGTACAGGCTGATGCTGGGTACAGGCTGCTGATGGTAGGTACAGGCTGCTGATGCTGGGTACAGGCTGCTGAAGGATCCCCAGACGTGGAGAAGCCAGCAGGAACACAAATATAAGACTCACCCTATGGAGGACACTAAGTTCTTATATATTCATCAGGGAATCTAGCTCTCATCTAAGCTCTTCCCCATCCCTTCAGCCATTAGACCTCACCAGGCTCAAGTCTCCTCCATATTAAAGGAAAACAAATATACCAGTCAAGAAGTAGGCACACTTCTCTCTTTACGGGCAAGTGTGCTAGTTTAATTATCTCCACTTTGGTCTCCACCCTCCAGCTTGTGCTCATGCTGTAGGTTATGTCTTCACTCATGAGATGGCTTTCGGTGAGGACAGGGTCATTCTCGCTGTTGCTAAGTCTAAACAGCACACTTGTGTATGAATCCTCTTCCTTGGCTAGATATACCCCTCTCCTGAGCTGTTCTGAAGCCGTTCATTTCTGTGTTATATCCCTTCTATACCTATTTCATACTACAATGCTACTCATGTTCCAGTGTTGTATGAGGTTTCTGGCCCAGACTTTCCGGCCTAGCCTGGTGGCCCAGACTTTCAGACCCACAGTCCGATAGACCCACTGAAACGCACAGACACTTGTATTAATTGTATGCTGATTGACCTGAGCCCAGGCATGTAACTTACTAGCTCTTGCTCTTAAACTAACCCACGACTCTTATCTTGTTCAGCCATGTGGCTCCGTACCTTTTCTCAGAGCAGCATTTCAACTTCTTTCCTCTGCATCTGCTGGCATCTCACCGTGGTGTCTCTGTGGCTTCTCTGTGGCATTTCAGCCCTGTTCTTCCTGTTCCCAGAGTTTTCTTAGTCTGGTAGCCCTGCCCACACTTCCTGTCTACCTTTGGCCGATCAGTTTTGTTTTTGTTTTTTTTTTTTTTTTTTATTAAACCAGTAAGTGGACTATTATTTACAGTATAACAACATAATTCCAAAATTCCACTACATTCCAGGGTTTTGAGGATGACCTCTCACAATATGTTACCCCTTCTGAGATGTAATCCATTCCCTTGTGTTTCAGACATAAAGATGACACTGGGCCCCAATCTTCTTCACAGATCTTTTATCAAGTCCCCGTTCTTGTGCCCAGGCACGTTCCCCAGACATCTCTTCTGGACTATCCCAGAGCATATATTCCACACTGAAAAGAGAGGCTCTTTTCATCTGAGGGACTAACATGACACTGACAATGGTCAAACCACAAATAGTAGAACTTTCTATAGATATAAAGGGGGCTTCAGAATCACCTATCGCAGGCCAGAAACAGGCAGAAAGGCTAACGGTACCTTCAGGCAAGCCTGACACCTGACCAGTGCTTCATCCCCAAGTCCTATATGGTACAGGGGGAGAGCCCACTTCTACAAGCCACCCTCTAACCTCAACGTGCATCCACAAATAAGTAGACAGACAGACAGACAGACAGAGACAGATAAATGCATTAACAAATAAAGAAAAAAATCACCTACCATGGGAGAGGCCACTTCTCCAAGTTATCCTCTGACTTCCAGGTGTATTCACAACTAACTAAATAAATGCAATTAAAAAATCATCTGCCATAGGTAAATCCCAACACTGAAATAATTATCTGAAGAAAATGTTAGGTTTAGTTTAACTTAAGGTAAAATATACCAAAGAATAGCAAAATATAAAAAAGGTAAAAATATTATTACTTGCAATTTGATAAAAAATCAAAATAAACGGATGAAAGTTTAGACGTCTAAAATTTGATGTGGTAAATTGGACACTGCAGAAGCAGGTATATAAGTTCAGATGAGACGTAGCGTGGGAAAAGGTGAAACTGCAAATATCTGAAAGACGTGAGAAGAAAGCTGATAGATCAAGGTTTCACTGTAAAACACCCACGAGAAAGATTCTTTCCTGGAACGAATAACATTGCTACAATAAAAATCCAAAAGGAAAGCATTTTAAACTGCCATATAGAAAATGGAGCAAAGAATTTAAATGGTGTGAAGAAGAAGTTATCCCAGAACAAATCTTTGCCACAAAGTCCATCAGTGTTTGACATGCCATATGATGATGGGATCTTCATGTGCAGTAAAAATCATCACAATATATAAGGAGCTCAAAATAATGAAGTCAAAATGTCCTACATTCCCCAAAGGGTTCCCCAAGCCCCAATTTCCATATCAGACTCCATATCTCTCACATTCTTAGTTTTCTTTTTCTGTTGCCACAACAGAAAAACATAGTCTGGATAAATTACAAACAGAAATTTGTTTGGCTGTGAATTGAAAGGCTGGTATACTAGGTATTTTCTCACTGTAACAAACTATCTGACAAAAAAGCAATTTAAGGAAAGGAGGAGGCTCTAGCTCATTTCTGTTACTGTAATAAAATATCTTAATTAACAACAGCTTAGGGAAAAATGGTTTCCTTTGCTCTCAATTCCAGATTACAGTCCTTTATTTGTAGCAAGAACTTGAAGCAGCCAGTCACATCACATCACATCAAGAACAATCCTGTCCTTCCTGTCTCTCCACACCCAGCCCACCCCCTTATCTAGCTATACTGCGTCTTCCCCATTCCCACTGCAGCCTTCTAAACTCTCAGAGTACTCCACACCTCACCAAAGAAAGAGACCTTTCTAAAACACAAATAGGACCCTTTGCCTTTCCCAGGTTCCCCAGGCCCTTGTTCTGGCTCCTCCTGATATCTACAGTTCCAACTGAGTCACCCCATCACAGAGACATTGCCACTCTCTGTGTTTCGAACCTTCACTGCTCTGACATAATCTGCACTGCCCTCTGCTCCACTCCAATGCCTAGAACCCTTGTCCTCCTAAATCCTGCTCGCTCACCAATAATTACTTTTGCAGTTGTCTATTTTCTCTTCTGCCCCTCCACTTAAAGTCTTTAGGACAGGGTCATGGCCTTCATGTTCTTAGTACCAAGTGTAGTAAATAATACTTACAATTAGCAATGAGTAATAGGGCTTTCTATACACGCTGGGCTGATGGATGGAGGTTATTGAATCTTGACCACAATCTTGCAGAACAGGTATTATTACCTTCATTTAAGGAAGTTCAAAGAAGATAATTGGTTCCAGTCCCTAGGGCAGGTAAGGAGGAAGATTCATCCTCTATCAGTGCAATTAGGATGTGTGTGTGCTCTTTCTGTTCCATTGTTGGGGACAGGACTCCTACAAAGGAGGCGCTGAGAACTGCTCTGGCTGCAGCAGAACGTCTGACTGAAGAATCTGACTGGGGGTTTTCCTTGGCTCCCAGTTTGAGGGTAGCGAGGGCTGCTGTCAGGAGTTTGAGGCAACTGATGGAACAGCATTAGCAGTCAGGAAGCAGAGAGCATGGAAGGCTGGTGTTCAGCTTGCTTTCTCCTTTTTACTCATTCGTTGTGCACATAGAGTGGGTCTTCCCCATTAATTAACCCAACCCAGAAACCACGTTATCGTGAAAATTTACCGCTCCACCACGTCTCAGACATGCTCAAAGGTTTCTCTCCTAAGTGACTCTAGGTCAAGTTGACAATATTAGCCTCCAGAAAGGTCAAAAGAGGCAGAAGCACTTTTAATGAAATGCTACGCAGTGCAGTCTGAAGTTGTAGGACGGTGCAAAGTAGTTATAAACGGAAGTAGCCAGGGAAGAAATGGTGCTGAAAGGCGGCTATGAGGGGTTTAAAGATTTAGAAGGAGGCAGAAGGGCAAAGCTGGAGGACAATCCTGGGAAGATATAGAAAACACAGTTTCCTTATACATCAGCTACTTTATCACAATAAGTAAGAGATTAGTATTCTCAGTGTAGCATAGATGACAACACTGTGTACGCCAATATTTTGACATCTGAAAATACTGAGGTGATTAATGTACAAGAGTATAAATGCCAGCCAGGGTGAGTTCTCAGAAGCTTGTGCATTACACAGACAGTATCTTTTTTGGATGCTGCCCGAGTCCTCAGGCAGGCCATTACGAACGTATTTCTTCATGTCTTGAGCCTCATCAATGCATTCTACTGTGTTCCAAGTGCTAATTAAAATTGCTCACCAATTGCCAAAGTAAAAGCAAAACCACTTACATTATAACAAGTGTCTAAATTAAATGGATCAAAATAAGAGTCTCACTCCAAGCTGACATATACTTCTCACCCCATCCACATAACTGTCTGAGGACAGAGCTGACACTGAGGCAGAAAATAAGGTTAGTGCACTTCCCCTCTTGGAATTCATAATTATTCAAATCTTCTAGAATTTCAAAGTTTACAAAAAGCAGCTTCCAAGCTCAACATCCCTCTACCTTTTTTATGACTAATGGTTTGACTAGGAAGCCTGAAGAAAGGTGCTTCTGTGTATGTAATGATCATATCATCTGCTAGTAAAAGGTATCTGAGTCCCTCGAAAAATTCCCTCATTAGTGACTGTCTTACAGCCATACAAAGACAATCTTTAAAATGTTTACTCCACAAATACTGCCCTAGCAATAAAGAAAAATGGAGCCAGATGCCAGTAAATTTTCCTACTAGATACTGGACTTTATATTGAGAATAAGATTTAGGATGTCAGTGTCCTCAATAAACACAGGCAAATGCTCAGCTTGTAAAGACCGGCTATTGTGGACACGAGTGCAAGCAAATTCCAATCCCAAATACCCTGTGAATATTCCTCGGTTTGTGAAGGTGAAGGCAGTGTTGGAAGGCTTTAGAATCCCCCGGTCCTGCATCCTGTTTCCTGGCCATTCTTGTCCATTTTCCTCATAATACATTGTTTAGGATTATCTGAACAAGTTCATCTCAAAGACTGTTAGGTCTTCCCGTCCCACTCATTTTGCCAACATCGTCTGTAGGTCCTTAGGATGCCTTCCTTGGCCCTGTTTTCTGCTTGGCAACCTCATCTTTGCACGCCCAATCAATGGCCACTTCCTTTAAGCCATTCCAGCTCCCCTCAAAGTACAATTAGTCAGTCTCTGCTTTGCACTACCATGACACCTCATCCACTGCTCACTCCTCCCCCTGCCCCCCCCCCCCCCCGTGTGTGAATGTGTGGGTGCCTGTGTGCTTCTACATCCATTTGTAGTGGGTGAGAAGTGCCTCTCACTTATCTTGTCAGACTAGGGCTCTGTACAATACCTACCACACTACAGTCTGTTGACTAAAGTAGGCCATTCAAGATAAACATTATAACAGAGAACAGTCCAATACAAGAAAGAATAATATTAAAAGTGAATGCAGAGTTAACATTTAGTGACAGCCTAAAATAATACAAGAAGTTGCTAGGATCACAAAGTTCTAGAGTAGAAGGAAGTTTGTTAAGATTCTAGTTTGCCCTTTGATACATGAATTAGGAAAAATAAGGCCAACAAGCACATGCATGTCTCCTGACTAGAAGGGGCCAGCCTGTCACTCAGCCTTCCAGCCTCACGTGACAAGTTTTCCCTGCCATATTCCATCATCTTTCTGGTGGACATTTCTTGCCACTACTAAAAATCCCAGCCTATGTCCTAGTCTCAGACAACTATTTTACCCACTTTGACACAGGAGGAGGGGAAGAGGACGGGGAGGGGAGAGGAGGGGGAGGGGAGGAAGAGAGTTTGTTTTGAGAAACCATCTGTTAACTGAAAATGCATGCTTGCGTGAATGAATCCACCTGGGCTCACTCAAAATCCCTCAAGAACTAACGGATGCTGCCTCAGTAAAACACTTATGATTAGAAACGTATAAAGCAAAATACTCCTAAAACCAAGCTAAGTATTTATTTGCAAGCCAGTTATACAATCTTCAAGAAACTACTACTGTTAATCACACCAGTGGGCTCTTTCCATGAGGCATGACTAAATGTTAGAAATAAATGCAGACTGAAGGAAAATATCAAGTTCCACTCAGTTCCAAAACCAATGAAATTAATTTATTTTGGTGCCTTTAACTCCATATGAGACTAACTTTTATGGTTATAGTAAGAAAAACCAGATACCATCTTCCTATCAATCTTATAAAAAAAAAAAAAAAAAAAAAAAAAAAAAAAAAAAAAAAAAAAAAAAAAAAAAAAAACAAAAACAAAACCAAATTTCATAAAACAGTATTGTTCTGAAAAGAAGTATCTAGCCAACTGTCAGCTCATAAACACCAGAATCATAATAAACTGATGTACTATAAGTACATCTTTATTTGCACACTTAGTGGTACCACATATTTAGCAAAATATATAGATGAGAGGTCAAAGTGAGCTCAGAAGATGAATAATGCCAGTGTCTAGCTCAGCCTTAACTTTCTTAGCAAACAGAAGTTTATGTGTGAATCATATGTGAACAGTTTTAGCCCAGCTTGCATCTGCCATGAGGGGACATGTGCTCAAGGGAAGGGGAACTAATGTCTGTAACACCTTAGGCAAAGCATAATAAAGAATACAAATTATCCTCAAACACTGTGTGGCTAAAGCCACAATACATGCTTTGTTTTAAAAATCACTACACTGTTGTCTTCTGTGACACTACCTTCCTACATTACAGTATGAAAGCCAAGCAAGTTGCTCTTGATTTGAAAGTGGCACAGAAGGAGAAATGTCAGGAGTAGAAGCACTTTAGGAATAAAAGCCCCCAGAAAAGAACTAGAATAGATATGTGTGAAAGGTCCGTTGGAGAGCAGTTGGATCTCTAAAACAAGAAAGACACACACAAAAGAAAGTATTAGAGAATCTGAGATTTTATTGTTATTTTAATAATTTGTGGTAATGGAGACAAAAGTGGTAGATTAATAGTTGGGTTACCATCAGAACAGGTGACATTGTAGAATGAACCAGAGAGCACATTCCCTTTCAATACCTCAGGAGTGAGGGGAGAAATGAACAGGCAGTATAATGGATGCACTGATAAATGAGCAGAACTAGTTACAAGAGCAGGATATGAGACCAAAGCCTTTAAAGGGGAGAGAAGAGAGCAATTACCCAGTTACTAGCCCCCTGGTACTTCAATTAGAAACACTAGGAAAAGGTGAAACATTTATCCGAGACAGCAGCTGAAGTCTACTGTTCGATGCCTGACCGGAGGAAGCAATAAATAACTCACCCCTGAGCAATGACACGTCCTGATACTAGCAACACAAACTGAAAGACACGCTCTTTCTGCCTCCTGCGTGATAAAAGGAAAGTCTTTGCTTGCTAGAATTAAAAAGATAAAGAGCAACAAAAACAAATGGAAGGGAAGACCTGAGTTTCTCCTGTAAACAGATTGCTAATTAACTAAGTGATCAAAACACATCTAAACATGACATGTCTATTTTGTCAATTGTGGTGTGCCTCCAAGATAGAAACCTGGAACTAGGAACTTAAGTCATTACCTAGGTCCCTTTCATCAGTATTTTAGAATTTTCTAGAAATGTAAGTGCCTATACAGAACCATACCAAGTTTATAAATCTAAACTTCTCTTGTCTAACAGGGCGTGGGTTATGTTCACACATTTGTCACATAAACAGGGCCTGCTTTTCAGTCGTCAGAACCCAGTTTCTTTGGCCAAATACCCCTTTAAACAATGGGGTTACTAGATAAAATACTTTCTATAGTTTTTCAGCCTGAACCACTGCGGTCTCAGTCAAATATTCTCATGCTAAAGAAATCGGGATAAAATTCTGTTGGTCACTGTTGGGTTATAATGGGTACATTAAAATTAAAGCTTATTGTTCAGTGTGATACTTCTTCTAGAAGCAAACTAATGTGATTTCTATGGAACAAACCCAGAGAGGATAGAACCATGAGACTCAATGGTGGGAGGGAAGTCTACAAAGGTAGAGGACATTACTGAACCCCAGAGATAAAATAAACTCATGTCAATTTAGCTCAGACTTACTGTAGACACAATGGTATACTTTTATTTCTAACCTTTACAACAAAGCTGTTTAGATTTTTTTTAAAAGGAATAAAAAAAGAAAGGAAAGTAGGAAGAAGAAAAACCCCACAAACTTCAACTCTTGAGCTGTGCATGGTTGAGTGCACCTGTAATACGAACACTTATAGTTGAGGTTATAAGACCATTAATGTTAAGGCCAGCCTGGGTTACCTGATACTCTATCTCCAAAACAATCAGGAGCTGGGGAGATGGCTAGGCAGTTAAGAGCTTTTGCTGCTCTTGCCAAATATCTGGGTTCGGTTCCAAGCACCGACATGATGGCTCACATAAGACGGATCCAATGTCCTCTTATGGTCTTTGCAGGCTCCGGGCACATGCCAGGTGCACAAATGTGCACGAGAGCAAAACGTCCATACACATAAAATAGGTCTTAAGAAAAAAGCATCTTTCTCTCTGAAAATAAAATAGCAAATGAACTAAATTCAGGGCTACATTTTCAGAACTAAATAGTGGCTTTCTTGGTTCCAGAACTAGAAGCCATGTTTTATCAAAGTGGATTCCTAACAGAGACAGACATGTACATTCTAATTGGTGCTTGCATCTACATGACGAAAATGCACTACAGTAACCATTTCAAGTACCATTTTAGCTACTCTAAGATGCCACCTTAGAGCACTATTCCTTGGAACACTCATTGGAACAATCTTAGGAACTTTCTCCCGGTGTTCTTTAGTAATTAGAGAACCTGAGGCTGAAGAAGCCACTGCAGCCTGAGAGGCTAGAAGAGTAGTGTGTTTCGACCAGCTCGTTGTCCCAGATCAAGGACTAAGGAAGTGGCACACAGAACATGAAGAAGGCACATAGAGATACAGAAATCTCTCGTGCTTTATTAGTATAGTTACTGACCTTTACTTCCTTTTACTTAAATTTTAGATCAAGTATGAATTGGCTTGAGTTAAAAATGTCATGAACAGACCAACCTAGCACTTTTTTTTTTTTGCCAACAAACAAAAAAACCAAAAGAAAGAAAAAACTAAGTTGCACAAGGATCTAAAACAGAGGATACATAGACTTTGGCATATTTTTGATCTTTTAAGAGGCTGTTACCATCTGATTTCATGGTAAGGAAAATGGAGCAGAGAGGGGCTATCCATTCTCATTTGGTCAAACACTCCAGTTGTACACTCCTGTTAGAGTGTCCAAGCCTTTCCATTATTAGGGATGTTTTTATTAAGGATCTTTTTCACTCAGGAAATGTGTGAGGAACTCATTTCAAACAATTTCAGGGCAAGAGATAATTAAGATAATTAAGAGATAATTAAGAGTAAACCACTTAATGTTGAAAACTGAAACATCATAAAGGAGGTACCCCAAGTTATCAGAAAAGGGAATTAGCACCCTTTTGCCCTATATATTCAATCCAGGGTCACATAACTGAGTAGTTGTGAGAGTCAGGCCCAAGATTTGTAACTGCAAGCCCAGTACTCATTGCTGTACTGCTCCCTGAACTGGTGGCACTGAAAAATCACTTACCCTGAAGCATCATTATTCTAGGGAATCATGGTGCTTTTGCAGAAGACCCAGGTTCAGTTCCCAGCGCCCACATGTTGGCTTACAACCACCTATAACTCCAGTTACAGGTCATCAGATGCCTTCTTCTAGCCTTCATGGGTACCAGGCATGCGTGTGGCACACATACATACCTGCAGGCAAAACATACAGGAAGCAAATCGAAAGGATCTGCTTTGTACACAAAGCAGTAAAGATTTAGAGATGAGTGATTTTAACTTTTTGAATCCATGGTTCTCAGACAGTAGGGTCTATGTATTTTGTTTAGTCAAAAAATCATGAAATACGAAAATTGAAATACGAAAATTAGGCAATTTATTTTGAAAGCTATATACTTCTTACTGATTCCAATTTTTAATTCTTTTTCTTTTTTATGTATGGGCATTTTGATTACATGTGCACAACATACATGCTGGTGCCCAAGGAGAGCTATAGAGGGTGCTGGATTCCTTGAAACTGGGGTTATGGATTGTTGTGAGCCCCCAATGTGGGTGCTGGAAATCAAACCCAGGTCTTCTGGAAAAGCAAGTACTTACTGTTGAGGTTTAAAAAAGAAAAGTTGGAGCTGAGAGATGGTTCAATGGTTAAGTGTACTTGCTGCTCTTGCAGAGGGGCTAGGTTTGGTTCCCAGCACCTGCATGCTGGCTCACAACCATCTGTAGCTCCAGTTCCAGGTGATTAGATGTTCTCTTCATGGGCACCGGGCAGGTATATGGTATGCATACATCCATGCAAGCAAAACACTCAGACACATAAAATAAAAATAAATAGTGGTTTTCTGTTTTGCCATTTTCAAAATACAATAGCCACATGGTGGCTATAACAACCACAACACTCTTCCCAAATTCCATCCAATCTGTTAAAATTGCTTCCCACAGAAAATTTCTTTCTTGATATTTTTTTTTTTCCTTTATTTTCACTGTGTAGATCAGGCTGGCTTCTGACTCTGAGTTCTGCCTACCTCTGCCTCTAAATGCTGGGGCTGAAGATCTGTTTCATCAAGCCTGGCTGAGAAATCCCTTTCCTTAGCACCTAGTCAGTAACATGCTTCTTGCTGGCAGACTTAAATTTACTATAGCTCATTTTATTGAAGTCTTGTCCTGGAACTCACTGCGAATATTTGATTCTTTTGGAGAAAGCTGCTATTTAAAACCTCTTGTTATCAGAGGACAGTGTTGTAAACCTAAGCCTATTTCTTTCTTTTATAAAGATTATATTTAGTTACTATTCAACTGTTCCTCAGAGATTTCCTGGTTCTGTATTATGTAAGTTATTTGTATTTTAAGGTTATTTGCAATCTAATATTAAGGGTTCTGAGTACTTACTATTCTGGGGTCTGGGAGGAGAGGTTCTCAATTCATCTAGGTTTAATACTAATCTTGCCTTGACCTTAAATGCTAGGAGTACAGGTACGTACACCTGGCTGCTAAGTGTATGATTAGAAGCACTATTTCCTGGATTTTGAATAAACTGCAATAGGCCAAATTAACTTTAAAATGGGGGAGGGGGGAAGGAAAAGAAAGGCTGGGTGTGCTGGTATAAAACATTAGTCCCAGCACCAGGGAGACACACACCAGTTATCTGTTAGAGGCCAGCCTGGTCTACATAGTGAGTTCCACAACAGCTAGGGCTCTGGAATGAGACTACTCAAAACAAACACACACCGCTCCCCCCCCCCCCAAAAAAAAAACCAGAAACAAATAAAATAAAATAGAAAAAAAGCTTCATATATACAACAGGCTACATGATGATTTAACTATCGATACTTATACAAGAGAAGAATGCTGTTTGAATTTAAAGCATTTTTGTGCGTACAAGGAATTTGAAATTATGCAGTTTCACATGTCAGATATAATATGTAGACCTAGTAGAAAGGCCAAAAATGGAGATGCTAGGAAGCCCTTGAATTTCTCATGTGTCCATCTTGCTCACTTTGGCCAGAACACCTTCACTTCTTGACAGGTCTGATTTCCTTGACAGGAGTCCTCTCTCTCTGACTATTTAAGATTAGGAACAGCCTTTGGAACATAAAATCTTTCCTCAGGCCTGAGACACTAAATCAGAGAAACCCATTCCTGCAAATGCTTCCACAGCAAATGAAATTTGGGATTTTCCTTCTAGAACCCAAGTGAATGGCAGGGAAATAAGCAGATAGGTGACAGAGGCATTAGCAAAAGAAAACAATAAAACCGGCTGCCTTAAAAATCAACAGATAAAACAGAGGGTTGTTTGCACAGTATCAGATAATATAATCTAGGTTGGAAGGAACTTTACAAGCTATAAAACTTTGTCTTTAAATTTTCATGATTCTGAAGATTTTTCAAGGGCATTGTCTGTAAGATTCAGTTTTGGGCAAATAAAGCCAAAAGTGACTTAAAAAATATATTTCTGGTTTCCACAAGGTAAAGCTTACAACGGATTAGTATTGGGGTTCCTCGGACTTTGCAAATTCTTTAACCCATCCTCTCCCACATCTCGCCCTGCGGAGCACGGTCCTGCAAAACTGAGTTTACAGTCGGGCATCTGGCTATCCCTCGGGATCTCCTTGATGCACCATGATCTGTCCCAACAGTTATCCGCCTAAGTGTAGGGTAGATGAACGCGTGGAGAGGTATTTGTTACGTTTTTGCTCATTAAAAAGTTGCAACGATTCAGGTAAATTCCGAAGTGGGCAGAAAGGCAATCAAGGGGCCGCTACTGTGCCAGTCAAGCGGGAAGCCAGGGTGACGGTCTCCGAGGCTGAGCGAGATTCACGTCCAGACAGCCCGCAGAGGGTGGTCTCAGAGCGGCTATCAGTAAGGGGTTCTGGTCCCAGCCCCGGAGGAGAGCGACGAGCGGGTGAAGAGAACCAGGCTACCTTGGCTGCCACCCCGCAGTCCGGGATGTCCGCGGCGCGTTAGGCGCATTCGGTCCCCCCCACCCCTCCCCACACCTGTTGGCACGCTCCCCCGAGCTAGGCTTTGGACAGTGTCCACGGACGGGGGACATGTTAGAGACGATCATAAATATGCAGGAGAGATGCAGCCAAGACAGCAGAGCAGCAGCCGCCACCACCACCACCGGGCCGGCGGGAGCCACGGAGCTGGAGTCGGGCTTCAATCACCACCGCGCTGCGAAGGCCAGGCGGCTCGCGCCGGCGCACTCGGGCCACCGTAGCGGCCCAAGGGGCTCGGGTCGCGCCGACAGCCACGCCGAGCCCCGCCGCCGCCCTCCGTCCCCCACCCCGCAAGCCGGCAGCATGGAGCCCGGCGCGGCAAGCCGAGCCGCAGAGCCCGCCGCGCGCCACGGCGACGGCAGGAAGAAGATGGCGGCGGCCGTGGCGGCGGCGACCGCGGCCTCCCACGCGCCGCTGACGCCAATGGCGCGCGCCGGCCGGCGGGCTGCGGATGGCGGCTGCCCCGGCTCGGGCGAGGGGCGGGGCGAGGCGGCGAGGGGGCCGGCGGGAGGCGGAGGCCGGCCCGGTGGCTGGAGGGAGGTGGCGGGGACGGTGTGTGGCGCTCGGAACATGGCGGGCGTCTGCGACGCGGCCGTCCCGGGAGAAGGCGGCGGCGGCGGCGGCGGCGGCGGAGCGGACGGTACCGAGCGGACGGGCCGCGGCGAGGCGGAGCAGCCGGGCGGTGGCGGCCACGGGGCCGCGCCTCAGCACACCGAGACGCTGGGCTTCTACGAGAGCGACCGGCGGCGGGAAAAGCGCCGCGGCCGCGCAGGTGAAGCGGGCTGGCGGGCGGCGCTAGGCCGCGGCGGGCTGCCGAGGGGCCGACTGGGGATGAGGTTGGCGGGGACGCCGCAGGCTCCGGCGGGTTCGCGGGGCGGCCGCGGTTCTGGTGGCTCCCAAGTCCCCGCGGCCGGTGACAGCTCCCCCCGCGGCTGGTGCGCGCGGCCCGACGCTCCCGCGGCCATCCCCGAGCCAGGTGCGCCCTGGAACTCGGCTGTCCCCGGTCCCTGGCTGCTCCCCGGCCGGTGTCGACAGTGACAGGCGTCTCCCGCATCCGAAAGAGGTCAATAAATAGGAAGCGCAGGGCTTTCTACATGATGTCCATGCCAAGGTGACTTCCCCCCCACCCCTGTGTTTTATGTGAAGTTGAGCCTCGGAAACCTGTTAACTTAACCCTCCGAGGACGTTTTTCACAGACTCAGATGACAGTGTGGCCGTGACCGTGAAGTTCAGTAGTTTTCTCCGGCCCGGAGATGTGCGGCATCCCTTAAAATGTTACAGGTGAACTTTTCCAGAAACAGAAACTTATTACAGAAGTAACAGTTTGGCCACACTAGAGAATATGTGCTGCTTTTGAGCCCCACCGTCCATAAAAGCGCGAAAGCATACTGTTAAAATATTTGAATCCCTGTGTGTTTGGGGGTCTTATTATTTGAAAAGAATTTTTAATAGCTTTAACGTACATACGGAAGCTTTGTAGTAAGCTTGAGAGAAAAAGGAAGATTTTGACATGTCTGTTTCATTGGGTACTGAGTGATTTACATAGTAAATCCCAGATCTTAAACAGCAACTTGTTGGCATTTCTTCCAACGGATTCCAAGCCAGTACAGTGGAGTAAGGACTGTGTTAGCCTCGAGGTCTTCTTGCAGCTTATATAAACACACATCCAGTTATCATTCACTGAGTGTTGAAATTCTACCAGTACCAAAAGACTGGTGGATAGCTCCTGGTAGAGTTACCGCGTCTCAGAATTGGATGTAGTGTTTTACGTCAGTCTCCATATCTTTGAAAACTTGAGCACAGGCTTGTGTGCCTTCCTTGGTCTTTTTTGATTAGCCACTTAAATTTTTCTAGCATTCTTTATTTGGCTTAGTTGTCAGTTAAACACTCACCTGCAAGAATATTTGCTTTCTGAATTGGCAGGGCCTACATAAGACAAAGTCTTCAAACTCCCAGCTGCTTGCTTATTTACTTAGACTTCTTGACTACTCCTGCAAGCAAATAGAAATGACTAGGTTTCTGTAGTGTCTTTGAAATATTTTTGAGTTCAGGAAAAGCTGTTACTATTAAATGTTGTTTTTATGGGGAAAAAAAAAAAGATGAAACTGTGAGCACAGACCTTGGTGAACACAGACCTTGACCTTCTGAAGAAGTGTATATATTCCTGGGATGGAGCTGAATACTTGGATGTACATAAATTTAACATCATACCACACACTTGTTCTTCACCAAGGTGGAATAGTGAACAGAATATACCTAACAGGTTAGAAGCTGGAGTTTTCAACCTTTAGTGGAAGCAAGTCTTGCTAGGGAGCCTGGCAAATTTTAGCTGTTGGGATGGCTCTTCTTGTTCCTCAGCCCCTCAGTCATATATAAGGGAAGACACGGTGGTTACTCCTGTTTTGGTTGGTGACATCAAGGATCTAGGCAAGCATCCCAGGAATATTCCAGTTAAAAGGCACCAACCAGTGGTTTTCCTGTGTGGGTTCAGTTGTGTGACCCCCTCTCCTGTCCCCTGGTATCTGTGTTCTAGGACTCAGGCAGCTCTCACTGTTGCTGATGCCTGCCCTCCTGTGACTGGTGCTTCATTTGGCAATGATATCTCCACTAGAGCAGAAATCTAGGCATTCTTTCTTTGTTTACCTCCAGCGCTTCCCACTTCTGCTCTGTTGCCTCCTTTCCAGAGGGCACCACCTACTGTAAGGCTGGAAACCTCTCTCTCTAAGTCAGTCTCCTACGACTGGGTGCTCATCCTAAAGTGTTACTTGCCCTTTCTCTGTAAAGGCTCCTGTGGACTTGCCCTGTCCTCCCTCTAAAGCTAGCACAGTCTTTGCTATTCCTCTTGAAAGTCATAATCTTGGTGTCTTGATGGCACTAACCATCACTTAGTTCCAATGACCCCTTTATCATTTTCCCCAAGGGCCTTTATTATAAAGACACTTGTTGGTCAGTCTCTTTAAATTAATATCCAGTTAAAGTGCTTATTCATACTTTGAATAAAATAAAATGAAGTATAGTGGTCAGGGTTCCTTTCGTTATTGTTATCTTGCCCTTTCTAATTTATCTATTGAGAAAATATATATGTATACGTATATTAGTTTGAGTATATACAGCTATAAATATGACATGGCAGCTATAAATCTTTGTCAGTTATATTTCCTTTCTGTTATATTATTCTGAGTATATATGTATATAAACAGCTATAAATAGGACATTCATTCATCTATATCAGTTATATTACTTTTCTGTATTAGTCTGCATATATATCTGTAAATATGACATGCATTTATCTATCAGTTATATTTTGTTTCTGTGTCTTCACAGACTCATCTGTCATTTGATTCTCATCAACATGCATCTATATGTAGATAGATATAGAGATGTGTGTGTGTGTGTACTCATGTGTTGCTGACAGAAGCTAGTACTGACACCTTAGCACAGTGAGAAATGGATACCCTAGTCACCATTCCTGTATGTGGTCACTGACCTCGAATAGTCTCACCTTGTTTCTTTTCATACTCATAAATTATTGCTGTTTCATGTCGCACTTTGGACAAAGAGCAGACAAAGTAGTGCATACCATCCTGTTCCTGTGTGGTTCCCTGTTTGACTCATCTCCAGAGTTCTGGGGGAAAGAGATTCTATGTAGTTGTACTTGTCTTTGGGAACTGTGCACTAAACTTTTTTAGTCAACTTTGCACTAAAACTTAGGCAATCTTTGTTCTTAGCGTGGTTCAGTTGTTGCATTGCTTCTGTTTAGACTGCTTGCTTAATCTGCTTGGCTCTACTTCACCAGACCACTGCTAAACAGTATCTAGGTTTGCTGTTTGTCTCTCTGTGGAGACTCAGCAGAGCTTTGCTGTAGGATAAAAAAGATACCTGCCCAGGAGCATGAAACAGTTCCCAATAAGGCAAGTGTAGGAGGTGAGCAGATAAGCATTGCTTATAAAAGGAGAAGCCTGATGTCATGCATGGTCAGCAGTGTTGTTTGTGATGGAATGGTGCTGTGATGTTCTCTGTAATGGTGACTTGACTTGGGGAACTGATGCTTGTCACTTGTTTCCTCTTCTTGCCCTGTAGCTCCACCAGAAGAAAGACAGACTGAAACCCAGAAAAGCCAACTGGTTTTCTATTACTAATTCCCGCAAAAATTGTCAATGGAATTTAAACAATTCATATTCCCTGCATCCTACGTGACCTGAAAATGTAAACTGGCTACACAATTGCCAATACACTTCTCATGTTTCCAATCCTTTGCTTCGTTAGTGTTGAGACGTTGCTTTCATTCTTGTGCCTTTTTCCTTTCTAGACATATGGCTGCTCTTTTCTTTACTATCCTAAATGAGACCATGAACATTTTTTAAAGGGTGGGAGGCAGAAGTGAGAAAATCCTGAGTTCAAGGCCAGCCTGGCTTATGTGCAGAATCCATGTCTCCAAAGGGAACTAACAGCAGAAAACCTCAAGAACTTGAGTATAGTATGAAAAATGGCTCTTTAACTTCCATTGACTCAGGAGGGTCACACTCCTATTAGATGTCTCCTAGACAAGTTGATTCCTAACTTCAAGTATCTGCTTAAGCTTTATAAACACTTCCTTTTCTTAAGGCTAGAGACATATATGTTTCATAGTTTCCTAACAGTCAACCAGTATTCCTTTCCAATTTGTTTCTTAATGTGCAATGCTATTTTAAGAAAGATATATTTAGACATATTGCTGAACATATAAATATATGTATGATTACTCATGACTTTTAATAAATACTTTTTGATCCTAGCTTCTAGTTCCTAAAGCAAGCTGTCTCTGATGAGTAAGACTAATGGTTCTTGTTTTAGGAGTGAAGAAAAGAATGTATACATTTATTTTGTAAAGTACAGATTTCAGAACATTTCTGTGATAGGAAGTGAATACTGATTAAAATATACTGGTCCAATATATTTGAACTTATGATTGATGTTATTTTACTTTTATTAGTGCTTACAATCTTCTAATATAGACACACTTATAATTAATAGTAAAAAACAAAAGACTATTCCCTAAGTCATAGTACAAGTCACCTCAGATATGTCTATAGAGCACTAAAGAAAGTTTAGCAAAGCTACAGTGCACTAGGGCACTGAACATCGTCTCAGGAGGAAATGGAGACCTCTCCAGGGAGTGGGGGGATTATGCCATACAAGCAGCAAGGCCAAAATGACAGGTCAGGTCCAAGGCCGTGGAGGCCCCTTTCTTTGACACAGATCAAAAGCAGATTCTGACCAGGTTGTTTTCTCTCCGTGGTGAATGAATGTAATCATGGTGAGAGGAGAAAGCATGCTGAGTTTGTAGGTCAGAAATTTGGACTTAGCCCTCACATTTGTCCTTGTGATTCGACAGATCTGTTAACTTTCCAATTTCTTCATTTGTATTATGTGAACGCAGTTATCCCCTCTTTAGTTCTAGTTGTTATGAGAATTCTATGAAGTGATGAACACAAGACCTTTGTAAGCTGTCTCAGTGGATAAATCCCATCCCTTAAACAGAGTCTCATCTCCTTATTGTTGATAAGGAGGCAAGATAAGGCCTTGAAGATATTTTATACTATGCAGCTTCCGTTTTTAGTCAACCATTCTCCAACCTACTACCATGGTGTTAATTGTGTACAGAGACAACTGTTAACATTCGAACTTGCTCAGGATGGACATTATAAAAATAAGGTACATGGTGCTTGGTTTAAGGTTTTCTAAGGGAGTCTGCTGGCTTAAAGAAGCCGCACAGAAGTGAACTTAGGTTCTGTGGAAGTACAGAGAATGGTGACAGGATGGGTTAGAGTTTTCAGGAGTACAACTGTCTGCTTTAAAAAGCACTTGAGAGTTGAGCATGGTGTCTCAGTAATTTGAAACAGAGGCAGGGGGATCATTGCAAGTTTGAAGCCAGTCTGGTCTGTATGTGAACTCTAGACCAGCCAGCCATTGCAATTCCCATCTCAAGAAAGAACAGTTCTGGAATGTGTACTCTAGAAGTGAAAAGCACCCACTTGGCCAGACCTCTGAATCTGGTCTATCACTTGGTATTCGTGTAACCTTGGAGATGCCCTTTGCCTCTCTCTGTGCCTTGGCTTTCTTTATCTGCAAGACAGCCATAGCTATAGAACTGGTCTTACAGTTTTGAGTGCTTGTCATTAAAGAATACTGTTTTATTGTTTAATGTTCTAGCATTATAGAATCTAACTTGGGCCAGGAGAGATGGCTCAGCAGTTAAGAATCTAACTGGATGCTTACCACTAAGACTTTTGTATTTCTAGAGGAAATTTCCTCTGCGTCCTCGTTTGTACTTATAATATAGTTGAAACATTTTTTTATTTATATCATAACCTGTTTATGAATTCTAATTAATTTATATTGTTTGCTAAACCATAAAACCAGGATTTCAGAAATAGCATTAATAGATATCAGGTAATAACCACAAAAGAAATGGTTAATATTACAGTTTCATGCCTTGTGGTTTTCATCTGCTTTCACACAAACACTGACAAGTGCCTCGGATCTGTGTGGAAGGCAAGACAGAAACAGTGTTATAGAACTGGCATGAGGCTCAATTTTCTCTTGAGAATTTGAGATCTGTGGCATCATGGGCCTCAGAGATGGGAGAGCTGGTCCTGGAGCCCTTTCTCCAGCTGCCCAGAAGAAAACACTGAATATGTCAAAAAACTAACCTCTGCAGTCACCAAGGAAGACACCATGGTGCTAGAGAATTTACCCAATGATCAAAGCATATTCAAACCTTTTTGTTTTAGTTTGTCCTTTTAAAATATACCACTGATGACAGACTCCCGGGACGTCCAGCTTCTGTCTCTTGTTGGAGACACAAAGACTCCCATCCTTGCAATGGCACCTTGGCACTGCCTTTAGGGCTTAGGCCCAGGTCCTTGGACAGTCATTTATAATCATGGTTGCTGAAGACCATGGGACAAGGCTGGAGATCCATTGCTCTGTGCCAGCTCCCCAGTCTCAGAAGAGTGCCAGCCCCAGCACCCAGTGGCTCTTTTCTTCTACGGACTTGTATTCTCTTCTCTTCCCATCTCTGAGTTGATTATCTTTTAAAAGTTTATCATTAGTATTTATTAAGTTTTCCACTACTTTTATGTTCGTATAAGTCTTTTTAAGTCAGGTCAGTGTTAGGTAAGGTTAGGTGGAAAGTTCCTAAAGTTGGCCCTGAACTCAGTATAAGCATAGCTTTCTCTAGTGTTAGCATTCTCTTGTGTAGCACATAGGACTTCTCTCTCTCTCTCTCTCTCTCTCTCTCTCTCTCTCTCTCTCTCTCTCTCTCTCTCTCAACATTTTGCTATAGTTCTAGAAAGTTTTTCTCTCTGTGGATGAGGTTATTTGGTACCTTTGAGTCTGAGCATCTGTTATAGAAACAGAATCGTTTGTATCTTTGTCTGCTCACTCGGTGGCTTACCTATAATATCTTGAGAAGGGAAAGCAAGATGCCTGGGGTTCAGTGACCCTGCCTGCCCGTGCCAAGCAACTAAGGGTGAATGGAGGCTTAAAACATACAACTTAGGCAAAATAAGCCAGACGTGTGATGTGAAACTCCTGGAGCTAGGGATTCATTCCAGTGCTGACAGATGTAAGCCCTTTAAGACCTACTGTTCAGACCCTCAGCTAAGTTGCTTTGTCTTCCCAAGGGTTTTTTGAGGCTTATTTCGATTGTTCCCACTTCCTAATGCTTCACTATTACATTTGTTAAATCACTGATAAGCTTAGATAAGTTTGAAATTTCTGTCTTGGAAGAAAGTTTGCCTCCTGCAGAGTGAGACAGTGATAGTCAGGTAAGGGGTTTGGAGAGATTGTTGAGGTGTCAAAAGCGTGATACACCAGAAGGAATGGGGTTGGGCATCTCCACTCAGCGGTTTACCTCAAATCCAGCAGAATGGAACACATTTCAGCCACTTTAGCCTTGGCTTCCTCTACTGATATAAACTGTCTGGATAAATTTATGTTGGAGGAGCGAAGGAAACATGGACAAGTGGACAAACCCTAGGAGAGGAAGGCTCCTCTTTGTATGGCTAATGACCTCAAGGCAGTGGGAAACTTCCCAAAGCAGGAGTAAGCTTTCATGAGCAGTGCTGTTGTTGACCTACTTCTGCAGGATCTCGGGATCCACCTGAGCAAGAGGCAGCTGACCTGTGTCTGTGTGGCTGCCCTGGCATAGTGGTGGGTTGAAAGCAGTACCTTGCAGGGCTGTGGGCTACTGGAATACCTACTTGGTAGAGTCTCCACAGCTACTTTCTTCTGTGTCTCTACCATCCAGGCCTATGGCATCATGAGACCCAGGACTTGTTGGAAAGATGTTTTTCAGACGTCTGGCCCTCAGTGACCATCCCTTCCATGCTTCTCTGGTGTTTGCAGTGTGTGCACCAGCAGTCATTCTCCAGCAGCACCCTGCAGTTGTTTGGGTGTCCTCTCTTGTAGGCACAGACCAATAGACTGTTAGCACTCTTGTTTGGTTTTTTGTATTACCTGTGGCCCAGCTCCCCTGAGAGTTCCCTGATAAACACTGTTCTTTTCGTTTTGTGTCATTTTCTTTTTTCTGTAGAACTTTCATTGTTGAGGTTCCTCACTGCTGAATTAACAAGAGGGTACTTCCTGGAACATAACGAGGCAAAGTATACAGAGCGGAGAGAAAGAGTGTACACTTGTATGCGAATACCAAGGGAATTGGAAAAGGTATTTATTTTTTTATTTCCAAATATCATTTGAAAGTTTTAATTATGAAAAAAAATCGTGACCAGCTTCTGTTGAGTTTTTAAAATATTGGGAGTAATATGGTAAGTAATTGAACATGTTTGGGGACATAGGATTGCTTTGTAGGAGCAGCTTATGACTAGTTTTAGTATGAGGAGCACATTACAGCCTCTTGACAAACCTTTATTTTGCTACTTACTAAAGTTAACATATTTTCATCTTCTCCCAAATAGTTCTGTCCCAGGTCTACCTGTCTCTGAGCTTTTTGCGCTTCCTTTGGTTGTGTGTTTCCAGAATAGCACTTCTTTTTTCCACTCAAGGTATTTAATTTCAGCCTTTTCTGAGGTTTCATGTTTGAAGGCTTAAGTGACAAACCTTCAAAGAAAAAAGACGACTTATTTAACCCCTGTCACAGAAAGCATCCTGCTAAAGGTAAACACAGAAAAGCAATACCAACTCTTCAGTAGCTCATGGCAAGTTCAGACAGAGGACAGGAAAGCCCTTTTCTTCTAATGCTGCTTGACTTAGGAGTCCTGAGAGAGTCCAGATCTATTACAAAGAAAGATGTATGAGCTAATTCATGGATTTTTATAGTAACAGAAGGCCTGTTGGATCCAGCTGCTTCCTCAGAACTGTGCTTCCTATTAGAATGGCTAAGGGAAGCTTCCCAGCTTGCTCACTCAGTGCACTATGAAGCAAGACATGTGGCAGGCAGTGGGAAGCCACCCCCCTCCACTGTGGCTGGGGAAAAGAAGCAAATGTAGACAGCCAGTCTCAGCAACTGTACTTTGTGAAGGTTCTTGGTAGAGTGTCACCTGCTGGAGTTTGAGGGAATCTGTCCTGGGGCAAGATATAGAAGACTGCTGAGGAGGGGGCAGTGGCCCTGTGCTGCAAGCCAAGTGGTCAGCACATTGTTGCCTTCCTAAGGAGCATGCAGGATTTATGGAGGACCCTGGGAGACTCAGGGATGGAGGGGGGTGAGAGGACTGCAGCATCCATCCTCAGCACCAGGTAGCTATATTTTCTGTTTGGGAATTCAGCTGAAATTGTGTCTGGGGCTGGCAAGGTGAGACAGATGTGTGTTATGGGAAGAAAGTTGAAAATGGAACCGGTTCTTATGTTGGAAACATTGTTAGGTTGCCTTTACAATCTCACTATTTCTTTTTTCCAGTGATAAACCATGGGATAGAAGTGTTTGGACACAGTGCAGAGGCAGGGGAGGACAATCTGCTGGTAATCTAGTTTGTGTGAGATAAGACCACTATGTATTCACCTAGCCTTAGCCTTCTCTCAGTGAGCAATCCCAGACACAATTTCTCTGGAGAAGACAAGAAGGGATTTATCTAAAAACACAGCCAAACTTCATAAATGCATCCAGGGTCTGTCTCCCTTACAGTGGAGTGTATCCGATCCCTTTGTTACAACATCCATTAATTCTTTTCTTCTTCATCAGAGCAAGCACAGTATACACATCATTTTCCTTCATAGCACCCTTGAAGTAACAAGCAGATACTATGTTTCATGGTGAGGAAATGCCCACAGGTCTTGATAAGACTTAATATAAGCAAGTGTTCTTAAACTTGGGTCCACTGTGAGATCACTGCTGTTAAGTAATGTATGTGGTATGTTGCCATCAGGATTTGCCTTTTTAAAGAACGAATCTGTACCAGGAATTAGTATTGTTTATACAACTGCATTAATTTGTATGAAGGTTAAATGTATAGCTTTCCAAATTTGAATTAGCATTCATTTCTCAATTGCTTTGCCTTCTGTGAAAGGAACTGCTGGCTGTAAGTCTTTTAGGGAAGAGGACCATACACATCTCCTTGACTGCTGATACAGAAATGAGACCTCACTTAAAGCTTGGAAGACTATTGGCATTCAGGTCAATCTAAATGATGTTCTCCTTTTTAGTTAACATTAACATCACCTATACCAGCATATAATACCTTATGGCCATTCTCTTGTAAACACTTTTCACAACATCTGGAAGAGAGCTTTGTGCTTCTTTGAAGTCTGCAAAGACTATAAACATAGCTGTTCATACTTGAAGGTCAAGGGAAATCAGCTCAGTATCTTTTACCAAACCTGTGAACTAATGTGGAACAAAGTAATCCCAGAAGCTGTGTGATATGTCAGTGGATTAACAACTTTACACTTGACATTGTGTAAAGATAAGTCCTCTGTTTCAAACAGTGCCTCCAACTTTTCATTAGCACTCCTTTTCAGACTTCATTCTAGGGCACTTCCTTGTGGGTGAGGATACAGTTTTGTTCCCTCCCTCCCTCCCTCCCTCCCTCCCTTCCTTCCTTCCTTTCTTCCTCTCCCCCATTCCTCTTTTTTTCACACAAGCCTCCCAGTCCTGCCCAGCTTTGGGGGCTCTCCAAGGTCCACTTTGGGAGTGTCATTCTATGTCCCATTAAACAGAGAAGACTGGCATTCTCTGTGAGAAAAAGCAAGAGGCAGAAGAGTGCAGTGCTCTCAAGCTGCTGGCTTTCAGTCCCAGCCTCGCAGCTTCTAGATGTAACTCTTGAGTTATTCTCTCACCTTCCTGTGCCTGGGGTTCCTGTTTCTGGATCAATTACATGTCAAACCTTGTAGAAGTGTTTTAAAATCTTTACCAGTCTTCACGTTAGCACCTTTGGAGGAGTGCCCTGCCATAGAACAAGATGAATTTCTTCATCCACAGATTTGATTCCTGCTTTCAGGACACAGCAGGAGAGACTTGGGAGAGACCTGGTTCTAGGGCTCTCATCTTTGTATCTCCTTTGCTTTCAGTAACTATGACTTGGCCAGCCATGCAAGAGACGATCCTCTACCAGCCTTTCTCAGATTGCTAACTATGGTAGAAAGAGAACCTAAAGAAAGCTGGGTGTCCCTGCTTTCCTTTCCAGCAGATTCTTTCAGAATAAACCTGATCTTGTTTATGAAGCTTCTACCAGAGACACACTAGGTAACAGGGCCTAGTTGGTTCATAGCTCACAGCTTTGAAGTTTAGCTTCAGTGGGGTGCACCTGGAGACTAGTGAGAACAGAGTCCCATGTGTTCTGCCCTATGCTGTTCCTATGCTGGCTTCCAAACTGAGTTCTTTCCACCCATATTTTGGGTAGGAGCAGATACTAGGGAATGGTTTACTATATGTCATATATGCAATTATCTCTGTCCAAGGGCTAATTTTGTTCTCTCTTTGAATTCTAAAATTCCAATAAATAATTTTGCAAAAATTAAAATTCTACAGAAAATAAAATTACAAAAAACTACCCATCGTAGCATTTTTAAAATTACCTGCCTAATTTTTATGCTAATTTAAGGAGATAAAGATTACATACTTATTAATTGAATTGTTGTCTCTTAAGTACTTATAGTATGTCCTAGGTATTTGTAGCATGAAAGTAAGTAGATAAATATAAAACTCATATTTTTAACATGGTGGTAAATATTGAGTATAGAAGTAATTAGAAGATGTAGAATGGTAAGTGCCATTAAACTAGATCAATAAAATGCTGCTAAGAATTTCAAGAATGTAAAGTTTGCTCAGAAGGTGAGCTGCTGAAGACTAGGGAAATTTTTAGGTGGCAAAGCTGGGAAAGAAAGGTAGATTGTGAGCAAGCGTTATAGGGTTTGTGTGCATGCTTCAGATAGTGTGGGTGAATGGGCTAGGAAGAATCAGAGAAAGGCACATGGGTGTGAACAAGGAGCCAAGAACTGGAAGATGGGCTTTGTCTAGATTTTGTCTTATGATCAGGCTAAAGAGTTTAAAATGTAGGCTTTAGGAAGAGACTACGTTTGATGTATTCCTTAGTATTCTAGCTGTGTAACAGAAAATCAGGCTTGTAGAGGCTTACTTGAACATGCTTTCTTTCCTTTGAGCAAATGTAGGTGAAGGAGATCTCAGTTGGTCCAGTAGGCTAGTGACCTGCCATAGCTCTAAAACTTGTTTCACCCAGTCTTTGTTACTTAGCTTTTGATCTTCCTGCTTCTTGATTTTAAATAGAACGTGGATAGCAACAAGTTATTGAATCTGCATTATAATCCAAAAGAAAAATGAAAGGCTGGTAGTTGCACCCTTTGCCACCCTTCCTGAACACTACAATTGTGTCTTGTTGCCTTAATAAGCACATGACCACCTCCACTCAGGGGGACTAGGATGATGAATGTTGGGTTTTAACAACAGAGAAAATGATTAAGAACAGTAGCTGAGTTAGCCTCTGAGCTATGCTTCTGAAAAACTAGGGCAGCAAACTGTCACATGGACTGGAAGTGAGCAAAGAGAGCTCATGGCCCTTCCTTATGTTACAAATCTTTCTGTAAGCCATTATCTATAGTTGATTTATCTACCTCTTATGTCATTTATTTCTCACACTAGATATAGATCAGATATAGGTTATGATAATTATTGTGAAACTTCTACAAAAATTACCTGTTTATGAACCTTGCCTGTTATGAACAGTTAAACTAAAATGAAAGTATATTTTTACCTTGTAATTACTTGCTTTGAGCAGTCTTTATTTCAGTGTTACATACTTGTACGTTACAGTTTTTAAATACATCTTATGCAAACTAAGTCCACTGTTTAAACTTAAATGCAGCTTCCATTTTTAAGGGATGTTATCAGTCTCCTATTTATTCATTATTATTTATTTATTTTGTTGTACTAAGGATTAAACACAGGGATGTGTGATGAGGCATGTAAAACACCTAATTTTGTCATCTGAAAACAGATCTCACTAAATTGCCTAGACTAGCCTAGTATTTATTGTGTAGCCTAGACCAACCTCAAAATTAAGATTTTTCCTGTCTTTACCAAATGTCACAAATTTTTATGAATCTTAAATTTATCAGATTGAAGGTTAAAAATAATGATATTTGTATGTGTTGGTCAAATTTTTGACACTTTTATAAACAACTAAGGGGAGCAAAATTTACTTGGTACATATTACTTCAGAAATATGAGTGCATAGACTTTGACTCTAATGCTTCTGAGCTACTGGTGAGGCAGAACCTAGTGATGGAAGTCAGTGTCAGAGGCAAATAGGAAGCTGAGAAAAAAAAACAGAGTATCCAGGATAGAGGGCAGCCTCTAAGGATAAACCTTCCACAACCTACCTCCACCCTAGGCTCCAGGTCCAAAATTTGTTTCTCCCAGAATTGTAGCATTACTTGGGGACCAAATGGTCAACACATGAAATTGTTATGGACCTATCATGTTCACCATGAGAGGTGTGGAGTTGTGTTATTACTAAGCTTGGACTAGTAACAAAAATGGAGACAGATTCCCAGAGCACCAGAAGCAAGCAATGTGGTCCAGCATCAGCTGCCTGCTCATCTGAGTCTCCTTGGGACTTTACTTTCTTCCTCTAAGATGAGAAGATTGACAGAGTCACCTCAAGAGGCCTAGTAGTATATGAACTTATTTTAGTTACTTTTCTACTACTGTGAAAAGACACCATGACCAAGGCAAATTATAAAAGAAATCATTTTATTAGGAGCTTGCATACCGTTTCAAAGGGTTAGTTTATAACCATCATGGTGGGGAGCATGGCAGGCATGACCCTAGAGCAGTAGCTGCGGCTCTACATCTTACCTGCAATTTGGAAGCAGAGACAGAGACTGGGCCTGGTGAAATTTCACATCTCACACCCCGCCCCCCCTCCAGTGACTAACCTCCTTCAACAAGGCCACACCTCCTAATCCTTCCCCAAACAGTTCCACCAAGCCTTCAAATACATGAGCCTATAGGGGCCATTCTCATTCTAAACACCACAGACCCTTTAATGAGTTTGCTTCTGAGGAACAGGGAAAATAGATGCTAACAGAAAAATTCTTAAAGAGAGAGAAAGATTTCAGTGTCTAGTAAGAGAACTTAATTCTTGCCCTTTTTGAGAGTAAGTATGGTTAACATTAAAATAGAATCATTCAAAGGTTCATTTCATAGTAATAAACTTAATTTCACGTCATGTAAAGCTGCTTTTGTTTCATCACGAGGCATATGTAGAGAAAACTTAGTCATAGCTATCAGTTCACTTTATTTCAGAGAAACCGACATACTGCTTACTCAGACACCTGTTGGTGACAGGGACTTCTTGGTCATCCGTTTCGTTTCTAATTCCATGATAATGCATTTGTAAAAACATCCTTCTAAATCCATCTTGGGATGCAGCCTTTCTTTGGCATACACCCTTGCCCAGATCCCCACTTATGGAGCTACTGGGAAGATGGAAGGCTAGTGAAGGCTGACTGGACCTTGGCATTTTGGCAGGCCTTCCTGCCCTTCTTTCCAGGGTATATCACCCTGCCTGAGGCAATGGTGACAACACTTTCAGCTCCCTCAAAATAAGGCTTGCTATGATGGGGCAGCAGTCAGTGAATTCTCATCTGCCTTGCATTGGGAAGTTGCTGTTACCCTTGGACACATATGACGGTCCACCAAATCAAAAGACGACAGTTTTGTATACTTACAACTTAGGAGCCGTTGATTGGGAACTTCATTTTGTCTTGTTGGCTTTGGACACCTTATACGATACTATTTTGATCCCTTCCTCGGGCTATTTGAAGCAACTGCCTTGACTACTTACTGCCAGCATAAGGAGGCTGATCTCTTCCTGAAAAATAGATCCGAGCCTAAAAACTGCATTGTCATCTTGCACCCCCTGCCTTCATTTGCAGGAGCTGTGAAGACCTCAAGTCTTTGGGTAACCTCATTCTATTGCAGCTTTAAGGGCACTGTCACTGTCCTGCACCTATCTGGCCAGCCTCTCATCAGGACCCTCTCTGTACCCTGTCTGTCCCCTTAAGAGTAACAAGTAGTAATTCTGCCTCGTATATTGTGAAGAGTTCTAATGAAGTTAGAAATTAGTGCCTAGGACATACCACCAAACTAGAAAGGCCAGAAAATAGTAGGGTCGTTCATTGTGCATAATCTTTCTACAAATTAAATTCTTCAGTTTATTTACCTTTCATGAAATATATTACTGTTAAGTGTGCACCAGCTGCACACTTGATAACTGATGCAGTGATTGAGATTCCATTGTTTTCTGTGGTTACAGATGAGTATAAAAACGCACCCATCACAGAAGAGTCTGACTCAGCAGTCCATTGACCATCTGAGTATATGCTTCTTAGAGACATGAAAGTTATTTACTCTGGAGATGTCCTTGAATGTGCAGCAATTGCTTTCAAAGTCAGATTCCTACAGGTGTGTTTGTCGAGAACTGCTGGATAAGAAATTGAGCTTCTTAGCTATTAACTGAAGATGGTATTGTCCCTCTTATATAACTCTATTCATATCCTACACCCCATAGTATACGAAGAACATTTTTCTGTGTGGAATTCTGGTCCTCTTTACTCTGCCCATAAAGATCTATTCTCAGTGTTGTCCCTCTGTTGAAAGTTTTCCTGACTGTCTTGTACACATGCCTCAGTGCCTCCCACCATCCCCAACACAAACATCACCTAAACCTGTTTCTTCCCCAGGGGTTTAATAGTTTCTTTAGTACTTAATTTGTAGAAAAGCAGGCATAGTGAGTGATCTGGAGGTCTTCTGGCCTGTCTCACTGTGCTGTTGAGCATTGCTGTATCCCAGGCACCCTACTTAGCCTACTTGTTTAAGACTCCTCCTGGGCTTACTACTCTGCACTCACTGTTCTGCTTCCTTACAGCTCCCAGAATCAACACCCTGTGGAGCCTCTGTCCCCAGGACTCTTTACCCCAACTGGAGGACCAGATCTTTTTATAAAAAGTGGGTGGAGCTAGAGAGGGTGCTCTTCTAGTCTCTTTCCTGGAGTTTTCTAGTTAGCACTCCAGTAGATGATGTTTGCTGGCCTCAGTAGAGGACAGTGCACAGAACTCAGATGAGCCCTGGAGAAATATACTCCACAACCATTTTTGCTTCTTTTTAGCCATGCTTTTATTTTTACATTTCAAATGACCTTAAGGAAGGGGCCCTGGAGATTTTTATTTCTCAACTTAAAAAAAACAAAATCCCCATAGATAAAAGCTATGCTTTTGTTTATTTAGAGACAAGTACTTTTTCAAATTGCTAAGAGTTAGTAGGTTCTATGTAAATACTTAAGAGCAACTGTACAACTTTTCACAAGTGTTTAACATTTGTCCAACAGTGTTATAGAGACATTACCACTCTATAGTATCCTCAACATAGACTATCAGATGTTAAAAGCCCTCAATGAATCTCTTTTTAGGATAGCAGACTAGGAATCCATCAGTGAGTTGGAACATGGAACATGGTGCAGTTTTCTGCAGGCTGACAACACCTACTGCTCAAGAATATATCTTTAGTGTCACTGCAGAGTTAGGTGCTGTCACCTGCCTGTGCAAGTGGCAGTAAGAAGGGGCTGTACCTGGAGAGGCTTCAATAGACCTGAGGGACAAGATTTCCCAGAAGCAGACCAGCAAGCATTCATGTTCCTTGACTGTTTTCACTCAAGGAATTGCAGGGGCCACCTCATTAATTAAGCCCACAGTTGTTTTTGATGTGAATTTTTCTTTGCCCACATTTGACCAGTCTGTGTTCTAAGATTGAAGAGAATATTTGAGAGCGGAGTGTCTGCGTTTGTAACTCCTAATTCACCTGTGTAGGAAGAACTTCCCACTGTGCTCCAGTGCTGCTCTCAGCAAGGGCCACTGTCTCCACCCTGCAGTGTCTTCCCCACAAGGAGCCAGACTTTTAACTGGCCTACCTTCCCAGGCTGTGTTACACTGTGAGCCAGCACGGACTAGTGGTTCCTGGACTCAGGAGAACATGCTTTAGTTGGTGCTAAGGACTGGAGGTGTCACGGTATAAAGGGGGAAATAGAAAACATCAGCTTGTGCTCCAAAAACAGATACTATTTTTGTGTGGTTTCTCTCCCTTTTTTTTTTTTTTTTTTTTTTTGAGTACGTATATGAATCTACACCGTGAAATACATTGTAAAGTATATCCTGAACTGTGGGCTGTATCAAAGTTTGACTCCTTTTCTTTAGGCGGCAATTCCTTTAAAGACTCCAGTTAAGTTGTAATTGAGTGTATGGGTGCTTTGACTGATGTGTGCCTGCCCTGCCGTGGACACTAAAGGGGGAGTTTGACCCTTCCCCTCTTTCCTCTGCTCTTCCCTACCCTGTACCAGGCCATCTCTTCTGCCCAGTTCAAGTTCTGTGGGTTGCACATGCTCATCTCCTCAGAAGTTATTTAAAGAGCTTTTTCTAAATCTCTCCAGGGTGGTTTAGCCATTGGCCCTCCCCTGCTCCTCATACGCGCAAGTCTGCCATGGCAGCTGTTAGCACTGCAGGGACATGACTGCTACCCTCGCTGATAGTTACAGCTTCCTGAAGACAGAAGCCACATCCTGTTTCATGATGTTTTTGTACCTGCCGGGCTGAGCATGTTACATGCCTACATTCATAGTCTCAAGACTGTTGGCTGAAGGAATACAGTGTTCGTCTCAGCATGAGCTCATGAGGAGATAGGCACACACTCCTTAATGTTTTGTGTTCTTGTGTAGACATACCCAAGATTTTTCTTAGGATCTGCAGACAGGAAAGGCTTCGCAAGGGCAGAAGAGTCAGTCATAAATGAGGACTACTCTTTAGTCTTTAGTACTCCTTTGCATGACTCGAAAATAGGAAGGAGAGCAGTACTTTACACCAACAACGGCATCTGGGTGACCCTCATGGAGGGAAACTAAACTGTAGACTTCCTGTGACATAGATTAACATCGTGCTTCCATAGATGTTCATAAGTCTAGATTGTTGAAGAAAGCTGTATATTCAGATTAAGAAATCTAGCGTGTAGATAATACATTTCTTAGATCTTGCCAAAAGTTAATAAAATATAGACTTTCATTAAATATGTATATATTTGTTGGCTGAGACTACCATAACAAAATGTTCCACATTGGACAGTTTAAGCAACAGGGATTCAGAAGGAGGAAGCCTGACATGTAAGAGTCAACAGAGTTGGTTTCTCCTGAATCCTTTCTCTTTGGCTTGTGGACAGCCACCTTCTCGAAAGGTCCTTAGTCATTCCTCTGTGTTCTTATGTCCTAATCCCTCTGAGGAGAACTCAAGTCTGGGCTGAGGAGTAGCAGTCATGTTGGATCGGGACCTATCCTAATGACCTTTTCATCCCATGTCCTGGAAATTAGAACTCTCTCATGAGTTTTGTGAGAAACGTCTGCATGTAGAAGGGTGAATTTAGATAATACACACAGGCTGGACAGTTTATTGCCTGAATGTAGAGTATTGTGGCGAGTGCATATTCATCAGACCATGTTTATATATTAGGCATACAGGCGGTCACCACTGTTTGAGTGGCAGAGTTTGGTAAACTAGGTCCAGTTACTTCAAGCTACAAAAATACCTCACCCTCCTCTGAGAAAGTATCCTTCTAAATTTAATGGGTGAAAATTGAAGGTATAAATTCATAAGAAACCGAGGAGAGGTTAAAAATTACTTCTGCAGTTAATCAGAGCTGTCCGTGCCTGCAAGATGTTGTTAAACTTAGTAACCAGTTTACAAAAACTGTTCAAATTAAAACTGCATCTACCCACTCTTCTGATGAACAGAACCTGGAAGAATAAGTTAAAATTTGGAAGCTTGTCTGAAAGGCTTGACTTAGTCTCTCTAATGTTTTAAGAAGTACCAGGAAGTTCCATAAGCTAAGTGAGAGTAGTTGGTTCCTGTGAATGGTAAATGCAAAACCATGGGAAGAGGAATGAGAGCCTAATGATGTGCTTTTTCATAAACCACGTAATGGAATTAATTTCTCATTAAGTTTAGAAATCCTGAATGTTGACTTTTGTATCTATAACTATTTAAAGAATATTTCTCTTTTTTTCTTCTCTCTTTTGTCAATGTAGCTCATGTTTTTTGGAATCTTCCTGTGCCTCGATGCCTTTCTGTATGTGTTCACCTTGCTTCCTTTAAGAGTCTTCCTGGCGCTGTTCAGGCTCTTCACTCTGCCTTGCTATGGCCTACGGTAAGTTTAGATATTTGGCTATTGTTAGTGTCTAAACAATTTCACTACTTTTATAACTTTTAGTGTTCTTAGAGTAAAGATGATCCATATAGTTTATTCACAGGTCTTTAAGCATTGCTTATCTGCTCAATTTATATTATATGATATTACACATTTTATATATGCACTGTTTTCCAGAGAGATTTTGAGCCAAACCTGCTTTAGCCAGTAAACTAACACCGACATTGTGGGCTGTGTGGGCAAGTAGAAAAAAAACAGGACTAAGTAGAGACTGACTAGCCATGTTCTTAACCCACCTGCATGTGGATTGTTAGGCCTCCTGGTCTTCATCTATGAAAGATCCAGGTTCTAGGCTGGAGAGGAAGCTATCAGAATCCTGTAAGGAGCCTTTATTGCAGGCTTCCCTCTAGTTCACTTGATAATCACTGTGTTTGTGGTCTATGAATCCTTAGTCACAGACTTCTGCTTGATGGCAGTAGAGAACTCCATAAAGGCATCATTTTATTAGGAGAGATAAACCAACCCAAACCAGCTTGGATCGGTCGGTAGTGGGTTATGGTGAGTGCTTGCCTCCCCTGAGCCTGTTTCTCATCTGTAAAAAGAGGTTATTGAGAGCTCAGTACCTGTCCCCAGAAACCTGGAGAAATAAAAGGCATGCTAGCAGAGTACCTGCCTACAACACCCTACAGTGCCAGCAGAGCACCTGTCTACAGCACCAGGCATAGGCAGCAGTTTCTGTTCTGCTCTACCAGACAGAAAGGTGGAGTATTAGGCCGATGGGAAGTGCATGTGCTTTTGCTCTTCAGGTGAGTAGGAGGTTTGCTGTTGAGCACTCCCTCATGGTCATGTTGGCACGCCTCACTCCTACAGTCACCCTTCACAGGTGACTCTTAGCTCTAGCATGTTTGTTTGATGTACAACTGGAGCAGGTGTCATTTTCATAATTTTTAAAAAAAACATTCTTTTTCAGCTTGAAATTTTAAAATGCTGAATTGGACAATAATTTGTGAAACTCCATTTAATTATAGTGAGTGTTTAATGGAATTATAGTTTAATCACTAAAGTTGAATTAAAAAAATTCTAGTACATATTCAAAATTGTAAATTTTGTTTAAAAGACTAAAGTCACAAAGAAGTTTCTTTTGAAGTAGAAAATTAACCTATACTGAATAGTAACAGTTAATACAATCCTTTCAAATGAGCCTGAATCCATTTTGATAAGAAAGAAATGTTTGTAATGTAAGTAGAAATAATATACTGATCAGGTTGTAAAAGGAATAAAAATCACTCTTAGCAAGATTGCAGGGAATAAAACAATTGTAAGAGTTCAGCTTACTTGGTGTTATAGAAGGTAATATTTTGTGTCTATAATCTTTCTCATCTTACAGAATGATATGGATTATGCCACATGTTTTATTAGTCATAGGTTAGCCAGATGGGGAGAGCCATCTTAGGAGTTTAGGCCCCATCTTAGGATCTCTCAACTATTTCCTTTTACTCTGAGGAGTTTTCAAGGAGGCTGTTCTCATTAGTAAGCACTGAAGTGACACTGATTTACTGGTCACAGCCTCACATTCATGTGTTGGTTTCTGTATTGAGGCCTTGATAAGATCATGGCATTTTAGTTAACTTTTCAGAGGAAGAAGAGAAAATTAATAAATTGCTACCAACTGCAAATCTTCATGTGTTGCTGCATAAAGAGGATGGATACAGGGAAGTTAGGTTAATCCAGTGCAACAACCAACATAAAATAACTAAGATCTTGCACGGATTTCTCATGTACTTTGTGAGTGAGATTACTTCTTGGTTTTCCTTGACTGGCAGAGTTAAACAGGTTTATATCCTACCCATGGTATGTTCTGATCAACTGTTGGCACACTCGGGTGAAGCATTAAGAGGGTTTATAACCTGGAAACTCTTTCTGGGTTGGGTAGACATGGGTGACGTACACTGCTGATAATAGCATGTCAGTGTTCTCAAGAGTCACTTGAGGGTGAGAGCCATCTTATTTGAAGGTGCTTCTTGTTCTTCAAGCATTAATACTGTTTCTGCTCAGTCATTTCTGGGTTTCTCTGATAAGTGGGAAAGCAGGACATGTAAGTTACATCTAGCATAGCCTTTCCATTTTGAATATTCAGGGGTATTATAGAAGAAAATGGGAATTCTTAAATCATCTATTCCAGTTTGCTTCACACAAATGATTGGTGCTCCCATAGTAAACCTTTTTATAATGATGTAAGGGGTTTTTTTAGCACATAATAATTGCTTTAAAAAAATTAGTTTGAACCATTTCTCAGTATAAACTAACTTGAGTCACATTTGAAAAAGTGGTTTCTATTTCCATGGTGTCATAGCTAAGAGGACTGTAGGGGGCAGCCTATTATAAACAACTGTAATACTCCATCTGCAGTGTCTGTTAACTAAAGAGTTACATTTCATGCTATCACTCATCTTTATATGACAAATGAAACACAAGAATTTATTAAAATTATATAGCAGAATTTCAGGCATCTGGAAAGTTCTATATGAGCAGACAAGATTACAGAAAATGTGAAGTACTGCTTTTAATGTATTAGTACCTTAAAAATCTGTATCTGAGTTAAGCAGTGTTAGAACAATGTGAGCCACAGTTTATTTTCTCTGATCAGTGAAAACAATGTTGATTTTTTTTAAGCATAGTACTGAAAATATATTATACTGTGAAGACTGCCTGAACCAAACTACCATTACTAATATGCCTATGACCTTTCAAGTATTTCTGAAATACTCAAATACATTTTATTCTTTCAGAATTATTTAAAAATTAGCCAAATCCTTCTACCCTACAGCTTCCCTTCCAATGTTCTGTACTTCCATTAAGGGTTATTTGATTTGTTTTGCCTTTCGATGGTTCATGTTCCATCTTTTTCAACAAACAAAAAGTGCTCTTTCCTTCAGTCTGACTTGAAACCTTCAAAGAAGTTGATTGTGTGCTTTATCTCATCTCTTCTGTTTCAACATTTTGTCAAAAAAAATCTTCTTAGTCTCTTTGTTAATTTTTTCTAAAAATAGAAGAAGGCCGTGATTGTTAATTAAATCCCTACATGAAATCAGTAATGGTGTGTAGAGGGGCCCGAGAGTCTTCAGTAACGACTTGCCTTTTGTCATCGCTGCCTGAATGAGGGTGTTCTCCTCTCTGTGCAGGTCTCCCTGGTCAGCATCTGCATCTGTGAAAACCTTTTGAAAGCAGAGTTTCTGCCTTGAGCCTATTCCTAGATCTGGGATCTCAATGTGGATTTTAGCGTAGGGTTGAGGTTTCAGTTTTTGTTGCCACTGATAAGAATTGAGTAAACAGAGACATTGCCTTTAACAAAGGGTGAGAACCAGAAAGAATTTTTTAGCCTATTCAGTGACTCGGTCTTCATTTTGACTGCCTGGTTTGCAGACGTTTACCAGTTCTGTGTCAGCTAAAATCGTATTCGTTGGGGATGTTGTTGGGCTATTATTGTGAGTCTATGATGGAGTGTGTTGCTTGTGAAGGGTGCTGCACTGCTCCTGTAGAAAGTTTATATCACTTCTCCATGATCTTAGAATCTGTTTCTGATGAACTAATAGACTTAACCCCTGCTATCCAATGTTGAGGGAGGGGGATGGGGATGTTAGGGTTATGAGAAGCTTGTTCTTTCCTAGATAGGGTAAGATAGTTCATTATAGAAGATTAGGATTATGTCTTTAATGACTAAAGATATAGAGACAAAATTGGGTTATGATGTGTGACTTATCTAGGCTTATCAAATACCTTTCTAAGTTTAACATATTCTACTTTTGTGAAATATGTTTTAAAAAATACCAATTATATGGGTAATTTAAGTAGAGTATCAGTGTGGATATTGTCTCATTCTAACATTTTCATTATTTTGTGTTTTAGAATTCTGTCACACTTAAGTTAAATGTTGAATGAGATTACAGAGGAAAATGGTAGAATGTAGAGCCCAGAACTGACCGCACTAGTAAAGACAGCTCTGCTGAACATTACACAGTGCTGAGCGAGGTGACTGACTTAGGAATGTGGGAGTGGGTGTTCGTTTGTTTGTTTTATTGTTTTACAATTAGAGTAAATAAAAGTCAGGCAAATTTTCTGACCCTTTGTCATTTTAGACATGACTCTTAGTAAAAGCTTCACTGAGAATTGGCCCCATAGGACCATTGTGTATCTCCCAAAAGAACTGTAGGTTTCAAATTCTTGAGTTTCTTCACCTGTTGGCTTTCCTCCATGTACCCTACCTCATTCAATACAGTTATGTTCAAATTAACATTATATGTGCAGAATAATTAGGCTTTTCTCTTTTCACACAAACTAAAGCCTTTGTATCTGGCCTGAGTAACTAATGCCACCACAAGAGCATGTATGGAACGCTCTTAGTATCTTTGTTGGGGAAAGCAATGCGTCCATTCCTTTCTCTTAGCACGGCTGACGGTGTGCCCACCAATGGAGAGCAGTTACTGTTACATAGAGAGCCCTCGTAGCCTCAGGTTTTGTCACCATGTTCCTCAGCACAGTGCTCCTAGTAGCGTAGCAACATTACAACCTTCTCTCTTTCTTTCTCTCTTGTAAATCAGACCGAAGGGAGGAGCACTTTCACTTCCTTTATAGGATGGAGTGTGGTGGCACAGGGACTCCTTGTGGTGAGTAAACCCTGATTTTTTCTTCTCTACTCTTGGCCAAATTAATCTCCATGCAAAAAGCAAAAGCACCAGCATAGGCCTCATAGCCATTTGAGGATGGAAGCGCTGAAGAAATGGGATTCCCTTTCCTTCGGTAGCATCCTCCTTTGGTCTAAAGCTTTGTCCACATTTATCCCTCAGTGTTTGGCCACAGTCACCTATGACAGTCACCTGTGAAGTGATGACTAATGACTTGAGTGGACCTCAGTCTTTGCTCAGGGCTTAGTCCAGCTCTTGTTCCTAGAAGCACCTTTATTTTGTGTTATTCCAATAACGTTATAAGTCAGCCGCTTCATCCTAACATAATTAAAGGTACAAGAAAAGTGCAAAATTATAGGAGTTTTGGGTTTTTGTTTGTTTGTTTGTTTGTTTTACTATGTGTCAGTCAAACTTGAAAAATATTCAGCTTCCAAGGTCAGGAAAACATCTTGATCTTAGTATTTTATTCTAGTTTACTTTAAGATTATAAAGGGACTTCTCTTAAAAATGTGAACCATGTGAAGTGCATAGTTTTCAAATTTCAGCAGTACTTGTCCTCTCCGCCCTTCAGTAACACGTGTATTTTACAGGGAACTGAGTCACGCTGACGTTTGTCCTGTGTCCATGGCAGAAGGTAGCCTTGCAGCAGGCTCCTCCGCTGGCTCACATTTGGGCTTGCCTCTTTCTTCTTCATCTTGCCAATACCATGTCACTTCACAGTAGACCGTGCCTCCTTCACAGTGGGGCCAATACCATGTCACTTCACAGTAGACCGCGCCTCCTTCACAGTGGGTGCCTCCTAGTGAGCATCATTCTCTGCCATTTGACTCTATTTCCGTGGCTCTATGAGACCTTCAACAGCTCATAGATGTATAATGGTAAAATGTATAACATGGAATTGTTTGTAACAACTGCAAGAGTGTAGTGAAAGTCTTTGTAGGACTTAAAAGGTGAAATTTAGGAATGCAAGAAATGTACTTTGTGTATAGGTGTTTTAACTCGAATATCTCTTAAATTGTGTTAAATATCTTATTTTAAGTTCTATTGAATATCTAGTTTAATTTTCTTGTGCCGCGGGCTGTGATCAAACCGTTACTCTAAGCTAAATTAGGTTGGTATGGTTTGTTTTCTTTTTCTTTTAGTTTGTCCAGCATGTTATTGAGATTTTCAGCATTTACTGAATGAGCTTCCCACAACTGCTCTTTAGCAGCCATTTAACCAGAACTCCAGCCTGAAGCATTATTTGGGTGCCCGTTCCACACTGATTGGCAGCATTATAGATAAGCTCCTTATGGGGTCATCCAAAAATATCCTGGCAGAGAGGAGCAAATGCTGTGATTGGTTCAAGTTGTTGTAATTAGAGAAACTCATTTGAGAGGTTAGATCTTGGAGAAGCTGTGCTGCATACAGGTGTCTTGTAAGGTGCTGCTTGAGAAGTGGTTTTGTTATGGTTTTGCTACTTTCCTTTGTTATTAACGGACATGTGTGGAAAGAAGACCCTTGCTCACAGACACTGTGAAACAAGTTTTATGTTGTATTTGAATGTCTTCTATAATCACCGTAGCACCCAGTTAAGATGTTAGCAGTGGGAGTTTTCACCAGAGCAGGCAGTGACAGACAGCTGAGGACACTGAAGTATATTTTGTTCTCTTTTTTTATTTATATTTTAGAAAAATAAAATGAAAGGTATGTTTGTTTCTTAACACAATAACTTTTCCAAATGATAAATTATATAATGTTAAGTTTACTGACAAGTAGAAAGCCTTGAATTGCTGAGTCATATCAGTTTAGGGTTTCATTTTTTTAAAGTCTTGAATGTCAGTGGTTGTAAAGAGCCTCACCTGCATTAATGCCTCTCAGCATGTACCCTGGCCATGAAACGCAGGACTACTCAGCATGTTTCCTCTTGATATTTGAAGTAGGAGTGTGTTTGTTGTTGACAGAAGAATCACTGCTCCTAGTCCTAGCCTTGTGTGGAGTAGGGCATGAAGTCTTCTCAGTTACCAATTAGCCCTTGACTAATTGAAAAGTGGGGCTCTAAGTGGAGTGCATAGGAAGTGGATGATAAAATTTACCCTGCTTTCCATGAGAATGAGGCCAGAATCTCTGTGGGAGGAAGGGGATCAGCGCTGGAAAAAGGAGAGTGGGGATAGAAGTAATGGGGTGTATTCTGCCCACAGCTCTAACTTGAGCTGCATAGAAAAATCCGTTAGAATTGTACATCTGTTGGAGGGCATGTGATCTGACTAGGCCTTTATGTGTGTAGGCTCACTAGAATGTCTTCCCATCTACTTACAGCCCTTCCTGAGTGTGTGTCCTTTTTATACCTGCTGTGACCCATGTTGTATCCAAACTTACTGGTAACCCATACTACAGCCGAGTTATAGGAACAGTTTAAAAGAATTACACATTCTTTTGGAAAAGCCCTACTTATGTGGGCAGGCTGAGAAGAAGCTGAACAGAACAGATAGATAGTCAAGAAACTCCCAAGAGGTAGATGTGCAGCTCAGAGGCCAGGAGCCCAGTAGCAGATGAGTTCAACCCACACTGTTGGTAAAGATGAAGTGGCCACAGCTCCTGAAGTTGAATCTGCTGTAGGTGAGAAGTCTGCACATTGGTCTAGAGGAGGAAGCCTGCAGTAGACGCAAATGGATGTTCTTTCTCCATCTTGTTTTCTCACTTACCTTAGGCTTGGTTACCTTACCTTAGTTACCTTACGCTCAGAAGGAAGAATCATGAAAACTTCAAGTCCTGTCACAAAGAACTAACTTTTACAGTAAAAGATTATCCTACAAACCAGTTACAAAATGGGGATGGGGGAAGAAGATATGAGGATAAGATTCATTGGAGAAGTGAATAAATCATAAATATATAAATGAGTCATTTAGAGCAAGACCTGGTAGCACTGGCCTGTAACGGAAGCTGTTTGGGAGGCCAGGGCAAGAAGATTGCACACGCGAGGCCTTCCAAGGCATCTGAATAAGACTTGTCTTAAAGTCTTTTTAAAGACTATTTTAAATGGAGGTATGGTTCAGTGGCAGAGTTCTGAGCTAATGTGAGCAAGGCCCTGGGTTTTCTCTTCACCAGTATCAGCTCTACTTCCAAGGTAAAGTAACATTGAAACAGTACTGGGTTCTGTTTTTCACTAGTGCAGCTGGCAAAAATTCAGAAGTTGGTCATGTGTTGTTTTGGAACTCATTACACCGCAGGCTTCTCAATATACTGCTAACAGAAGTTTAAATTGGCACAGCCTGAAGGAGGCCACATTGGCTGTTTCTACCAAAATATCAAACAAATATAACTTTACACCTATAATTTAAGGATTTATAATACAGATGCAATTTTACTTATGAGACATGTATATTGTGCTAGCTTGTAGTTTGAAAAGAATAGAAATTTGTCAAGATATAGCTGGAAAAATTATAGCATGTTTTCTATAAAGATATGAGGTCCTTTGACCACTATGGAAAAATCTGGAGCCAGGCATGACTGTAATTTAAGCACTGGCCTCAGACTCTTTATGTAGCCAACCAGAGCTGTTACTAACTACAGTGGAGAAGGTGCAGAGTGGTGTGCATAGAACACCACTAGGCCATGAATACAGTAAGGTATGCCTCCCCAGAAAGCTACTGCTTTAAAGAGTGAGCAGCAGCAGGTGCCTTCCTGCCCTCTTCAGTTCTGATCCACTTCTGGTTGTTGTGCACGCAACAGAAAGTGTCCTGTTACACAGTCGTCTGGGTAACCATCCTTATTAAAAATTTTTAAACATCAACCTGATTTTCACTGTGACCTTGGTATGCTGTTATATGTCCAGTAAAAATGAATTATTTTGAGAACACAGAGTAAGACTATTTCTATTACCTGTATGTTTCAGGGATAGACGTTTGCTTCAGCCTGCACAGGTGTGTGACATTTTAAAGGGTGTCATTTTGATAATCTGCTACTTTATGATGCACTATGTTGACTACTCCATGATGTACCACCTGATAAGAGGACAGTCTGTCATCAAGCTCTACATCATCTACAACATGCTAGAGGTAAGGCTCCTACATGCTCAGGCTGGTCCTGATGCCTGCAGACTGGCCAGTACTCGAGTCTAATAGTAAAGAGGAAGTAGGCAAAAAAAATGTTTGCTGTAGCTTCTGGTGAAGGTGCTTCCTTAACTTGAGAGTCTTGGCACAATGTGGGTTAGGATATAGTGGGGCTTGGGAGCTAAGCTTTTATCAAGGTAACATCTGAGCCATTGGTTCTGGATCATACTCAAAGATGTTTAAGAAAAGGTACCAACTGCAAGTACATATGCTGTCAGACTGAATATTTATTAGAAACCCATTTATCTATTGGTTTTGTTTGTTTGTTTATAAGAACTTAAGGATTCTGAGTGGCTATTAATTATTTGCTTGGTATACTAAATTTATATTAAATTGCTTTGAACTTTTTAGTTCAAATTTCACAACATTTTAGGTTTTAGTTTTGTTTTGTTTTGTTTTGGTTTGGTTTTTTTTGCCAGAGACCATAAGAATATATAGCAGATGACAATTGATATTCATATGGTCAACCACCAGATGAATAACTCTCTGATGGAGGAACTTTATCAAGCAAAGCTTTTGAGGCCACAGACTATGATGAATGCTGTTTGTTTCTGTCTGAAATTTTTCTCATGTGCTGTTACAATTCTTTCCTAAAAAGAACACTGAGGGGGTTCTTTAGGTAGTATGTTGTTGCCATGGGTATACTGGGCACATTCATCAGTGGATTATCAGGAAGATGACTTCTCCTTAAACTGTATAATTTTGATAAGTAGAAAATTTACAAGGATATGCTTCACTAGAACTATTGTTCCACGAGAACTATGAGATACTTAGGCCTTGTTTTGTATCACTGGCTCAGGCTGGCATAAGAAAATAATAGTACAATTAAATACAATTAGCTGATTTAAGACCTTAGAGTAAATTCTAAGTAAACTAGATACTCCTACAAATAAACCTTTACAGAAAATGCACAAGGACAAATTCCAAAGTATCTGATTGTTGAACCAGGGTCAGGCATAAAGCAACTTTAGTGCTAGCTGCCAGCTCCTAACTTGCTAAGAAGTCTTGCTGGTACACATTAAATCATAACTCCCTGTACAGATTCCTCAGCAATAGACTCTCAGCATAAACTCCTAATCTAAGTTTTATGTTACAAGACTCAAGGTGCAGCCAAATAACTGTTTGTTGCTTAGGTCCTGAAGTTTATGTGAGGTATACTAAAGAGGCTGGCTGACAGCCAAATGTTGCCGTGGTTACTCACTCTGCTGGCTGCCCAGTCAGCACAACTTTCTTAGTTTCAAAGAAACTGATTTATCATGTCTATTATTATAATGGCTCTGCTTCTTATTGTTTACTCAAGAAATGTAATGTGACCCTCAAGATTTAGCTCATATATTGTCTAGAGCTTTCTATTGAGAATATAATAACTATGTAAAGACAGAGAGAGGAAGAAAATTATCAAGATGAAGTAAAAGAAAAGTTACTATCAGAACACATGTTCTTTTCCTAATGCCCCTCAGAAAGTTTAGTTTCTGCTGACATCAGGGATATTTCTACAAACCCTAGGTGCAGTCTTGGATTGTATCTCTACAGACTGTAATAGGGGTTTTCTTTTTTTGTTTTTTACAAAGACTAATTTGACAAAGCTGATTCTGATTCCATAAATGTATTGAGTACTCAGCATGAGCCACGAATAAGTGGAGGAAACTTTGTTCTTCTTCAGCTTCCCTTCCAGAATCATAAAACTCGGGTTTCCAACATTGAAGTTTAATCCAATTGCTGGTAAAAATACTTAACTGAGCAGTTATTCTACTGTTTCTCTCTGTAGGTAGCTGATCGACTGTTCTCCTCCTTTGGACAAGATATCTTAGATGCTCTCTACTGGACAGCCACAGAGCCTAAAGAAAGGAAAAGAGCACACATTGGAGTCATCCCTCACTTCTTCATGGCTGTTCTCTATGTTTGTATCCTTTTAGATTTAGTGGACATTCTGGCCACCAGTGTGATTTTCTCCACCCCACTTTGTTTACCTGCCCTACACAAAATGAGGTGTTCACGAAGATTAAAATGAAGTCCCCAATATCTTTTGAAAAAATGGTTGTATTTCCACTGTTAATGAGTTTAAGACCTTCTGGATACACAGCTTTTTCTTGTGATTGATTATAAGGAAAAGTTGATGCCTGTCTATAATTAATATTCGTAGCTGTGTTACTCTCAAGTTTTCTTTATGTTTGCAATTTACATTATACAGTTTGGGAGACTGTGTTTGTCTGTATGTGCAATATGTGCTTCAAGTTTTGGAGAAGAAAAACTTGAAGCGTGTGTGCATGCTTGTACTTCTGTTTACACTCACCTAGATGTACATACATGTGCTTATCTACAAAACCAGGACTCATTCACAGGACTCTGTCATAGTTTTTCCTAGTATCAGTGACACTTTCAAAAAATTAATACTTGGGAACAAAGTGGGACAAAGCTTGTTTCCATTTTCGTGTAACAAAGGCAAATTATTCTATGTGCAGTATAATATCATTCTTCATGACACGAAGAATAATCTGAGACATATCTTACCATTTTAATCTTCTGTATCACTTGAGTAACCAGTGAAAAACAACTTCACACTAACTTTTGTGTTCACTTTTAAAACTTTGAATTATAATGCAGAATGTATATCTCTTTGTCTCTTCTCATCATCTAGCATAGTTTCTTCAATTTATTTAACACCTTTTTGAGAGCTTGATTCTTAAGTACTGTGCCAGGTACCAGGGGTTCATTTCTAAACAATGGATGTACAGATTTCCTCTCTGCTTCTGCTTGTTTCATGTGGACTCTATATATTTTATCACTCTATATATTATATCAAACATGATAAGAAAATATCTGTCAGTCAGATTAGACTTAGAAAGTAAGATCATTTCTCACATTTTTGATATTGGGTTAATTATTCTGAAAACAAGTTTTTTCCTTGACCAACACTTAGTTCTTCATGCAATTCTCATAATGGTTCAAGCAACAACTCTCAATGTGGCTTTTAACTCTCATAACAAGTCACTGCTCACCATCATGATGTCCAACAATGTAAGTGCAAAATTGTACTTTTGTTAGCTTAGGAAGGGCCGTCACATGAATACTGTCATTTTGTGGAGAGAGTTGATTTTTACAACTGTTAAATGACAAAAACGATATTTCTGTTGTTTCAGTTTGTTGAAATTAAAGGAAGTGTTTTCAAGAAGTTTGAAAAGAACAATCTCTTTCAGATGTCAAATAGTGGTAAGTAGTCAGATTCTGATTGTAGTTCCAATTAACATTCATTGAAAGTGACTCATTACCATAAACAAATGTTTAATAGCTTTTTAATGAAAAGTAATTATATTTTAAAACAATCTTTTGCTAAACAGATTAATATTTAGTAAAGTATTTTTTACCTAGTAGTGGTAACATCTGAATAAACATTAAATGAAAAAATTTGACCCCTGGCCTCCTCTAAAAAAGTTAACTCAAACCAGTTTATTCCCATTAGCATAATTGCTTCATCTTAAAATTTCTAAAATAAAGTAGAAGAGAATATATCCACAAGTTTTGTATAGGGAAGCATTTTTAGAGACTACACAAAAAATTACTAACTATAAGAACAATATATAAGTTGGATTTTAAAATTTTAAAAATATATGCTGATTAAAACTTAAAGGGACTGGAGAGATGGCTCAAAGCCTAAGCACTGGCTGCTCTCTCAGAGGACCTGTGCCTGTAACTCCAGTCCCAGACATCCATCGCCCCTCTGGTCTCTATGGGCACAGACATACTCAATAAAAATGAAGGAAGAGAATTTTTAAAAAATGAAAAGGCAGATCATATTTATATTAAGAGAAGAAAGTTGAGGTTATGTATATCTGAAAAAAGGACTTTATCATCCCTGAATATGTATCACAAATTCTGCCCGTTATGAAAAAGTGATCTGATTTAGAGTAAAACTTGGATTTTGAAAATAAAAAATTTTGAACTGCAAGCAAGCTCACACAAAAGTGTTTAGCATCATTAGGGAAAATGTTACTAGGGAAACACAAAGGGAAATCAAATGAGACATCACCTCATGACCACCAGAAGCTTCTGTTGACTGCCAGTGCCAAACTTGGGAAGACGGGGACAACTGGCTGTCTATGTGGATGGTATGAGTGTGAACATTGTGACTACTCCGGAAAGCTCTGGGAATTACTGTGACAGCTCTACTCACAGTAGCCCCAAAGGGGAAACAACCCAGGAGCAACAGGAACATAAGTAAATGGTCATCCATACAGACCATGTCATACTACTCAGCACGTAAAGGAAAATGGAGGCTGGGAAAGTAGCCTGGTTGCTAAAGTGCTTTGCCACCCAAACCTGAATACCTGACTTTTTTGTGAGAACACGTAAAGCTGGGTGTGGTGGAACACACCTTTTATCTCAGTCTTGGAGATATAAACTTATAAGCTGGTATATCCCTGAGGGAGCTAGCAGCCAACCTGACATGGTCGTTGAAACCCACACACACACACACACACACAGCATAGTGAAGGCCCCTATCAAAAGAGAGGTGTATGGGTCCTGAGAACAGCACCTCTGGCTTCTACGCACATTGACACAACACCAAAAAAATGAAATGAAAATAAAGGAAAAATGAATTATTGATATCCTGCTATGTACATCTCAAGCATTGTGTGCAGCAACAAACACCAGCCTCAAAGGGACAGATTTATTAGTTCATTTGTTTGAGGTCTGCGATCAGACAGAATTAATGTATGATGACAGAAATAAGATGGGACATGTCTGGAGGAAGGGTCAAAGGCTCTTTCTTGATGGCAGAACTCTTTCATTTCTAGTTAGAATGGTGCCAAAACATTACCAACCTGTACTCAAGGCTTATGCGATTCGTCATATGAAGATTAATGACAGAAAGAATGGTGTATGAATAAAGTAAAACAAACAGCATAGAATTAGAGTTGAAAACTGTTCAAGGAATAAAAACAAATGGAAAATGAATAAGGTCTAAACAATTCTATGAGGCTGTCCATAATGGATCTGAAAGCTCTGAGCCACAGCATCATTTATATGAGATTTTTCTTTACTATGAAAAACCTTTTTAAAGATTTGAGGTATGTTTTAGTAAAGCTTATAGTTTATTAAGTAAAAGATTGGCTTCAAGGTGTTTGTAAACATTAAAATATAAAAATAGAAAATACTGTACTAAAACTTTTTAATATTCAAGTTTTATTTTTTATCTTGTGAACTTTACTTAATACTTAGTTATCATTTTTAAATTATAAACTTGTATCTATCGTAAATGGTTGGTTTTCATTCATCTTCTTCTATTTTGAGTCACCTGTCTTCTGAGCTGGTTTCATCAGGAGCCCCCAAGGGTTTTCCCTCTCCTACTGCTGCTCTTCCAGCTGAGGTAGCTGTGGCATTGTAATAGTGCAAGAGTCGCATGCAAGCTTAAATACTGCTCTCCCTCTGGCTCCATTATGCTCAGAAGCCTACTTGACTTGCTTCAAATGATATGCTCAGTTTCCTCCAAGATAATTGGGTGAAGAACCAAGTTTGTCTTATACAGCCATTTTTAGTAGGATGGTTAACATGAATACATTTCTTTGTTAACTTTGTTAATGAAAGTTAGAATTTAGCATACATACAGGGATAGATCTGTAAATAACTATAAATTTCAGCTAAAGGTACATTAAAGAAAGTATCCCCATGAATTCATACTCATCTCTAAAGAATTACAGCAAATATTTCCTCCCTTTGGGCTGATTTTGCTGGAATTATGTTTGGACAGATTTTTGAAATCATGTGAAAGAGTATGCACATGTATTATGGAGCTAGTCAGAATGTGCACTTGAAAACCCAACATATGCTCTTCCAATTTCTGTATTTGTACCCTGCACCTCAAAACTCATTGCTATCTATACCTTACAAGTGGAATTGTGTAAGGATTCATGCCCTGGTTTCATGGTGAGCACAGTGTTTGTGACCACTGACTGAGCTCAGAGACTTAAAAGTATAGTTCAGACCCACAAGTGAGAAATTTGGCAGCTCCAGAAAGCAAGGTACCAGCTCTGACTGGAAGAGTTTAAGAATTTAGGGACGGCTTAGACAGTAGCTCATCCTCTGAGAGGATTTGCAGTGGAGGGAAAGTCTGGTCATGTTGAAGAGCAACACTGGGAAATGAAGAAGCAAGGATGGTCCCACAGAGGACACTAAGGTGAAATTTAAATGCAGCATGCTAACAGTTGATGCCACAATCAGGTGGTCTGGAAGCTATGCTATTTGAGTGACAGCTCCCAGGCTTACACAGACACACACATATGGTACACATTCTCTGTCACACACACTTATTTCTTGACTACATGGTATCTTGGGCTCCTAGAAAAGAAATAGCAGCTGAAAAAATTAAATATATAATAGCCTCTAACAAGAATTCAATTCTTTATTTTCATTAAATTCATTCCAATTAATCAGCTAGTTATTAACTTGGGGCAAACACCACTCTGAAACCTAATTCTGCATAAACACACACAAAAATTCTTTGCATACCACCAAGCAGTGCTATTACAATGCCAGTATTCTCTTAAGTAAGAAATTGGATACATATATTGTTAGATATTTCCTGGAAGCACACAAGTTCCATTTTACCCAAAGCCTTGTATTTTATTCTGTGATTCTGTTTATTCTTCTACTAAATAAAAACACTCGTCATGTATTCCCAAAGACTGTTGGAGGCATCTAATGACTCTGTTTAAATTTTTTTATTTTCATACTAGAAATATGTTGGAAAACAAAGTAATGGCTTGCACACATGGGTATGTGTGAATACACACAGAGTCTACTGTGGCTGTAGGAAATATTCTAAACAGAAGTCATGTGAAGACTTTTTTGTCACCAATCCCTATGACTGTAAACATTGCTCCTAAGTTGTATAAAACATTATGAGAGATACAAAGATGACTTAGAGCATATGACAGAAGGTAATAGGTTATATACAGCTAAATAGTGCGGTGTTTTGTATGAGGGACCTGAGCACTGTGAATTTTAGTATTTAAAAGGGAACCCCATGGATTCTAAAAATCACTTTATTTTTGGATAGATGTTTTAGTAGAATTATTTTAATTACTTCCCTATTTGATGCATTTTAGCACATAATGTCCAATTCTCTCTCTCTCTTTTAAGATATTAAGGAGCGATTCACAAATTATGTACTTTTGCTAATAGTGTGTTTAAGAAACATGGAACAGTTTTCTTGGAATCCAGGTAAGTGCCTCTTGAGTCAAATGTGGTGTTCTTAAGTTTATTCTTAAGACATATCAAGACTGAGTAGTGGTGGCACACACCAATAATCTCAGCACCTGGAACACAGTGGCAGGCAGATCTCTGAGTTTGAGACCAGCCTGGTCAACACAAGAGAAACCCTATCTTCGTCTTCTTTTTTTTTTTAGTTTTCAAAAAACAAAAACAAACAAATAAATAACTTATTCTTTTACATGGAGTAAAGTCATTGCTAAAATGGCTGTCTGTACCAATGTTCGTGTATTGGAAATGGCTCTTCCAAAGCTATGGACGTATCATACTCTGGAATGCGATGCTGTCATTTCTCATAAGACCCATGTGGCAGAAGTTCTCGTGCAATAAGCATACTCCACAAAGCACAGTAGCACAGGGCTTTCTGTTGGAGCTGTAGTTACTGTGGGTACTCTGGTTCCCATCAGCTAGAGCCTTTGCTTTTCCTCATATTTACCTATTTTTTTTTAACGTGGGGGTGAATTTTAGAAATAGAATAAAAATCATTAAATTGTGTTGTTTATATACCCTTCTGAATCTTGGCTGACAAGAAGTTGTCAGAATTTCACAAATGTTCACTCATCTGGTTAGCAGTCAGACATTACTATGCACCATCCCTGGCAAGTAGCTCAGCCCTGTGCAGCTGTAAAAGTGGTGAGGAGTGTGTAGACTTGAGAGCTGATGGTGTAGAAGGTGACTGCAGTGAGGGACTTGCTCAGATAGCTCAGGTCATTTATAAGCTTTTTTTTTTTTTTTTCTTAATGTACAGTTTATTCTTAATGAAACAGGCAGTGCTTCATGTTTCTTGTTACTTCTGATATTGCAGATGTCCTAAGCATCTGAAGCCTCTTGCTACCTTACTTGACTCATGGCTTGTTCTTAATTGTTTCATATTTGAAGAATTAGAATTGCATATAAAGTGATACTAAGTTTGGAAATACATTTCCAGAGGGTTACCTTCTTAAAGAACTTGTAAGGTCAAATTGGAGATCTAAACAGCTTTAATCAGAAAATAGATCCAAAGGCCACTTGACTTATGGTGGAAAAGCCCCTCACGCTACATACCTGATTTTGTGATATCTAAATGCTTTCAAAAATATTACCTTTGCCCTTATATGTGTGCACATGCATGTCCTCACTCGTACCTGTGTATACATTTGCTCACTCATGCAGAGGTTAGAAAACAACTTTTAATACTTTACTCATTTCACAGTGGTAGTTCTGGGACATGAACTCCAGTGGTCAGGCTTGGCAGCAAGTTCCTTTACCCACTGAGCCATTTCTCTGGCCCCTACCTGGATGCTTTTGCTGCATAGTGTTGGCAAGATCAGCTAACCATTTCCACAAAAGACAGAGAGCATGTATAGGTGGAAGTTTCCAGCCCAGCCTAGCCCCAAGGTCCAAACCCACCCGCGACTGCTTAGTCCCAGACAGTCATACAAAGGCCTATGGCTCAGGCTCATTGCTTGTTGTTTTGTAATGGCGACTTCACTCCACCCATTTCTGTTAACCTATGTCTTGTTAGGTGGTTCTGTATCTTTACCTGTGCTCCATTACATCTTACTTCTCTCAGCAGCCTGCACCCTTCTTTCCCTTTATCTCCACTTCCATTTCCTGCCTGCCTCCAAGCTGCCTCTTTATTAACAAATGGTAATGAGCATATTCAGTGTACAGAGAGACATCCCACATCAGACATGTGTGACTGGCCCCAGGATCCCAGATGCAATAGTCCCACAGGAACAGAATTGTTATGCCAAAGGAAGTCCTGAGCCTTGTAAGGACTGGACATGTAAATTCCTATAATCATGCTTTGAGTCTCCTTCATCACCACTATGCAATGACAGAGAAACACTGCTTTGACACTTCTGTTTTGGGGGTTTGTTGTTGTTGTTTGCGGGGGGGGGGGGGGGGGGGAGGGGAGGGTTGTCAATTGCTTTCCTTTTGTGCCCAGGGTAACTAATAACAAAAATACAATTTTGTATGGAAAGCACATTGCTGCATGCCAAGTATCTCAGTTAAATCTTACAGTAGTGAAATGTAAACATTCTATTATCCTTATTTTGTAGATTAGGAAGCTAGAATTTAGACGCTTAGACAGTTTGTCTAAGAACATAACAGGAGTTGGCAGCATTTGGCATTAAGAGTCCTAGGGGAGTTGCCAGTCTCAGAGAAGCTGCCCACATGACCATGTAGGCAGCCCTGCCCTCTGGTAGTCCATGCTGAGTTGCTGTAAGCCCCTGCTGGCATTTCCAAACATCTGTCTTTATTTCTGCACTTCTCCAGTTCCTGTTAGGATGCCTATGGATATGTTTGTCAGTTATAGTACTGAATTGAGATCTTACAAAAGTAAGCAGATATGGTGAGTTATGTCTTTGTGGCTCTGAAATAAATGAACCATTTTTAGATCATGGTGATCAAGGAGCTTTTCTCCTTTTGGCTTCAACACATGTGCTAGGCACTCTGAGGACGCAGTTACTCTAGTCCTCTCTCCAGAGTGTGGTGTCCTCACAGGGCCTGCATGTGAAGCGCTCCCAGGACAGTGCAAACCTCTGAACATCACTTATCCTGTAACTTAGTAAAGCGTGACTGGCAATAAAGGTTATAATTAATGGAATGCTAGTTCTCCACTATCCATTTAAAGTACTGGACTGTGCCCTATTGGAGATTCCAGACTTCTGGGAACTAAAGTACAGATTCTGTTTATATGAAGAGGTCTATTGTCTATCTTCCCTGCTTTCTAGATCATCTCTGGGTGTTGTTTCCTGATGTCTGTATGGTGATTGCATCAGAAATTGCTGTGGATATTGTAAAGCACGCCTTTATCACCAAATTCAATGACATCACTGCAGATGTATGTATTTCTAGCAATTTCTATTTACTGTGTAACCTTTGGTTTATTTTATTTATGAAAAATGAATCATTAAAGTCATACTGAGTCTGTTTTAAAATAGAATCATCCAAACCTTGATGAATTTGCAAAATAATTCCTATTTTAAAAAAAAATGTCTGTGAATATAAATACCTAAGTCCTAGGAGACATTTTACTTGTAAACTCACTTGAGGAAGCTTCAAGGGATTTGCTTTATGTTGTAGCCATTTTCTCTAGGATCTTTAGAAATAGCTCTGCTGCTGTAAATCACTGCACAGACACATGAAGGTGTCACAGCCTCTTCCTCAGTTACAAACAGAATTGACACAGCACTTTCCTTGATTCTCAGTTTTTTGGGTTTTGTTTTTGCTTTTGACAACTTATTTATTGTTTAGCTCAAAATTAAGGGCAGAGTCAGTTGCAAAATTCTGTTTCTGGTTTTCTAAGTGCTTGAAGCAAGGCAGGCATCTAAAATGAATTCGCCATTTTCTCTATGGCTTCCTGGATACAGTATGTTCTCTTTTCATAGGGTCATTTCTCAGTAGCTGAAGTTAAAATTAAGGGTTTGATTCAGATAGTCATGCCATTTTTAGTGGAAATACAGTTGTCACTCTCTCTAGTGGCTGCTACACTGGTTCTGATGAATTCCAGTCTGTTTCTGTTTTACTCACTTTCAGCATCCCGGGGGGAGGTATTGTTGTGGTTAAATACTCAGTAATAATATTTAACTGTGCACTCGAAGTTCCAGATTTTTTTTTTATATATATATATTACTGCTTCAAGCAGCCGCTTCTTCCTAAACTCTAAACTCTGAGAGTGATGGTCATTGGCTATTGCTCCTCTTTGAAGCAGCTCAGGGAAGAGGGAAGCTGACTGTTTCCTCAGGCTGTAGGTATCTCCTTGTTCATTAGCATCTGTCTAATGTTAGGAAGTAAGTTAGGAAGCATGTTTATCTACAGTGTCTAAACCTTTCCACTACATCTTACTTTTTTTCTTATTTGTCTTCAGGTCTACAGTGAATATAGAGCCAGCCTTGCTTTTGACCTAGTTAGCAGCCGACAGAAAAATGTGAGCATCTCGTTAATGGTGTTGTCTGAAATTAACTTTCCAGTGGTTAAATGTACTACAAATAAAACTACACACTTGAACTTGTCTTTTTCTAGACACTAAATATTTACACAGCAATAACATTAAACACTGTATGTTTCTGCAGTATTGTAGCAATGATATAACTTCTTATTTGAGGTATGGTGATCTTTTAGATTCCTGCGTCCTTCTGCTCAGTTACGGAGCAGGTGCTGCCGGGAAGCCACTCTGCTCCCTTCTGTGCATCCCACACCTGTTCAGAGCATTTGCTGCTGAGTAGATGGCGCTTTCTATCAATAACTAGACTGAGTGAGTTCTTTTCTCCTTTCCTGCAGGCATATACCGACTACAGTGACTCAGTAGCACGGAGAATGGGGTTCATTCCTCTCCCACTAGCTGTCTTAGTAAGTTCTTGCTTTCTGTTTTTATAATGAGAAGATGGTCATTATCATAGACGTCAGTATGTATAATCAGTTTGTCCTTTAAATCCTAAATTCATTATTCCTTTGGATTCTGAGCTGTCCTACAGAAAAGTGACATCACAGGACTACTTATCCAAATAGCTTCCTAACAATGAGACCATTCTTCTACTTATGTATTGAGTAAAGAATTTTCTTCTCTAGTTTATATACCCTGAGGTGAGCATTGCAGTAGCTACTAGAGCATAGAGGTGGCAGCATGACTTGTCCTGTGATGTGCTAGGTGCTGTCAATGCGGTGCTTAGAATTTATGCTGAGGAAATAAATGCAGAATGCACAGCACGAGTGGTGAGCAAGTCCAACCATTGTAGTCTGCTTACACCTTCTATACTACTGGATCCTGCATCAGAATCTGTAGAGCTGTCTTTTTATCCAAAGACCAGAAAGTATTGTATGCACAGGAAAGCCAGAAGTCATAGCAGCTGTGTTTAGATGGTGAGTGATGATAGTTTAATGTTAAATTTCAACAAGTTAACAGATTAAACCATATCCTATACATTGTTATGGTTTTCATTGTTTATGATATAGTGATACGAATTTCTTTTGTTTTGGAAAGGAACTCCTAAAATTTTGAAGAAACTCAGATTTTAATGGTTATTTAGTAAAAGTTAAAGAGGTTTAAAAAAATAGCATGTCAAATTTTTCTATTTTTATTTCCTGGTATTAGAAACATGATATAATAAACAGTCATGAGGGTAAATCTAGATTGTGCAACTGTTTTTCAGTAAAAAGGATTAGCTAAATGGCAGTAGCCCTTTGTATGCTAGAGGCTGTGACACAGGTAAGGGCTCCATGGTGGTTTCTCAACAGTAAGACTTGGTGGAACATATGACAGTACATCTCATATCTTATTTCTGTTTTTGTCTTGATTTGTAGCATTTTAATTATATTTAAGGCATCCCAATAGAGTCGTGACATCACTGCTTTATTTCTGTGTAGTTGCTCCTAGCATCTTCACCTGGGCATTTAAATATTTTCTCTGAGCTGCTCTCACGAGATTCATTCAACAGGCTTCCATGTCTATAGCTCTGTTACCTACAAAACTAGGTGTTAGCCATAACTAACCAGAGGCATCTAAGTCATTCATTGTGTGCTTAGTTTCTTAAGCAGTGAAATCTTCTTTGTTCTATGTTACTTGCAAGTTATTGGGAACTCTTAAAGAATTTGAACAATGAACAGGAAAACAGGAATGAGAAAAATGCCCATCCAGTGTTATCTCTAGCAAGAACTAGATGATCTTCCTCAGATAGACCTTATAGACTGAGTTTTCCCCTCTTCTGTTAGGTGGAAGTAAAAGCACCTCAATGAATAGGCTCGCGAGACATCTGAGCCTGTGGCTCAGCCCAAGCCTCCACAGACGCCATAGAGGCACACTGTCAATGAATTGGAAAGTCTAGACCCAGCTTCTTAGAATTAGATGCAAATATACTCTAAAATGTTAAAATAAAGAAGAAAAAAATTTTACATATTAACTAATAACGCTATGGTTGTGTTTTTTTTGTTTGTTTGTTTGTTTGTTTGTTTGTTTCTGGCCAGCTTATTAGAGTTGTTACAAGCTCAATTAAAGTACAAGGAATCCTGTCCTATGCCTGTGTCATACTCTTCTATTTTGGGTAAGATTGACTATTCTTGAATATGTTTTGACATTACAGTAAAGTATGTATAACTGCAAGATGTAATAGAAGCTAATTGCACCCAAAAATACTTTTCCTATTCTGTGTACTTAAGTTTGAATCTTTAAAGCAAAAGTTTATGCTAATGTCTTTTTGTGTAAAATTTATATTCCACCCATACTTCATTGGTGGGGGGAGTTTTTCAATACATTCATTTTTCTGTATTTAGAAGCACTTGATTTTCCTGTGTGCTTACCAAGCTTAATATTCAGCATACTGGGCCTTCTGCAGATTTGTTAATCCCAATTAGCTTACGTTTCTGATTGGGTAACACAAGCAGGAAGTAAACAGTTTCATTTATAATAATCATAAATGATAACAAGAAAATGGTGATGTCGAATGTTATTTTGCCAGTGTTCAATTTTTCAAGAAGTGAACTAAAATAAATAGCCCACCTGAGTTCCGATGACTGTGCCTAAAGGGAAATCTGGGGAGCCCATAGCTGAGCTGGCTTATGTGGGGTGCCTGGGCATGAGTGTTGGAGAAAGCTATCTATGGGATAGTACAGCCCTGAGCACCTCCAGAGGAAACGGTTTGGGGCTGAGAAGCGGAGCAGGAATGATTTCAGCTCTACCTTCCCACAGAATCTGGGATGTTCCGGCTTCATGTCTGAGTATTTTGTATATCTTTCTGGTCCTGTGTAATGCCTGGAACATGATGGGTGCTTAGACAAGGTCACTCCTGTGGGCGTTGCACTTGGGATCCCTCACTTGTTGCAAGTCTGAATGCTTCCCAGTGCCTGTCTTAGTCCTCCTCCTGCAGAGCGTGTCTGGGTAAGGTGACTGAGTGCGGTTATTCCAGGTGTGTACACCATACCTGGTATATGCTGTGCTGAGCATTGGACTCGGGGACTTAGCATTGTGCATGCTAAGTACATGCTCTGCTAACTGAACTACATCTCCAGCCTATACTTCCTATGTTGTTGTGAGACAGGATCTCACTTAGCCAGGCTGGCCTTGAGCTCGCTATGTACCAAAAGCTGGTTTTAAGCTCCTGATTCTCCTTTCTCTATCTCCTGAGTGCTGGGATGACTGGCAGCATGCCACCATAGCCAGCTCTCTTAAGTTATTTGACATTAAGTTTTTTACATTAAATTTTACATTAAATTATAGAAATTTTCCTGTATACTATCTTTTCAGATAACAGTAAAACTGCTATCCCAGAAAATTGTCGTTTATTTTCGTCTTCTGGGCTCTTCTCATCTTTTCCGGCATTTATTTTCTCTGAGCTCTTTCTTCCTTTGACTGTAATCACACTGGCTCTCCCCCCCCCCCTTTCCTTTTACTAATATGCAAAAAGTGTTCCAATGGCACACTGAAGACATGTTGGAACTTTCAGCTCCATGCTATTTTTGAGGGTTAATATTTAAGGAGGTGTCTTTGTGCTTAGCCTACATAACAGCAGATACTAAAGTATTTCTTAAGAATAGAAAAAGTCATGTACAAAACTTCTGTTGTACAGGTTCTCACACCCTGCCTTTGGTGTTCTTAGCATAGTTCCCTGCTCTGACTTGCTTCCGTCTTGATTTAAAGCTAATTGCTCTCAGATCTTGACCATAAATTAGAAAAATGAAACTTGAGTATTGCATACTTAGAAACCTGTCACATGCCGATCATTTGCCCATTACAAACTTTATAATAGAGACAAAAATTTACATAATCCAGATATACAGAAATGGGAGCTATTACAAAAGAGTTTTCTTATGTAGCCCATATACAAAGCATCTTAAGATTACACAGGAACATTAATTGACATGGAAAAATATTTGTAGAATATAAAATATATGGGAGGTGATATGTAAGTAACTACACCAGAGTAATAAAGGAACAGGCTTGTTTAAGACTTCTCTATGCTGAACATGGCTCTGTGCCTCTCAGTCTCTCCTGAGCAGCTGTGGAGGATTTTGCCCAGGTCAGTAAAGGACTCTACTCACTCACTGACCCCAAATCCCTCTTCCTGCTCCTACTTTGCCTCCAGCACAGGCTGTAAATAGACCCCATTTCTGCACAGCAAAAAGGTACAGACATTGTACACAGAGCAGAAAGCTAATAATATACTTGATGCCACATAGGGAATTTGAAATGGTCTTTATTTCTTGCTCATCTGCATCTACCTGTTTTATTGTTAAAGAATTCATGTTGGATTGTCTATAATAGGAAAAGCTGCTGGCTGATAGAATTTCTCACGAATTAGAGTGTATTGGAAGTCTTCCCTTGTGATAAAGAGCCTTGGGAAACTCAAGCTTTGTACAAGGACTCGGCATCCTCTAGCCCTCCTAGACTCCTAGCTCTACCACTCACCCTGTCCTGCATCTCAGAAGCAGCTGGCAGGTTGGCTCACACTGGTTTAGGTGAATTCCCACAATTCTGTTCTCTGTTTAAGGTTGATCTCCCTGAAGATACTTAATAGCATCGTGCTGTTGGGGAAATCATGTCAATATGTGAAGGAAGCCAAAATGGAAGAGAAGCTATTTAATCCTCCCCCTGCCAGCTCTCCGGGCAAACCCACCAATAAATCCCAGAGCAAGTGCAAGTCCTCCCAAGGTGTGTTGGAAATTCATCATCAGAATTTTTTCTAGTAAATCACTGTTCTGCCAAGGTTAAACAGTGGTTAGAGATGAAGCTTCATTCTGCTTCACCATTGGGTCCTTTATTAGTTTTGTTCTAGGACTGATATACCTGGCCCGATGCTGTTTTACATTTACTAACCCACTGTTCTGTGGGTGTTTATTGAGCACCAATTATATGTCAACACCAGGGCATGCAGAAGGGGGGGAAAATGCTGTCTGCCTGCTCTGGTGAACTGGATCTGGGCTGTTAGGAGGAGGGAACAGCAAGTCCAGCTTGTGCCAGTAGCAGTGAGTGCATTCAGGAACAGGAAGCACTGCAGACACACCCAGTGAAAGAACTTCGGTGTTCAGAAGGATAACAAGAGTCACATGGCTGCTGTGGTGGACAGGGCTGACTGACTTAGTCTGAGGCCTGAGAGGACTGTCCCTCCCCATACCTTGGCTTAGACTAGAAAGGGAGAGGAGGCCAGTGCATCCAGATAGGACCCAGCTATGCTAGAGAGTGTAAAGCTTGTTCTGGACAGAGCAAAGGAGACTTAGCTAGTCCAGGGTCTGAACCGAGGTCATGCTCCTGTGTTTTCTCAGCAGCTAAGGTAGAAGCTCAAGTTTTAGTTGGTACATTGCTGTTAGAGCCTGTGCATGATTTTAGTAATTCGGATGGATATTCAAGTGCATCAGCATGTGTTCTCTTACTTACATTAAGAAATTAGCAAATGTCCTTCTCACTTTCAAGAAGGGCCAGTCTTATGGAGAGGATGGTCATCAGATGAGGGGCATGTCATTTCACATGAAGTAGGGTAAGAAGAGTGTCTGCAAACCAGAAGACTGAGGGGGTGTTGAAGTCAAGCCCTGAAGAGGGGTAGAAGTTAACACAGACAGGCACACACACACACGTGGTGGAATTTGATCAGTTCGTGTGTTAGATAGTCACAGTTTACTTCTCTCTAGTTTAAAGCTTCTTACAAGAATTGAATTGGGGGAAGGGGCTTTAAATGGGGTTGAGAACATTAACCTAGTTGAACACTTAACCTAGCAAGCATGAAGCACTGGGTACAGTCCCCAGCACTTGGAGACAGGAAGTAGAAAAGGAAAGGGGAAGGAGGTGAATTTATAATTCAGAGGTCAATGGGTCCCAGTCTTACTGTTTAGCTGCGTCCCAGACCAGATTCCTGGGCTGGGGCAGAGTGGGACCGTCCCCAGATGTGGACCTCCTGCAGGTGATGATGCTCTAAGACTAGCCTGAGTGTACAGACAAGAGATGGAGCACCTTACAGTCTGCTTAGCCCTTTAGAGTCCTGAGGAAGGAGCAAGTGTTGTTCCCAGTCAAGCTCCAGTCCTGTTGGTTGTGGTCATGTTAGAGGGGCTGTGAGGACAGAGGGAGGATCTTTCCAGAATCAGGTAGTAATGTTACCTAGGGGTGGGTAAAACTGGGGATGAACAGAGTATGACTGGCTTCTAAAGTTCATTAGAACTTAACAGTGTACACAGTATGCTTTTAGTTTTCATTTGTTGTATCTAAGAGGAAAGATAACAGATACTTTTTATCATCCCTGGGAATGTGGTGTTGGATAAGTTTTTACTGTGACTGAAAGGAAATCATTTCCTAATGCAGCGGATCTACTTTCCCACAGGCCTTTCCTCGGAAGAAAATGTGTCTACTTCTGTTACCAGCCAGCCTGTTCATCAGAAAGAAAATGTCATACCTTTACTTGTGACCAGCAATTCTGATCAGTTTCTGACAACCCCAGATGGTGATGAGAAGGACATAACACAGGAAAATTCTGAATTAAAACACAGATCCTCAAAGAAAGATTTGCTAGAGATAGACAGGTTCACAATCTGTGGGAACCGGATTGACTGAGTTTGTGGCTAAATGAGGCAAAGAAGCCAGGCCCTGGGACCACAAATGCTGGTCCACCACGACACACTTGCTAAAAATGGCACTTAAATATTTATTTAAAAACTTAAATTATTAATGGCAAGCAAATCTTAGTATCTTTCTTCCAATAATGTGGCCTGGCAGAAGGACAAATCATGGAACAGCACCGGCCTCTAGCCTCAACACTGGGATGCTGATGGATGCTGAACATCTGCTTGGCCAACAGCAACAGCACTTCCAGCACCAGCCAGTTGCGTTGTCAGCCTGGGCTTCCAGAATGTTGGATTTTCTTTAAGGCCTCTTCAGTATAAGAATATACCTGGGAAACTGTGAAGCTTTTACCATGATTACCTTTCCAGTCTCATACAGTTTTCACAAACTCTTTTCAAACTTGACTCCATCTGCCAAAGCATTAAAAAAAATATTAAATATAAGTCCAGATAAATGTTCTTACCACCAGAGTCATCCTTGGCAATACATCTGAACTAAGCAGAATAAAACCTACTTATATATGTGACAAAAACAGCATCTTATAGGAAACAAAGAACTCTCAGCCCATTCATTTATTTCATGAAGGTCATGTGTTGCTGAGAAATGCTTCCTACTGTCTCAGTTACTCTCAGATCGGTGTGAGCTGGGTGGTACTTAATGGCAGTAACACAGTAAAAGGCAGTTTGTAATGAAAGCACAGCAGTATCAATTTAAAGTTGTAGTTACCTAGTTTCATTTTAAAACTACATCAGTTATTACAAGGTAAAAGATTTGGTGTTTAATTGGCTGAAAAGCCATTGAATACAAAAAGTGGCTTCTATCTACAGGCTAGTTTGTTGGGTTTTGTTTTGTTTTGAGCAACAATTTTAAAGTAGTCCCAGCGGGTTGAGCAGCACCACCTTGCTGGGCTTGTAGAATGCATGTGTCCTTCCATGGCTCTGTGTTCTGCGTGGGGAAGAGACAGTGGGTGCCTTTGCTGGGAGAGTCCCTCACATGACTGTAAAAGGGTATTTGGGATACAAGAGAGTATTACAGTGGGACACTGGGAATAGCAATCAAGGTGTGCTGTAGGGTTTTATTGGGGATAAAGATGCTGTTCCTGCTTCATTACTTGGTAGCATCCAAGGGCAAGTTCTCACCACCCCATTTATGTCTTGAGAACCTTTTCTGCACTTCTCTTACAAAGAAAATAACCGTTTCTGATTTGTAAATTGCCCAGAAGATGGTACTCTTAACTGCACTTCCTTTGCTGTCTCACTTGTGAAACGGCTCTCATGGAAACATTTTAGGCACAAATGGCAAGTTTTATATGGTTTGCCTATATCCTGGATAAATATAAAACTAGTTTTGATGCTTTGGCTTATGAATTTGAAATCCAGGAGCATTTCTAACGATTTGCACTAAGAGAATCTAAAGATAGCTGTTGGAGATTCTAAAGATGCCTTGTGAACCCAGGAAGCAAATTTAAGTTTAAAATGAAAATTTTCATTCTTCTATGTCTTTGTCTCAGTGGATCCCTAATTTCTTTTTTTTTAAAATCCAACATGGGAAGTGTCCATTGCAGCTAGAAGCAGAATGGAGAAGGCTTTGCCAAACAGCCCTGAAGAACAAGAACATGACCTAGATGTGTCTTTCAGTTCCGCTTGAATTTTGTTTCTGTGTTGTTTTCCGAAAAATGCATTTTCTTTGCAGATGCTGTTGGGAGTGTGGAGGACACTCACTTCTGTCATGATGGCATTCAGTACTAATTTTATAAGTGCATCTTGTGTGAAACTCAATAAATTCAATTTTGTAATCTTTTTTTAAAAAGTCGCTGAATTTTTTTTTTAGTAATGATTACTATTTGATGTCTCATTATGCAGGAATGTAAACTTATTTCTAGTTTACAAATACTAGGGCTGTGTTAATTATGTTTAGTTACTCTTGTCCTAAATGATAAAAAAAAAAAAAGTTTCTTTGTTTTTGAAAAAATAGCCTGCATGTTGGTCATAAACCATTTATTATCTACTGTATGATGAAGTTTGCACTGAACAAGTCCCTTGATGTCACAGTGTCAGTATGTGTCACATTCAGACAGTGCGTTAGTTGTTAAATAGTCTAGTTAAGGTACAACGTGACATAAATGCAGCTGACAGTATGCCAGGCTCATTTTAGCTTAGCTTTTCCCTACATCAAAGTACCAAATGCTGTTGATGAATTTACCCTAGTTTCCTGTGGGCTTGTGCCGGCGTTTGAAAGAAGCATGCTAGAATTGGCTCCTCAGCATCTGCCCTGCCACATCTGTACCATCTGTCCTGCCATATTTGTTAGCATCTGCCTTGCCACATCTGTAAACACCTGCCCTGCCACATCCGTTAGCATCTACACTGCCACATCTGTAGTATCTGCCCCCTAGCATCTTCCCTGCCATATTTGTTAGCATCAACCGCGATAAGTTCACAAATTGTTTTCAATTGCTATATTTTCATGTTTCTTGGCTGTGTTTTTTCCACAGTGATTTGTTAGTTGTCTCCTGTGTCAGCAACTGTCCTGAGCAAGGGATAGCAATAAACATCAAAGTTCCTGCCTGCCAGGCACAACTGGCCGCAGCATATCTGCTGGCCACCACTGTCCAGTGACCAAGTGCCCTGGCAGGCTTACAGCAGCCCAGGATAGCACAGTTCACACTGCATAGGCTGATCTTTCCCTGCTCTGTCTGCTTAAGGTAATCTGATGGCAGTTTCCCAGAGCTTCTGAAAGCAGGAAAAGAAAAGATAGGAAGTGCTAGTTAGCATGCCACAGTCTGGCCTTCCTGCGTGCTGTGTAGAGCACTGTAGCCAAGCTTCATGGCATTTCACTGTGTGAGCCCAAGTGCCAAAGGCAGCTACAGAAGGGACCATGCCATTTTCAAGTCAGCTCTATCCCCTTCCTGCCAGCCGGTACCCACCCAGCATGGCTGGTGGCTGACCCCGGTCATAGGTATATTGCACTGCACCCCAGAGTGGCAGAGCCACTGGGAGCTTCTAAAGCAAAATTGCCGGTCAACTTAGAAAACTCAGGCTATCTTGAAAGGGAAAGGAGCTGAGGAAAGGCCTGTGTTCTCAGCCTGTGATGGGAAGGTCTGCTGCTACAAGTCTGAGATCTGTTGTAACAGCATGAGATAATGGAGATGAGCATCAGACCTGTCTCTGAAACACCCCTTGCAGGCACCCCTGTTTACCGTGAGTTGTCAGTGGGGGAAACAGTAAGGCTCATTATCCCCACATTTTCAGAGATGATGCCTCACATGCCCTTATCTCAGGAAAAGTGTGTAAGGGTACACTTAGAGCCAGCAAGAGGGCTCACAAAGCAAAAGCACTTGCTGCCAAGTCTGACAACATGAGTTTGATCCCCAGAAGCCACATATGGAAGGAGAGAAGCAATCTGCACAAGTTACCTGACCTATACACACAGAAGCATGCCCACCCAGGCACACAGTACAGCCTAACAGCAAGAAGTAGAAAGAAAATTTAATGAGCCAAAAGAGCAGTAAAAAAAAAAACCTTGAGGTCAACCAGCGGTTGTTGAAGTCAGCCCTGTGGTACAGTTCAGTGAGGTCTGTGGTATTCATTAAATGCCTCAGACATCCGGGATGGTCTAGAGCAGTGATTCTCAGCCTTCCTAAATCCTGTGACCTTTTAATACAGTTCCTCATGTGGTGACCCCCAACCATAAGATTATTTTTGTTGCTTCTTTATAAATGTAATTTTGCCACTTATTAATCACATTGTAAATATCTGTTATATAACCCGTGTGAAAAGGTCGGTTGACCGTCAAAGGAGTCGTGACTCACAGGTTGAGAACCACCTGTAAAACACCTAAACAAAGAAGGAGTGTCAGTGACAGAGAAGAGTTACTCAGAAGAAATTGGCTCTGTGAGGAGATTTTAGTGATCCTCAAAGATTTGCTTCACAGATAGAGGACTAAATGCCCAGGGAGGAGCAAACAAGGTCTGACTGGCCTTCAATAAGAAGGAGAAATGTGAGCAGGTAACGAGAGGTAGGGCTTTCTGCTGTTCAGTGAGTCCACACTTGAGATGTGGCTCAAGGAAAACGAGAGAGCATCAATCTGCAGTTTTGCTTTGAACACAGAACCTCATCTAGCAGTAAGGAAGCCAAGCAGTTCCCGAGGATACACCCTGCTTTCTGTGCCTCTGTGTCCATGTGTGGTATGCACGATGTGTGTGTGGAGGGGTCTCTGTGTGGGTTCTCGTGTGCAGGTATGCATACACAAGTGCATATGTGTAGAAGGCTGAAACCGATGCCCACTTATTCATTGAGGTGGGATATCTCACTGACCTAGCCAGCTACCTGACATCTTTTTTAAGGGATTAGATTAGGAAAGGAAGACAAATTTGCAGAGTGGGCAACTAACTTGTAGACTGCAATTATTCTTAATAAGTTTATTTCTGTTTTAACCATGTCTATATACTAGGAAGAACAGAGATGCCTACCTTGTTAGAATTAACCAGGACGGGGAAATGCACAGAGGAAAACACAGGCATCATTTTCCCAGCCCCTTTGAGGCACAAAAGTGAAGCAGATCTTGTCTAGTGGGTGTGGGAAGTTACCTGCTAAATGTACATAGTAACAAGTATTACTGTCACACAGGCACTGGTCACAGTAGAGACCATCTTATTCAGACAGGCTGTGCCACATTCATGTTGCAGCCCTAGTCCAGTCAGCTCTTAACAGGCAGCGAGAATTGTTTGTTGGGAGAACTATCAAGGAGCCAGATATGCACTTAGGGTGCCTGAAAGAATAGAACTTAGGTAAGGGAACAGAGGACGAGGCAGTTGTCACTGATAGAGGAGCACACAGTGTGTCTAGAGCGCAACCTCAGTCCCTCAACACACTATGCCTATTGAAAACCAGCCTCTGCTGAGATCACCTAGAGGAGTGCCCCTTGAGAATTATTAAGGCCTTGCTAAGGATCCCGCACTGATCCCAGGTGAAGAATGGGGAGGGAGGGAGGAGCTCATGTGGGCTTTTAAGAAGAGCAAGCTGGTGGCCTTCTCAAGGACTGGTACCTCATAGCTTTTGGAGTTTTTGTATGACGGCAAGTTGCTATACTCATCTTCCGTGTTCCATTCATTTTCACCCCCCTAGGGAGTGTATGCTGCTATCCCAGCCTACCACTAGAAACAACATAGGAAGGGTCACGTGCTCACCCCACAGGTAACAGAGCGGAATGTTAAGCCCTTTCCTGCAATCCTGTCCTGTGCCATCAGCTGTTTTCTGCAAGAGATAGATTAGGGTTAGAAGGACTATCCATACCAGAATAAGGACTAGAGAAGCTAAGATGCCATTGGTCCAGGAACCTGGTGCAGCTGCCATGGGATTAGGGAGGCAGAGAGTCGTCTGTGTACAATACAATGAGCTCACACAGATCTGGGGTCACATTAGGGCAGTGCCAAGACTCCAGACTATCCTCAAGGAACCTTCCAACATCCTTTGGTGGACCAGATCCAGACAGAGGATTCTGAACCCATACTTGGTTCATTTACCTTAGTTCTGACACCATCTGGAAGGCAGAGCTGATTTTCTCTCATTGAATTATCACATGATGAAACCTCTTCATATTTGTCACTCTGCCGGAGTGACTCCCAGAGTCAGGCTGGCCTTGCTCATGGGCCCAAAGTGGAAGACAAATATTTTCTTCTATGAGATCACAGAAGAGGACAGTGGTCTGTGAACCTCCTGTTGACATGAGCTGAGCTCTCCTGTGGAGCAGAACAGAGAGCTGGGTTGCTGAAGCCTTGGTAAAATGAGATAAACCCATGCCAGTTCAGACTTCACCCAGTACGGGCGACTGGCTATTACCGTATACTCAGTCACATGTGCAAAGGTTTACTTTGGTTTCAATTTTACATATCCAGGTCCATGGGCAATGTCCCTGTTGTTCACCTAACAACCAGAGAGGAAAAATCAAGAGAGGAGGGTATGTGTGTCTTGTATTCCCTTTCCAGGGTCAGTCTCCAAAACACTTAGCACCTCCCATGAAGTAGCACATCCTGCAGGTCCTCTCATCAGTGACAATGGAGGACCAAGGCTGTGACAAACAGGCCTTTGAGGGATGTTTAAGAGTCAGAGTATATCACTGTCTGGAACTGAAGAATACAAAAGAATACGGCTCCCGACGTTCGCTAATATAATGACTATAAAACACAATTCATTTCGTCTTCAAACGTAAGCTTAGAGATGACATGAGCTTTGAACTGGTGGAAGTTTGGCATTAAAGCAGTTCTAATACGGCATCTGACCTCTTCCCCAAGCAAATGTCTTCTCGGCACCATGGATCAGTTGTCATCTAGCTTTGTCTTGCAGTATTAACAATGATTTTAAAACAATACTTATAAACTACCACAAACCACACCATGCAAGGCTCTTCTAATTCATTCCCTCATTTGATTTGCACTGTGTCTCTGAAAAGCCGCCATTTTGCGGATGTGAAAGCTGAGGCCCAGAAAGCCCTTTTCTCAACTAAGCCACAGAGATGGGGGCAAAGATTTCACAGGTTTTGTCTGCTTACATAGTAGGCTACAGACCACCTTAGGACTGGACAGGAGTCTTGTAAGAACTGTCCCCAGCACAGACATATCATTGTCCAACAAAAGTATACCCAGATAAGTGGTTTTCCATTCCTTATAATCTCCTGTTAGTTTACATTTTCCAAATTCTCACGTGACTCAAATTCTCCATAGATGGGCTTTTCAGGGTTATTATTTTTAGAGTCAGATGGAATACATTGTTCTGGTTAGCCTGCTTATATAGTTGAAGTATCTTCATTCTCTTAAAAGAATCGTTATGTAGAAGGCAGAGCGGCATGGATTTATGCAATGTCTAGTGTTTTTTAAGTGGTTTCTCCTTGACTTCACATTTGACGCTGCAGGCTGATGATGACGTCCGCATATCAACCAAGGCCATGATTTCCCAATTGGTGCTGTGCCAGGCCTGGGGAGGCAAAGCTCCGTAAGAGACTGCCACTGCTTACTATCAAGGGCATCCAGTTCATGAGCAGAATATGCTCAGCAGTGCTGTTCCCGTGCTGAGAAGGTGTGCAGAGAGCAAGCCCCTTTCTAACTAAAGCAAATATCAAACATTGGAAAGATGTTACTAATTTAGATCCTCAAGTCATACTGATTTACTATACAAAAGACCTAAGACCATTTATTTTAAAAAGTAGAGTGAATAAAAAGATAGTTCCATGGTTAAAAGTACCTATTGGTCTACCAGAGGAACCGAGGACCCAAATTAGGTTTTGAGCACCCATATAAGGTAACTCACGACTACTTGTATCTCACCTGCACACACATGCACACATGCATACACACACACACACACACACACACACACACACACACACACACACACACAAATTAAAAAATAAATAGATAAGTAAATAAAAATATAGAGACAGTGAGAGGAATACCTACAGGTAATCTGTCCCTTCAAACTGTTACTGGTAATACATGAACAGTGTCTTAGGGTTCCTATTTCTGCGAAAAGACACCATAATCATGGCATCTCTTATAAAGGAAAAACATTTAATTGGGGTGGCTTGCTTACAGTTCAGAAGTTCAGTCCACTATCATCATGGTGGGAAGCATGGCAGCATACAGGCTAAGTGTCCTACATCTTGCAAGCAACAGGAAGTCGACCGAGACACTGGGCAATATCCTAAACATAGGGAACCTCAAAGCCCACCTCCATCGTGACATGCTTCCTTCAGCAAGGCCACACCTATTCCAACAAAGCCACATCTCCTAAGAGTGTCACTCCCTATGAGATTATGGGGACTGGTCCAGGTGTCCACATGTAAATACATCTCAGCAAGAGGCTATCATATATGCTGGCTTATAGCATATTTCCCTTATTTTACATGTGATGGGCAATAATTTAAAATATTTCAACAGCTGTGTGGAATTTCATGTACTGCCAGATCATAATTTGTTTGAAGAGTTCCTTTACTTTGGCCATTTGTCTGTTTATTTCCTTAGGCTCCTTTCCTGAATCTGGAATTCCTTCTACCAGGAAGTTTTGACATGTGCTACCCAACTGCCTCATACAAGCAGTAGGGTCTGAGCATGCCTGGAGCACACACTCTCAGCAGCCTTAGGAACAGGAGACCTTATATGAGTGGTAATGCTTAAATATTTTAATGTACGTAATAAGTGTAGTAAATATTTTTAAAATTTCTTTTTCATCAATTAATAGTGTCATGATACCTTTCAAAAAAGATTTTCTTTATTATTTGTATTTGTGTGTATGAATGTGTGCATGTATAAGCACATGTACACAGGTGCCTGCTGAGGAAGAAGAGGATGTCACACCTGGACTTGGAGGTATAAGAGTAACGTGACTTCTGGAAACCAAACTCTGGACCTCTACAAAAACAGAAAATACTCTTGACTACAGAACCATCTCTCTACTCCCCCCCTTCCCATTTTTATATTGTAAATTTTTCTTCGTGGTTTTAACACTTTTTTGATCATTAAAAAAAATATGACAAAAGGCTCAACCCAACTTTTAGGGAATCAAAATGAATTCACAGAGGTAGAAATTCCTTGTCCCACCTAACAAAGACTAGACCCTTAGTGAGACTCAAAAATCAATATGTATCCTTGAAATAAACCATTTACCAAAAAAGAAATAAGGAAGGAAGGAAGGAAGGAAGGAAGGAAGGAAGGAAGGAAGGAAGGAAGGAAGGAAGGAAGGAAGGAAGGAAGGAAGGAAGGAAGGAAGTGAAGGAAGGAAGTGAAGGAAGGAAAGGAAGTGAAGGAAGGAAAGGAAGGAAGGAAAGGAAAGAAGGAAAGGAAGGAAGGAAAGGAAGGAAGTGAAGGAAGGAAGTGAAGGAAGGAAGGAAAGGAAAGAAGGAAAGGAAGGAAGGAAAGGAAGGAAAAGAAGGAAACAAAGGAAGGAAGGAGGAAGGAAGGAAAGGAAGGAAAGGAAGGAAGGAAGGAAAAGAAGGAAGGAAGGAAGGAAGGAAGGAAGGAAGGAAAGGAAGGAAGGAAGGAAGGAAGGAAAGGAAGGAAGGAAGGAAGGAAGGAAGGAAGGAAGGAAGGAAGGAAGGAAGGAAGGAAGGAAGGAAGGAAGGAAGGGAAAGGAAAACTATTAAGTGCAAAGGTTTTGGTAGGAAGCTTTAAAGGAATTACTGAAGCATTTATCACGTGACATGTCTGTGAGGACAGACTGCTTTGGATGGAAAAGAGAGAATAATACACAAGAGTTTTGAGGCAAGGACGAGGATTCTGGGCAAGCAAAAATGGAAAGTTCTGGAGGACTCCCTGGCTATCAGGCTATATTAAACCTTGCTTCCTCTGCTTCTCCAGTGAGCATAGATGCTCCCCACCTTAACCAGTTAGCTAACCTGAGGATTCCTCATCTTGTCATTCTGTGCCCCTCCCCCGCCCTCATTGAACTCTGTTTTTAGGGGAGCAAGCCAGGTGAGGCCAAAATCTCAAACCTTCTGTATTAGTCAGGGTTCCAAGAATAGCCGTCAGACCTTTCATGACACCTATTTCAGAACAGATAGAAAGGACAAAAAAGAAACGGGGACAACTGATTTCCTGGCTGTCTTCCAATTCCTGGAGTCCCTGAAGCCACCATCCATCCCAAAGGCTGAGTGTGGGGACCTGAGAGAGAGTTGTCCCATAACTGACACCCACAGAGGCTTTCTGGAGCCCTGGAAATCCTTTCCAAGAAGCAGCTCAGGTGGTAAGTCTTGCTTTTCTCAAAAACGCAAATGCAGACTTCCTGCCCCGCCCCCCAAGGCTGCTTGCTGATGGCAGTTTTATAATCAGAAGCGTGACAGACAGCATCACATCTACCTCAGTGAGGGACGTGGGCCAAGCATCACATATGCCCAAGGCTCCTTTCCCTATAAGCACAGTGGAAATAGGACCCACCTCCTCCGCCACGTTGGCACCATATATTGCAAAATTATTCACTTGCAATTGATCATATAAAAGATTAATATTTATTAAAGAGTCATATAAACACTCACTGATACAAATTAAATCTTAAGACAACTCTTAGAGAGTAAAACTGAGATAGTGCCAGACCTCTCCCCGAGAATACAAAAACAAACAAAAAAGTTAGCGAGCAACAAAGTTCTCAATGGGAGCTGGCCACGCCCCCTTCAAAGTCTTGAGACCCTAAAGCTGTGCCTCTAGGCTTTCCTCAATAACACCTGAATCTCACTACATCGGGCCTGTTTAGGTGACATAGTAAGACATAGGACGCTAGTGAGAAATACCCTTTTGCTTTCTTGTTCTCCAGCCTAAGACAGAAGCAGCCTCATCTTTTGTCAAATCCACCCAACAAGTATTTGCCTGCAGAAGAGCTCTCTCTGCCTTGGAAAGTGATTATGAACCACAAAGATGAATCAAATATGCCCCTGTAACTGTGAATACAGAGTCTCTACAGGAAGAACCTTCAGACAGAGAGAGTAAGTGTCTGGGGCCTGTGAGGGCAAAGACATTTCAAACTGGATTCTCTTCCAACCACAAGTGGCAGGCAAGCATAGTGCAGTTTTTAGTAAGTGGACAGTCAGGGCGGTGTGTCTCACTTCAGCAGCGTGGTGGTCTGGCAACGCTGGTTACAGAGCAGACAGGATTAAGTCCATTGTTTTCCTGTTGGTCTCAAGGTGGCTGCTGCATTTCAAAGCATCACACTTGTGTTGAAGACAGGAAATGAGGAAGAAGGTGATGGCACGCTTCTAGGTCTGTCCTCTAATCAGGAAGGCAGCAGCTCCCCAGACACTTTGTCTGCAGCTGGAAACATTGCTCACACTAACTAGAAATTCTAGGGCTACACTGAATAAGTGAGGCTGGGAAACTGGACCTAAGCCCCATGACTGGAGTAAAACGTCATTTTTTTTTTTTCAAGAATTTGGACTGCAATCCATAATAAAAAAAGAAGATTTTAATTGAAATCCCGAGTACACATGCATGGTTATATGGAGAAAGTAAACCCTAGATTGAACAGTTGTCTTTACTCTGATTTATTTGAATTTCTTCTGTTGTAACATTTCAACGCTGGCCTTAACATGCTAAATTGATTTCATACTCTGGTAATGAAGCATGTCTCATAGTTCAACAAACATTCACTTGTCCCCAAGCATAGTCAACCACCTGGAACGTGTCAGCCCTAAATGCCACCAGGGACCACAAGCAAAGACTGCAAAGGAGGGAGATATCAGGAAGAAACGCCGAATAGCAAAAGAAGGCAGTATGTGACCTGTCAAGGGAGTAAACGTGGGGCAGTAACTTGTCCAGTGCCAGGACAGCTGTACTCTGTAGGCCCTGCCCTCCGCCATGAGCCTTGGCTGATACAGGAAAGCCCAGTCAAACTTCCTGCAGTTCTAGTACCTGGGAGGCAGAGGCAGGTGGATCATAGAGATGAATTTGAGGCCAGTCTGGTCTTTATTGTGAGTTCCAGGACAGCAAGAACTACACAAAGAAACTCTGTCTTGGGGGGGAGGGGGGGGAGAAAGAGAAAAAAAGAAAAGAAAAAAAGTTAGGTGAGGAGATATTAAGAAAGACATCCAATGTTGACCCCAACCTCTGTGCTCATGAACATGCATATGTACACACACACACACACACACACACACACACACACACTCACAGGAACACGTATGCCAACACACACCTTCTGAAAGCAAGAGCAAAGGGATGGAGGCCAATTAGGGAGCACTAGCCTGCAACAGGGTGCTTTTAAATCCCTAGAGGCTTTCAAAATAAAACCAAAGGATTATGGGATTAGAAGCAATAAAATAGTCCCTTAATTTTGGTTTTCCTCTGTCCCATTCCACGTGGTTCTACTGACATGAGATTTGGGATTGGATTCTTACATGAGATTCTGAGTTTTTCTTTAATAAGCATATTAGGGTTTAGAGAAGGTAAGAGTCACACTCCAACTTCAAAGCCAACTTTGATTTTTAATTGAATTGCCACCATTCAAAATCCTGTGATAGTTTATGGCTTATTTCTGGTTTGGAGGAATATTAATATGTATGTTCCATTGTTGTAGTAAATCTCAATCCCATAAATTTATAGCAATACTAGCCAAATATGGCTTTAATATTCCTCTCTGTCCTTCTGGTCCTATACACTCAAGCCATCTTGCACTCGGTTTTACCTGGGATAATGACCCAATTTCCAAAAACTGAACATTTACCTCTCCATAACCCATTGAAAGACCAAAATAACCACTCACCCCATCTCTTGGGAATGTGAGCACCATGTTCTTAAATTTACTTCCTGCTGGGGGCAAAGGCATCTTTAGGGGATCCTGAAAAGAAAAGTTTTGTTAAATGTCAAGTCCTGAAATAAGTAGCTGTGTCATTTGTTGTCCAGTCTCTGCATAACAGGAAAGTGCACGGCTTGTCTCAAGTCCTGGCTATAGTAGTCTGTGAAGCTGGTTCATCTCAGTGAGTTGCCACAAAATTGTCCTGAGCAGTTTGTAGTCCAAATGATCTTTGGTTAGTGTTTGTCAGCCTAGTGGCTTTGTCAGAGTCCATGTGAAATCATCATTGTGGAGCCCCATCTTCCTTTTGGATGCTTCAAGTTCGCATTGTCATGGATCACTGCAGAAAACTGATAAGAGACTAAAACCCAACACAATGTACAGGAAACTAAATATATAACTATTTATTCAGCATGGGATTAGTAAAATAGAATAGTCCCTTATTTTTAGTTATTCTTCTGTCCCATATCTGGTGGCTCTTCTAATATGATACAAAGATTTTGTATTTTCCTTTTACAAGTGTGCTGGAGTTTAGAGAAGGAGAGAGCCACACTCGAACTCTAAAACCAGCTTTAAATTACAATTAAACTGGGACTTTGACTTACAAAAAAAAAGATATATAGAGGTTAAGCAATGAGATTTTTCCCTGTAGCGTATACTGGTACCAATAGTTACGATATTCATTTGCTTATAAATTTTTCTGAATAGCCTCCCTTCTGCTTTTGACATCTAGATGTCCAAGGTCTTTTGACTTCTTGAAAATGAGAATTTCTAGTTTTCTGTAAAGACAAAAACAAAAACCTGCCGCCCCTACCCTTTGTTTTTTTCTTACAACTTAAAGAATTGTAATATGGGTCATGAGCCATCAATTCTTATTTTCATGAAGTTTCTCTGGTTCAAATCAAGTCTTTATTAATTTTGATGGTATCCACAACTTTTTTTCACCTGTGACAACAAAAGCAAAATCCCTTCCCCAACATAACATATACCCTGGCTTTCATTCAGAGGTTAGTACATCTTTGAAATAAACAGGCTGATTTAGCTCACCTGCTTTTTCTATAGACCAATGCCTTTCAGCAGCTGTTGTTCCTTTCTCAATAGCATTGAGAAAATTCAAAGTTAATAAAGTATTATGAAGTCTATCTCTGGGGGTCTTTGTTATTCCTTTCTGTTTATTTAACATATCCTTTAGAGTTCGATTTGATCTCTCTATGACTGCTTGCCCTGTAGGATTGTGTGGTATTCCTGTAATATGCTTTATATTATAATAAGCAAAAAATTGTTTCATTTTATTAGAGACACATGCTGGAGCATTGTCAGTCTTAATTTGTACAGGTATTCCCATGATGGACATAGCTTCTAGCAAATGTGTGATTACAGAATCAGCCTTTTCTGAACTCAAAGCAGTTGCCCACTGAAATCCTGAAAATGTATCTATTGTATGATGGATATATCTTAATTTTCCAAATTCTGTAAAATGAAATATATCCGTCTGCCAGATTTCATTTAAATGTATACCTTTAGGATTACTTCCTGCTGGCAATGAAGTTTGGTCCTCAGGCTGGTTTTTATTAAATTTGAAACATATCCCCACATAAACTCATGTGCCTTTTATGTTTATAGAGAACAGAAAAAACAATCATTTGGGAATATTTATGAAATCCTACCCTGTTGGAGGTGTGTTATACCACTAGGCCAGTTTCCTCTCTTTCTTGGGAAATTTTCTCTTGATGATTCATCATTCTTTTCCGGATGCCTCATTTGTCCAACGGTCTCTGGATTCCTTTACCTAGGTGCTGTTATTCTCCTGAAAAGACAAAAACAAAACCCTGTCCCAACCCAAACTTTGGGGAGTTATCTTTTTTTTTCATACCTGATCAAATGAAAGGTGTTTGTTAGTCTGATAAGTTAGCTTGGATTGGAATGACCAAGATCTTTGATGAACGATTACCTCTCCTTAATCAGGAGGTCTCCCCTGTTTAAATCTAATCTTTATCGATGTTGATGGTATCCACAAAAGCAAAGGGTCTTCCCCAACAGAATACTTGTTTTCGTTTCCATTCGGAGACCAACATAGCTATCTGTAAAATATACAAGATGATTTAATTCATGATTTCCTTCTATTCAATGTCTCTCTGCAGCTGTCAGTTCTTTCTCATTAGCATTTAGAACATTTTAAAGTTAATAAAGCACTGTGTAATCTCTCTTTTGAGTTCTTTACTCTTCCTTTCTGTTTATTAAGTATATCTTTTAAAGTTCAGTTAGGTCTTTCTATAACTACTTGTCCTGTAGGATAGGGTGGTATACCTGTAATATGCAGAAACAAATAATAAAACATTATTGGGATAAAAAAATCATGAACTGGATAATCTGTTCAAAACTTTAAATGGTGACAAGGACTTAAGTAGTCTGAGAAAATTGTCACTTGAAGCTGAGAAAGAATTGGCTTTGGTGGAAAAGAAATTACAGGATGGACATGTGGATCCTGTGGATCCACACCTTAGTTACATTCTGGTTATTTTACCCTCTAAGCATTCTCCTACAGGAATTTTAATGCAAAGGGAAAATATTATTTTGGAATGGATATTTATACCACATAAACACAGGAAGAAACTAAAGACGTATGTGGAAAAGATTTCTGATTTTATTTTTAAAGGATAATTATGATTTTGTCAATTGACAGGAATGGACCTAGCAGAAATTGTTGTACTTTTAACTAATAAAGATGTTGACCAATTATGGGTAGAAAGTGAACCTTGGCAGTAATTTTTGGGGATAGATTAACAACAGATATCCTCAAAACAAAAGAATTGAAGTTCTAAAGAAAAGTAATTGGATTCTTCCTCATGTTGTATGGGATACACAAATTTATTGAGCCCCTACATTTTATACCAATGCAAACAAATCAGGAAAAGCAGGTTACAAATAAGAAAATGTAAGTAAAGTGACTCAAAGCCCTTATAATTCTGTTCAAAAGTCAGAATTATATGCTATTATGATGGTATTGATGGATTTTACCAAACCTCTTAATATAGTCACTGACTCTCAGTATGCAGTTGTTCTACACATTGAAACTGTTGATTTTATTAATGATGAGTCAGGACTAAATTTATTATTTATTCTCTTACAAAAAAGTAATTAGAAATAGGAATCATCCCTTCTATATAACACTCATCTGTAGTAAGAGGTTTTTGGCCCAGACTTTCAGGCCTACCCTTAAGGTTTTGATCCACAGACCTGCAGTCCCATAGTCCCACAGAGACACACGGATGCTTACATTAATTTTAGGCTGATCACCTAAGGCCCAGGCATATAGCTTGCTAACTCTTTATCCTTAAACAAACCCATGATTCTTATCCTGTTCAGCCATGGGGCTCGGTACCTTTTCTCAGAGCAGTGTAGTTGTCCTCTGCATCTTCTGGCTTGTCTGACGACTCTGGAGTCTCTGTGGCATTTCTGCTCTGTTCTTTCTGTTCTCAGAGTTTTTAGTCTGGTAGCCCCGCCCATACTTCCTGTCTGTCAGTGCTTTTTATTAAACTTATAGGTGGGACAATTATTTACAATGTGACATCATAAATCCTCTACACACATCTGATCCCATATGGGTCTGCCAGACCCTCTAGCACAAGGTAATGATGAAATTGATAAATTAATAATAGGAAATGTGCTAGAGGCCTCAGAGTTTCAAAAAAAAAATCATGTCAATAGTAAAGGTTTAAAAAAATTTCTCTTTTACTTGGCTACAAGCCAAAGAAATTGTAAAACAATGTTCCATCTGTTCCTTCTATAACCAAACTCTATTACCAGCAAGAAGTAATCCTAAAGGTATACATAAAATGAAATTTGGCAGATGGATGCATTTCATTTTACATTATGTAGAAAATTAAGATATTTGTGTACATCATACAGTAGATACATATTCGGAATTTCAATGGGCAACTTCTTTGAGTTCAGAAAAGGCTGATTCTGTAATCACACATTTGCTAGAAGTTATGGCCATCATGGGGATACTTGTACAAATTAAGACTGACAATGCTCCAGCATATGTCTCTAGTAAAATGAAACAATTTTTTGCCTATTAAAATATAAAGTATATTACAGAAATACCACACAATCCTACAGGGAAAGCAACCATATTGATCAAATTGAACTCTAAAGAATATGCTAAATAAATAGAAAGGAGTAACAAAGACTCCTGGAAATAGACTACATAGTGCCTTATTAAATTTGAATTTTTTCATTGCTAACAAGAGAAGAACAATAGATTCTGAAAGGCATTGAACTACAAAACAAACAAACAAACAAACAAACAAACAAACAAACAAACAAACTGAGCTAAATCAGCCTGTCTACTTCAAAGATATGCTGAACTCAGAGTGGAAGCCAGGGTATGTGCTACGTTGGGGAAGAGATTTCACTTTTGTTTCCATAGGTCAAGGAAAATTATATTTTAATTAATTAATTAAATTAATAAAGATTCTGTTGAACCAGAGAAATTTCATGAAAATAAGAAATGATGACTCATCCTCCCATGTGACAACTCTTTAAGTTGTAAGAAAAACAAAGCTTTGGGGAAGGTTTTTGTATTTGTCTTTACAGAAAAGTAGAAATACCCACCTTTCAAGAAGTCAAAGGACCTTGGACATCTAGATGTCTACAGCAGAAGAGAAGCGATCCAGGAAAATTTTCAAGCAAAAGAATATTGGTCCTATTGGCACCAGTATACTCATTATTTAACATCTATATCTCTTTATTTTTAAGAAAAGGTGAAGCCCCAGTTCAATTATACTTTAAAGCTGGTTTTAGAATTGGAATGTTGCTCTCTCCTTCTCTAAACCCAAACATGCTTGTTAAAAAAAAAAAAAATCAAAATCTCTGTATCATATCAGAAGAGCCACCTGACATGGGACAGAAAAATAACTAAAAATAAGGGACTATTCTATTGCTACTAATCCTATGCTGAAAAAATATTTATACTAAAATCTATAAGATATATATATGTATATATTAAACACCATGCTATTGATGTTCATATCAAAAACTAATTAATTCTAGAAAAAAGGCTTTATTTACCTTCCTAAACATTGTGCTAAGTTTTAGTGTCTTATCAGCTTTCTGCAGTGATCCCTGACAATGCCTAACTGCATCATTTGAAGCGTCCAAGAAGAAAATGTGGCCCCACAACAATGATTTCACTTGGACTATGACAAAGCCACTAGGCTGACAAACACCAATCAAAGGTTGAATTTGGACTACAAACTGCTCGGCACAATTTTGAGGCAGCTCGCTGTGATGAAGCAGCTTCACAGACTACTCTAGTCAAGACTTGAGATAAGCCGTGCACTTTCCCGTTATGTAGAGACTGGACAACAAATGACACAGCTACTTATTTCAGGACTTGACAGTTAATAAAATGTATCTTTTCAGGATCCCCTAAAGATGCCTTTGCCTCCAGACAGCAGGAAGTAAATTTAAGAACACAGTACCCACATTCCCAAGAGGTGGGGTAAGTTTTTCTTGGTCTTTCAGTGGGTTATGGATGATTGTCATTGTTTAGGGTAATTAGTTACAAATTGTTATTGGTTATGGTTAGGAAAAAAAGCTGAACAGGGGAGTTAAGACTCAGGAGTCTTGTTTGAGGAAAAAAACAAAGAACATAAGGGACACAGATGATGGGATACAAGGGTAGATTGTGGAAAATACTTTTAAAAAGCAATGACTAGTTTTAAATATTTTACATTGGATTGGATTTTTTGTATATCGTATATAAATTGTGTATATTGATACAAAGTTGAGATTATTTTTGTTACTGTACATATATTTCTATGCGTGTTCAAGGTATCGTATTTATACAGTGCATCTAACAATGTAATACAAATTGCTAGTCCTTGAAAATTATTATTATCAATTAGGATATAAAGAAATGAAAATAGTTAGACATTACAATCAAACTCATATTAGAAATGTTTTTAAGGTCAAACAGAGATATATTTTAGATAACTGGGTCTTCTTCAAACACTCCAGGGATCTACATAATAGCATTTAAGATATTTTAATAATATGACAATGAGACATCTGCTTTTGGCAGAACCAATCTACTTCAGAGAAGATGATATGTATAGAAGAAACTCTATATAGAGTTGACCTTTGTGGCAAAAGTTAGCCACAGGGCAAGAAAGTACCCTTGCCTTGACTGCTGACAGTGTGATGTCTAAAATGGACAAGCAGGCCACACAAAAAAACAAACTTGCCAGGACAAGATAGGAAGGTCTTTAAAGATATCCTGCTTCACAGAGAAGTCTGTCAGATATGCTAGGCCTATAGGCTGAAGATGGATGCTTCAACAATGCAGACGAACCTTGGGTGACTGTCCAGGAAGCCAGCTGTTTCATTTTTCACATTTTTTGGGAAGTTTCTTGCTTACATGTCCTGTTTACTTAGCTAATATTATTTCCTTCTTGGGTCTCCAAAGGAGCTGGTGATGAGATCGATACAGTTTTCTAGTGATAGTTTAAGAAAATCTCACTTAGAGGTTAAAGTGTATAATTTTGAGACACATCAAAAGATAGATTTCAGTTGTTAATGCATGTTAGACAGAGAGGGAATTAGGAACAATTCTTTGGACGTACCAAAATCAGATAAATAATGACGTATTTTCTTGGAGTTTGTCAATTGTTAATGGACTGGACATAACCGATGTAATTATTGCTGTATATGTTGTTTATAATTATTGTACCTATTGTATGTAGTTTTTCTTATGTTAGTTATAACCTCTTGATTTTTGGCACAAATGGGGATATGTGGTGGTATATTTCATTTTTGTCCCCATTTTCAAATCACCCATAATGGAATTATACAAAATCCTATCTTCCTGCCTTATGATATTTCCCATTCTTAACATGGAAAACTTTTTAAAACATTATTCAGTTTTCTCCCTAAAAATTTCCCAGGTGTCTTACCAGATCTGCTGACTTGTCAGTTTCTCTGCAGCAATGAGCTTAGGGTCTCTTCCACAATTCCCACGTGCTATTCCTTAATCCCTGAGAAGAGTTTCCACACATCAGTGGCTGGAACAGAAGCTCACAAGAGCTGTAACTGGCTGGCATGGCTTCTCCATTGGTATGGTTGTGCCTTATATTGGGATGCCAAATATTGTTTTATGCCTGCCTAGTGGCCACACCAGAAGCTACTAATATTTTAACTACTGTCAGTGTCCTGTGTCCCACAATCAGCACCCAGTTTCCCAGACAACAACCTAGATGGATTTCTATTCTACCATACCAGCTAGGCCATGGTCATGACTGTGGTGATATATTGTATATTAATAAAATTAGTCTGAAATATCAGGGAACAGAGCCATTTTTTCAGACTATTATTTTTGTTTTTGTTCAATATTTCAAGACAGAGTTGTAAAAGTCCTGGCTGTCCTGAAACTTGTTTTGTAGACCAGGCTGCTCGAAACCCACAGAGATTAAAGGTATGCATGGGTCACCTCTCCATGACCTTCATGGCTTGGCTGTGGGTGATTCTGTCCTTTGATACCCCACACTTATCATTTTAAATATACAATATGTCACCACACATGACAACCAATAAAGATTCAGGAGTCAGATGTTGGGGTAAAAACCTGCTAGATGAGAGAAGCTGAGAAACAACCAGCTCACCTTCCTTTTCAAGAGAGTGTGCCTCTCCACAGTGTCCCAAACCATAAAGACTCCACATCTCTAAGTTTCTCCCCACTCTTTCCTGTGCCTCTCTATCTATATTTCTGGGTCTTCCACGCTCTCTGTGGCTAATTCTTGTCCACTACTCACTGGTTCTGCCCCATGATCTGAGGCATGCACCTCTATGCCCTGCTTTCTGTAAGGCCACAGCTGGAGGATAGCTTGAGACGAGCTTGAGAAATACAGCAACACCTTATCTCAAGAAAAAAAAATCTTCAGTTCATTTTGGTGTTTATGAAAATGGTACGGCAGTATGTTTGTTTATCTGTATTAGCTCGAAGATTTTGTAGAAACCAGTGATCAGTAAATGATAAACAAAGAGGGAAAGAAAATCTCCACTCTCCTAGAAGGTATGGAGGGCCTCTGGAGAGCAATGATGATCAACACTGGCATTCTGATACGATCCAATACTTTCTGACTCAGTTTTTATTGATTATATCATCACTTTTTGAGGCCAGATAAGATGGCTCATCCTAGGTCACACCTCCTACTAATGACGAAAGACTCACCCAGATGCAGGCCCCTGACCTATAGCCCTGGGTTAGTCTTGCCTCACGGCCCTGAGGAGAGCACCCTGCTATCACTACAAATTAAGTTCCTGAGAATTTCTAATTAAACTGGAAGTAATTAGTCTTGTCATTTTAACATAGATAAATGGCCCCAAAGTAGTCTTTCTTCCACTTTGCAGAGGTCATGCAATTTTCTACTAATCAGGCTACAAGATAATCACTTCCTCCCCCCCAAAGAAGCTCCTGACCCCTGTTGGAAAGCTGAATCAGTATCTATTGCAGAAATCTTAACTGGGGACTAGAATCCCAGCCTTGGCTCCTACATGCAGCCTCCCAACCCTAAAATTTCATCTTAGAGCACATCACATTCCCTCTCTGTTGTTAGGATAATAAGCTATCATTGTAACTAGCTGCTTACAGTTGACCAAGAGCGCCATCCCATGATCTCATTGAATGGCCATGATGGTCCCTGAGGTACTAGCAGACAATATTGCTTTGTGTCTTTAGGGTGTTGCTATTCTACCTATACTCTGTAACTGAGTTAAGGTTTCTATTTCTGTGAAGAGGCACAATGACCACAGCAAGACTTATAAGGAAACTTTTAGTTGAGGTGGCTTACAGTTTCAGAGGTTTAGTCCATTATCGTAATGGCAGGAAGCATGGCGGCATGCAGGTAGACATGGTGCTAGAGAAGGAGCTGAGAGCCCTACATCTTGGTTTGCAGGCAGCGGAAGGAGACTTTGTGCCATACTGGATATGGCTTCAGCATATGAGATCTCAAAGCCTGATCCCTCAGTGACATACTTCCTCCAACAAGGCCACACCTCCTAATAGTGTCACTCTCTGTGGGCCACGCATTCAAACACATGAGACTATATGGGCCATACTTATTCCAAAAAGCCATATTTCACTTCCTGACACCTATAGGCTTGTAGCCATAACATAATACAAAATGCATTTAGTCTAACTTCAAAAGTCCTCATGCTCTATCACAGTCTCAATAATATTTAAAAGTCCAAAGTTCAAAGTCTCTTCTGAGACTCGTGAAATTTCTTAATTTCTGTAATTCCCTATAAAATCAAAAGTAGAAAGTAGATCACATCCTTACAACATATAATGGCACATTACCATTCCCAAATGGAAGAAACATGGTGAAGAAATATGGACCAAAGCAAAACCAAAACCATCTGCGCAAACTCCAAATTCATCTCCATGTCTGATGTCAGCACACTCTTCAGATCTCCAACTCCTTCCAACTTTGTTGACTGTAGCACACGTCTTTCCTTCAGGCTGGTTCCACTTCCTGTTAGCAACTTTCCTAGGCAGGGATCCCACGGCTCTGGCATCTCTAACATCTTGAGGTCTCCAAGGCAATCCAGGCTTTTCCTTGACAGCTTCACACAGTGTCCTCTTAGGCCTCCACACAGGGACACCCCTGCCACACACCTGGCCTCGGTGGCTATCCTTGACTCTAAAGCTGGAACCACAGAACCAAAGCTGCTGAGTTCTGCTGCTTGCTGGGAACGGAACGTGGCTCCCTTGTTCAATTATAGCTTCACCATATGTCTGTTTTCAATAGTTTTCTTCACTGGCTAAGCTTGGCTGTCCTGGACTTGTTCTCAAGACCAGGCTGGCCGTGAACTCAGAGATCTGTTTGCCTCTGTCTCCTGAGTGCTGGGGTTAAATGTATATGCTGTTACACTGGGACCTAAGCTGTTTTTAAATTACTTTTCACAAGTTTTCCAACCTATTCAAACCTCCACACTCTGCTATAATGCTATGGGTATGTTAGATTGTTCCTTCCACAAACGTCCTTTCTCAGGGAGGTATTGTCATTTATTTATGAATAAAATAGCATTTAAAAAAGCTGAAAGTGCATAGTAACTTAGTTACACAGGAAGAATAAAGTGTAACGGTCAAGCCAGAAACCTAATACTACATTCAAGAGCTTTGGCTTTAGTGTCTGTCGCATTACTATCCTATGAACTCTGTCTACTGCCTGTCTGGGCTACTGAGGACTATGCTGGCTGTTTAGCCCCTGGCTCAGTCCATAGAGTAGACAAGACCATCAGACCCAAGGAAGGTGCAGACTCCTCCACTTCTATGGGGCTATGTCAGTATTAGCTAGCCCTTCAGGGACTAAATTAGCGAAGAAAAGAAACACATTTCCATTGCTGGTCCGTTATACAGAGAGAGGGCTGTGAGCCATATACTGTGCTAATGCTCAAATCAAGGACAGACTTATCTCAGGTTCCTAACTGGGGAGCCTGGGATCCAGAAATGACAAGGCAGCCCCTAAGACCTAGCAGAGTTGATAGGGATAATTCTTACATTCAGTTTGCCAGACACCAGTAGCAGACTATAGATAGGGTGACACCATTGTTCCATTCAGGGTCAGAGACAACAATCACAAGGTGGAACTGGGGTCAACCATACAAAGTGAGTAAGAAGGAGTTGGGTCATGTGAACTGAAGCATAAACCAAGCCGGATAGAATCCAAGTCTCCTCAGGAAAATTCCAGTATCCCTGGGCGTCCCAAGGACCAAGATCTAAGCACCACTGCTGATCAAACTTTCTGTAGAAGTGATGAGCCTTGGTTTTTCTCAAGACCCAAGACCCATGTTGTCTAGCTGACCCCATCCCCCTGCCAAGTAACAATTATGAAATCCAGCCTATCCCTTAAGCATGGGATGAGTGAGACTCTCCTACAATCTGAAACATGACAACTAATCACACAAGATGACACATAAAAGGGGGTGAAAGTAATAGGAAATGACTTTTAAAGGGGGGGGGTAAGTCCGAGCCTGTAGTAAAAGATTCCATAAGATGGGAGATGGATGAATATCAGGCCTGGACTTCTTCTGGGTGCACCTTCTCGTCATTCACCTCCACCTCTCCATTTTAGGAAACAAAGACCATAGATGGCATCTCCACCGATGCCCTTAGCATTTGTGAGAACTACAATAGACCCTTTGGTAGGGAAACTACCTAACCATCATGAAAGTAGCTGTCTAGGGGCTCTGGGGATGTCAGCACACCTAGAAGTCCTTGGGAAAGGAGGTAGCTGCTGCCCTTTGTATCAATCTAGGTATGAATAGTGACATCTCCAGAATACATTTCCTGTCTCTGTTTAGGGGTGAGCCCTGCTGTGGCTGGAGGCCTAGAGAACTCCACAGTCTGCAAAGGCAGCCTAGGACACTTTTTGAACTCCTCTTTCCCACTTGCAAACCCCTAATGGCCAAAGGTTAAAAGGTTAAAGGCCCCGTGAATAGTCTACATCAGTGGTTATTGAACTGTGGGTTATGATAACTTTGAGGGTTAAATGAGGTCACCTAAGACCATTGGAAAATACAGATACTTACATTATGATTCATAACAGTATCAAATAACAGTTATGAAGTAGCAACAAAAGTAATTTTATGGTTGGATGTCAGCACAGCATTAGGAGCTGTATTAAGGAGTCACAGCATTGGAAAGGTTAAAACCACTAGTCTACCTCCTGGTATCTTTAAGGAAGCTTTGAACACCATCCCCTGGATGAAGATGCAGGGTCTTTATTGCTTATAAAGTAGGGCTTCGGGGTCAATAGGGCTTAGTGGGTGGTACTTCAAAAGGAGAGCACTTGGTGGGGGCACTTCTCTGAGATGCTTGTCGGCCACAGACCAGGCTCCTCCTGCAGAGTACCTATCCCACCTCTTTGTCACTATCTAGCATTTTGAAGGACAACACCCAGCTTGGCTAATGCCTGAGTCTTTTGTGACTGGCCAGCACCACTTACTATTATAATTTGTCTCTTTCACATAATTCCTATGCATGGAATCATACAGCAATGGTCTTTTGTAATTGCTTCATTCTCATAGCACAATATTCTCAAGGTTGATCCACACCATAGCCTGTATCAATGTTTCACATAGCTTTTGGCTGAAGAATATACACCATTCTATCTTATGGCCTCTGTGCTGCTTTCATTTGGGGCTGTTAAGAATAACCCTGTAGAGAGAAGACTTTGCACCTCTCTGAAAGAGCACACTAGAGCTGTTTCTGCTGGCAGGGACACAGCTGAGTCAGTCCTGTGGACGTGAGAGCAGGAGAGCAGCCCCTACTTCCTCCCTTGAATGCTATGCAGTGACATCGGTGAAGAAAATACACCCCCCACTCCCGTCACCTGTGACAGGTATGAGAGCTGGTTCCAGGGTGATGAGAACAGAAGAGCTATTCCTGCCTCTCACCAACTGTATGAACTGGGAGGGCAGTCCCTGCACCTAGTCTGGACAACAGTCGAGCTGGCTCTAGTGCTGTGAGTGTAAGCTGGACCCGAGATGAAAGAGCAAGAGAACTTGCTCCTTGCTGCCTGATGCACTGGATGAGGTAGCTAGGGCAGTGCCGAAGAGCTCGCCTGAGTGGTGGTGATAAGGAAAGGCTGACAGGCTGACCAATCTAGCTACCACCCAGGCCCCAAACCAGAACTACAAGGTAGCTCACCCCAACATCCTCCTCATCTATGAACTGCTGGAGTGAGTGAAGGGGCCAGATCTGCAGATCCAGAGCTATAGGAACTTCATGACACAGGATAACAGGATAGATGAAGAGCAGTTCCAGTGAGAGCCCAGTATTGATAGGATAGCAAAAGCCAGAGGCCTCAAACAAGACCAATAACTCATTGTAATAAACATTTATAAGATGTATGGACTAAAGGGTATATTGTGTGATTCACTGGGCCACACTACAGCTTCCATGCAGAGAGATTTTGTTTGGGCTTTCTTTGTTTTATTTTATTTTTAAATGCTGGTGTTTGTGGGGGGCTGCAAGGGCAGAAGTGAGGGGACAGGAAGATGAATGGGATTGGGATGCATGGTGTGAAATCCACAAAGAATCAATTAAAAGTTCAGAAAACTAACCCTGTAATGGAATTCATGGACAGCATCTTACATTGGCACATTTAATTTCTCTTAGGTATATCCCTGGGAGTGGAATCTCTGCATTCTGCTAACCCCTTCTGGGCTAGACTCTTCTTTAGAGCAGAAATGCCATACACTCCTGGGGTGTGATCCTACAATTGTCCACACCCTGCTTATGCTTGTTATTGTCTGTGTTTTTATGACAACCATCCTGATGGGCATGGTGATTCATGTTCATATACATTTCATTGTTTTATGGGGAATGATGTATCATTTGTGAAGTGTATGTTATCAAAATAGACTGTAACTAATAAAAAAATCTCCACTAGTGAGATTTTCATAAACAAAATTGCTTAGAGAGATAAAAAAAGTTCTAGTTAGGGAAGTGGGCTAGGGTTCCTCAGGATGGTGGCTTTGTGGTCTTTGGCTTCTATTGGTCACACTATTTTCTGATCCATCTGGATACCCGGGTGTGGCAATAGCAGTTCCGACATGGGTAAATATGGTGGGATTCAGGCATTATTGAGGCAGACCTAGAGGCATAGCTTTGGGGTCTCAGGACCCCAAATGGGGCATGACCAGCCCCCATTGAGGACCCGGGGAATGCTGCCCTTCCTTCCTGCTTTGTTTCTGCATTCTCGGGAAGTGGATCAGACCATCCCGCGTGGGACAGTTCCATTCGCCAAGAATTGTCTTAAGGTTCAATTTGTATCAGTGAGTGCTTATATAACCCCTTAGTAAATATTAATCCTTTATATGATATATTGCAAGTGAATTGCTATGGGTAATTTTCTTTGCAAAAGCTGTGAATTATGACCCCAAGCTCTGTTCCCCAGAATCAGGTGCACTTCGTGTGAAGCTGACTATAGTCCTCTGCTAGGACTAATCTCCTAACCCTTGGTATCTTCCATGAAACTAGATGAAGTTCATTCACTCAGTCTTACAGCACCACCAAGGGTGAAACCCGATGTGGTCAGCCAGGTGAACCAGAAGAAGGTGTTCTATTCTTCCTGCTCTCTGTTCAGGCGTATGCCTTGCTGTCCTTTCTCCCATACACACAGGGGTGGGGCTCCCTGGCTAGATTGGAGGATTGCTCCTGCTTTGGGTCTTGCTGTACTTTTCTCCTGGGCTGATGGAAATCAGAAAGTGCTATAGAGATGGGAGATGTTTCCAGAAGAAGCTGGAAATGGCACTGGGTCCTGTGACATCACCTCCAGCAAGACCCAAGCCTGTAAAGAAGGAAGGGGCTTCAGAGTGACTGCCTTTAAGCTTTGTAGCTCCCCTGATTAACTCAGCATTTTTGAGTGTCGCTGGAGTGTATGTGTGTCTGCTCCTTGGAAAAACTAAAGTGATGTACCAAACTCTGGAAGTCTAAGAGGAAATCAAGTGACAAGAACTTTGCTTTTTAGTTGTGAACATAACAGTATGGTTATTTGTTTATGCAACCCCTGTGATTGACTTCAAAACTTACTGAGCATTGTAGCAGTCATGATTCATTGAGGATTCAACACTATTAACTCACTCAGCAAGCCATTCACTGATAAGCATTAACTCCCCAGAGCCTTCCTGTGATCTCAAGTTTCCAGACCTCCTGATGGGTTGGTTCTCCGCTTTACTGGTTCCATGCTAATGAGAAGTCACTGGTGAGCTCAACCAAGTCCTTTTAGCTTGTGTTTTTGATGCTTTGACATCTTAGCTCTTTGCTGGAGATTCTGCCTCTTCCTATTGCTAGGGACGGCAAAAACCAGGTCTCTAGCCAGCATGCTTTTCATGTGGAGATCAGAGATCATCTTTGAGCTGTCCTCTCTCTAGACTGGCCCATCGCTCCTTCCTACTCCTCCAAAGGCTACCTACTAGACCATTCTGGACTTCTCCAATATTCCAAAGTCCACTGAAGTAATCGAAGCCAGCCACTCTTATGCCTGCTTACCCTACCCTACTTGTCCCTTCCCATGGGAATCATAGAGCAACCGCTGCAAACATATTCCTCTTACTACACTGGCCTCCAGAAAACATCAGTGTTTCCTCCAGCAATATCATGTTGTATACAGAATGACCCGCTTTTAGGGGTCTGTGGGTACACAAAGTCAATCCTTTTTCTAGGGTCACTGTATCTGACAAAATGTAAATCCAAATAACTATTAATTTCCATAGGGGCCCATCTAAGGCTCCTCTCCCATCAACAGCTTCCAGATGGTTTGGGTTATACCCAGGTGTGGCAATAGCAGTTCCGACATGGGTAATATATATATTTAAGTCTCTTTTTAAGTCTCTTTAAGTCTCTTTTGCCTGGATATTCAGAGAAGGGAGGGGAATCAGCTTCTGCTTTCAACTCTGGTGGCAGAGTAACTCATCTGGAGTGTTCCAGTAGTGGGGGTAAAGTCTCACAGGGCTCTGATGGTCTCAAACACCCCACCCTCCACCAAAAAGGAAGTCCTGCTCTGTGGATACCAGTATAGGCAGTACATGGGCTGATCCCAAAAGACTGCCTCCTGGAAGCTTTTCCGCAGCTGTGAATTGGTGCTCTGGCCATTATGTACCTTTGCAGCCTGGCCTCCAGGGAAAGCTGTTGCTCCACCCAGTGTTTTGAAATTCTTTGAAGTTTGGATATTTCCCTCACTGACCTGGGCTTTAGATGAAGCATGTGTCCCTGGAGAACAGGAGTCATCATCTTAGTGAAGCCAGCAAAGCTTTCTTCCTACTGAGGAAAAAGCCCTAGAGATGGTGGAAATCCAAACAAACTTGAAAAGAAAAGTTTTAGTTGCATGGGACTTTAGGAGAAACTGGGCCAGTGGCCATCCAATGTTTCTAGTTGGATGTTTCTTGTTGAATTGTTTTCTGTTCTTGGATCCACACACCCTAGGTGTGGAAAACAGCTTGTTTGGGTTATTGTCAGGAAGGTAGAAGGAACTCAGGGATCTTTGGGCTTCTCACCCCTTGCCTTCACGTCCCAAGAGCTAGGAATATAAGTGTGCACCATCATGATTGATTTATGTGGCACTGAGGGTCAAATCCAGACCTTATGCATGCTAGGTAAGCACTCAACTAACTGAACTACATCCTCGGTCCTCACGTTCATTCCAAAGAAGCTCCTCTTCCCTCCTCTCAGGCAGGGTAGCTACAGGAATGGGACCACTTGTGTCCTATAACCATCTCACCTCTCGGGGGCTTCTGGCTCAGTTTCTTTCTATTGTTGTGATCAAATATCCCAGATAAAAAGCAATTTAGGGATGTCAGCCAGCAGTGGTACACACCTTTAATCCTAGCTCTTGAGAGGCAGAGGCAGGAGGATCTCTGTGACTTGGAGGTCAGCAGGTCTACAGAGTGAGTTCCAGGGCAGCCAAGGATACACCGAGAAACCTGTCTTGAGGAAAGAAAAAAGAGGGAATATAAAATCCACTTCTGGGACAAAGCGTTTGATTTAGCTCAGAGTTCAAGGTTACAGTACATTACTGCCGAGAAGTCTCCGCATCAGGTACTCCAGAAACTGGTCATATTGCATCCATAGCAATAACAGAGAGGATAGCATCTGCTCAGCTTTCTTACCTGACAAAGTTTCAGAATCCTCTTGCTAGGTCATGCTACCGCCCATAGTGGGTGTATCTTCTCAGTAAATTAGCATAATCAAGATACTCTCTCTGCTACTTTCTTAAGGGCCCTTCTTCTAAATTGTGATTATAAATTGTGTCAAGCTGACATTGAGAAACTAGCAATCATACATGCTATGCCTGGCTCTTCTAGCCTTAAGAGCAAAGCAAGCCAGGAGGGGAGCTATGAAGATGAGGCATCTAGGTTGACTTCTGTTGTAGCAACTGGCCCTGGGGTCCTGTTGTATGGCAGATGCTTGAAGGTTAACTCTCATAGGCCTGGCAAAGTTCCACAGACTGTTTAGCTCACAGAAAAGTATATTTGATTCTCTAGCAGTTTTGGAAGCTCATAGTCCAAAGACAAAATGTTGGCAGGAACATCCTCCCCTGAGGCTTCTAGAACCTTCCACACCTTGGGCAGCTCTGGAAGATGAAGCTTTCTTTGATAGTGGCTGCATGACTTCAGTGTGCCTCCATGTCCACACAGTACATCCTTTGTGGCTCTTTCCAAATTCTCCTCTTATGAAGACACATATGGGGCAAAGCTCCATTCTTCTCTCTTAACTAACTGCACCAACCACAACTTCATCTCAGTCAGGTCATAGCAATGGGAACTGCAGGGTTAGGAATCTGACATAGATTTTCAGGACACAATTCAATCCACACCAGATCTTTGTGTTTTCTTTCCCACTAGACTCTTCCATGGGTTTTCATGGCCCCTGTTTCTACTCCTGCCCTATCTGTCACTGCTGGCCAATCACAGACTCTTCTCATCCCTTAGTTTCTGGCCTCAGAGCTCACTGTAGGGGAATTAGGTTGTTCCATTGTAAATAATTGTCCCTGCCTATGAGTTTAATAAAAAGCGCTGATTGGCCAAAGGCAGACAGGAAGTGTGGGCGGGGCTACCAGACTAAAAAGACTCTAGGAACAGGCAAAACAGAGCAGAATGCCAGAGAGAAGCCAGAAGAAGCAGAGGATAACTGTGCTACTCTGAGAAAAGGTACTGAGCCGCATGGCTGAACAGGATAAGAGACATGGGTTAGATTAAGGGTAAAGAGTTAGCAAGTTATATGCTTGGGCCTTAGGCTGATCAGCCTAAAACTATTGTAAACATCTGTGTGTCTCTGCAGGTATGTGGGTCTGCGGGTCTAAACCTTGAGGCTAGACTTGAAAGTCAGGGCCAGAAACCTCTTACTACAGCTCACCCTGGAAGTCACCTCACCTGCAGCAATCTTCTTACCAAGGGCACTTAATCCAGGTAACTTTCATCTGGTTCCTTTCTTGGTACTTCCTTGGCTTCAAAGAAAAGCCACACACCTTTGGCCCTGCCAGCCTCTGAGAAGGCAGGTTGCCACCTTGCTGGCCCTGATTCTCCTCCCTGTGTATCTTGGACCCCTTGGACCATGTTGGAAAAGGTACCTTTAGCACCTGCAGTACAGCTCTCTTGCAGGAAGGTTGCTATACTCTGGGCTGGTTTCAAGGTTGCTACCAGTCTGCACCTGGACAGTTCAGGAGACAACTGGAACCTAGTCAGACATCAACCTTGCCTGTGGCCATCTACCTTTCACCTTTCCCACACTTTCTCCTCCTGCTCCTCCCCCTCATTTATGACAGAAATCTTGCTCTCTTCTGTTCCTTCAGAAAAGGAGACACTGTCAGTCATTCTGAGAGACGGTCTTCTTCAATCTTCCGAATGCCTTCTCTTTGGTGTAGTTTAAAGAGAGCAGTGAGACAAGATCGTGGTTTGGACATTTCTGTAAGATATATTCAACACTTTCTTTTGCAATGGGTGAGAGAACCATTGTCTTTAGTTTGGGAGACTCAGAAAATCATAGCCCCGTGTCAAATACTTGTTCAGGCATAAAATGATGCATTCATAGGGACCACCAAGTGGGAGAAACATTGAGAGTCACATTCCTTGGACTGCAGGCTGGCCACCAACTTCTCTTACAGGAACCCCAGCAGTCATGGGCAGCCATGGGCCTATGCATACTGCTCCCCTGGTCTAAAACATACTCCATAAAAGACACTTTACCAAGTTTTCATCTTTTAAGTGTACAGTGCTGTGGTCCCCAGTCCCCTGAACTGGTAGGCATTTATGTAAGTGGTGTGAGTCAATTGGTTCTCTGTTATCTGACCGCAATTCGAATAGAGCATTTCTGATCACTTATCCAAAGTGGAACCCATCCCTACCCATCCCTTGCCCTTCTTAACACAGAGTCCTCACTGTTTGAAAGCATGTCAAATTTATAGGGTGTCAGTTTGTCTCCCTTCTACTGGAGTAGAAACTTAATGAATTCCGAGTCCTTTCTACCTTATTTCCTGCTGTATCCAAGGTTTAAAACAGAGCCCATGGAAGGTGGAGTGGATTTGACAATGTCCCCTCCTTTGCTCCAATATGCCAATGAAAACTATAAGTGGCGTTTATTTGGGGATGAGTCATCACAAACATAATTGTGGATTTCATGAAGCTCTGAAGGTCAAATCCATGTCCTTGCACATGATAGACAAGAGACTCTACTGCCGAGCTACACCCCTAACCCAGAATTTAGGACTTTAAATTATGATCATTCCAAGTTAAGCCAGGCCCTTTGTCCTAAGACGGCCATCCTGACAGGGGAAGAAGAGGGGGAGAAACCAAGAAGAGGTTCATCTGAAGATGGAATGATACGGGGACAGGACTAGTTGGGACCAACAGAGGAGGAAGAAGCAGGAAAGCCTCACCCTTAGGACCTTCAGGGAGAATGCAACCTTGTCAACATGCTGATTAAAGATTCCATGTAGTGTCAGGCTGCAGAACGTCGGGAGAACACGATTTTATTGCTTTTAAACCAAGTTTGTGGTAATTTGTTACAACAGCTCCTAATAAATGGAGACAATAGGCTTTCTGAGAATGTTTCCCGAACAAATAAGATACCTCTGGATTGTTTCCCTATGCTGCATCCAGCCCTTTTCTTTGAGGTTCTGGAGAGCTGACTACATCAAGGACTTACCTTGGAAGAAGGAAGTACAGTTGGCCCTAAGATCCCTTCATATAAAATATTTGACGATCTAAATATTTTTTAAATGCTGTTTGAAGGCCAACTTTGAGTTCATTTTAGCAGGCTGGTGTGGGTTTTTTTTAAACAGTCACTATTGAATGTTATGCCATCTATAGTCCTCTGGCTGAGAGAGATGTTTCCATGGCCACTCAAAGACCAAGAAATTCTATCTAAGCAATTTTACATGCCCCAGCTGGCAGAAGGCCCTGGAGATCCCTTCAGAGCTGAGCCCCGGCTGCTTGTCCAGCAGCAGCTGCTGCTGTGCATCCGTGTCTGCCCACTCCTGGGGCCTAACGGTTACCTTAGCAATCATTTCTCTCCTAGAGCTTGAGGCAACAGATGGAACCAGCTGGCAGGGGCACTAAGGGTGAGTTGTCCCCTGGCCAGGATAGCAGTATAAGTACAATCAAAGACTTTGACTTCTGAGTCAGAGTGGAAGACTTCTACCTAGAAATATCACCTGTCTGTACTAAAGTTTCCTTTCTACCTCATAGTCAAGAGTGCGCCCTGGTATCATCATATCTCCTAGCAAGATTGCCTTGTTCTGCCAGTATACTGACAGCAGGTTATTTGGGGACAGCTGTGAAAATTTACAGTAAGCCCTATTTATTTGCAGAAACTGCCTTTGTTATCTCCCAGGAGTGCTGATGAAGAGTCAACTCATTGGTTCTAGCAAGCTTCTGTGGCTTTTCGAACATTCAGATCTCCAAATATTTGAGATGAGATTTGGCTGACCTCAGACTTCTGACCTTCCCACCCACTCATTCTTCCTAGTGAGTTTCTGGCTCAGTGGAGCAATGATGCCCATAGCAGCTGAATGGAGCCAAAGAGGACCTTCTGATAAATGCCCGTATAAGACATGCCAGTGTGAGAACAGCCTGTGTGCCCTTGAGGGGATGTTTCTTGATCTCTCTGGGTCTTAGCTGACTCAGTAGGAAAACTGAGACCATGGTATCTGTTCTGCCAACCTCAGGAAGCTTCAAGAGGACCTAGGCAGCCACACACTTCAGGACTTCTTTAAAGGGTCCTTGGGGGAGCTAGAGAGATGTCTCAGTGGTTAAGAGCATATATTGCTCTACTGGAATGTCTGAGTTCAGTCCCCAGCACTCATAGCCAGTGGCTTAGAATATCTAATAACCCTAGCTACAGGGTATCTGATGCTTCTCTAGCCTCCAAAGGTGTGTGATCCCACATGTGTGGGTCTGCACACACTTAACAGATTTGGGGGTTTGTTTTTTTTTTTGGTTTCTTTTTGTTTTGTTTTGTTTGAAGTCTTAGGTCACATGGAAGAATGTCTGGGAACACCTGAAAAGGGATCTTGATAAGGTTTAACATTGCCCAAAGAAATAAATGTCCTCTGCTTCAGAACATCTGGGAGGTGACCCATTAACCCTTGGGATAATTTGTCAGATTATCTGATTTTTCCAGTGCCTTAAACACTGGCTAATTATCTGTTTTAATGCAGTGACCTACAGTGGAGGTCTGGGGCCAGTCAGTCTCAGCTCAGTACTAGGAGGCTCTACATAGTAACAGAAGTTGGCTATCTAGGCAATCTGCTGTGTCCATATGCCTGGCACACAGTAAAACCTCTGGCCATTCTGGCTCTGGTGAGCAAACTTCATCTGACAAAATTCCATTGGTATTGCTACCCATTGTTGCTGGGAGAAGCAACATGGTTCTTCTGGGAGAGGCCACCTGGAATCTAGTCATACCCTGTCAGGGTTCTTGGAACTAGAGTTACAGAAGGTTGGAAGCCTTCATGTAAGTGCTGATAACTGAACCCCAAACCCCTCTGCAAGAGCAGCAGCCAGTGCTCTTAACCGCTAAGCTACCTTCCCATATTCTTGTTGCTAATTCCTATCTGTGACATTTCACTGTAGGAATCATAACCTTTAGTAGTATGACTGCCATGATTCCAGCCATGATGGTCATGAATTTATCCTCTATAGCTATAAACCACAAATAAATCTGTTTTTCTTATAAGTTGTTTTGGTCAAGGCATCTTGTCACAGCAACAGAAAGGTAATTAAGACAGTGACTCCTTTCTCAAGCATAAAAAGAGCCTCCCTCTCACACCTCAGCTGGGAGAGTTAATAAAGTCCTCCGGAGGGCAACATCCTCAGAAAACAATCAGAAATGGTGATGATTATTGTGGTCCCAGATCTTGAGACCATCTCATTTTAAGGGATCCCCCCCCCCAGCTGGCTTCTACCCCCACATTTTTCTGTTAGCAGCCTGGCCTCCAGAAGAGCAGAGCAGCTCTTTTATATTACTTCCTTCTACACCTAAGTTCATTTTTAGTCCATAAGACAGGGATAAAAAATGCATCTCAAAAAAAAAAAAAATTCAGCTAACTCTCAACATGTTTCTGCCAATGTCAGTTTTCAGCCACATCAACAAGTACTCATTCAAGATTTCTTCAATTAAAAATGGCCTCTAAACTTTTGGGTAGATTGTGGGAGTCTGATGTCAGTGTCTTTACAAACTCAATGTGCAGATTTTCAAAAATTTTGAAGCCAGGTGGTAGTGGCACATTCTTTTATTCCCAGCACTCTGGAGGAGACAGAGGCAGGCAGATCTCTGAGTTCAAGGCCAACCTGGTTGGAGTGATTTCCAGGACAGCCAGGGGTATACAAAGAAATCCTGTATTGAAAAACCAACAACAATAATAATTCTGATAAAAAGATTTATAAATATGTTTAAGCAAAACTCTTCAAAGATATTCTGATCTAAATGTATCCAGTCCCTTCCCCACCTCCTCCACCCCGAAGTAAGCTGCATTATTATATTATCATCTCAGGTATAGACAGTGCAGTTTTCCTAATACTGGTATATCTGTCTCCATTCTCATCCTCTACGGGTAGATCCAAGGGTTTTATACGGACTCTTAAGTCAGCGAGACACTTTCCTTTGGAGTCCCAATTTGGTGTTTTGGATGGAGTGAGAGCGTTGAGCTGTTCGTCATGGCATTCTCTGCTACACAAAGAAAGCTGCTCACTGTTAGGAAACCGCAGACAATTGAACACATAACAGGAGTTGCTGGATTGAGCTGTACCTGAAGCTCACCCCTGTTCTTTCTATATAAATTTAGACCTAACTTCCTTTTTTGTGCTCTAACTCCCTTGTGGCTAAATTTTTGTCACTTTCCAAGGTAAATTAAAGATGTAATTCTCTAAGGCTCGGTTTTCTTTTCTGCAAAATGAGTCGGCTCCTAGCCCTACCAATTGAACAAAGGTGAGAGGCCCTGCCTGTTGGTACTAAGTCCTGATCTCTGGACTTCAATGTCAGCTTTTAAATACAAACGAAGGAAAGCAATTGCCTTGCTGGTCCCATACCCTCAAAGCACTTCCTGCATAGGCTTCTCTCATTTACAATTACTAGGGTGTGTACTTAATATTAGTTTCAGCTGTGGCTTCTAGAAGTATAGCATGAGCTGGGCAGGCACCAACATCAGCATCCATAAGAGCATCATTCCAAAGATTGTTCAAAACTCAAAGCCTTAGGCTCACTTAGTTACACTTAATCCGGTGCTGCTGCTGAGTTCTCAATGGTCCTGTTATGCACTAGCATTTCAAGATTGAGGAACAGAGGATTCTTTATCTGGTGGGAGGAACAAGCTGAGCAGGTAGGTTAGTTCCTGCTGCTGTTTTGAATGTTATCCAAGCACAGGCAGCCCTGCCTTTACTGACTCTTATCCTGAGGTTTGAACCCTGGGTATAATAAGCATAAGCTCTCAGTAGCTCAGCTTTCTGGTATCATGGCCACGGATGCAAAGGCAGCTTCTCCTCACATGTCCTTTCTCTCCAGGTGAAAATCCTTTCCCAGAAATCTTGGAAGGGCCTCTCCTTTTTGTCTCAGGAACTGAGACTTCATGGCAGGCCTTGCATGAGTTGTCACAAACATAAGAGAAGCTGAAGGTGGAGAAGGTGTGGGCTCTGAATAAACACCACTCATCTTGTCCTCTGCTGCCAACAAACAACCTGCTCTCTGGAGCAGACATCACAGTGAGTGCTCAGACCTGGTCATGGCTTTGTCACCAACGGTGGAGCAACCACATGCCATGGACTGGATGCTACCATGTTGCTTTGTCACTCAGAACTTTTAGTCACTACTAAGACAACTAACTGGAAAGCTTCATCCCAGCTCGAGAGCTTCTATGGGTCATAGTCAACTTTTACCATATGCAATCAGTGTGAGTCACTATGAAATGGTGCTCCTGGGAGCACATACCTATAAACATGGAGAAGAAGGGAGGGCTGAATTGTGCATAAAGCAGCATTGAGGGGAAGACTCAGTGTTGACTTCTGTGGTGGGGAAGATTGTAATGGTAAAGAAAGCCAGACAAGAACTAAGGTTTTTCCAGCATCTCTCTCCGCTGTCTCTCAAGACCAGTGATCCCTCAGTGGGACCATGGCAACCCACTGGGTTCCGTGAAAGGGGGTTGGTAAGGCCTGCAGTCCACCAGAAATGACAGCCAGACTCTTAGGAGTCTGTCAAGAATAGGTACTGACAACAGGACCTAATATCATAAGTTTCTCTGGAAACTCAGAAAGCAGAGTATCTCTCCAGGGCCAGGCCAAGTCTCCCCACTCCCTAATACCAAAGGAGAAGGGTCCTGTTTGCAGACTCAAGTCCTTTGGGACCAGCCACAGGGCAACCTGGCAGCTATGTGGGCCTCTGGTCCCAGGGCTCCTGGAGACTGAGAAACAGCTTCCTTTGGGGAAGTATTCTCCTCTGGGAGAGCTTTCTAAAAAGACTGGACTGCAAAACCTCTTTGCTCTGCAGGGGTTTGAGCGTCAGAGCCAATGGGTCCCCTTACTCTTCCAAGTTGAATTATTTTTGATGTTGGCTTGGGTGAGTCATGATTTTAATTAGCATCCTGGGAAAAGGCTGTAGCCTTACAGCTCTCTGGTGGATCTGCAAGAAAGCTCAGCAGACCTGTCGAATTGTTTTGGAAACAGTATTAACCAACCACTACCAGTGAGCAGGTCCCATCTCTGATACAGACCCAAACTGTATCTTCATTTCTTATCCTTACCCTGAAAGTGTTCTCTCTCTCTTTAGAGTTCTTCTTAGTCCTAATCTCTGGACTTCAATGGCAGGACTGCCAATGTCTCGTAGCATTGCCTGGGGCCCCTGCATGCTGTCACAACGATGCCTGAGTGGTTTGGGCAGAACCCAGAGGCCAAGGAGTATGTTTCCACAGCAGAGCATCTTCTTTTCTTCAAGAACAGCAAGCTACTCTAGTCACAGGCAGGAGGCATCAGAGCTCACAGAAGCCTGGGACAAGGAGGAGGCAGTGCCAGATGCCTGGAGGCGCAAGGAGGTGAGAGGCCCTGCCTGTTGGTACTAAGTTCCAAATGAAGGGCCTATTTCCTAGGAAGGATAAAGAGGCTCTCTCTCTCTCTTTCTCTCTCTCTCTTTCTCTCTCTCACACACATCTTTTGACTATTATCTATTTAGTCAGAGGGTGTGGGATCCTGGTTGTTTTTGACCTCTCAATGCCTCAGTTTCTCTCCCTGTAGAATGGAGTGTGATAAGAGTGATCTAGACATGGGAAGATTCAAGAGGGGCTGTTCATTCCCTGCACCTTTGGGCACGTGCTTGACCTCCCTGACCCTTGATTTCTCCTGCAGACACAATGATCCTGATTCACTGAGTTGGGAGAAAGAAACATAGTCAAAGTGTTGTACGCTGTGTGGAGTCAGCATCCTCGGTGGCTGACACCATTTGTACTTAGCTGTACCCCAAACAGACAAAGGGCACTGTTATCATCTATCTCCATTTTTATAAATGAGAACGCAAGACAGAGAAGATGGCAATCCAGGCCAAGACACCTACTAGCAAAGTTTCCCTGCTGTATTTTCCACTCAAGGCTTCTGAAGTGTTAATGTAGTTAGTCCTACAGAAGAATAACACTGTAATAATTCTTAGCTTCTCCTCTATTGCTTGGTTTCAGTTTCGTTTTTAACCATGAAATATATAATTTTTAGTAACTTAGATTAAAATGGTGTTAATGAAGGAGGTTAAAATACAAAACAAAACTAACAAACATATAAATTAAAAAAAAAAAACCTTAAAAACCACGAGAAAATCATAATTCGGTCCTTTTCAACCTGACTCTCTGCAGTCAGTTAGAAGATGGTGTTGTAACTGTCTGCCTGGGTGACTAAGCTAGGGAAATATTGAGACAGAAAGCAGATTGGCAGTTGCCAGTGCCTGGGAGGTCTGGGGGAAGGGATCCTTGGAGTAACTGCTTTCTTAAGAGTGATGAAAAGGTGTCAGAAGTAGATGGAGGTTGCGGTTAACCAACATCTACAGTATGCTAATTGCCACTGAGTAATTCACTCTTAAACATACATTTTAAAAAAAATAAGTTTTCTTCCTTTTTTGTGCTGAAGATCAAACCCAGGGCCTTGCATATGATACCAAGTTCTCTACCACTGGGCACTGGGCTATACAACCCCGGCCCTTAAGTGGCTTTTATTTTGTGTGTGTGATAGGATTTAATTTCAATTAAAACACACTCAAACAAGCTGAAGTGTAGCATCCATAGCTGTTCCTTGCTCTACACCCTGGTCTGCTCTGAAGACTTCTCTGTTCTCTTCAAAGGAGCCTTTAGGGGAGCTTGTTCCAAAGTTTCATCTGACCCTCAGATCTCAACTGCACTTCCCTTTAAAAAAAATTACATTATGTGTGTGTGTGTGTGTACATGTATGTACCATGGTGTGCGTGTGGAAGTGAGAAGACAATCAGAAACAGTTGGTTCTCTCCATCATGTAAATCCTGGGTGTTAGAGGAAATGGTCAAACTCAGGTTGTCAGGCTTCTAAGTAGGCCCTTCTACCTACTAAGCCTGTGACTGAACTTTTGGGAAAACGATCTGCTAAAGTGATCTTGATAGGATGTTAATGGATTCCATACAGGATGAAAAGGTTGCCTGTTTTCTCCACATCAGGAGAGTACTCAGGAACCTCTTCAGAAGAATGTGTGTATTTTGTTTGAATGTAGGTGTGTGCATGCATTCGAAGGTCAGAGGTCAGTCTTGGGCACCGTCCCTCAGAAGCCAAAAAGCTTGCTTTTGATCTCTCGCTGGCATCTGATGCTCTGATTAGGTTAGGCTGGTAGGCTAGTACCCTCAAGGATCTGCCTGAAGACCTGCCTAAAGTCTCCACTTTTTAAATGGGTTTGAGGGCTCAAAATCAGGTCTTCGTGCTGTGTGGTAGGTAATTTGCTCACCAGGTCGTCTCCTCAGCTATCCAAATAGATCCTAAACAGAGACAACAGAGGGCTCTGTTTGACCCTCAGGTCTGCTGCCCTACTGACCAGACAGCCATTAGCAGCATAAATGAGAATTCCTGCAAAGAAGCAGGTCTACAAGGGTTAAATTATCTTGGGACATTTCCCATCCTTTTACTACCTATATATTGTCCTCCTCTGTGACCTTTAACTAAATCCTTCGGAATGTATGAACAGACTCCTAGTTTCCCGAGTCAAATGTTAAGAATGCTGTCGGATAGCTTTGTTATACCCAGTAATGTGTGTTATCTTATGACCTTTTTTTTTTTTTTTAATTACTATAATGAGTTCATGAGATAGCTGCTTCATTGGAACATGGTATTTGGGGAGACCTAAGTCTGTGTTCCCAGATCATGGTCACTCATATTTCTCTTCAACAAACACCGGAAACATAAAGTTAATGTCTGCCTTTTAAGGTGTGGTATGGCTAGATACTTGTTGGGAAGCCAGTAGGCCCCTCTGATCATGCATTTGCATATCAGTGCATTTGAAGTTCAAATATTTCCTTCGGTCTAAGGACTGTCTGGGCTTGTAGAGGTCACACACAGGGCTCTATAACAAATAAGGAAGTCAATGCAGGGAATCAGATCCTCTGGCTCCCTGAGAAGCAGGTGATCTGTCCTGTGGGCACCATGGCAATGTTACCATACAGGACACTGGAGTGAATTGCAGTAATTACAGAGCCTTCTCTAATTACATTACAGCTTGTTCCTGATTGAGGTAGTACAGGGCACTGATGGCCCACACTGAGAGAAGGCCACACCCCATAGCAACAAAAACTTGGACTGTCCCACATGGAAGGGCCCTGTTCAGGGACATTGCACCTTCCAGTCCTCAATTTCTTCTCTCATGGGTGTGAAGTTTTTAGGCTGATATGAAGTTGTTGTCATCAACTGCCTGGCCTATGCAACAGAAACTTACTGCCTCTTAGTTCTGGAGGCTGAAAGTGCCAGAGGTGTGGGTTCCTTCTGAGGACGGTGAGGATGGGATGTGTCCCTGCCTCTCGGGCTGCCATCTTCTGTCTCCTGAGATCACTTTTCTTCTGAACACAGAACACACCTGTCCATGTGTCTGAATGCCCTTCTTGTATTTGGGGGGTGGGGGCAGTTCTGTCAAATTAGGAGCCACCCACTTGACCTAATCTTACTTTGACAATTATTTCTTTAAAGACCCTGTCCCTAAACCAGGGTATATTCTGAAGTCCTGTGGCTGAGAACTTCAACATATGAGTTATGGGGTAGGGCACACAGTTCACTCCCTTGCCACGGTGGCTATGATAAATATGACTAACGCCCCAAAGTTCCATTTGACATTGTGGTCATTTGTTTCTGTCCCCACCCCTTTTGTTCCACTGGAGAGTGAGCTCCTTGCAGGGCGAGATGGTCCCTCATTCACTGTTGATGTTTATAAACATGAAATACAGGAAGTAGATGAGAAGCAGCCGTGGATACATGATTGAAGGCAAATAGGTCTATTTCGCTTCTTCTAAAGATGTAAGACTCCTTTTCTGGAGGATCAGAGGAGATACTGAAAGCCATTGTGTCCTACCTTATCTTTTAGAGGCTATATCCCCATCTCTATCTCTCTCATCTCTTTCTGTCACCCTCTGTCTCTCTTTTTTTTCTGCTTCAGTATCTGCCTCTCTTACTTGGCTCTCTCCCTGAGGAGATTCAGTCCCCCCCCCAAAAAAAACAGTCAGCCATCCCTTGTTCCTGGGTATCCATGGGGATTGGTTCTAAGACTATCTTAGATGCTGAGATCCATGAATGCTCAAGAATAAATAATTAAATAATAATAATTATAAGCAAATCAAATAAAATCTACGTAGTACGCCCTCTAAGCCCCCTTGAGTGACTTAAACCATCCATCCCTAATGTAAAGTATGGAGTGAGTCTTTGAGATCTGGTGACTAGAAAGTAGTCTGCAGCCATACCTTATAAAAATGTTCCCTTATGAGTGTATGCCGCCAGACATGGGTGCTGGGACTGAACATGTTCTCTGAAAGACCAACAAGAATTCTTAACCACCATGGGCCCCACAGCCACACTTTTTGTCAGGTATTTTGAATCTGCACTTGGTTGAGTTCAGAGACGTGGCTCCCATGGAGAAAGGGACCCACTGTATCTTATTAATTACAATACATTTATTCTCTCTTATCTTTGGCTTGATGCTGCCTCTGACAGAGTCTTTTCCTTACTACAGCTTTCCAAAAATCTCATTCTTCATTAAATCCAGGACTTATTGGTCCTTTCAGGCTTCTGGAGGCTCATTACTTTTTTTTTTTTTTTAAAGAGCATATTAGATGAAATTAGCATTTGGATCCCAGCACACTTCCTTCATACTCTGGTAAAGATGTCTTCTTGTTCATCTTCCTTGAAGGACAGGAGAGTCCATTTGCCCCAGAAGATGGAAAGAACCTTTATGGGCATGAATTTATGTATCCAGGACTTTGCATGAATATATGGTCAATATTTGCTCAAATGAACAAAACTGACATACTCTGAGAATTGGGTTAGCAAATGGAAATGAATTCATATGTACATCATGTGCGGCACAGAGAGCAGATGATGCCATTATGTGCTTTGGTGCCAATGGTCCTACATACAGTCTTTTCAGATATGTTACCACCTCTGATCCAGAGAAGTTAGGTGAACTTTCCAGAGTCACACAGCATGAAAAAGGAAGGATCCAGGTTTGTAGACAGGCATGTATTTAATTACAAATTACCCTTGTTCCTTTAAAATAATTTGATCCCTATACGTTAGTGGGATTTCACAAGAGAAAATAGCTACAAATAAAAAGGCATGGCTTGGTAACCCGGATCTTAGCATGCTCAAGGGTAAATAAATCACTGGGTCTTAGTTCCCATCCTGCACAGCACAGAGTGTCACTTCCTACAAGATTAAGAATAACCTTGTTTAGTCACCTTTTCCTGTGAGTAGTCTCTAAACTGCATAGACACAGCCCTGGAAGAATCAAATTGTGGTGTATGTAGCTCCATGTCACTCAGTACTGATGCCTGAGGCACATTTTTCTCAGATATAGGACTGGAAGGGGCACGGAGGGCTTCCAGAGATGAGGGAGATGTACACAACAGCTCCACGCTACTGTTCCTGTGTCTGTTAGCTAATTCCAGGGGAAAAAATTATTCTAGGAAATATGTTACACTTAATCATTGTCATATTTGGCTCGGCAGCTGCTGAAGCAACAGTTTAAAATTAATATCTCTAAAGCTAGGGCTTCACTGAAGTTATTTAAGAATAGAAAAAAAAATGGATGGGAATCAAAGGGTAAATTTAGCTCACTGAATTTGACTTGTCCCTCAAAAGGAAAAAAACAAACAAACAAACCCAGCCTCACAACAGTTTTCAGTGAAGTTCAAAACTACGCAAGAAAAATACCTTTCGGAAGGATGCAGTCTGCCCCAGATGGGAGCAGAGCCCACCAGCCGCTCCTCCACAGTTACACTTGCACATGTAAAATGAGCGAGGTTTTAAACCTGCACCTGTTTTCCTGAGGGGAGGGGGGATGGCTCTAAAGTGTCTCACCTATAACCTGAGCCACTGCATCATTTTTTTTTTTCAAAAAAGAAAATGTCCAAAGATATAAGAAGGGCTGAGGAGAAATTGTTTATGCAATGCTTGCGGTTTGTTTTTCTGAAAGGCTTTTTCTTTGCAAATTAGGAAAATACTGAAAAACAAAAACAAGACAAAAAAAGAAAAAGAAAAATTTCCCCATTTAGCAGAAAGAATAGTGTTTAGTGTGTGGCTGAATTTTCTTTCTAATTTTCCTCCTAATCTTAGTTTTCATAATTTTTGTGTTGGCAGTTGGGAGTCACTTTATTTTAAGCAGCAGCAATGAACTTGCGGATGGAGATACAAGCTCCAGTGAGATGTGGAAGCTGAGCTGCTGTGGGTGTTCTGACCACAGGTGAGTCCATCATCTCTGGTCCAGCTGAGAAACTGAAAGGTGCCAAGGGCCCTCTCTCCTCACAGACACGTACAGACTCAGGCTTTACACACGTTCACAGCTATGCCCAAGTCCATTAGGAAATGATCCCGCAGGGCTGGAAGGATGGCTCAGTTGTTAACAGTTCTTGTTGCTCATCAAGTGCACTTGGGGTCAGTTCCTACATGGCAGTGTCACACCTGTCTGTAACTCCAGTCCCAGGAGACACAAAACACCATTGCACATAAAATAAAAATAAATCCAGAAGGAGAAGAAGAATCATCTATGGGTTCCTGATTGCCAGGCGGTGGTGACACACACCTTTAATCTCATCACTTGGGAGGCAGAGGCAGGTGGATCTCTGAGTTGGAGGCCAGAAACTCTGTCTTAAAAAACCAAAAAAAAAAAAAAAAAGGAAAAAGAAAGAAAAAAATGAAGGAAGGAAAGAAAAGGAAACAATGTAGGTAAACACTAGTTTTTAGAAACACATTCTTCTGTAGCTGAAAATGACTTTGAATTTCACATCTTCCTGCCACCACCTCCTGAATGCTGGGATTATAGATGTGTGTTACTAGCCATGGTTTACACATTACTAGGGATCAAACACGGAGCTTGGTGCTGGACAAGCAGTCTACCAGCTGAGTGACGTAACCTGGAGACTTTAAAAGGCCCTTTAGTGAGTTGTGATCCCATCACCTTATAGAAACTTGCACCTCCCCACTTATTAGTTAAGTCATTGTGAGTTCAGAAGAGATAGGCAAGGGTGGGGGTGGGGTGGAGGGCAAGTAGAAAGAGCTGTAGGAAGCTGGTCTGGGGCCTCTCCACTATAAAGGGAGCTGGGCATGACTCTTCCATGAAAAGTAGGAAGTCACTCAGCACCATCCTGAGCCCAGAGGCCAAGGGACATTGAGCCTATTGGGGTCAGCAGGGCAAAGCCCAGCAGTCAAGGATCCGAGAATGTTAACCTTTTCTCTCCCTGCAAAATGATTCTGACTTATAGCATGCCTGACACTTGTCTCCTGTCCCCTGATATTCTAATCACATCCAGGGGATCTGACTACACAGTTCATAGTGTGCAGAATAACCAGGGTGGTGGCAAGCCCCAAGAGGTGCCAGCTTCCAAACCACCTCCACCACAAGGTGTGGCAACATCTGCCCTCAGCTGAAAAACAGCCAAAAATTGACAGTGTCGTTGGCTAAATTTGCAGAAGTGCTGGATCCAGACTAGTCAGATAGATGCTTTTAGGGGGTTGAGATGGAGTTTTGGAGAACAGTTCCCTGGGAAGAACTTCTAACTAGGAGTCCTTGAGGGTCACGGGGCAGAAATGAGACCGTTAGCACTCTGCCATGCTCAGTGAGTGCCACAGTGAAACAATTCTGTTCTTCCAGTTTTTCAATGCACATTTAAGGGATTCTTCAGCCACAGATGCAACAAATACTGCCTGAGGTTCTGTATAACAGTAGAGAAGGGGAGAGGGGTCTCCTGCTCTGGAGCTTGCTCATGAGAGAGGCAGAAGGGTGTGTGGATGAGGTCACCTGTGTTAAAGGAAAACACAGTTGCCCAGAGGGACAGTGGAGTGAAGAACTAGTAACCAAATGACAAAGTGAGGCTGCTACATGGGTATGGAGACCCTCTATGCAGACACAGAAAGGAAGGGTACAGAGTGTTTAGGGACAGTAGGGAGGCTGGTGGTTAGCTGAAAGGTAGAAGGTGGAGGATTTGGGGATAATAGGCACACTGTACATTTTGGACTTTGTGCCCTGTAAGAAAGGAGACGGAGCCCCTGAAGGCTGTAGAGCAAAAGGTGACAGGCTTTTGTTTTGAGAGCATCATGGTGGCAGTTTGGATTATGTCTCAGACCACAAATGGGCAAAGAGGACGCATTCTCAGATGAAAATTCACAAGTATATCTCAGACATTGCCATAGCTGGCTTGCTCTTCAGTACGCACCCCCTTTTACAGTTATGACAGAGCCTGAGCACCTGTGAGATCCTGCATATACTGTTCCACATTCCCTGTGTTCATATTACCTGTCACATAAAAGACTTCTCCTGACTTCTCTGGAGGCTGATGTTTCTGCTACTTCCATGGCCTTGTACACTTGCCCTGATGCCTAAAACACCCTCCTCTAGCTCATCAGCCTCTGCATCCTTAGCCATCTTGTCTTAGGGGAGCTGCCTGAAGCTTGCAGAACAGTGGGCCAGGTGAACTCAGTGCGGTAACGCCTCACTTCCATTTAGGTCTACTTCTACACTTAAGATCCCTTCCACCTGCTGACTTCTTTTGTGCCCCAATTGCCCTTTGTTCCAGGAAGCACTTAGGCCAGGTGCCCAGGCTCATGAATCTACTGTCCTGAGTTATGGAACCCTTGGTGTTAAACACTTGCCCAATGTCATAAGAAAAATCAGGGATAAAAAATGTCTAATTCTAACTCTCTATTTGTCTCTATTCACCATCCCGTTCCTTTTTGTAGACGGGATCTTTTTCTGTAGCACAGGCTAGCCTAAAACTTACCATGTATCCTCCAATCCATGGACCCTGCTAACCCCGAACTCTTGAAAATCACTCTTTCATGACCTCCTATGTAATCCAAAGCTTGATTTTGACTTATTTATATCTTAGCAAACCATGGTTTATCCCTAGTTATCCATAGTTGATATATGAGATACACGGTTTTCCTGGAATTCCATTTTCCCCAAACATAAATTAGAAGTTCAAGAGCTACATGCGTTCTCTGTAAATGCTCCTGAATATTCCCTGTGGCCTACGACAGTTTCAAAAAAAATATTTATTTTTGACCTGGGAAGGTAGGCTTAGCTAGAGTGCTTGTTAATATACACAAAATCCTGGATTCCATCCCACAGACTGCAAAAACTGGATGTGGTGGTGCAAATCTGCAATCCCAGCCTTCAAGAGGTAAAAACAATAGGAGTAGCAGTTTGATATCACTCTTGGCTACTTAGTGAGCTTGAGGCTAGCCTGGGCTACTTGAGACCCCCATTTCAAAAACAAACAACCTGAAGGACCATAGATCCTGATCAGACTTGAAATATGGCTGTTTGCTCAGTTAATCATTGGCCTTGGCTCATTTCTAGTCATCAAATTGTTAAGTCCAAAGGAAACTCCAGTTTCCCAAATTCCAGAATACAGTTCAAATATCCAGAATTGGGCTCAGTCTGGATTATAGAAGGATTTCTGTCAATTAGATAAAAGCCAGCAATCCTCAGGAACTTTTGAAGCCAATTCCCAGGCAGAGGGGAAAAACGGCTACCTGTGGTGTCTATTAGCATACCAAAGTGCTGGCCTCTCCATATCTGAAGTACCTGAGGCACATTTCAAAGTCCCCTTTCCCTTTCCTAAACCCCCTCCAGCTCTTGGACTTCTCTTCCCCTAATGACACTGCTATTGTCCTTAGGCTTTCCCAGCCCTCCCTCTGCTGTGCCCATCTCTCTCTCTGCTGTTCCCGTCTCTCTCTCTCTGCTGTGCCCAGCCCTCTCTCTGCTGTGCCCAGCCCTCCCTCAGCTGTATCTCTGCTTCTCTCACTAAGCTCCCTCTAATCTCTGTCCCCTGCTGATCTCCCCTTTCACACATAGCTCTGGCCACATCCAGTCTGCTGGCCATGTTCAGTTTACTTCTTTCTATGTCTGCTCTGGACTCTTCCAGATGCCACTGGCATCTCTTTCTCTTGTCTAAAAAAAACAAAAACAACAACAACAAAAAAACCCTTAACAGTACCTTGGAGTGGTCATGTTGTTAGTGTATCCAACAAGAGTGTGGACTTCTTTAAAAAGGATGCACTTGAGAAAGAAACAAACCAAACCAAACAAAGAAACAAAGGAGGAGCAAAAACAGACAATGGTGACTATTTTCACACAACAGTTACTTTTAAAATGTCTTCTCTCTTCTCTAAAATGAAACTCTGCAACTGGAGCCTGTTATTTACTTTGTGGATTACTTTAGGGATGCCCTTGCTTGCTTCCTATTGCTGTGACAAACACTGTGACCAAAAGCAATTTAGAGAGAATGGGGTTTATGTTATCTTAATGCTTACATTCCATCACCCAGGAAAGCCAGGGAAGGATTGGCGCGGGACCACAGAAGATGGCTGTTTACTGGCTAGTTCTCCGTGGTTTACTTAGCTTGCTTTCCTATATAACTTGACTGGGCCTTCCCACATCAATTAGCAACCAAGACAATGACACAGAGACATGCTCATGGACCAGTCTAATTGAGGTAATTCCTCAATTCAGATTCCCTCTTTCCAGGGGACTCTGTGATGTGGGAGTGTCTTTCTGGATGCTGTGAATATCAACCTTTAAATAAAGGAACTGTTTTGGCCCTTGGTGAGCCCATAGAAGTAGGTGGGGAATCAGAATAGGTAGGAAAAGAAGGGCGGAGTCAGAGACAGATAGAGCCAGACTACCAAAGAAGAAGCATGTAAGGAGCACAGGTGAGCCACTGGCCACGTGGCAGACAGATTAATGAAAATGGGTTGAGTTAAGATGTAAGATCTAGCTATCAATGTGCCTCAGCCATAGGCCAAACAGCATGAAGTTAATATAAGCATCTGAGTCATTTAACATATAACTTAACACAAGTTATAACTATGAAATAATAACCTTTCCTTTTTCGCTTATCCCTAACATTTCATGTTAGCATTGCAATATAAAACATAGTCAAACTGTAAAATTTCTAATGTTTATAAAATTTTAACACCTTAAAAGTTTTAACTCTTCTAACATCTAGTGTCTACTGAGAGCTCCTGTAAATTTAAAATAAGTTAAATACTATCTATGTATTGTGAGAGAGAAGAAGCAGGGTATACATAGCTCAAACCAAAGCAAAACTGAAGTTCAAAAGTGTCTGGTATCTGAGAATTACTATTTTCTGAGATCTGAAAGACTTGATCAATTTACTTTTCTGACTCTTCCAATTCCAACACATAATTTATCTGGTAGGATTAGCCTGGCTCCACTCCATACCTTCCACTGTTCTGAGTGGACATCCTATGATTCTGGTGTCTTCAATATCCTTGGTTCTCCACTGAAACTGTGGCTGCACCATTATCAATGGCCTCTCTAGCCTCTCTACAGGGACTTTCTCAGCTGCTCTCCACTGACCCCTTCAATCCTGTAGCTCTAGCATGCAACCAAAAGCAGTACCATTTGAGAGACTCTTCCACATTACCAAGTTCAGCTTCCAGCTTGAAATTCAGCCCTGACCCTCCAGACCACAGCTTTGTGTCCTGATCCTGGGGAAATACTCCCCAGAAGATTTCACCTTATCAATATTTGACTCTTATTAATCATAGCAGAATTTTCAGCCACAACTAACCTGTATTAATTGTCCCAGTAACACAAAGGCATTACTTCAGTGGTAGTGGTCTCTTGTGAGTCAGTGTTGATTCTTTAATCCCAGCTGCCAGGTATCTTTAGTTAGTGTTGACTAGAAACTAGTCAACAGAGGAGTCTGCATGGAAGGTTCTTGATTTTCCACTGAAAGTGCAATATCCTGAACACTTAGTGTTGTCCTCACAAGCCTTGGCTAAGTCTAAATTAAGCTTATGAGAAAAGAAAAGACTAGGAAAACATTCAGAGTTCATTTTCGAGAAGGTCTAAGTAAGGCTCAGAGATGTCAACCAATCTACTTGAGGACACACAGCTGGTAGGTGGTAGTGGTGGAAGCAGACACAGTGTTCTTGTCCCAGACTTGTATTTTCCCTCCATAACTGTAAGGCAATGGGAGTTCCACACAAACAAATGCGGGGCCCATGCTCAGTAGCAAAAGATGCTTTATCTACCCCACATGAGTAACCAACGAGTATTCCAAAAGCAACCAATGATAGCAGTCCTCTGACTGATTAGTCCCACTTCTTCTCACCCAGCATGGGAATGCAGCATTACTCAGACCTTGTTGGAGTAACTTGATGCATGACATCAAATGGAACTACACTGGATAATTAAAAATATAATTCTAAATATGGAACAGTGGCCCAACAAAGACAGACTCATTTTTCCTCTTTCGTTTATTTACTTTGTGGCTCCTCAATTTTTCTCATCTGGAACCAAAAGTGTTGTCCCACCATTGTGTATCGATGAGGGTTAGGGGAGACACTGACTGGTACCATCACAGAGTCAGTCAGTGCTGACAGGACAGACAGATGTATAGAAAGAGAGGATGGCTTGCTCTGCCCTGACTGGAATTCTATCCTCTGTGGTGATATATTGTATGGTTAATAAAAATAGTCTGGGATATCAGAGGACAGAATCATCCACAGCCAACCCATGAAGGTCAGGGAGTGGAGACCCAACACCTTTAATCCTACCACTCTGTAGACAGAGGTCTGTCTGGATCTCTGTGAGTTTAAGGCTTAAGAGCCAGGCAGTCGTGGCACAAGCCATTAGTCCCAGCACTTGGGAGACAGAGGCAGGAGGATCTCTGTGAGTTAGAGGTCAGCCTGGTCTACAAAGCAAGTTCCAGAACATCTAGAACTGTGACACAGAAAATCCTGTCTATTTTTAATTAAAGGAGACTATTTTTTTATTAAATATACACTATATCACCGCAATCCTCTGTCCCTCCAGAAACTCATGTTTCCATCGACTGTGGAGCAGTTGTGAATGGGCCTTATCCTAGTGGAGAGTCTGTGGTTTAGGTGACAAAGGAGTTTAAAATACATCACATGAACATGTGTAACATGTAAATGACGAAGACCAAGGTTCTCCAGCTTCCACTGAATGATACGTTAGAATATCATTATTTATGCAGAAGTTCGGTCACTAGTAATAGAAAACCTCTCCATGAGTGGCTGAATCCCTAGGAAGTTGGTCATTTCTTTTCCCAGCTGTAATAAAAATAAAAATAAATCCAGTACAGGGTTAGGAGGACTCGGTTATGTTAGACACCTTCAGTTTTCATAGGCTGGTATCTCTGCAATTATTGTTTTCATCATCAAACGTCAGGGCCACAATGGCTTTCAGAGAGCTGCAGCCATCCGTCCAGATTTGGATCAGCAGATAGGAGGAAGCACTGAACGGGGTGGGGAGGACTATTTTCCTTTGAGGACATTTCCCCAGGACATTTGGCCTGAATTCAGTTATGGGCACAATTAGCTACAGAGAAAACTGGAGAAATGGAATCATTGCTCTAGGAAGTCTGCTTTGTTCAAAGTCTCTGTGAAAGGGAAAAGCAGGGAGAATGGTTGTTGGTAGACACTCTGTGGTCTTAGCTACCTCCTTATTATATTTTGATGCTTGAATGCTAGCCAAGCTCAGGGCTTTATTGGTGCTCATCGTTTTTTTCAATGCTGAGCCAGAGGGAAAGGAACAAACACTTCCTTCCTTGAGTAAATTTGTGTTAGGACTTTACCATCTTTGGCACAGCTGCATCTGACTGCTTTGAAATGGAACTAGAAACCTGAGGACAACTTCCTGTTCACTCTCCAGGGCTCTGCGTGTGATAGCTGGCAAGTCATACTCTCAGTAAGCCCTTCACTATGGTGACAGAGAAAAAGCAATCTTCCACAACTCAGAGCCCATGGTGTTCACCACTATTGTGACCTCGTAAGTCATGGGCTGGGGTGGAGGGAACTTCTCCCATTGGCAGTTAACAGTTCTTCAGTACACACCAGCTGGGCTCTTCTAGTCTAGTTCAGCTTTACCATTATCCACCTGACAATGACATCAGAGCTCACAGGCTGAAAAGCCTCTTCTCAAGACTACTTCCTCTAGATTCCAGTTGAGCCCCAGCTTGCTTGATCTGTACTTCTGATTATGGCCTATACATCAGAGATTGCTTCACCTCTTTAGAGTCTACTAACTTGCTGAAATAGTTGGCAAAAAAAAATATAAATGTACTGCTTATAATAGTGGATATAATGAAGACTACAGGTTAGGTGTTCAGAGTGAGGTCTGAGAAACTGCTTGGAAGGCCAAACCCTCCTTGCCTGCCACCTTCCTGAGACTTCCATGTGGTATCACCCCTGTCCTTTGGAGTTTTTATGGCCCCTTCATAATAGAAGCTTGGTCAGCTATGCAGAAATGTGACTGGACCGAGCAGATAAATACTAATTGTAGAGCAAGTAGGAACAAAATCATCCTGCTTACACAAGTGTTTCTGGCTTCTCCTTGACACTCCCCCTCCAGGATACAGGGGAGCAGTCCTTCAGAAATGGGAGCCTGATGACCTACTACTGGGGGTGGAGCCCAGAGCAGTCCTTTCTCACCAGCTTCCAGACAGAAGGATAGAAGCAGATTAGAATTTCCATGAGAGAAGGAAGCTAAGCCAAGAACTATGGGTAAAATATATACTATATGTGTGTGAATATATATGTAAATAAATACATATATACATGCACATATACAGTAGCATGTTTCTGAGAGATAGCCAGACAAGCTTTCCAGGAGAGGTAGATTTTTCTGATGCATGTTTTCATTGTGTGCTTCATTCGAGACCCAGAGAGAACAATCAACTTGGCTGACACCATGGTGACACTCGTGTATACCCACACCTTTCTCATTCCTCCAGCCTCATTTGGTCATGAGGATATTTGCTCAGTTTCTAGTTTCTCCTACTGTGAGGCTGAACAATCAATTCCAATAATCTATTTCTAGTAATCTATGGCCCACGCTGCTCCCGCCACCTCGCTCAAGGACCAAGTGCAAGAGGAAATGTGGACAGAAGTGATTGGGAGAAGATGGGAACAGGAAGGGTGTGCAAGCAGCCGGCTCACTGCCAGCCAGTGTTCTCAGTTTCCCATCGCATGATCATACTTTGGAGGGAGAGATAAATGGAATACGTGCTCTGAGTGCTACAATAAGGGGTGGGGGGCCCTAAGAGGAGACGACCCAGGCTTGCTGGGAGTGTATCCCTGGAGAAATTCTTCTCCCCCACTCTCTGTGCAGGGTCCTGGAGAGTTTTAGAGCCATCGGTGGAACATTCTCAGAATCTCAATAGCTTTACTTCACCCTGCACTGAACAATGTCAGGGGCAGCCCAGGAGTTAGAGTCAGATCGATGGCAAACAGATGTCCACAGATGCTTCAGATCAGGCAGACATTGTTTGGCCCATCTGGGGAAGGTGGTGGATGGCTCTCCATCACAGCAAGAGTACATTCAAAATATGAAGCAGGCAGAGAAAGCGAGAGACACAGTTTGCTCTGTTTACAACTAGCCTACTGTAAGAACTAACAAGAAGAAGACAATTATCTTAATTCTTTCCAAGAGTGTATCACCGGTGACCCAGGAACTTCTCTGTAGAGCTCTTAAAGATGTCATCACTTCCCAATAGTGTCCCTCTGGTAAGGACATCCTTTGGGTACAACAGTATCCAAGTTATAGCAGTGTTATTAAGAAGGAAGCTGCCTTCACAAGGCAGATGCACAATAAAGATTTATTGAAAACTGTTATGTGTCAAGTGAGGTGCACGGTGTTTTTAGTGTGTATAAATTTATTTAATGCTCACAATCTTATGCCATGTTAGCGACTAGTTCTAGCATACAGACTCAAGGACTGAAATGCAAAGAGATTAAACAACCCTGTATTGCCTAGCCATTTGACATTATGATGCAACATTATCTACAAAATTCATACTCAGTTGCACAATTGACTTTCAAAACAACAAAAACATGATCCTGCAAATCCCATGCTTTAAATAAGTTTATGGTTTTGTGTTGGGCCATGTTCATAGTTACCCTGAGGCATATGGATAAGACATTTTGGACATTCCTGGAAAACCTTCCTCTGAATACTGGGGTTGAGAGAAAGGTGCCACTGATGTCTCCATTCTTAGAAGTTCTCAAGGGCTCATGTTGGGTCAAGGAAACTGGGAAGGAGGCAGAGATAGGAAAGCTGGAAGAGAGTGGAGAGCCCTGGCAAGACAGAGGCTCAAGAATGTGTAACTTAAGTGAGCAGCAGCCAGACACACAGTGAAATTTTTGTGGGAACTCCCATGCTTTTTCTTTGCTGGTATCACTGAGATCTGTGCCACGAGACGACATGTACAAGCACACACAATATGTTACAGGTAGCAGTTTTAAAACTAGCTCAGTGTGGCTCTCCCACTCTGCTCTCCTCCCCACACCTATTTCCTGTCTCTACCCGCAGCCATTCCGCAGAATGCATACTTGTCATATGAAGAGGTCTTCTAGGACCTTCGTAACCATGTCTCCCGAGTATTCAGTTTCTTACAGTGTCCTTGAACAAGGCTGTGGCTAGCACAAAGCTTTGTGACAGACACAAAGCTAGGGCGGCATGGAAGTTCCAGAAGAAAGAGGGAGTATAATACAAGCTTCCAGTATTAACAGGCTCTAACACCATGGTGTTTTTTGGTTTTGTTTTTTCTTTGTTCATTTTTAAGTCCCAGGACAAATTGATTAATGAATCTATCGAATGCCTGACAGCGTCTAGTAAGTAATTTAATGGTAAGCCCTGTATGAATCACACAGACTTGCTCTGATATTTTATTCACCTTGAGGGGTGGGATATAAATTATAGGCTGTGAGAAGAATCTCATTCTACCCTCAGATCAGAAGGCTGAGGTCCAAAGGTCATAGGCAGCTTTCTCAACATCTGTGTGCATGACCAGGGAGAGAGTCAGGACCAAAACTTCCAGCCCCTGCCTCATTCAGCATCCAGCATTAGTCTATAGCCTGGACAAAGCAAACCCCACCATGCCTCTTAGCTAATTGTCTTCTCCTGCCTCTGGTTCTCAGTACCACCCACAAGCATCCCTCTCTTCTAGCTGAGTGTTGTATGTTCTGAACACTGGGAGGCATGTCCGACACGTGTGCTCCATAAATAATTTTGTAGGAGGGTGGGAGGGAGATGAAGAAACACCTGTTAGCACCTGCCATGTGGCGTCTGACTCCATGACTGTAGTCACTGTGCTGATTTATCCCTTGCTTTATTTCTTTAGTCCAGCTGTGTGCTTCATAAGGCTGGCTTCCGGTGTGGAGACACATACAGAAAGTGTTGTGAGAAGAGTGACTCAGTCATGGAGAGGAGGGTCTGCGGTAGGTCCTGATGTCAACTATATTCTATCTTCACGACCAGCTTCCTGCTTGCCAAAGGGAAGCATTCATTCATTCAGCATGCATATACTAGCTCCAGGTGATATAATGGTGCAGTTTTAGGCTTGTGGGATATCCCGCCGAACAGAACCTGACGAAGAAGCTTGCTCTTGTGAGGCAAGAGAAATGAGATTTAATGTTTCAGTAATGTGTAGCAGAGGCAAGGACAGTAGCTTTAAATTGAAATGTGAGGGAGGGATGCAGAGCCTCTGAGGCTGTCCTTGGCTGACCACCTTGCCCTGTGCCCTCCTCAAGCACAGGATGATTTGAGGCACTGGACAGCCTTCATCTGTGAAGAGCGTCAGCTCTTTGCAGCTTGGAGGGTAAATGACTGAAAACTGAGCAGGTGTCTGAAGAAGAAATGGACAGTGAGATTATGTGCAGGATCAATCAATCAGTCAGTCAATCAATCACTCTATTTCCAACAGGGCATCTAGTTACACAGTGAACTCAAGCCCTTCCATGAAGAGATACAAATGTGCTGAACACTAAGGAGGAACACCAGATCCTGGGTGAGGTATGGGAGAGGACAGGCAGACAGGAGACTGGGAACAACTGAGAAGCCTAAGGCTTTTCTCCTGCCCCTACCACATGAGACTCTGGTGTTTGAGACTTTCTGATCAGTGGAATAAGATCCCCAAACCAACAAAACCATTTTCCAAGCTTCTTAGAAATAAATGCTCAGGAGAATGTGTAGGGATCTTGACTTCTGAATTATAGATAAAATTTGGAGAAGAGACTCTTCTCCCCATATCCAGGCAGCCCCTGGAGCCCGGGACTCTGGATAAATATGTGGTGGCTGTTGGCATGGCTCTGACTGTCTCGGGCTGGGCTCTGGCAGCAAAGTCAGTAGAAATGTTCCTCAGGTGGTTGGAGGTGGGGGTACATTCCTCAGGTGGTTTGGGGGTGGGGGTACGCAGAGTGAGAGCTTGAGAACACAAAGGCGTGTGAGTGGTGTGTCATGCAGGGGTGGACTGTGAGTAAAATCCATGGTTCTATACTTCCAGATATACCTCACAAGTACCTGAGAAGAAGGCTTACTTCCTGCCTAGATGGGGATGGGGCAGGACATGGACTCTGTCCGGTTAGAACACCGAGTTAGATAAGATTTTAACTGTATTCGTTTCTTTGGAATCACTGTGACCAAATCCCTGACAGAAACAACCCAAGACAGGAAAAGTAAGCTTTGTTTACATTGCTTTCAGTCAATGGTTGCTGGAGCCTATGCACTCTCAGGAACGGGTGACAGGTGTTCTTTGCCTCACAGAGGACAGGAAGCAGAGAGTACAAAAAGGACAATTTTCTCCAACTCGACTCCACCTGCTGAGTTTTCTAGACTCTCCAAAGTATTGTCACCAGCAGTAGATTAAGTTTCCAACACATAAGACTTTGGAGGCATGTTAGCTACCTCTCTTATTGCTGTAATGAAATACTGATGAGAGAATAGGAAGGGAGGGAGGGAGGGAGGGTAGGAAGGAAGGAAGGAAGGAAGGAAGGAAGGAAGGAAGGAAGGGGGGGAGGGAGGGAGGGAGGAAGGAAGGAGGAAGAAAGGAAGGAAGAAAGGAAGGAAGGAAGGAAGGGAGGGAGGGAGGGAGGGAGGGAGGGAGGGAGGAGGAAGGAAGGAGGAAGGAAGGAAGGAGGAAGAAAGGAAGGAAGAAAGGAAGGAAGGAAGGAAGGAAGGAAGGGAGGGAGGGAGGGAGGGAGGAGGAAGGAAGGAGGAAGAAAGGAAGGAAGGAAGGAAGGAAGGAAGGAAGGAAGGGAGGGAGGGAGGGAGGGAGGGAGGGAGGGAGGGAGGGAGGAGGAAGAAAGGAAGGAAGGAAGGAAGGAAGGAAGGAAGGAAGGGAGGGAGGGAGGGAGGGAGGGAGGGAGGGAGGAGGAAGGAAGGAGGAAGAAAGGAAGGAAGGAAGGAGGAAGAAAGGAAGGAAGGAAGGAGGAAGGAAGGAGGAAGGAAGGAAGGAAGGAGGAAGGGAGGAAGGGAGGAGGAAGGAAGGAAGGAAGGAAGGAGGAAGGAAGGAAAGAAGGAGGAAGGAAGGAAGGAAGGAGGAAGGAAGGAAGGAAGGAAGGAAGGAAGGAGGAAGGGAGGAAGGGAGGAAGGAAGGAAGGAAGGAAGGAGGAAGGGAGGAAGGAGGAAGGAAGGAAGGAGGAAGGAAGGAAGGAAGGAAGGAAGGAAGGAAGGAAGGAAGGAAGGAAGGAAGAGGTTTGTTTAACACACAGTTTGAGGGTACAGTCATGTCCAAGAAAGCATGGCAGCTGGTTACATGCAATCCACCTGTAGCCAGGAAGGAGAGAATGTTAAACGCTGGTGTCTAGTTAGCTTCCTCCTTTTTAATCAGTCCAGGATCTTAGTCCATGGAACGGTGCCATCCATAACTAAGGTGACTTTTTCTGCTTCACCTAACTGGGTCCAGAGGCTGCTTCACAGACATACCTAGAGGTTTGTTTTCATGGTGATTCTAACTCCTGTCAAATAGACAATCAAGATTAACCCGTTATAGGAGCGATGGGTCACATCTACGGCTTAACAACACAAGCTTGTAATGAGTCTTTCTCTGACATGCCAGCTCCCAAATAATAACACAGAGACTTAGTAGTTATGAGAGCTCAGTCTATAGCCTAGGCTTGTTTCTAACTACCACTTATAACTTAAATTAACCCGTTTATCTTCATCTACATTCTGGTTGTTACTTCTCCAGCACATCCTGCTTGCTCTGCATCTCCCGGTGTCTCTCCTTTCTTCTCTCTGCCTGGAAGTCCCGCCTATTTCTCCTGCAGAGCTATTGGCTGATCAGCTTTCTATTACACTAATCACAGCAATACACCTTCACACATTTCCCTCTTTTTGTCTAAATGAAAGGTTTTAGCTCTAGCATAGCACAGCTATATACAATAAGAACAATTATCAAGTAAGAATCGCATTCACAATGCCCTGTCCATTTGCATCTTGTAGAGTGAGGCTCTTAAGAGTAGAGGAAAATTGACAACGTGTGGTAATTGCATGTTCTTCCCTCCTATCAGGAATTGAACCTATGGCCTTGTATACAGTAGACAGATGTTCTAGTATCTGTATAACCCAGCCTTCTTTTTTGCTTCCCACTTTCAGACAGACTTTTACTAAGTTGCCCAAGCTGGACTTGACCTAATTTTATACCCCAGTCCTTGAACCTGTGACTCTCTGCCTCAGCCTTGTTAGTAGCTGAGATTACAGGCTTGAGCAGGCAAGCAAAGCCCCCAGGAAACCTCTTCTGAGCCACTTGAGGCTTAATCCAGTCTCCCACCTGTCACCTTGCGCTCACCCAAGGTTGGTGCCTCTAAAAGTAACCCTGACATTTACCTGTTTCCCCTGCCACACTGTGACATGCTCCTGGGATAGACAGGCTGTATCACCTCAGACAACCAAATGAGAGGCTCTGTAACAATAAAATGTCCCATCAGAAAGTCTGGGCAATGGGTCACAAGTTCCATGATGAATCATGGGTGTGTCCAATGTGGCCAAGGGAGACAAAAGTGTGTAAGGGCAAGATGAGGATTTGTGAGTTGTTTCGAAACAATTATCCCCACCTCCAGGATTAATAACCCAGATGATGTTACCTGGTAACTGTGTACAAGTTTATTCTGGCTTTTGTGCAAAGTCCTGGTTTTGATTTTGTTTTGAGAAAGTTCCTGCTTTCAGGCTGTGGTTGGTATCTGAAGATCCATACTCAGTGGCCATTCATGGCTCTGACTTGCCAGGGAGGGGTATTGTGACTCCACTCTCACTCAGGCAAATTTCATATTTTGGACCACCTCTGTTTGCATAGCACAGTAGAACTGAGCACAGTGCATAGCTCTAAAGAATCTGATGAGCAGGTGAGTGTGTGCACACGGGTGAGCGCCTCTGGGCCACTGTTGTACAGGGTCATGTAAGGGGCAGCTGACAATTTGATGAGTTTCCCAAGCAGTTCATTAAGGGCAATGACATTTAATGCAGTGTTTTGTTTTTGTTTTTGTTTTGTTTTGTTTTGTTTTGCTTTTTAAACAATCATTTATACCCAAACTCGGTTTCAGAATGTTGGATAAAGCAGGACCTGGCTCTGAACCGGTGTGTTAACACCCTTGCTCACCCCAAATCCTGGCCCTGAGGATGGGAGAGCACCAGGTGTTGCATGTGAATTAACACTGCCACCCTGAGACTGGCAAGGAAGGGAAGGATTAGAAAATGAAATGAAAGAGCTGTCAGAGGTGTGTGGTTGTCAATCAAAGCTCAATAAAAGCTATTTCTGGCTTGGCTTAGAATATGTCAGAGAAGTACTGTATAGTTCCAGGCCTAGTCTGGAGCCTGGAGGGTAGGATCAGAAGCAAGTATGAATGTAGCCTGTTTGGGACAGGGCTTCTGGTATCTGGTATCATCCACACAGATCGCCATGGCTATTCCTTGGCCAGATTAGGTCACACGCTCAGGGTCAAAGTCCTGTGTGGAAGTGACCATTGGCAGGATCCCAAAAGGGAGCAAATAGCTTAACTCTGTGGCTATCCAGTCTGAACTGGATATAGCTACTAAGCCACAAGAAGTTTCTTCCAGGTGGGGAAAGGGTCACGTTGGGGAATACTAAAAATGATAAGGAATATAGAAAATGTTGGAGTCTTGGGTTTGGCATCTGGTTGAGGTCATTAATTAAGATAGACAACTCCAGTGAAAGAATGGTGGGGGGGGGGGATATTGTAGGACAAATTCTCTACAGAGATTTTGGGTTTGGTTTTGGAACGTGGAAATTTGCAGAAGGAAAATGCAGATCCATTTAGGAGTGGTAGCAGGAACCGCCTCAGACACCAAAATCTTCAGCCCCTCAGACCCTAATGTAGAATGCTATAGTAGCTGAACATAATGGTCATACTCCCTCCTCTGTTATAATCATCTTGAGATAATTAGAATATCAAATGTAATGTAAATGTTATGTTAATAGCCATCCTTCTGTATTGTTTAGGAAACAATGACAACTGAGTTTAGAACAGGCTTGGCCACCACAGAGAAACAATATAGCATGCTTCAGAAACAACATGTCTTTTTTTTTTCCATGAATATTTTCCATCTGTAATTGCTGGAGTATTTCAGTTCAGAGCCCATGGAAAGCCAACTGCACTAAATTGCTTTCACTTTTTAGGAATGTGTGTGGTTCTATCTGCACATGTGAAGGAAAGAAAGTACTCGGTCGGGGCCGTTTTCTCTGGTGAGGATAGCTGTGGAGAACAGATGGTCCTCTTCATGTGGCCAAGCATGGTTCTACAAGAAAGATGCCTCGTTGGTCTGAGGTCAGAGCTTTGTTGACCCCATAAAGCTGCACTGTCTTTCTGGTATCGGGTATCATTTTGTCCTTCATTAGTCGCAGGTTTGTAGGATGGGAGGAGGGAGCAGCCCCCACCTAAGGAAGAGTCATTATGTATCACACAGCCAGAAACACATCCAGGTTGTCATGGTCAAGAGGACAGGATCCAGTCCTACCAGACCCCTCTGACGTGTTACTGCCATCACCTTGGGAAGCCCAGTGGACACACGAAGTTAGGTGTATCACAGTCAGAGCGAGCCCGAGATTAGACATGTTATTACCCCTCCCCCTCACGAAGAAGTGACTTACTTACTACGTGCTGAGGACACTTGATAATTTCCTTCTAAAGAAATACTTTATGTGTCAGACATGGTGGCACATATTTTTAATCCCATTGTTTGGGAAGCAGAAGTAGACAGAGCTCTTCGAGTCTGAGGCTATCCTAGCAAGTTGCATGCTAGTCAGAACTACATAGTGAGAGCTTGTCTCAAAAGAAGGGGAAGAAGGGGGTGGTGAGGAGAATATTAACACAAGCACCTGAAAGCAGCCTCAGGATAGACTTCCTGCTTGTTGCCTTTGATCTTTAACTCCAGGTGGCCCTTAGCTCTTGCCTCCTGCTAGCTGCTGTCATATCCCCCAAAGGATTCATTGAAATGGCTTGGAAACCGGGCACCTCCATTCCTCCATGCTCAAGTCACCCACTTTCCCTGTTTCCCTGTTTCCTTTCAGAGCTGTACAAAGCACCCTCAGTACCCATTACCAGTGGGTGACTTCACCGAACTGAGTCTGATAGCTGTGCCTTACAGTGCAGCAGCATCCCACAGAGCTACCTCTCCTAAGCAGGAGACGTCTCTCCAGACGCCTGCATCCATTTTCCTTTTTTTTTGTGTTTCCCACCTCTTCAAGTTAAGCAAGGGATGAGGTTTTATGTCTATGTATATTGAGAATAACATCAGTCCCTGAAATCTTATCCGGAATGAGACACCCACTAACGTCTCTAATGCACATTTGTGACTCTACTCTTGTGTTAAGTTCTAGAATCCTCTAGCCTCAGTTTCCCGAGGCCTTTGTTCTTCAGCTTATTGCCATCACTTTGTTGCCTTCAGACAGATCCAGAAATTAAAAGAAAAAAATTCTTTTTCTTTTTTTCTTTTCTTTCTTTCTTTTTTTTATGGTACTGGGGAACAAACCCAACGCTTGTTCCTCCTAGGCAAGTGCTGTGTCACTGAACTATGTCTTCAGCTCACATTTTCCTCTTTAGTTATTAGTCTGTTTTTATCTGCCATTTAGCAGATCTTAATTGAGCAACTACAGTGCATGAGTCGCCAGGCTCAGGCAATGAGTTTCTCATCAACATGGACAGACGTCACCTCTGTGTCTCCGAGTGGTCAAGGCAAGGCCTGCACGGCAAGTCTGAGTGCTTCTTAAAAGCTAAAGCTTTCTCCCAGCCCAAGATTTCAGCCCCTCTGTTCTGTTCTGGTGCTGAGAGGCTCATCTTGGAAGCAAGTGAATTAGCTGTTAATTGATGCTGACTTGGGGCAAGCCTGACAGTTCTCTGGATATCACTGGGTCTCGTGGGAGCTCCTAGGACACACTCATGGTTTCTTCCTCACGCTTACCCTTCATCCTGATCACCCGGTTCACATTGCACTTCCTGCTCATTCAAACCCATCTCGGGCACCGTGTTCAAGACAGTGTTCTTTATTCTTCCAGCTCTGTTTTTACAGATTTCACCAATTTTTATGAGTTTTAATGTGTAGTCCAAACATTTCTCTGTCCTGCCTGGACAGTCCTGCAACCATTTAGTCCCAAATAAACATAGAGTGACTTATATTACTTACAAGCTGTTTCGTCTGTGGCTCAGGCATGTTACTATCCAACTTTTATACTTTAAGTTAATTCGTATTTATTCTTTATTTATTGGCTTGATACCTTTTTCTCAAAGCAGAATTTTCTATCTTCCTTTCGCTGGGTCTGGCTGGCATCTGCTGCTCTGCTCTTCCACTTCCCAGAATTCTCCTACTCTGGTTGCCTCAACTCTACTTTCTGTCTAGCTTCTGGCCAATATTTACAGTGACAAATATTTACAGTGTACAACAGCATAGTCCCTCAGCATTGGTGTTTATTGCCTATTTTCTTGTCGGAAACAATGGCTTCAAAAAAGCAGAAATTACCGTTTTGTGTTTTTGTTTGTAAATTGATCTTAAGGGCTTGATTCAGGCTGGCATATTGTATATCAATACATATACAATAATATACATATATGTTTGTTGGATAAATACATTTGTTCTTATAATAACTTAGGTAATTTCTGAAGCATTTTCCTCAAGACTTTTTTTCCTTGAAAATTTATTGTACACCATGCTTAAAGGCATGGCGCCTAGAGTCAACCAGACTCAGAATCCACACCATGCTTAAAGGCATGGCGCCTAGAGTCAACCAGACTCAGAATTCTACTTCAGACACTTGCTAGCTAGGCATCCTCAGGCATTTTAACTTCGCAGAGCATCAGCTGCTATAACTGTGAAATGACAGGTTTCTGGTTGAGTCATGCGGTCTTAAACAAGGTCAGTGCCCTTATGCCTATGAACAGGATCTTATTTAAAAGTTGGATATTTTCAAGATGGTCAGGTTAGAAGAGATAATATGGTGAGTGTAGTCCTTTCAAAAAGGAAATACAGACACAAAGAGAGGAGCGCACAGAGGGAAGGTGTGTGAAGATATTTTACCCTCAAATCAAAGAACATCTGGGCATGAGAAAAGAGGCCTAGAATAGACTCTTACAGCTTTTAGAAGGAGTCTGAGGGATGATCAAATTAGGCCTCCAGGGAAAAAACAGCATCTTTAAGTCACCCTCTACAATTAGTGTTACAATATAACTCTACAACTTGTAGTGGATTTATGATGTGACATTGCAAATAATTGTCCCACCTATGAGTTTAATAAAAAGCGCTGATTGGCCAAAGGCAGACAGGAAGTATGGGTGGGGCTAACCTGACTAAGAAAACTCTGGGAACAGGAAGAACAAAGCAGAAATGCACAGAGAGTCCAGAGTTGCCAGACAAGCCAGGACAACTATGCAGCTCTGAGAAAAGGTACCCAGCCCCATGGCTGGACAGGATAAGAGTCATGGGTTAGATTAAGGATAAAGAGTTAGCAAGTTATATGCTTGGGCCTTAGGCCGATCAGCCTAAAATTAATGTAAACATCTGTGTGTCTCTGTGGGTCTGTGGGTCTATGGGACTACGGTTCTGTGGGTCCCAACCTTGAGGCAAGGCCTGAAAGTCCGGGCCAGAAACCTCCTACTACAACAACTAAGGTGTTTAAGCCACTTTTTGACACTACTGTCACAGCAATCTCAAGAAATAAACATGGATTCCAGATTGAAAGCTCTACGAAGGCCATCGACAGTTGTATCTGTACCACTTAACACCATCGGGAATCAAATGACCACTCAACGTATTTTTGTTTAGTTTTGTTGGAGAGTACTTCCTAAAATTGTCCTGAATACTGTGTATGTCTGGTGCTAAAAATATGGTTGCCTCCACTATTGATGACTGTTGATTTTATTAAGTAGAGCCTGAGTCTGTCTCAATTTTCTTCTCCAGTTGTTAAGATTTAATTAAGAGAATGTAAGTGATTCGGTGCCTGGAAAATGCCAGTAGGTTAATAAGTGACAGCAACAGATGCCTCGGGCTACCCTGCAGTGTACTTCACAGTCTTGTGCTGTTACCACAGTTACTCGCCTTCTTCAGAGCTTAATATCTCACTGCTCTCTTGTTTTCCTTATCGAGGACCTATCACGTGGTAAGCATCATCTCATTTTGTCCTCTCGAAATTTCCCTACGAATTCTGTTCCATTTTTCTAAGAGCCTCTTTACTCAATCCTCTTTTTAAAAAATGACACGCGTATGGGTGGGAGAGGCGTTGGTACATGTGTGGATAAGTGATGTGTATGGGTGGGAGGGCATGGTACATGTGTGGATAAGTGATGTGTATGGGTGGCAGAGGCGTTGGTACATGTGTGGATAAGTGACGTGTATGGGTGGGGGAGGGCATGGTACATGTGTGGATAAGTGACGTGTATGGGTAGGGGAGGGCATGGTACATGTGTGGATAAGTGACGTGTATGGGTGGGGGAGGGCATGGTACATGTGTGGATAAGTGATGTGTATGGGTGGGGGAGGGCATGGTACATGTGTGGATAAGTGACGTGTATGGGTGGGGGAGGGCATGGTACATGTGTGGATAAGTGATGTGTATGGGTGGGGGAGGGCATGATACATGTGTGGATAAGTGACGTGTATGGGTGGCAGAGGCGTTGATACATGTGTAGGTGCTGGAAGACAGCTTTGGGCACTGAATATCTCCTTCCACCTTCTTTGCAGACAGGGGTTCTTGTTCACTACTGTGTATACTGGGCCAGCTGACTAACCATCGTAACTCTTCTCAAGCGTGACTCCTACAACCATGGCTTTGATGCTCTCTGGTCATCATGAGTAAGGCCAGTTTATTCAAGTACTGAATCCTGGTCTTTAAGAACCAGTTTGCTACTGAGGATCATGTTGGGGTCCAAGGTCCCACTGCTGCTGGGGTCTGTGATAGCACTGGAGTTGTCACCATGGGCCATTCAGATGTCCCTGGCCTATGCTGCCACTTGAAGGCATGTTGGTGTCCCTCAGCAGTGCTGCAGCGGGGGTGGGCATGTTAATGTGAGTTGCCTGTACTACCACCTGGAGCTATGGCGGCGTCTGGGTCTGAGATGCTGCCAGGGGTCATGTCTGGGTTCAGGTCCTGCTGCAGCCAGGGTGTGTTTTGATGTCTGTGGCCTGCCCTGCCACATGCAGTCCTTTTGATTTCTGTGGGATGTGCTGTCTCTGAGGCCACATTGTTGTGACATATGCTCTCCGCCTGTGGTCATGGGGATGTACAGGTCTGTGCTGCCTCAGAGGGCTAAGTTTGGGATCTGAAGTCCTGCCGCAGTTGGGAGTCTGTGTTGCTACCCAGGGCCATGTGAATGTCTGTGATCTGTGCTGGAGTCTGAAGTCATACTGATGCTGGTTGTCTCTGATGCCTCAGAGGCTTTGTATGGGTCTGCGGCCCTAGTGTAGCCAGGGACCATGTTCACATTCGGTGTTGTAGCCAGGACTCATGTAGAAGCCCATGATCATGATCCCTCTGACTGTAAGGAGCAAGGAAGTCACTTTAGCAGGGGTATCAATAAACAGAGATGTACAGGTGAGAAAGAGGGAGACATGAAAATGTCGATGACAAGCCACACCTCTTCCCACCCCACCTCCTGCCACTTCAATGAAGACAGCCTAAATAGGAAGCCACTGAAGGGAACTCTTATAACCTCTGAGAGGATGCTGAAGTATAGCTCTCCACAATAGATGGCTTCCCGTAGGGGCACATATGGGAGGGCGGGGGTGAGGGTGGGGCGTGGGGGGGACGACTCAGCTCTGCTGAAGGGGATGGCCATTAAGAATTTGACTGATCCAGTGAGTACATAGGCAACACACATTGGACTTCTTTTTTTTTTTTTTTTTCTTTTATATGGGGAAAAGGGTCACAAGAATGGGAAAGACGGGCATGTAAGGGCTGGGAAGCGGATGTGATCAGGGTATATGAAATTCTCAAAGAATCAATAAAAGTATTAATTTGACAAAAAAGAAACAGTTTGCTTTAGGGACTTAGCTGTTTTCTGTTGCTGTGATAAACACCGTAAGCACAAGCCACTTGGGGAGGAGAGGGTTTATTTCATCTTACACTTCCAGGTAACAGTTCATCACTGAGTGAAATCAAGACCCAAGGCAGAAACCTGGAGGCAGGAATTGAAGAAGCCATGAGGGAATGCAGCCTATTGTCTTGCTCACCCTTACTTGATTTGTTTGTAATCCTGCAGACAGAACCTAGGACCTCATCTTGTTAAGCCACACGGCACAAAAATGAGGTATATGTTGGCTAGACTGTGCTCGTCCCTTTTACATCAGTTGTCAACAAGGAAAATGCGCTATAGACTTGCCTTAAAGAAAATGATGGGTACATTTTCCCAATTAAAGTTTCCTCTTTCAGTTTGTGTCAAATTAACAAAACCCCAGCCAACACACACCTCATGTTTGTGCTGTGTGGCTTAACATGATGAGATCCTGGGTTCAATGTGCAGCATCACAAACAAATCAAAACAAAACTGAAAACATCTGCCATGCTTGCTAATTAAAAACAAGACGCCACTCTGTGTCCTCAGTAGTAAAAGGGAGTTCTTTGGAATCCAGCTCCTCTTTTGTTTCCAGCAGCTGCTTCAAACACGGAGTGAAAGATTGTCTTGAATGGGGTTGTTGTGGGAGGGATTTAGAAGGAATCACGACCTGAACCTCTGGTGTGTGTATGCAGCAATTCTGCCCCAGCAAAGAGACAGCTGCTATAATCCCAGATCCATCTTAGAATATCTTTAAGGTTTGTTTAACAGTAACCATGGGGTTCAATCTTCATGTAGTCTAATTTTAAAATTCAGTTGCATAATATTTAAAACTTTGCTATTTGTCTCTGCAGAGATAGTAAGCCCCATTAGCACCATTAGGACTAAGTTATAATTTTTCAAGGAATTAAGAAACATGACTCCTGTGCAGATACACAGTGTGTGTGAAAGCGTTTGCTGAGCTCGTGGGTGGGTTAGAGACAGCCACCAACAGGCCGAAACTGGACTAGTTAAAGAACGATTTGAAGAATGACATTCATATGGGCAATTGTGAATCTGAAGCGAATTTTTTTTTTTTTTAAAGACAAAAAGCTTGTCAAATTTTGGCTGTTGAGGGGGAACACTAATTAGGAAGTCTTTAAAAAAGAGGGAAACACATTGCTTAGCCTAAGTGGGACGTTTTTTAGGTTATTGAGTTTCCGGCTGAGCGTCAAGTGGATTATGACAGCTGCCTGCTTTAGAATGGAGAGTAATGGGCTTGTGCCGACCTCTTCAACCTTGCAAAGTCAAGTATGGCAATGAGATGCCCTTACACCGTTAACTCTGGTTTTCTGAGGCCCTCATTGTCTTTATGGTTATTAAAAGTAAATTAATTATTTGTTAAAGGTAAATGCCCCCCCATTCAATGCAGTTCATATTATTATCATCTGAGATGAGAGCTGTCTCTAAGGACCAGGGATTTGAAACAGTTACTGACCGAAAGGTAGACTCCCAAGCACAGAACGCGACAGCACCCCACACCCACTCCCGTTAAATCACTGGCTGAGGTGTCCCAGGTCTCCCCAGCTCGAAGTCAGGACCCCGCTGTCTTTTCTTGCTCTGCCTGGCTCTTCCATATGCTTTATTCTCACTGTGTGGGACTTTCCTATCTCTGCCCTTGAAGGCACAGATCACACCTGAAGTACAAGAGGAATGTTGTATTACCTTGCGACTATTAAACCCCAGTAATGCTATTGTTGGCAGCCCACCCCAGAAGGTAGAGAAAAGAAAGAGGAACAGGAAATCAAACAGCAAGATAGTTATCGGACAATGCTGGCTTGCTTGGAGCTATTCAATGCTCTCCCCTTTCTTTTTGCCTTTTACCTTCCCACTTCCTTCTTCCTCACTCCCTGGCTACCTTACACAAATTTTACCTTAAGAGTAGTGTCGAGGTGCAAAGTTCTTTTATCTAAAGATATGATGCCGTGTTTTTGAGTCCCACAAAAGCATCATTATTGTAATCATTAAAAAATACGCATTGCTGTAAGCAATCACGAATGGCTCCAGCCGTTTCACTGACACAGCCCTCTGACGTCAAGCTTCATTTCACCCGAGGAACATGCCTTCCGTGGTTCCCTTCCAGACTGCTTCCAAATCCAGATGACCAGGTAGTCCTTTATCTTCGGAGCAGGCTCAAAATAGTTGGTGCAGGCACTTCAGAATCAGCATCCCTTTTAAATCCCAAGTAAGTGAAGAAGTAAACTCCAGGGTACTGACAGCCAAGGGCCCCAGGCTGAGCTAGTATAGCCTCAGCTAGGCACCCCCCCCCCCTTAGCTTAGAGTAGCACTGCCCAGGGAATGTGAAAAGTAACATTGTTCCTTTTAGAACACTCTCATTCATGGGACAAGGTCAGGTTAATTAGAATAATTATTCACAAACTTTTTTTTTTTTTTTTGCCTTTGTAACTTCAAGGAAAATACCTAAAAGCTCACGTTGCTTTTTGTTTGTTCTGAGATCAGGTTTCTCTGTGTCACCCTAGCTGCCCTGGAACTTGCTCTATAGACCAGGCTAGCCTTGAACTCAGAGATCGACCTGCCTCAGCCTCCCAAGTGCTGGAGATTATAGGCATATGCCACCACCACCAGGCTAAGAGTTATCTTTTCAAGGAAAGGTCTATTGAATACTGTTTTTTTTTCTTTTGTGTGTGTGTGTGTGTGTGTGTGTGTGTGTGTGTGTGTGTATTCTAGCTAAATAATACTTTCTTGCTCTTGTGGCCCATGTTGGCCTTGAATACCTCAGGATTTCTAGTGCTAGAATTATGGGCACGTATCACTATGTCTGCATGCCTCTTCCCTCTCTCCTAATGCAATACTAGAACATGCTAAGCACATGCTCCTTTTGGAGATATAATGCCCTCTACCTACTTCTTTCTTTCCTTCTTCCTTTCTTTTTTTCTCTCTCTCCCTTCCTTCCTCCTTTCCTTCCTTTTTTTTCTCTTTCTTTTTGATTTTTTTGAGATAGGTTTTTCTCTGTGTGTAGCTCTGGCTGCCCCTGGATCTCAGTCTATAGACCAGACTGGCCTCAGACTCACAGAGGTCCTCCTGCCCCTGCCTCCTGAGTGCTGGGATTAAAGGTACACACCACCACTGCCTAGCCCCTTGTTACACTCAAAAACTATTTTATTTTAAAGTATGTGTATCCGTATGTATGTGCACCTGAGCGCAGTTGCCATGGAGACCAGAAGGTGACATTGCAGGAGACCTAGAGCTGGGGTTACAGACAGTTGTGAGCCACCCACTAACTGCCGAGCTGTCCTTTCTGGTTAGGCTGCTCAGGATACACCTTACTGTTGTGTTTTGTGCTTATTCATTTGTTCAGGTTGAATATATACAATGGGTCAGGCAGAACAGGTGTTAGGGTAGGATATGAAAACTCAAGGAACTATTGAAGCATTAAGTGTCCTGGGTAATGTGAAGGCAGATGGTTGTGTGGCTGTTTCCCCTTACTTGAAATGGCCCTTCCTGCAGGGGAGAAGGGCAAGACTTGCTCAGCAAAGCTCAGAAAGTTGTAAAACTCTCAAGGCCCCAGGGTAGAATTACACAATTGCTCCATCTTTGTGGAGCTGCTTGCTAGTTGTGCATTGAACTCCAGCAATGTGCTAGCATTTTTGCTAGGGTGGGCTTTTCTGTTGATGTAACTACCTTTGGGTTCTCCATACTCCTGTAAGGAGCCCCTCACCACTCACCTTCCTATAAATGATCCCTAAAAACAAACAAACAAACAAACAAAAAACAAAAAAAAACCCAAAACCCATTTAGTTCACTGTGGACATATTTTGTAACATAATAAAAACATTTGGAAATATCAGAGGACAGATAAACCTCTTCCAGTCTTTGTTTGTTTGTTTGTTTGTTTTTAAGGCAGTGTTTTCTGTGTAACAGTCCTGGCTGTCCTGGAACCTGCTTTGAACACAGAGATTCTCTTGCCTCTGCTTCTCACATGCTGGGACTAACAGTGTGAGCCATGGCTTCTTCTGCCCCCTCTGTCTTTCTATATCTGCCTTAAATACTCTCTCTGCTCAGTTAAGGCATGGCACCACCACTGCCTGCTTGGGAGCCTGGAACTCCTTCTGTAAACTAAAATGACCTCAAACTCAGATTTGATTGGATTAAGGGCTTAGGTCACCACTCTCAGGATATTCCCTGTGCTGGGATTAAAGGTCTGAGTTACCACTGTGTGATCTTCCTAGACTGACTATGGGTAGACCCCTCTGATATCTCCAAATGTTTTTATTATATTACAAAATATCCCCACAGTTCACCAAGCTAGATTTAGAAAAAAAAAATGTTTCTTTGGTTTATTATCAATGAATGTCCTGTTGGGAGTATCTAGCTGTTTACTGACATCTCCTTGGGAAAAGCCACACATTTCAATTCAATGTGGCACTCATCAGAGATATTTTCACCTATTCTTTCCAGAAAACAGACCTGGTTTCAGGTTTGGGCTTCACTATGTAATGTCAGGCAAGTTATTAAATCTGTATTATTATCGTTAATCATTAATTGGGTATCAGAACACTCTTGTTGCTAAGGTTCAATAAAAATTCCTTCAGAGCACATGGCCTAGAGCCTCATCATACCACTGTTCTCAGTTTGTGGAGGTTACTAGGAAAGAAAATGAGTGTCACCCTGTGAGCTTTGCAGCCACTGGAACTGGGATTCAGAGAGAGAAGGCCATCAGGGTCTGCTAAAACAGGCAGCTCAGGGCCAGCTACCTGCTCTGAGGAGAGAGAAGGATCTCCCCTGACACCAGCCTTAGTGGGATGCCTGCCTGTGGGGGGGGGGGGGGGCTGGGAGCACCAGAGACTGTAAAGGAGGTAATTGACAGTGTTAAACATCTCTGGTACCCCAACATAGCCTGCCACAGCTCCGGTGATTTTTTCAGGATCTTTCTGAACTCCCATTTCTAGACTTGGAAATATTCACACTGAAGGTCGATTCCAACTGTAAGAAGTTCCATCCACAGTTTATGCTAGATTTTTGATGTGAAAGGATTACTAAATTAAGGTATTTGTTGGGACCAGAGATTGGCTGGTTGTTTTTGCAAAGGAACTGATCAGTTCCCAGCATCCACATGGTTCCTCATAGCTATTTGTAACTCCAGTACCAGGGGAGCCAACACTCTTTTGCCTTCCACGGACACATAGTAAACATACATACCCGCAGGCAAAATATTAATACACATAAATAAAACAAATCTTTTAGAAAAGTTTATTTGTTTATATACCTATTCTTCTTTTCATCTTTCCAGCCATTTCCTATCAGTATACCCACATAACCACCCCTACCATTAAGTAAGCATCTTTTGGTGGTGGAAATATCCCAATGGTGGTGTTCTTGCCCAAGTCTACTCCCCATTCACCTTCGGTTAAATCCAGGAGTGTGAGCCGATAAAAAGTAGTCTCCATCTGTTAGTACAGCGATAATTTCCCAACCCTGTAATTTGTTTTTGCTTTAGTTTTGCTTATAATGAAATGCACTGGGCGCAGGTAACCGTGTCTAAAGCTGCCAGGAAAGGAGCGTGGAAGCGAGAAATTTTAGGAGCTCGTCTCCTTCCAAGGAGCGACTTAGCATTAGGTGATAGAGATGGGTGTTCTGGGGCTGAGCAGGGATTTCAGCAGGAAATAAATGCAGTCCTGTGGGTGTCCCCAGGGCATTGAGGCCGAGACGCTCAGAAGGTCCAATCAGAGAGCGCTCAGAGCCCTAGGCTTAGTGCTCTTTAAACTACAGAGCCCAGTAGAGACCCCGGCACCTGGCCTCGAGCTCAGCCACGGGAAAGTACGTTTCTGAAGGAGTCGGTTTATTCTCTTAGTTCCATCCCTAGATGTCTCCTCGGGGACCCAGGAGGACGCAACAGGTTCTTAAGAGTCCTGAGGTCCATAGTCCTGCCTCTTGCACCCCCTAGCCAAACCGGGGCGGAGCAGCGGGGCGGGCTCTCACCCAGCAACCCCGTGGTGCCCCGAGACCGGATTTAAATAATTCATGAACCAGGCGGAGGGAGTTATCCGGGAGGCGTGAGGGCTGGAGCGCGCGGAGACCCCGGCGGGAGCTGTAGCGGAGCGGTGAGTAACTCCGGGTGCGGACCGGGCTCAGCGCACCCTCTTCTAGAACACCCAGGGCAGGGATGGGGGCGTGGAGGTGGTCGCCCGGTGCCTCCTACTGTCCCCACAGCAGGTGGCGGGAGCCTGGACAGCCTTCCGGGAGCAAGGTGGTTTGGGTCCCCGCTCCTGGGCGATCCCGGGGTCGGGGGGAAGGGGGTGTCCGCTAGAGCGTGCAAACTTTTCCCGTGGTGGTGGTGGCCCGCTCTGTGCGGCATTGCTCTGCTGGCTGCTTCTTCCATCCCGTGGAGGGGGCGGAGGTCGCTGGGTTCCGCGATGCAAGCAGGCGGCGGCGGGACTCCCAGGCCACCCGCGGCTCTCGGAAAGGGCGGCGAGAGGGGAACAGGAGTCTCGAGACTCAGCCCTGGCCTTGAAAATTCTTCTGCGGTAAGGAGAGCCCAGGGAAAGGCGGGGGACTCGGGACTCCCAGCTGCCGTCTGCTACCTATGTGCCACGCACGGTGCTATTGGCCGGAGCCGGAGGGCTATGGGGGGTGCAAGAGGAAACCGCCTCTCTGCGGCCGTTGCAGAGCGCACGCACCCGGGGCTGGAAGCCCTGGCTCCAACCAGCCCTCTGGGTCGCACAGCGCCGAGACTTTCGGCTTTCTTGGGGATGGAGACCAGGGGTGCTCGGACCTACCTTGGATGGATGCCGAGGCCGGGGACAACAAAGAGGAGTGTGGGAAGAGCAGAGCTTCGTGGCTGCTGGAAGATGGGGGCTCAGGCTGAGTTTCCAAGAGCGGGTCGGAGAGGGACTGTGAGCAGCTTGGCTCCAATCCTCAGCTGGGAGGGGAAACTCAGCGGTGGCTCCCGACCGCGGGTCTCGGGGACGACCCCCTCCCCCCAGGCGACGGCGGATTCCTGGAGGCTCCCAGCTTCGCGCGCCGCCTCGCAACCCGTTCTTTTGTGTTCAACAGCCCCGGAGAGGCCCCTGCAAAGGAGATGAGGAAGGGAGGGAGGACATCCGTCTGGTGGCAGCTAGGAGGGAAAGGTGCCGGTGTTTCCTGCAGTTCCTGGTAGCTCCGGGAGCACGCTCTGTTGCTCTTCTTCGGTTGTGGACTTTTCTCATGCCTGGGCAGAGAGGTTTCCTCAGTGTCTTGTGGGTAGTTGCTGGCCTTTGTTAAGCGAGTAAAAGATTGAGGTCCTTGCAGGCCTCTCCACCCCGACTCACTTGAAAAATGAATTGCACTGAACCATAAGAAAAACTTTTTTTTTTTTTGATTGACTAATTGAATATTGACAAATTCATATGGCTCAGCTTGGGTGACTACTCACTTTTCTCGTCCATTTGTGAATTTACTTCTTTGAATCACTACGGAGCTGACATCTGTTTGCATGAACCTGGAAGTCAAGAGATGGTTATCCTGGAGCATTGGAAGTTATGGACCGCACACGATGTGCCAAGTTAGCATGTGAATCCGCCAACACCATGCAAAAACCCTGTTCACAGCACAGTGAAAGCAAACTGTCATTGTCTCAGGATTAGTAAGTGGAGCTAGAGATCAGCCCTGTTTGAAAACTTGAGATTTTTTTTTTTTTTTTTTTTTTTTGCTATCTAGCAAGGCCCTTTAGTTTTTTTCTTTTAAGTGTTCCATATTTTTTTTTATGGATTTCCTTATGATTTCTATCTTGAATTATTTTTCTGTGTTCTAGTTTAATGAAGTAAACGAACACAGCAAAGGGCGGGTTGAAAATAACAGCATGAGGGGCTGGAGAAATGGCTCAGTGGTTGGGAGCATTGGCTGCTCCTCTAAGGGACCCGGTTTGGGTTCCTAGCACTTACGTGGCAGCTCACAACTGTCAGGAACTCCAGTTTCAGGGAACCCATGGCAACGGGCATCCACCGGCACGGTATATATGCACAAAGACAAAACACCCATATAAGATAAATCTTAAAAAAGAAAAAGAAAAAGAACGATCTGTGCATTGTTGATTTTGTTTAATTTGAGGGAAACAGGTTTTGTCAATTGTCAAGAACCACCTGCTGGATTGTAAGAACCAGGAAGCTTTGCTACAAATAATACAAACTAATTGAGCATGTGCGAAACAAACAGATGTTCTTGAGGAATAGTGACTTAGAGGAAGTGGCTGGAAAATTGATAGCCAGTTTTAGCAACACAGGACAGGTAACAGGCTCCTTGATTGTTGTATAATTGTGATGGACACAGCAGATCTTGGATATGGCTGCTGGACTACCCTGTTGGTTTCTAGAATGAATTTAAAAAAATCACTCAGCTTTCAGCATCTGTCCCAGACTCGGGCCCAAGAAAAAGCATTTGAGCAGCCCATATGGCTCACCTATTTGGGCACCCCAGCTAGCCTCACAATGAGAGGTAGGGCTGCTCCTCAGAGAACTCATAAAGGTGGGCTCCCTCATCCCCAATGCAGCACCCCAGAAGACAAACATTTACATCTACCACAGACTCCAGACTCAGAATCATGTGAGGTACGTGCTTAAAAGTAACTTTAGTGGGCTCTTTGCCCTAAGGAAACCAGCCTGCCCCATTAACCAGAAAAATGGTCAGACCAGCTTCTCCGACTATGACCCGTGTAAGAGAATGGACCTGGTGTAAGCAGATCCTAATGCTTACAAATGTTCAGGGTCTCAAGAGACATGACGCCATCCAGAATGGTGGATCAGTAGTCCTGCCCAGGGTGACAGTGACCAGATGGCCTGCTAGGACCCGTTCTCTCCGAGGGTGCAAGATTGCCAACAGGTAACTATGAGGACTTTGTGGCAGTTTTGCCCCATTTTATTTCAGCAGCCCTTTACTGGTTATCTTCTGCGTACCAAGCCCTGGGGATGCTTGAAGGAGTCAGTACCCCTGCACTTCACCCTTTATCTGGGACAAGTCAGGTCAAAGTAATGGAAACAGGTATTTGTACCTTGGGCTGCTGTCCTGAAACTGTATCCAAAAAGACTGCATCTTCCCGGGAGGCAGGTATTCTAACAGTGTTGCTTTCGACCTTTTGCTACCCTCAACAATGATAGTTGAAATGAAAATTAGGACTGGCAAGATGACTGAATGGGGCAAACACTAACATCAGTCTAAGTTATGAATTCAATCTCAGAACCCACAGAAGGAGGAGAGAACCAACCCCGGAAACTCCTGAAAGTTGTCCTCTGACTTAGGTGCCACCATGTATATCACCCTGGCCCACAATAAGAATAAATAAATAAAATGCAGATTAATAAACCCCATTGCAGTAGTTAGGTTTGGCCATTACCATTTTAACTTCGCACCCATTTCTTTAAAAAAAAAATATTTAATGAGTGTAAATGTTTTGCCTGCATGCTAGTGTGTATGTCTTGTTCTGTGGAGTACAGATGACATTGGCTCACCTAGACTGGGGTTTTGAATGGTTGTATGCCACCATGTGGGTGCTGGGATTTGAACCCAGGTCCTCTGCAAAACCAGGTCAGCAAGTGCTCTTAACTACTCAGCGGTCTCTCCAGCCCCTAAAGCTGACTTTTCAGGGATAAGGGACATTCGGCGCTCTTTGAGCTGTTCCCAGCTGTGCTCTTGGAGCCTGAACGAGCCCTAAAAGTTTACCTTTTTTTCTTTTCATTTACTTTGTTGTTGTTGTTTGGGACAGGATTCCTCTATGTAGCCCTGGATATCCTGAAATTTGCTCTGTAGATCAGGCTGGCCTCAAACTCAGGGATCTGCCTGGAGTTTTCATGTCCTTTAACATTGAGGAAAAAAATCTTCCTTCCTTTCCTTTTTTTAAAAATTGACTTTCATCAATTACCTGCTTTGTAACTCATGAGACTTTGATCTCTTTTTAAATTTTAATATCGAGAGGGATCTGTACTTTTTGCAGGGGGATGTAAAGAAATGTGTACATTGAATCCCACTTACCCTGTGAAGCAATGGGCACCTCATCTCTGCCTTAGTGAGCAGAGGTACTTTCTTTCCTTTGGGATTTCCTCTCTTCATTTCCACAGAGGGAGCTTGGACATTTGTTTATTCGTAGCGCCAGGAGAGATTCTCTGTGGCTGTGGCTTGGTCTCATTAGCAGGAAGTGTGCCTTTCTCAGCACCTGAGCCTTTAATCCAGTGTCTTTAGCAAAGAACTAGCTAAGGCCTCTGTGTGTGTGTGTGTGTGTGTGTGTGTGTGTGTGTGTGTGTGTGTGTGTGTGTGTGTAAGTGTGTGTTCAGAGGAAGCCCTTGGGGGCCACCACCAGGGTCACAGGGCACATTGTGGCTCCTGTGGAGCTTGTTCCCAGGAGCCACCTGGAGTCCTAAGCAGCTGGTAAGTTGCTGCAGGAAGACTTCAGATGCATTGTGTTGTAGCTCTGCACAGAAATAATTGGAGCAAAATGGGAGGTAGAAAAGGAGGTGAAATCTGAAGGGACCGCATATATATAGAATATGTAGGGGTTTGGATTCCTATAGATAGGGATTTGCTTCTTCATTCAAACTGATCAAGAAATTCTACCTGTTGACTGGTTTTAATGTGTACTTGGTCTAAACTTTGGTTTAAACTGGACGGCATTTTGTGCTACCACCCTTTGTTCTACCCTCTGCAGGATCTGACTTAGAATAGTGACAGCTCCTGATTGTCCTCAGCTCCCCTTCCCAGAGTGAATTTTAGGGCAACTTTATGCTTACCTTGAACGTAACTATCCAGAGAATTCCTCCCGCGCTCCCCCCAAAAAAACAGTTTCTCTATGTAGCCTTGTCTTCTTGGAACTTGCTCTGTAACCAGGCTCACTTAGAACTCATAGAGATCTATCTGCCTCTGTTTCCCAAGTGTGAGATCACTGCCAAGCACCCAAGAACTTTTTAATGCAAATGTAAAAATAGAGGCATAAAGAATTAAACATTTATTGATAATAGATGCATAATTTAAAGCAATTTTAGCATCATATTATTTACCACTTAAAGCAAATTTGCATGCCAATAAAGTAAATGTACTTGTTTGTTTAACACTGTACAACTCAAAGATACACTAAAACACGCCAAGAAATGATGGTAGGAAAATATTAAAGTTCCTTGTTTTCTGTAGCTAAACCGATATGTCTGCAAGTGAGCAAGAATTCCTTGTATGTTCGTAAAAACACTGTACTCTATAAGGTGCAGCTGTCTGGAATCTGAACTAAGGCATTTCTGACAGTGTTCATTCGTGTTTCATGGCAGGAGGGTCTGTACAGTGCCAAAGCATGTGTGTTCAGAACCAAGGCTATCATGAAATCTCGTGTAACACTGGTGAGCTGTGTGCGTTCTACAACCTACTCCTAGGTTGCTTGCTGATTTATTTACCCTCACGAGATGGTGTGAAAAGTCAGGATTTTGGAATAGAAAGATCCTGTGTTACCCCTCACCATTGTTATGTCCCTTCACAGACTGGTGGTGACCATCATTAGGATTATTGTTTCTCATCACCCTTCAAGAATGGACAGGAGCCTCCTTTGGCCCTGCCTCTCACTTCCTCAGTGCCTAGTCAATGGGGACTGTGACTTGGAATGAGAATCATAGGCTGACCTGGTGGGCTTATTAGAAAAAGCAGATCTCTATTTCTGTTTGTTTATGATCTTGAGGTCATTCCCTTTGGGTTAGATGCAGTGATGGATGCCTAGAACGGAAGGATCCTAGAATGGTGTCCTAAACTGTATCTTCACAGCAAAAAGGGAGGTAGAAATTTAGACAATCTAAGCACTGTTCCATGGCTGGGGGCCTCTGTGGCACCAGCCTGAGTGTGGCAGGGTGAGCCTGGAGCATCAAAGCCTTGCTGAAGGGAAATACTGAGTTGGATTCTGACCCTCCTGTGACTACCAAGTAACTAGTGTAGGTTACTAAAATTTCTCCCTCATCTATAAAGTGGGATTATGCTTTAGGAGCATGTAGGATGGTTCCTGGAATTTAAAAGTGCTCCATAAATGTCCATTTCCAAGAACAAACAGCCTTTTGGGTTCTGCCTGGTGTTTCCCAACCCTAGAAAGGACTGTGTTCTGAATCATTCCATTCCTCCGCTTCCCGATAGTCCCTACCTGCCGCTCTGAAGCATCTGTGTGCTTGGTTTCCATGCATACCAATTAGGCGTAAGTGTTTAACTCTAAGCCATGTCTTCTCCTCTGGAATGGGATCCCGGGGCAGGCAAGGGCATCTCTGAGTAACCAGTGCTCCTTCTCTTCCTAGCAGGCATGGGACTTTGAGTGAACGACCTCCTTGGAGACCATTCCTCTGGTCTTCTTGCTACCAGCCAGGAGGTGGAAGATTCCACAGGCTCAGAAAAGGCTCATCGCCCCTGACCTTCCAGATACTACCTCATGCTTAGGAGATCAGGATGACTATGGTTCTTAGATTCAATGTACTGCTGCTGCTGGGGCTGTGTGGAAATACTGCTTCAGGAGGTCAGCCTGCATCCACAAGCACTCCTGGGGCTTTGACTTATGAATTGCCTACCACAAAGTATGAGACCCAAGACACATTCAACGCCGGCATTGTGGGCCCTCTCTACCAAATGGTACACATCTTCATCCATGTGATCCAGCCGAATGATTTCCCTCTAGGTAAGTGTTGACCCTGAAGAAGATGGATTTGTCTCTCTCGGTTTTAGTATACTTATGTAGAATTTAGAAAGATGTGTATCTAGTTAAACTGGGCGAGAAACAAAACAAAATCTTTCTGCTTGGTTGGTTTTTCAGTTTATCTTGCTTAGTTTTGCCTTGAGCAATGCATTATTCCAAAGCACACATGCACACAAAGTGAAAATTAGGGTAAAAATGCAAGTTCTTTGTTGTGGAATTGAGAGAATGATAATTACCTGGCAGCAGTTGACTGTATCACTTAAAAATTTAACTCTTCTCTGCCCAGCACCAAATGCAGTCTTAGAATAAGGACAGGCCTAACTCAGACCTGATTTCTGATGGACTGTTTCAGTACTAAGAGTTGGGTTTTGAGGGAGGAGTGCTGGTCACTTCAGGGGAGCAGAGCTTTGTGGTCAGGGCCATTGTTCTCCGTACACAAAAATGTTGTTTCTGTGGCCTTCTTGTAATTCCTTAACCTGGAAGGCACCTGGTGTGTGATCCACAGGGATATTTCTGTGAAGATGACAATGGCCTGCATTTTTGGTGAACTTCACTTACACCTCTCCTACGCTTGAAAGAAATTTGAGTACTGTCATTGGTTATAAAACTTGTGGCAGTCCAAAGGACAATCAAATAAGGAGTGTAGATGGTCTTGGCTAGTGTGTGTGTGTGTGTGTGTGTGAGAGAGAGAGAGAGAGAGAGAGAGAGAGAGAGAGAGAGAGAGAGAGAGAGAGAGAAAGAGGAGGGAGAAGGGAGCCTTATCACTTGCTCACATGATGGGGCTAGGTGTTTTGGCTGTGTGTATGTATGTCTGTGGGAGGCTGTGGAGTTACAGACAGTTATGAGTCACCATGTAGGTGCTGGGAATTGAACCTGGGTTCTCGTCCAGAGCAGTCAGTGCGTTTAACCCCTCCAATCTCTCCAACCTAGATTAAATTTTAAATGCCAACTTGCTAGCATGGAGAATGAGCTAGATCAGGTTGGCCTGTGGGTATGGGCATATTTGTGTGGTTTTGTCTTGACTGCCTTAATTGTGGTGGGATGGAAGACCCATCCTGGATGTGGACAGCAGTGCTTTATGAGCTGGGCCTTTCTGTGTATACAAGTGAAGAAATCCAGCTAAGCAAGCAGGAGCGGTGGGCAGGCAAGGCCCTTGGGTGCCTTTGCTTCTGTTTTTGACTGTGGATATGATGTAACTGGCTGTTTGGGATTCTCCCTAGATTTCCCCAAAATGCCAGATTATATCCTGGAATTGTGCACCAAAGTAACCCTTTCCACCTCATGTTACTTTTTGTCCGGATATTTTTATCACAGCAGTAAAATTTGAATGAAAACAGGGACATTTATAGCTTCATTGAAAAGGATTTTTTTATTGACTTTTTAATGTTTGTGTTAGATTAGTGTGACACAGTCTGAAAGTACTCTTGTCTAATTTCTGTTTTAATTTCACTTCTAAGAAATAAGTCAGTCCAGGCCTTTAATGCCATTGAAGATGGTCTTGAACTAATCCTGTCTACTGTTTCTGCAGTGCTTAAAAACACAACGTTGGAAATCCATACCGTGAAACGAGCAAACAGGAGAGGTTAGTTGTTAGTGCTGACTGCGTAACACCTGTTTGGAATAGTAGCTATCTTGACCTTTTTTTTTTTTTAAATAGACATGAAAGTTACTATAGAAACAAGTAACTCCTACATGTCCTGGGAATTTTTTCTTTTGTTTTTTCCAGACAGAGTTTCTCTGTGTAGCCCTGGCTGTCCTGGAACTTGTTATGTAGACTAGGCTGGCCTCGAAGTTACAGATCCTTCCGCCTCTCCTTCCCAAGTGATGGGATTAAAGGTGTGCACCACCACAGCCTGGCTCCTGGTTAATTTAAAATTTTTATTTGTGTGTGTGTGTGTGTGTATCTCCAGCGATTGTTTATGCACATTTGCATATGGGTGAAGGTGCACATGGGTATGGAAGCTAGAGACTGATGTTGGATATCTTTTATTGCTGTCCACCAGTTAGATCCATGCATTCAACCATGCCTGTCTTGTTCCTGGGTGCTGGCAATCCAGTCTCAGGGCCTCATGCTTTAATGTGGCAGATATTTTCCAACTGAGCCATCATCTCCCAGGCCCTAATCATCTTTTTAAAAAAGCGTGTGTACAAAGCTTAGCATTCAGTTGTTCTGTATGAATTTTCAAGAACTCATGAGAGTTGAAGTTGGCCATGTCTCCCTCTAAGGCATGTGTTACCATTAGCTTATCCTGTAGTCTCCCTCCATATATGGTTCCATGTTACTCCCTCTAGATTCCATAGGAAGGCTTTTCATACTTAGTAAAACTATGCATATTTAAAGCCTACATTTCAGTAACCAGGCTAGTTGAGGGTGTATTTAAAAGTTTTGAATTCTATCAGCAACACTGTAAGCTTAAGTTTGAACATTCTGAGAGTATTAGCCTAGCTGGTAGCTTGGACTCATGATACTAAAGGGAGATATACCCCCGAGTTTCAGCAACAGACCGAGGCAGATCACTTTTCCCTTTGAAAAGGAAAATTATCAGAGTGTTTCTAGAGTTTAACGTTGAATTTGGCGTTTTGATTTTCTTCTCTCATTCCAGTTTCTTTTACATTGTCCCACCCAAATTACTAGATTTCATAATAGTCTTCAAGTGTCCCTAAGCACTTTATATTGCCAAGGACATGAACGAAATTGTCATGGCTTTCATCTGGGACCCATATATTTCGTAGGCACCAAATCAGGGGAGGTAGCCTTAGAATATTAACCCAAACAGGAAATTCTGAGACAAGTATGATATGCTGATAGATGGTATACTGGCCAGTTTTATGTCAACTGGGCACAAGCTGGAGTCACCAGAGAAGGAAGGAGCCTCACTTAAGGAAATGCCTCCATAAGATGCAGCTGTAAGTCATTTTCATAATTCTTTATCAATGGAGGAGAGCTCAGCCCACTGTGGGTGATGCCATCCCTGGCTGGTGGTCCTGGGTTCTATAAGAAAGCCATGAGGAGCAAGCCTTAAGTGGCACCCCTCCATGGCCTCTGTATCAGCTCCTGGCTGCAGGTTCCTACCCTGCTAGAATTCCTGCCCTGACTTCTCTCAGTGATAGACTATATGACGCGGAAGTGTAAGCCAATAAGCCCTTTCCTCCACAACTTGCTTTTGGCCATGGTGTTTCATTGTGGCAATAGAAACCCTAAGACAGATGACATTATCCTTTGGTCTGTGCTTTTGCCTGAAAGTAGAAGGTCTTTAAATAAAGAGTTTAGTGTAGACTGAAGAATGGTAGAGGAAGGAATTGACGTTGGAGCCTAAGTGCTCTCTGCTTGCCATGTATCTTGTGTTCAACAAAAGTACTTTAGCGAGTTATCATTTGAAGTTCTTGAGAGAAGCCCATGTTGTATCCTGAAGAGGGCTGAGATGGAGTAGTCTTGTTCCACTGGGACTTGAGATAGACTTTTACTTCTTGAACAAAAGAGAATAGATACAAATAGATCAGGAATGCGGATAACTGAGCCATGGCAAAATGTGTTCTAGAACCTGATGTAGCCATCTCATGAGCAGCTTCCTGGCTTGGAATCACTGAGACTTAGACTGCGTGACAACCTGAGACTCGGTGTGCCTCACCTTGGGTGTCTGAAATCAAGGTTTAGTCAGATAGAGCCTGTAGCCTGGATTATAAACAGGCTGGTTGCATGTCCTTTTCTTGATGCATGTTTGTAGATAGAAACAGAATCAGGCACACAGCCTCCCTCTCTTTTTACGAGGCACAAATCTCACCATGTGAGCTCTGCATATGTATTTCATCTAAACCTAGTTTTCCGCAAAGTCCATACCTCCAAAGGCCAACATACTGAAGGTCAGCTTATAAATTTTGGAGGAGTAGAGGCAGCCTGTACCAGTGGAGTAGATGTCTTAGTTAGTGTTCTATTGCTGTGAGGAGATGTTATAACCAAGGCAACTCTTATAAAAGAAAGCATTTAAATGGAGCTCGACCACACTTTCAGAGGTCTGGTCCATTATGGTCACGGCAGGGAGCATGGTGGCACAAAGGCACAAATGATGCTGGAGAAGTAGATGAGAGTTCTACACCCAGATCTCAAGGCAGAAGGAAGAGAGAGACACTGGGCCTGGCTTGGTCTTTTGAAACCTCAAGCCCACCCGCAATGATGCACTTCCTCCAAGAGGCTATACCTACCCAAAAAAGGCTACATCTTTTATTCTTTCTCAAGAAGTGCCACTCTCTGATGACTAAGCATTCAAATATATGAGCTTATGAGAGCCATTCTTATCCAAACCACCAACATGAGCAAGAAGGGTGTGTTCATGGAGTAGTTTGGCTAAGGTTAATAAGATCCAAAGCTGGAAAGAAGGAAGAACAGACAGCATCATTAGAGACACCTTTATTGAACATCTCAGCTTCCTGTGGTACCCCACAGGTGAGCCAGAGTGTAAGTGGAACTGAGTGTGGAGAAGAGTCTCTTCAGCGCTGTGAGAGCATAGCACCTGGAGGTGGATGCTCCTCCAGTTGTCTAGAGTGATAACTATGAACATATAATAGAGTGGAAAGTAAGGGAGGAAATTCATGCAATGATTGCAGTATCCATTTCATGTCCAAAGTACTCTGCTTATAGCTTAGCTTTTACAACGCCCTGCAATGATGATCAAGAGCAATTTGTTAACTTTTAGATCTTTGTTCCTTGTAGATGGAATCTGACTGTAATCATAACCCACTTCACAGTTCTTGTTTGTGAGGCTTAAATCAGATGTTGTATGTAAAGCCCATGTTTAAAGCTCTGCCTTATTGGCCCCAAGAACCAATAATTGGAGTTGCTATTAACTTTATTATCTGATAGGAGAAGTTGGCCAAATATGATATTTAAGTTGATGTAGGGAGGGGACATGGGAACAAGATGACTCCCTAAGCATCATTTAAGTGCCCTTGCTGTTACTCCCTTGGGATCATTCTACATGGAATTGCCCTGTTGGAAGCTGTTCTGTAACTTCCCAGGGTGTCCAGGCCATTTCTGGTTGGCAGGTCTCCCAGTATCAGAGTGGCACCAGGATCCAGGGCTTACCACCATTCTGAGTGGTCTTCTCTCCTCACAAGGATGTCTCCATCTAACATGCTCTTGGACTTTCTCGGCTTCTTTGTTTTCTACTGCTCTTCCCAGTAATCAGTCCCCAAGGCCTGCTTTGCTACCTGTTATTTTACTGAAATTCTTTGTAATTTTGGAGTTAGGTGTGGTGACATATTTTTGTATTTAATAAACCAGCATGCAATATCAGAGAACGGATCCATCCATAGTCAAGCCAGGAGGGTCAGAGGACGGTAGTTCATGCCTTTAATCCCATAACTCCAGAGACAGAGATCCGTTCCGTGTTTCTGTGAGTTCATTGCCTAACGACCAAACAGTAGTAGCTCACACCTTTAACCGTAACTCTAGAATATGATGCAGAGTTGAACCAGGAAGTGAAACAACTGGGCGAAGAAGGTACTTAAGGCAGGCTTAGGAAGACAGAGATTTATTCTGAAGAAGCAACGGAGTGAGGCTGAGAGAGCTGGAAGACAGCTTTCACCTTGAGAAGGTGGCTGGGTGAGATTTGACTGTGGTCTGTTCTCTCTCTGATATTCCAGCTTGCCCCAATATCTAGCTCTGAGTTTTCATTAAAGACAAACTAGAATTCAAGTTTCAGTTAGGTGATGGTCCTTTATAATGACCGTCAGTTATAATCGTATGTCTCTTTACAGGGTGGGAAACTTGAGTCAGAAAGAGCACATGTTCAAGTTGGTTAGAAAGAGGCAGACTGAGAGACCTTTGTTTCTTAAACTCATTGTTTCCCAGTAGACCTTGGCTTCCTGTAGGTAATGTGCTTTTCCTTTTATTTTAATAATAATGTTCTTAAAATAGCCATGGCTTAGGTACTGCAGCAAAAACTACAATGAAAAAAAGACAGTCAGATTAAAAAAAAAAAAAAAGAAAATTATAAAATATCCATGAGACAGTATGAGAAGTGATACCCTTGCATGTAGAATGTGGGCATTGCAGACTGCCTACGGAAGGTGCCTCTTCCAGTCTTTTGTGGTAACAATGAGTTTGTTCTAAGACTCGGCCATTCTGAGGAAGCAAGCAAAGCAGAGCAACAATAAAAAGATGTCTGCTTTTAGTTTTGGAAAATGCTCTAAAATCGCAGTCCATCCCGTGTTAGCATACTCTTGAATTAGATTTCCGGATGGTTGACCTATTTTGAAAAGTATTTCTAGACTAATCTGATTTGCCCCTGGGATCCAGCGTATGTGGGCGTGGCATTGGCTAGGAAGTAGAATTGGCACCTGAGGGTGAGTGAGGCCCGGTTCCCATGGAGTTCGGGACCCCCTCCGGACCTCAGAGGGCAGACACTCTCTATCTTGCAATCAAAGGAGTTAAACGTCAGGATGGAGGGTTGTACCATGGCGCTCAGTGAGGCATGACACGGTCTTGTAAAAATTCCCTCTGCCTCCTTTTAGAACTCCTGGAGACCATACTGTCTCCTGCCTCTTCCCAGCCATACTTTTGTGCCCTCCCTCAATTCTCACAGTCTTTGTTGTATAGAGTATATTTGTCTGTATTATAGGTTTCATATTAGCTTCCTGGAGAAAGTCTGGGGCAGCTCATCTCCAATTCTAAACTCCTAGGGAAGCCAGTCAACCATGGAACCTCTCAATAGCTATGGCCAGGGTGGCGCTGAGTGGGCTGGCAGCTTTGACAACATCAGACAAGTGCTTCCTGGAAAGTTGGTTGGCCCATGGATAGTCCAACAGGTGTGCCTGTACTAACATCTAGGCACCACTAGATTATACCACCTGTATGTTCTCACCTAATTCATACAAAGCAGTCATTGTCCTCTATAGATCACGTGACTTGTGTTGGCACTGGGCCTTGCCAACAATAAGGTCACCAAGGCAAAAGCCCGACGTGTCTTGTTCCTTCCTGTCCGTGGCAGTCACCATGCTGGGCAGCCTGTATCTCTTTTCTTTCTATCCCGGCAACCTTACAGAATTACAAGTTGGCCTCCCTGAACTAGGTCCTCTTTGAGTCCTCTTTCTACAGAAGTGGAAGCTGAATGAATGCTGAGTGGGATAACTCGGGGCCTACAGCTAGCTAAGCAGCCGGCTAAAGCTTTGCGGCTCACAAGGAAGGAAAGTGATTCAGAAGGCTTCAGTGTCTCTCCTGCTGATGGCCTAATGTGTTCGTGTGCATCCCTACGCATGCACTCCTTCCACAGTTCATGTGTGGAGATCAGAGGGCAGCTTGCAGGAGTCTCTCCTCTGCTTCCACCACATAGGTTCCAGAGAATGGAACACAGAATTGTCAGGTTTGGTAGCCAGTGTCATTTGGTAGCCAGTGGATACACAGAGTCACCTTGCCAGCTTCCATGCTGTGACCAATATTGCTGTGGACAGAGATGCCTCATCCACACTGTGCTTACATGGTTCCTAGTGCTGTGTGTGTGTGTGTGTGTGTGTGTGTGTGTGTGTGTGTGTGTGTGGCAGGTAGGGGGGTTTGAATGAGCAATCAGTGTGTCATGGTATGACAAGCATCTCAGTCCTATGTGTCTGTGTCATCAGATTCATAGCACAACCACACAGCCAAACTACAAGACCCGTCCATCCTGCCAACTATTGCCTTGTCTCCTTGTGTGCGAAGTTGAAATGTGATCCTGTCTTTCTGTAAGCTACAAGAAAGCAGCAGGGAAAGTCCTTGTAAAGACTCTAGAAGTGAGGCTTCCTGCTCTGTGGGGCCCTGCCCTGTCTGGAATGCTTCAGGAGTTTTCCCAGTCTCTGTAGGAAGCAGGAGATTAGTGTGAGCATAAACATGGGAGGCAGCTGCAGGACAAAGCAGGCCTGGCCTGGGAAACAAGGCTCTGAGCCCCTGGAGTAGCAGCTGTAAAGTGTGGCCTGTCTAGAGCAGGGCCTGGCCAGAGATGCCCAGCAGAATGAACACTGATGAGCGCGAGAGATCAGAACCCACTGTGGGACTGGGTCTACATTTACAAAACCCCGTGCTCTGCATGGTGGTAAAGAGCCTGTTTCTTTGATCATTGTCTGTGCTTTGAGTGATGGCAAAGAGACTGTGCCCTGAGTCAGCATCTGTGCTTTACTAGCTTTGTGACAGTAAGTTACTTAACCTCTGTTCTTCTAGAGGATGACAATTAATAATAGGATCTACTTTGAGGTCACAATATTTAAGTACCAACTAAATAGTATTTATAAAGCACATAAAATAACATTTGGTAGTAACACTCACTGGTATTTATTTATCAAGCAATGTAAGAATGTTTAGACTCTGTACTGGTTAATGTCAGGTTTCGGAGATCACATAGACAAAAAAGCAGTTATGTGGCCTTTGCTTATTGGCTCTACAAGGTGGTGGTAACAGATGGTCACAGTCGGGGCACTTACGTGAGCCGTAGAATATTCTTTCACAGCAGAAAGTCAAAAGTCTAAAATCAAGACATAGGAACAGCTTTGCTCCCTTCCAAGGCCCAGTGAGAGAATGCTTCTGGCTTTCTCTAGTCTGGTAGTGCCAAGAGTCCCTTGGCCTGTGTGAGGTCACTACCATCTGTCTCTTCTCCTCTTTTTAGGGCCCTGCTACCCCAGGATGCACTTATCTCTGGATATTTAACTCATAGTTAAATGTATGTAAAGATTTTCTACAAAAAATATTTGCAGGTCCTAGGGTTGGGACTTTGATATGTCATATTCAACCTGCTACACCTTTTTCAGTTTTCCTCAGTTTCCTCAATAACCCTGGGTGTCTCGGAGAAGCTAAGCCTCAAGTTCTATTCTTAGAAAATGAACCAGATTGTAACCTGGGTTGTCTGTTCTGCAAAGCCTTCATTGGGGTGTGAGCCTGGCGGAGAGCATTGGCTGAGTTACCTACCTTCCAAAGACACCCAAGCTGATTAGGGCCCCTATTCCCCTTAAGTCAGCTCTAACACAGGCTGGACCACAGTCATTCTGAGGTATGAATGGTGTGGTCATGGTAGTCTGATTGATGGTGGCGGAAACATGAGAGGAGGTTCCACAGAGGGACTAGTGTTTGAACTGAGTTGTGAGTATGTGGTTGAATCCCAGAAGCAGGGAGAGGTTGAATAAATGATGTAAGCTGAGATACAAGCTCAGGGAAGGACCTGAGGGGAAGGAAATCAAACTGGGAGGGCAGGGTTTGTAGGTAGATGGGAGTCAGACAGGCTGTGGAGTGTTCCAGACTCCAGACAGTAGGAAGTAAGGAATCTCTTGACCATATGTGCCGGAGGCCAGGGCGATTTGTATAGTTCCACTCAGATGCCTATGTATCGAGAATAGGGCTAGCTTACTGTTACTCCAGCTCAGTGTCATCTGGGTGCTTAGCAGAAACTTGTAATTATAGCAATTTCTTACTTTGTTTCTTTTTTCAAAAAAAAGTCAAAGTAAAAAATGTGTGTACGGATCACAAGGATAAGTTATCAAGTTGACTTGTCACAAATGTCACACATTCACAGCAAGGAGAGGACCTGTCTCTCACAAGACCACATCTAATACTTGCTTTCTGGTCACTGCCTGCCAAGAATAGCTAACCATTCTGCCAACTTGTAGTGTCAAGGACCAGTTATTCGTGGTAGAGTCACCCCAAATGTACTGTGTGGGTTCCGGCTTCTCATTTATGAGGCTATTTGTTATGTATGGTTGTAAATATTCTTTCTTGTTACATACTATTCTACTATATGTACATATGGAAATGTGTTCATTCACCCAACTGACTTGGTATTTGAGGGTTTCTGGTTGAGTCATTATGTTGTGAACATTTTTCTATACATCTTTCAGTGTCTTCATACATGTTTCCATTCATGTGAGTTGTTGGGTTGGGTTTTTTCCTCCCTCCCTACCAATACTACCATTTTGTCAAATGACTAAACTGAGTCTTTTTAAAAACATTACTGAGGACTCGGAGGATGGCTCAGTGAAGTGCCCGGTGTGGAAGCCTGAGGACTTGAGTTCAGATTCTTAGAATTCAGATAAAAATCAAGGCATACGCTTGTAACTGAGCATTGGGGCTGTGGGAGAAAGTGGCCAGTTCTTTAACCTCATCTGCCAAACCAGTGAGCTTCACGATCACCAAGAGACCCTGTCTCAACAAATGAAGGACAAAACAATCCGGGAAAGACACCAGATGTCAGCCTCTGGCTTCTGCATGTGCATATATGCTTGCACGCACATACTTACCCACTAGCATGTGCCTCAATACCCATGAAAAAGAAAGAAAAGAAAAGGAATATTGGTCGAGAAGATTGGAAATGTATATAAGAGCAGGGGCAAAATCTGACGAGACCCCTTTCCGACACCACTCTCCTCGGATTACCCTTCCCTAGCCTGTTGCTCCTTCCTTTATTTTGAAGTTAATTTCTCCAACCATTTTTATCATTTGATCCACAGCTGGCTAAATGCAGTGATGCAGAATCTGTGGATAAGGTGGCTCGATTGTATTTATAAAGGTCAAGTCAAAGTTTACGCGTGAGGCAAAATGATTTATAGATGTTAACATACATTCAACCCAAAAGTTAGATAATGTTTAGTTGTGTCTTTTTTTAGAGGCCCCTCCTATGGTAGCCCTGATGGTCGGGATCTTATTCAACCAACCTGTTCTTCAATATGTTTCAGCTTTTGAGAAAGAATGTGATACTCTGGGAAATTTGTGACTTGAAATTTTCACATATCAGGAGCATCTTTCCAGGCTTATTCTTGTTATGTTTTCTAACCTTAAAAAAAGCTCCTTTTAATCAAGAAATTTAAAACATCCATTGACTAATCTTTTGAGGTCCAGCCAAGACTTAAGTTTTGCTTTTGTTATGAGTTAGTTGAAGTTCCAAAATTAGTGTTTCTGATATAAATCACACTCACAATGCATCCTTTATAATTTTAGGTTTCTTTGTTTTGATTTCTTTGAAGTATAGCAAAAGAGAAAACACTTGCAATTCAGAGTTCCAGATCTGTGGTTTATTTTTTCTCATATATCCAAGTCACTAGTCTTTATTAAGGCTTTATATTTGGTGTGTGTGTGTGTCTGTGTCTGTGTGTATGTATATGTGTATGTGTCTGTGTGTATGTATATGTGTGTGTATGTATATGTGTGTGTATGTGTGTCTGTGTGTGGGAATGTGTGTGTGTGGGAATGTGTGTGTATGTGTGTCTCTGTGTGTATATGTGTATGTGTGTATGTGTGTGTCTATGTATGTGTATATGTGTGTGTGTATGTGTGTGTGTCTGTTTGTGTATGTGTGTCTGTGTATGTCTGTGTGTGTGTGTGTGTATGTCTATGTGTGTGTGTGTCTGTGTATGTGGTGTGTGTGTGTGTTAATGGGAACTGACCCTACTGCCCTCCCATTGAACCACATCCTCATCTCCGATTCATTTTTTTAAGCAATCAATCTTCACATTTACGTTTCTTCACTTCAGGTGATATTTACTCACAACACATTAACAACTGTACTTATTATAATTATAAAGCAAATAACAGCTTGCCAGCAAACTCAGCGTCGTAGGCTGAATTTTACCTACTCGACCGCAATTTGTATATGGAAGTTCTAACCCCCTATACCTCAGAATGTGACCTTATTTACAAGTTAGAATCTTTGAACATGTAGTTTATTGTTAGGATGAGGTCATACTAGAGCAGGTGTGTGTGTGTGTGTGTGTGTGTGTGTGGGTGTGTGTGTGCTGGTGTTCTTGTGTGTATGTGGGTGCTCATATCTGTGAGTGTGTATGTGGGGGACAGAGAGCCATATCAGGTACCTTATTCTCTCTTTCTTTCTTTGCCCTGTTTTCTGAGGCAGGATCTCTTGCTGATTCTAGAGCTTGCTGTTTGAGCTGGATCGGCTGGTCAGTGAGCCCTCAGGATCCTCCTGTCTCTGCCTCACTGGTGCTAGAGTCACAGATGAGTGCTGTGCTTGGCTCTTTTAGGGGTGCTGCGGAACCTAAATTCAGGTCTTCGTCTTTGCACTGAGCCATCTCCCTGGCACATGCTGTCTGTCTTATCAGAGGACAAAATCTGGAGACAGACATAGGGAACGTGCTATATCTCGGTTGCTGTGTGTTCCTTGCTAAACAAGGAATAGACCGAGCATTTATGGTTGGCCTTTACTAGCTCTTGAGGTGTAACCATCCCGGTAGGAAAGAAGATACAGGACAGACTTGTGTTCCTCTCTTGGCTATGACGCCATGGAAATAAAGGACTTAAAGAACTGGAATACTTGCAGCAGTCTCCAGCTGAGAGAGAGAGAAGGCGGAAGCCCAGGACCTTTAGAGAGGAAACTTGTCTCCTAGAAAAAGGTACACACAGGCTGTCAGATACCTTGCAGTACAGTCTGGGGCCTACAGTGTTGGGTCAATGGTGGGCGGAACCACACCATGACTGGGACTGATTAGTTATGCACATGTCCTGCCTTCTACTTAAAACCAAATCTGATGTCAGGATCCAAGCTGTACTTGTGTGTGTGTGTGTGTGTGTGTGTGTGTGTGTGTGTGTGTGTGTGTGTGTGTGTGTGTAATGTGAGGGGGGGGGGTCACCAGACTTCTTTTCCTTTTCTTCCCAATGTGGTTACACCTCTCTGCCTGTGTGTCTATTTAGTTGGAGTACTGAGGGTGAGTGTAGTTTGTTGGGGCTACACCGGACCTCAGCTATGACCCTAACAGCTCCCGTAACAGATTACTTTTAAAGGAAAAAATTAATACCTTTTATTCAATCTTCCTTTTTTTCAATAGAGACATAGTCTCCCTTTGCAGTCCCAGGTGGTCTTAAATTCACTTTAGTTGAATTTCTACTGCTATAATAAACCACCACAATCAAGGCAACTTACATACTGTATAGCTGGGCTTACAGTTTCAGAGGGTGAGAGTCCATGATAGTGGAGCTGGAGCAAATGCAAGGTACCCGTAATAGCTGAGATCCTACTTATTTATCACAGGCAGGAGGCCAAGAAAGAACGCTGTGGCACAAATCATTTCAAATGGAAAAATCCACCCCCAGTGACTCACTTCCAGCAAGGCCATACCTCCTAATCCTTCCAAAGATGGTCATGTGATCGTCTGTTTATAGTCGATCTTTCTCTAGCAGGAATCTCTAATTTCCCAGATGATGGTTTTACAGCATCTCAATTGGATGCTGTTAGTGATTAAATATGACAGGTATATTAATTGAGTCAAAGGCTCTCTTTGTATAGCCTGGGTAAGGGGAGAAGAGGAGGTTGTGTATGCTTTAATATCCTCTTAGGAACTGGCTGACCCAGAAGCTCAGCCTAATGAGATTTGGACATGAGCGTCTGGAAGGTAATTGAGCAAGACATGTTCAGGGTGATGCTTCAGGCCTGTTGATACTGTCTTGCATTTCTTTGAAGAGCCACCCCAAACACAATTTGTTCATGGATAAAGCTGAACAGAAATGAGTATGTGCTTCTGACATTGAGCCAAATCAAGTTCTCTGACTTTGGAAATGACAGCTTCCTCCATCCATAATATAGAACCAGGATGGCCCATCCCATAATACAGCAACAGGGTGGCCCATCCCATAATACAGCAACAGGGTGGCCCATCCCATAATACAGCAACAGGGTAGCCCATCCCATAATACAGCAACAGGGTGGCCCAGTCTTGTTGCAGGCCAGTTTACTCACATGGAAATTAAAACTATGTGAGGAGTATGTGTTAGATCTTTCCCCTTCTGTCTGGAAGACCTGCTTTCTCCCAGCTGAGGCTCTCACTTACCTGGATCATGGCCCAGATTGACCTTCAGCAAGTGCAGCGAAGACTGTGATGATTGTACTGGCTGGCCTCTCTGCTGTTCCTGAGGCTCTCTGAGTCTGTCTCAGGTCCTATGGACCTGCATTTCCCTTTCAAACATTCTTTTGTATTTGCTTATTTCCCATTTTCCCCGTCTTTGTTCAGATTGCATCCCTTCAGACCATCCCCCTGCTCTCTTTCCTGTAGTAGTGGGGTTTCTTGGTCCCGGGCGGCCAGAGGCCCAGACCCTGCCATGCCAGACTCCTTAGCTGCCCACCACTGCTGCTCAGGCCCCCAAAAATGACTCAGACGCTTATATTAAGTTCATGCTGTTTGGCCTATGGCTCAGGCACATTGCTAGCTAGCTCTTTCATCTTAACTCAACCCATTTCCATTAATCTGTCTGCCACGTGGCGCGTGGCTCACCTGTGTTCCTTACATGTTGCTCCTTTGGGCTTCTGGCTTGGTCTGTCTCTGACTCCGCCCTTCCTTTCCTACCTATGTTCTGATTTCTCCTGCTTTTTGTATGGTGCCTGTCACGGGCCAAAACAGCTCTTTTATTTAAAGATTGATATTCACAGCATACAAAAGGCATTCCCACATCACTTTCCCCCATTTTTTCTTTATCTCATATGCCCTGTATTACTATAAATTACTGTAAAACCCTTTCTCTGGGGTTTTACTATCTGTGGTTTTAGTTACCCATGATCTATAATTTTTATTAGAAATTTTAAAATATAAACAACTCATAAACTTACAGGTTGTGTGTTGTTTAGTGTGATGAAATCTCCTGATCCATTCTGCCCAGGATGTGAACCATCCCTTTATGCACAGTATCCATGCTGTATAGGCTACCTGACTGCTAGCCTTTTCTGCTGTCACATTTATTGGTGTGTATAGTGGAGAGCGGCTATTATTCCACGTTGACCTTAGGGCATGGCCTTTTGGCTAGCGTAGATCTGGGCACTAGTATTTGGGGCATGGCCAGAGGGCCAGTTTAAGAAGTTTTGCAGACTCCTTCTCTCTCAGGCTGTTGCATGGTAAGGAAGACCAGGTCAGACAGTGTGAGCAGTGTAGATCGGTCTACAGCCGTCAGAGATTCTGCGATTGAGTTTTGTCTTACTCGGTGTAAGTAAGTTGCTCCTGAATAGAGCCCTTTTTAATAAATTATTATTTTCTGAGTTACCCACGATTCCCTCTCACTGGTGTGGTGTTGGACAATCATTGTGTTTAAGTAAATCTTATTTCCTAAATAATGGACCTGAAACACAAGACTAGGAATGCTGGTGGCTTTATTGCAGTAGTGTGTTAGAGTTCTATTGTATTATTAGCTATTGCTCATCTCTTGCTGTGCCTAACTTATAATTAGATTGTGTATATAGGGCTCATTAATATATGCAGCCAAAGGCATTGACTGGGGGGCATAAAACATATCCCCTTGAAATAAAAGAATAATACTTGTATAGTATTTGTCCATTTTTGTTACATTTGGGTTTCTGGTCCCAGTCCAGCCAGAGGTCCAGGCCCACAGACCTGCAGTCCCAGACCATCTAGCTTCCCACTGCTGCTTAGGCCCCCCAAAATGACTCAGACACTTATATTAGTTTCATGCTGTTTGGCCTATGGCTCAGGCACATTCCTAGCTAGCTCTTTCATCTTAAACCATTCTCATTAATCTCTTTGCCATGTGGCCCGTGGCTCACCTGTGTTCCTTACATGTTTATTCTTTGGTTTTCTGGCTCAATCTGTCTGTGACCCTACATATTCTGATTCCACACCTACTTCTTCAACAGTGCTCACCAAGGGCCAAAACAGCTCCTTTATTTGAAGATTGGTATCCACAGCATACAGAAAGACATTCCCACATCACATTTTCTTTCTCAGAACCTAAGCATCTTGTGGGAAAGGCTTTCCTAACTTTATTTTACAGTCCTGTATCCTCAGAGCCTGGTATGGTACCTAGAATTTATTGAGAGCTTAGTAAACATATTACTGGATGTTCAGTAAACATTTCTGCTCACTTCCAAGTCTGTCTCCAGCTATTCTGTTCAGGCAAGCTTCTGGCCTTTTAGTTTTCAGAAACTAGGGAAGCTCCTTCCTGACACTGGGGGCTTTTGCATGAACCCAGCTTCCCATATGAATATATTTCCCTTAGTGGGTGGGTATTTTCTTGCAGAGCTGGGGTAGGAAGGCAAAGTGGGTCTGGGTCGCAGAGCTGTAATTTATTCTGGGAACAGTCAGATGCTGGATGCAATCAGGAGAAAACAGGGCACCTGAAACACGGATGTGAGCTCTCCAACAGCACCAGCTCTCCACCAGCCCTGTTCACAGAGAGCAAGGGCAGGATCCCATGAAAACTGACCCTCCCATTTTATTTTCGTTTTTTTTTACTAGGGTTATGCAGGCAGTGAACTTTCTTTGCCCTTGAGATATTTACCCCCAGTCATAAGATGCTATTTTCAAAGGTTTTGAAAGACTTACAGACCATCAGAAGGTCTGTGACGCTTTGTGCTGCCTGAGTAGGGTGATAAGCTGAGCTGTAAATGGTACTGATTGTAACACTCATTTCTGATAACTATGGAGGGGGCCATTTCCCCCAGTTGTTACTTTCCCCGACTGAGGAGTTCATCTGTGAAAGGATTTTGTCTACTTCTTTAGGGATCTTGGTTTTTTTGTTTGTTTGTTTGTATGCTTTTATATATATTTTAAATTAGTGATTCCTCCACAGAAGAGCTTTGTATGGATCGCTGGGCCCCACTTGCTCACTGAGTGTTGCTACTAATTATTAGGCTAGTTGGTGTGAGGGGACTTGTCATGTACATGAGATCAGAAACATCCAGTTGCTTTCTTTTACAGAGAGCTCCAAGACTCTGGAAGGTGAAGCTTGCTTACTTAGGGCCATACCATCGATGTCAGCTAATGGGTCAAAGGGTGGGAAGGGGGGTGAGCTGTGAGGGAGTGCATGGGGCATGTTGGGCTCTGCACACAGAGGTAGGCAATTCCTATATCATTCCCAGGTGAATCCCAGTGCTTGGAACCCAGTGGAAACTCCTGTGACATTGAAATGCTTTGCTGAGCACAGAAGCTCTTTGCTGAAATTTCTTAAATGTTATTAATCTAGGCACAGCAGACCTATCTACTTCATTTCCATTTTGTAGAAAGTATTTCTTATGAGATTTATGGGAACAAATAAGAAAGGATATATGTCTGCCTGTAGATAACTGAATATATTTGTTCTGCTGTTTTTATACCATTGTGTTTTTGGTTAACAAAGTCCAATCAGGCCAGAGTTTCACATAATATGCAAATTAAGACATAACCTAGAGAAATAGTCTATCAGCTTTTGAGATATTTACCTATTAATAACAATAATCATAATCATACATGAAACTTTAAAAAAGAGGGGGGTTGCTCTATATTCACAAGCCGGCCTGAAAGCACACACAGAGGTTCAAAGAAATCAGGTTTTATTTCATGTTGAATGCCTGAAGTCTTCATGTTCAATGATGATTTGCAGTTGTATTTTAAGTATGTAAGAAGCTTTTGATTATCCATCCCACTTCATCCACTTTTGTGGCTTTATAAGGAAGCTTAGGGGAAAGACATATAGAAACTAAATGAAAGAAAACCAAAACTTTAAGTACCATGTTTATATTTCTAGATTTTTATTGTTGTTCTCAAGGAAAATACTATATTCCTACTCAGGCAGTTTCTCATTTCTTGGATCTCATTCATGCCTTGTCTAGGGCATGGAAGTTTTAGGGAGCATCTGGCACAGATGCATAGCCCTGGGTTGGCACTATGGGACTTATGTGTGAGAGAGAATGAGCGGATACCCTTGGTGGCAGAAACAGGATGTAGTGACACTAAGTAAGTAGTTTATGTGAGACAGTAGATTGTTAGATGACACATGTGGGTAATGAGTTATATGCATTTGCTGTTAGAGCAGTCAGCGACACACCTCAAATTTAACTTAGAATAATGGGGGGGGGGGAGGTAGAATTGGCAAGCCTGGGGTTGGGGATGGGGTGAGTGAGCCTACTTGAGGGCCCAGATGTGGCTGGATTCGAGGGCCTTTGAAGGACAGGTAATTATAACAATTGTCTGACTGCTGTATTCTGCTTGTTTGAGGCAAGGTTTCTCTGTGTAGCCTGGGCCATCCTGGCTGTAACCTAGGCTGCCCTCAAACTCAGAATCCATCTGCCTCAGCTTGCTGAGTTATGGGGTTAAAGAAGGGAGTATAGGCCACCACCACCCATCAGTCGGCTGTGTTCTTATGTATTAGGCAGCCTGCTAAGGTCTTATGTTTTTAATGGTGCATATTATTATCTTCATTTGACAGACTTGGGGAAGTTAAATAATTTACCAAGCTGTACCAATTATACAACAAAAAGTCAGACTTGAGATTTGGACTCAGAGTTACGCAGTTTCAGTGATTATATAATTGTTACACACCGAAACACCATTTAAGAGGGAAAGGCGGTATTGGCAATGATTAAGTCAGCAAGTGACCGTAAACCAGGACTGTCTGAATGAGCAAAGTAGTGACTTGCTTTTGCTGATCCCTCCCCTACAAAATCTATACTCACTTTGATCTGAGTTGGCAGGCTACGGTCACACCAGAAGCAGATTAATAACAATGACGGGAGATAATATACAAGGCTATGTATGGGTTGATGTATCTCCGGGCACCATGTGGAGTAGAGGGAGGGGAAAAGGCCAAAGGAACAGTGACAACCGACAACCGGCTTTGATGAAAGTCTGAACTGGTTGAAACAGGTGTGATGGGAATATGTCTCCCTCTAACTTCTGACGGTTAAGCCTCAAGCTTCTCCAAAGCCAGCAGTAAGAGTGCAGTATATTCTCATTTACCACTTGCCTAGGTGGAGATGCCCTGGGGTTCCATAGTTATCTCCTCTAGCTTTATAGCCGTGTTGTGACCTCCCAGTTGTCTTTGCTGAATGAAGCACCCGAGGCAAAGGTAAGCATCATCTTATAAGAACCCTCTGCTTTCCCATCAACCACAACAGACACTTTGAAAGAATGTGAGATTTGTTACTGTCCTTATCATCCCAGGACCACCAACAAGAACTCAGTTCAGCTATTAATTTCCACACCCACTTGTCTCAGTTACCTCTTGACTGGTTCTCTCTTTGCCTTAAACCAGAAACCAGCAACATAGAGCCAGAAAGTTCGGAGCCTGATCAACCAGGAGACTTGTCTCGCAGGCTAACTAGGAGCCGAGAGCAGAGCTTGGAGGACTGTGGGCTACTTCTCTCTTCTCTGGGACAGACCCCCTGACATAGCAGCCTTAGGGAAGAGAAGTTTAATTTGGCTCACAGCCCAGCCATATACCATGGAAGGAAAGCAAGGTGGCCAGACCCGTTCCTGTTAGTAGCATCAGGTGGCTGCTTTCTTACATCCTGATGGATCAGGAAGAGAATGGCAGAGCTCAGTATTCTGCTTTTCTCCTTTTCATGCTGTCAGGGATCCCATCACATGGTGGTGCCACTGGCTTCCATGGTAGGTCTTCCCGCACGGGTAATCCTCTAGAAAATTCCAAGGACAGTAATATATTAGGTGTTTATTATCCCAGTCAGGCTAACAATGAAAGTAACTGTTGGAAAGAGATTTGAGGGAAGACAGAAAGAGGCCTAAGATTTTGACTTCTTATGACTCTAGCTGTAGTTTTAACTTTTAGCAGCTTTTAACAATAGCTGGGCATCTTTACCCAGATTCCTTGTTGAGATATTTTGCCGCACAGTTTAATGCTCCAGCGTACATCTCAGAAATCAGCCTTCTCTGTAAACAAATGGAAACACGTGACTCCCAAGACATTTAACATGGGATTAACACTTCTATCAACTGAACAGTTTATGTTTATAGTTCTCAAAATGTCCCTATAATGCCCTTATAATTTTGATTCAAATGAAGCATTTTAAAAGGGTACTACTACATTATGTCCCTCATGGCTTGTCACATTATTGGTGAAATTAAGTTTGTTATTTGGTTAAGATGGTTAAACTATATTTTTTTTTACATTTTTATTTATTAAGTGTGTGTCTGTGTGTGTGTGTCTATGTGTGCTTACATACACAAATAGTGGTCAGAAGACAACCTATGGAGAATGGTTCTCTTTCTACCATATGGGGCATGGTGATTCGACTCAGGTAGTCAGGTTTGGTAGTAAGGCAAGTGCCTTTACTGTTGGACTACCTAGTTGGCCTTTCTAAATTTTGTATACATTTTTTGCAGGGTGTGATGGCCCATGACTTTAATTACAGATGGATTTCCTTGGGTTAGAGGCCAGCGTGGTCTTTATAGTGAGTTCTAAGTCAGCCAGGGTTACACAGTGAGACCCTACCTTTAAAAAATATATATATATGGGCCAGGCATGGTGGCATAAGTTTTTAATCCTAGCACTTGGGAGCTGTGGCAGGTGGATCTTTGAGTTTGAAGACAGCCTGGTCTACAGAGCAAGTTTCAAGGGAAATATAGAGAAACCTAATCTCAATAAAAATTATATATATGTGTGTGTGTTATTATCTTATATATTTTTCTGTATTCTATCCTGGTCTCCAACAATTACTGATTTTTTTAGGGTCTGTAGCTCCCTTTTGCTTTCATCAGTCCTCACTGATACTGTTTGGATCTTGACTGTCCCCCAGACGCTGGTATGGTCAAAAGCTCCATCCCAGAGTAGAAAATGATGGAGGCTTTACCAGTCAAGGTTAATCTAGGTCTTTAAGTCAGTGGCAGTCATGTGCCCCAAGGGATAGAGCATCCCTGGCTCTTCCCTCTATTGTTTTGTCATTGTCCTGGTGCCTTGATGTGCTCCCTCGGAGCAGCCACAAAGCTGGAGACTCACCATGGGCTGCAACTTCCACGTGAGCCAGAATTAAACCTTTCCTCTCTCAGATAATTTCTGTGGCAATAGAAAGCTGACGGACACCATCACTGTTGTGGTTGTAAACATAATTTTCCTCTTTCTCGCCTTCCTGTTGGATCACGGACATTCTAGTACTGGGCTACAAGAATGGGAGAACCCTCAAACCTCAGTGTTTCCTGGGATCTGTGCATATTCCAAAGCAGCCGACGGACTCAGGGATCATACTCCATTTCTCTTCAGCCCCACACGCTTTCCCCTCACAGCCAGGACATAGGTCTAATGGACCAATAGCATCCTAGTGAAGTTGGCTGGCTTCTGCTGACAGGGAGCGAAGGTGGTGACCCTGATCTTCCCTTTCCCTCCCGCCTCTTCTTCCCTTCCCCTTTCCTGTCCTTCTCTTCCCTACCGTGTCCTCTCTCTGCCTCCTTCCTTCTCTCCCTTCCCTCTTCCTGTTTCCCATTTTCCGAGGAGGAACCCACGGACTTGCACACACTAGACACACATTCTGCCACCGAGCTGCATCTTCAACATCCTTGTCTTCTGCTGTTTTCCCTGACATTCAGGAACTTCCTGTAGAACTGATTCAACAACAAACATAACGCCATTATGTTTATACCAAGAAGTTGCCAGAAGACCACTAGATTCTTACTAATCTATGTCTGGTTCTCAGCACCAGGAGGAATACATAGTTGAAGAATTTTGTTTAGATGCTGCCTCACGAAGTGGTGCTTCATCTCATCTCTAAAGACTGTCCTGGGTCAAAACCACAGTGGCTTTGCTGAGGAGTCTGACTCTCAAAACACACCCTAGGAAGACTTACATGTCCCACCCACTTGACATCTTGCCTCAGCATCTTATGAAATAGTTGGCCCTCAGCCCAACTATGCTCATTGAAGATCTGAAACCCAGCAGGTACATCCTACACGCCAGTGCCTTTCAGAAGCTCAGAGATGAGCACCAGTTGATGGTCTCCAGCACTATGCCACTGGTGACAACAGCTTGACCCAGAGGAGGAAACTACGATCCAGAGTCATTAAGCTCAAGGCCTCCTGCTCAAGGCTGCACTGCCATTAAAGCGAAGGACTAGGATTCTTTGCTTTCAACTGGGACACTAATTTTCTGCTTTTCCTCATCTCCCTTGTTGGGCTTATTACTGGAGCAGGGCCAATTACTTGCAATCTATTAATGCTGTGCTGTCATTTCATCGTTACTTTGTACCTGCTGGTCCCTTTCCCTCACTTCCTTTCCTTTAGTTGACACATTGAGTGTCTTTACTTACCGTGGCTCTCATATCTGCTGTGGCTGAGCTTTCTCCTGCACCTGCTCATATTGAGCTGTGTGTGCTTGCCTCTTGCTACATAGTATTCCTGTTATTTTATTTACTTACTTATTTTGTGAGTACTCTGAAAGCCCATTGTAACTCTTCAAGTAGGCAGCCTTAGCACCCAGCACCGGCTCTGAACACATCATCTGGTCCAATTAAACATTTTTTTCAGGAATAAAGTTGGACCATATAATTGTATGTATGAGAGACTTTACATCTGGAAGAAGCATGGGCTTTAGCTGCAAGGTTACAGGGAGGATTCCGATAGCCCCTGTCACTTGTGATCTTTCTGATAACAGTCATAAGGTAGCAGTGAGGCTCTTCTTATTGTGAAAGTGAGGAAGTGGAGCCTGGGGAATGTCTATCACTTGACACATAGTCCAACCAGTCACATAGCTTGTTAGTGCTGGAGGCCGACCTGGAAGCCAGTTGTAGCTCATGTCATGTCACGTGCTCTGCTTCTTCCCACAAACCTGCCTGAAGCACACAGCTTGGTAGGTGATTGGAGGTGCGTAGCAAGGCGTCTATAAGACCTCTGGAGTTAGAGCTGAAGGAGGGCATTAGTCCCCCTCGACAGGGACTCGGGAACGCCAGGACAGGTACCCATGATCCTTAGAGAATTTTAAGTGGACTGATGTATGGTTAAAATACTCCCTCCTCTTTCCTTCCCGCCGCCCCTCACCCCTCCTCTCTCTTCCCCTCCCTGTCTCCATCTACATGTGGACCAACTTAAAGAGCATAAATTTCCCTTACTCAGCACAGTTGTGGTTATCACTGGCATTTGGTTAGATTTCATGGCAAATAGCATACTTTATGCCGAGAGACTGTGAAGATTGCTCCAGGTCACTTATCCTGTACAGGATATGATAAAAATCTGATTTTACATGTATAGGATCCAGAATTTTAACTATATATATATTTTTGTTAGGAATTATATTTTGTTTTCAGTTTGGCTGGATATGTTAGACTATGCCAATAAAATTACTTTAAAAATTAAAAAAAATAATTTCACACAATCTGGAAGTATCTGTAGGCCCTCTAGTCTTTTCTCTCCATAATACACTTTGTTTCCCGGAGGCCATTGCCACTCTCAAGGCTTTGCTGCATTTAACAAAATGGATTTACGTGCTTCATAGTCTCACGGCCTTGTCGATAAGATCATGCGGTCTCCTGTGCAGATCAAACACATAACCGGAACCACATGTCTTTCAGAAGTCCTCCACACAAATTTTCCACATGAAGAGTAGAAACAAATCCTCTCTAGGCATGTTTAGAGAAGGACACACACGTGGGATCCATGAGTACATTGGCAGTGGTCTTTAATTTCCTCAACCTGGACATACCCTGGGCTGCCTTGCCAGAGCCCCAGACAGCACCGCTCAGGAGGAGCCAGTTCCCACACAGCTCCCCCATAAATCACAGAGACACCTCAGTCCTCTGTGCTTATTTGAGAGACATCAGAAACCTTCTGAAGGCCTGTATGATATCATAACTTCCTTTGAAGAAGGTGGAAATCACTGAAATGTAGCCTAGTAACCAATGGCTTGGGTCAGGCAGCATGCAGAGAGGGCCCACGTAAAGCAAATCACCATCCATGGATCAGTGCAAGCGCATAGTTGGCAGAAGCTCAAAGGGCCATATGGGTCCCAGATGATTTCACAAGCAGAACTTCCTTTATAGCCACCTTCCTTAACTATCCATTGTACTATACTATCTAGTATTATGTCAACTTGACATAGGTAGAGTCGTCTGAGAGGGGGGAACCTCAATTGACAAAAATCCTCTCCATAAGATCTGGCTGCAGACAAGCCTGTAGGACATTTTCTTAGTGATTGATGGGGGAGATGATGAGAGAGCCCAGCTGCTTGGCTTGTGGGTGGTAACTGGTAGTCCTGGGTTCTATAAACATGTAGGCTCCACAAACCATGGGAAGCAAGCCAATATGCAGCATCCCTCCATGGCCTCTGCATATTACCTCCTGCCTCCTGGTTCCTGCCTGGTTTGAGTTCCCGCCTTGGCTTTCCTTGGTACTGTGATCAGGATGTGTAAGGCAAATAAGTTCCTTTTGGTTCCATTGTTTTATTGCAGCAGGAGTAACCCTGAGACATCCCTCTAGAGAGCAGTAATTTAGTAAAAGACAGTGTACCTGGAGATGCTCTCTAGCCAGTGAAAGATGAAGAATTCAATATGGTCATGAGCTAACAAGAAGAGAAAAAACCAATCAGAAGTTGTGGGTACACCCCTATCCTCACCCCATATTGTTCTGACTGCTCTGAACTCCTAAGCTGAAGTGTTCCTGCTTCAGCCACCTGATGCCAGGACTACAGGTATACATTGTTGCACTCCATTGTGTTTTAGAGAAAGAGGCTCTCTGTGACCAATTCCATTGTGAACTTGTGGGAGCATATACTTTGTAAGTCTGATAAACCTGATTCTGCTTCTAAATGTCTGAAGCATCACTTTATTTAAAAAGCAAACCAACGATTTAGTCAGGCTGTTGTTGGGATTTCCTCGGTCTCACCCAGGCGTTTTGTTACACCAAATAGCAAGGTCCAGTAGGGCTGTGGCAGTGATTCAGACTCTGGGAATCCAGTAGCAGGACTGCTGGAAGATGCCATGGACGGTTTTCCCCCAATTCCTCAAAGTAACATCCTTTCAGCATCATATTACTTTAGCTCTGTCATGGCCAAGGGAAACCTCAGAAGCCTTTGAAATCAGTGCCCACCAAGCAGAGATCTTCATCAAGTTCAGCTCTTTTCCGAGTTGAGTGTCCCCTCCCACCCATGCAGTGCCAGTGACCTGGCTACTGCCCTTGGCTTGGTATGGAGGACTCACAGTGTCAAGTCATTGGCTGTTAAGAGCACTGGCTGCCTTCCAGAGGACCAGAGTTTGATTCCCGGCACTTAAATGGCAGCTTACAACCATCTCTAACTGCAGAGGATCCAATATCCCCTTTTGGCCAATATGGGTACTGATTGCACGCGCGCACACACACACACACACACACACACAACCCCCCCACACACACCCAGATGGATACAAACCATTCTTCACAGTGTTTGGAGAGTAGGGTCCAATGCCCCCCTTTGGTCAATATGGGTACTGATTGCACATGCGCGCACACGCGCGCGCGTACACACACGTGCACACACGCACACACACACCCCCAGATGGATGCAAACCATTCTTCACAGTGTTTGGAGAATAGGGCGGAAAAGCACAGAATTCAGTAAAAGCCTCCTCCTCACGTTAGAGTCAAGTGATCTCATCCTTGAGCGTGAGTGTGACTGGTCAATGCTTCTTCTGAAATAAATTTTTAAAGTTAAAAAAAAATAGAGTTTTCTATTAATAATGGCTCACTTTCCTGTGGCTCTGAGATGTTCTGCTCAGTCATACCTGCTACCCCAGTAACCAGTGATTCCCTTGCAGGCTTTACAACAGGCAGAGGGGGAAAAGATCCATGAAGAGACCAGGATGAAACTTGCCTCGGCCTGATTTTATTGTAACCAGTGACTTCTAGAGTCTGGCCCATATCATTTTACTTTAGCCATATTTAAGCACAACAAAAGTTTTGATAAACGTATTCATATAATTTAACTCAGCCCCAGTGCACAACGATTTAAGACATGTTTACATTGAGATTCCTTGCAAAGTATATCTGGCTTCTTTTACAGGAATGGGTACTGTTAACTTAGAGACAGTGTCCAAGATTTAGTAGAGTCTAGGAAGATTGACTGAGGTAAACATAACGCCTATGGTGTCAGGACTGACCCGATCCTAAGATAACACAGAAGTCACTCAGGCTATTGAAAAGCACAAGTAACATCACTTATAAGAGTGGATTTTGTAGTCTGAAAGCAATGCTCAAGATTTAGGGGAAAGGTCTTGGATAAGTGAAAACACAAATTCTGGGAGATATGGCAGAGCCTGTCTGACTGGATAGCAAAGGATTACCAGGTTGATCACCACATCAGCCCTCACATTCCAGGAGAAACAGCTGCATATCTCATTCCATGGAAGCGGTAGGCTGTGTGTTTAACTTTTCTGGTTTCTCCAGAGCTTATCTGTGTGTACAAGGCATTTCTCCCCTCTATGGACAACTATTCTCATAATGACCCACAGCCAATTCCAACAGAATTACAGTTTTCTGTATCTAATTTAGTTTAGTAGTCAGGCTAAGTAACTTTCCCTAACACTAGACCGTGTGCATTGTATAGACAGGGTTAACACTGAAGATTAGTTGACTATATTTAAGTCCTAGAGGTCAAACTGGGTCTTGAGCATGCTGAGCATGTACTTGGTCCCTGAGTTTTGTCTTCACTCTGCAATTAGTTGCTAGTATAGACTTCATACAGGAGGTAGGAAGCCTTAGGAGCAATAAAATAAAATAAAATCAGGCTTTTCAAGGAGGAAGTCCTATGTCAAGAAGACTGGATTTGGCAGTTTTGCAGTTTTTTATAATGAAAGGCCCGAGTGAGGCCAATAAAATCCCAACATCAGCACTGGCCTGAGTGTTCAGCCTGCTCTGTAGATTTCAGGCTTGCCAGTAGCCATGATACTTAGAGTTAATCTCTATGTTCCTGTCTCCCTCTGTAGACAAGCAACCCTGTGTCTCAGTCCCTTTAGTCATTTTGCATTTCTGGAGAATCCAGAGGGAGATAAAACAGTTCTGTACAGTGTTTGGAGATGAGGGTGGGAAAATGTCACAGGGTTTCTACTGCTATGAGCAGACACCATGACCACAGCAATTCTCTTTTTGGTTGTTATTTTGCTTTTGAGACAGGCTTTCTCTGCGTAGCCTTGGCTGTCCTGAAATTTTCTCTGAAGACCAGGTTGGCCTAGGACTCAAAGATCCACTTGCCTCTGCATCCCTACTGCTACAATTAGAGAGGCATGAGCCACCACCGCCCCAATACCACAGCAACTCTTATAAAGGAAAACATTTAATTGAGGCTAGCTTGCAGTTTCAGAGTTTTAATCCATTATCATCATGGCAAGCATGGTGACACGCAGGCAGACATGGTACTGGAGAAGGAGCTGAGAGTTCCACATCTTGATCCACAGGCCACTGGAAGAGACTGAGCCACTAAATCTGACCTGAACTTCTGAAACTTCAAGGCCCACCCTCTCCTGACCCACTTTCTCCAACAAAGCCACACCTCCTAATAGTGCCACTCCCTGTCGACCTATGGGAGCCATTTTAAATCAAACCAGGACAAGTGTAGAGTTTGGAAAAAGCCTATCCTCTCAAGTGAGAGTCAAGTAAACTTGTCCTTGAATCTCAAGTATTATTGATGAATACTTTTGAAGCTCCCATACTGTTTGGACATGGCAGCCTGGCGAGCCTGCTAAGGCCATGCCTAGTTCCCTTGAGTCTGTTTGGTTTGGAGGTGGGGCAGGTGGCATAAGTATGCCTTTATTTTTAGGTGCTAGGGATCAAACTCAGGACCTTATGCATGCTATGCAAACATTCTTCCTATGAACACCCCTAGCCCACTAGTCTACCTGTGCCAAAGATGTTATTTTTTACATGTGTGCCTGAGTATGTGTGGTATTGCTGTGTCTGAGAACATATGCTCAAGTGATAAGGGGTGTGTATAGCTGTCACAGAACAGCTTCAGAGGTTGGTCTCCCGCTGACAATGCTGGCACAACCTGTGCTAGCTAGTTTACAACTTTCTAGGGATTCTCCTTATCTCTGTGTCCCATCTCTCTACAGCAATACCTGGATCACAGACACACTACTGTGGAGATCCAAAGTGCTTTACCACTTCCTTGGGTGCTGTTTAATCACCTCCAGTGATTCATGTGGAAAAGGACTCACTTTGCATCAAATGATGAACAGTGAATATGAATACATAAATGCATGCCTTAAGTTCAAATTCTAGGGAGTAGCTGGGCAATGGTGGCACACACCTTTAATCTCAGCACTCAGGAGGCAGAGATAGATGGACCTCTATGAGTTTCGAGGCCAGTCTGGTCTACAAAATGAGTTCCAGGACAGCCATGACTATTACACAGAGAAACCCTGTCTTGAACAAAACAAACCAAAACGAAACAAAATAAAATTCTAAGGCATGATTTACTTCTGTTTTAATGAACCTATCAGTTAGGGAACCAATCACACCTATACTGTCTGAATGAGAAAATTTAAAGATTTTTGACTTTTTAAACTTTTTGTAGACCAGATTGGCCTGAAAGATCTCATCCACCTGCCTCTGGCTTTGGTTGAAGGCAGTGTTGGCATTTGATCATGCAGAGATATGCAATAAAAGAGTCTTTTAGTTATTTCTGTGATTCTGGGTATTTTTCTTTGACATTACCCAAACTGGGTAAGGGCTCGTCTTTTAAGGGTATTTTTAATGTGGGATGTGAACGAATTTCCCCTGCTTTGATATATTCAAATCCCTTGGTCCGTCTTTCACCTTGCCACAGAGGGATTTAATAACAGTTTACATTTTCATCTGAAAAGTGATTCACCGAGGTTTTTCAAGTCTTGGTTTTAACACATCTCATTTTACACCTAGTATGTCTGTTTTACATGAATAGGTGTGTTGCCTGAAAGTATGTCTGCGTACGACTTATGAGCCCATGGATGCCTCCACTTGCTGACATAGAGGCATTGGATCTCCTAAAGTTGTGAACAAGCACTGTGGATGGTGGGGCTTGAACCAAGTTCCTCTACAGGAGCAGCCATTGCTCTTAACTGCTGAGCTGTCTCTTCAGTCTCAAAATACTTTATTTTTTAATATATCTATGAATCACAAGAAGCAGGCTTATTAATGGGAATCTTGTAAAATTCTTTTTGGCTTTAAGCTCCATCTTTATCATTGGTAACATGTTCTGTCATTGAATTTTTTGAAGCTGCAGGAGGTATCCCTGAAATGTAAGGAAAATAGCCATAACACATCCAAGTCAGAGTAAATGGTTTGCTATTCACGCTTACTTTCAGCAACAAAAGATGATTCCATGAAAAGCTGGCTGGTTTAGCTTATAGCTGACTACTGGTATAGTGTTTTGTTTTTCCTTAAGATTTGGTACCACCATAGTATAGTATGTAGAGAAGAGTACCATGCAAGGTCTCCATTTTCTTATACAGAGTAATTACTAGACGTGAACTCATTGATCAAAACTTAATAAGTGTAATGTTAATGCTTTATCAAGAATGCTTCTCGTGTCTCATGCACTTTATAATGAGTAGTGACACTCTGGAAAAAATTAGCTACTGCTGCTTTGCTTTGGGCCATGTCACCAGCCATTATCTACTGCTGATTCTGCACCTTAGTACAAATGCCCACCGGGAAAAAGGCAAATCATACCTCACTTCAGCCTGGTAGTCCTGGCCATCTTAGGCACTCTAAAGGTATTCCAAACTATACTTGGAGGCCCTCTGGCTCAGTCTAGTAAAGACCCTTCTTTGTGTATGCATAATAACCCAAACTCTTCAGTAAAATTTTACCAGAAACCCAAGAAATGTTGAGTGGCTGCAGGGGAGGGAAACTGAGGGCTGGGGCAACCCCCAGGTCATGGGAAGGAACAGATGCAGCTTACCAGATTCCTAGTCCTGTTCCTGCAGCGTGGCCTTTATACCTTGGTCTGAGGCTTTGCTGTGCACAGGACAAAATTGTTTCCCCGAAAGACCTATCAGGCTCCTGTTATTTTCCTGCAACTGTCTGAACATTTTTGTTTTCATGGGAGTCTTTTGGTGGTTGGTACAGGTGAGTGTGAGGCAGCAGGCAGAGTGTCGAAGCTCATTTGATCATGGGCTTTGTGATGGGATTGGAAAGAGCCTGAGGAGAAGGGAGACCTGGCCGTGGCCAGACTTCCCCATCAGTCACTGTGGGATTCTTTGGCAAGCCCGTCACTGTCTGGACCTGAGTTGTCTCAAATCATGCCTTGGTGGAGCTTTAGAGGAAGCCATTGTTCTTGTCCAGTTTTGGTCCAGAGCTTGTTATTTAGAAATACCCTCAGATGCCCACGGAAGGACGGTGAAAACTTTCCACAGTGTGAGTTTTCACACACCACTTAGAGACTGGAGGAGGGGTTTCTCATGTTACCAACTCTTGGTCAGGCAGGCTTTTAGGATTCCTTTGTAAATGTTGCAGATAAATTGCATTTGTGGTTTCAGATAAAAGCTAGCAGCTTCAGGGCCAGTGGAATGGCCCTGTGGGGAAGGGTACTTGCCACCAAGTCCAAGGACCCACTGTCATCCCCAGAGCTCATGCTGGTGTAAAGAGGAAATTTATGCTTGCAAGTTGTCTCTGACTTCTGCAGTGTGCTATTGATAGGTAGACCCCTCCCCAGGCCTGTCCATACTGTGTACTTTCCTACCATTGTGTTACACCCTTAATAAATAAATACAAAGAAAAATTAGCAACTTCAGTTTATTTACCTACCTTAGGAAACAGGACTATCATTATAAGGCTGCCATCTCCACTTAAAATAATTTATACATGCTTAGTAGACCTATGAGTATGCATTGTATACTTTTACTGGAAAAATAATTTTGTTATTTTGTGCTTTTTTTATTTACAGATGTGGTCAGAAAAATCATACAGAAGAATTTTGACTTCTCAGTTGATTCAAAGGAGGTAATCTTTTGTTTTTATTTGTTATTAAAAATAGCAAAGAGGAGGGAGTTCATGTCTTGCTTGAACACAGGTCTTTTAACAACCATTATTTTATATAAAATTTGGTAGCTTTTTTGGCTAAGGAATTTTTTTTTTTAATGAAACATTATCTCATTTAATAGATCCCATTTGAGTGGCAGCAGAAATTTCAAAATTGATTGTTGAGGAAAAACAAGTTATGTGTTATTCAAAAATTTCCTGAAAGAAATACTAAGGATTTTTTGTTTTGTTTTGTTTTGAATTTTAGCTAAGAGAGGGGACCTCTTGAGAACTCTTAGAAGTTAGGTACAGTGCCAGAGGAGGCTGTTTTTGGGAACAGATTGACAACACAACAGCTTCCCTCTCCTGATAGCAGCTGGGTTTGTTAGCAGCTGCTGGGTGTGCATACCGCTAGAATTAGAGGGATGGTGGAGATAAGGAGGGCAATTCTTGAATAAGCCCAAGAGCACCTTATGGTTTCAGGGCAAAGGGCAATCAGGAAATAAGTAGGTCTAAAGCAACATGCAAAGAAACAGCAAAAAACAAGTAACTCTGAGCAAAAGCCCTGGCTACAAGTAGTGACTGGCAGAAGTGCAGAGACAGGGGGTGGGCTGAGTAGGAGGTGGCTCTGGGAGTATTTGGAGGCTGGGTGAGCACTGAAGTCGGGTGTGGAAGAGATGAACAGTTGGTCCAGAGAGAAAAAAAAAGTGACCAAAGCCAGGTAATGAGAGGCGAGAGCTTAGGGTTTGCAGAAAGCATCAAGGGATCTCTCTGATCTCTGGCCAAGCCCTGGAGGCGCTGCTGATCCACCCCCCCCTTACTTCTGTGACCCAAACAGAAGAATTGGTTTTGATTTTGGTTAGTTGTAAGTGTAAGACCCAGGAAACACATAGACATGGTGTATACAGGGTGGTTGATGTAGGGTGATAAAAAAAAAAAAAAAAAAAAAAAAAAAAAAAAAAAAAAAAAAAAAAAAACCAGGGAAATGTGTTTGCCATATTCTTAGCCCTCAGTGAGGTAAGTAGGGCATGCTCCTCTTTCCTGTTGTGCTCTAAGGATGGTGCAGGGGTGGGGTGGGTGGGAGGGGTTGGAACATGGGGGAAGTAGGGGGTGGGATAGCACAGGTCTGAATATGAATGCCCAGTGCCCCAACTGCCTAGTGAGTTCAGACCTTGTCGTTAGAAACAGCCACATCACAGCCTCAGTTTGTAATAAGTGATACCAGGAAGAGAGTGACTGGAGATGCCAAAGAGGGAAATTTCTTTGGAAGCCATTTTCATCTGGCAGGCAGGCTGTGGGACAGTTGAAGCAGGAACCACATTGCCTTCAGCTCACTACCCTGCTAGGACTCTGCATGACATTCTCCTTAATTCCTCTCGCATTATTTTATCCCCAAACTGTCGTCCAAATTGGCTCATATCTCTGGGCAAATACAGTAACTGCCGCTTTCCATGTTTCTTTGGACATCAGCACACACGGCTGGTCTGATAGCCCAAATGGCAAGGGTTCTTCTGGGATCGGGTAGGAATGGGCATGACCTCACTTGGGTCCAGATCTGGAGACTCCTGGAAGTGGCTGGCTACCTGTTTGCCACCTCTTAAGAGGGGAAGTACTCACATCCCCACCCCTCTTTTTTTTTGCACGAGAAAAGCGTACTCCAGGGATCTTGGAGGGCATTTAGAAGAGAGTGCAGTGTGGGAGTCCTTGGGTTTTACTGTCCATAATTAGCTCTGGCCAGTGTTGTCATGAGTATCAGCTCATCCAAAACAGGATGAAGCACCGATGGCAGCATGACCCCTCATGTCCCTTGCAACCATTTCCCTTCTAGGTTTTGCAAAAGCTTCATCAGGTACTACTCTGTTTATTCTACCCATAACATAACTGAGACTCAGCGTGGCAATATTAGCAATACCATGGATGTTCCCTAGAGATTTTGATACTGTTCTTCAGGGTGGGCTGGTTACTGGTACTTTTAAAAGCTCCCTAGATGGTTATAATGAGCAATCAAGTAGAGAATAACACGATACCAAGATGTAGAATCAAGAATTTAACTGCTGTATAACTCAGAAATAAGTTTATCCTATATGACAACTCATTTGGAAAGAGACTAATGAAAATTCACCCATACAAGTCCTCCATGGAAGTGTTTGTTGTAATCCTGCCAAATAGATCAGGCAGGCTGACACTTGGGTTGGAGAAATTACAAAAGAATTAGCCATTTGTTATAGCTTTTAAGGAGAATGGCCTTCTTACATCCAGTATGACTGGCCACAATAACCAAGGGAGGAACTATTTCTCCAAATTACTCAGCTATAATCATCAGATGAGGGCTCCCTTAAAATACAGATACCTGGTGTTCCCCAGACCTGGCCTCATGTACCTTAAGAGAAGAAGAGCCAGGAAATCAGTCACACTGGGAGGTCCTTATGGTTGGTAGATCTGTGAATGGCATCGAGCTTGTAGACTCACACCGGAACACAGAACGGGACTTGTCAGGATGCTCAGGCGACCCTGGGGGATATGTGTATCTAAAGTGACCCCAACCCCCAACTTTTTCAGTGCTTCTTTTAAAAATTATTAGAATTGTTCTTTCAAAGCTGCGAAGATCTGCCCCCCCCCCCAGGTAAGGAACAGTTTGCATACGTTCAGATTTCCAAACCAAAGAGCTTCAAGCAGTGAAATGGAGACTGACAGAGCCATCTCAGTTCATTTTGCCACAGATAGCATTTAGAAACAATAGTAACTCTCTTCCCCTTCACACAGTCACCAAAAGGGATAGCTTTATACATTGAACGTAAAGAAAAATTCATTAAGATCTGCTTCATTTTCCTCCCATCCTTTGGGTTCGTCCATCTTCATCACTGACTGCTCTCCATTTCTGGACCACGCTGAAGAATCTCTGTCTGGTCTTGGGCTATGGCTTTTATTTCGTTAGCACATGAGTTGGTTTAGTTTGGTTGTACATGGGGCTTGTTACCTAGGATGTGGTATGACAGGAGATGGCTGTACGGTAGCCAAATGTTCTAAGTGGAGAAAGTTATGTCAAATGTCAAATTCAGGGCTACAGGGTAGTGTGAAAAGAAAAAAAAAAGACATACAGTATCCAGACTTCCTGGAGGAGGCAGCATTTATGCGGAGACTTGAATTTCATTTAGGGAGTGATGTATGCCCTGAGTAGGGTGCAGCCTGGGCAGTCAGTGAGGAGGGAAGAGAGGAAATGATTTGTCAGAGTGACAGCAGACAACTTAGAACGGCCAAGCCAAGATGGGGTAATAAAGGACCATGCTGGGATGTTTGCATTAGAAATGTCACCTTTAATCCCAGAGGCAGGTGGATCTCTGTGAGATCTTCCAGGCCAATGTGGTCTACAAAGCAAGTTCTGGACAGCCAGGGCTACCCAGAGAAACCTGTCTCCAAATACAAAACAAAAATGAGGAAGGAGGGAGGGAGGGAGGGAGGGAGGGAGGAAGGAAGGAAGGAAGGAAGGAAGGAAGGAAGGAAGGAAGGAAGGAAGGAAGGAAGGAATGAAGGAAGGAAGGGGAGAAAGAAACGGCAGAACTTCACTGGATACTGTTAAACAAGAGGATAACATTTTTAGATTTCATTCCGGAGAGGACACTTTGGAAGAGTTGCCTTTGGCTCATGGACTCCAGGCAGCCCTCATGGAGATCATATAACAAGTTTGTTAGCCTCTATAACTGCCCTGTGGTTCCCTTTTCCCTAACTGTTGATCTGATTGTCTTCGAACCTTTCAAAACTCCAAATGTCAATTTCAGAACTTGAGTCTAATCAAAACACTAATTCTCAAATATCCGCTCAGGAACCTGTATTTTTTTTCTCATGTTGATCCTTCCACTTGATTTTTTCCAGTGTGGAATATGGTTATGGCTAATGACTCATGTGATTTTTCTGTTTTGTTTTGATGCATGCTGCCTCTGCTACACACAAACTCCTCAACTGCTTTGATTTCCACAGCCAGAAAACATAGTCTTGGCGTTGAAGGTAAAGTGCATGCCTCCCGTCTGTGCCGTGCTGCTGTTCGTAGATGAGTAGTGTTGTTCCTGTGGGCACTTTCTGTTCCTCCCTGGTGTCACCCCCGTAGTAGTGGTTAAGTTGTTTTGTCTGTGTCTCAGGGGTTAAACTTAAACTTCCGTTTGTTTGATGTCAAGATAATCTGCAATGTGCTCAAAGACCATGCGCCATACAAATTAATTTGCACATTGCCAAATCCTGTGGCCTAGGAATCAACTCTGCTATCACCCTAAGGCTGGGACGATCTATAGTTGAGTGTAGAGCCCTCAGCTATGGTGTGTGAGTCACTGTGGTGGGATGGGAGGGAAAGAAAGGAAGGAAACAGTGCACTCTCATTCCTGACACTGGTATTTAGTCTCTAACATTGGGAAGGTTGTATATAACGTCTAAACTTCTTCCTTGAAGCTAAAACTAATACACTATAAACATTTCAATATATTTTCTCTCCTGGAGTTGAGTTTATTATCTACTGGGATTCAAAGAATATTTAAAATTCCTTTAAAATATTATATAATTTTCTTTGCTGAGAAATAGTAGCAAAGTATGTAAGTACGTGAGAATTTGTAGTGTCTAGGCCGGTTTCTTAATTGGCCAATGGTATTATAAATGCTAAATAGTCAGTTAATTAATGGATGTTTGTAGACAGGCAAAGAACACAACACAACATATGCACACACGCATGCACGCGCACCCCTCTCTCATACACACACACACACACACACACACACACACACACACACACACACACACACACACACGCACGCACGCATGCACGCGCACACGCACACACGCACTCATGCATGCATGCACGCCCTCAGCAACTTCCTTTGGGGTTTTTTTGTAGCATTTTAAACTTTAATATTGAAGTAGACAATATTCAAGCATCAGGTGTACCCCAGCTCATACCTGAGTCCTGGCCTATAGTTAATTGCAAACTTTGAATCCATGATTGTTCATCCCACTCACCTGTGAGGCTCATCCTGTTGATGGGCATTTTCCTAGTGTAAGGAGATCAGGAGCTCCTGGAAGGATGTAACTGATTTCAGTTTTAGTGCTCTCCACCAAGGCATCACATTTACTTCTGCCAATTTTGTCAGATCTGGACAGGGCTGCTGACGAGACACTGGCATTGAGGCCAGGAAAGCAGTTGTTGAGAGCCAGCTAGATGGGAGGATGAAAGGTTTGTCATCCAGTTCATTTTGCTGAAATTCAGGAGTGATTCAGGGGCAGTCCTTAGGACTGACTGACTGGTGGGTGATTCCCCCACAACAGGTGGCCAGAGGGTCCATGTGATCACAATCTTCTATAAGGGGATGCTTTTGTTCTGCAATTTCCAAGGACAAAGGTCAGTTTTCTTCAGCTGATTTTTGCCACTGCTATGTTACACAGTGGACAGGCTAGAGGGGGAGGTGGCGTTGCATTCTTTTTGATTGCTAACTCATGGTAATGTAAGAAGATATATCTTTTCCTGGCTGTCCTGGAACTTGCTTTGAAGACCAGGCTAGCTTTGAACTCATGGAGAGTCTCTTGCCTCTGTTTCCCAAGTGCTGGGACTAACAGTGTGAGGCATGGCTTCTTCTGCCTGCTCTGTCTTTCTATGCCTGGCATAAATACTTTCTTTGCTCAGTTAAGGCGTGGCCCCACCACTGCCTGCCTGGGAGCCTGGAACTCCTTCTGTAAACTAAAATGACCTCAAACTCAGATTTGATGGGATTAAGAGCATAGGTCACCACTCCCAGGATATTTTCGGCTCTGGGATTAAAGGTGTGATTTACCACTGTCTGATCCTCCTAGACTGACTGTAGATCCCTCTGAAGTCTCCACTGTTTTTATTATATTTGAAAATATCCCCAGACTTTCCATATCATCTGATGAGGTAGTAAACAGGAAGTTGGGTGTGCAATTGGGTCTCAGTGCACACCTGCATGATGAAGGATCATGTCGTGTTTCCCTTCCATTTTAGCTCCTACATCAGCCACTGTGTTCATGAAGTGTCAACCTGTGATTTTACGCCATTTTTTAGAAATGTGAAGGACTTGAGGCTGAGGGTGTAACTCAGTAGAGTACTTGCCTAGTGTTCATGAATCCATGGGTTCCATCCTCAATTCCATCCACAGACACTAGGCAAGGGAATCCATACTTGTAATTGAAGTACCCAGGAGGTGGAGGCAGGAGAATCACTCATTACGTTTGAGATGAGCCTGGAATACACGGAAACTTTATCTCAAAAACAAACTAAAACAAGGGAGTGACCAGACAAAGAAGAGAAGTGTGACTTTATGCATGGACTGGAGAGAGAGAGATTAGTTCATCCTCCCGGACGTTGGCCCATATGCCCCAAGAACAAGCTAGCAAGGAGAAGGAAAGTATATTAAGGTCTGATGATCCTATATGGGAGATGCGCTGGGTCTTGGGAACTTAGGACCAGTGTGGCCAAGGGCTGCCAAGCTTAGAAAGCTCCAGCCGCTAGTGCACATAAAGGCTAGTAAATGCCTTGGCCTTGGTTCACTCAGAATGTCTAGACTTCCGTTCAAACTTTAGATTCTTTTATTTATTTATTTCCCCATTTTTTTTATTAATTATTGATTAATTTTTTTTTTTGCAACTTGATCAGAGTTCCCCTCCCCCCTCTCCTCCCAGTCCCTCCCCCATCCTCCTCTGTAGTAGGAGGTTTCTGGCCTCGACTTTCAGGCCTAGCCTCTAGGTTTGGATCCACTGGCCCACAGATGCTTATAATAGTTTTAGACCGATCGGCCTAAGGCCTAGGCATATAACTTGCTAATTCTTTATCCTTAAACTAGCCCATGACTCTTATCCTGTTCAGCCATGTGGCTCAGTACCTTTTCTCAGAGCAGCATAGTTGTCCTCTGCTTCTTCTGGCTTCTCTGTGGCATTCTGCTCTGTTCTTCCTGTTCCCGGAGTTTTCTTAGTCTGGTAGCCCCACCCATACTTCCTGTCTGCCTTTGGCCAATCAGCGTTTTTTATTAAACTCATAGGCGGGACAATTATTTACAGTGTAGCATCATAAATTCACTGCACCCCTCTCTTCTCCCACCCCATCCACTCCCTCTTCCTGCTCTTTAGAAAAGTGCAGGCCTCCCATGTACATCAGCCAGCTACGGCATATCAAGTTGCATAAGACTAGGCCCCTCCTCTCGTATTAAGGACAAGGCAACCCGGTATAAGGATAAGGGTCCCAAAGGGCTGCACAAGAGTAAGCAACAATTCCTGCTCCCATGCTACAACCGTAGCATATGTGCAGAGGGCCTAGGTCAGTTCTCCCCAAGTTCTCTGCTTGGTGGTTCAGTCTCTCTGAGCCCCTATGAGCCCAGGTAAGTTCCACAGCATTCCCAGACTCTGCCCACTGTCTCTCCGTGGGTCTCTACATTTGTTTTCCTCAGTTGCTGGGTGAAGCCTCTCTGATGACAATTGGGCTAGGCACTAATCTATGAGTGTACCAGAATATTGTTAGGAGTCATTTCATTGACTTTTTTTTCCCATCCATGTTGAGTTCTACCCTAGGTCTCTGGGCTGTCCAGCCTCTGGAACCCCCCCCCCCCCGCCCCCGCCCCAGCAGTGTGAGCGGTAGGCTCCCTCTCCTAGTCTGGCACTCATTGTTTGGCCACTCCCATAATTTCTGTTCCACCTTTGTCCCAGCGTATCTTTAATACACATTGAATTTATCCCTAGCCGATCTCATCCAACAGGGCTCAAATCTTAATCTCTATGTATTCTATCTTCCTGAAATAATGCGTCCTGTATATGTATGAATCGCTATGCAGGGCTATTTTTTTTTAAGCCATCTGGAAAACAAAATGCCTTTGAAGTTGAAACTAAACCATTTCCCTCCTGACCGTGTTCTTAGGTAACTTCCAGGCAACTGAAAGAATAGTAAACTCTTGGCCAGCATTCTAGTAACTCAGTACTCCACTTCCTTTGGCACAGAGAGCTTTAATTGGAAAAACATAAACGCATGCACACTGAGGTCCTCACTCCTGTGGAATGTTCCTTCTGTTTTCCATGACATGTGCTGTGTCTTTCTTTTGCATTGCAGATGGCCTACTATGAGATCGGAATTCTTATCTGCGCCTTGCTGGGACTGCTGTTCATCGTCCTAATGCCTCTGGTGGGCGTCTTCTTTTGTGTGTGCCGGTGCTGTAACAAGTGTGGCGGGGAAATGCACCAGCGGCAGAAGCAGAATGAGAGGTGCCGGAGGAAATGCTTAGCCATTTCACTCTTGGTGATTTGTCTGCTCATGAGGCAAGTCAAGGACCCGCCATTAGGGTGACGGGGAGTATCTCTTTTACCTTTAAGTCCATGAATTTGATTTACTCTCCTCCTCCTCTTCCTCCTCCTCCAGACAGGGTCTCATTGTATAGTTCCAGCTGTCCTGGAACTCACTGTGTAGACAAGTCTGGCTTTCAATCACAGAGATTTAGGAGCCTCTGCTTTCCAAAGCGCTGGAATTAGAGCCATAAAGGTATGCACAGCACTACATAGTTTAGGCTAGCCTCGAACTTACACATAGTAAAATCTGCAAAAGTCCTGCTGGGTTTCTGATAATGGCCTACTTCGGCTTCCAAATCCTAGGATTCCTGGCATGCTCCCACAACACCCTTCTAAATTCATGAATTTAAAGGGGGGAACAAAACAGAAAGGGACACCAGAAGCCACTCACAAAGATGCCAATGCCACCAGAAGTCACCAAGTCACCACAGTCTGGAAGTTGCCACCACACTTTACTCCATGTGCTGGCCTTTTGGCAGTTTTCTCTCTTGTAGGTGCCCTGATAAATTTTATATGTTCTCTCTCTCTCTCTCTCTCTCTCTCTCTCTCTCTCTCTCTCTCTCTCTCTCTCTCTCTCTCTTTCTCTCTCTCTCTCTCTCTCTCTCTGTGTGTGTGTGTGTGTAGGGTTATGAGCACACTGGAATATGTGGACTCAGGCATGCATATACCATGACCTCCATGAGGCCACAGGACGACCTTGGGTGTAGGCTTTCTCCTTTCACTGTGTTTGAGACACGGTCTCTCTGTTGATTTCCACTGAAAACTGTAGATTGGCCTACAAGCTTCTAGGGATTCTACTGTCCTTACCTCCCGCCTCTCTGTAGGAGTCCTGGGATTACAGATGCTTGCAGTAAATATCTAACTTTTATGTGGGGTCCTAGGATTTGAACTCAAGTCCTCATGCTTGTGTGGCAAACACATTTACCCCCTGAACCATCTCCCTGGTGAACTTAATGGCTGAAAGCATTTACCTCCCTTCTCTGACACCTCTGTGGTGAGCAAATGAGTTTGTTCTACCAAAGCAAATGTTTTCTAGTTGATGCAAAGGAATGCTGACAAGTCCCTGCACTCTGTAAATTTGTGAAGACTGCTGAACGTTAAGAGCTTCCTAGTCATTTCAAAACCTGTTTTTCTTAAATTTGCCATTTGTTTCTTCCTGCTTATGAAGGCTAGAATCCCTTCATGATGCAGGATGTTCCCCATCATTACTGCTCTTGACAGAAGTTTCCAGCTGATGAGCAGATCAGAAACATACATGTCTTTAAGCTGAGGCTGTACTGTTGAATCTGTTCCCCAGCTGAATAATACCCATGGTTCCATGGGCCTCTTATTGGGATCTTTTAAAACTGCTTCACAGTTCTTCTATGCATGCATTATTTTAAAAAGTACATTTTAACTTATTGTGTGTATATGCGATGCCCATGCATGCCCCGCAGGTGGGATGAGGGGGTGGGGAAGGGTACATGCATTGGAGGGGCCAGAGGACAACGCCAAAGAATCTGTTCTCTGATTCCACCATGTGCATCCTGAGGCTCAAACTTAGATCATAAGGCTTGGCAGTAAGTGCTGTCTGCCTGCCCTCCATGAGTATTTCGTACACCGTGTAGATACAATGCTGAACCTGATGGGTACAGTCACAACAAGGCTCAGGAAGCATTCTACTAGACTTTCTAAAAACACCACATTTGCTCAGCATCTGGAAGATGTTTTAAGTCCAACAATGCATGTGTTAATTGGGACTTTGAACAAAAGCAGCAAGTCCTACACTTGAAGTTCTGGGTCCAAACTCAGAGGAAAGTGCTTAAATGTGGCCATTGATAAAGGCCTGGCCAAGATGCATGGCTTACAGATATACCCTCTCATGGGTCACAGATATAGATCTGTCTCCGAGAGAGATGACAAGGAAAATTTGCAGAACTGTTAGCTCCGATTAAAAACAGAAGGAAGGGAGTACAAATGCTTTTGTTTGGTTATTTGTTTTTGAGACAGGGGAACTCTACATAGCCCTGGCTATCCTGGAACTGCATATGTAGATCAGACTGGCCTCAGATTCACAGAGTTCCACCTGCCTGTGCTGGGATCAAAAGCATGTGCCACCACACTCTGCAAAATATTTATATTTGAAAATAAAAAAGTTGTGGGAAATGATTGACAGAAAGCTGTGGCTGCTGTGGGAAAGAAGTTGAAGGTTGTTGGCCAGGAAGGAGCTGAAGGTCAGGGCTTGACTCCTGAGTTACCATCCCAGGCCGGTGTCACCTAGTAAATTAACTTACATGTGAACAACAAAGAATCCCCAACACCAACAAGAAAGCCAGTTCTTGTCCCAGAGGGTGACAATTGAATCAACCACGGGGCTTCACTCAAAATAGTGGAAGTGTAAACACTGACTATATATTAATATTGCATAAGCAGAACCCACATATGTGTGTTGTTAACTTCCAGCACTGTCAGCTACCCAGAGGACTCCCTACCTTCCCACTTGTACCTTTGTTGTAATAAGGTTTCTTGGTCCGGGCGCCAGAGGTCCAGACCCACAGACCTGTCACCCCAGACCCCTTAGCCACCCACTGCTTGCTTAGGCCCCAAAAATGACTCAGATACTTATATTAACTTCTTGCTGTTTGGCCTATGCTCAGACACATTGCTAGCTTGCTCTTCCATCTTAACTCAACCCATTTCCATTAATCTGTCCCGCCACGTGACCCATGGCTCACCTGTGTTCCTTATGTACATGTACATATTTCTTCTTGGGCGACTGGCTCAGTCTGTCTCTGACTCGGCCCTTCTTTTCCTACCTATTCTGATTCCCCACCTACTTCTATGGTGCTCACCAAGGGCCAAAACAGCTCTTTTATTTAAAGATTGATATTCACAGCATGTAGAAAGGCATTCCCACATCATGTCCATCCTTAAGTGTGGACATCCCTTCTCCATCTCTGACTCTTTCTGCTCTGTCTGTCTCTCTCTCTCTCATGTGTAACTCAAATCTATTCTTTGTCCTGTAATTTCTAATGCATCTGTTTCTCTCTGCTTCCCTTTTAAGCCTTGGGTAGACCCAGCGGCGCAGGGCCTACCTAGTTAGAATGTAAGTTACAGCCTCTAGACTTGTCAGTCTCAACAGGGGTTCGCTAGCTTCTGGAAACTGGAGCATACACGCTTCCTTCACCCATAAAGTTGCCAGTGTGTTTGTCATCTACATCCTAGACATTAAGGGTGATTTTCAGCTCAGAAAGCATCATTTTGAGCACAGTGCCTCTCCTCTTAGACTATTCCCTATGGAGCAAGCACATCACTTCTCAAAACACTCATCTCGTGTATGAATGTTTTGCCTGAGACTGTGTCTGTACCATGCGTGATTCACGACGAATACCCACAAAGACCAGAAGAGGGCATTGGATCCCTTGGGACTGGAATTTTAAATAGTTGTGAGCCTTTATGTGGATACTGGGATCTGAAAATGGGTCCTCAGTAAGAGTAGCCAGTGTTCTTAACCCATGAATCATCTTTCCAGGCTCCCAAACTAATTGTATTTTTTGCTTTATGAAAATACATGTCAAATTATTATGAAAATTCTTTATTATAGATTTATTTATCTACTTCAATAAATATTTGCATATGTATAATAGGATTTCCGTTTTTAAATAAAAGAAATGTGTTTTCTATATTGGATTTCTCTCTTTAAGTTGGAATTCTGTTTGCATTTCTGTAAATTCCAAAGGACCTCATTCTAAATTGACAAAGTTATTTACTGTGCTTAAAATACCAAAATATGAAAACAAAGCTCCGAAGTCAGATATAAATCTGGCTTCCAACATATATTTACATATAGCTCAGCTATCTTTATTCCTGAGATGCAGATCCATCAAAAAAAATTTGATAGGCTTTTTATTTTATGTACATATTAGTTTGGAAAATTATTTTTTTTAAGTCTCTTGATTCTCTGGTTTAATGTACAATATGAAATCAAATTAGTTCACTTGTCAAATGTTTAAACAGTAAATCAACTCTAGCTTAAATGTATTTAAATCTGAAATTATGAATTGAATGTTTTATTTGGATTGGAAAAAATTTTTTAGCAAATGTGTTATAAACCAGAGAATCAAGTCTTCTAGCTTCTGCTTCAGAGGGAAATGCAAACCACTGATACATGCCTTTGCTAAGACTGACAGCAATCCTCCACTCCCACTGGCTTTGTACTAAGCTCCAATTCAGTGATTCTGAATCTTACCATTTAGCGCAGTTGGTTTTGATATTAATCCCAACCACTCTGCTTTTTCTGTTATTCCTTTTCATGTTTTTTCAGCCCCTTTCCGTTTTGACAAGGCCTTACGGGTTGAGGAAGGTTCCCTAGTGTGTGGGGAAGCACATGAGGTTAAGCTTTCTCTGAGCTTTCCCAGAAGACAGCTCTGGAATATGAGAACCTCAGGACCTGGCCATATGTTTCTGTAGTCCATCCGTCTGCAGAGGACTGCTTTCCCACTTCTGTGACTGAATCAGAAGTTGTATCTTACTGTGAAAAGGCCAGCTTTCTTCTCTGCTCCTTTACACTCGTCATCACCATACTGTCAGAATGCCCAAAGGCTTTGTAAGAGAGGGAGGCTGAGAAGATGGCTTCGGTGCTTTAGAGCGCTCGCTGTTCTTGCACAGGACCCAGGTTCAGTCCCCAGCACCCACACTGGGCGGCTCAAACCATCAAACCACCTGGAACTCCAGCCTCAGGGATCCAACACCAGTTCCTGCCTTTGTGAGCACTGTACTCAGCTGCACATGCCCATCCACAGACACACCCATCCACACAAGTAAAAGTAAAGATGAATTTAGTGATTCCAAAAAGAGAAGAAAAAAGCAAAACCCAACCATACCTTGAATTCTGAGAAGGTTCTGGAATTTGTGGCCATTCCCTAGCCCCTCTGCTTTGCAATTTGAACAGCACTTATACGGTCCAGGCCAAATTCCAGCTAGTTTATATCATCAGATCCAAACTGGCCTTTGTGATAGATGCTGAGGCTCAGAGACGAAATGGGTCTTCTCAGAGCTAGTAGTGGGGGGAACCAAAACCATGTGACTACATGTTCCTTTTTATCTACCTGTTCTGCAGCAGCTTGCTAGGCAGAATAAAGTACTGTCCAAAGTCCTGTACCACAAAGGCATGTTAGAAGCCCTAAAGGACCTGTGCATCACTGCCACATGAAGATGTGTCTTAGGAAAGAAGCCAAGAATGAACTAAGCATTCCTCTGGATGCAGCAGTACTTTTATTAGATTAAAAGAATTTCTCATTTTGTGTTCATGTGTGTCTGTGTGCCCATATGTGTGTTGTGTGTGTATGGCGGGGGAGGGTATAGGTATTGGATGCCCTGGAGCTGAAATTGTTTTCTGTGGGTGCTAGGAACTGAACTTGAGTCTTCTGGAAGAGCAATAAAGTGTTCTTAACTTCTCAGCCATCTTTACAGCCTCATACAACAGTACTTTTGCAGGGTTAATACCTGTCTGGGACTCAGGGTTTTTTTGTATTTTTGTTTGTTTGCTTGTTTGTTTGTTTGGTTGGTTTTTTTTGGTGAAGTGGGATTTTCCTATGTAATCTGTATGTGCATAAAACTCAAAAAAGTGCTTGACAACCTGGTAGACAACTGCTCCTTGTTTTTCCAATGTTTGCCTGCTGCTTGCAAAACTGTTCTCAAAACCTATACACATCATGGCTCCATAGTTACAAAGTAGTAATTTTGATCTTTTGGATCTATGTGGGGAAACGTTTTGTGCTATTCATTAATTCCTTGCTGCCCTCTAGTGGTCCTATCTAAAAGTATTTTGGGTTTTAGCTCCCCTGAGGTTTTTAATTTTGAGAGAAGTCCCCTGTAGTTCAGATTAGGCTGGAGCTCTAGGGCCTCTCCTTCAAGTGTCAGGATATCAGTGGTACCCTACCAAGCCTGGCATTTACTCCTGAAATTTAAAATTTTCATGTTCAGAGGCTCCGAGTCAACAAAGGAACCAATCAGTAGAATTTAAATCAAGAGATTGATAGTGGCAATAAATGAATGAATGAATGAATAAATGAATGAATGAATGAATGAATAAATAAAGTGAAGCATAAGAGCTTTTAATATGAATCAATTCAATCTTTTGGGATAAATGAGAAAGATTTTAATTGTAGCCGACTTGAAGAATTTTGCAGTTTCTTAGAATGTGTATTCTACGTAGAAAAAAAATCCTTTCCATAAGCACATTTTCAAGAATTTCAATGAAGAAAACCTAGCCGTGAAAAGAGCATTTGGCCTTCACCACAATAACCATCATTTGGTTTGGTTTGGTATTTTATATAAATGAACCATGGGCGTGCTGCCCTGTGGGTGTCATGGTTAGTTTCAAAATTGTCACCTGGGCACAATCTAGTACTGGGTGGGAAGGAAATGACCATTGGCATATCTTTCATATCTTTTTCACAGCAACAGAAAATGAACCTAGTCCCTTCCCACAGTGCTTTGATACTGAAATGCCTTCTTTCTTTTCAAAGTGGACAATATAGAAACTAACAAATGAAAACCCACCAGAAAGCCCCAGGCCCTCTGACCATCTGGCTGTTTCCCTCTGCTCTAGGGGTAGCTCAGGTGCACAGGGATGTTTGTGGGGGCACAAGATGGCATACGCACAGGGTCTATACACATGCCCCTGATGCTGCCTGCGGCCTTTGAGACTTTCCTCCCAGTGCTCATTGCCGTTATGAGAGCCACAGTGCAGAACTTTGTTCTCAGTGGGCTCTGTCTCCCGAGAGGTCTTCGTCCTGTTTTGTGTCTCTGGTGGTAGTCTTAGTGGGCAGGCTGCAGTGGGAGGGGCAGAGCTGGTTGTTCTGCAGCCCCTGTGTGCCAATGGCAGTGGATCTTGGCCGGCTGTCTTCATTTTTCTCTTTCCCTGCAGCCTTGGCATCATGTATGGTTTTGTGGCCAATCACCAGATAAGGACCCTGACTGAAAGGACCCAGAAACTGGCGGAGAGCAATTTCAGAGACCTGCAGATACTTCTGAATGAAACCCCAAAGGTAAAAACTGCAGCCTGCACATGCCATGGTGCTCTGTGTCAGCCACTCTGAGTCCCTGGGAGTGATGGAAGCTCAGCCAAACCTTCTAAGAAGTCACTGGCTACACATAGAAAGGTGATGCCTTTTAATGCTGTAGACATAGAAACACAGCCAGAGAGAAACTCTCAAAAGCACCTGAAGCATAGTATCCATAGCTTCAGGATTTACATGTCTTATTTTGCTTCGATTATTTTATTTTATTGAGATGTAACAAAATCACAGCACATATAAAAGGATCTAATAATTATAAGAGACTCGCTGAGCTGTTTGGTTTTGATTTTTTGTTTGTGTTGATGTTTCTTTTTCTTTCTGGTGGTATAGTTATTCCGTTATCATTCCATAGTTACTATTATGATGGAATATTTTTAGCTTTATGCACACCTGTTTGTGACCTGTGTAGATGTGGATGTGTCATTCTCCTTTGGAAGAACTTCCCGTTCTCTCTCTCTCTCTCTCTCCCTCTCTCTCCCTCTCTCTCTCTCTCTCTCTCTCTCTCTCTCTCTCTCTCTCTCTCTCTCTCACACACACACACACACACACACACACACACAGCATGACTGACAGGCAGTGATGGGAAAGTCCTCTTTCTGTCTTGTTTCATTGGATCGGTGTCGATGTGTTAACCTGTCTAGAATGTGATTTGGGAAGCATCTGAGCAGGAACTGACGTGAGTGTGTGATGCTCTTCGATGCTGGCATTGGGACGAGTCTCCCAGAACCCATGGATTCTTGAAGCAGATGTGGCCTTCTGGTTGATTCTTTCCTCAAAATATTGCACATTAAGTGTGTCAGGTAGCTGAAAGCCAAAAAGAGCCATATGGAGGCATTTGAAAGGAGAGCAGGAAAGTTAATTCTGCATGGCTTTACAATGTCACGCAGGTGGAATTCCTTTCTTCCAAACCTTGTAAACAAACACTCATGTTTTTCCTGTAACATGCTAAGGATGCCACAAGAAACCCACTTTCTACTCCCCAGGTGCCAAAGTAATAACAACTGTGACTTGTGAAAATTAGGATAGCCTTCGTCATCTTATAAAGATGGTAAACTTCTGTGACTTTGGGGAAACTTACCTGTTTGAACATATATAAAGACCAACAACAAACAGAAATTATATAGATAATTGGATAGGCAACTGACATGTGGAATAGAACCATATTCACAAAGAGCAAGATGTTTTACCCCTCGTAACTAGAGAAAGGCAAATGTAAACACTGTTGCTCACTGGGAAGGTTGGTAACTCTAGAGGAACGTTAACATGGCCTTGCTGAGAAAGTAGACAGCAGGCCCAGTGAGCCACCATAAACAAGAAGATAGATGCTCTCTTAGGAAACCGGGGGAGTAATCAATATCGTGGACTTGTGTGTCCAACTTTAGATGGCTGTGAGTTTTTACTCATTGTGTTAGGGAGGACATCTGTCCCCTTGAGTCTGGGCTGTCCCTGTGACCTGTTTATGGCCAAGAGGACACAGTAGACATGGTCTTGGGCGAGTCTGGAATTTCAGCTGCTAGGAGCCGTGCATCAGATATATGTTAGTCTCTCCCAGCTGGTGATCTTGAGGGTATTTTGTGAAAATGCTCAGGCTGATCACCAAGAAGGGGCAAGAGAGAGGGGCACCCTTCTGTGCTCACCCTTATTGTCCCCACAATGGTTCTCAATCACTCCACAGAATAACGACACATAGGAAATGACCACAGATAGTATGTTTATACTTGAAAGCGTGACGATCCGAGTGCTGGAAGAGATGAGTGTGTATATCCTGGCTATTTCTTTTTCAAGGTGCTCTGAGGGGGTTAATTTTTCATATCTTAAATCCCTGTTGTCTTTGTTTTATGACTTTGCACCTCAAAGAGCGGGTGCCATGTTGTTTTCTTTCCAGCAAATCGACTCTGTATTGGCTCAATACAACACCACCAAGAACAAGGCATTCTCAGATCTGGATGGTAAGTAGTGTTGAAAGTTAACCTGCATTTTTGTTTGTTATGATTCGAAAGATGCCTTAACTACCTCCTCTAAAGCACAGACCAAAACAGGGAGCAGCTGAAGAGAGGAGGGAGGCAGGAAGAGCTCTAGAGCTGCTGGGCATTTGCCACTAGTCACTGGACGCTTAAAACCCAAGCTTCAGGGGCTGGAGGGATGGCTTAGTGGTTAGAGATTCCATCCCAGTACTACATGTATGTAGGCTGACAGCCCTCCATACTTCCAGTTCTAGGATATCCACAGCTTGTTTATCACCATGGACACCAGTCATACACATGGTGCACAGACATACATGTGGACAAAATATTCATTCACATAGATTGATAAATAAATCTAAAAAAACAAAAGCTATCCAATATTTAAGTTCAGTATCACAAGCTAAGAGACATGTGATTCTGATTTAAAATTTTAACTCTGCTTCTTGTAAAGCCTTTACTTTCCTGTAGTATGTGTCCCACAGAAGAGATGTGCAGCCCTGCTAAGTGCTGTGTTAAATGGGCTTTGGAAAGAGCCTGGTCCTGCTGCTTGCTGGATCATGTCTCCTTGGAGTTCACATGCAGCTTTATGAACTTGTTCTCAACAGTGACATTTGGAGGAATATGTGGTCGGCAGGATTGCGAGGGGCAGTGGAACTGATATCTGTTCTCCCAGGCCAAGGATGCTGCTCATCATCCTACAGTGCATACAACAATCCACCCCCCAAAAAGCAACATCTGATCCCACTGTAGTACCGCAGTGTAGACAATCCCAGTGTGGATGAGGTGTAGACAGCAGATACATAACATGGTTCAAGATGATAAGTGCTGCGTTCACCATAATTTTCCACTGGGAAATATGAGTTTGAGGATTTTTGAAGCAAGTGATAGCATCTCCTCACATTGAGGCCCAGAGTGAATGGTCTGGGGTGGAGAATGGAATGTGAGGACAGGAAAGGGAAGATGTTTTCCAGGCGCAGGCTCCTGGGGTGTGAGGAAAATGAATGAGAACTGAAGGAGAAGCAGGCTTGCTCTCATAAAACTTTTTCCTTTGAATCCAGGTATCGATTCCGTGCTGGGAGATGGAATAAAAAACCAGTTAAAACCCAAAGTAATCCCTGTTCTCAATGAGATTAAAGCCATGGCAACAGGTAAGCGCTGTGACCAAAGTGACCAAGAGTAGCCCAGACTAGATTCCTGGCTTCACAGGGTCACTTGAGTTGCTTGGGTTTCCTTTCCTTGGGTTGGGTCTTCATTTTTATTTTGGGAGCCTCCTTGCTGCCTTCCAAGGCCTGAATGGTACATCCATCGTGTGTCATTTGAGCTAAGGTCTGGGGGTCTGTATCTGTAACACCCAGACTTTGAAAAGAGCAGAAACATAACAGTTGTCTGAGCACATTACATGTGGCCTGAAGGTCAGTTCACATGAAGAGCTGTGGGCTGGTAAAATGTTAGTTGGCTGAAATTAAGAATTAAGAGTTGAGCTGGCATTAAGATCTTTTCCATTCTCTTCAGAAAGATGCAGCCTGGGATCGTCCAATGACTCTCGAGTTACAGCCCTGTACATATTTTAGAGGCATAAAACATACTTCGAAGTTTTTAGAAAGTCTATATTTATATCTCCTGGGTTCTTCCTGGGCCCTAACAGAATAGGATTCTTAGTCTCGAATGTCTCCAGGTGATGACAAAATAAGCATGCGCTTCCTGGGCCATCAGCTTATTTTATGACTTATCTTTGATTTTATTGTTTTGTGGAATAAAATAGCTGAAACCAGAGGACAGGACAGTGAGATAAAACTCAGGCCCAGAAGCCAGCCCGTGTGGTCTCTTCTTATCCTTCTGTGTTCTTCTCTGTTTGCTTCTGTGCTGTTTTTTCTTTTCCAGTGAGAAACAATTTTTTGGAGTCTCCGTATGCTATGGAGCACAGTAAAGAAACAGGCAAGATGGCCCCTCCACTGTTAGGGAAAAGAATTTTATTGTGGGCAAGAGACAGAAAAATCTCCAGAGGAGTCTGGAAAAGTCCAGAGCAGAGAGAGAAGGAAGTAGACGGGGCATGGCCAGCAGAATGGACAAGTGCAGGGCTTTCTACAACAGAATGGAGAAAGCGGGCATGAGGATGGAGGTGTATGTGAAAAAATCAAATGGGTTTTAAGAAGGATGAGTGGCTGTGGGGAGGGAAGCCCATGAATGGTGTAGGTCTGAGAGTTTTAGGGTAAAGGAGGAAGTAAGAAGGGCCAGGATGTTAGGCTGGGACTTTGGAATCAACAAGTACTTCTGAGTAGGGATTGAGGGATATCGTGGATTTTGATACAGTGATGGGCACAAAAGTATGTGCCAATGGCGAGTCATGTGCTTTCTGTCAGAGGTAAGGAAAATGACTATCTTTTGGGGACAGAAACCTGTTTCACAAATTCTCTAGGAATGCTAGCTTTTATCTCGCGGCCACAAAGCCTTCTATAGCTCAGCTTGAACTCACTTCTGGATATATGTACTTTCTGAGGCCTGTCTCTCCTAGGGCAGGGTTTAGATATGTGGTACAGAGCTGACTTTCAATATGCTCTTTGACAGTTAAGATATTATTGAGGTATAAAGAGAGCAAAGTCAAGAGCAAAGATTGAAGCAGATTTTAGAATTTTTCCCTACTTAAGTAAGGTGATAGAATTTGAGACCAAGGACTGTACAGCCCAGCTCTGTATGCCTTCTCCAGGTTCTGGGTAGATCTTTAAAGCTAAATGGTAGCTTAGTCTGGCAAATTGACAACTCCTAAGAGCTGAAGTATACCTCCCATCTGTGAGAACACAGCCAGGTTCTAGGTGTCCAGGTGACCTAGCTCCCTAATTCATTACTGGGTAAACTGAGGCCTTAGAGATAGATTTTGTTCCATAGGTAGATGTAAAATTATGATCCTGGCCTCCTTCCAGTGAGGTCCCATGACAAAAGAACATTAATGCCCCTCTGTGTGTGTGTCTGTGTGTCTCTGTGGATACAATTTTAACACATATACTTGCTTTCCAGAGAAGGGTGGAGCCACCAATTTTTAAAGGTTTTCACCATTTTCCTTGTATCACTCATTTTCATCCTGATGTTCTCACATCTGTTTTGTGACTCACAGAGCAAAGACCTGTCCAGGAAGATTTACTTGGCCAGAAGAACAATAGCTGCTACTTTAAATTTCTTGTCTTTTATCTGTGTGGCTTTAAGCTACTGTAGAAAAGAGATTTTTATTACCTCCTTAATCCCAATCTGGGGCTCCACCCTCTAAACAAATCAGGATAGCAAATAATAAGATTGTGTTCTGGGCTGTGGGTCTCCCAAAAGAGAACCCAGACTCATTTCCTCTGAGGAATTTCTGTTTCGTTATTATGATCTCCGTGCCTCCTGTCTACTATGAACTTGGTGACAGCCTCAGCACTTTAATATGAGGCAGCAACACTAAGGCTTTCAGTAAATCTAGAGCCACAGGAAGTAAGGAAGCCAGATCGTGCTCTAAACTTGACTGGATCTAAAACTGTGCCCTCAGCTGCTGCTCTTACCGTGACTCTAACCTTTGTTATTTTGCTTTTTCATTTATTTGCATAGAAATAGTAATTTAGTATCCTCTGTGATAAAAGACCATGGCCAAGTGCCACTCAAGGAAAAGATCATCTGGGCTTACAGGTCCAGAGACTGTGGCCGGGAGCCTGTGATGACAGAGAGGTCACATCTTAACCACACAGGAAACAGAGAACGGAAGACAAGACCTTTGGCCACCCACCACCATGATGTACTTACTGCAGAAAGGTGTAGATCCTAACAATTTCATGGCTTCCCCCAAACACCGTTCACTGACTAGCAAGCAAGGTTTTAAACGCCTGAGTTACGGGAACATTTTTCATCCAAACCCCCATATTTCACTTCTTGACCCCCACAAGTTCATGGCCGTATCTTAATGCAAAATTCATTTAGTCCAACTTCAGAAGCCCCCATAGTCTTGAACAGTCTGAGCACTGTTCAAAAGTCCAAAGTGTCCTCTGAGACTCAAAGCGATCTCTTGCTGTGATTCCCTTGTATAAGTAGGAAAAAAAACTAAAATTCAACAATAACAGATGTCATACTTTCAATATACAGGGGCACAGAATATACATTCCCATCCAGGAAGAATGGGAACTTAGTAAGGTAATGAAGGACCAAAGTCCAGTCTGAAACTTAGAAGGGCAAACTTCACATCCTGCAGCTCCATGTCTTGGTGTTCAGGATTTCAGTTCTGTAGCTTCTCCCCTTGACATTTACATATCGGCATATTGTTGGGTTTTTTTCAACTTTTAATTAAAAAATTTAAGGCTAAGACTCATTTAGATTATGACTTCAAGATGGCGGCAGCGACTGGTACCCTTGGAGCCACTGGAAGGAGCCTGAGAGACCCTCCGAGGCTTCTAGTGGAGGGGCATTGGAGGAGGAGGTGAAGGAGTCTGCAGATTATGAAGGCTCTCTGGAACAACTAATAAGAAACAGACAGGTCTTATGGGAAAATGCTTTTAAAAAGTGGTCTCATGAAATTGGAGATAATGACTGCGGAGGGGACATGGGCCGAGAGAAGGGAAGCATTGCAGCAGCTGCAATGGATATAGAAGTGAGCATGGCGGTATTTGACAAAGGAGCATGTTAAGGCAGAGCAGGGCTGACAGCAGCCTGGAGCTCATATAGATGCTGCCCAGCTGCACAAACACTTCTGCTCTGTGCAAAAAGTTATCCAAGATGAGGAACTGTTCATTTTTCTGGATTAAGGCTCCTCGAAAGATATCCATGGTTGGTGCTGCTTCCACGGGCCATATTGATGCCCACATTGCCGCCAAAGGCTGTGTGGATGTTTGTGGTCTGTGCTGCTACTGGAGACTGTCTGGAAGTGTTCATGGTTGGTATCACTGCCTGAAACCATGTGAAAGTCCATGATCTGTGCTGTTGCTGGCTGTTATGGCCAAGGAAGCTTCTTTTGCAGTGGTATTGATGACTATAGACTCATGAATATAGAGAATGAAAATTATTGAAGACTTCTGTGACAACCCCCACTCCAAAAGAAAAAAAAATACTCAAGACAAGAAGCCATTGAAGAGTCCTTAAAAACTGTGATAATGTTGAAGTGTAGCTCTTCACAGCTGATGGCTTCTGGTGGGTGGAGGGGAGGAGGGGGCACTTAGGGAAAGACTCAGTCAGATATCTAAGGGACTGGCCACTAGGTGTTTGACCATACTTGGATGAGTATATGGGCAACACAAACTGGACTTGGAGTATTTTTTCTTTGAGGGGAGTGGGGCACAAAGGTAGGAAGGTGGGAGGAATGGGAAGCTAGTGTAATCAGGGTGCGATGTATGAAATTACCAAGTAATCAATAAGAATATTATGTTGGAAAAAATTAAGACTAGTATAAAAGATAACGGCTTTTTCTTATGCCTTACTTTTCCCCCTACACTTGTCTATTTATCGTGTGTATATATTTTGTTGGGGCAGATGTTAGATTTCCGAGGACATCTTGAGAGAGTTGATTCTCTTAGACCATGTGCATATTAGGGACTGAACTTGGGTTGTCAGGCTCAGCAGCAAGCATCTTTATTCAGTGAACCATCTTTCCAACCTTCATTTTGGCCTTTTCTTAAGTATATGTCATTATACCTTTGTTCTTATTTCTGACTGGCAAATGCTAGCTCTCTTAACAGTAATAACCCTTATAAGGATATAATTTGATTCTTATGTGAATTAATGGGCTTTGTTGATCAGGTAGTAGTACTCAAGGTGTCCCCATGTTCCTTGGAGGAGAGCTGAGCTGGGTGACAGGGCTGGCAAAGTACTCTTATTCCTTTTGTGGTTCCTGTCTCATTGCCTGTTGGAGCTGTTTGAGCTCATCGCCAGTTCTTCTGAGGTACTCATGTAGCCCGCTCTGATTCTGGCTGTGTTCCTACAGCCATCAAGCTGACCAAGGATGCTCTGGAGACCATGAGCAGCAGCCTGAAGGACATACAAGATGGTAGTGCACAGCTCGGTGCCAACCTGACCGCTGTGAGAAATAGCATCCAGAGTTCACTCAACAGCAGCGACTGTACTTCAGCCTCGGCCAGCAAGATCTGTGATAGCATCAGACCAAGCCTAAACAATCTAGGGAGCAACCATGACTCCAGTCAGGTGAGCAGGTGTGAGTTTGCTACAGCCAGGAGAACTAGAGGAGGTCAGGGGCTGGTTGCATTTCTCTAGTGCACAGTGGCTTGGGCTGGAAACAGTAACCTCCAGCACTCTGTGAGTCTTTTCAGGACATCTAATCATTATGCTGAAATGGATGCAATAGAAGTATTTAAAAAAAAAAAAAGGAGAAGAAGAAAAAGGGAAAGGCAGGGGAGTTGAAAAAGAAGAACAGAATGCTTGTTCTTCTTTAAATGGTTTTTAAAACTAGGTGCATGGGGGTGTGGGGAGATGGCCAGTGGATAAGAGCTCTTGCTGTTCTTGCAGAGGACTTGAGCTCCTTCTGAACCCTCCTTGCCTGTAACGCTAGATCCAGCGGCTCCAGCGCCCTCTTCTGGCCCTCCACATGCACTGCACTCACATGCATACAAACCTCCATATAGATATACAATACACATAAATAAAATTAGCTATTAAAAACATCAAAAAACGAGGCATATTAACATATATGCTAGAATAGACAATTCCATTTTTTCCAAAATTTGTTCCCTCGTTTGAGATGCAAAAATTTATATAAATTATGCTTAATATATTAATTTAGTTATATTTACCACTCACATTCTATATAAAATAATACTTCAGCATACTTTTCCTACTTTCATATTTTATGAGTCATTTTTTTAAAAGACTTCACATGTACTGTCATTGTCTGCATATCTACTGAATTACCTTTGGAGTTATCAAATCGAGTTTTAGAGGTCAGTTCTATGTTAGCTATTGGAAATCTATCTTTTGAGAGGGCGATACTGTATGCTTTATTGTTACTGTTTGCCTTTTTAAGACAGGGTCTCATGATAGTCTCACACTTGCTTGGAACTTGTTAAACAACTCAGGCAGACCTCAAACTTCACCCTCCTGCCTTCCCTTTCCTGATGCTGGGAACACAGACATACACAACCACAGCCACACTATTGCTTTTCAATGGGCTTTTTGCATATGTGGGAAAGTTGTAAATATGTGTCACTCCTCCCATACCCTTAGATATTGACTCATGTGTCCTGGTCTCCTTTGTGCTGTTATCATTTCCTTTGTGATACAACACTTTGACCAAAAGCAGCTTAGGGGAGAAAATGGCTCCTCTTGCTTACACTTCCGGGTCACTGTCTACCCTTAAGGGAAATTAGGGCAGAAACTCAAGCAGGAATTTAAAGCAGACACCATGAAGAAATGTTACTTACTTGCTGGCCTTCTCAAAGACTGGGACTTACCTAGCTTTCTTCTCCAGTGCAAGATCACCTGTATAGGGAATGGTGCCCCCCACAGTGGGCTGGGCCCTTCCACATCAGTTACTAATCAAAATAACACCCCATGGACATGCTCCAGGCCAGTGTAATCTGGACAATCTCTCAGTTGAGATTTTCTTCTCAGATGACTTGGCTCTTGTGTCAAATTGACAGTTAAACTTAAGTAGAACACCGAAGTTCAGTGTTTTGTCCACTCATTTTATTTGTTCCTTCATATCTTTATATAAATTTTATTGAATTGTTTTTTTGAAAACTAAGTCTGTGATAAATTACTGACCTACCTGTTCCTTTTATATCAAAATGGTTTAAAGTGTTTCTAAACTTTTTGTAATTGTCATATGCACATCAAAGTGAGGACATATGACACAGAGCTACCACTTCCATCTATTCTATACTTCCTCTTTAGATGTTGTCAAGTTTTCAGTGAAAGTGCACTGATAACTGTCTTGGCTCTTAGCAACTCAGGATCTGGCATTACAAGCATTGTGTCTTTCTTTCCCCTTTAATCTGGGGGCTGTTTCTATGTCCTTTTCTGTGACAATGGATTTTTGAAAACCCCATTTGTTTTTTTTTATTTACTTCAGCCAGATTTATGTGTGACTTCTCATGATTTGAGTTCTCCACATTCGCCAAGGATCTATTGAAGAAGTGGTGCTGAGTCCTTGATGTGTCCTGTTGAAAACCCCAGGGCAGGAGTCCCACATGCCAAGAGCTATTGTACTTGGAATTCATGTATAATTCTGGACTTGGAAAAATGGCTCCAGACTTCTAACCAACACAAACAATAGATGCATTATTTAACTTTAGTATTATTTATTTATGGATTATTATGTTTTTATAGTTTATTTATTTAGTTTTTTGTTTAATTTACTATTGAGGATCCAATCCAGAACAGGGTATGTGTTTCGCCTAAGCTCCTGTTTTACTCTTGAAGGTGATGTTTACAAGTTTGTTTATAACTTCATTCAGCATTGTCTGGCACTAGCAATTGGGTGGCCACACCTACTTTATCTGTACCTCATTAGCTACCTATAGCAGATCCACAAACTTTAGAAATCAGTGCTCAGAGGCCAGGCACTGGTGATACACACCTTTAATCCCAGCACTCGTGAGGCAGAGGCAGGCAGATTTCTGTGAATTCCAGGGCAGCCAGGACTGTCATAGAGAGAAACTCTGTTTAAAAAGATAAATAAAAATAAATTGGTGCTTGTAGATGCCACTCTGAACAGAATGAGACTTTCCCAGATCATATTCTGTTTTCAAAAGAAAGAAAAGTCACCTCCTTCAGTGTCAACACCCTGGGATCTGGATATATGACTCCTTTTTTATGAACGTTAACTCAGGGATAATCACCTTTTCTTACTCAATGTTTCATACATTTTCAGCATCTATCTGTAGATGGAGAACTCAACACTGTTAATGATGTCTGCAAGACCGATCTGGAGAGCCTCATCAAAAGGGTATGCTCCTGGGAACAAGTAAGGTAGCTTACTTCCTATCAAGGGCCATCTAGTACCTAAGAACATGGGAAACAGTGAAATTCCATGATTGTGTTGACCTTTGCTGTCTTGGACTTATCTGTGGGTGCAACACTCACCTATTCTCCATACAGAGTGCTGTCCCACTCTGCCCAGACGCTGCTGCACGAGTCTGCTTTGATTTTCTTCCTAATTCAATGCTTTTTCACACACTCAGCCTTCACCCTGACATTCCCTTCTTTCTCCCGCCCCTCTATCTAGTGACTTCGTATTTTTAGCCTGACCACCACTCTTTCTTTTGCTTAAAAAAAAAAAAATCACTAAACTAATTTATTGTACACACTCCCCCCCTTGAATGGCTTTGCCAACATCTTTATTGTTCAGATGACGTGTGGTCCTTATCTACTTGGTACAAACAATGGTTTTATGTTTCTTTGGGTTTTCTGCACATTTAAAGTCTCTCAGCTATGGCCCAAACCAGTTTCTTTGAGGGTGAAAGGCCTTTAAGATGGTCTCTAATACATTGAGTTAAAAGAACATGGTCTCAGCCTAGGCATACATCTCGGTGACAAAGCACTTGCTTAGCACATGCAAAGCCTGAATTCAGTTCCCAATACACACACAAAAAATAGCACTTTTTTCCTAAAGGGGATTCCAATCTTAAGATAAATATTATGTTTTAATTTTACTTCTCTACTTGATATAAAATGAAGTATAAGCCAACTGATCTTCAATTCATTTTGAAATATTTTTAGGGGTATACGACGATTGATGCAATACCTGGTCAGATACGAAACCAGACCACAGCTGTCATTGCGGGTGAGTCACAGCTGAAGGTCATTCTGTCTCTCCTTTTGTTAGAGCTATGATTGGTGGATGCATAGGAAGATCTTATCATAAATTTTATTGTTCTTTTCTAGTTAAAAAAAGAAAAGGTAGTCTATCACTAAAGCCTATGGAATGAGTATAAGACATTATGATTCTGTTGTCTTTATTTATTGGTGATGTAAATTAGGGAAAGAAGACCAACCAAGCCTCATAGTTAATACTCGTCACTGGGTGGTGACTCCCTGTGCTGGGGCTCTAACAGGCTTTATAACAACTGCAATGAAGGTCATGTTCTAATCATCTTTCTGGGGAGGGAAACTTCACCTCCAGATTATTATATTTTTTAAATGAACTTAAAATGACTCTTACTTATTTTTAGGAATACTCTACAGAAGACTTTGTCTTTGGGGAAGTACTTCCTTTCTATCCGGGGTTCTGAAGTGATGGTCCTTTGGGTTCTAAGGCTTCTTTGAGTTTTAGAGACACAAGTCTATGCTGAAGGCACCTAAGGTTTAAAACCCCTGTGCTGCATGAGGGTGAGGGTGCTTGGAAGTCAGTGTGCCCATTGGTGTAATGTAAGTAGTTCTTTATGACAAGAAAGGGGTAACCTTAGGCTTATTTGCCTGAAGCTGAGTACATAGCCTCTCTTTAAAGATCTTGTTCCAGGGTTGGAGAGATGGTTGAGTGGGTAAGAGCACTGGATGCTCTTCCAGAGGACCCAGGTTCAGTTCCCAGCACCCATAAGGCATCTTACAACTGTCTATAACTCTAGTTCCATGGCACAGGATACCCATGGCAAAACACCAATGCACATAAAATAAAAAAGATTTGTTTAAAGAATTAAAAAATAATAATAACAACAACAAAAAACCTTCCATGAATCCATAAGGATGGCTCCAATTAAGATCAGCAGTAACAATGAACACATAGCCTGAACTAGTCATCCGTCCCTTTGATCAGCTTGGGACTACCCTGGTTGCTGGTAGAGAGCCTTCGTCCAGTGACCAATGGAGGCAGATTCAGAGACCCTTGAAACATTGGAAGGAACTCTGGAGTTGTGCTGAGGAGAGGGAGGAGGGATTGTGGGAGTCAGAAATGGCTCTCCTGGCTCAATGAAGTTCACACAGAGTCTCAACCAAAAACCAGGGAGCCTGCATGGGACCAGCCTAGGCTCTTGGTGTATATGTGACAAATAGAAGCTTGTTCTACTTGTGGGACTGTTGGCAACGGAAGCCGGGGCTGTCCCTGGCACTTTGGCTCTTAGGAATCCATTCTTCATGCTGGATTGCATTGCCCAGCCTGAACACAGTGTGGGGTGCTTGGTCTTCTGGCAGCTTGATAAGCCTTCCTTTGCTGAAGCCCATGGGAAGCCTGCCCTTTCTGAAGAAATATGGAGATGCGGTGGATTGAGCAGGGTGGAGGGGAGTTGGGGGGAGGGAGGGGGAAGAGAGGTAGGGAGGAGGCTACAGTCTGGATTAAAATTAATTAATTAATTAGTTACATTTAAAAAATATCTTCTTTCCAGTGCTGCTTTTACCTATTTACCAAGTGGTTTTAAAAATGTTGTGTTATGGGCTTGGAGAGATGGCTCAGTGGTTAAGAGCACTGGCTGTTCTTCCAGAGGACTCAGGTTCAGTTCCCAGTACCCACTTGGCAGCTCACAACTGTCTGTAACTCTAATTCCAGGGGATCTGACACCTGCACATAGACATACACACAGGCACAGCACCAATGCACATAAAATAAAAGTACATCTTTAAACAAGCAAGCAGATAAAACTGTGTATTACAAGTTAGAAGTGAGAGAGATGGCTCAGCGGTTAGGAGCAATGACTATTCTTCAGAGGACCAGGGTTCAGTTCGTAGCAGCTCACAACCATCTGTAATTCTAATTCCAGGGCATTTGATTCTCTCTCTTCTGAATTCTTTAGGTATCACATGCATGTGATACGGACATAACGCAGGCAGAGCACCCATATACATAAAACAAAATAAATAAGAGGATGTTAAAGGCAAGTTCATGCTTTCCTTGGGTAACAGCTGAAGGCGTCTTACTACACGCTGGATGCCTGACAGCCCCTGCTTACTAATCTCTGTGTTTGATTTCTTGTTTTCTGCCCATATGAGCAGTCTGTTGTAAGATTCCTCTGTTGTAAGAGTGTTGCATGCATCAGCAAAGCCCAATGTTTCTAGTGTTGTTGCTTAAACATAAGTCAGCATTATCCCAGGGCCACACAAGTGCCTGTCTCTCGGTCTCGGTGTTAGTTTACCTTTATGCCCTTTGCTCCCATACTTTAAGCCTTCAGTCCCAGCCTGAATATTTTTGAAGTGCCTACTTTGTGCCAGGCTCTTCCAGGTGTTGGGGATGTGAGAAGCATTAGGCCTGACCACTGACTGCCCTTCAGCCAGTCCTATCCACAGGTCACACTGACAAGAGTATGTGCAAGGTAGCCACAATGGGGAGGCATCAGGAGGAGCCTTCCTCTTTTAGAAGGGCAGCCTGCACACTGATACTTGAAGAACGCATTTGATTGGAAGGAGCTTCGGCTACCTGTCAGTCACCAAAGCTGACAGGGCTGTGCCTTATCTCATGTGAGAAGAAGGGCAAGACAGGTAGGTCCTTGAGGAGCTTCTCAAAGCAGACCAGATCTGCGGATCACTTCCATCAAAGTGGCTGAAGGCACTCAACAGTTCTTTATAGTTTTTGCACAAGAACCATTTGGGGAGGCAGTGAGGCACCAGAGTTCTCCAGACACGATGTGCTCAGTTGCTCTCTGTTTCTAGATTTCAAATATGTGTGAAAAACACTTTTGAAAAGATTCTCATCATTTTTACATACAATCACGTTTTGAACCAAACCTCAAACCGTTCCCTCTTGCCCAGAGTTAGTGGAGCCCTGAGATTCGTTTTGAGAGAGTCCTGTTTTACTGTTGTTCAGCGGTTTCTCTGCCCATCGGAATCAATAGACTTTTAACAGTTGTGTCTGTTCTTGGCACATCTGGGTCAGAACCTAACCTCTGGATCTGTGGGATGCTGGTCAGATGACACAGTGTGAACAGGCAGCTGTGATCAGGGTCTGCCTCTGCAACACTGGTGTCTGGAAAGCCACTATTGATCTGAATGGAAACTGATCACAGAAACTGTGTTGTCTTTGGCATGTAGGAGACACAGATAGGCTTCTGTAATAAGCCCCCAACTGGATGAGACAAGTGATTGATTAATAAATATCAACTGAGGTCACTTTTTCAAGAATCTACGCAAGAGAGTTATGCTCATGAAAGCCATTTATTTTCATTTTTAGTCCATCTTCCCACCACTTCCCTTCTTTCCTTTCCCTTTCACCCCCCCCCCCCCCCCCCCCCGCACAAACATCCCTTTTCTTGGACAAAGTGTCTCCTTATGTGGACTAGGCTGGCCTCAAGTTGGCCGCAATCCACTGACTTCTGCCTTCCCTGTGCTGGAATTACTGTGTACACACCCCTGCCACGCCCATCTCATAAGGCCGTTTCTGAAATAGTGGGATTTCTATTCTAACTATTCCCAAAATGATATAATAGGACTCTCTTAAAACAGACAATAAGACCCAGTACTTTTTTTTTTTTTTTTTAACAAGAACAATGGGTGAAGAGCGTGACCTACACAAGCTTCTGGGTCATAGTAATGTGGGTACTAAGGCAGATAACTGCATTAGTAAGGAAGCAGGTTAATATTGACGTACCTGAATTTTAGTCACCTGATTCCCAACCTCTCCCCTCCTTTTTTTTGCAGGCTGTTATAGATGAGGGAGCCTGGCTTGACTTCAGTACCATCTCACTACATCTGTGCTCACATCCATTGCTTCGTTTGGCTGTTGCTTGTAGATGGTCTTGGCTGTCTTAGTGTTTGTTATAGAGTCTTACTCTATTAGAAACCTGCACAGAACATGGAGAAAGCCCAAGTGACCTTTCTTTGTCCCCCCAAAAGTTCTCTGTCTTCTATATTTGAAAGCAAGTAACTGGGGTCCCTTTGTTTTCAGATGTCAAAAATGCCTTGGATTCCATCAGCTCCCACATAAAGGATGTAAGCCAACATATTCCTATTGAGAAGGTGCTGTCTGAGGTCTCCCATTACATTAATGACAGCAACGATTACTTCCACCAGGAGCTGCCCAAACTGGAAGAATATGATTCATACTGGTGAGTGCCTCCTTGGAGCTGGCAAATGAGAGGCATGAAGCTTGCTTTGTAAGGGCATAAAAACATGATATAATTTCCAGGATAGCCTTATAAAACCAAATGGGATTAAGAGACTGTGTCCTGTGTGAACAACCCCCAGCTCTGCTCATTTATGAATGTCAGAGGGGGTTGGGGAGATCAGCATTGCAGTAACTTGCTTTGCAGTACAAGTGTGAGGACCTGAGTCTGGATCCCCAGAACCCGTGTTTTAAATAAAGTCAGCAAAGAGGGGAAGTATGCATCTGCAACCCGAATACTGGGGTGGGCAGAATATTGGTAAAGCCCTAAACTTGCTGGGCATCCAGTCTAGCCAACTGATGAGTTCTGGCTTCACTGAGACACCTTAACTGGTGCGGAATGATTGAGAAAGCTGGCTGACATAAACCTCTTCTCTACAAAAGCATGTCCATACATGTGCCACATACCCCAGCTCACATACAGTCCAGGTGCTCACTAAGATAGCACACAGAGTAAAATTGGAAAAGTAGCAGAGATGGCTAGTATGACTTCTGAGTATTGGCGACATGCATAGTCATCCTTATTTAAAAGCAAAAACTGAGGGACTGGAAATCCATGAGTCAAATATCTAACACTTTAGGATTTTGATGTTTACTGTTTCTTGAATCTTTCCTATTGTTAGTAAGCCAAGAGTGTATTGGGATTTGGAAGCTCAAAACTAATCCAAAAGGGTATTTTGAAACGTTCTCATTGGTTTGTCAAACAAATACACAGAGGTTGGCACTTTCTGAAGGAAGCTGCTACTTTTAGCTGTGCTATGATGCCACGAGGTTGGTGTCTGAGCTAGGGGTCAGGGGACATGAGTTGGCAGGCAGCTGTTGTACCCAGGGCTTAAACAATGTAGGGCAAATAATGTTTGGCCTTGGAGGGTGATGATGGACATTCCAGACAGAGCATGGAGAGGGAAGGATTTGAGGGTTCATGAAGTGTAAGGTGTATTTTGTTCCCTGAAGGGCACGGCCTTGACTTGCCTCCTGGAGAGGTTAGAGGTCCTCTCTCACCTGGCTTACTTTTTGCTCCATGGCATAAGGGCAGCGGTGAAATTGTAGTCCTAGGGGTAGATGTTCAACATGTTCACCAAGTGCCTTATGCACGGTACTTCCACCTCGCTCCCGGCATCCGCTGAGTTGTGTTCTGTGCTTGACTGCTTTGTAGACAAGGATTTTGGCATTCTGAAAAGGAAGACCCCTTGAAGACCACACTATCTGGCTGTGCAGTGGATAAGCTTCCAGGGGTTCGTGTCATTCTATTGTGAGGCTTGGAAACCCCAGCAGACACTGGCACAGACATGAGACAGAATGTCTCTTAGAGACGGAGCTTCCCAAATCAGACAGCACAGTTACTGTTCCTTTCTCCACCCCTGCCCAGAAACCATAAAGCTTTTTTTTTTTTTTTGAAAAAAAATATTTCAACTAATAATTTGATTCATTAAACTCTGAAAGTTCTCTGAACTAGGCTCCATCCTTTATTTAATTTGGCCAACCTGATATCTGGAAGGAACATCCCACTGAATAGCTGATGGTAGCTATTAGTGTAATTACAAAAATTGCTTTTAATTGAATGAGAAGCTTTAGTGGCCGCTTTCGTCAGGAGGCCCCAAGAGGAGCAGATACTTGTTTTTGGAGTGTTTATAATGTTGGGAAGCATTCTTAGCCTTGAGTGCTCCTTAGATGCAGGGAAAATTGGTGCACATTCCGGGAATGCCAGTAAGGCATAATTGAGACTCCATTTTCCTAAAATGCCTCCCAGAATTAAGCCTTGCATTCTGTACCGTTTGATTTAGGATGCTCATAAAATTCTAAATGTCTCTTTTATCTGCCACACAGAATATTTCTGGTTCAAGAAGAGAAACGTGGTGCTCCAGAATATTCTTGTAACCCCAAAAGAGTTTTGAGAAAGGGATAGCAGCTTGCTGTTTTTCCTCAGTCATCTATCCAGACCCTCCTCAGCTTCTAACATTAGGAAACCTGACAGGATTTGAAAGGCTTAAGGAAGCTTAGGCCTGCTATGAGTATGAGGTGATACTGTGGGTATTCACCACCACCATTGAGAGAGGGTACTACAAAGCCAAGAGGAAAATATATTGCCTTGTTGGGTTAAGAAGCAGAGGTAACTGCCCTTGCTCATTGTCACAAGAGAAATCCTGGAGAGTCCACCCTAACGGCAAAGACAGGGGATAGAAGTTGCAGGCTGACCAACTCTGCAAGTACGCAGGCCCAGAACCAGGGTTATTTGCTGGCCCACCCCAACATCCACCCCATCTGTGACCCGTTGGAGCATAGGGCCTGTCCTGTAGATCCCGGGCTTCAGGCTCTCCATGACAAAGGGCCATAATAGGGTGTCCAAGGGAGAGTCCCAGCGTCAATGATGCAGCAAAGAGGGCCCTCAAACTAGACCAATGATCTTTTGCAACCAATGCCTGCTTGTAAAAATATATGGATAAAGGGGTTCACTGCGTGACTCGCTGTACCACATTGCATCTTCTATACGTCTTCCCTCCCTCTCTCTTTCTCATTCTGTCTCTCCTCCTTCCTTCCTTGTTTCTCCTTCTTTCTTTCTTAAATTTTATTTTGTTATATTTTGAGGTGGGGGAAATATGGGCGGAATCACATGGTGGGAAAGACACAACGAATAAATAAAAATATTTTTTTTTTAAAGCAGGGCTGGAGGAAACCCTTGCCCTCTGATGCTAGATGAATAAAACTAGTTCAGTCCAGGTTCAGTCAATATAGCCATTGCCTGCTTGACGTGTAGTAATGGGGCAGAAGAGGGCCCTGCCATTAAAGGTTAGGCTCCCAACCGTAAGTCATAAGGTAACAGTGTACTTTTTTTTTCCACAGGTGGCTGGGTGGCTTGATTGTCTGCTTCCTGCTGACCCTCATTGTGACCTTCTTTTTCCTGGGCTTGCTGTGTGGTGTGTTTGGCTATGACAAGCATGCCACCCCAACCAGAAGAGGCTGCGTGTCCAACACCGGAGGCATCTTCCTCATGGCGTGAGTGCAGGCTCCACTTGGTCACTTGACGGTGGAAATGTGAGGAGGAGGGTGGTGTCAAGTGTGGTAGTATGGAGCCCGGAGCCTCTTGGTCTCACATTGGAAGCCTCTGAATTCCCATCGTCTAAATATGGTGGCTTCATTTAGAAACCAGCTGTCATGAAAATCATTTCTAAGTTGCTAGATGCTCATTCCCTCATTATCATAATTCACTCACGAATGCGCTCATTTACTCACTCGTGAGAAGCAGAGACATTACTATCTACTCTCAGCAGTACCACAAACTCCAGGAACTTGATTTAAAACAAGATATGCCAACTCAGCGCCCTTGGTATTTGGATATGGAGCCTGAGTTAGGGACAAGAGTAGGCGTTAGGTACCCGCCCTTGGGAAACCTGTGGTGGTTGTTGGGAGTGACGATCTATATATGGGATGAAGACATCCATATATAAGTTCACACACTTAGGGAATCTTTAGGATATTGAGACAAAGCCTAGCGGACAAGAGCCGTGTTGATGGCACCTTAAAATGGGACACGGGTACAGTGGCAATGAATGTGCCACCGAGGAAACTAGATGGCCTTCGAGTACTCTTATTGAAAATAGTGCTAGGATATGTAAGCAGGCTCAAGGGGAAGTAAGGGTTAACAGCTTCTCTTTTGGGAGATGGAGAGCCGCACCATCAGCCACGTGCTTTTACCCTCACTGGTGTCCGGAGAAAGACTGGAAAAGCAGATGCTGTGCATTAACCTGCCTCTTTAAACATAGAGTCACTACGGTAATCAGATTTAGGTGATCTGTGTGTCTAAGCACTTTCCCCCAACAGGCTCTAGTATCATGTGCCTTTATTATTAACAGGAATGTAGATATGTCTAAAAATATTCTAAGTGAATGACCTTGGGTCTTCCAGGGTCTGAGAAAGTGTTCCACACAAGAAGCTTATTTGCTCACACAGAGAGATTTAAAAATTCTACTTCAGGACTGGGGAAGTGGCTTAAAGGTAGCCCTTGCCTAGCATGTGCAAGGCTCAGGAAGTAATCCAGAGGGAGGGAGAGGGAGAGAGGGGGAGAGAGGGAGCGAGGGATAGAGGGAGGGATGGGCCTCCAAATGAAAGTACCTCTCTCTCAACAGCAAAGTACAAAAGCAATAACAAACTACACCACCAAGGGGGAAAAATGTATTTATGTGCCTTTAACAAATAAACACAGATATAAATAGATTAGTTTAATGTTAGTTAAGACTTTCACAACCCAGGTAACTGGTTGTTTGGAAAACATTTTGGTGACATATATATTCCGTCCGTTTAACTGACTGATGGGGAAGCAAACTACTTTGGAAAATTATTCCCTTCCTAAGATTGTAAAACAGAATTTTGTATGAATCCAGCAACAACAGAAACAAAAAGCTCATGTCTAGTTTCGAATAAGCAAGAAAGCAAGCATGGACTCTGTCCACAGGTTCACGGAGGCTACAAGCTACTTCTGTTGAGATATTTTCTGCAGATTTAGTCTTTGCAGAGACAAAGGCTCATGGAAACATTTGGGATGGAAACAGAAAAACTGCTGAGCGTGTCAGATGCCATCAGATCCATTACAGGCGGGCCACAGATTCGAATGCCTGTTTTCCTTTACCACTGAACTCCATCTTTGCACATGGCAAGCTTGACTGTGCATGCTGACATTTCTGTATACACTTACAAAACAGTTACACTCCTTGAGGCAACCAGACAGTTGCAAAGGGAAGGATGAAATCCAGTCCAGTTTACCTTTGCAGCTTCTGCTTTCAGACTGCAAAACCTACATACATTTCTGTTACGACCACATTACCCCATGCTTGTGAGCGTAGTGACACTGAGCACTCACGAGTGTGGTCTCTTTCAAAAAGCATGTCCTCATGAATATCCAGTCTTTTGGTTGTGTCTTCTGAGGGCCCACCCCCAGAGCATCGTGGGATTCAGGGGATACAATGGGAAACATACAGAATAGAATGTGAGATCTTCTGGGAGATTAGGACAGCCAGCAGTGGCAACAAGTGTTTGTTTGTTTGAAGCCTATTATAAAACCTCCTCCTTAACCCCTTGACATTAGTGCCCAGATCATTATTCTATACTTCAGAAGAAAAATCAATTCCAAGAGAGCCACAGGTATCATGTAGTGTGTCTGCATGGGTGGGGCCACCTCCAAGGCTCACCAGACTCTAGCAAAGGCCACAGAGATACTATCAGGTCCTTTGTTTAGTGGCTCCCACTTAGGCGACCTGTGGAGGAAGGTGAGCAAGCTCTATACAACCCCTCCTGAGCAGAGATGTGCTTCTGTAGTGAGTGTTGAGGTGCAAAGGTCAAAACGTGCAGCTGCAGGGTGGCCAGGTCAGCCAGGGTGAATTGTGAAGCACTTGTGAATTGGGCACACGGTTGAGTGCCATCTAGAAAAAGTTTCCAAGATAAAATAGGGGTTGCAGAATTAGGCATGCATTATTATAATCACACAGATCAAGGCTGGATAATCGGTGTTCTGGGTCTTTCTGGTAGTTTTTGTTGTAGTTACTAGGCTCAAACCTAGGGCTATACACATGCTAGCCAAGTGCGGCACCTCTGACTTCCATCACTAGCCCTCATCTATAAGGGCGTTTGCTTTTGTTACTCCTTATAGTCTTTGCTTCCCTTCATCATCTTCCTCCTTCTGGTCCTCTTCTCCCCTGAGCCTCTGAACACACATTAGTGTGTTCTTATTCTTGGCCTATGTCCATATCCCTGATCTGTGTGGACACATCTGTACAAACCACTGAGCTGTGTGGACACATATTTGGGAAACTGAGGTGGACAACTACTCTGCCCTGTCCCCCCTTTAAACAGAAAGAACCAGCTCTGTTCATCAGCACTCTTGTCTTCCTAGCTTCATGGTCTACATTGCTTTCTTTTTCCTCATCTCCTAATAGATCCCAGGCCCACTCCGATTTCCTTTCTTCCCCCATGATGCCACCTCTCTCAAGTCGACAGTAACTTCTGCTCTCCAGGACAGTGGGCATGGCAGTGTTTGCAAAGCTGAGCATCCCCTTCTGCAAATGACTCCTCCTTATGCAAAGCCCTCACTCCCAGTTAACAGCTTCACACCTATGCACTTTCTTTCCTGCCTCCCTGGCTTACCTCTCACTCTTCAAAGGTTGGAGTCCTTCAGGCCAGCCCCAGGCTGTCACTTCAATCCTTCCCCGGGCCAAGGGGCCATTTTTAAATTGCTGACTGTGAATGTCTCCTCTGATCCCAACACATTGGACTCCCTCCACCACATTGTCACACTGCAGTGTCTCGCTGGTAGCACGACCAAGGTCCATTTTATCTTCTCTCACAGGACATCAGTGTTCTTGCCACCTCTCTACCTTGGATCCCTTCCTGCCCCTACCTCCCATCCCATTGCCTTCCATGGTGTATTTTGTTCATCTGATGGCTTCTCTCCATCAACAACAGTCCCATTAGGTCACTGTCTGGAGGTATAACAGCCTTCACAGTGGTGTCCCACCATGTTGACACCTGTCCAACTCATCCTTCACATTATGACGGAAGCGATTTTCTGTGGAAAGAAATTGATTTTTATCCTCCTGTGCTTTAGCACCTCGTCGCTTTCCCCCTTGGGATCTCCTGACCCCATCCACTGCACCTCTCCATGGCATTCTTTGCTACCCCCCCCCCCCCGTGGAGACAGGGTCTTTCAGGACCTCAGAGGTACACTGTGAGCTATTGCTGTGACATGGTACATGATAAGCAACTGAAAGGAGTAAGGGTGAGTGAGCTTCAGCAGTTTGAAGCCACATCCATCCTGAGGAGGGAGTCATGGTAGCAGGAGCTGGGGGATCACACTGCACCCGCAGGCAGGAAGCCAAGGATACTAGCACTTGGTTTGTTTTCTCTTTCTGACCAGTCAGGGACCCCAGCCCATGGAATGGTGCTACCTACTGTTAAGGTAGGTTGTCCCATATCAATTATCCTAGTCCAGATAACCCTGCACAAGCATGCCTAAGAATATCCCCTAACAGGCCCAGATATTTGAATACTTAGTCCCCAGTTGGAAGAGCTGTTTGGTAGTTTTAGGAGGTGTATCCTTGCTGGAGGAAGTATGTCATTAGGCGTGGGCTTCGAGTTTTCAAAAGCCTCATGCCATTCCCAATAAACTCTCACTGCTTCTGGTTATGATTCAAAATGAAAACCTCAGCCTTTGCTCCAGCCATTATGTCTTCTGCTTGCTACCAGGCATCTCCACCATGACAAAACGGTGTCCCTCTGTAACTGTAAACCAAATAAACCATTCTCTAAGCTGCCTTGGCCATAGTATTTTATCACAGCACCAGAAAACAGACTAAGACAGTATCTCACTAGTCATCTCCTAGTTGATATGGATGGATCTCAACAGGCATACTTCCTACTCAGTGTCTCTACCATCTACATCCTTGTAGGGAGCACTGATGCACCCAGGCTCTGGACCAGGCAAGACCACAGGTAGACCCAACACTATCGTTGTAAGGGTTCTGTAAGTGTTTGCTAAGACCCCAGTGGTAACCACGGCCTCTTTTCACTGTAGAACATTGATGCCTTTTTACCCACAAAGCACTGAAGATTGCAGGACCACTGTGTATGATGATGAGGTGAAATTAATGAGAACTAAAACTCACATTGTGTTTTTTCCCCCCCAGTGGAGTTGGATTCAGCTTCCTTTTTTGCTGGATATTGATGATCCTTGTGGTTCTGACTTTTGTCATTGGTGCAAATGTGGAAAAGTTGTTCTGTGAACCTTATGAAAACAAGAAATTATTACAGGTAACTTGGTTTTCTTCTTATGAGGGAGGCTTGGGCAGAGACTTGGGTCTCATTGTATCATGTGTCTTGCATCAAGAGAAAAACTATAGGTACTTTGCTCTCATTCCACAGGTTGAAATTCTGTTTGTAATCACTAGTGCACACATGTGCGCATACATGGTAGAAGGTTTACTGTGGTAGATATTGAGGAGGCACAGTTAAGAATTGAATTTAAGGTTTCATTTCTCCAAGACCAACTCACAAAGACTCCAGGACTCAAGTCTACACTTCCACTTTCTTCATTAATATTTAAATTTAGTTCACATGTCTGGCTTCTAGTTGGCTTCCTACTTTTTTTTTTTTTTTTGTAGATTTTGATTTGTGTGTGTGTGTGTGTGTGTGTGTGTATACACGGTATTTTTGTGTTGGTCTGGGATGTTTGTGGTGTATGTGTGTTTTTGTGTGTGTACTGTGTCTCTATGTGTATATGTGGTAGTGGTGTGTATATGTGTGTGCATGTGTGTGGTATTATGTTTGCATGTATGGAAGCCAGAGGTCAATGTCAGATGCCTTTTTCTATTCCACTTTTTAACTTTTTGAGACAAGTTCTCTCACTGAATCTCAAGCTCATTAGTTAGCTATACCGACTAGCTAGGGAGACTCTAGGATCTATGCATCTCTACCCTTTGGTCCTGAGGTTACACACCTACATTCATCCTTTGCATGGGTGTAGCATCTGAACTCAGGTTCTTATATTTGCATAGCGAACACTTTACCCTCAGAGCCATCTTTCCAGCCCCAGAGCCTGATGTTTGGAATATATTTCTACTTCCCTCTTTTATTGTGTGTATGTCTTCCATCTGACATCTCTTAGAAAAACAAGTGAATGGCTGCATGGGTAACCAATTCTAGCTTCAGTTATTATTAGTCAAGGATACTCAGTTGAGAGCATCAATGTATCACATCATCTCCAATTAGTTTCTTAAAAACACAGTGGTAGAACATTGCCTTTAAAGTATGTGTATAAGAAAATAATTAAACATAGTTGAGCTTCATGTTTAGTCTGAAGTCTCATCCCTTAGATGCCTCTTTATATGTGTGTGAATATTTTAAGATCAGAAAAAAATCTAAATCTGCAACCTTTTTGGTCCCAAGAATTTTAGAAGGGAGATGTTGACCCTGTACTTGGAAGCACATTCACAGCCGCACACTGGTACATGTCTCTTAAATTTGTGTGGTAGAGTTGGAAAGTGAGGGTGTATTTTCTTTGTTTTGTTCTTAAAGCAAGGTCTCACCAGGTAGCACTGGCTGTCCAAGAATGCACAGAGATCTTCCTGCATTTGCCTACAGAATAAGGGGCTAACGGCATGCGCCATCGCGCCCAACTGGAAAATGAGTTTTAATTCACTTTGTTCTAAGACACTGAGTTTATTGCTTTATGATTTTTTTTAAAATTCTTCTAAACCAAATAGTCTAGTTCTTTTTATTCTAATGTGTTCAATAAATTCAAGTTGCTCTAAAAACACAATTTTAGTTGTTCCAATTGATGCTACTCAGCACTCAACCCATTTATTCCAATTGTGCTATTGTTTTCTGATTTGGGGTAAGAAATGAATAAGAAATACCGCAACATTAAAATATCTCGAAAGCATATAATGATAATACTCTATTGCATGAGTCAGTGTATAACTGTCTTTAAAACACCCTTTGTGTTGTTCCAGGTTTTGGACACTCCCTATCTGCTAAGAGAAGAATGGGAATTCTATCTGTCTGGCTTGATACTCAATAACTCAAGCATTAACTTGACGTTTGAACAGGTTTACAGGTATTAATCCTCGCACTAGGTATTTTCTCGCTGAAATTTTTGTTGTTGTTAAGAATAAAATGAGGGTTTCACTTTCAGTGTTTTTTTACTTAACAGTAAGACGTTCCGATTATTTTCAGAGCTAAACTGTTTTCTAGTCTCAGCAAATTATCATGGAAAGGGACATTTCAGCCAGACGTCAGTTTTCAAGCCTTTGTGACCAAGTCTTGGTGATTCCTCAGTGCCCCCCCATCCCCCGCCAGTCTAGGTATTCCCTAAGATTCCCTGGCTAAAGTAACAATAAGATGCATTAACAAAATCCCTAAAGAACTCAGAGAGTGGCACATATCACAGGCACTACAGCAGTGAGGTAGCTTTAGAGTTAGCGGGTGCATTGTGCAGTCAAATCACCTGGGATCCAGTCTTGTTCCTGGGCCCCAGACAATTTAATTTCTCTCCATTTAATATGGTGCGTAACAGTAAGACTCTCCCCTTGGAGTTGTCAGAGCTGGATGAGATGCATGTGTTTGGAGTAGTCCCTGACACACTATAAGAACGCTGATAAAACAATGTTTTATGATTGTTCATCAATATGTATTTTCCACCACTGACACATAAGAATGTTGGTAGAACCTCCTGACTTCTGTTGCTAATACCCCTGGCATTCTAAATGATACACGGATTTCTCTAACCCTTTTATAACCTTGAATTTTCAAGTCCTTCAACAGTAGCATGACAAACACTTCTCATGTGTAATAGACTCCTCATTTTAAAAAACTATTCCGTTTGCCTTCTCCTTGGTAGTGAGTTTGTTGAGAAAACACTCAAGCAGTGGGCATCCTTTTCCTGGAAGCATCTTCCTCCCTAGAATGTTCCCTCTTGGATGGAAGACCTAGTCATATTCATGATCTCCTTTGGGTCTTTCCACCTTCCATAGTAAATGTCTTTTGATGTTCAACAGCCACATGGGTGCACACATGAAAATCCCAGGTGACTTCTGGTGGTCTTGCTTCAGCATCTCAAATTCTGAGCCACCTGACAAGACACACCGGGGGGGCTGGACCTCAGCCCTGAGGAACTGAAGGCTTTCCAGTGTTTAATACCACTCATGGAAAAAATATTTTCTTTGCCTTTAGGTTTGCTTTTAGAGTAAGTCTCTAAATGGTATGTGATAGCACCTTCCCTCTAAACCTGGGGCAACTGGCACTGTATTCACTTCCTAACGTGTACCATTGCTATGTGGAGAAATCGTCCGAGTATCCTGAGGGATGACCCGCCTCTCTCCCCATCCTTGGTGAAAGTCAGAGATTGCCATTCTACTGCTCATGTTTCTTTGTTCCTTCTCATAGGGATTGCAAAAAAGGTCGAGGCATATACGCTGTCTTTCAGCTTGAGAATGTCTTCAACATCAGTCAGAATTTCGACATTGAGAAGGTGAGTCATAGAAACCAGTCATAAACTTGACCTTGTTTTACTAGTAGACCCAGGTGCATTTCTTCCCTTTGGCTAAGGCTGATGTGAAGCCCATAGGAGATAAAACTCGCCATTTTAATGTGTTATCAAGGAGATTACAATGGGTATGAAATTCATATAAAGCTGCCTGATAAAAGCTCTTCACATTGGAAAGCTGTTGAGCTATCATGGCCTCATTGCTCCTTATTTCCTTCCATGATTCCAGATGAGCAAAATGTGAGCCAAGTCCTTGGTCCTATGTCAGATCTACTTATTCTGCAGGCTGTTTGCAATCCCCTTTTTATCTGTTATTATCAAAACACCTTCAAACCCCCATACCAGCTATCTTTCCCTTCTTCACACCTTCAGTCTTTTTCCCAGTACTATGCAAGACCCTCCAAAGAGGTCTCCCATCAGAGACTTCTCAGGGAAACCGTTAATTTAATCTAGTGAACATGCTCTACAAGAAAAAGCCTACACCCTTCCCAGAGATGGTGGTCCTTCAAGGCCACTTCCTCTATTTTACCAGGTTCCGAACTTGGGAATCAGGCCTAGAGAAGTATGGGTTCCCTGTCCTCATTCCTTGCAATTTAAACACTGCCACCCCAGGACTCCTGAATAGGCTATGTGAGACCTACCTACCTGTGGCAAGAAGCAGAAAGGATAGAGTTAAAAACGGTGGAATGACCATCGTAGCTGTGCTCTAGCCCACACCCTTGTCATGTCTTAAGATGCCAAGGGAAGGCCATCCCGGAGACACTGAACAGGAAAAAGCAACGGTTCCTGCTCCAGGTCCAGAGAGTGATTCTCAATCTGCCTGCTAGATGGCCTCTTTTGGTTTTCTTTACTTCCATAGTGAATAGATAGATCTCAAGTAAGACCAGGGGAGAAGGTCCTGGCTCACATCTTGCTCACTTTTGCATCATGGAAGGTCGTTAGAAGAACCAAGGGGACCAGAATGGTTCCACAGCTTTCCAGTGTGAAATCTTTTGTTTGAAAGGTTTGCATGAGTTTTGTATCTAGCGTCTGCTCTAAATATTCCCATAAATAAAATGTTATTTTCTGACCAACTCCTAAGCCGATTTCTTTTACTCGTTTGCCCATCATGCCATGGGCGATTTTTTCTGCACCATATAAATAACAGTTGAAAAAACGGTAACTATGTACCGTATACTGATAGAAACTATTGATTGGCTGCTGGGACAACTCCATATCAGCAACCACATTCCCAGGATTGTTGTCTCCCAGAAATCTCCCCTACCTTCCCTACTATCCAGGTGCTTGCTGGTCCCCTCCCTGGAACGCCAGCCTACTTTGTCATTGGATGTCATTTCTTCTCCATAATCCATTTCCTCTGAATCCTCTCTGCCTGGTCTTCTCGTTCATGTGTCCCTCTCTTAGGACTCAGACCCTTCTCTCTAAGGTCTTCAGTGGTGGAGAGAAGGAATAATACAAAGTGTATGCATCTCTTTCCGTCCATTGTAGTCGCATTCCTCCTGAAGACACTGTGTGTGTGACCTTCTTGGAAGATAAAAGGATGTTTTTGTTTCACACAGTATACTGGAAAAATAGAACAGGAGTTGGGAAACCTGAAGGTGAATGTCGATAACTTTGAACTGTTGGACAAAGCAGGAAGGAAAAACCTGGAGGACTTTGCACATTCTGGGATAGACGCAATCAACTATTCCTTGTACTTGCAGGAGGTATGAGTAAGATACACATGTATGGTCTTGGGGGAGAAGTTAAAGTGTCATGTGTGTGTATTTTTAAAATTTTTGTTTAGCACAACTGTGGATTCGGGTAGAATAAAGGTCACTGTTTTAAAGGCAAGCACTTTAGTGGCATTTAGTATATTTATAGTTACCACCTCTAGTCCCAGCATGCTTTCATCACCCACAGGAAACACTCTACCCATAAGCAGTCCCAAGTTTCTGGCAGCCACCCATCTACACTCTCTTCTTCATAATCCATATAAGTGGCAACATACACTTTGTGACTTACGTGACTAGATTCTTCCACCGAACATGTTTTTTAATCTGTGAATGTTTTCTACAGTGTGTATTAGTAGCATTTTTTTATGGGTGAATAAAAATAATTCATATAAATAGAAATGCAAACGTTGTAGCCTGTGTAGGAATTCCTAGCCTTATGTTGTTGCTTGATGGCTGTGGCCCCATATTTAGCATGCTACCTTCTGATGATGTTCTTGTGTCAAAAGCCTGTGTCTGTATCATTTTGTTTGCTTGTTTTTCATTTCCTCCCTGGTAGGCCGAGAAATCTCCTACCAAAGTGGATCTGTTGGCATTTGCCTCTTCCCTGGAAGCAAAGGCAAACCAGTTGGTGAGTTCTCGTTAAACACTGTCACAGCTGGAAAGGCAAATGTTGACTTCACTGTTTAGGAAGCCGCAAAGAGGTCCCTGTCACCATGGTTTGACTCTGTTTCAAGGATCTCATTGGATTAGAGGCCCAATTGGTAGCTGGACCTATATGGTCCAGAAGGCTAGACAGCTTTACCTCTGCATGTGCTTTTACAGATCAACACCTCCACTTCAAATACACACACACAAAGACACACCATGCACACATGAATGCATGCATCACACGTACATATACATGGTTATACACAACGTTCATATACAGACATACACGTATACACAGATGCATACACAGCATACAGACAAACACATACACGCATGCAGGCGTACACACATACATGTACACAGTTGTACAGATGTGCACAATCATACATACAGACATGCACACATACATATGTTCACACACATTTTCCTTGGAGTGTAAAGGAGTAGTAACCTTTACAATCACCAACAGTAGGCATATAAGATTAAGCAGAGACACCATCATAACTTGTAGACTTGCCCACCATCAACTCTTCTACATGGCCCGACTGGTCCTCTCTATTTTCTCTCAGAAATAGCAGCCTATGGTGACAAGGAGGCTGGGCTCCAGGGGAAGACCCAGCTTTAAATCCTGCCTCAGTCTCTTCCTAATGCTAGTCTCCTAAGTAGGATATTTTACTCACCTGTGCCTTAGTTTTCCCATCTGTAAAAATGCAGATACACGATTATTGTAGTTCATATGCTGACCATTATTTGATGGTTAATTAACTTAAAGAATATTCAGCTGAGCCTTGGTTTTTCCCATCTAAAACAGGGAAATTGACTGGATGCATCATTTTGGAAGCAGGAAAAAAGAAACCACAGCATCTTGTGCTTAGGAAGTGCTTTTGAATGTGAAGTGTTGTTGAGTTTGTGGCTCTGTAGTTTGAGGCAGTTTGTCTAGGTGCTATGTTTCTAGGATAGCCCTGATGCTTACCCATGTCATAATTGTCTAAGACGGGATCCTGTGGTTATATAGTGTCTTTGGATATTCTTTAGGGCTAAAGAGTCTGTTTTGTGGTCCAGAAGCATGGTGTTCATTCTTACGTTTTCTTTTCCCTGTAGCCTGAAGGAAAACTGAAACAAGCCTTAAAAACAGATGTCCGGAATATTAGAGCCATTCACCAGCAGCAAGTCCTCCCTTTGCAGCAATCACTGGTAACAGTCAACAACCCATGGCATTTCACGGTAGCCTGAGTGAAATCTAGCACCTAGTTACCTAGTAGTTATCAAGACAAGACACACACTCCTCTGATGGAGGGCCCAACCACTCAGCCTCAGCTATGGAGCTGAGCTTTAAACGCCACAACCTTAAATCATGCCTTTCTTCTCTGTGTTTCCCTCCATTCCTTCCGTGAGAGTGTGAGCAGTGAGGTGTGCCCCACACCTGTCTCCAGCACCTCGATATAGCTTACACTCCTGCTAGCATGCCTCCTGGGCAGTGTGATTGTGCTCTGGGTCTATGCTGACACATTCTCCACTTCTTTTTCTTCAAACTCTGCCTAGAAGTATGTGAAGGCGAGGGTAAGTAGTTCCGCCATATCCCTTAGTTCTGTTGGCTTCCTTCTTGGCTATTGCTCTTACTCCTCCGTCCCACCCCCAACTTTCTGTTTTCTTGCTTCTAACCAGACCGAGGTGGTTTGTAGTTTGGAATCACACGGACCTGGTTTCAAATCCCTCTTTGTCTCTAAAGCATAGTGTCCTCATCAAACAGTAAAGTTTCAAATAATAGATGTGAGGAGAATGATGGGATATATTAGGGGTGGCTATTACTTAGTCCAAGACAACTTCTGAACTTGGGGACTTAGAAACCAGAGGAATCAATGCTATACTTGCTCCTGGGCCTGTGTGTGGCTGTCAAGGGTAGAAAGAACTATGTGTAAACTGGGTCCCTAGGTCAGCTGCTCAGGTTGGCCAATGCACACAAGTCCATCTTCTCTAACACGGAAACTTCTGGATTTATTTGCATTCTGGTTGTGTCTTCTCCTTACTTTCTGGTTTGCTAGAGTCCCACAGGGTTTTCTTATTAAGTTCGTATACGCCATGTACTGGCTTATTGGAGTTCTCTGTCTTTGTGTACGCCTAGAATAAGCTTTGTTAAGATAGTAAGCATATTTATCACTGTTCTTTGCATTTTGCTTCTCTGCTTTCCTCAAGTAGACAGGTCACCCTGGTCTCTTCTAAGATAGGACAACCTGGTCACAGATCTATCATATCTACCAGGGGCTGGCAAACTGACTCTTATCAACCACAGCTTGACCCAATCCAGCCTGTTGCCTGATTTTTTTTTAGTTGATTTAAGGCCCAGCTGTTTCAGCTTATTAGGAAACCATGGCTGCTTTTGGCCATAAGAATAGAATATGACACAAAGTAGTGGTGGCAGATGCCTTTAATCCCAGCGTTGGGGAGGCAGATCTCTACAACTTTGAAGCCAGCCTAGTCAACAGAGAGTATTCCAGGACAGCCAGGGCTGTTTACACAGGGAAACCCTGCCTCAAAAATTCAAAAATAATAAACAGAATAGAATATGGCCTGCCAAACCTAAATAGTTACAGTGAGGGTTTTCTTTTTTTGTTTTTTGTTTTTTTTGTAAGATAAAGTTTGCCACCTTAATCCAAACCATTCAAGGAAACTACATTTGACAGGCAGGCTCTGTTTTAGTAACGCTTTCCCCACTGATTAAGCCTATTTTGAAGGCATTCTTGTGTGGTGTGAGTGTGATATGCTGCCATTAAAGCCTTTGATTGTGATCCCATTTTTCTTCTATGGGTTTTCTTCTGCACAAATAGTGTTAAGGTCTATGTTGCTTATGTCTGCTGTATTTTCTAGAATGCAGCCATTACACAGTATAGTCAGATCTGATGTCTGTGTGGGAGAGGGGCTAACGTTCTTGATGCTTTGGATAAGAATTTGTAATTTTTTTTTTCCAACAGAATACTTTAAAACAAAGTGTCCAGACACTTGAGCACACAAGCGATAAGCTGCCGGTAAGGGTTTTAATTCTCTCTCATGATGTTTTGTTATCAAATGTCGCATCTAGGATTTCAGAGACACTGGTTTTCATAGGTAGTTTAAGTTAAAATGAGGTGTTTGGAGTGTTTTCAATACCAAACTTGGTTTTCTCGTGGCTTCTCTTCTCCCAAGAGCTTCTGTAAATGCAAGGTTCAAGAGTGCAGGTCTTGCTGTGTAGGAGGTGAGCTCAAGCATGGTTACTTTTATAAAAATTGTGCTGCATATCTGGTATTCTCTGCACTGTTAACCACATACATTCGCCATCACTGCTGGGCATGCCAGTGGCTTTTCTACTTCCCACCTCCTAAAAAGAATCAGCCTGGAAGAGCAGACTCCTGTCGCAGTTGGTGGGGAACATGGCAGGAGGCAGGCAGGCATGGTGCTGGGGCAGTAGATGAGAACTTCCATCTGATCCATAAGCATGCAGAGACAGGGAGGGAAAGACAGTATTGACTGGGCTTTTTAAACTTCCCACCGCTGACACACCTCCTCCAACAAGGCCACACCTCCTAATCCTTCCCAAACTGTTCCACCAGCTAGAGACCATGTTTTCAAATATATGAGTCTGTGGCGCCTATGGAGGCCATTTTTATTTAATCCACTGTAAGGTGACACCCCCAGACAGATTTACTGTTTGTGGCTTTGAGAGAGATCTCTTAAGTTATCAAACAATAACAGAAAGACACAAGATTGGTCTATGAGTAAGAACATGGATTGCTTTTAAGATATTGCTCAGAAGACAGCCACTTGTCTTACATTCCATGAGTTGACACAAATCACTTGATCACAACCAATGCCAATTGCCATCATCCTGAGGTGGAGAGGTCCAGTTCTGCCTCAGTGTGGGGAGGGGATGGCTTCTAAGACACTCCATGGACACTCAAGTCCCCTTACATCAATTGCACCATATGTGTATCTAACATGCGTATACCTTCTGGTGTGCTGAAACCACCTCTAGATCACTTACAACACTTAATGCAGTAGAAACATGATGTAACTAGCTACTGTCTTATATTATTTAGGGGAAGTGATCAGAAAAATCTTTACACATTCAGTAAATCTTTCCCTTTCCTGCCACAAAAGATTAATTGAGCCAGGTGGTGACTGCACACAGCTTTAAAGGCCAGCCTGGTTTACAGATTAAGTTTTAGCAGGATAGTCAAGGCTACACAGTGGAACCTTGTCTTTAATAACAAAAAACTACAAGAAGAAAGTCCCAAATTCAAAAATGCATAGATCAGAAGGCTGACCATGCACCATCCTGCTGTACCTGGGAAGGCATGCCAGGAAGGGCACCAGTCACCTTGAAAGGTTCATCACTACATGACAAGAGATGCCCTGGAACAGAAACTGAGCCCTGAGGCTGTGCTGTGTTCATCTTATACACAGAACCTCAGAGATGCATCAGAAATTAGTATCTTTGTTGATCTAGGAAGACTGCTCATAAGAGCTTTGGGGTATGAGCCCACAGTTAAAAAGTGGGGAGGATACTTCTGCTTTCTTTAGTGAGCCCAATATTGTGACATAGCCCCTCTGAAGACCAGCAGATTTGCTCTGCTCCATGGCGCTGCCTGTGTCCCTGATCCCAGTACCTTCTCATACAAGTGTTTCCCATGCCAAGGGGAACTGGAGACATACTGGTGAGCTCACCATCTTTGCTGCCTCCCTCCTCACTTTCATGAGACCTGCAGTAGCATGCTTTTCCTGCAGTAGCATGCTTTTCCCCCATCAGGGCCCCAGCTAGGGTATCAGACATAGACAGAACTCCATTCAGATGCACCTGCCCAGCTGTGTTCCCCCAGACCTCTGTGCAAAAGGAACCCTCTTTCCTGTTTGTAACAAACGGTCACACGGGTTTGCAGTGGCTGCTTTTTGGTGCAACAGGTTTCAGTTTTAGAGATTTAAAAAAAAAAAAGGAAAAACCAGCTGGCTGGGCCACCATGAAGGAGGTCAGTTGTCTCCTTTGAAGGGAGCGCAACAGTGTCCTCCCTCCAACTATGTGACTTCACAAGCAACCAACAATTCCTGTCAAGAACTCACTGGATGTATAGCCCCAAAGTGTGTGTCCCCCACCCCCACCCCAAGTTCATCTCGTGATCCTGTCCCCAGAGGGCTGAGCCAGGTCTTGATGCTATAGACCCTAACCTCTAGATTAGGTGGTCCATTAACAAGAATTGAGTCTGTGTGTAGGCTCAGTTATATATTGAATAGAAAGCTTGGGAATTTAGTTCAGTGGTCCAATGCTTGGCTAGAAAGCACAGGCCACAGGTTTCATCCCCAGTACCAAGAAAGAAAAGAAAGGAAATATTTGGGAGGGGGGGAGGGTTACATATATAACAAACATGTACAGACCCTCCATTTTGTTATTGTTAACACACACAGTATGTTACTGACATAACAGGTAGATTGTACTAGATATCGACATACCCAAGCAGATTGCATGGGTTATATGATAAGTACCATTCCATGTTACAGAGGGGCATCCAGGACCTGCAGATTGTGAGCCTCGGGAGTGGTTGGTGGGGGGTGTCCTGGAATCAGCCTCCCTAGGACTCTGATTTGCAAATTGCTTACGTAAAGCTCTGGTTCCCCTTCCAATTATTGTTTTCCAGGAGAAAGTGAACAAGATCCTAGCGTCTTTGAATTCTACTCAGAATTTCCTGGCCAGTAACATTTCCTCCATTGTTATTGAAGTAAGTTTTCTTAAGTATGTAGATAAAATGCTCTGTGAGTATTCCAGAATGACTAGCTAGTCCCGTTAAGTATACTCTAGCTGTTTTGATAATGGCCCTGACCTTTGCTTTCTTTCTAGGAAACGAAGAAGTACGGGAGAACAATAATAGGGTACTTTGATCGTTACCTGCAGTGGGTCTTGTACGCAGTAAGTAGCTTTATCTTTCATGAACATAAAGGGTGCTGCATATCAGGAGAGTCATTTTCTAGTATAAAATCTGAAGGATATCAAAATCCTGGTAACTTTGGTTGGAGATAAATGAAAGTGTCTGCCTGGATCTGATGTTCCAGCTCCTCCACGTCTTGGATAAAGTACTGAGGACCGGAACGGCAGAGTAGCTATGATTTTATTCAGAGGTCCAGTGAGAGGCTGTCTGAGCTAGGGTGTTCAACATGAGCTGGTTACTGGTTAAGCTTTCCTTGTATGGGGTCCAGAAAGCAGAATTAGTTGTTGAGTTGGGAGGGGATATTTTTTTTTTGTTTCTTTGTTTTAACTGAAGATGAAGTCCCCATTTACTTTCCCCATGTGTGTCTGATTTAATCATGTACATGTCCAAATATGCATATGCACAAGAAGTAGGGCTGTTCTATAGATGTTCACTAAAAGGGCATAGTTTGCTGTATTGTGCATACAAACTAAATCAGCCCAGGCTGGATCTCCATTTCTTCACAACACTTTCAGGTCCCAGGGTATGTTCTAGGACGTTTTTGAATGTACACAAACACAGGTAGTTTACAGAAAGGTCTTTATGGTAGAGTGGCATGTTGTTTAGGATGAGGTGTGTTTGCAGCTGTATGGGGGCATTCCAGGTGACTAAGTGCATGGTTAGGAAAGGGTTAAGTGTATAGCTCAAGCCAAGTGGAGTCCTGTATTGCCAAGACTTCCTTACACTTGCCTGCCTCAAGGGGATTTGGATAAGGGCAACCAGGACCTTTGAGGGGCAGCCTTCCATGAGGGAGAACACCCCTCCTCAAACGCCTCACCCTTTGGCTCACCTTTACTATATGGCTTCCTTCATCTGATGGTCAGCCCATTGCCAGAAAACAGAGCACTGCAGAACTAGGCTGCACATGTGCACGTGTTGATCCCCCCCCCCCCCAACAGTTCTGCAGGATGGTTCTTGATATTCCAGACAACAATTGAGGGAAGCTGCAGCTCAAGGGGATTGAGTGTCTGGCTGTATGTGTATGCACTAGCTGTAGAGGCTTCCAGGACATTCTTGTGATGCACGCTTCCAGATGCCCCTGTGAATCCAGCCGGGAGTCGCAGCTTATGGCACGAATTTTTGTGAACCTGGCTCAGTGAACACTGGCCTGTGTTTTCCATCCCACAGATCACAGAGAAGATGACATCCTGCAAACCCGTGGCCACCATAATGGACTCTGCTGTTAACGGTGTTCTGTGTGGCTATGCTGCTGACCCTCTGGTAAGAGCTTCATCTTTCAAAATGAGAAGATGTATTAAGTAAGCATGTTCTCCCCCCCCCCCCACAACACACAACACACACACACACACACACACACACACACACACACACACACACTGTGTTATCAATAATGTTTACATTTTCAACCTTGTTCAGAGAGTTTGGCAGCTTTATGACAACACTTCCTTTCTGAAGATTAGGGATCAGAGAGGTGCCACCATTATCTTCTCATGGTCCCTCACCTGTCACTCTGTTTATCTTCCTTGTCTCAGTTTCTCTTGATCTAATGGTTTTCGTTAGGATTGTTTACAGGAACATGGGTGAAACCTTACTTAAAAGAGTGTGGATACCCTTACTAGTGGTAGACCATCGATGACTTTTTTCTTCTTACCCCTATCAACCATTAACTTCCTATAAATTCCCAGGAAGGCCTGAGCTTCATGAACCCTACCCTCTCTGTGAAAGTCTGTCGAGGGGGCAGTCCAACCTTGTGCAGGTCCTAGGTTCTTGTTCAGGACTGCAACAGCCATGGAAGGCAGTATTCCATAGCATCCCACACCATTAGCTCTTCTGTGTACACATTCCTCTGGGATATTTCTGGAGCCTTGGTGGGGCTGACACAGATGCAGCATTTATGGTCAGACGTTCAAAAGCCACAATGTGATTTTGACCAATTATGACCATCCTTAGTAACCACTGTTTACTGTAAGAAGATAGATATGACCAAATCTGACAGCAGCACCAACCAGTGAGCACAAATGGAATTATCTGGAAGGCAATGTTACAGCCATATCATGTCTATTTAGCACAGGTACAACACTAGCCTCCTCCTCAGGGCCTACAGCCTCCCAGGCACAGGCTTTGAGTATGTTTCCGGTAATAGAGAAGGCTTCAAATCCAATCAGAAATAGGTTGGTTACCCCCATCACAGACTTGCCCAGCAACAGTGTCTTCTTACGATTTAGTCTGGTTTGCATCCGTCAGCAATGGTAATCACCTCTATTGTTTTGGAGGTCTCAGAAAGGTAGACCAGTCCTGGAGCTGAAATTTCCTTACTAATTTATGGGTTGTAAAGGTAGCTTTATCTACCCACATAGGGTATTTCATTCAAACTCTTAAAAAAAAATCTTTTAATTTGAATTTTAATGATCAAATGTTAAGTTTTCTTGTGGACTTTTCATATTTCATCTTTAGTTTGTCCCTACTTCAATTCCTACCATCTACCCCCACCCCTGCTGCCGTTTTCAAGGACGTATAGTCCAGGGTTAGTTGTCAAATCCAATTTAAAAGTACTGACAATAAGTTTTTTGTTGTTGTTTGCTAAATGTGGACCTTTCTTTTTTGAGAGAACATGGTTAAATTTAGTCTGTGGTCAGCCTGCTGCAGAGGAGGAAGATGAGAGTTTTTGAGGGGACGCTGGTATGGCACCACTTACATCCTTTTGGCTGTACTGCTGTAGGATGAAGATGCCAATGTCTTAACTATTCAGGTGTAGAAAAAAATATCAAAGTTAACTAGCCGTATTTCCACTGAACTACACAAAAAGCCATTTGAACTTGGGACTGGTGCTTTTTGACGGTCTTAAACTGTCTAAGTTTCACCAATAGATACTTCTGTTCCTCTTCTAGAAAATCAACATGATCCTAGGATCTCCCTGTCCCTCAGAAAGATTAACTGGGTTACAGTAACATATTGCAAGCTCGGTGGTCTCTGGCTCTTGCTAGGTTCACAGTTGATTTTGAGAAGAAAACAAAAACTTTAAAAATTACAAAAAGAATTCTTCCCCTAACAAAAGTTTTTCTTCCTGTTACCTAACCCAAGCATTTAACTCTCCTGATGGTTGTTTTAATCCCCAGAATTTGTTCTGGTTCGGCATAGGAAAGGCCACGGCGCTCTTGCTTCCTGCTGTGATACTCGCCATCAAACTGGCCAAGTACTATCGCAGGATGGATTCAGAGGACATATATGATGAGTGAGTGAGGGGTTTTTTGGGGGGCAGGCGTTTCTATGCAGCACTGTCCTCGGGAAGCCGCCAAGGACTAGTTCTCAGAACAAATTTGGCTTCTGCTGAAGCACTGGACTGGCCTTTTCTCACTGGTCTTTGGTATTGGTGGTGGTCTTGTTTTTGTTATTTATATGCCCTATGAATCTGCTCTTTTCTCCTTCTTTAATCCCATCCTCCTTAACCGCTCTTCTTCTGTTTCAGCTCGTCTGTCTCGGGAACATGGCACTTCACTTTATGATAACCGTTGTTACTGCTTCCCCCTGGCTCTACTGCCTGCCCTTTGCTCTGTGTCTGGTGAACATGCATGCTTCCCTTTCTCTCTGTCTCCCCGTCATCGCTGCCTTCTAACCTGTCAGCCTGTACTGCAGTAAAAACACTGGGGTGGGGCGGAGATCGTGGCCTTAGTAGTGATAAAAAAGCAAATAACCCTGTCTCCCCTTTTTATATTTTATAGTGTTGAAACTGTACCCATGAAAAAGTAAGCCTTTTTTAAAAAACCTCTCTTCACAGATGGGATTGGGGGGGGGGGGTTCTACTCCATGGGAGACCTTTAGTTAAATTGATAATATGGTATAAGAGCAATAAATAAGTCTAAGTAAAGCTGAATCATGACACCACTTAGGAAGATGGCCGATGCATAGACGTTACTTACGAATTGCTTGTTGAGCGAGCGAACATTTTATATATCAGATGTTTTGCTCTATAAAGCCACTGTTTTCATCTGTGGCTTTGAAAGAGGGAAGAAAATACATCTTCCCTCAAACCTTCTTTGCAGACTTGATTTGACTGTGACACACGTTTTGTAGCCTTTACATCATCTTTGTGATCCGTAACGTAAATATTTCATCCTAGAGGTAACTTGGTGTTTTTGGTGTATTTATTTTTGTTACAGTTTGGAAAACGGTAGTAATGGTTATCATAAAGATCATTTATATGGTGTTCACAATCCTGTTATGACAAGGTAAAGGAAAATCTGAAGTGCATGCCTGGCCTGTGGTGAGCCTTCTTGTCTCTGCTAGACCTGACCGAGTCTTCTGCATGCTCCTGATGCCTTTCACTTCTGTCTGCATGACACCGCACTTCCACTGTCTAGCTCTTGTCATGCTTTGCATGGCACTCCATGATGCTGATTTTCTAAGTTTCCGGGGATTTCTCTGCAGGGAATGAATGGGGTAGCCGCTAGATTGAATGCCATCTTAAAGTGCTGTGAGTAACTCCAGCTCCTAATGGGTTACATGCATGCATGCCTTTACTTAGCTCTCCTCTGCTCCAAATCACAAAGTAGTGGTTTAAAGACCTTCTCTGCTTTCTCCTCTCTCTCCCTTCCTTCCTCTCCAGAAAATGAACCATATCAACCAGAAAAAGAACTCAAACTTTTTCTCCAAAATCCTTGTTCTTTTTTCTTCCCTGGAGTTGCCTGTGGGTCTGGATTTGCCAGATAACTCTACCTGCCAACTGAATTCTGCAGCATCCCACTAAATTTTCAGACAGATGTGTCCACCAGGCACAGCCTTTCTGTGGTTCTCTACATGTCTACACAGTTGGCTCCAAGCCAATGGTTAGCTCCACCCCAGTTGCAAAGGAGTGAGCCAAACATTGGTGCCTTGGAAATCTTCCTGTCACAGAAGCTCCATGTTCCACATGGAACATTTCCTCTTAAAAGAATAGAGACCACATTTAGGAAAGTCATCAGTGTGGGCTCTCCACCAGAGGCTTCTACACAGGATTCCCCCCTCCAGTCAAGGGCACCCTGATTTTCAGCAGTGTTGCCTAGAAAACCAGATCAGTGCTCGTTTCAAAAAGTGGAGCAAGAAAGCTAGTAAACATTTCTTCTTTCAGGAGGTTAAAAGAGGTTGTGTGTCCCCCCCCATCCAACTTACAACTTGGAACGTTCTAAAAGTTTAAAATAAGAGCCTCTTGTTTTAATTTGTCAGATGTTGGAAGAGGTGTCATTTTAATGTCTGGGCTTCTATACAAAGCATGATAGCAGCATGGCTTATAAAGAACAGAAATTTCTTTCCCATGGTTCTGTGGGCTAGGGAACAGGTGATCCAGGTGCCACCCACATTCAGTTTCTGATAAGGGCAGATTTCTCACAGACGAGGTCTCTTCTCCTCACTGTGTCTTCACACTGTGGTGGTCTGTAAGTTCTCTGGAGTTTCATGACCTAGTCACCTCCCCCAAAGTGGTCATGCCAGCCCCAGAGTCATGATGCCATCATCTGGATAATCAGAATCTCTATGATTTATGAGCATGGAGCCGTTCAGATGTTCAAGTCATAGCTGAAGTGTTAATGATAAAGGGAGGTTAGTAAGGTTCTGAAGGGGGGATCAACATCTATTTTTCTGGTGATGTGCTGAACCTGGATGCTAGAATGCTGACTTGAGAGGTGGCTCCAAGACAAGTATCAGTTTACCTGGTTTGGTCCAGCGTGCATAGACAGCGCTATGTACTGGTCTTCCTCTTCCCAGCATGAAGAGTGTTAAGGTTGTCTCGTGTCTGAGATCTCCCAGGCCAGAGGTGAGCTTTTTACTACCAGGGACAACCCAACATCACTGACTTCTGGTGCTGGCCTCCTGGTCATGACACCACCAAATGTCTGCTCTCTAGCAGGACATTTCATCGAGACTGCTTGGAGGGTGCTGGAGAGAGGCCTCTTTAGGTGGGAGAGTGTGGCACGTTGGGTATCTGGCAGAGATGTTAAGATAGAATTTGGGGTGCAAATGTTTACGAGGATCTGTATTTGTTAAAGAAGGAGCAAAGGTCCAGGAGGATCTGCCATAGCCTCCTCTCAGCTGTGGGGAGCTCTGGAGCAAAGGTGCCCCGTTAGAAGTGACCCTCATTGGGCAGATGCACCCTTTGTACCTCCCCTGCCTCGGTTGTAGGATCTGGTTCACCTGGGACGGTAGAGTCCCACACACGGAGTAGCTTGGCAAAAAAGCCCTACTATGGGGGCTCTGGTGGAAGGATCATCTGCCAGCTCCCTGCAGCCGGGAGACATCTTAGAAGGCGATATAGATGTGCAATGCGAAGACTTGTGAATAAAGGCTCAGTAGGCCTGGCAAAGTGTGCCACATCCACACGATGCCTCCAGTAGGAAGAGCGGGCGGGCCCAGCTTGCCAGTGGGTGGATTAAGAACCAGGAACCTCTTGGCACTCCTATACTGCTGTGGACACTTTGCCTTTTAGAAGTGATGTCAAAGTCAGCACAGGTGTTTCCAACTTTTGACCCTGACATTACCAGTCATCTACCAAGTTCATACTCAAGAATTACAATCGGGGGCTGGACAGTGGTGCACACTTTAATCCCAGCACTCAAGAGGCAGAGGCAGGAGGATCTCTGAGTTCAAGGCCAGTCTGGTCTACAGAGTGAGTTCCAGGATAGTCAGGAACCCTGTCTCTAAATAAATAAATAAATATATTTAAGAATCACACAATCAAAGATTGAAAAATGAAAACAAAACAGAAATATTATCATGCTCACTAGCTTTACAGTTTTGTTTTGGGTTACTTTCCTAGCTAACCTGGGACCCTGGAACAATGGTTCCAAAGACAGGTTGAAGGTATTGTTTGCTTTTTCTTAGTTTTTCAATAACCTGAGTCCCAAAGACTGTGGGGTCCCTTCCTGTGTCACAGTAGTGGCTTTCTCAGTGACACTTACACCAATACCCTCTTTCTTGAGTGCCCACTGTCCGGTGGGGACCTGTTGGATCTCCTGAATAGCCACTCTTCTGGGAAGGGAGGAGGACACAGAAGGCTCGTTTATTTTTTGAACATGAGAAAGCAACACTACAGAAGCCCTAGGGACACACTCATTCCAGCCTCAAGGAGACCCCAACCCCTGTTAGAAGACTCTGGGGTCTAGACTGGAGTAAACATTCACCGTTTCACTGTGTCATGGTAAGATGCTAATGGCATTCTTAAACCCCAGTTTCTACATCTGTAAAAGGTGTCAATGAGGGCTCCATTATCTAAAAGCTTCAAGGGTCAAAGTTCACTCTTAGATTAGTGCAATCCCCTATTTAAGGGTTTGTAGTTCATCATGGGAATGCTCTTATTACATGGATGATTCTGGTGGAATCTAAAAGTGAGTCTAAAAGTAATAAAGGTGCATTGCTAACCTGTCAGCCAAGCCATGCCACTCAGCATCCCCTCATTACACTCATGGAGCCATGGATTTCAGGGAAGACTCCTAGAGGACTTTCTGTACAAATAAGCCTGAGTACCGGCTCCCTTCACAAGGACTTGGTAGCGTGATCCCATTCAGTCATTAATGTACTTTGTCCTGTAACCAGGACAAAGATAGGTGTAAGTATGAACATGCTCAGTGCTTCATGAAGCAAGACTAGCCTGGAACTCATGGCAACCCTCCTGTAGCCGTTTTCCAAGAGCTGGATTATCAGTATTGGCCTCTATACCTTGCTTTTTGTATTCCCATCTAATGCTAACAAACCACGTTGGGGAACATATGCCGTAGAGGATATTCTTTGTACAGTTTGCCTGTAGATGCTATGGGAGAGGTGAGAAGGGCCCGCCTGCCATATTTCTCCTACCCAAAAGAAAAACATATTTAATAGTAGGGAAGTGCTATTGTGGTGCTATAGCCTACACCTGCTCCATGTGTGCTGATCTTAAAGAAGGTGCCTAGAGGCTCTTCTGCTGTGTGATGATCTGGGTATGCCAGACTTGGAACTCACCTTCTTGGAACAGACGGGGTTCTCCTACCTCCCCTTGCACATACTCTACGTGGTAAAATCTAAAAGTGAGTCTAAAAGTAATAAAGGTGCATTGCTAACCTGTCAGCCAAGCCATGCCACTCAGCATCCCCTCATTACACCCATGGAGCCATGGATTTCAGGGAAGACTCCTAGAGGACTTTCTGTACAAATAAGCCATGACCTTGAGGTCATGGTCTTGAAAAAATGAGAGAAGGTGGTGGGATTAGTATTGATTGATAATCAAAAAGCTCCTTACAGAATAAGTATACATCTGGGCTTATACATACAGAGTCCAGCAAGACCCCAAGAATTTTCCCTGGAGTTAAGCTTCAGGAAGTCGTTTGTGGCTAAGAGTCATCTGCTTCCATCTGGTTTTTGCAGCCCTAACATACTGCACGTATGTCCCTAGAGACCCTTACCACACACTTGTTCCTAGTGACCGTGACCTTTTAACCATAGACTGTGTCTTAGTTTGTCTCACTGTACCCTCATCATCCTCTCAAATGCAGTACTGGTAGATTCGAGAACAACCTGCTTTATCTGGCATTTTCCTCCTTAATCTTTCTGGGGTTTAGTCTATATTTGTCTGTGACCACAGTCACATCCTGCTTCAGAGCACAGAGGTGATGGGACCACCTGCAGCCTGGCCCAGAGCGTTACAGTTCTCTCTTTTTTCTTTGTTTTTAGCCCATCTCGTTACTGACAACTGAAGTTGAAGTTGCTTGAGGTAAACGTAATGCTTTCATATAAATAAATTTATAGGAATGTTTTTAATCTTTTTAAAAAAATCAAGACACAGGTAATTCTAACATGCTAAGTGGAAAAATCCAAGTACATAGATTATATAACATGCTTTTAATTGCATAGAATCTAGTTACACTGTTTGGCTAGAAAATGTGTGCTTATAGATATATGTAGATACACATACACAGTGACTATGTCGGGATGCATAAGGTATAAAGTTAGATATTTTTAAATATAGTAAAAATAATAAACTGATCTTTACATGTACATTGAGGGTTATATAATTGGGAAATTCTTATACGTGCTAACACACTGTTTTAGAATAAACACTTTTGTGAACATATATTTTCTTAACCTATGTCAGAAAGTAAACTCTGTAATGATGAGATGATTATAGAAGGCCAGCCTACCTGCCTCTTGAATAATTTTGTTTGCTGTAGTCCTTGGCCTTCTTTCTTTTCTGACTCAAAAGCAGTTTCTAAAATTATTTTTGATTTCCATTTCAGCTTCAAGACAGTCAAAGTGGGAAGATATCCGAGACTTTGCATAGTTTCTGAGTCTTTAGAACTTTCCAAGTTCAGAAGGAATCATGGTGGAAAATGTGGAGACTTGGGCAGGCACTGAGAAGCCGGCACCAGTGGTCTTGGGATTGACCTTGGTCGGGAATGCGCAGTCCTGGCTATAATCCATGTGTCCATCGCCAGTCGAGAATGACTCTCCCCTATTTTTTTAACCTTTTTTTACACTGAATTTCTATTAGACACTAAAATATATGGGGGTGGGAAGTGCTTGTTCCCCCTGGATCCATTTATCTTTGAGCCGGCTATTCAGATGTCATAGCTGGGTACCTAACTTACTTCCATATGTGGAGTGTGATAAACACAAGCCAGTTTACAGAAAAGATGTATTTTGTGTATAGGAAATTGTGTATATATATACCCTTTTACCACAGCCAGAGTTTTTTAAACAAATGAGTACTCTAGGTGTTTCTCCTAAATGAGGTGACTGTTGGGACGGGGTTAACTTACTGGTGTTGTAGAAAGGATTTCGTGTGCACCAGCAGTGTGTGAACCCTGCAGCAGGCATGGCCCAGCCTGCCTGGTTGGCAGAGAGACCTTGAGAGAAGGGAACATCACTCAGCCGGAAGCGGAACAGACGCCAGGACTGGCTCATGCTTTGGTGGCACTTTCTGATTTGTAAGGATGGGCATTACGTCCTGTGTCATCCGATTACCAGCGGGCTGAAAAAATGAGGTTCGAGTGTTGTCATGATTCTGAGATTTGAAATAAAGTGTGGATGAATGGAGCCTTTGGAGTTTGGTCCTTAAAAATACATAGAAGAGTAAAGTCAATTTGTTATGGGTTATTCTTGTCGGCTAAGACCTTCCCAAAAGCTATCAGTGAGAAAAAGCTGGCCAGGTCTAAGTGAACTTGTCCCTGCAGTTAGAGGTGTAGATCACAGCCCTGATTCATTTCACTGTAAAGGAGCTTGGGAAATGTGGCCTGAATGTGACTTCCTTCAGGAGCCCAAGTGGCCACTATGACTGTGATGAAGCTGTGCTCTGTATGTGTTAGCATCACCAGCCTCCAGGATGTAAGCGTACACAATGGAGAGTGGATGGAATGCTGGTAAACTGCTTCCTCAGCCAGCAGTCCTTTGGGAATCTCAGATTTCCAGGCCTAATGGCAGCGCTGTTTTCCCAGGCATGGTGTTGCAGACCTGCAGTGCAGCATATAGAAAGCATAGACAACAAGATGTCAAGTTCAAGACCAGCCTTGTGGTAAACAGCAGTCATCATACCGAGTTAGGTAACATTCGGTTGGTGCAGGGCTCTGCTATGTACATAACAGGATGTCCCTCTCAACCGGGCCAAGTGTTGTTGGCTGAGGATGGGCTGGCTCTCAGTCCTTCCTGTACACAGCATGGCCAGTTTTGGAGTTTTGTTTTTTTTCTCTCTCTCTCCTTTGTTGTTATACTCAGGGATTTTTGTTTGGTTTGTTTTGGTTTTCTATCTGTTTGTGAGTTTGTTTGGACATCTCAATCACTTGGATTCACAAGACTTTGGCATCCTTTAGATTAATGGAATCCGGGGCTTCCCAGAAAGGAACCATAACAAGAAATATTGGGAGTTCTAGGGCAGCAGACATGTGCAGAAATCTCTACTACAGAGCCCTCTTGTTGGTAAAGAAGGCTGCAGCCTGTGCTCCTACAAGAGGCAATTAATTGTAGAAAAAGTTCCCAAAGATGGAAAAATATAAACTACTCAAACCCACGCATGGGCGCACACACACACTTCAAACACAATAGAAAAGTTGAGAGAAAACCAGGCACAGTCCATGCATGCAAAGATGATTAGTGAATCTTGCAAATGCAGTCTGCAGATACTGAGAGCTGAAAGCGCTGTCCCTACCCTTCATCCTTTGTGCCTGTGGGCTCCTGCCTTAACTCCTAAAGCTCCCATTGCAGACATACAGGATGGCTTAACAATGAATTTCTTTTCCTGTGAGCCCTCTTGCCTTGGCTTGCAGATGGCTGCCTTCATCTAGCATCCTCACGGCTATTCTTTGGGTGTCTCAATTGCCTCTTATGGAACACCAGTCAGGTAGGATTATATCTCCCCGACAGTGTCATTTTAATCTCTAACATTTCAACTCCTTTCCTCTACATCTGCTGGCATCTCATCTGGCATCTCACTGGCATCTTTCTGACATCTCTCTGGTAGTCTCGCTCATACTCCCTGTCTTCCTTCTGTTCATCAGTATTTTTATTAAGCCAGTAGGCGGGACAATTATTTACAGTATAGTCCCATTACCCACAGGTCCTGAGAAATGTCTCTTTCTTTCCTCTCTGGTCTCTTGCCCTCTCTGCTTCCAGAGACGACACTGGGTTCTCTGCACTGGTATCTCTGCAGGATTTTCTCTCTGCGGCTTCCAGCTGCTGTTAACTTAGCTGAACAGTGTAGAATCACTGTTCATCTTTTGCTACAGAGCAAGGGCTAACATTGTGCCTGGAATGGGAGATTATGAGCAGAGTCTACAAAAAAAAAAAAAAAATGAGTCATGGGCTTCAGGAATGTCACTTAAATCAGTTCCCCCCCCCCTTCACTTTCAATAGAAATAAAGGCCTCACCTACTGTAAACAGATTGGTGACTACCCTAATTGTCATCACAGAGCTTTTATCCAGAAACTGATGGAAGCAGGTGCAGAGATTCACAGCCACGCACTGGTCCAAGCTCTCTGGGAGTCCTGAAGAAAGGGAGGGGGGATTGTATGAACCAGAGAGGTCAAGGTTATGATGGGGAAACCCACAGAGACAGCTGAGCTCATGGATTCTGGACCAACAGTTAGGGAACCTGCATGGAACCAACCTAAGCCCTCTGCATGTGTGTGACAGTTGTGTAGCTCAGTCTGTTTGTGAGGCTCCTAGCAGTGAGACCAAGACCTGTTCCTGGCATTTAGCTGGCTTTTGGGAAACTGTTTCCCATGTTAGATTTCCTTGACCAACCTTGAAGCGGGAAGAAGACCTTGGTTCTATCTCAACACGATGTGACACGCTTTGTTCAAACCCCTGGGAAGCTCCTTTCTGAATGGAGATGTGGAGGAGTCGATGAGGAGGGAAAAGATGAGATTCTGTGGGGGGCGGGAGACAAGAGGAGAGAGGGAAACTGAGCTCGGCATGTAAAATAAATGGGAAATATTTAATTTCAAAAGGAAAGGAAAAAATGGCCACTCTGTAGAGAGTGTTGTAAAGATCCGGGGCTAGGAAAGTGGTCTGGCAGTTAAGACCCCTTGCTGCTCTTACAGAGGGCATGGGCTCAGTTCTCAGAATCCATGTGCTATTTCACAGCATCCAGAAGTCCAGTTTCATAACACCTATTTCCGACCTCTAGGGATATCAGGCATGCATACGGTTAACAAATATAAATGCAAGCAAAATGCTCATACACACAAAATGAAGCGCACATATTTTTTAAGGATATGCAGAAATCCACTATGGAGGGCTTTGAGCAGTATGCCACACCGCATAGGACTGTGACTAGGAGAAGATTAGCAGCACCTGGATATTATGTAAATCCAGTTGAAGGAAACTTGAAAACTACAACAGACAAGTCCGGAGGAGGGTTGTCCAGAGGGTGATTTAGGTGACAAGATTTTGCTAAGTTTGGCTTTGTGGGGAGAACAGTGGACGGCCAGTAGGAGCATGGGCCTTGGGGCCTCTGCACAAGATACAGGAAGTGAGCTGGGAAGCAACCAGGATTAAGACATTTCCTTGAGTGACATTTAAAAGTATAGTCCTTCCTGTGAGGGCAAGTTTAGAGAGCTAGTGCAAGCTTAGAGCTTGGGAGGGATGAGCAGTCACCAGGGTATCATGGATCAGAGAGAGATCCCAGAGTTCACGTGGCAAGGCAGAAGCCAAGTCTGTTTCACCTTTGTATTCTCTTAAAGGCCTGTTTCTGTCCATTTCACCGTGATTGCTGGACAATGGCGCATCGACGACCCTGCCTTTTCTCCGAGTGCTGACTTATCTCTTCACAGCTTCTGGTTGCTCACACCACCACCACCTGAGAGGTTTTGGTCACAAGTAGATAGTAGCCCATCCAGTATCTTTTTTTCAGTCAGATCATAATGCTCGTCCCAGCACTTACAGAGACCACCAGATGAGAAGGTTATGAGACATGAGTCTCCTCCATTGGTAATCTTGTGTCCTGAACAGCACAGTATTAACTAACTGTAAAGTGGATCTCAACACTCCCATGGCTGTGGCCCGTGTCTCCCGCTAAGAGAAAGCAACTCTCTGACCCTGTGCCACATACTTCCACATTCCAGTAGTAGCCACCAGATGGCAGCAGAGCACCAGATTTTTTTTTTTTTTTTTTTTTTTTTTTTAATTTTGCTAGGCCTAAGGAGCAAGTGCCAGAATTAAAGGGTCTTTTTGTTCACCCTTAGACAGGCACCACTAATCCTGGAAGAGTATTCCAATCGCCAGGGCAAGCACTAGAAACCCATTTGGTGGCTCATTGTGTCAGCCACCAAATCGCTATACTTAGTCGATTAATGGTATATAGACCCCAGCCCTTAAAGGATGCACGTTCTTCCCATAGGCATTCTTAAAGGATCCCAAAAATGCCTCTCCAAGCTTCAGGGACAGCTTTCTAGTTAGTTTTGATAGTCGAACTTCACACAGTGTACAATCATCTGGGAAGGGAATTGAAGTGAGAGGCTGTCACGATCAGGTTATCCTGTGGGCATCCCTATGAGGGATTTCCTTAATTATGATTGATGTGAGAATAGCCACCCTGAATGTGAGGGTATCATTTATTGGGCTGGGTACTAGACTGTATAAAACAGAAAAAAAAATAGAATGGAGCACTGGTACTCAGGCACTCTTTGCTCTCTGTTGCTAAGTCAGGATACTAAGTGACTAGCTCCCTCAAGCTTCTACCTCTGTGACTTCCCAGCTGCAGTGGGCTGTAACCTGGGACTACGAGCTGAAACAATCTCCCCTTCCCCAGGTTGCATTCTGTCTGGTTATTTTATCACAGTGACAGAAATGGACCAGAGAAGTGGAAATGGGGATAATTAGATCCTGGGGACACAGGCCAGCAGGCAGTACTCAGTCATCAAAGGCAAGGTGGAAGGAGAGACCTTAGGGACAGCATGGCCATCAGAAGCAGCTGGCTCAAGTGACCTATGTATTGATTAGTTCATGGTGATTCTAAGAGTAAAAAAAAAAAGGGAAGCCCACAAAGTTCTTTACCTGTATAATCAAGAAATGTGGTGATATATTTACTTCATGTGGGAAAAGGGCATAAGCAGTCCTTTCGGGGACCACTAGGCACAGGCTCTGAGCAGATTCCAAACGCCACTATGGCCTCCCCACTCCCTTCTCTACTCCAGGTCAAAGCAGATGCTAACAGAGGTCAAAAGACTCATGGAGTTCCAGCTCACACCCAACTCCCAGTAAGTTCCGTGGGGTCCTGATCGTACCTAGTAATAATTTCAGAAGTTCCAGGGGCATCTTCAAAATGTGCATGTCAGCGACTCCCTGAACCCTCACACTGATTAAATGCTTCAGTGTGTCAATGGCCCCTTAGCGCTCACCTGGTCGGAATGGGGGTGTTGCTTTCATGAGAGAATCAGGGAGAAGTCCCCGGGGGTCTCTTGCATGCTCTCTCACACAACTCCTTGCCTCTCTTGACTGGCAGGCCAGTGAACCCCGCAGCTCCATCTGCTTCTGCCTTCTGCCTCTCCAGTATGTGTATGACAAGTGTTTTGGTTTTTTTTTTTTTTTTTTTTTTTTTTTTTTAACTGGGTTTAAACTCAGGTTCTCATGTTTGCTTGGCAAGCACTTCACCAACTGGTCCACCTCTCCAGCTTAAGAACATGTTATGATTTTTGTGTGTGTCATATGCTGGCAACTTTGTGGAACTTACAGAATCTGTCTATAGGCTCATTTAATTTCTAAAGATAACTCTCTTGAAATCAGGCCTTTCCTGTGCAAACCAGCCACTCTTGTCAATCTAACTCACAATCCAAGCCAATTTCCCCCTTCGGAAATCATCCCAGGGACAGCTAGATCCCAAACCCAAATCTGCTTCAGTTCATTCTACAGCGGCTGCATCCCCCTATCTTTGAATTCCCCCCAGAAACAACTAAGGCTGTGGCCTAACATTCCTCCGCCTGCCCATTTGCACCTCTTCCATCACCAAGGCTTTTCATACACTACTGCAGCCCTGTGTGGTATGGCATGCCGCCTCTCATTATCGGCTAAGTGATGGAGCCATATTTTTGTGGCATTAGTCTCTGTGAGACTTCTCAGTCAGCCTCATAAACTGTTGGCACCAGGGTGGCTCAGTGTCCCATGGAAGGCCAGCATCTATCTGCTCTTGCTTCAGTCAGTGACTTATCCATCAGCAAGCTCTTCCTAGAAGGTGTGCTTATGGTATGGATGTGACCATTTTATCCACTCCTTGACAGGCCAGGAGAGGACTGCAGATTCTTACTCCATAAGGGTAATGCTTTGTCATTAGACAACGTATGATTCGAGAAAACACCCTGTTAGATGTGAGATGAAGAGGCTTCTGGGACTTCCTGGAGAGAGGCAGGATGTGGAGTGGTTCCTCTGGAAATCTTCGAGGACAATGTGAGCCATGACCTGGCATAGGACACTGACAGGGGGCACCATAGAAGAAGGCTCTGGAGATGGACATCCTTGCCTAGAGCAGGATTCTCTATTTGATAATCTCCCCTTACTCTAGCTGGCAAATGGTCCATGGTAAATTAGGGTCCCCTTATGCAGGCAATCCATTGGGGGCTGATGCTGGCTTTCTTAGGCCTCTGACCTTCCTGTCCACTGGAGTCATCCCCCCATTTAATCCCTAGTGGTTGGGAACCTACTCTAGGACGCTCCCAGTAGAAAGCAGTGACTCCTAAACCTAAGAACACCTGTCTTTGCTGGTGCCTGCCCTGATGTTGCCATTAGTCCCTTGCCCAGGAGACCTCACATTTTTGGGTGTAAGTGGCCCTGAGCCTCACAATAAAACAAAGGGAGAAAGCATTTATTCCTGTCCTCTCTGCTGCACCTGGAGAGTGTTTCTGTTCTGAAATAGTTTGTCAATCTCTTGGCCAGTGTTCCAGGGCCTCCTGACCCCACAATTTATCAGCATGTTAAGACGTTCATCTTACAACTAAATTGTTCATATATCAGAATGCTGCAAACTTTGTCTCTCGGGGCAGACCCTAGTCACCGGGACAACCAGGAGCTTAGCAGGTAAAGGCTCAGGAAAAAAAAAAAATGGTACAGAAAGGAGACAAAAAGAAAGAAAAAATGAGTGAGAGGGAGGGAGGGACACAGAGGGAGGGGGAGGAAGGGAAAGTGAGAGGAAGAAGGAAGGAAGGAAGGAAAAAAGGAACGGAGGAAGGAAATGGTCACCACCTTTTCAACTGAAAAGAAAATGACAGACCCAAGGATGATCTTTTTTCTGAGGGATGCCCTGGAGGCTGCGTGTAGGTACGGCTCCTTTTCCTCTGCCTCCCCATTTCTCTCATGGCTCCTTTCCAGCACATTCACCACTTGAAGATTTGGCCAATGCATTCTTCTCGTCTCTCTCAACAGCATGGTTTGCAACCTTGGCCTCTGCCTTCAGAGGGGTGCAGTATGACCATCCAGGACACCACGGGGTCCTCACCAGCTTGCTCATCACATATTACCTTTAACTGTCTGTCGTAATGGCCTCTACCTTTCACTGGGCACGCTTCTCAATAATATTCTCCTCCGTGGAGATTTATGGACACACAAGCAGAATATTCACTGAGGGTTGGGCATTCTGATGGTAATAGATACCTTAATTTAAATCATTTCAAAGGAAAGGTCAGGGCTACCTCTTGAGCCTTTGAGGGCCCTTCACTCTAAGCTTACATGCCTTATCAACTTCTCGTGCCTCCCAAGAGCTACTATGTGACTAATGGTTCTGATATAAGAAACTACCCAACGGCCATAGAAACACTTCAAGATATGAGAACAATATGAGTCTCTGAACACATTGTATATATACCCAAGAAAGAAGCAGTTCATAACATGGAGAGACGACCTACAGAATGAGCAGAAATCTTTCCTCATTGTCTATCTGGCAGAGACTCATTCTCAGAATATAATAATAATAATAAAAGAAACTAGTAGAATTAAATATCAGAAACCAAGTAATCCAATCAATAAATGGGTAAACAACCCAAACAGACTCTTTTCAAAAGAGAAATTATAATTGACAATAAATACATGGGGGAAATGCTCAGCATGTACAGCCATGAGGAAAATGAAACTTAGAACTATAGAATTTAGAATTTAGAACTCCTCAAAGTATGGTGGGATTCTGTCTTTCCATCACCTCATTGGTTGTCATCCAGAAACCAAACACGAGTGCTGGTGAGGTCTGGAAGGAAAACAGCCCTGATATTCTATTGGTGAGATAGCTGATTGGTGCATCTATTATGGGAACCACCATATCTATATCTATATATAGTCAAAATATATCTATTTTGATTTCTATATAATCAAAACTAAAATTAGACCTTTTATATGATCCAGCAGCTACTCAGGGTATAAACCTGAAGAAAGAAGTCAGTATATAATAGAGACCCACATATCCATGGGTAATGTGATATCGTTCATGGCAGCCAATTTATGGTATCAGTATGGATACTCAGCAACAGGGAAGTCAACATGGAGTCTTATTCAACTATAAAGAATGGAATCGTGTCATTTTCAGAAAAGTAAGTGTACCTGAAGATAATCTTCTTAAATGGAATTGGAAAACTCAGAAATAAAAGCATTACATGTTTCCTTCCACATTAATGGAATCTGCTCAATGAAAAAGTCAAAAAACAGAAAGGGGCCCATTAAGACAGAGAAGAAAGACCAGCAGTGGTGGGGACAGAAGAGATAATAGAGGGCAAATATTTTTTAAAGAACATTATATAAATATGTGAAATGTCACAATAAAGTTCATCATTTTGTGTGATTAGTGTAGACTAATAAAAATCTAAAAGCTTTGCCATTAAAAATAAAATGCCTCATGTTGGCTAGCATTAAAACAGTAACACCTGGCTGTCCACAGCCTTTCCTGAAAGTACAGATAGTTTCAGACCCAACCCATGACGCTCCCCATCCTGTTGCCCACACACAGCACAGTTCCTAGGATTTTCAAGGCAGGATGGAGTAGAGCTGAGCCTTCTAGCACATTTCTAGAAGAGCAAGACTTCTTTGGTGCTGTCTCTAGTCAGATGCTATGATGTTTGAGGAGGCTACCTCTCCTCTAGACCTTGCAGTTACCTGAGGAGCCTTTTTGGGTTGGCTGTCTGAACACTGATGAGAGGCCACAGATTGTGGCTATTCTTGTCATCATGTGTCATGGAGCTCTACACAAAATGGCTTCTTTGGGCTCTTAGCTAGGATGTCTCTTATGAAGGGCAAAACCCGGAAACAGTTCACTTGGCTAAACCTAAAACACTCATCTTCATATAGGTCACCAGCCTAGCAAGCGGCTCTGTCTTGCCATTTATTATAAACCATCAGATTGTCACTTACCATTTTTTCTCTTCAGGTTGAAAAACATGGAGAATTTTCCACCTCCCAGATACTCAACATATAAATTAAAATTACACGTCTCTACATGTATCAGGCCCGCCCCCATGGAGTTTCTGTTTTTACTAGGACTAAATCTTTATGAGTTTTCCATCTTGCCATTATCCCTCAATAGCAAAAGGGCCAGAAGAACCCACTCTCCTATGTCTAATTAATGATAAATTTCCAGTAGCCAAGTGTGTGACATATTCAAATCTCAACTTTTACCAAAAATGACAACCCAAACCCCTTAGTCTACCTACGGACTATTCTGGTTAACTGTTGACCTGATTATTTCTCATTTGGATGTTTTTGTTGGTTTACAGTATAGAAGCCCTGGTCCTTTAGAAACATCACAGCTTTGCCAAAACATTGAACAGAAGCACAAATAAGAAAACCTACAGAATAGGAGAAAATCTTTGCCAGCTACTTATATCACACGGGATTAAAATCCAGAATATGTAAATATACAGAACTCAAAAATCATAAACACAGAAATTAATCCAATCAGTAAACATACAAACAAACTGAATAGACCCTTTACAAATACTGAGATGACTATCAGTTCTAGTAGGGGTGCTCTTGGAAGGCCATCTCAGACCACATGACTCCAAGGCTTTCCAGCGATATGAATATGAAAACTATCACCACCTAAGAGCCAGGCATGGGCGAAATCTGTTAGATCTTGAGGACAGGAGTCACATCAAAATCATGTTGGCATTCCCTTGAATGCCTAATATTCCTCCTTGCCCAGAAAACTGACTACATGACAAAACCCACTAACTTTTACCCCCAGGCCAAGTTTCTGTGGGCTCCTAAGAGGGATGTCCCCACCTGTGGGACCCCAGGCTTTCTCCAACCTAGAGTTAGCCTCTGTGCTGTCATCTGAAATAAGCCTACCTTATTGTCCACTACCTTCTTGAGGGCGGAGACTGTAGCAGTACTGACTATATTCCTGTTAGCCAATAGCAGGCATTTCCTGGGTAGTCTTTAAACAAACTGAGGAAGGAAACAGTGATTGAGTAGTGGAATGAATGAGGTCTCACAGTATCAGGACCTGCTCTTCTTACCCCCGATCTTTCTGAAGTGGCACCCTACATTCTCTGAGTCCTTGTGCCTTTCTTGGTCTTTTCAGCATTGTTTCTGGGGGTCTCACCCCAACATCTTCAGTGTTTATGCGAAGAGCAAGGTCACATGCCAACTTGCAAAGTGACAGTCTCACCACAGAGACAGGGTCACTTATCTTCCCTTTCCACCTTTTCAGAATAGCAACCAGAAATTTTGCTAACACATGGATAAGAGGGAAATTCAAATAGGAGACTCTAGAGCTATCTTCCACTCCAAGAAAATACGATGGGCATTTTGTACATGTATGTTTCTGTGTTCTATGCCATCAGACCATATGTGTGCACGTATGTGTATATAATTAGATTCAGAGATAGATAGGCTATGAAAAAATACTAAAACATGCAGACTCCTTTAAGGAACATTTGCTACTAAAAATAATTTACTTTTAAAAAATCTGAGATGGTATTTTAATTTTAATTTTTAATTTAATTTAGGGTAAAATTTATCATAAAATAAAACTAGCTAACAACCTATTCCCACCACCTCCACAATCACAACTACCTCCATCACCACTTCCACTGTCAGGAAATCTTTTCCAGAAAGAAGAGTAGCATTGGTCATAACTGTTTCGTGAGAAAAAGCTAAGCTGTCTTATTTGAAATTATTGGTATTTTTTTAAGCATTGTAACCTGCAAAGCCCCCCCCCCCATTATTTTATTATTCTAAAAACAAAGCTAAAGTTTTTTTAGACTGATTCAGAATCTGAAGCAAGTGAACGTAACAAAAGGAGTTAATACTAAAAGTTTCCATAAAGTCCGTTTCCTGGAAGGTGAGGGCGGGATGCTTTCCAGTTCACAGCTGTGGCATCAACACTGTCTCTGGCTGCTCTGGAAAAAGAGAGACTTTAGCAGCAGGTGTCTTTTGATTTGCTAACCAGGCATTCGGAAGTGTGGAATGCACATTCTCCTCATAGTTCCAACAGGAGTACCAGCTCACTAGAGTTCACTGATTGTTTAATCAGCCCCCTGTTACCTCTGACACTGAGTAAAGTTTCAGGGTACTTATCTGGCCAATGCATTGATTATGTTTTAATGCAGCAAATCAGGGTTTTCTTCTTCTGTTCATGAGGTCACTTCTTTAGAAGGGGGTTGATTTTTTGGGGGAGTCTAGCTTGACAGTATTGCCCTTAGCCAAGCTCACCTGAGAGCCCAGACACACCCACTCACACAATCTCTGGTGGCAAGTACTGTAAGTCAAGGAGTGACGTGTAGTAACAGACGTGCGAATAATACCAGCTTTGAATGGGATAACGTCTTCCAGCGACCAGCCTGGATGAAAGGGGCATTCAGTCACCAGCCTTCGCTGGTGGGCAACTAACTACCAACTCTTTAGTAATATTCACTGTGTTCATTCATTGCTCAGTTCTACCAAAAGCCAAGCTGCGTTTGTCATTTAAACTCCTTGATAAAGAGTTTACCAATAACTACTAGAAATAGAGTTCCAATCTAATTAGAAACACCACATTCAAAGGACAGAGATACCCTCAAAACACCTACTGTGAGAAGGACAGAGATACTCTCAAAACACCTACTGTGCAATAATTCAAATGCTTGTTTTCAAAGAAAACAGCTTAAGATCTCATTAGGAGCCCAAAGAAACAGCTGAGCTCCAGGAAAGACTCTAGTGGGGTGGGGTGGGGAGGGGGCACTGGAGAAGCAGATGTACAGTTTAGTGCATGCTGGGGCCAAGATTCCCTATCCAGATGAATCTAGAATGAAACTCTACCTCTGACAGGATGACCTTTGTGAGTGCCCTCTGGCGACCTGAAGGCAAATATTTTCAAATGAGATTCCAATACAGAGAATTATCTCTTCCTTAGCCCCTGGGGCCCATAGATTCAGCTGCCCACACAGTAAATCCACCTGGATTCAAACAAACAAGGAACTCAGGAACAGGTTTCGGCAAAACAGCCATTTATTCTCCAAATATTCATAGACAGCCAGGTGGGGAGTGATCAATTTAAGGATGCTTAGAGTCCTGGGTTTAAATGCTTGCCTGGTCTGTAAAGCCAGACCCATTTACTATTGCCAAGTGCCAATTTCTCCATACATAAAATGGGAGGAGCCACTGGAGACCGAGAATATGGCAGGCACTAGAGGAAACGGGCTCAGGACTCGGCAGCTACAATTAAACGGCACGGTCCTTCTGCTCTTTTCATAGAGGCCACCGCTGGGATGCTTGCCTCACCCTTACAAGGCTTGATCGGCACTTTGATCACGGCCACTAGGTGGGAAGGATTCCTGAGGCAGAAGGGTCATGGTAAATGCAAACTCTTGCTCCCTGGATTGCGGTCACACTTTCCCTCCAGGAACTAGCTCACTCTGAGGGGCGTGGCTGGGAGGGGTAGGAATAAAGCTCCACAAGTATGTGAGTTATAAAAACTCAGCCGGCTTAGGCTCCTGTATAAATAGCCCAGCCTGCACCCTGGCTGTGAGGAGTGGAAACCTACACTCCCTGGCACACCTAAACCTGCATACTCACAGAAAGGTAAGCCTGGGTCTAAATATTTCTTTAACACACACACACACACACACACACACACACATTTGTTGTTGCTGTTGTTACTGTGTATGATTGCAGGGATCGGGACTTATATGGATGAGAGCAGGGGATATCTTGTAGGCGTTGATTTTTATCTTCCACCTTTACATGGGTTCCGGGCACTGAACTCAGGTTCAATTGACTCAGGTCATCGGGTTTGCGTGGCAAGTACCTCTATCTTCAGAGCCATCTTGTGAGCCCCCTTAAAAGTTGCTTTACCTGCCACACTTCTCAGCTGCTAGACCTCCCTGGGATCTGGATCAGATTACGGAGCCATGAAAACTATATTACAATGTTACGAGAAAGGTCTCTCCTTGGTTCATGTAGGCTCTTGATCAACCTCTCATTGCTTTAGCCCAAATTCTTTAAGGGTCTTGTCCTTTTGCAGCTGGGCAGGTGATCAGAGTCCTGGGCAGAAATGAGTTCATGGCCATTTCCTGGACTTTCTCCACTTTTCAGAAAAGATCTCCTTTTTCTTTAAAAGCATAGATGATACGAACTGTCCGGTCATTATGTTTGATGCTGCACCAAACCTTGTACAGAGCATTGTTTTATTGTTTCTTATTAACATTTTTTTTGAAGGAAGAATAAGCATGAAAAGCTAAAATGAATAATAAGCACTGATAGGGAGACTCGCTCTGGCTTCCGACCTGCTCTGCCCACCAAGTTGCCCTGGGCAACTTGCTTAGGAGTCTGAGCCTTGACTGCCCCAGGGGTTCCCCTGGGGTGCAAGGTTCTCCTGTGGATTGAGAGGGGTGAGACAAATGCTGGCAAATGAATGTGGGCTTCTCTCTGCCTTTACCTAGAACTTTCTCTCCTACCTCGTAAAAACCATATCGCTTAATGTACCTTTGGAAGTCATTTTATTTGTTTATTTTAAAGCATGAAGTAAATATTTCCTGTATGCCTGGCACTGTGCCACTGTACTCAGGCATGATCCCCACCTTCAGTCTTGCGATCTAAATCAGAAAGTCTTTCCTCTCCATTCTATCTCCCTTGTCCCCATCAAGTTCAGTGCCCCCCCCCCCATCTTTTTGCCTTTCTGGGCTCTTCCTCGTGAATTTCCCCCTCTGTTCCCACGGCTACACCCAGCCCAATGTGTCGAGCTCTGTGCATGTTCAGCTCTGCATCAACACATCTTTCATGACACTTCTATGACTCCTAGTACATCCTTTCCTACTTGGTAATCAGGGATGCCCACGTAGATGGTGGGGTAGAAACCCAGCCCTCTTGGGAGCTGGAAAGGGGATCAATGATTAATTCAGCAATTCAACAAATTTAATAATTTAAATTTCCAAGAATAAACTGAGGGCTGAGAAGGGATAAGGTCCCTAGTTGGTGCTATTTAAATTCCTCTGTGTCTTGTAAACTCTTTAAGACACCTGTGGTTTTCTCATTGTGATAATGTGCAGAATTTACTTATGTTGTGGGTACTCAATGTTTGTCGCATGAGTAGATGAAAGGCTGAGAATATGAGAAAACGCAGAAATAGTGAACAAACGGAGGAGGGTCACTAACTTTTATTTGAAGTGGAAATGAGAGCAGGCAGGCCACTTGGCAGACCTTAAAGTGGGCAAACCTGTGTTGAGGGAGGCAGCTTGTGGTCCTGACCCATTGGTTACTGCCACTCACTCACCCACCTTTGTCAAACAGGTGTCCACCCAGCCGAAGCCATGAGAATCCACAGCCTCCTCCTGTTCTCCTTCCTTCTTCTGGCCTCTCGGGTGCTCTCAGAAAAGGTCAGAAAGCAAGCCCAGGATGCACCACAAAACATAACCGCGGAGGGTACATCTGCTCTTTTGGGCAAGGCCCAGAATAATCAGAGAAGCCGAACATCCAAATCCATGACCAACGGCACATTTGTTACCAAAGACCAAGCCACCTGTAGATGGGCTGTGACTGAGGAGGTGCCGGGCATCAGCCTGAAGGTCCAGTGCACTAAAGCAGAACATGAGCTTTCTTGTGTTTTTGCTGGAGACCCAGCTGGCTGCCTAAAGCAGAACACAGACCAGATCTACTGGAAACAAATTGCCCGTGCACTTCGCAAACAGAAGAATATATGCACCAACCCTAAAAGTGTCCTGAAGACTAGAGTGTGCAGAAAGAAGTTTCCAGAGTCTAACCTCAAACTGGTAAACCTCAGTGCAGACGGGAACATGAAGCCCAGTAAGGGGAAAGCAGAGGCCCCCCCACCGGAGTACAATAAAGTCCAAGAAGCTTCCTCCGTGGAGCCAGACAAGGTCAAAGAGGACACTACCCCCAGTTCAAATGTGACCCAGACTATGACCATCAAAGATCTGGAGTGTCTAGAGGACCCAGATGTGCTCAACCAGAGGAAAGTTGCCCTGGAGTTCTGTGGGGAATCTTGGAGCTCCTTATGCAATTTTTTCCTCAATATGTTACAGTCTACATCATGCTAATGTTAGAGAGAGCAGCCTAAAACATGGGAGCCCCAGTGTTTGCTCAAAGCTCTCCAAGTTCCCCACAAGATACAAACTTTTGTGCTACGGACTGCAGTGAAGTATTTAAATAGTTTTTGTAAATTTTGGTTTTTGTGTTTTAGAATTTGCTGTTATTTTTTATTTTTTTCACATCTTTGGAATGACTCTTTTACCTCAGTGTATTCTTCCATGGACCATAAAGCCAGGCGCATATAAATCCAAGTGATAAATCCAAGTGGTAATTTCTATGCAAGGAATTTGGGGCTGTATTTACCAGGATAATAAAGTTCTGGGCATTCTCAGAAATACCATAACAAAGCGCCATTTACTTTCTATACTTTCTGTTCTGAAAGTGCTTGTCAGGCTCATTGTCAACAGGCCTCCAGATGTGAGCAGATGAAATATGTACGGTTGTCTTTAGGGTCCATCTGCCCTACCTTCTCCCCTCAGACAATCCATTCCATGTTTTCTTTGTATCCACTACCTTGCATTGTTTAATGTTTATTGAAAACTAACCACCAGGATCTGCTTCATGTGGGATCCCTATGCCTGGTGTCTTGTAATGACTTGTCAAGGTGTAACAGATGGTGGAAGAAGAGGCAGTGATTCCTCGGAACCAGGAACATTTTAAATTAATTTATTATTATTATTATGTAAGGTTACATGCACGCCATAGTGTGCATGTGAATGCCAGAGCACACCCCTATAGGGCTGCTTTCATCTTTACACAGATCCCAGAGGTGAAACATCAGCCCTGTCAACCAAGTTTTTTTACCCTCTGGGCCATCTCACTAGCCTCAGGACCTAGGAACTACATAGATCATAGGTTTGAGGACCCAAGTCAGGACTTCCCATCCCATTCCCCCCATTGGGGACAGAGGTCTGGTCAGCAATGCCCTGTGATAAGGGCTGTAACAGGAGGAGGTAAGTGCTGATGGAGAAGCAGTAATGTGTTGACCTTCACAGGGAAGCAATGGTAGAGCTGGGCTCTGGAGAGAGCGTATTTAAGGATGAGATGGAGGGGCTGGAGTGATGGCTTGTCACTTAAGACCACCGGCAGCTCTTCCAGAAAGTCCGGGTTTGATCTCCAACACCCATATGGCAGTTTATAACCATCAGTAACTCCAGTCCCAGGGGATCCAACACCTTCTTCTGATTCACAGATGTATACGCAGGGGAAAAACACTCAAACATACAAAAATAATAAAATCGTATTGATACTTTAAAAATAATGAAATGAAGTACATCAAGACACACATTCAACATGACAGTACATGTTACAGCAAAGGTATGTGGAAGTCCCAGATGCTGGGTGTGGTCAGGGGGCTGGGATGACATACGTAGTCAGGACTGCTCTGAGCGGCATAGATGGTAGTAGAAAAAAGGAAAAGTCATTTTGGAGTCCAGAGCTGAGGAAAAAGTACTTCCCACTGCCTTAGTACGCTCCTCCCAGTAAGGAAATGAAAGAATCAAAGTTAGTAAAGGCGGGTCCTTAGTATTCATGCTGGTGGCAGAAAGGAATGTCAGGTCTGAGGCCTTTGCTACTATCACTCTGCCAGGACACACGTTCAAGAGCGTAGGAGGCTTCATGGGGACAGCAGGAGGACATCGGCAACTTTGCAAGGCTGACAAGAGTCATGGGACTTTACAATGCTTGTGACAACATGATACAAGCTCACGCCACAGAGAGGGAGGTAGGAAAGGCATCCCCACCCTAGCTGAGGCGCTGTCAGCCGTTGAGAGGTGCAGGGAGGGGGAGTTTTCTCTAAGGGTGGGGCCCTCGGTAGGTCAACCATGTTCCAGCAGTATGAGGACACCACAAATTGGGCTTGATGGCAATTTAAAAAAAAAAAAAAGACACAGAGTTGGGTGGATGGGGAAGTGAGTGTATCTGGGAGTCTGGGGGAAGGAGAAATAAGTATGATCAAAATAGATTGCACAGAATTCTCAAACAAGAACAAAAAGAAGTCACTCCAGCTTGCTATAGGCCTGGTTCTGTGCCAAGACTCTCCCATAACGATGTTCATTTCCTCACTGTCTCATTCATGTAAATGTGGTTTATGGTGGTTGGATTGCTACTGGGTGTGCTCCAGGTGTTGGGCACACAGAAATGTACCATGGATAGCTATTCTGCTGTTATAGCTCTTACTGATGGGGAGAGTGATGATGAGTTAGAGAGGGAACGAGAAGTTGGGAGGGGTTCTGGTAGAAATGAAACATGGTAACTCTTACACTTCTGCTCAGGGACCTCGCTCTGGAGGTGCAACGAACATAGATCTAGACAGAGGGATGACGCCAGGTGATATTCACTGTTAAGAGTAAACAGTCTGACATCACAGGTGATTTCTTTGTTCTCTGCTAAGTTTACACTGTTTTCCAGGCCCTCCTCCAGACTCAACAGCAGGGACAACAGAAAATGTATCTTTGTGGGGATATTTTCATATATGATAAAAACAGTGGAGATATCAGAGGGATTTACTCACAGTCAGTCTAGGAGAATCAGACAGTGGTAACTCACACCTTTAATCCCAGCACACAGGGAGTATCCTGGGAGTGGTGACCTACGCCCTTGATCCAACCTGAGTTAAGATCATCTTAGTTTACAGAAGGAGTTCCAGGCTCCCAGGCAGACAGTGGTGATGCCACGCCTTAACTGAGCAAAGAAAATACTTAAGGCAGACATAGAAAGAGCAGGCAGAAGAAGCCAGGAGGAGTGAGGTTGAGGAGGTTGGAAGACAGCTGGGTAAGATCTGACTGTGGTTGGTGTTTCTTCTCTGATATCTCCACCTTTCCCAGAGATTTGGCCCTGAGTTTCCTTTATTCCTGCAACATACCTTCATCTTTATGATGTATTCCAGGACAGGGACTATACTCGATGCACTAACACTGGAGTGTCATCACAAGATGGGGTCCTGGGCCTGGCTTGAGAACCTAACTGTTGTGTCTCAGACCCTAGGACAAATGGCAGAGGTGCCTATCAAGTGGACCTGGCTGGCAGATTCTCCAAGTGTCTCTCACTCCCTACCTGTTACAGGGTCCTCCTGGCTTGCATACCCTGTCCCTTACCCTGAACTCACCAGCCCAGGAGGGCTGGGCTGCTCTTCCCTTTGTAATCCAACCGTTTTGGTTATCCACCCCATTTTGTACCTTTGACCCACTCGTCTGCTGCACCTGGCTCCCTTCTGTTTCCTCTTCCTTCCCCTGTCCTCACATGGCTCAGGGTCATGTCCACTGTGGACTCTCCCAGATGTTTCTGCCTCTGGCTAGGCTCTCCCTTTTACCTATAATGAACTTTCTCCTCCACCATACTCAGGAGCAGTCATGTCCACTCCTTTTACTCATCCACTAACCACCAACATCAGGAACTGAACCAACTTCCCTAGACTCTCCCTGCATTAGCTCCCATGTGAACATGCACTTTTAAAGATTGGCCCTGAACATGGGGCCCTGTTGGGGTGTGGGACTTCAGGAGCTGGGGCTTAGTGGCAGTGAGTTGGATGACCAGGGATGTGTCTTTCAAGGGGGACATTCAGAAGCCAGATTCTTCTTTCACTTTGCCTTCTGGCTGGCATCTGATCCCATCATGATGAGATGGACTGCCACAGACCCTACAGGACAGGGCCCAGGGGTCATAGAGCAGAACTTATCAAACCAGGGACAGAAACAATCTTTTTCTGTTGCTGTATTGTAGAGTGCTTGCTTAGTGTACATGTGACTCTGGGTTCAATCCCCAGGGCCAAAGCAAAATAAATCATCCATTATCCCCTCTTGTAAAACCGGATTGTACAAGGAGGAGAAAGTTCTGGAAAGAGTTCTCTTTGATGGTGGGAATCGATTTCTCTTTAACTTCAGATTGACTTTAGTGACCTTATTGTTTATTTGCAGTTAACTGTCCTTTGAGATGTAGCTTCAGTATGTAGCTCCGGCTGTCCATCAACTTAGTCCGTGCCTCAGGCTAGCTTCAAACTCAAAATCCTACTCCCCCAGCCTCCCCAGGATTGGGAATTTGGGCATGTATCAACATGCTTGTCTTAGTGTTATATTTTTAATGATGACAGCGACATTGCCCTCATTCTTTTATTTAATCCCTCAACAGCCTTGCCTGACAGGACTTCTCAGCCTCATGTCCCCAATGAAGGGACTGAGACTTGGAAAAGCTGAGGCGCTTCTGAGAGCCAGGAAACAGTAATGCAGAGTCACCCGCTTTAGGAACTCATGAGTCCTTCTAACTGGGGAGCTTGAGGGTTTTCTTCACGGGGTAAGACTGATAGTTACGTTGTTCAGACATCAGCCAAAGCTGGGTAGTAACAGAATCAATCAGTGCCCTTCCCATGGGAAACCCCCCTTCTACAAAGAGAACATTCCAGAAACTCACACTTGCAATTGTGTTAAACTTCTCATCCTAATCACACCCTGAGGGAAGGTTTTTAAATTTTAAGGAAAAAAAAAATAAGCAAAAGATAGTTCAGGCTTTATGTTGGAGTCTACCCAAATAGCCACTGTGTAGTTTCTCTGAGAACTTTCTGGATATAAAATAGAGAGTGCCCTCCCCCTGCCTGTCTGTGTGTGTGTGTGTGTGTGTGTGTGTGTGTGTATGTGTGTGTGTGTGTGTGTATGCATGCGCGAGCATAGTGTATGTGTGAGAGAAACAGAGAGAAAGAGAGACAGAGACAGAGGGAGAAGTAGAGTGATATTAAAGATATGATTTCCCTTGATTGTAACAGATAAAAAGCTGGTAGGTTTATAAGGGGAGCTAGCTGGAGGCATGCCTGTACCCCCTACAGCCATTAGGAATAGTAGTATCTGTCTCCCCCATAACCCAGCAGGAGGGCCCCTTCCCTCCAGCATCCCAATTCTGTGTGGTAACTCACAACACTAGTGCAGACTTGAATGGCTGAAGTCAGGCACAGCTCATTTGGCCACCTTCCCATCCACCTTCTTTCATAACCTCCCCTCTAAATTGCTTTTGGCAGAGTAAGCAAGAGATACAAAGTGTCAGAGGTTTAAACTCCCACACAAGTACAAGTTCAACCCCCTCTGGTGTCTTGGTTTTCATAATGTCTCTATCTTCCTGGACAAATATGCAATATAACATATTGGGGTCCATTCAAGTTAAGGACTCGTGAAGGGTCAGAGATTCCTTAAAATGGCTCATTTGGGACCTGGAAGGGTTGGATCTGGGCTATCCAGGACAAGTTTCTATAATGTTCTTGGAAATGTGTATGATAATAAAGAAGTTAGGCTGTCTGGCCCACCGGTGTAGTGCTGGCACTCAGTGCAAGGCTCACCACACGACATGTCTTCCACAAACATTGCTTGAGTGAATGAGAAGAGAGCACAGCACGGGTAAAGAAAGACTTCAGAGTGAAAGGAAATTGGGTCTGAGTTTCTGATTGCATCAACCGGGATAAGTTATTTCATCTCACGCTTTTATTCATAAAATGGGAGTAGGAGCCATCCATCTGAAAGAGTGATACGTGACTAATATGAAAAGCACTAATAACATGCACAGGGAATATCATAAGAACTTGCTGTCCGTGAGTAGGGAGTTGAGAGAATAGGCAATTAGTCTCTTTTCTAGAAAAGCAAAACTCGGGGTTCTCTTGTCTGTGAATGGAGTCTGGATGTCCTGAATCACCTTCAGAGGAGGATTCTCTACCTTATAGTCCTCAGCAGCAACTCCACACCTTCCAGGGACAGAATCATTGTCCCTGATCTAGAAGCAAGATGGTGACAAATGTAGTTTATGAAGGCAACCACTGAGACATCCTTTGGTGCCTTCCTGTCCACACTTTAGCAGCCTCCCTTCCCCCCCACCCCCACCCACTTCCTCCTCTTAACCCTGAAGAGTCTGAGCTAAGGTCTCCATCTACCAGGGCTCCCTAGCTCATCTCTTCAGGAATCCATTGTTTTCTCTGCTGTCCAGGGCAGCAGTCATGCTTCTAACTCCAGCCAGATCCTGCCCCTCAGTATCATGTGTCTTCTCTGTTCAGCTCACAATGACATAACCTTCCAATTGCACCGTCAGAACCCTTCAGGATCGTATTAAATTCTTCTTGAACTTCATATCCAATTCACTTTCAAGTTCTTTCTTCTCTACCTTCAACCACACTTCTAGATCTGAAGACCTGAGCCATGACCCTTTGCTACCACAGCCTTGTCTAGATCCAGCCTCTCTCACCTGGGCAACTGTGATAGTGTCCTGATAGGTCTCCATGTTTTCAGTTTTATCTCTTACAGTTCACTTTGGCACAGTGACCAAAAAAAAAAAAAAAAAAAAAAAGACCTGACTTTGCCAGCATTACCCCTTATGTATAACTCTATGGTTGCTCTGCTTCATGATGCCCCTAAAGCTCACCCAGCATATCCCTTTGCACCTCTGGACACTGTGCCAGGATAGATCTCTCACATTTTCCAGATCTCTGCTCTAGAGCCTCCTTAGTTCCCAACCCTATTTTTATTTCAGTCATCATTACATGGCATGAATTAAAGTAACGGATTGGAAAAAGTATGAAGGGGCCCTAGTTGGCAGAAGGGTCAGGGAGAATGAGAAGCATAGCAGAGAAACATTTGCCTTAAATCAAAGAAAACAGGAATGTTTTCTCAGAAGGCAAGAAGCAGAAGGTTCTGGTCCCTGTTCAAAGGCTGTGCCAGATCTTCCTAGCGGGCACAGAGCTCCATCAAGTACTTGTCATTTTTCTCAGGTATGTCACAAAGGCTGGGCAAGGCAGAGTAGCCATGAAGTAGGAGTGGCAGGCAGTGATTGGCCTCCAGCAACAGAGGTGTGGGTTTAGATGCTGGCTCAGCTACTTACTGGCCTCATGAACCCTAGACACATTCCCTAACATCTCTAAGACTTGGCTCTACTCCCTCAGCAAGCATGATTGAGTGTTTGAGCGTATGTAGGCTACTGGTGAACTTATGCACAGCAAGAACATCCAGAGTCATGGGCCAGGTCCCTAGGGGCCAAGCACCCGCTATATACAAGAATAACTTAACTGCTTCACACAGCCTTCCCTCTGGAAACCGCTGAAGGGAACCTGTGATGGCTACCCTGAAAAACACTTGTTTCTGGCCACGATTCACTCTAAAAAGCAAGAGTCTTGACCTGAGTGGCATCATTTTGAGTGTAGGTACCAAGAAAACATGACTCTACACCTTGTTCACACTGCTAAGCAACCATTATTGGCCAGCAAACTAAAACATATGCCAATAAATGATTTATTCATGCCAGTAAATATTGAAGCTTGTGAATTAACCAAATCATATTAAGAAAAAGAAGGAGTTTCTGAATCATATCTGACAGCATCCTCTCCCCTGGGGCCATAAAATCACCCCAAGATTGAAATGTGTTGGTTGTGCTGACCCATCACCTGGTCACTTCTCACAAGCCTCATCCAGGTACATTGCCCAACAAAGGATCTCTGTCTCAGTCCCCAGGTTCCAGCTGGAGGGAAATTTCTTCTGTCATGACACTTCTCCCACTTCCAAATGACACTGTCAATAACCAGCCACTGAGACATGCGTTGGCCACTCGGGACCTTGAACATCTTTGTACCTGTGCTAGTAAAGACGCTTGTCTTTTTGTTTTGCAAATCAGCATCAGCTCTCTGTAGCTCGTTATTTCCTACTTAGCCATTTTGCAACCTATTGAATGTATATAAGTTGGTATGAAATATTGTGTGTGGTCTGAGAGTTTAGATTAGTAATTCAGATTTAAATGAAAGAACCTGTGATTGCCAATGTCTCTCAAGCAAAATCAAAAATTGCTTGACAAATGGCAACCCATGAAACCTTGTCAACTTATAGTTAATCGTAGGAAACTGCAGGGGCATCCATATATGTTGTTTCACACAGCATACTCATGAGAGCCACCTTCATCTCATAACGAAGCTAAAGCTGAGAAATACAGGAAATATCTCATCGCCTTTGTTATTAGACACCAAAGTGGAAGGGAAATGCAAGCATTATGGTCTTAAAAACCATGTTGTTGACCACATTACACCATCGAGAGGCTGGGAGCCTAGATCATCTGAAAGCATATCCAGTCCCCGCTTTTGACTTCAAGTACCGCTGGGGAAGAAAGGGAAGATGGATGTGAGAAAAGAGAAAGAGGAGGAGGAAGAAAGGATGGTGAAGAAGGCAGAGGAGGGAGGTCCAATGTAGCTTTGTAATTGGGATGCAGAGTTAAGGTGACAGGGTGCAATCAGAAAGGAACATCGAGTACCCGAGGTAAGGTGAGCAGCAAAGTCAGAGGGGGATTCTTTGAAGAGGGAATTACTGGACCAAGACTTTTAGAGTGAGGTTGTCTGGGGGAAACCAAGAATCAGAGAGAGGCTCAGGCACTTTTAGAGAGAACTGTGATAAAGAAGCCAGAGTGTGGTCTCCAATAGTGTTATTATGCTCCATCTTCCGGAGCCTCATCTATATAAGAAGGTGGTACCTTCAGGTCTAGTGGACTTAAGTGGGCTGGGGACATTTCTATGGGTACAGAAGCCTCCATTTGTGGTGTTTTTAGGCTGTGTGTTTGGGTGAGGGACTGATGGGATTCAGAATGGCACTGCCGTGAGGCACAGGCAAGCAGGAAATGAGGCTCCCAGTTTCCCAGACTTCTCTTGGGACTTAGCATCCACCTGGCTCTAGCAGCTGTTCAATAAATCTGAGATTGCAGCAGAGTTTCTCAGCCTTGGTTCTATTTAAAGTGGGAGCTGATAACACTTTGTGCTGAGCAACTGTGAAGATAGAAATAGCATCCCTAAGCTCTAAACACCAGGGGCCTAGAGTCACCTTCTCCTTAGTTAGGACAGTCAAAATTACCTCCAGAGGTTGCTAAACATCCCTAAAGGTAGGTGCACTGCCAGCTGGGAACAATTGGACCATGGGTTAATGACATTACTTCTTAATTTCCCGAGGCTACTCCTGTGTTTTTCCAGGAGGGCAGAAAGAAGGTACATTTGATTCTGCAAAGCCAACTGACTATGAGATACAATAAAAGTGTGCCAGATCTGGGCGGTGGCACATGCCTTTAATCCCAGCACTCAGGAGGTAGAGTCAAGCAGACCTCTGTGAGTTTGAGGTCAGCCTGGTCTTCAGAGCAAGTTTCCAGGACAGCCAGCCCCCTCCCCCTTCCTCACATGCACAAAGTGCTGGGAACATGAGGTGGAATGTGCATGGGCAACAAAATACCTATCTTAGTTGTGTTCTGCCCTAGCCTATCTTAGGCAATAATACTCACCAAAACTTAGTCAATTGAAGCAATGGAGCATATACTAGCTCATAGGTCTAATTTATGCTCAAGGGGACATTCAGATGATGATTGGGGGGCGGGGAGTCAGAATCTTCAGATGATGTAGGAGAGTGACCAACTCAAACCAAACAGGTTTTTATAGCAAGCCCACTTTCAAGATATCCCATCAACCATTGATAAATTAATCATGTGAGGAAAATAAATTAGACATGAGAGTAGAGGCCTAATGACTTCTAACAGGTTCTAACTGATCTGATTGCTTGCTCTCTCATAATAGGACTCAGCTGGGCCATGAGCTTGGGAAAAGACAAACCATTTTCAAACTATGGTGTGCTCTAAATGCAGGCTGATGACGTCAACCAAAATCAAGGAACACCATTTAGATTAAAATCTATTTTACAGATTCAGGCACAGCCTGTAAAGCTGCCTGTCATGTTCTCTGTGACATTACAGTGGCTCTTTTGCTATAATCTACCACCAGAACTGGTTACAAGCACAATGTTCCCTTCCTTCATTGAGATCAGACAAGGCAGAGGATGCTCTATCCAAGGTACATAGGTATCTCCCAAGCCAGACGATACTGCCTCCTTCTGTACCTACTAAAGTAGAAGTTCTGGAATGGTCCTTCCTAAAACTGAGCATGATGGTTATTCTTAGTCAAGTACCAGATGCTAAAGTGCTGAGGGGTAACTGGCCAGAGCTAGCACAGGGACCAGTGATAAGAGAAAAGCTTTTGGTTGAAGCCCTTGGACTCACAGAAGCTAGTCAGTGCTAAGGATGAGGAGGGATACTCATTTTTCCAGATCAGTAGGCTGTATGAAGATTGGGAAGGACATGACCCATATTTATTAGGTAGTTCCTCACGCGAAAGGCTCCTGATCCTGGCTGCAGGTCAGAATCATCTGAGGCTCCTTTGAAAATCCCAAATACTGAGACTATAGCCATGGCAGTCGCACAGACATGGTTTGGAGACAGCTCAATAATTTATGAGGCATCCCAGGTGATTGACATGGGCGCCAAGGTGGAGCTATACTCTGCTGGATGCTGATCCAATTGTTTTCATCACATACTTCATTTTTATCTCAACAAATACTTTACTGTCAAGATTGTTCTAAGATTAAAAAGGGACTAAGATTATACAGGGACTATAGCTGCTTGCCAGGGACACTGTGTTTCTGAGAGGTAGAAGCTCTGGAGGTAGCATGCTCTCAGAGCCTGAATTACTAAACATTCATGTAGGCCTAGAATTTGCTAAATAGGCTAGGCTGGCTGGTCAGTGGGCCTGTCCCTGCCTCCTTAGCACTTGGATTGTAAGTGTGAACTCATTTTATCAATTGAGCTGCCTCCCAGCCCCCTCTTAAAATATTTCTGGCACTTACAAGGGTGCTTCTTTATTTATTCCTATTATAAATCCACACTGTCAAAATTGGGTATGCATCCTGAAAGGTGGGTGCTGAGAATGTGTATCCCTTCAAACCAGACCCTTCAACAGGCTGAAGGTCAGATATCAAAAATGAAATGTAAAGGCCAAGATCACAAGGATACCCGGGGTACAGGAGGAGCCACACACACACACACACACACACACACACACACACACACACACACACACACACACCTCTGTCCCACCCTCTACTCACCACACATTCTCACCTTGTAGATTGCAATTGGCTAACCATGGCCTCAGAAAAGTGAAGGAAGTGTTGTGGCCTGCTAGTGGCTTGGACAAAGGAGCAGCAGGTGGCAGTTGAAGTTCAAGGTGTCAGCTCACCAGGCAGCAATTCTCATAGGCAAGTCCCCAAGACCATAGACCCTGGAAGGTCTTCTTCTGCTGCTGTACCTTTGCATATTTGCTGTTGCCATCTCTCTATGGTACCCAGTATGAATGGGTGTGAGAGATCCCCGCTGTCTGTAACATAGTGTGCTTATATCATGGAAGCTTCCCATTCCACTGGGCATTTCTGCCTGTGGATTATGATAAAGTTGACTTCATCCTAAGATGTACTGTCTAAATGATAATAATAATGCTAGTTTAAATAGAGTTCTGATGATTAAAAACAGAAACAAGGAAGCGTCACGCTACTGCAACACAGGAGTTTCCATTGAGAAACTGTCAACTGTGGCTTAGGTTGACACTTAAGAAGAAAAACTGAGTTCCAGTTAGCCCAGATAGCTTAAATTCTTTTACCCTTAATGTTGGGAGATGTGTTCACAGAGTGCATCACAGATGGAACAAGCTTTGAAAATAACTTAGGTTAAGATGGTTTTGTCACATAGCATTGAGGTGAAAAACCTAAGAAGATAGTTAACTGTTTAAAAAGGCACACAGTTGGATGTGGAACTTCTTAAGGCCAGGGAACAAGAACCAAAGAGCCCAATTATTACTTGCTGAAGCATTTTTTTTTCCTCCTGAGTAGTATTTCATTGTGTGAATGTACCACAATATTTTAATCCATTTTTTTCAGTTGAGGGACATCTAGGTTGTTTCCAGTTTCTGGCTATTATGAATAATGCTGCTATAAACAAAGTTGAGCTAATAACCTTGGGGGTAAGAATGTGCATCCTATGAGTATATGCCCAATAGTGCTATCACTGGATCATTGGAAAGATTGATCCCCTGTTTTCTGAGGAACCGCCATACTGCTTTCCAAAGTGGCCGTGTAAGTTTACACTCCCACTAACAATGGAGGAGTGTTCCCCTTGCTCCACATCCTCTCCAGCATAGGTTGTCATCTCTGTTTTTGATATTAGCCATTCTGATAGATGTATCTCAGAGTTGTTTTGATTTTCATTTTTCTTATGGCCAATGATGTTGAGAAATTCTTTAAGTGTCTTTCTGCTATTTTAAAATTGAGAATTCCTTATTTAGATCTGAATCCCATTTTTAAATTGAATTATTTAGGTTTTTGGCTTCTAGTTTCTTGAGTTCTCTATATGTTTTAGGGATCAGTCCTCTGTCAGATATAGGGCTGATGAAGATCTTTTCCTATTGTTTAGGTTGTCATTTTGACTTATTGACTGTGTCTTTGCCTTACAGAAGCTTCTCAGTTCCAGGACAATTTATTAATTGATGTTCTTAGTGTCTCTGTTACTAGTGTTATATTTAGAAAGTGGCCACCTGTGCCAATGCATGCAAGATTATTTCCCAATATTTTTTCTATTAAGTTCAGTGTATACTGGGTTTATGTTAGGTCTTTAATCCACTTGGACTTGAGTTTTGTGCAGGGTGATAGATATTGATATATTTACATTCTTCTCCATACCACCATCCAGTTATGCCAACACCATTTGTTGAAGATGCTATCATTTTTCCATTGTATATTTTTGGTCTCTTTGTCAAAATCAGGTGTTTATAGATGTATAGATTAATGTATGGGTCTTCTATTTTATTTCATTGATCCACAAGTCTGTTTTTATGCCAGTGCCAAGCTGGTTTTGTTACTGTAGCTCTGTAGTATAGCTTGAAGTCAGGGTTGACGATGCCTCCCAAAGTTCTTTCATTGAACAAGATTTTTTGACAGTCCTAGGGTTTTTGTTTTTCCATATGAAATTGAGTATTGTTTTTTAAAGGTCTGTGAAAAATTGTGTTCAGATTTTGATGGAGATTGTACTGAATCTGTAGATTGCTTTTGGTAAGATTGGCATGTTTACTATGTCGATCCCTCCTATCCAAGAACATGGGAGATCTTTCCATTTTATGATATCTTTTTTAATTTCTTTCTTCAATGATTTAAAGTTCTTTTTATACAGCTCTTTCACTTTTTGGTTAGATTTACCCCAAGATATTTGGTGTTATTTGAAGCTGTTGTAAAGGGTGATATTTCTCTGATTTCTTTTTTAGCTTTTATTATTTGTGTATAAGAGGGCTATTGATTTTCTTTTTAGTTGATCTTGTACCTTGTTACATTGCTAAAGGTGTGTTTAGCAGCTATAGGGTGTTCCTGGTAGAATTTGGGGATCATTTATGTATACTACCATATAATCTGCAAATAATGGTAGTTTGATTTCTTACTTTCCAATTTATATCCCCTTGATCTCTTTTTGTTGTCTTATTGTTCCAGTTAAAACTTCAAGAACTATATTGAATAAATATGAAGAGAGGGGACAGATTTGTCTTGTTCCTGATTTTAGTGAAATTGCTTTGTTTCTCTTCAAATAGTTGGATGTTGGCTGTTGGCTTGCTGTATAATGCCTTTATTATGTTTAGATATTTTCCATGAATTCCTGATCTCTCCAGGACTTTTATCATGAAGGAATCAAAAGCTTTTTCTGCATCTAATGAGATGATCATGTGGTTTTATTCTTTCAGGTAGTTTACATGATGGATGACATTCACAGTTTTTTGTATGTTGAACCATCCTGCATCTCTGGGATGAAGCCTACTTGATCATGGTAGATGATTTTTTTTTTTTTTTATATGTTCTTGAATTCGCTTTGCCAGTATTTTATTGAGTATTTTTCCAGCAATATTTATGAGGGAAACTGGTCTGTAATTCTCTTTCTTTGTTGCATCTTTGTGTGGTTTGAGTATCAGGGTGACTATAGCCTCATAAAAAGAGTTCTCCATCTGTGGTGATTGAGAGTTTTTCTGGGTATAGTAGTCTGAGCTGCCATCTGTGGTCTCTTAGTGTCCTTATAACATCTACTCAGGATTTTCAAGCTTTCATAGTCTCCATTGAGAAGTCAGGTGTTATTATGATGGGTCTGCCTTTATAAGTTACTAGGCCTTTTCCTTTGCAGCCCTTAAAATTCTTTCTTTATTCTCTATGTTTACTGTTTCGATTATTATGTGGCAAGCCGACTTTGAGGAAGGAGTCTTGTCTATTTGGTGTTCTGTAAGCTTCTTGTATCTTCATAGGCATTTCCTTATTTAGACTGGGAAAGTGTTCTTCTATGATTTTGTCAAATATATCTTTTGTGCCTTTGAGCTGGTATTCTCCTTCTATTATTCCTATTATTCTTAGATGTGGTCTTTTCACATTTCCTGGATGTTTTGTGTTATGGCTTTTTTTTGGTTTTAGTGTTTTCTTTGACTGACGTAGTATCTATTTCCACTATCGAATCCTCCACTCCAGAGATTCTCTCTTCCATCTCTTGCATTCTGTTGTCAATGCTTGCAGCTGTACTTGTGGTTTGCTTCTTAAAATTTTGTATTTTCAGCTTTGCCTCAGTTTGTGTCTTTACTGCTTCTATCTCAGGTGTTAGTTACAGCTTGCCCTGTTTCCATCACCTGTGTGTTTGCGTTTTCTTGCTTCTCTTGTCTTTCCTTACGACGTTTATTGTCTTTTCTTCCATTTTCTTAGTGGAGTTTTCCATTCCTTCTTTAATTTCCTCCTCAAAGGCTTCTATTATCTTTATAAAGATATTTTAAAGACCATTTTCTTTTGCTTCTTCTATATTGGAATGTTCAGGTTTTGTTGTTATAGAACCATTAGGTTCTAGTGGTGCCATATGGTTCTTCATGTTGTTGAAGTTTCTACCCATCTTTCCTGCTTATTGATTTTTTTGTTTGTTTGTTTCTTGGTTTTCTTGTTTGTTTGTTTGTCTGCTAGGTGCTCTTGGTGCAATTGGAGCTCTTGGAAAACTTAGAGGCGGTGGAAACTCTTCTGCTGTGGTTCTCCAGAGGCTGTGTCTCCGGCAGCAGTTGAGGTTGGGGTGGGGGAGTGATTTTGGGAAATGGATTGAGGCTTATGGGGTAAAGGGTCCAGTGGGGGGGTGTGGATAGGTTTACTGGTGGGGGGTCCTGCTTGCTTGCCTGCAGCTGGAGCTGATATGGGTTAGGGACATTTTTGTGCCCTGTTGTCCAGACCTCGGGACTGTTCTAGCTCCTAATGCATTTTTCTTGCTACAACTGGCTGATGACCAAAGGTGGTGATTAATTCCTTGCACCCATCTTTGCCCTCCCGATGTAAAAACTATTGATGCGTGGGTATGTATACCCTAACGATTTAAAGTAGAGCTGAGCGATTCATTTTCATACATACAAGTTTAGGTTTGTGATTCCTTTAAGATTTCTTATTAGATTACCTTTCAGGATAAGTAATAAAGTACTTGGCCCCTTCCTTATAACTGCAAAATGCAGCCTGCCAGTAAATGACTTGACTGAGAAGAATGTCTTGCTTACCTACATGGTTAGTCTATAGCAAGTTGCTTGGGTACAAATGTACATGGGTTCCTGGGATAATTGGTTTCTCACCTATAATATGTAAAATGTTTAATCATGTAAGGGATATGGAAAACATGCTGTTTTTCTACTGTTGATTTGTATTGATTGTAATAATTCACTTAAAAAAACAGAATGTAACCACACTGTAATTATAAGCTGTAGAAAAAAAGTTCACAGTAAAAAGGAAAGAAAAGGGCACAGGAAAATATAGAATGAAGAAGGAAGTCAAGATAGAGTGTCTTTTTTTCCTAGCCTCTCAGACAGAAAAGTCTGTCATGTGCTAACAGTTGAACATGCTGATCTGCTTGAACATTGGCCACAGCCATCTCTTTGTGCGTGTATGTCTGAACTTTTCAGTAATAAAATTCTTTCTTCCAAAAGCAAAATTAGACTTTTCATTCTTCTTTGTAGATATTTATCCTACAGAAAAGTAAATTCCTGAATATTTAAAAAATAGTTACTCTTTGGGGATGTTTTTAACAGCATTCCTTATAATAAGCAATTGCAAATCATCTGATATTACATAGTAGGACAATCTTGCTGGCATTTCCAATATAACTGCCTATCACTTAGGCTTAAAAATTAGTAGTAGAATAAAAGAAGCAAGAAAATAATTTTTAAATTGGTTCATAGTATTTTAAATTGAAAAATCACACAACCTTTTGATATCACAATTAAAAATTTGTAGAAGCAGTCTCATACAACCCAGGCTGGTCTAAGGCCTCTTCTTTTTTAATTGTTTGGTTTTTGTTGTTGTTTGTTAGTGTGAGACAAAAGTCTCACTCTCCAGACTGACCTGGAACTAGCTATGTAGACTTTGCAGGCCTCAAACTAATGGAGATCCACCTACCTCTGCCTCCTGAGCGCTGGGTTTAAAGATGTGTATCACCCAGTGTTGAAATCACTTTGTATCAGACAGTCTGGAACTTCTGTTCTCCCACCTCCTGAGAGCTAAGATCATAGATGAGCATCATCATGCCTGATTTCATGTGGTGCCGGGGATTGGACCAAGCCCCAATTAAACCTTCATACATGTTTGATAGAAAACTCAAAGGACATACCCACTCTCAACGGGTGGATGCAGCTGCCTGCTTTCTTCCTCTGATTCTACTTAGTTTCCCTTCCTGGTCACACGTCATGCATGACTCCTGAGTTCTACAAGAGAGTGAACAAATCCTTTCTTCATCTCTTCCTTTAACGTTTTTATCAAAGAGCTTCTGCCCTGGAAGCCGGTGTGCATGTATTGAAGTAGATAGACGGGGTCTCACTCCAGCTTCTTTCTTAGCAAATGCCATTCATGTTGACCTTTGTGAGGCAGGGAGTCAGAGAAAGCGTGTACAGGCCTATGGTAGGGAGAGGAAGAGGGGTCAGGTGGCTATAGATGCCTGGGGGACCCAGCCGCATGGGGTTGAAAGGGAAGCCACATAGTTCAGAGTCTAGAATGGAGGTGGGTAGGGATGAAACAATTCAGAGCCAATAGAGACAGCTAAAAATGGACCGTTAGAAGGATTCTGCAAAAACTGAACAGGACAATACAACTCAGGGAGGTGACTCAACAGCAGAAGCTCAGTGGAGCTGCTAAGGGCTGGAAGACATAGGAAGGCTGAGGAATCACAGAGCCGGGGCCAGGGCACCTAGCGGGAGACTGATCTCTGGCAGAGCCACTGGGATCCTAAGGAGAAAAAATAAACTACTCCAGGCAAAGCACAGCAATGGAAACTGAAAATGTTGTTCTGTTTCCATGGAGATCAGCCACATCTTCTTAGCTGTTCCTTTTGGTAGTACTCGCAATGTCAAAAGACCAGGAACAGTGGACAAAGTCTTAGGTAATAGTTAGCAAACAACAATGGGTTCCTTGAAACAATTTCTAAGGGATATGGTAAGCAAGTAAAAGTGGGAACATTATATTTCCCATGCACTCATAAATTAATAATGCATAGAACATAGTTCTTACGTAATAGCTAATTGTTTCTCAAATCACCACTGGCTATTGTCTTTAGGAAGAGGCAGAAGTCTGGAACTAGAGAGAGCCTTCTGTACTTTTTATACATTTGTGAATTGCTCACTATAGAAAGGTATTAATATAATCATATATAGCTTACAGTGTCTCTATCATTTTAAAAAAATAGCCGGTTTTGATTAGCAATTGATGCCCATGGGCAGTCTCCTTTCTGTTAGGTAGCCCTGTGTTACGTAAGAAAATAGACTGAGCAAGCTGCAAGCTGTAGGGACAGTCAGTAAGCAGTGTTCCTCCACGCTCCGTGGCCTCACCCTCAGTTCCTGCCTTCAGGTTCCTGTCTTGAGTTCCCGCCTTGACTTCCTTTGATGGTAGACTGCAATATAAAAATATAATCCAAATAAGCCCTTTATGCCCCAAGCTGCTTTTGCTAGGCGGTTTTATTATTGCAATAGAAACCCTAAGACAGAAATCTTAGAATGGAGAACAGCAAAAGGAGCCCAGTAGGTTGAGGGTTGGCCTGAGCAAAGAGCCACAGGGCTCCTATACAGACCCCCCCCCCCAAAGCAGAAGAACTGGGTAATATTGAATACATTGCCTGAAGATTGAATGGGGGAGGGGCAGGAGGCAGAGGGAAAGCCACAGAAAATACCATTTGTCAGCAAATAAGTTTCCTTACAGGAAACATGCATCACATGGGGGATGTGAGGTGCATATACGGTAGATACCATTAACCAGAATGTGGGCAGAACAAATGAGAAGACAGGAATAATAGGTGCGACACGCTAGTGATTGGCCAAAGAGCCACCCATTTCTCTGCCAAAAGAGATGGAACAGCATTCCTCAGGGAATCAGTCACCGGAGTGATGTCAAGGGATCAACTAGGGAAATGAAGGTAAAGGGGAGGACACAGTAAAAAGGGAAAGATGAAAGGAGATGCAGTCTGCCCAGACCAGAGATGAGCTAATGTGGAACATGGAGCAAAAAAAAAAAAAAAAAATTAACTTTTGACTTAAAAATAAATAGAAAATGCTAAATTTCAATGAATATAAAAGTGAGGATTTCTATTCAGATGATCAATTGACTTCTTTTGGGCCAGTGACTAAAATTACAGGAGAAATGAGCAGCAAGTTTAGAGAAGGTGATTGACGGGTTTTGTTTGGAACAAGTTGAATTTAGGCTGTTTATTAAACATCAGTCTGTAAATGTCCAGCAGATATTCAGGTTTGCATGCAACTAACTGGGAGGTCTCTGTCTAGAGATTTATATTTGAAAACTATTAGTCTGCAAGTTCTTGTTAAAACTACAAGAGTGGAGATGTTCCAGGGAGAAGGCATAGTCAGTGAAGAGGACCAGGTTGTCTAGGGAGCTCTGCTTGGCACACAGGCATGTTCAACCAATGCTTGCTATGTAAATGGACGACCTAGTGATGGATGGGTGGAGTGCTCTGATATCAGACAGGAGAGAAGCTTTTTTGTTTGTTTGTTTTTTTGTTTTTTGGCAAACATCCTGCAACTTTAATGAAAGAGCCAAGGTTGAAAACAGGAATCCATCCAACAGAGCTGCAGATGTTAGTGAGATAATGGGCTGTGGAGAAGAAAGCAACATGGGCAGCCTCATCAGGGTAGATGAAGTTCTGTGTGGTTGGATAAGAATCAGAGAGGCTGGAAATCAACAGTCCTCCTGTTTACATTAATTGGACATTTTAATGGCACCATTTTCCCCCACTGGCCTATCTAATTTGCTGTAAGTGGTTATTGCAGCTGTCGTGTGTGGCTATTTATCTTGGCAGGGGCAAGAGTAAGGTTCTTCCTCAAAAGCATTACTTTGTTTTCAGTTGAACTGCTCTCCCAGAGGTACTGAGGGGATAGCCACTTGCAGTGTGAGCCGAGGAGGATATTCTCGTTCTGTTGTATCGAGAGCTTGGAGACTCGCAGTCCCCACACCCACCCCCTCAGGAAGCAGTGGGAATATCCTGGAACTGTCGTTGGCTGGATCATCGGTGAAGGCAATTTGTGGCAGTTGACAAGAAAGCTTCTAGCACACAGAGGGAGAAATATGTAAATTTAGAAAAGGAAATAACGATAAATGGGGAGGACAAGGAGCTGATATTTCTTTGGAGAAGTAACACAGAGAGGCAAAGTGTAATCACTCCTGGAATCCAAGCTACCCATTTCTCACCTCAGAGGCAAACCCACATCGCTGTATTTGAAAGACAGGAGTCAATGAAATTGTTCTCAGTAACATACCACACATTTCTTGAAGTCCTTGGAGAGTATCAGTGAGCAGTAACAATTCTCTTTTTGAAAATGCATGGTAGGGGCTGAAGAACACCGTCTGCTCTTCCAGTGGTCCTGAGTTCAATTCCCAGCAACCACATGTTGGCTCACAACCATCTGTAATGAGATCTGGTGCCCTCTTCTGGGCTGCAGGGACACATGCAAGCAGAACACTGTATTCATAATATATCAACAAATCTAAAAAAAAAAAAAAAAAAAAAAAAAAGTATTGTGACCAGCTATTGGTGGCATATACCTTTAACTGCAGTCCTCAAGAGGCAGAGACAGATGGATCTCTCTCACCCCAGGACCCCATTTGGTGAAGGGTCTTGTCGGCTTTCAGTCTTTTAAAAAAAAAAATTATTCATTTTGTGTTCCAACCACAGATCCTTCTCTCCCCCTCTTTCCCCTCCCCCCTCCCCCAAACCCATTCTTCATTCCTCCAAAAGGGTAAGGCCTTCCATGGGGAGTCAACAAGGTCCGGTACATTCAGTTAAGGCAAGACCAAGCCTCCTGATTGAAGACTGTGCAAGATGTCCCACCACAGAGAATGGGCTCCACAAAGCTAGCTCATGCACCAGGGAAGTGGCCCCACTTCCAGGGACCTCTTAAACAGACCAAGTCACACAAATGTCTCCTATATGTAGAGGCCTTAGTTCGGTCCCATGTAGGCTCTGCCACTGTCTGTCTAGAGTTTGTGAGTTCCCATGAACATGGCTCAATTGTCTGAGTGGATTTCCCCATCGTAATCTTGATCCCCGCCCCATGCTCATATAATCCCTGCTTCCTCTCTTCAACTGGACCCCCAGAGCTAGGTCTGGTGCTTAGTTATGGATCTCTGTATCTGCTTCTATGAGTTACTGGATGAAGGCTCTGTGATGACCAGGGTAGGCCAGCTCAGGGGTCACCCTTGTGGATTCCTGGGAATTTCCCTGGCACTAGGTTTCTCCCTAACCCCATAATGGCTCCCTCTATCAAAATATCTTTTATTGTTCTCCCACTCCATCCCTCCCCCAGCTCTACCCTCCGTTTCCTCATGTTATTATCCCCATCCCTTCCCCTCTACCCTCTACCCCCAATTTACCCAAGAGATCTCATGTATTTCCCCTTCCCAAGGCGGTGATCCATGACTTTTATTTCTTGAATTCATGAGACAAGAACTGGAGCCTCTGGCTTGCAACAGCTTTGATATCCATCAAGTTCCATGGATCTAGCTCCCCAAGCCAAGCACAGAACTGAAAAATGTTCCATCTCTCTCAAAGGCACCTCCATATTCCCATATCCCCATTCAATTGCCCAGCTAAGAAAATCCCTCACAGCCATGCCTGCAAGATAACCAATTGCTCACGGAGACACTCTTCTCAGACAATTATAGATTGTGTCAAGTAGATAAGTAAAACTAACCATTATAGGCAGGTTTGCCAGTTCTCTGCTGGACTAGCTAGTTGTGGGTTTAGTAACCCTTCTGCCTCTGTACAATTTTGCTGGGGCTCCAAGGCCCTGGAGTCAGAGGGCAAAGGCCTTTCCAACAGATGCTCAGTAGAAAATCATCTTAGAATGCCATTACTATACAAGCAGAATTGATGCTTAATAAAAATTAGATTATTAATTTTTAGAAATGTCATTCTTTTCAATGATTGTGCTACAGTAATTATTAAATGTTGCTGGCATCTTGATATACACAGTGTTGATTGTGCAATGATGTAACGCACATGCTTTTGAAAGATGTTAATTTGCCAAATGTTGTTCAGTTGCTTTCAAACCACCTATTCGAGATGCAAACTACTGGCTGGACTCTGACTCGTGCCCAGTCCCTCCAGGGGAAGAAGCTAACCCGTTTGAAATACAGCTGTGGCCCTAATGGGAGCAATGTCAGACTTCAGAGAAACCTACACAAAACCTTCCTGTGAAGAAGAAGCTAATGTAAGAAGATTCTAGATTCTACCAGCCTCTTTTTGGCCAGCAGAGTCAAAGCTCTTGTCCACTGTAAACAGCCAGACTGTTTAGCAGAGTTTGGGGTGTGTGGCCAGGTGTTTAGAACAAGCTCCACAGACAGCTGTGGACACAGTTCCTCAGCTTAGATATAAATGGGAAACAAAATTTGGGACCAGGTCCCAAGTCCTGTGTGGTCTTTTCCTGGAAACAGAGATACAGGCCAAAGCAGTTAGGAAGAAGGGAAAAAAAATGCAGCCTGCAAAAGTTACTGACAGCTCCCCAGTTATGCACAACCCCCTGGCTCTTTGCTGTCTCTCCCCCCCACCAAGTTCTGAACAACCTTCTGGCTCTGCACAGAGTTCTCCACACCCCCCACCTCCTGTTATACACAGCCCCCTGGCTCTCCACAGCCCCCTGATTTGGTGGCTGCTTGCTGAGCACTGTGTTTCTGCTGGAGAACAGGAAGACTTTAACCCTGTTGCTCTGTGTTGTAAACAAAGTAGGAGAGTGGGGATTATAGGACATAGCAGAGCTCAGGGCCTCTCACACCTACAGGGCAGCACCGGTTTAGGCTAGATATTTTGCTGTATTGCAGACCTGTTGTTGCCCTAGGTGCCTATCTAGAACCAAAGCACACTGCCATGTGATGCTAGGAAGCCTTTGGTTTTGTTATTTTCTGATGAGTTGGTTTTTTGTAGATTTTGCTGAGCCAGAAAAGACTGCCACCCCCAGACAAGTCACTCGTGTGTGTGTGTGTGTGTGTGTGTGTGTGTGTGTGTGTGTGTGTTATTTTTGAAACAGAGTATCATATAGCTTAGGCTAGCCTCGAACTATATAAAATGACCTTGAACTCCTCATCTTCCTGTTTCCACCTCCCAAGTGCTGGGATTATAGATATGTGCATCACTGTGCCTTAATGTGAAATGTTTGCTCCTTTTGGGATCTGTACATAACAAGCCATTTTCAGTAATCACCTGATTCATTGATCTCACTAAACCTTCATCTATCTATCTATCTATCTATCTATCTATCTATCTATCTATCTATCTATCTATCTATCTATCTATAGTGTGTGTGTGTGTGTGTGTGTTTGTGTTTCCACATACATGCATATCCTGCAGGTAGAAGGCAGAGGTTGACACTGGATGTCTTTCAATACTTTCCACCGTATTTTCTGAGATTGTCATTGAAACTTCCACTAGCTAACCAATTGGGCCTACCTTGGCTGGCCAACCTTGAAATAAATCCTCCTATGTCCACACCTAGCTATTGAGTGGATGCCAAGGATCAGAACTCAGGTTCTCAGACTCACAGGGCTAGCCCTTGGCTAACTGAGCCATTTCCTCATTGTAAACACCTGCCTTACATTTGGGTGGCATCTCAAGGTGGCTTAGTTGTCTTAGATGGAGGAAGGCCTCTGATGACTCTCAGATATCTTGAAACTTCTGCTTCTGTGGGATTAAGCACATCAGAGGAAGGATGTCAGTCAGAAGCCCTGAGCTGGTGGTGGTTTGTCAAATTCCACACTCCTTCCATAAATCTTTTTCTTCTTTCCTTCCTTTCTTGCTTTTTTTCCCCCCTGTACTGAAGATTGTACTTAGAGCTTTGCCCTTGCTAGACAAATGCCCAACCAATGAGCTGTGGCTCTCCCTCCAGGTTTTATAAAGGAAGATGTATTTGTAAATAGGTTGGCTATACATGCATATGGAGTTATTGCCACATTGTACTTGCCCCTTTTTAAGCAATCTGAACAAAAGAACAAAATACCTCGGCCTTGGGTAGAGAGATGTAACACTCTGATTTGCTTCCAAGATTAGAGCATTACATTTTATTGTCTTTCTTTTTTTCTTTTTTTGCTTGTTTTCTCTCTTGTTCTTTGAGACAGGGTCTCTCTGTGTAGCCATGGCTGTCCTGGAACTGACTATGTAGACCAGGCTGACCCACGGAGCTTCACCTGCCTCTCCTTCCTGCATTAAAGATATGTGCCACCACTGCCTGGAGTCTCTTTTTTTTAAGAGTTAATTTAGCTGTGCCTGTCAATCACCTGGTTAGGAGACTGCCTGTTAGAAAGCCTGGTTCATCTAACGCTATGCTGAAGATGTGCGTAAAGAAATTAATCCCTAATGAAATCATATACTTCAGTTTATTGAAGCTGCTCCTTCATGTCAGTTGATCACAACCCTTCTCTCTGGGCCTCAAGGAAAGCATATCTCCTCCTCTTCTTCACGCTATTCTTTTCTCCTCAAATTCTGGCCCAAAGCCTAAGCATGGTTTCCCGGACACGGTAGGATTCTTATGTGCTCTCTGAAGCATCTTGCCTTTGGCTACAAGCCGCTATCCACGATGGGGATGCTTGCCAGTTTCCATTGCTGGACCTGACACT